>CM050889.1:51826896-53076896 GCA_027725995.1 Rhynchospora tenuis | reverse complement strand
TAGACAAGATATTAAGTGGGAGCATTATTATGTTACATGTATTGTACAAGATACAACACATTAATTGGGAATAAAAAAATAAAGAAATGAATATTGTCAAGATCTCATTGGAGAATGTTTACTCAATAGAGAACTTGGGTAAGTCACCTAAATCCAAGGAAACAAAATCTATGGAGATAGATTATGATGGATGTCAGGTTTGAGCAAAATGTGCATATAATGACAAGGTGTTATAGTTACACAAAAAGATAGACTCCTAGAAAGGATGTCTAACCACGTTGTATGGCATACACTTGAGTTCTAATCGGTGTGTTGCAACTCAATTCGAGAAGAGTGCACGATACAATTCGAGCATCCTTCTGTTATGAGTTTCATTACGTACGCCATACTTATGCACATGACCCTATGTGTTGTACCCAAGGAGTATGACAATCAGTTGTCAACTGGATACAAAGAAAAACACATTTGGACAATAATCAAGAATATCCTCGAGTATCTTATGAGAAAGGGTGATATGTTTTTCATCTGACAAGATGAAAGAAAGCTCATATAAATTGTTATATTGATGCTAGTTTTCGAAAGATTGATATAAATACAATTGAGCTACATATTTTGTTTAATGTGGTGTTGTAAATTTAGAAGGTGTTCTAAATGGGATATTACAACCGTTTCCGTCACCAAAACAAAAATATATAGCAACTTGTGAAGCAATGAAAGAATGTGGTATGGATCGTGAAGTTCTCATTCAAGCTAATATGGTTCTATGCATCTCGAACCATAGCTTAAACTTGAAGAACCCAATATTAAATTGGTGATCCAACTAAGATCTATGACGATGTCACTTGATCTCACATGATGACGATCAAGAACACATATATAGGAGTATATATGTATATAGGGTCAAACAAAATTGGATAGGTTCGCGGACACAGCGAACACTCTAACTTAACCTCTACCTTAAGCGGTATACGAGATGCAATTGTGCATCCATACGTGATGGACGTATGAGTAACTTGCTTTAAGCGTATAATGTTTTGAGGTTCGAGACATGTATATATATGGATATATGACATTGTTTTAAATTCTTCATTGGCTAGAGGTCACTATTGATTGACTCTAGGCCAAGTGGGAGATTGTTGGAGTTATGTCCTAGAAGTCAATATTTAATGACTTATTTTCTTAGTTTATGTTAATGATGATATTTGATCATTTGTTCCTAGAGTTTATTATTGACAGATCATTCAGGTTGAGGATCTGAATTGTGGATCTCTGTGGATCATTCATTAGAATGACAATAATAAATCTAAATCGTCCATAATCTTGATAATTAACAAGGAACATTAATTATCATAAAAGATTAGTATGCAAGTTAAGCGATGATTAAGTTCTACAAATCATAGGTAAGGAGTTACCAACTTAATTGCATATGTATATGTTGTAGAACATAGTACAGGACTTGACCCAATGAAATAAACATTTGGATTGTGTTAAGTGTCATTGTTTATTTCATATGAGTTTGATTCTATGTTTGAGATGTTCACCTTTTCCACATGAGGATAGGTTCAATAAATATCGTCTAACGTTGATTCCTGATAAAGGCTGCTATAAGGACTTTATTTATGTTCTCTTGAATTGTGCGGGGAAAAGTTGTTCATCAAGAAAACCGTATGTCCCTCATTAATTTACTTAATGAGTGATGATATCTGTTTGGGCCCCTTGATGGAGTTGGATTGGTTGGCCAACATGTACAATCAACTCTAGATCAAGAAATGTATAATCTGCAAGAATGACACATTCCCCTATCTTGGATTATACAAAGATATCATGTGACATAAGAATCAGACAAAGAAATACTTTTATTTCTTATGCAGGATTGAGATATTGTAACGGTACATTATTTATACGAATTGGGAATCATAACGTGTTGCTAGATACCGCTTATGATTATTGGAAATAAATAACGATTTATTTCCATGGCCAACATAGTATAAATCCTCAAATAGGGTCGCACAAATAGGATTCTAACCACTTGGTGCATTTATTGTTTATTCACAATAATGTGTATTGTGAAATGTGATAAGTTAATTAATTAATTATATACCGTTATGAACCGTTATAATTAATTAAATTAAAAGGATCATATGGAAACAATTTAATGCATTAGCTAATCATAGATTAATTATTAATGAGTTAATAATTAATTATGTTCAACTTACTTTAATTAGTTTGAGCTAATTGGGCTTCTATTTAATTGGTTAATTAAAGGCCCGATTTAAGGAAGAATAAAGAGAATTAAAGGGGATTCATTAATTGGTGAATTAATGAATAAAGGCCTTTTATTAAGATGGCCCAAGAAAGCCCATTAGGTGGCCTCTTAGGGTGGATGGCATACTTGTAAATAGTATGAAAGGTGGATGAGAATTGTTGGCTATATAAAGGGGGTCTCCAAGAGGAAACCCTAGCCGTCATTCTCTCCCATCCCATGCGCCTCCTAGCTGCCCCTCTTTTCTCTCTTCCAAGCTCATGTGTTGAGCACCCCACCTCTCTTCCTCTCCATTAAATAGTTAAGTAGAGAAGCAAGGTGATTAGCAAGAAGTTCAAGAGAACTAGCATTCTCTTTGAGCTTGGTGATGGGTCCTTGGTGGGCTAGAGGCGACTATTGGTGGTGGAGGAGGCGGAGCACGCACGCCATCGACTCCCATGCCATGGAATCGAGCCTCTTTGTTACTACACAAAGAGAGGTATAATTCTCCTACTTGTTCTCATTGTTTTGATGTGTGATTGCTTTAGCACTAGATCAATTGATTTGCTTGTTGTTAATGGTGATTAATTAGTTGTAATTAATCTAAAATTAAAATATGAGCATTTCCTAACACGCACCAGATCTCATGCGACCGCACAGGGGCATAAAATGCCCAAAAAGCGTGGTCCGGTGGAGCCCGATCCAAGATTCATGCCCCCTTTGTCGTTTCCTCAAAGGCTAGCCAAAAACAAGGCTGATCAAGGCTCTCCACCCCATGTCCTTCCAATTACCCTTCCACTTGGATTAATTCCCATTGACAAATCTAATGAGATAGAATTGAAGCATCCTCCAATAGATCCTATCAATGATGAATTCGAGAAGAAAGAAGATGGTGATACAACTCTCAAGGTCGAGGCATCCGATGCAACAAATGACAAGTTCACCAAAATTGACTTGAGCCATCAACTTGAAGAATGCTTCGAGAGTACCGATGCAATGAAGGGCAGCAAATCGCACATCAAGTATTGCATCACAATCGAACCAACCATGAGTACAACCAAGAAAGAGCACACCAAGCATGTCTCAAGGGTCTTGCTCAATCATTTTTGGGTGAACTACGATGCGTTGCATGGGCGCAAAGTGAAGATAAGATGACAAGAGAGGTGGTCAAGCTAAGGACCTTAAACAAGCGCTTCTTGGGAGGCAACCCAAGGACTTCTTACCATTCTCCTTTTATTTTCTTATTTTTGGAAAATTTGGAAAAACACAAAAAAAAAGTATGTAGGGTAATTTAGGATTGTTAGGATTTACTTTCTGTTTTTAAAAAATTGAAAAACACAAAAAAATTTGAAAAATTGAAAATGCAAAAAAATATTGGTGAAAATTTAATGTCTATTGGTTGTTGTTTGTTATGGAGTTTCAGATTTTAGTGGTTGCGGATATCCCCTGGCGACTTGCGCAAGAGCACCATGAGTCAAGAACAAGGGACACTTGACTCGGCACGACCTCATGCAAGCCGACCGATCCGCACAACGCAAATCGCACAATGCACGCTGCAATGCCACAACAAACACAACCAAATCACTGTTGATGCACGCTTGGGATGGGCAAATCATGGTCGAAAATCACTACTTCAGGGCCCAAGAGCACTGTGCGGTCGCACCAAATCCTTGTGCGGTTGCACAGGACTCCATGGGATGAAAATTGATGAACCCGAGAGCACCCTTGAGGAATTTGAGCCCTGTGCGGTCGCACCACCACCCTGTGCGGTCGCACAGGAGTACAGGCCGTGGTTTTCAGCACCGCACAAGCAGCTGCTGTCCCGCCGCATTTTAAAAACTTGCCGGCCAAAACCAAAATCGTTTCGCCACATTTGTCAAGCATCTCTCCCTACATCTCCTGTTCAAATTTGGAGTTGATCGGACAATCGTAGCCCTTGCCGAAGGCCGCCGCACGTTCTGCCGCTCGTCGCACATCGCTCCACCGCCACCGCGCCGCCGCAGCAACGAATCTGCAACGACTCAGCGCCGCACAACACCGCTTCCCAACAAAACACCCCTATGACATTGTGGAGGAAGTGGTGTACGAGTTGCTGCCTCGCCCTTCCCACCGTCGTCGCCACAAGATGGCCGGTTGCAGTTATCCGTTGCCGGCCGCTCCGGTATGTTTCCAAATTCCTTCTCTTTTTCTTTTCTGTGATGTGTATTTGCATTGGGGACACTGCAATACTTAGCTTGGGGGGAGAATTGAAGAAATTTCGTGGAAACTTGTATCTAGGACTGCATCATGGCATATTTTCGCTTGTCAGAGGGCCTGTACGGTCGCACCAAGTCCCTGTGCGGTCGCACAGCACCTCTGACAGCCCACTGCCACTTGAATTTGTACCCAAACACCCCTGTGCGACTGCACAGCTTGCCTGTGCGACCGCACAGCCCTCCTGGCACGTGGTTGCATCATTTTAGTTGCATTTAACTTCATATAATTTGCATGTAAATAAGTTGAAAGGTAATTTGTTGATTTTGTCTGAGTTTTGATACATGATTTAAACTGAATTTGGTTGTGAGATTTATTGCAAGAATTTAAACTTGAGATGTTCTCCTAATTGGTTTTTGAAACAAACGATCCAAAAGAGATTTAAATTCAAATGGATAAAACCCGAAAATTGGTTGCTTTCACAGTGGTAAATACTATTAGACAAAACCATAACATTTTTGCCGAGTGAACGGATTTGTGCCCTACATGGATTTGTTCAAAAGGGTATCTTTAGCGTGTATTTTGAGTCTTCTTGCTATCTTCTTCTTTTTCTTTTCTTTTCTGTAAATTCTTGGCTGCCACAATGGCAAATTGTATCTTGCGAAATTAAAAAAAAAAAGAAAAAAACAAAAAAAAAACAAAAAAACAAAAAAACAAAAACAAAAACAACAACAAAGAGAAAAATCTCAAGGCAATATATTCTTTTATCTTTTCCCTCTCTCTTATATTTCTTTTTTCTTCTATTTCTTAAAGACTCCCCACGCTTTGACACGCTAGAGATATTTCTTACAAATTTGTGTAGTGTATGGAAAAGAACGGGCAAACAACCTTGGTCTTGCATGTTGTTTATCATAGAGGAGCTAGGGTCATTGAGATTGAAAATTCGGCCTTTGAGGACCAAGTGTGGCATAAACCAATTGTTAGAAAATTTTGAGTATAAATTCTTGAGCTAAATTTCACAACCACTCTCCTTTTAACTCATGTATGAAACTTGAATCAAATCAATTGAATTGACTTTGCAACTTGTAGGCCTTCAAGGAGTTTGAGTTAAGATTTAGGTATTGTCCAACCTCTAGGTTTAGAGTATTGCTTGAGGACAAGCAAGGTTTAAGCTTGGGGGAATTTGATGTCACGTATTTATATATGGTTTTAGGCCGGACTTTAACCCAAATCATAACTCAAAACCCTTGATTTTATTTACTTTTACTTAGTTTCTATCTGTATTTGTAGAATTTTGGTACTGCTTGGGTTTCATTTCTATTTGTAGGAACATGGAGCAATTCACAATGAAAACGGCATGATTCGGCACGAATCGGCGCATGAAGCGTGGCTCAGAAGACCCTGTGCAACCGCACAGGGATTGTGTGCGACCGCACAGGCCCATATTGGGCTTGGATGGTGCATGGGCACGTGACTCAATTATGGGCCGACGACTTTGGTGCGACCGCACGGGCCTTTTGTGCGACCGCACGGAGCTCCAAACCCTACCCCGACCCCTATATAAGGCGCCCAAAGTGCCGAATTAGGGCAACATTCATTCCACCTTCTTCATTGGCGGCGCCGCACCCCGAAACCAACCCGATCCACCTCCAGCGGCCCCTGTGCGACCGCACAGGGGTCCCGTGCGACCGCACCACTTCCATACCGCCTTGGAAAGCACCCGTTTCGACCTCCTTCACCTCATCCTTCCACCCAAGCTTCCTCCTTGTAGATCCAGAAGTCAGAAGAGGCTTGAATAGGGGCTCTGGCCTTCCTCTTCCCATTTTGGTTTCCATGGAGTTTGTATCAAATTGCTTTCTTTCTTTTACTTGTTTTTGCATCATGTTAGGTTAGATTAGTTATGTTTTAGGGTTAGTTGAAACTGAGGTTAGGTTTGTTGATATGACTTGATTCTTGGTTTCTATTGTGTACTACTTGCTTGGTTTCTTAATGTTTATGCTTGTTTGTGTTGAATTACTTGATTGAACCTCCTATTAGGTGAACGGCCGCATCTAATTTAGGCGAAGGTGTAGATTGTTTAATTGAACCAAATAAGTGCTCAAGGTAGGTTAGGAGCCGAGAGGTGACCAATTTAAGCCCGAGAGGGACAAATTTCTGCTTAGGCGAGAGTCTAGTAGGTGCCTTAGAGAACCAACAAGTGGACTTAGATATTTAAGCCAAAATTACGAAAGTTGAGGGTTAATTACCTAATGGGGGCTTTAGACTAGGTTCCATACCAGGTTCTGTGACCAAAATTACAAGAGTTGAGGTTCAGGAGATTAGGTATGGCTAGATCTGTCCCACACAAGTCAAAAACCGAGTTTTCGTGTCATTTTAGCATTAACCTAGGGCCGTGCGGTCGCATGGGATCCCTGTGCGGTCGCACAGGATCTCCAGGCACGCACGAGTCGGCGGTGTGGTGCGAGAGCGACGCCCGTTGACAGCCCGAAGCCTAACCTAGGTGGAACCGAACCCCTAGGACATTTTTATACCTTATTTTACCTCTTAAAATACCAAAACTTGCTATTGTTCTGTTTACCTTTGGTTTATTGTTTTTGTTACTTGTTGATTAAGTCCAAAACTCATCCTTTTACCGTCTAGATTTTGTGAATAAGTAAGGTTTAGTACTCATCTTACCGTCCCTGTGGATACGACCCCGACTGTACACCAACGAATTACCGTGCGCTTGCGGTTGTTTTTAGGTTACTTTTGGGTATATAAGCTCACACGATCACCGTTGCCTCACTGCTCGGGTCCACTTCTTCCCGTCCAGCGATGTCTGGTTCACAAGTACAACACTTGTGGGTTACAACATGCATAACCAATCCAAAACACAGTCAGTTTATGGGCAACTCACCAGACTTGCCACTGGTCGGGGCTGGTTTACGGTGAAAGCACCATTTCTACCGTCGCATGGTCCTTTGTTGCTCACTGCAACCACATCGTTGTTTGGCCATGCTACTAGCCTATCATGCTCATGCACTTTATATGCAATTGGCCTGTTAAGGCATGGTCACAAGACCATGGTTTACCCAGCAGCAGCGCTGCCTTGCACTGCCCAACGATATTAAGGCCAGGTTCGAGTTGGCAGCCATGAACCATACTTGGCAGCAGCCCCTGCCACAACTTACTTGGCCTGGTTTGGGTTGTTTGCAAGCAAAACCATGCACTATACCTTGCTCTCGACTGCCCCAGCTATCCAACTTTCGGTCCAGCTAGCAAATTCACACACAAGAGCTCTCAAACCTTACTATGGCTGGTCAGTTTTGGGGCTGGTCATGGCCATACAAATTTCACCAAGGAAGGGACCTGGTGCTGGTTAGAGAGGTGGCTTAAGAGGTGCATAAACAGGTGTCAACAGCCCACTCTTCCACCTTGAGTAAGCAGCTGCTAGGTGGCCTCAACTTAATGGCTGGTCAAAGAGAACTTGGACTGTCCTACTGGACATCTCCAGTGATCCCACCACTGGACTCTCCAGTACAAGCTGCCCAAATTGCTAAAGTACATAGTACACCACTGGGCAAGTGGCCTAACCATCGCTCAGGCTTACGGTCCATATCGGTCAGCCGATACAACATATTTTGGCTTATCTATCGGTCAAGTTTTGGGTCACAGCTACAAGTCATTTTAACCGACAATTGGCATATTTTCATGATGCAATAGATGATGCACAACACAAAAAGGACTGTTTCGTTGGCAACCGTTGCAACAGCGGGACAAGCACCGCTATTGACCATGATTTACATGGACAAAACACTGCCTAGACCTTGGCTGGTCACTGCTTGGACTTGGTCATATGGCCAGAAATCTCTCAAATATCACCACCCCTTAATAGGGATGATGCAGTTTTTACCAACACCTAGTACAAGGGTAGCCTGCCTAGCCAAATCCCCTAGCCTGTGGACTGGTTGCCTGGTTTACATGACTGTCCCACAAGGGCCAAAACTGCCGGGTGTTACATGCTGCACATGGTACACACCGTCATCCAAGACACACACCTTTTTCTCTTTATTGGCACACACATGCCACCAAGTTCTTGTTTCAAACCATCCATGAGTCGCACACACGACGACGACACACATCGCCACATGGATCAAATTCTTCACTTGGCACGAGTCACACTTCTTGTGCTAGACCCTAGCGCCTTGCATCAAACAATCTTGCCCGGTCCGTGCCTTCTTGGCACGCCCCGTGCACTAAAGTCAAGTAATCCTTTATATCAAGCCATCTTCTTCATTCATACACATCACATGAGAAACATTGTTTTATTTACTAACCTTATACCAAGTAGATTACTCTTAATCCTCTTCTATCACATCACATCTCCAACTTCTTCTTTAATGGCTTCGAATCTTTTTGACCAGAACATGTGTTAGACTTGAGCATCCTTTGCTTGACTCGCACATGACTTGATCTTTACCTTCTTGACCATCTTGTAGAATCAATGGCATGACACGATCTCCACTTGACTCGAGCACACTTGTGTTTGACCTGAGTACTCCTTGAGTATATCTTTGTTACTTGGATTAAGGTCTAAGTCTTGACTCACCTTAACCACTTGACCCAACCTGGACCATATGGCATGACTAGAGTCTCTTGTCTTCATTGATCATAGTCTCTCATGTTTATTCTCTTGATATCCATCTTAGACACCAAATATTTCTCTCACTTCAACTCTCCCCCTGGGAGAGATATTTGGTGGCTTGCATACTCGGTTACAACTCTTGACTTCATATGCCCTCGACTTGAAGACATCTTGCTCCTCTACTTGAAGAACATCTTTTTTCTTGACCCATCATGGGCCACATCTTGATTGATACCAAAGATCTCTCTCAATTTTGCTCTCCCCCTGAGAGAGATATTTGGTTACACATGCAACTCATCTTATTTGACCCGACAAGGGCCACCTTGTTGGACCCTCTCCTTGGACCCGACTTGGGCCTCCTTCATGACCCGACTTGGGCCATTTGAATTTCATGGATTGTCGCATTTATCTTACCCAAAACCACAATTTACCACATAATCATATTATTTGTAAACAAGTCACCACAACAATACACCATTTAATTGTCTGTTATACTGCAATACACCATATTTCGGACCAATTCACTCCATTTCGGACCGAAATAACAGGTATTCAGACCGAGTTTTTTTTTTATATTTAGTCAACATGATTTTGGTTTTCAGATGATGCTTGATCAATATACTTCACAGACAATTATTTTTAATATTCTAGATAGATCATGGTCACACAACCAACCAACATCAAATTTTGTTGATTTTAATCTTCTAGGACATAGAACAAAGACCTTGTTTGTTGTGGCTTGACATCCCCTTTTTATGGTAGTGGTTGGGCTCCAATCACCGCTCATGAGTCACACAACCCGAGCAACACCTCTGCGACAACCTTTTTTTTTTCATACATGCATGATACACAATCATAACATGGAAATATTTTTTTTCTTTCATGATAAACTTTCCAAAAAACATCATGCTCCAAATAATGATTAATTGGTCACAAATCCAATTATGGAAAAATTGAACATTACCAAATCCACACCAAGTTTTTTTTTCGGCAGTTTTTTTCTTTCCTTTTTTTTCTTTTGCGTGACAAACAAGCACGTTTTTTTTTTCCTTTTTCTTTTTTTTTTCACCATGAAAAATTTTTTTTCTTCTCTTTTTTTTTTCAAGTTTTTTCAAATACCTTCGAACCATGCACTTGCCATCAATCGCTCGACTTGAACGATACCTCCATGGCAACTTCATGCAATTCGGTAGCACCTACTTGATGTAGTCGATGCCCCTGCTCGTGCTCCAAAGTCGATGTAGAAAGCTACTCGAACGGTTGCCTATCTTCATACACCTTTTGGTTGAAGAAACACCCGCCTTGCACTTGCCTCGAGTCATTGTTTGCCTTCCATAGCCTTCGTTTTGTCCTCCCATCTCTACCACGCTCTGATACCATGTTAAGAATTCGAACGTCTATGCAGCGGAAGTTGAGTTTTAGGTTTGAGGAGGCACGATCCAAGTGCAACTGCACAAGAACCGTGCCCCTTAGGGTTGCTCAGCATGAGGATCTCAGAATAAACAATAACAATCAACTAGATACAAAGAGAACACGAGATTTAACGAGGTTCAGCACCAACTTGGTGCCTAAGTCCTCCACACACATGCACAATCTTTTTATTTATTTTTTGAATAATTCTGAGATACATTGTTTGAGGGAGAAGGGAGAAATAAATAGACATTAAAATTACATAAGGCAACTAGCCTTTTTTGTAATAAAATTAATTCACACAATCTTGTCTTTATTCTCCATAATTTTCTTCTCTTCTGACGTGAATCAGATCCTCTTGATATGGAAATACACCAAGCCTATATGCAGCCTTCGAATCTTGAAGGATTTGGTAGAAAA
The DNA here is from genome assembly GCA_027725995.1 of Rhynchospora tenuis. NCBI lineage: Eukaryota > Viridiplantae > Streptophyta > Magnoliopsida > Poales > Cyperaceae > Rhynchospora > Rhynchospora tenuis. The sequence goes on along the minus strand of CM050889.1, from coordinate 53,066,007 downwards.
GTACAAAAAATCTTGCCAAATATCCTAGGTCGGTTCACCATTTTGGACCGAAATACAACCATTTCGCACCGAAATCAATCCTGGGTCAGTTACAGCTTTCTCTATTCGGTCCGAATTGACCCTTGTTCGGACTGAACTGAGATGGAAATAATTCTCTGTTTTTCCAATTCGGTCCGAATTGATACCAATTCGGTCCGAATTACATGACTGTCATTTTATGTTGATCCGTTTTCTTCACACTAATCTCACGCTACATAATTCGGTCCAAACACCCACATGTAGACCTCATATATTTCAACACCTTCCTTGGCTCAGGGGAAAAATGACAGCATCATAGTGAATTTTCTAATTCAAATCTATATCTAGTATTTTTCGTTCTCCTTCTCCAACCAGCAATTCAACATAGAGCTCCTGATTAATATTTATGCCCGCCAAACAAGGATTATATTTTACAACCAAGAAAGGGCCCAATATGCGAAATCACAAAACTTGAGGGACCATAGAAGTAATTGTCTACAGCGAGATTAAGGATTTAGTTACATACCTTTGGAATTGCCATCAACAAGTATGATAGCTTCACAACTAGTACCAGGAAGAAGACCAACGCCACCAACTTGTAAGTAATGCCTCGCCCAAAGATTACAACAAACGTATATTGTATACTTTCTGATGCTATGGCACACCTAATTTGCTCCTTCTTTTTATACATTGGTTTTGCCGGCTCCACTCCATGCACTCCGTCTGCATCATTTCCAAACTCAGAAGGGAAAAATCTACATTTGATTGCAAAAATTAGCTAACGAAATACAAAAAGAAAAAGTGTTTGAGTGTTTTTATCCTTCAGTAATGCGAGAAAATAAAACAAGTACCAACCTTGACATTGTCGGCTTCTTTGATTGCAACTATGATGTTCTTCTGATCTTCCAGCAGCAAATACCCAAGTGCTGATATCACCACATCAACGACCCTGATTGCTTTAACCAAGCTTTCATGATCGTACAAATCACCCTGACAATTACATAGTTTTGATAAACTAGCTAGAGAGTTCAAACTTACAATTTTTCATTGCCAAAACTCAAGTTCATAGAAAATTACGTACCCGACTTGATCGTTACTACAATATTGAGACTCTGGCTGTTGTGTGTCTGATTTGATCAGAAAATTAGAATGAGTGGTTTACCTGGAGGAGAGTGACACCGAGGTCCTTGAACTTTTGAATAATCTCGCACTTAGAAGGGTCGGAAAGGGTGGTATCTCTCACAAGAGTGAAGCTGCAGTGACCAGACCGCAGGCTGTCCTCCACGATGAACTTGCCGATATGTGCTGTCCTTGGGAATGAAAACTGATAAAATAATATCCGCTCCGATCCAAATCCGAATCTGAAAAAAAACTAATTTGGATGCTAATATCCTTATTTCATCTGATTCAGGACACGACCTTATGCGGCACAACCCGTGTCTATCCATTCCATGCATCCAATCCCGGATATAATATTTTACGACATCATATTCCGATAGTTCGGATACGGATGCGAATACGAATACGGATAAAAATTCGAATCCGAAATATTATCAAAAAAGCCGATATCCGAATTATGATCCAAACCCATATACGAAGACATCCTATTTCTTTTCAGCTCTTTAACTTTATCTTTTATATCTATTAAATTTATTATATATGTTTATTATTTTTACTACATATGTTTACTCTGTTGTTATAGGTGTTCACCTTGTTCTTTTATCTATTGATTTAAGTGTTTAATTTATTGTTCTATTTGTTCTTCTTGAAAAATTAAGAAAATATGTTGATGCATAGAGAATAATTAGAAGAGATGAGAGGTTTAGGGGAGGGGAAATTAAGAGAGGGAAGATGGAGATGTGGCGGGGAGAGATATGAGGGAGTAAATACTCGAATTCATATTGTGGAGGGAGTAAATACCTGAACTCCCTTGCACGTATCAGCACTTAATTAATATTCTTAATAGAATGATTCAGAATAATATTATTGATAATATTCAGAACGTGTCTATTTTGATAAGTGGTATGATTATAAAGTTTTTAAATGTCTTAAATAAATTCTAACTGAGAAAACAACAAATTACGTAACAAATATTGTTGAGAGAGATTTGAAATACTGAGCTTACATGCAGATAAAAAAGTAAAGAGCATTTATATCTAAATTGCAAATTAATTAAAAATATTGATTTTTATAAGCTTACTTAACTAAGAAAGTATTTAAAAAATTATCAAATTAAAAATTATTTATAATTGATTCTGTTAATGTACGAAGCCAAATGAATTTGGGCTTGGCCCATTTTTGGCCCAGTACGGAAGTGAGTAGAAGGGATTATGGAAACAGAAGGAGAGTGTCTCCTCTCTACGCGGATTCTTCAAGCTGCCGTCTGCATCTTCCTGAAGTTATCTAGGGTTTACATTTCTCTTGTAACTCTTGTTAATTCCACCTCAAATAGTGAAGGAGAGTGTGAGTGTGAGTAAGAGGAAGGTAGATAGCTTGATGATCTCCATGTATTTGTAAGCTAAACTCTTGATTTAGTGGATTTGCACCGATCGCTCCCGTGATTTTTTCCTTTCGGATTTTCCACGTAAAATCTTGTGTCACCTCTTTATTTTCTTGTGATATTGCTTGATTGTGCTATTGGTTGTTGATTCTCAAGTATTATCTTCATTCTTGTGGGTATTTGGTTTATGCCCATAACGTGTTTGTCGAAATTACCCCTCTTTGTTTGAATTGGTTTCCGCTGCCGGTACCACCCACGGTGTGTGTCCAACAACTGGTATCAGAGCGTGTTGGCTCGTTGGTGTCAAGAATAGGAGTTTGAGACTTGGTTCGGTGTAGACCTAAGTTCTTGTGTATTTCGGTGATTTGCACGTGTGGTGATAGAATGGAAAAAATTTGTACACTCTTCATGGAGCGCCTCGGAAATGTGTTGCGGCCATGGCAAGTGAGCATGAAGATATGCACATGTGGCACAACCGACTTGATCATCTAAGTAAAAGATGTATGAAAGTGTTACAATGTAAAAATTATATTCCTTCTTTTGAATGTTCATCTCTTGACTTTTGTGTTCATTGTGTAATGGAAAAATAAAAGAGAGTGAATTTTAAGAGGAATGAGTCTCATAGAAAGTTAAAACCATTGGAATTGGTTTATTTCGATGTGTGTGGTCCATTTAATGTTAAATTCCTTGGTGGTGCTAGTTATTTTGTTACTTTCTGAGATTCATTTTTTTAGGAAGTGTTGGATATATCCCTTGTCCTCAAAAGATCAAGTTTTTGAAACCTTTAAGAACTTTAAATCTCGTGTTGAAAAAGAGAGTGAAAAATCCATTAAGTGTTTACAAACCGATAATGGTGGTGAATTTTGCTCTAATGATTTTGATAATTTTTGTGCGAGACATGGCATTCTGAGAGTGAAGACGGTTCCATACATTCCACAAGAAAATGGAGTCATTGAGAGGATGAACCGGACCATTGTGGAGATGATAAGAAGTATGTTGTCTCACTCGAGTCTTTCAAAATCATTTTGGGCCGAAGCAGCTAACACGACGGTTTACCTCATAAATCGATCACTTAGCGTGGCATTGGACGGTGGCATACCGGAAGTCGTATGGAGTGGCAAGAAGATCTCTTATGGCCATTTACGAATTTTTGGATGCGAGACTTATGTGAAAATTCCAAATGTGAAGAGGAATAAGCTAGATGTCAAGTCACGGAGGTGTGCATTTGTTGGCTATGGCGGTGATGATTTGGGCTATAGGATTTGGGATCCTATTGAGAAGAAGACAATTAGAAGCTGAGATGTCATATTCCGCAAAAATCATGAGAAAGAGCAAAATGAAGATAGACATGTGGAGGAGCATGTTGATGCTAGTGTTGCACCTAAAATGCTAGCGGGTCCTCAATCAAGTGGTCATGATCAAGAGTATGAGAGTGATGCGGTGGAAGAGCATGATGTTCAAGGCGTCATTGAAGAAGAGCACACTAATACCCCGATACAAGAGTTGAGGAGGTCAACTCGGATTTCTAAAGCTACACAAAGGTATTCACCTTCCCTATATTATGCTTTGTTCACGGATGCGGGTGAACCCGAGTCATTTCAAGAAGCGATGAATTGCTTGGATAAAGTCAAGTGGCTTGGAGCAATGGAGGATGAAATGGACTCGTTGCATGTGAATGAAACTTGGGAGTTGGTTGAGCTTCCAAAAGGAAAGAAAGCATTGAAAAATAGGTGGGTATTTGTGTTGCAGAATGAAGCCGATGGTTCTAAACGGCATAAGGCAAGGTTAGTAGTCAAGGGCTATGGATAAAAACATGGTGTTTACTTTAATGAGATATTTTCTCCAGTTGTGAAGCATAGTTCAATAAGGATTGTTTTGTCATTGGTGGAAAATTTAGACTTGGAGCTTGTGCAACTTGATATTAAGAAGGCTTTCTTGCATGGTGACTTGGATGAGGAGATCTATATGTCACAACCATAGGGATTTATTGATCAATCAAACCCTAATCTTGTTTGTAGATTGAAGAAGGGGTTGTATGGTTTGAAACAAGCATCTTGGCAATGGTACAAGAAGTTTGATACTTTTATGCAAGAAGAAGGTTTTAAAAGAAGTGGCTATGATCATTGTGTCTACATGAAAAAAAAGATAAATGGTTCTTTTACCTTGTTGTTACTTTATGTGGATGACATGTTGATTGCAAGTAATGATAATGATGAGATTGAGTCTCTTAAGCTTGATATGTCTAAGAGGTTTACAACCAAGGATCTTGGAAATGTAGGTATAAATTGAGGATTTTCGGTTTTAGTAGGCCTAAAATATAATATTACAACTCCAGAAGTATTCTGATATTTAGTTTATGGGAAATTCTAATGTGGACACAATTAACATGGACCGTTCAATTTTTATGAATCGTACGGTCAGTACAGCATAATAAAACTTTGTATCTTAAATTTCTCTGTTAAATTTAGCAGAATGTTGTTGACGGAAGAGGTAAAATGGTCCATCAAGTTTAACACAAAAGTTTTAGTCGGAAAGGTAAAATCGTCCATACATCGATGGCTCTTTTGATTAAATCCCTCTGAAAGAACCTTTGCATTTTCATTCTTGTATACTTATTTTTTCTTTTTCATTCAGTGATGACAGATCTTAAAGAAGGATAAGTGCATACAATATCGTCTCGAGGCAATGGACCAAGCAAATGCTGAGAGCTAACGGCTCTCGGTCTCGGGCTGTCGGGAGGGTACACCAGCAGACTGGACCCGTACATCAGTGACCAGTGTTATGTAGGCAAAATATAGTAAACATAGTCTCCTGTCCTCCTCACTGATAGACCTGTCGTTAGGTGTCTAACAAATAAATCGATTTCTACCTAATTTGGTCACGGATATAACCTTAAGAAGTATAGTCGGGTTGTCGATCTCAGGAACGGGTATTTAGGAAACTAGACTCTCTAAAACTATTAACTAAACTAGATGAAATGATTGATTCAAGGTAATGATTGAAGGTTCTGACTAAGAAGTAAAATTTCTAAGGTTTAACAAGTTGAAGGTTGATTACAATATCTAACTAATTAGCCTAGGGTTCTAGACTTACAAGTTGATAGTCACGACTACCGCGACCCGCGAGATCCCTCCGTGGCCCGCGAATAATACGTGTTAAACTATTACTACTCGGTTGTTATTATTTGATGGTTTGTGAGGAATGTTTCAATCAAGTTATGCAGGGGAAAGACTTCAACTTTCGTTCCTTGGTCGATCCTAACCTGAACAAGACTCAAACTTTCCCATACACCTTACTCTCAACTCTCGCATCGACTAAGGGTTGTATGTCTATCTCTTGAGAACTAGGGTTCCATTTCTTCTCAGATCTGGTTAAGTTATCGCCTCTCGGTTCATATAACTTAGGTTTCTCCTCTCGGGTAATCTCTAACCCTAATCATGACGGTTTGGATGTAAACTATTGAACAATGTTTTGATGCCTAACTACTCGATATAGCCATTATCAAGGCGGGCAACCAAGGTCGTTAATCTAAGCCAAACAATCATATATAAAATCAAGCATACAAGAGATAAATCACAAATCAAATAAAAATAAGTCAAGTAATAATAATAAACTAATCAAGAGTTCGTGCCATCGCCCTAGACTACTAACAAACTACTCAGACATAGTAATAAAAGCAATGAGAAATGATAATACAAACAAGATAGACATAGAATACACCAGTGAAATCCTCTATCTGCTTGTCTGTGCCCTTCTCACGGCCCGCGACTGGAGGTCGCGACCCGTGGGAAATAACTGCCTTCTCGCTCCTCTAACTTCTCTCAATAATTCTGTCTAAAAGTTGGGATCCCTTGGTCTGAAGTCGAGGCTTGCTTTTATAGGCTTGTAGAAGAGTGCTGGAGAGAGGAAATAACCATCCATTATGCTCAAAAACTGCTGCCAAAAGAAACCAACTCGAATGGTCATAATTGTCAAATCTTCTGGAATGTTCAAGTCAGTTATGCTCGTGGCCCTTGGTGAGTCTCCAAGGTCTGTGAGCAATGTTTTCAAGCAGCGCCAAAATACAACATCTCTCTCCGTCTTCAATGCCTTCTCCTGCACAAAAATGTATCGGGCAACGACAGCAACTCTATCTAACAACAAATGCAAGCTAAGTTAGATGAAAACACAAGAAATTAAGTTAAGTTCGGTTTCAAACGAGGTCAAAATATAAGTATAGAATATGCTTATCACTCACATATTCTGTAGAAAAAAAGGAAAAATAAAAATAAAAATTCCAAGCCAACATAGATGTCCAGTTTACCAATGTTATAATACACCATTATCTGCTAATTGCACATAAAAAATAAGCAACAAAATGGGCTGAATCCTTGATCAAACTGAACAGCGAATTACGTACAATATATTATAATGGAAATACGTCCACAGCAAATCCAATTTCTCTCTACTTTAAATTGCACTCACAGGCACTGATAGTCTCCCCACTCGCATTATTTTGCAGATAAATTACAAGGCATATATAATTGAATAGAAAACATACCAAAGAGCGAGCTCAAGCTACCATGTGTTGCCTGTTACGGTTGTCCCAAAAACCATAACGGTTTTGATCTTTTATTTCCATCTCTAAAAAGCCCTTGATGAGAGTCTTTTATGGACATCGGCAACCAAAATAAATAAATAAATAAAATACTGCCTGGAGGAGACCTATTCATAGTAACATCCACAAAGTTTATAGAGAACGAAGTGTATAGAACTAACCTCAAAGAACATCATTTATTTAATAACATATGAAAAAAATGTTTCTTACTGTGAGATTAACTTGGGCCTTTTTTCAGCATGCACCAGCACCATCAGGCATCATATAATTGTTATAAATAGGATCGACTTGCATCTCATATCTGAAAGTACATTCTTAACATAAATCTTCCAAATAATATTTTATATTTGATAAAACTTTTTCGACAAAACAGCACCTCTAACTAAAAAAATACTACAAGGAGAGAAGTCGCCAAATACCCATTTTACTTTGTCACCTAGCTAGTTGATCATCTATTAATTGCATGTGCAACATATTGCTAATGTAAAGAAAAAAGTATTTCACTCTTTATTATTTGCATTCAATTAAAGTACATGAAAGATAATTAATAAGCATGTTTTATATGGGATACGATACTAAAAGAAATGTGCTTGTGCTTCGTTGATAATTATATAACTCGACAAGAATAAGAAGCAGAGCCATGTAATAGCAGGGGGGTGGGGGGGGGGGGGGGGGGGGGTGGGGGGGGGAATCAAATTATTTATATTTTTAAAATTTTCTCTATGATATTTTAGAAAAGAAAATGTTAAGTTTTGCTTATAAGTGCATTAGATCTATGTCGTATACTCGTATATATGTATTTATGAGCAAGTTAGAAAATCGAGACGAGAAATGCCAAATAAGCGAGCGTAATGCAATTTTTCGTTTTCTGGGAGGGACAAAAGGTATGCTAAAAATAATAATAATACCGTCGCATGGCGCTCCTCTACCCCTCCTTTCACCCTTCTCTGCCATATGCATATACATGAAAGCTTATGAGTTTTAACTTTTATTAAACAGTTCGAAATTTTTTATGATAAGAGTTTAATTAATAATGTAGTGCATTTACATTACAAAATTTAGTAATTTACGTTAGATATCCAACAATACAGAAGCACAGAACAATTAATTTCTCTAGTTGTAAGATTTTTCTAAACTTACTTGAAAGTTATTGACACATTTAAAAAAATTATCCAACAGCGCACAATAGTTTTATTTTTTTAGTGGTGAAATTTAATAAACTTGCTTGAGAAAATATTATTACCTTTAAAAATATTGATTGTGAACAAATTTTAATCCTTAAAAAGACAAGGTGTTAGCCAAAAAAAAATAATAGGTTGGCTACCGTAATCCGTAAACGGCAAGCCCATAAAATGCATGAGAAAATTAACTGGTTCAACATGGTTATATACTTATATTTCGGTCAATATGTAAAGGTATTTGAATATAGGGTTATGCATAGGTCAAAATTACTAAAGAAGTACAGCTACAGAATATAGAGTTGAAAAATTGAACTCCGACGACTTGGCCTACTTCTTCACTGGTCGGACCTGCGATTCGGAAAGGCAAATAATAGCTCTTGATTTAGTCAAAGTTTCCTTATAATTTTGTAGTGTCAAATTGTGTATGGCCTTTCATGTGGTGACTTTGAACGAGAATTATATTATGATGATAGAAAGATTGCAACAGGAAGAACATAGAAAGTAGAAACAGCTAATCTTCTGCTCAGATTGCAGGCTTCCAGCACAGTGCGAATAACACCGTGACACGTGTAAGAGCACTGCTGGCCCTGGGTATGATTTCAGGGCGTTTTAAAGACTTCGTTGCACTCAATTTGTACTCTTTTTGTGTGTCGATGCTTTCTGGTAGGTAAATAACCCAAAATAATTACCCGCAACACATTTATCCCTGTAATTTTGCATAGTTTTTTCGCGAGTCCATGAAATTTTGCGTCCGAACCTTTTTTTTTTGTGGGGTATCGTCTGAACCTCATTTTTAAGGTCTGCTCCATGGAATTGAATGAAATGGAATAAAGTGGAAGAACTAAATGTTAACTCTTAAATTTAGAGTGAAGCAATTATTCAAATGACAATATTTTCATAGAGAGTTTACCTCTTTTTTTTCAGTCGTTCACCTCCTGCTCCATTGTACATTTACTGAATTTTGAAATGTATATATTTTTGTGGGGAAAAAATACTGAATTCAGAGGATTTGAGTTTAAAACTTATATATCATTTTTGTAAACATAAAATTAGGTCCATTTTGCTACCAAATTATACGAAATCATAAAAGAGATCATTTTGGTCATACGGTTAACCAAAATAACTAACATTTGGAATACAACCGTTACTTTTATTGGGACAGTAGCATACATTCATATCAAGTATCTCTACCTCTAATATAGACAATATTAGTTCAAAATTTATAACGCTGGACCATATAACTAACATTTGGAATACAATTTTAAGAGATCAATCCCTTCTGGTGCTTATTCATGGAATACCTTTTGGCTCTTGATAATATTTCGTGCCAAATAAATAGAAGATTACATGGCTTTACTTCAGTTCAATTTGACCTATTTTAACTTTTGTTCAGATTTGATTCTCTATCATGCATATTTAACATTAGAGTGATTGAATTATGACGTTTGACTGCAATTTCGCGGCCAGATCTACTTGGTTGTTTTAAGAAGACTAGATTATTTTCTTCGGGTTATTTTCATAAAATGACGTTAACACGTAACATTTGCATCAAAAAATAAAAGAAATACGGGCCCGTTAAAAAAACATGTTAGAACTCATCGCGAGCTTGCCGGATTGTGGTCATATGCCCCAAACTGAAAATTTTATCAAAAGTATGACCAATTTGAAGTTTTATTGTATAATGTTGCAATATTGCAATTTGTTATTTTGCAAAATAGAAACTTCAAATTTGTCCTCGGTTAGTTTTCTTTTGCTCATTGGCATAAAATGACATTAACACGTATTATTTGGACATACAAACAAAACAATTACTGTTCCGTTCATGAAACCTGTAATAATTCATCGCGAGCTTTCCATATTCTGGTCATACGCACCAAACGAACATTTCGGTTAAAAGTTTGAGCAATTTGAAGTTTTATTTGTACAATGTTGCAATATTTTAATTTGCTCGTATACAAAATGGGCGTTTAGGACCGCAATATCACGAACATATCTATTGAACTTAAAACAATTAAACACTCAATTTGCCGATTTGCAAAACAACCTTCCTTCTCGACTAATCTTTTCTCTAAGATTGAACATATCTGGTCAAACGCCTCAAACAAACATCCCTATTAATGAGTTGACAGATTTGAAGTTTCTATTTCGCAGAAGAGCAAATTTCAACATTGCAATATTGTATAATAAAATTTCAAATTAGTCAAACATTTAACAGAAATGTCCGTTTAGGGCGTATGACCATAACTTGGAAAGCTCGCGATGAGTTCTAACATGTTTTATGATCGGGCCCGCATACGTATTATTCTTTGATGCAAATAATACGTGTTAATTATATTTTACGCAAATGAATATATAGAAGAAAATAATCGAGGCCTCTTAAAAGAACCAAGTAGATATGTCCGCGATATTTAGAAAAAAATGCCCCAGACGCTCATCCCTATTAATAAGCCGTCCCTCTTTCATGTAACCCTTTATGATGTGTGCGCTATATATGCTTGCATTTGGCTGGTATGTCTTAGGCAATAACGGTACTGGCCCCTCCAAAACTCCTTCACTCCCAACCATCTTCTCAAGAAGAGCATTTGATTCCTCGTCCAATAATGAACCGCCCATATCCTCGCTTTTAACATTTTGTTCTCTTAAGTGTTAACACTTGACAAATGTCAGTACGGCTCTCTCGCATGGTTTGTATAATCCTCTCATCAGCTGTGGTGAAGTCACCGAACCCTACATAAGCTGTAACAATTGAAGTAAGAGTTGACATACACGGCTTGAGCCCGGCACATATTGCATGCTCCAAAGTGGCTCCAACAAGGTCTCTTCGGCCAGCTCTTGTGCACAATTTGACGAGCACATTGTAGGTGACAATGTGAGGCTTCATTTTGAAGGCAGGCATGTAATTTAGGAATAATTGTGTGAGAATGACTTGAAGTAGTTTGCGCAGGCACTCAATGCAGCATTAAATGCATTTGTGTCAGGCAGTGAATTGGATAGATCTGTTTTGTTGCAAGTAAAAAAAAAGTAAAATAAAAATAAAAAAATCTGGTTTTTTAGTACAGTGTACCAGAATTAATCTACCAAACTTTCTCTGGGGTTTTTGCAAGTAGTGAACATTACTGGTAAAAAATGTCCATTACTTTTGCTGGCTCTAAATTTGGTTCTTCTATGTTGGTCGATTTATGTTGAACTGGTTCCAGTGTCAGTGTACCAAGTTACTAATTTAAAGCAAACCAGCAGTTGCCATGAAGCTCTCACGTGATCCTTCGCATGACCAACGGGAAAAGCAGCAAAGCAGCAGTGGAGGCATCACTTGCCGCGAGTGCAGACACAGCAGCCGTCCATGCCTTGAAATGGGGCAGAAACCCCCGATCTGAGTATGGACCTTACGACCGAGGCAGCAAAAGTAGCATCTCCAGCCCGGGCAGCTGCGGATGCGAGCAAGCCGAGCGAATTCGATCGCATCCAGATGGTGTAACTCACCGGCAGAGACGAGCGTCCTGACGAGGGATTTGGCACGGGAGTGTCCTTGGCATTATAAGAGAGTTGGGCGAGGATGTGGGAAAGGTAGACGGGGCCAGGGATTGGGTTATTTGTGGTGTAGTAGTGAAACAGGAACAAGGAAATCGAGAGGAAGAGGGAGATGGGGAAATGGGAGAAGGGAAGCAGCGGATGTGATGAGAGGAGGCGGGGCACTGGCTCTGGTGTAGCATTTGCATTTGGTGCTGCCGCAACGGTGCAAGGGAAGTGCCTCTGTCTGTCTGACTGTCTAGACTCTAGAGCAAAGGAGAATGGAGCGAGGGATGAGGGATGACTGATGACTGATGACTTGATGAGGGATGGATAGTTGGTTCTTGGTCGGTCACTTGGTTGGACAAATAAGTCATGACTCATAAGTCTTAACTCATAAGTCAACTAGTCAAGAGGAGGGAAGAGACTAAGAGAGAGCCACGGTCCACGGACCACGGACCACGGTGTGAATTTGTCAACTTGTGACTTGCGAATAGTTGTGAACTTGTGAATGTGATTGGTTGTTCCTTGTTCGTACTTCGTAGTTTTACTTTTGTTATGTAATATGTACACGTTCATCTCGTGTGGTCCACCGATGGACATACACCTTCTCAGTCCCAATTTTTTCAGGGTTCAATCAAAACGAATCACCCCGATTTTTTTTTTTTTTAATAAGAGAAATATATCCCTACTGAATTTTAATTGGAGTCCACTTATTTTTTTTTAAGTTTTTTTTAAAAAAATGGAAATTAGTATTGTGTAATAGGACATGCTCGTAAAAATTGGTTCACGTTTGTTAAAAATTGATCCATGAAATCAGTGCTTTTATGTAAATAAATTTTGATGGATTCTTTTTTTATTTCCATTATTGTATAAAAACTTACTTATAGATAAAATAAATTTTAATGGAAAAATTACTTTATCATTTTAATTCACCTTCTAATATATAAACGTTAATTAGTACTTTATCATATGAATTCACCTTCTAATAAACATTTCTAGCCAAGAAACAAGCTCACTGGAGGTTACTAGTACTCGCATCTAATAAACTCACCGCGTTCTGGCCATAACCCCCGATCCACTTCTAGTTATCTATTCTTCGATATCTATTGGAGATCCTCTATGGCGAATTCTGACCATCACAACTTATGGCGCTCCACTCATACTATGTAATTTTAATTCCTTTTTAGTTTTATTCTTTGATATCTATTGGAGATCCTCTAGTTCATGAAGCATTAGTTTATTGGTCTTTTTAAGATTTTAATTTTTAATTAATTGATGACAGATGCTTGCAAGTAACTTAATTCATATAATATATATTTCCTCGCTGGAAATTGTAACGGTGGTTCATAAAGTCATGGTCTCATGGATGATCGTCTGTTCTTGTAGGCAAAGATTGTTATTCACTTGATCTGAAAGTGTTATGTACGCAAAAATAAATGGAATATAGTACTGTTCATGACAATTACAAATAATTTATAATGCGAGTTTGATAACTACAACACATTATCGTTCATTAAGGAAATAATGAGATGTTGTCTCTACGAATGATATTATCTTTGCTTAGACTTGAAACTTGCAGGAGTTTTTTGCTTCAACAATCTATGCATGTATGATAACACAATTTTTTTTTATTGGTGAATTGCATTTGTTCATTACTGTGCTTATAATGACTTGTCTTTTTAACTGGAGGTAAACTGCTGCCTATGCAACGCAAAAATAATTTTAATTTTTTTCGAACAGAAAGTGTTGCGTCTTAATTAACTATGGTGAAAAAGAGTGTAATGTCAAGATTTAATTTCGGGATGTCACCCGATATATATTAGTAATTTAAAGTGGAAATGTAGGTATAAATTGAGGATTTTCGGTTTTAGTAGGCCTAAAATATAATATTACAACTCCAGAGGTATTCTGATATTTAGTTTATGGGAAATTCTAATGTGGACACAATTAACATGGACCGTTCAATTTTTATGAATCGTACGGTCAGTACAGCATAATAAAACTTTGTATCTTAAATTTCTCTGTTACAGAATGTTTTTGACGGAAGGGGTAAAATGGTCCATCAAGTTTAACACAAAGTTTTAGTCGGAAGGGTAAAATCGTCCATACATCGATGGCTCTTTTGATTAAATACCTCAATTTATACCTACATAGTAAGTATAAATCCCTCATTGTGCACCTGACTTGGTCAAATGTTATGCAATGCTATCAACTGGTGCGCATCGTTTGACCAAGCGTTGTATAGCGCTATAAAGCGTTATACAACGCTACAACCAAAAATGAGCATTGTACTTAGAAAAATGAGAAGATTAGTTTAGAATTACAACCATATATAAGTACTTTAGCTAATCTCCCGCTGTCTTGTATGGCTTTTGTCCTTGTGCTAGACTTGCTCCAAGTTGTTCTTCTCAATAATTAACTAAATACACGCTTAGAGAAAAGATTAGTCAAGAAATGTTTCAATTGTTTTGCATATCGGCAAATCGAGAGTTTCAATTGTTTTGAGTTATACAGATATGTTCTTGATATTGCGGTCCTAAACGCTCATTTTGCAGACGAGCAAATTAAAATATTGCAACATTGTACAAATAAAACTTCAAATTGCTCAAACTTTTAATCGAAATGTTCGTTTGGTGTGTATGACCAGAATACGGAAAGCTCGCGATGAATTATTACAGGTTTCATGAACGGAAGAGCAATTGTTTTGTTTGTATGTCCAAATAATACGTGTTAATGTCAATTTATGCCAATGAGTAAAAGAAAACTAACCGAGGCTTGGTAAAACAAACAAGTAAAATCTTTCCACGATATTGTGGTCAAACACCCAAAACGGATATCCGTATTAATGGGTTGACAAATTTGAAGTTTTATTTTGCAAAATAACAAATTGCAATATTGCAACATTGTACAATAAAATTTCAAATTGGTCATACTTTTGATAAATTTTTCAGTTTGGGGCATATGACCGCAATCCGGCAAGCTCGCAATGAGTTCTAATATGTTTTTTTAACGGGCCCGTATTTCTTTTATGTTTTGATGCAAATGTTACGTGTTAACTTCATTTTATGCAATTGACCATAAGAAAATAATCTAGTTAGTGTTCTAAAAAAAGCACGGCGTGTCTGAACACGGGATGGTACGGCATGGCACGAAGGTAGTACGACACAGCAAGACACGAATACGAACGCAACGCGAGAACTTAGGCGTGTTATGTCATAAGCGTGCCATGTCCGACTTTGATGAAATAGACACGGCACGACACGACACATGAATTTCCGAGACACGACACGGCACGGCACGAATACGGTATGACACGAAAGACACGACATGTATTACAGACACGCAAAACACGAAAAAAAGACTCGTATTAAGCGTTATAGAAATATGATGGATTTTTCATTTATGTACATGCAATTATATTTTTTTCATATCTTGTCCAAGATATATTTAATCATAAATCAATAATTATTGATAGACTTACTTCCAGTTGAAGGATTTTTTAACCGTTAGAATTGGAAATGAATTGGAAAAAATAGTGTAACTAGGGTAGTAGGGTTGGACGTCGAGCTTCGCTCGATATAGTATTTCTAACATATTTTTAAATTTTTAATTTTTCATGTAAATATAATTTTTT
Organism: Rhynchospora tenuis; assembly: GCA_027725995.1. Lineage (NCBI taxonomy): Eukaryota > Viridiplantae > Streptophyta > Magnoliopsida > Poales > Cyperaceae > Rhynchospora > Rhynchospora tenuis. The sequence continues at coordinate 53,050,567 of CM050889.1, read as the reverse complement.
AAATATTGTTAATAATAATTTCAAGACATAAATAAAATATATATAGTTGTTATTTAAATTATCAAATCCGTTATTACCAAAAGATTAGAACAAAGTGTGAGCTTATATAAATAATATACAATGTGAAACGGGAAGACGGTTATTATATAATATTAAAAAGTATAATTAATACAAATATGGTTTCTAAAACTAAATATATATGTTTTTAAACAAATTCATGTTTGCCATGCCCTTCTAATTATATCAATAATAATGGATTTTTACCCTTGACAAACTAATGAAATTCTATTATGTAATTAACTTGGCCTAAGCTATTCATGAACATGTTTCTCAATAACCTAACAGAAATAAATTAAAAAAAAGAAAAAGAAAAAAGAAAAACATAAGTAAGAAGACAACACAGTTACATCTTTCGGGTCTAATGCAAGCTTGTAAAACGGGGTCCACAAATCCACAATCGTTCTTCATTGCAAAAAGAACAATATACAAATGACGGGAGGATCTGTACTCCTTTATTTTTTCAATGGAAGCCTATCTCAGGCTACTCTTTATCAAAAAAAAAAAAAACAAATGACGGGAGGTTGGGGATTTTGGATTTAACAGTAACAAATATTAATAAAGCAACGTTAAGTAGTCATAACAAATGACTTAGACACAAGAAACCACAAAAAAAATGTAAAAACAACATCCTATACAAGTTCAGTAGAAACAAGCTACTTAACAAACAGCTAAAAGTAAAATTACTTAATCCAACTCCACAGATTGAATGGCTCTCCATTTATGTGGAAGATTGCCTCTCTGGAGGATGATTAACATGGGTTCCACTTTCGACTATCCATTTGTCTGGACTTAATGACTGGCGCCAATTCACTCTCTTAACCGCTTCACAGCTCTTATTCTTGCATTTGTAATAGGTCCTACATCAGCAAATTAATGGTTAATCATATTGTTCAATATTTTTGTAATTGGCACTGACAAAAATTGTTATGGGTGAACGAGATCAAAATTAAGAGCATGCAATGCATTATCAATCAATTGTATAGTCATAATTAAAGAACCATATTTTTTGGGTAGCTTGAGAACTTATGATCTGCAAGTGTTAATAAGTAGAGAAAAATGTATATGAACAAAACCTGGTCATTTGATTACTGCGAATATCTTTCTCGCCCCTAAATTCCCAGTCATAACCATCCGCTAGCACCAGTGACTTTAAATGTGCTTTGCTCTCGACACGGACAGCTGCTGCTTTATGCCGTTCATCTCCTTCCTCCCTGTTCCTTATTATATTTTCAAAAAATAAAGAGTTTGATCTATAATTAATATAACAATGGCATAATCATAAATTTTTAATTTGATAAAGTTAAGAAATTAAATTTAGCACTTCAAAATATAGGAAACTATTTTACTTGACAATAGGTAGCCTCATTTTATTTAAAAATGAAAAGACTAAATTATTGATTTTACAATCTTTTTGCCCACATATAGGGGCATCTTTTGCTAATACCCAACAATAAACTAAACAAGACCAAAAAAAAAAAAACCTAATTGGTGAATGAAGAAACTCACACTTTGCGTCTCAGATTGTACTGTTTCACTCCTGGCATAGACACATCAGCAGTACTAGAATCCTTTCGTTTACGTAGGCCCCCTCTACCTCCAACAGATATACTCTCTGAAACTGTCTCACTTACTTCCTTCTCCATTTCACTTGATAGCTGAGCAAAGCCCCTCTTCGGACCTGTGTGTACTGAATCACCTTGACTAGCAACTCCATCTCCAACCTCTGCCTCTTGCCCATTTTGATCTGGCATTTCACTAGTCTGAGAATGGACAATATCAACACCAGTGGAATTGTCGGCAACGACAAATGATGGTTCAGGTTCAGGTCCATCATCCACTGACTTGTTAACAAACTCTTAACCCTTGGTACACTGGTGTAGGTTCATACTCCTCTCTCTAAACCCTCCCTCTCTAATCTAACACCAAATGACTCAGGCTTCTCTTACTCTACTCTCACGTCTGATATTCTACTCTAACTGTCACGTCTCATATTCTGACGACAACAACTAAGCCTTTTGTCCTGAACAAGTTGGGGTAGGCTAGAAAAGAAACCCAGCAAATAAACCTTCTCATATTCCGACGAATAAACAATAATATTTTGTAAAAAAAAAAATGTTTCTACAATTCCTTCCTGAACTCCACCCATCTAAAAATCACTAATTCTGAAGTTACACAAATACTGGACAACCAACGATGTAATTCTGCCGGCAACTCTAATCCCTATGCAAATTTTTGAAATTTATAAATAATAACTATACCTTCTCCTCCCTCTCAATCAATTCCTTCTCCTTGCGGTCTAAGTTTACAACTCTTAGTTCCACATCCTGTGTCAAATTTTAAAGACCAAAATGTTCAACTCAGTAGATTAGTGGTGTCAAAGGAATGCACGAGGGACAAAAAATTATACATTTTCTTCGCTCTTAAGTAAAATCCAGTTTACCTCAATGTTCCTTCCGTCCTCATCAAGCTCATCTTGCATTTTTTTCAGGAGTCGCTCTTTCTCATTAGCCATCTCATCTCTCTCCACTATAGACTTCTGTCTCTCTAAAAAGCAGTTACTAAAGTAAGAACTGGTGTTCTAACTTGCATATCAAGCCTAAGAATTCTAAACCAGTTATCCTTAATAGAGGTAAACTTCATCTGAAAAACCCCACTTATTGTACTGATTAAAGAGAAGGCACAAAATAAAAGAGAAGGGACAAGAGTTGAAAAAAACATGATCAATAGAGTCAGAGAAATCACAAAAGGCACTCCAAACTCCCAGCTAATACCCTGCTAGTCAGGTTAACTATATATTAATGACAGAGTTAAAATAACATAGGAAAATAGTAAGCTTATTTTGCATCATGATGCATAGGTCCTTTTATGCATCATGATTCTTTTTCATTAACATTTTAAGAAATTACAAATCTAATTTAACCAATCCAATCTACATTTTGAAATCTTTTATCAAACTACATTTTACATTTTTTGAAGTTTTTTTTACTATTTTTTTTATTTTCTTAAAACAGGCCGTTATTGGAATAATTTGTTTCCAAAAATGACCATTTAAAAAAATTAGAAAAAATTTTGTAAAAAAATTTCAAAAATTGTAAATTTTGGTTTGTTATAAGATTTCAATATGTAGATTAGATTAGTTGAATCAGAAGGCCCTATGCATCATGGTCAAGGTTTTAAAATGCATCGTTTTATCACCGATTAAACTAAATTATCTATATTTTTAGTCATTCCGCATGATTGTTTTATCACAAATCATCACTCAACCGCTAAACCGCACAAATCGCATTTTAAAACCTTGATCATGATACACAATAAACTACCTCTAGAGAGAAAATGTATGAAATTACTAGCACAATAATTAAAGAAATGTAACCTTCTGCATTAACACAATCTGTGTCAACAACATCCCTCTTCCTTTTTACCTTGCTAATAGGTTCCTCGTCTTCCTCTTGATTGATTTTCTCTGAAAGACAATTATTCACAAGTAATTAAAATTGAGACGACGATTGACATCACTGAGATACATCAATACAAGATTGAAACATAGAGTAAAAATTAAGGAAGCACAACCTTTATGAAAAGTCTTCAGATAACGCCCAAGATGGCTCGTCCCAGCATGTCGATCGCCACGTAGTCTTGCAATGCAATAATTACACTTTGCGAGTTTATCAAGTTCATCAAGTGTGAAATGATCCCAGACTTTGGACCGTCTTTTTGTTGCCTTTTGAGGGTGGACATAAGTGGTTGAAGCCAACTGACTCGAACTGCAATAGAAAAAATGGAATTCAGTTGCCAAAAATATTAGTTTCTATGGAAATTGCAGAAGTATGATAACTATTGAAGGGGCATCTTTTGCTAATACCCAATAATGAACTAAACAAGACCAAAAAAAAAGGAAAAAAAAAACTAATTGGTGAATGAAGAAACTCACACTTTGCTTCTCAGGTTGTACCCTTTTGCTCCTGGCATAGACACATCAGCAGTACTAGAATTATGTCGGCCCCCTCCACCTCCAACAGATATACTCTCTGAAGCCAACCGATTCGAACTGCAATAGAAAAAAAATGGAATTCAGTTGCCAAAAATGTTAGTTTCTATGGAAATTGCAGAAGTATGAAAACTATTGAAGGGGCATCTTTTGTTAATACCCAATAATGAACTAAAAAAAGACCCAAAAAAAATAAATAAATATTTGGTGAATGAAGAAACTCACACTTTGCTTCCCAGGTTGTATCGTTTCACTCCTGGCATAGACACATCAGCAATTTTATAATTCTGTCATTTACGTAGGCCCCCTTCACCTCCAACAGATATACTCTCTGAAACTGTCTCACTTCCTTCATTCTCCATTTCACTCGATAGATGAGCAAAGCCCCTCTTCCAACCTGTGTGTACAGAATCACCTTGACTAGCAACACCATCTCCAACCTCATTCAAAACCGTAAAATCACCACAAGACTCGGCTAGTACCCAATTGCCCATTTTGATCTGGCATATCATCAGCCTGAGAATTGACAATATCAACACCAGTGGAATTGTTGACAACGCCATATTATGGTTCAGGTTCAGGTTCATGTTCAGGTTAAGGTCCATCATCCACCGAATTGTTAACAAACCCTAACCTTGGTACACTAGTGTAGGTTCATACTCCTCTCTCTCTAACCCTCCCTCTCTAGTCTAGCACCAAATTTGCTTCTCTTACTCTACTCTCGCTTCTCATATTCTGACCACAACAACAACAACAACTAAGTCTTTGTCTCAAAAAAGTTTTGGTAGGCTAGAAAAGAAACCCAGCAAAAAAGCTTCTCATATTATGATGAATAAACAATAAAATACCGCAAAAGAAATGTTTCTACAATTCCTTCCTGAACTCCACCCATCTAAGAATCACTAATTCTGGAGTTACACAAATACTGGACAAGCAACGATGTAATTCTGCCGCAAATTCTTGAGATTTATAACTAATAACTATACCTTTTCTCTGGCACCAAGCTTCTCATCCCTCTCAATCAATTCCTTATCCTTGCACTCTACTCTTTTTTCCAAATCCTGTGCCAAATTTTAAAGACCAAAATGTTCAACTCAATAGATCAGAGGTGTCAAAGGAATGCACGAGGGACAAAAAATTATACCATTTCTTTTTTCTTAAGGGAACTCTTGGTTGCCTCAATGCTCCTTTGGGCCTTATCAAACTCTTCTTGTTTTCTTTTTAGGAGCCGCTCTTTCTCATGGTCTTGAATTTCATGGTCAGACTGGGAGTTCTCAGCTGACTGTAGCTTCGACTGCATCTCCAGTGCACATACATCAGAAAGCTTCTTCTCTGCACTACCACAGTTTCTGTGTGCAGTGTTTTGCTCTCCCATCATTCTCTCATGCCATGAAAAGTTCACAGAGGGGTTTTCAGCACTATCACAGTTTCTGTGTGCAGTGTTTTGCTTTCCCATCATTCTCTCATGCCATAAAAAATTCACAGAGAGGTTTTCTTCTGGAGATGATGCCGTCTCTCCTGCTTTTTCCTCGTGTAAGTTGTCCTGTGAATTTAGATGCTAAAAATTGAGTTGCATTGAAATGCAGACTATCAATGTAGATATCATAAATTGAAAGACTACCATTTAGTATAAGAAATCACAACAAAAGGAGCAGATTAGTACTAACAAATCCATACATACTTTCATGCATCAGGATACCTTTTATTGGTATAGAGAGTTAAAACAAATAAACACAATTAAAACAAAAGAGGCCAGGAATATGACTTGCAGGTGTTAGAAAAATACATGGTTTATACCGGTAATTGCTTTACACAAATCAAAGCTGTAAGCTTCAAAGAAAGATAAATTGTGTACCAAAAATTCATGTTCTTGAATGGCGCTTTTAATAATCTCTGCAAGACTTGCATCATCAGACGCATTAAAGAAGGATCCTCTGTCTTTTGCATCTCGTACTAGATTTTTCCAAAAATCGTTACTCTTTGTAAGAGTTGACTCATTCCCTATAATCCAAAGGCAATGCCTACAACAAAATTAGCAATTTAAAAACATGTTACCTGGAATCAAACTAACAATCTAACATAAGCTTCACCATATAATCTCTGGTCCGCCAGACCAACAAGTGTAAATGAGAATCCAACATGCCTTTGTTGCTTGAATTGTGAATTACATATCATAATTTACACTTCTTATAAGACATGCTAATAGATCTCATAAACTTTTGTATTGCTATTGTTCTTTTGGTCCAAGAACCATATATGTATCAAGCTTCACACCAATGTCAGATGGTAAAAATCGTGCTCTCTTACTTGATTGGAAAATTTTATTTTGACACTAAAAATAACAGAATGAGAAGGAACATACTTTGCCCTAGTCAAAGGCCACATTGATCCTTCGATAATCAGATAGAAAACCGATACTTCCATCACACTTTGACTTGACAGTGGACATCAAAATCACGTCGGCTTCTCCACCTTGGAAACCATCTATAGTACTCAACTTCACAGAAATGAACTCAAGCTCATCCCTTCTTCCAAGTCTTCTGTCAATGGCATTTATTTGCGCTTTGTAAGGTGATATGACACCCACATTTACATGTTTCCGCTTCTTTTTAGTTTCTGTCAGTTTTATAGATCGTTAGTTGGCTTTTATCAGACTGTGCATGAATTTACACAATAACCTAAATTTATGAGTTAATCAATAAATAAGCAAGCTAATAAAAAGAAAAAGCACATCAGACAAGTTGCACAGCCAATCTTATTAATTTTACTTTATTATTGGGTTACTTGTGAACATCATAAACTTGTTTTACTGCAGTTACTCTAACAGCAAGGTGGAGATTCCGTATACAACACATTAGAACAAGAACAACATTCAAAACTGCAAACCTGAATACCAAATTCAGCATGTAAATATCTACTTTACCTTCAGAAAGGTGTTGGATTATATGACCGACAATTGCAACCTCAACCGAATTCTCGTAACTCCCAAAGCCAACAATATTCTCCTTGCCTCTCGTAATTTTAATGAACGAGTATGCACGATATATTTTCTCGTCAATAATAGTCATAGAGTAGCTCTCCTCCATAACATTGGGTCCATCCGAAATGCAATCCTCATAAAAGGTCTTGTTTGGGAAGCGATGGATGTGCGGGTGCATTCTATATTGCATATTTAGCAGGTGCTTTTTGTGGCCTGTCGAGCAGTTTGAGAGGCTCCTTCCAAAAGAAGCTTGTTTAGAGATCTGTTGAAAATAGCAGTTTAAGAAAGTCACAATCTTTTCACTTATTTGACCTGCAGGAAACCACAAACAATAGAGAAATCCTAAATAAAATATATTGAATTTGGGTATAAGATTTCGCCATCACATTGATAAGCATTTCTTTTTTTAGTTGAGTTTGTTTTTGGTGCACAGAACTAAGGAACTTCTGTACTAGCTGTTCCTAAGACTAGTACATATTCGGATCTACACAAGAGCATAATCAATGCTTAAAAAAACATAAAACAAAAGCAAGCAACGCCAAAAAAACATTACTCAGAACAAAATTTTATCCCTTAGATGCCCCCTCCAGATACTAAGTAAAGCTCACCTGACTTTTCACCATGGCAGGTAGCTGTTTCTCGTCTCCAATTAAGAACACATGGCATACATTAGGAAGTTGGAGAGGGATCAATGACTCGCATTCCTTCAACTGTGCGGCCTCGTCTATAACCAGCATTTTAATTGGATTCCTTCGTTGCAGTCTATAAGCTGAAGAACTTGTGCATAACAAAAGCTTCGCGTTATCTATGCAGTACTCCCGGATTGATTTATTCTCCAATTTGAAAGGAAGTGCAGATATCAGGTCCCTACTAAAAACAGTCTTTAAGGTTTTAAGGGATTTCCATATATAATTCTTTAAAATGGTTAATTCAGAGTGTGAACAATCAATATCTGACTTTTCAACCTCTTTGGATATCTCAAAAGCCTCTTTCAAATCCTCGTCAGATAGGGAGTGGACATGTAATGACTTTTCAATATGATCAACACATTTAGGGCAAGAACAATGCCAGTCTTCAAAAGATGGCAAATTATCCCTCAAAATGGCAATATAATTCTTCAAAAGATTGAATCCTGTGGCGAATGACTTGAAGAATTATATTGCCATTTTGAGGGATAATTTGCCATCTTTTGAAGACTGGCATTGTTCTTGCCCTGAATGTGTTGATCATATTGAAAAGTCATTACATGTCCACTCCCTATCTGACGAGGATTTGAAAGAGGCTTTTGAGATATCCAAAGAGGTTGAAAAGTCAGATATTGATTGTTCACACTCTGAATTAACCATTTTAAAGAATTATATATGGAAATCCCTTAAAACCTTAAAGACTGTTTTTAGTAGGGACCTGATATCTGCACTTCCTTTCAAATTGGGGAATAAATCAATCCGGGAGTACTGCATAGATAACGCGAAGCTTTTGTTATGCACAAGTTCTTCAGCTTATAGACTGCAACGAAGGAATCCAATTAAAATGCTGGTTATAGACGAGGCCGCGCAGTTGAAGGAATGCGAGTCATTGATCCCTCTCCAACTTCCTAATGTATGCCATGTGTTCTTAATTGGAGACGAGAAACAGCTACCTGCCATGGTGAAAAGTCAGGTGAGCTTTACTTAGTATCTGGAGGGGGCATCTAAGGGATAAAATTTTGTTCTGAGTAATGTTTTTTGGCGTTGCTTGCTTTTGTTTTATGTTTTTTTAAGCATTGATTATGCTCTTGTGTAGATCCGAATATGTACTAGTCTTAGGAACAGCTAGTACAGAAGTTCCTTAGTTCTGTGCACCAAAAACAAACTCAACTAAAAAAAGAAATGCTTATCAATGTGATGGCGAAATCTTATACCCAAATTCAATATATTTTATTTAGGATTTCTCTATTGTTTGTGGTTTCCTGCAAGTCAAATAAGTGAAAAGATTGTGACTTTCTTAAACTGCTATTTTCAACAGATCTCTAAACAAGCTTCTTTTGGAAGGAGCCTCTCAAACTGCTCGACAGGCCACAAAAAGCACCTGCTAAATATGCAATATAGAATGCACCCGCACATCCATCGCTTCCCAAACAAGACCTTTTATGAGGATTGCATTTCGGATGGACCCAATGTTATGGAGGAGAGCTACTCTATGACTATTATTGACGAGAAAATATATCGTGCATACTCGTTCATTAAAATTACGAGAGGCAAGGAGAATATTGTTGGCTTTGGGAGTTACGAGAATTCGGTTGAGGTTGCAATTGTCGGTCATATAATCCAACACCTTTCTGAAGGTAAAGTAGATATTTACATGCTGAATTTGGTATTCAGGTTTGCAGTTTTGAATGTTGTTCTTGTTCTAATGTGTTGTATACGGAATCTCCACCTTGCTGTTAGAGTAACTGCAGTAAAACAAGTTTATGATGTTCACAAGTAACCCAATAATAAAGTAAAATTAATAAGATTGGCTGTGCAACTTGTCTGATGTGCTTTTTCTTTTTATTAGCTTGCTTATTTATTGATTAACTCATAAATTTAGGTTATTGTGTAAATTCATGCACAGTCTGATAAAAGCCAACTAACGATCTATAAAACTGACAGAAACTAAAAAGAAGCGGAAACATGTAAATGTGGGTGTCATATCACCTTACAAAGCGCAAATAAATGCCATTGACAAAAGACTTGGAAGAAGGGATGAGCTTGAGTTCATTTCTGTGAAGTTGAGTACTATAGATGGTTTCCAAGGTGGAGAAGCCGACGTGATTTTGATGTCCACTATCAAGTCAAAGTGTGATGGAAGTATCGGTTTTCTATCTGATTATCGAAGGATCAATGTGGCCTTTGACTAGGGCAAAGTATGTTCCTTCTCATTCTGTTATTTTTAGTGTCAAAATAAAATTTTCCAATCAAGTAAGAGAGCACGATTTTTACCATCTGACATTGGTGTGAAGCTTGATACATATATGATTCTTGGACCAAAAGAACAATAGCAATACAAAAGTTTATGAGATTTATTAGCATGTCTTAGAAGAAGTGTAAATTATGATATGTAATTCACAATTCAAGCAACAAAGGCATGTAGGATTTTCATTTACACTTGTTAGTTTGATTCCAGGTAACATGTTTTTAAATTGCTAAAGTTAAACAACTGTAGTTGTTTTTTTGTTGTAGGCATTGCCTTTGGATTATAAGGAATGAGTCAACTCTTACAAAGAGTAACGATTTTTGGAAAAATCTAGTACGAGATGCAAAAGACAGAGGATCCTTCTTTAATGCGTCTTGCAGAGATTATTAAAAGCGCCATTCAAGAACATGAATTTTTGGTACACAATTTATCTTTCTTTGAAGCTTACAGCTTTGATTTGTGTAAAGCAATTATCGGTATAAACCATGTATTTGTCTAACACCTGCAAGTCATATTACTGGCCTCTTTTGTTTTAATTGTGTTTATTTGTTTTAATTCTCTATACCAGTAAAAGGTATCCTGATGCATGAAAGTATGTATGGATTTGTTAGTACTAATATGCTCCTTTTGTTGTGATTTCTTATACTAAATGGTAGTCTTTCAATTTATGATATCTACATTGATAGTCTGCATTTCAATGCAACTCAATTTTTAGCATCTAAATTCACAGGACAACTTACACGAGGAAAAGGCAGGAGAGACGGCATCATCCCCAGAAGAAAACCTCTCTGTGAATTTTTTATGGCATGAGAGAATGATGGGAAAGCAAAACACTGCACACAGAAACTGTGATAGTGCTGAAAACCCCTCTGTGAACTTTTCATGGCATAAGAGAATGATGGGAGAGCAAAACACTGCACACAGAAACTGTGGTAGTGCAGAGAAGAAGCTTTCTGATGTATGTGCACTGGAGATGCAGTCGAAGCTACAGTCAGCTGAGAACTCCCAGTCTGACCATGAAATTCAAGACCATGAGAAAGAGCGGCTCCTAAAAAGAAAACAAGAAGAGTTTGATAAGGCCCAAAGGAGCATTGAGGCAACCAAGAGTTCCCTTAAGAAAAAAGAAATGGTATAATTTTTTGTCCCTCGTGCATTCCTTTGACACCTCTGATCTATTGAGTTGAACATTTTGGTCTTTAAAATTTGGCACAGGATTTGGAAAAAAGAGTAGAGTGCAAGGATAAGGAATTGATTGAGAGGGAGGAGAAGCTTGGTGCCAGAGAAAAGGTATAGTTATTAGTTATAAATCTCAAGAATTTACGGCAGAATTACATCGTTGCTTGTCCAGTATTTGTGTAACTCCAGAATTAGTGATTCTTAGATGGGTATATATCACAAATCCATGAAAATACTTACTCAATTTCGGCCAAAAACCGATGACACGAGAAAAGAGTCGAATTCGCTACTTCTCGATTTCCACCACTTAATTTTGGAAGACCACTTGGAAATCGATGGAGATGGTCCATGAGTACTCCAAGTCGAAAGACGGCCGAAACCGACGAGTTCGCTTCAATTTCCGAAAAACTTCCATCAAAAAGTACGACGAGGATAGGCCTCCGATCGACGATCCGAAGGTAGATAGTGAGAGAGGGTGATGAGGCGAGCGCGTGGGTACTTCGATCCAGTGAAACATTGGAGAAATGGTGGAGATCACATGTGAGGGGATGAGTTCGGTTTTGGAAGAGAGGAGGCACAACGCCTCTCTGTTGGAATCGCAAAAGAAAGAGAGAGACGGTCAACGAGGCCTCCTCTTTAAATTCTGATTTTCTTTTTTTTTTTATTTCTCATTTTCTTTTTCCTACTTGGTGATCATATGCGGCAAGATATGAAGAACCATGGTGCAAGGACAAGTCATAGTTGGTCAAACAAATTTATTATTTTTTTTTCCAACTCGTTCAAGTAAATGTCAATATCTTTCGACTGGTCAACCTATAAAAATTCAAGATGTCGCATTTTTTTTTTAAAAAAAATATCTCATCCACAAAAATAAAAATAATAATTCCTTGCATAAAAACAACTAGCGGGCTTTGTCGTCGGGTTTCGCCGCGACCAACCCCCATAATTTTTTTTTTTAATTCATAAACGTATTTTGTTGACCGAGTAACATGTATATGAAGGATGATTAAAAATATCATGGTAAACCCCTGAGTTTTTTTTTTTTTTTTTTTTTTTGATGAACTGCCATAGCTACTTCATTAATAAAAATAAGTCACAAGTCACAACACATTACAATTGTGCTAGTTGCTACCAGAATCAAATAAACGGAAAAAAAGAAAAAGAAAAAACAGCACAGGTTCCTAATCCAAGATAACAAACAAAGCTAGCCTACCAAAAGTAACTAATTTTGCTAAAAAATAAAAGAAAAGTACAACAATTAAAACTGAGGGGCTGTTTCTTCATTGGTCCGTTCTCATTTTAAAGAATTTTCCATCTAGTTGTCCTCCTGCATCCCAAATTCGCATTATATCCACCTACACATCTTCCTGCATCCCAGCCATTTTATTTTTTCTTGCCCAATTCACAATGTTGTGTGCTAGTTGAACTGCTTGCCTCATCACATGTTTCACTCGGTACATCTCAGGTCTAGCATTTATCAACTTACTGGCACATTGTACAACTGGAACCGATTGCCAAGAAGGTACCTGATTTATATTTGACTCCAAGATTGCTTTTACCAGATTATGACAATCAGAGAAGAAGCACACGTTTTGATTGCCATTCCTTGTTACCTTAGCTTCCACCAGCTGTACAGCTTCTAACAATGCTATTGCTTCGGCATGAAATGGGTCCTGTGTGACATGGTGATTGTACCCAAACCTTGTTGCTATGCCTTCTTCATACATGACAAAAGCATTTCCAGCAACACCTGTGCATTCCCATGATGCATCTACTATGATTTGCCACTCTCTCCTTTCCACATCATATATATTTTCCCCTTCTTCCCAAACTACCCTTCTGTCACTCTCCATTTGTCTGCCCAACTTGTTGTATTTCTCGCACAATATTTCTGCAGATTTGATTTGGATCAAATTGTTTGTGTTGCATGACCACCTCATTCCTCCCCTTCCATATACCCCACAATGTGTATGAGAAAATCTTTATCCTCTCATTGTCTAGTCCTCCAGCCACCTATTTAAATGCTTGCAACATATGAAATGGCAAATAATCTATTCTAATGCCTAAATTACCTCCAAACCAAACCATTCTTGATCATGGGCAAAAGAAAAAGCAATGTGTCTCAAACTCATTCTCTCCTTGGCACCTCTGGCACATGGGAGAGATGGCTTTGATCCTTGTATGCAAGTTCTGAGCTAGTGGTAGTGCTTTTGAGTGCAATCTCCAAAGGAATATCTTTATTTTTGGGGCGATATGCTTCTATTTCTGTAACATTTCCCATATCGGATCTGGAATTCTACCAGTACCTCTACCATCTTCTTGCTGCAACACCTCATATCCTTCTTTAACAATATATCTCCCCGATTTAACTTTTCTCCATATCAGCCTATCCTGCAATTCACTTTCCGGGTTAGGTTTCTTCGCATGCTGCTGAATCACCAATGCTTTTTGCGGTCCAAATAACCTCTCCAATTCCGGTATGTCCCATTGTGTCGTTTGTACATCAATCAGCTGCCCGACCTTCTTGTCCTGTTCAACTCTAGGAGCTTCATGCTGAATTGCCCAATTTGGGTACCACGGCTGAGACATAGCCTCTATTTCCATGCCTGATTCAATCTCCCATAACACAACCCTCATAAAAAACTTCCTTTTATTAACTGCTGCCCTCCAGAAGGTGCTTCCTCCATTTTTATTTGTTGCTCTCCAGAATCCCAACTTAGGAAAATATTTTGCCTTGCACACCTTCACCCATAGCCTGCTATCTTGTTTCATCATGGCCCAAATATTTTTTAGAAAAAGAGCCTCTCTAAACCCCTGAGTTTAAATGTGCTGGTTCATGCTTTGGTTGAGCCATAGTGTTTTCCTTTGGATGAAAAGAGTGCTAAAACTGGTACTGATAACGCTCGAAAAGCTCCCCTTTTGGGATGCAGCTGGAGCCTGGGGTCCACTCAGCTGTCTTCCTAAGCATTGCTTAAGTTGGAACATATTATTAGACATTAATTGAATACGAAATAGTCAGCTAGCAATTTAGTTGTTAATAGATGTTAATAAAATGGAATTGTCAATTTGTTGATTAAAACTTTAATTGTCGAGCATATAAATTTGTAACTTAATTGACAATTTCTCCTCTGTAGTGTTTTTTTATCTATTCATTTTTTAAATCAAGTTCTCCTTGTTGCTAATATGACGTTCAATAATATATAGAATACATAGTAGCTCTCTAGATTTGTTGTAATCATTAAATCCAAGGACATAATTAAAAACTTTGCTGAACCAGTGTTTAAAGTAGGCCTTTAGAATAAAATCCCAAAAATAGAATTCAACATACTATACTCTTTGAATAAATAATATTAATTTTTACAGAAGTGGAGAGAATAAATTTAAGAATTATGACTCTTTAACCTGTGATTGCCAAAGGGTCACTTCCAAAGTGCAATACTAATCCTTCTTGAGGAATTAAAGAGAATACCAACACAAAATTACCTGTGGTGCTCTCAGCTTCTCTTGTTCTGATAGCATGTGATTAGTCAGAAACCCATTCACATTATCAGTAGAAGGTGAGATCTATTATTCCATAAAGAAAACAATTACACATAATTTCATATATCTATTACAACAGTTACAGTAAGAAACTATTAAAAAAAAAAGATAAAAGCTATTTACCAGCAAACAAAAAAGAAAAGAAAAACATGTTATTTGTGATATGTTATAATTAGGCACAACTAAATTAGATGCATTGAATAGGTGGCCAAAAGAAAAATATAAACGTAAAATGCAAAACTCTAATGTTTCAACCCAAAATAACAGAATGAATACATACCACGACCAATTATTCTCCTCCACTGTAATATACTGTTTCCTTGATTTTCCTAATTATTGAGTCCCACCCACGCGGATCAATGTCTATCCAAGAAGAATTATTCTTCTTGTGCGGCTTTGGAAAGACGGGCTTGGAGTGGATCGCCCACAGATCCTCTGGTCTATGAAGGTAAGCCATATATTCCATTTGAGTTATATATACATTACAATTTCTGTAATTTTCTCAAAAATGAAACAAAAGAGAATGTACCTTACCATGTTGGCATTAGGAAATTTCCTCGCAGCTTCATCCACATTCTCAGTTGTTGCTTTAACTTGAAAATAAAAGCATGATGCAACATGTTTATTGCGGTATAATGTACCACAGTTTCCACAGATCCCATGATAATATATAACAAAACTCACATGCAAACTATTTAAAGAGAATATCAATAATATTAATTTGGCACTCTAGAGCTCAGTCTGTTCAGAGAGGTGGTTTCTAAGAGGTTCAACAGGATAGCTTCCATCCATTTGTACATCAATAAAGTACTGGACTTTCCCCAGTAACATTTGGTAAAGGATATATCAGTGGTACCGAATACCACTATTTTGAAGAAATTATCCTTTGAATTTTTGCAAGAAACCATGCTTACAACTACTGCTTTAAGCATTAAAAAAAAAAAATGAAGTACCCACCTTTTGGTCACGCATTGCTTGCAAATGGAATAATTTCCAGAATTTTTTGCCTGAGAAATCTGCCAAAGTTTCAAGTTTGTTAACAAATTCCTGAGATCTTTTAAAATTCAAAGAACAACACAAATGTAGAAATATATAATAAATACCGCTCTTTGTGTAGTTGATGAGTTGTACAGTAAATCCTTTTTGTTCTCTAATAGCATCTCATCTCTTATTTTAGCAACTGTTCCTTGATATGTTTCAGGTCCTTGGAGAAACCTACAACGCAATGCAGATTTGAATTGAATTTATATGTTTTTCAAAGGTATAAACTTGGATGCAGTTTTTAGCAAAATGATTTGAGTCAATTGAAGGTAACTCTAATTTCTGATTCAAGTGATACAAACATAGTCTTTTTAGTCGCTGATTTTTTTCTTTCACTGATCTGAAATCATCTTTTTTGTGATTTGCCACAATAGATACCACATTTTACTGAAATATGTTCAGAAATCCAATTCTGGGGGCAAGCTTTCTGAAACTTAAATTTGTTTTTTCTTTAACAAACTTAACATTCGTATTGCCTGTGTAATATTATTTGGCATTCATAACTCAGTACAGTTTTGCATTTTTTTTTTCTTGTAGCTGGCATGACGCCATTATTTATCATTCATACTCAGCTCAGCATGGTAATGAAATTATTTAGCGTTCATTACTCAGTACATTATAGTCATAAAATTAATCTAGAAATTTACAGACCTTCAAGATTACTATCAGTATCATAGATACTTTGACATAATTCCAACATTGTCCTTCTAATTGCCAATATCACAAAAACTCATAAAATAAAATAAAAAAATAACTACTACAGCACATTGCAGGTGTGAAGCCCCTTTGGCAGCAATTATTTATATTCAATAGTAACCTGAGTGTAGTCAATGGGATACATTAAAAAAAAAAAATCAAATGTCCTAATGGAATCTCCAGAAGAAAGAAGCACGAAAGAATAGTGATAGTGAGAATAGTGGGGCTAAATCTGGATCTAAACTAAAATATTTGGGAGACAGAATAGATATAATTCAACAAAATAAAGGTATAAGGATTACCATATTGGTAATATCCAACAACTGCATAGAGTTCCCGTCAAAAGCTATAGCCACTTGAGAAGTAGATAGTACTGCAAGAAAAACAAACAGTAAAATTTTTTTAGACAGCCTTATAAAATTCAAAATGAAAAAGCACAGCTGAAACAAAACATAGTAAGAGAAATGTATCAAGGACAGGAGCAAGTCTACTCAAATTTGCAAGAATGAAGTTCCTTCCATAGCTCAATATTATTTTTTTTTATTGGTAGATAAAACTTTCAACAGAATATCTATAAATGGTATTCAGATATGAGCTAACATTCTTAGATATTGTACTAAATCATAAATGGTAGTAACCAATATCATATAAATGACACATTCAAACATACCTTTCCATTAATAACCTCCGATGAAGGATTTGAGGTCAGGCTATAGTGAAAAAGCCATCATCGTACAGAGGAAGTTAGAAAAAAAAATTGATAATTGCTGAGAGGTCAAAAATAGAAACTTCAAACCTTCTACAGTGAAATATAAACCAGATCCTTGGACCAGCTGCACATAAAAGCAAAGAAGAAGTGAAATGGAGGAGAAAGAAATAGAGAAATTCTCAAACAAATAGGTACTCATCTGAATGAAGAAGAGCCGATCTAATCGGCCGTCTATTTCATCTCGTCAGGCGGCCTCAAGGATGCAAAAATTCAACGGCGAAGAGCACCGACGAGTTTCATCTATGACGTCTCGGGAGGTTTGATGGAGGAAAATGGGAAATGGGGAAAAGGGTATCTGAAATGGGAAAGAATATGCTTTAGGATCCAGAATATGCTTTAGTTGGGCATAATAGTGAAGCATGGGCTGCGTACGGAGATGGCAAGGGAGAAAGTTAGAGCAAAGAGAATGAGGCTGATTTCATCCTAGAGGAACTTACGGAGGAGAGAAATCCAGCGGCTGAGATCGATCAACGAAAACCAACGGCCACGATTAGATAACTGTTCTAACTACAGTAAAAACCCCTCTCACGTGAAACTCACTCTTCCCAAGATTTATATAGTTATAATATAATACAATTATCACATATGGCCTGGTTTCCCCTCTTCCCTGACTTATTCAAAACATATCCAAAATCATCTCCCTTGCCCTTTCTCCTCAAACTGAAGGCAAAGATTTATAATTAACGTGTGACAATTGTAACACCAACTTGAAACAGATGGGTAGATATGAGATTTTATAGTTTATATGAACCTGGATATGCCTCATTTTTCTAATTATTTGAATGGCGCATTTTATTCTTGTTTTGACAAGAGTCCTGATATCTGGAAGTTTATGCAGGAAGTCTTCTGGAATTTTTCAAATGATTAAACAACTGACCGGATACGCTTCAAAACCTCCTCTTCAGGGACATAAACCCTCTCAAGTTTCTTGCCGATCTGCTTCTCCCAAAGTGACACTAGATCATTTTGTGATAATGTATTCTCAGGAGGTCTCATATATAAAATCTTGTTCAGGGTTCTTGGATCATCTATGGCTTTACTTGTGTAAGTTGCTATATCCTCTTCAATAACAAAAAAACAGCTGAAATTTCACCAAAAATTTTAAACCTGTGAATAGTACCAAACTGCTTAATAAAATTACTAATTTTACTAATCTTGTTACCTTTTTAATATTTACATTAATAAGTCAATGTCTTCTAGATAAAAAGGACTGAGCTGCCCCTGATATTGTTGCTGTTAAGGATAATATCACCAACTAAAATTTAGAAGTACTTAAGTTGCAGCTAAGCCCCAGAAAAAAGCTAAAGCTGGGAAATTTATTTAAAAATTTACAGAATTGAACGAAATGTAACAATATTAGTCTTTATCCAGATCAAATCCTGAGCAAACTATAAAATAGGTAATAGAATTACAAATTGCAGACTTGGTCTGGTAGCATGTGTCTGTGAGAAAGAAATTCAAAAGTACCTTTAGTATTTCCATCACCAAGATAACAACTTTGTCAGTGAGCAAACTATAAAATAGGTAATAGAATTACAAAATTGCAGACTTGGTCTGGTAGCATGTGTCTGTGAGAAAGAAATTCAAAAGTACCTTTAGTATTTCCATCACCAAGGATAACAACTTTGTCAGTGGGGGGACCAGCAACTCCAATTTGTCCCAGAGTTGGCAAGAAACGGCCAGCAAGAAAATTAGAGGAGACGAAAGTGTAAGGGATACGCTCTGTCTCTACAGCCCGCCTGATTTGGGCCTTTTTTTGCGAATGTTGATTTGGCTGGTTCCACTGCATGGACCCGGTCCACATCATTCCTATACTCCGATGGGAGCAATCTCTGCAATTGATGGTCATTTCTATTCCATTTGAGATAAAACAGAACCCTCTTTTCAGTTCAATAAATTTAGGAAATTGGAAAGAATAGACAAGTCAAGACCTTTATATTGCCGTCTTCTTTGATAGCAGCTCTGATGTTAGTCTGATCTGGCAGTTGTGCATATCCAACTGCTGATATCACCACATTAACAGAACTGATTGCTTTGACCAAGCTCTCATGGTTGTACAAATCTCCCTAAGAATTCAATATTCATTATAAAACATTCATTACATAAGTAAAGAAGAAGGTATTGACAAAAGCACCATAACAGTATCCCAGAAGAAGAAACAAAGTCCATTTCTGATTAAAGGAAACAAACTGAAGCAGCACATATAATACAAATAAAAAAAAAATGTACTATCTTTGCACAATAAGCACATGATTAGTTGGATTTGCTGAAACATGGGGGGTACCAAAATTACTTAATTTTATCCATTGCCCCCTCCAGTAAATAACATTTTAAACAGGAATGCAAAATACCACATTTTGGAATGGCATATTTGCAAGGCACATTTTAATTAAACCAAATATCTAAATATCCTTGCAAAATGTATAAAATCAGGGCCACTATTTTAGCACAATTTCATCAATTTTTGGTATTTATTTACATAGTTCTGCAACAACATAGTTTTTAAGCTCAAAACATGCTAAGCCATCAATAATTAATTTCAAGGTTTTACAGGGGTAGATAAGAAATTTCGCCTTCGCCTTCACAGAGAAAACGGTAGAAGAAAAGAGAAGCAGTTTAATTTAATTACTTGGATGAGAGTGACTCCGAGGTCCTTGAATTTTTGGAGAAGCTGAGACTTGGAAGGATCGGAAGGGGCGGTATCTCTCACCAAAGCGAAGGTGGGGTGACCAGACCGCGCACTAGCCTCCGTTATGAACTTGCCGATGTATCCTGTCCCTCCGATCACCAGCACCTTGCTCTTCTCCGCCGTTGATGCCATTGATTGAGATCACAGTGAGTTGATTTGGGAATGGAATGAGAAGAAGTGTCTGGAGTAGTGGAGTCTGGACTTGTTACGTAGGTCCCGATATTTAAACATTTTTTAATTTTACTTGGGGACTTAATTGTATTAACAATATTTTTTCTGGACTTTTTTGGGTGGGGAGTGGGCCTCGTGAGGAATCTTTTTGGAAGGGTCAAATTTTTTTTACCACTCGATTAGTCCTATTTTCAATTAAACAACGAGACTTTATAGATTTGAATATATACGCACGAGATCTTATGTATTTAACAGAGGGTCCATTTAGTGCGCTCCTCTTGAATTTTGAGCCTCAAAGTTTGATCAAAATCTTTAATGTAAATTTCATATTGAAATTTCCTATAAACCAAATTTTATATTTTTTTTATGCTTAAAATTATTGGACGGACTCCTCCCTCCAATACACCGGACTCTAGCCTAACTCATAATCATTTCAGCTTGTAACTTAAGTAAGTATATTCGATTAGTCAATTATAAACTAATTAATTAGTCCAGCAAGTCCAACAAGTTCATGAATTGAACTGCACAAGTTTTAGAGTATCAATCAGAAATCCGTAATAAAATTATACTTTACACAACAAAACATTGCAATCATCTTCACATAAAATTATAGTTTCCCCATGTCAAGAGCCAAGTTCCTACACAGAAGGGACTAGAGGTAGTTTGCTTATAAACTCATGTACACTTGTGTACTTGATATCAGGATAGAGCAGAGTTGCCTCTACACCAATTGCCGGGTTTATCTCGAAGTTGGCATGACCTCCTATAAAAAACACCCAATGAATAATTGAAAGTGGTACGTTCATCGATGTTGGAGTTTCTACCTTACATGCATGAATAAAAATCAGATTAACATAAACATTACAACTTCAAAAGATTAAACCTTGTTGTCTATCATATCTTGCAATGGTTTTAAGGTTTATGGGCTAGTTGATGATGTATATTACTATATACC
The DNA here is from genome assembly GCA_027725995.1 of Rhynchospora tenuis. NCBI lineage: Eukaryota > Viridiplantae > Streptophyta > Magnoliopsida > Poales > Cyperaceae > Rhynchospora > Rhynchospora tenuis. The sequence goes on along the minus strand of CM050889.1, from coordinate 53,029,568 downwards.
ACAAAAAAGATAGGCTTGCAATATGCTGCACAAATTACAGTTCAATCTTAATTGTTTCTTTAGATGTGCAATCTGAGAAGGGAAAGTACTAATAGTTAATATCGACCGAATATATATTTATTGAAATATGGAATACTATGTTTTGTTGTGCTAGTTATAACTTATAATTATTAAAAGTTAATCTTGAATACTCTTCAAAAACTTCGCCTCAGGGACATAGACTCGTTCAAAGGTCTTCCCGACCTCTTCCTCCCAAAGCGATACCAGCTCATTTTGTGATAAAATAATTTTTGGGGGTCTCGCATATAAAAATTTGTTCAGGGTTAATTTCTTGGATCGTCCATGGCTTTGATTGTGTACATTGCAATATCCTTTTCCTCTAAAAAACAGCTGGAAGAAATGTTATTAACTATGCTATATTGCTATTAAGGAAAAAGGATTGACATTTTTTATGCTATCAAAATTGTTAGAAAATCGTGGGTAAACACATACCGCAGCGGAAATCGATTTTCCAAGATCTCTTGCGATTCCTTTCACAGCATGACACGCTAAGCCCTTCCACGTCTTCACGACCACCGTCTTCATACGCTAGTGGACAGCAACCACGATTGGAAGTCGAGTTCCAACGAGTTCTGCCACACTATCCACAGCCACGGTGCCAGACGGACTGCCACGCGCCAACCTCTCGAATAGGTTGCGGTGTTTCACTCTCCATCGAGTGCTTCTACTGATTAACAAGTAGAAGAGAAGTGGATCTCTCTCTCTCCCTCTATTCTCTGTCTCTCTCTAAAGAGAAAATGACTCACACTCATACAGAACTGAATTTGTTTAGAGAATATATAGAGATAAGGACCAGAACACCAAAAGGTGCGAATTGTCCTGCGGCCCGCTGGGATTTCCAGCGACCCGCTGAAAATGTCTCCACTTCAAAATTCCAACATCTCCCTCTTGGAGACATTTGTTGAAAGCAGTCATTGTCTTCATACGGCACATAGACCGTGCGACTAGCGCATATACCTGCATGCGGGAGCTACAAGGCCAAACTTTAACCTAGGTTAAAGCCAGCCAGGAGGCATCGACCCTTTTCAAAAATAAGCAGTTTATATGTATATACTCATACCCTAGATTATTTCAAGATCAAGCACTAGACATACACATCGCCAACCGCACTTATGTGGCCTCTATGTGTTATCCCTTTCAATCTAATTTGCTCAAATGTTTCCAATTATGTCCATATGACCAAAAAATTGGTGGGCCCGAACACAAGCAAATTTCCTTGTGCGATCTGAAATTAATCTTCCTTCTGCACTCATGTCAATCCAAGTAAAATCAACCGCTTTCCCAGTAATGCACCGGTAAACCGAATCATACATAGCCATAGGTAACATACCAAAGTAGCAGAGTATTGACCTACTCTTCATGACATAGTCAATAGTCATGAGGGTACGTATTTGGAACTCACACAATGAGGAGATAGCGGTATTAGTCCTGAGACTACTCAACTCATTTTCCAACGTCGCCAAGCACACGTGGTATGAACACGTGCTACAATCAACAATCTATCCAACAGATGTATGTTCGTTCATTGTACGAGCCTAGGTCCAGTTGCAAACCAAAGCGTCTATGGTCTAGACCGCATACATTGCAACTCACCCTGAAAGTCTCTACAAGTCCGCTACCTCGAGCGACAAGAAAACTCTCACCTCGGCTAGCTATAGGCTACATGAATTGTGGGGGGCAATTCATGTCGACTCGCCTAAAAGAAGACAAATCTCATCTTAGTCTCAACACTAAGGCGACAACGAGCTTCGTCTGCCATAAGCAGCTCCTTAGTCCTCCTCGACTAAGCGCACATAGCTCGATAAAGTCTCATCTCTGCCCACCCCAGGTGTCAGAGGCGATTGGTCGTGTGAGCGACCCCAATCTTAGCCTATTAACATACTACCATATAGTGCTAACATATACTTGAAGAACAATAAAGCCATCTTTATGTTCAAAGTTCAAGTATATACCCAAGCAAGGATCTGATCTCTAAACGAATTGTTTAAAAACAAACCGTATAACATCTCTGGCAAAACCTCAGAGAATATTGTATATCCTGAAACGGTCGATTGGCATCCTAACGAACCATTCCATATAGGAATACACTCATATCAGATCAACTCTATGCTATCATGTCTCTAATTAATATCTGAATGTTTGGTTTAGTCCATGTCCCCACAATATGCATCACAAACATACTGTTACAATGAATTGTTATCGACTCCCTCGAAGTCACAACAACTACCAATTGTATAGACTATCTCAACCAAACTCCCTCTGACATGAATATCCATCATGTCAAGTTGCTCAATCTCACAAATGAGAGAGCATGTATGACCACTCCAACATGCTATTGACTCAATCTCCACAACAAGAGAGTCATACTCCATCTCTAAACTGAAAGAGTATATGATTTACTCAAATCTCCACAACGAGAGAGTAAACTTATTTCTTATCACAAAGAAATAATATTTTATCAAGTTAACTTTATCCACAAAGTATACTTGTACACATATGAATTACCTAACCAAAGGCAATCAATTACAAGTATTTCAACTTGATACTTAGCACGTCACTTGTCATACTATTCAGATATATATAGCTCACATACCTACACAAATAGGTATTTTATTTGGCTCAATTAAATGTCAAGCTCCTAGTAAAACTAGAGTGACTTATCTCAATCATGTATGAGGGAAACATCTAATTATAGGAATTGCATTTTGGATGACAATGTGCCACAACGCACAATTTCCAATAATGCTCATCAAACCCTTTATCATACAGATATCTTGGTAGCTTTCTTTATGGACTTATAACAAAAACTAATTACAAGTTTTATTATCTCACTATTAAACAAGAGTTTCTCAGCTTATTCATCCAGCCAATAGTGCACCACATGTGCAATGCTGATCAGGCATATCTATTGCTTAGAATAAACTATGTGAGGCAAACTCATCTTTTAACAAGAGAATTTCCTCAAATTAAACTCCCTCTGTTGTGTGCCATATGAATTGTTTAACCACGAAACAAATCGTTTCACATAATCAACAGAGTCTCTGTTGCTAATCAGTGTCATACGAATCGTTGAACCCTTAAACGGATCGTTACACACTTACAACAGAAAATTGTTTAATATCTCACAATTGATTTATCAAACTCTCATTAATCTCAAGAACCCAAGTGTTCTCTAAAGATTAATATGACAAATCAAATAAGTCCAATCATATTATTATTATTTCATTTACTCTATCTCATCTTATATATATATAGTATCTTCTCATAAGCTTTACTGTATTTGAACTTGTGCGAGGATGTGAGGAAGAACATATTTCATTTCTCCCTCTCTTACTCAGCAACCGAGTCAAGTTCACAGTAAGGAAGCTTGTATAAGAAATAATAAGTGATCCTCTTACATGGCACTTCTATGGTTTCTTCTTCAATAAATTTCTAAAATTTATAAGAAGGTGCATTCCCTCATGTGCATCTAAACCTATGATCACATAAACATCCATCCAAGGAGTTATAGTAAACCATAGTTCAAACCATAGATATGGAGATTTCAAATCTGCCACTGACTAACTCTAGCGATCCGCTTGGCAACCCAGCGATCCGCTCTCAGTGGAAGCGACTCACTTGTGTTATTCGAGCAGAAATTCCATAATTGGAAATTCTCTCTACTGTGCATCTATTGTTGCATACTGTATGACCAGTTTGCAGATCACAGTAACTGCCACTTAGCCTTATAAGAACCATACCAAAATAGTCCTTCAACTCTATCACGCAACACAATATGTCATGTGATATAAGAAATAGTGAATCATTCAACTATTTCTATTTTGTCACAACTCTTAAATTTGTCAAGCAGGTTCAAATAACCGAGACATATTTAAAGAGATTTCACAGATTTCAAGACTGAATTTAACCCTAGTCATGAATGTGACAAATCAAGGCTTTAAGTGCAGCGCACATAATAAATCTCCATAACTTGAAATACTTATCCAACAAGCAATCAAGTTGTCTCAAATTACTTACTATCTCTCTAAGTTGGCAAAATTGAATTGGAAATCTGATTAAAACAAATCCAATCAATTATCCTCAACTTACATACATAGTAAAGTGTGCCAAATAATCACTAATGAGATTATATATTCATGAAACAAATAATAGAAAGAAAGCTCTATTTAGTATCTTAAACCACAACGTTTAAGTACTAAGCATCATCATCTACAATGCTGAAATCCAACAAAAATAATCGTGATATCCACAATTTCTGAGCTTAAAAAGATTATAGGATGTTGAATCCCAACAACCTTCCTTGGTGGGAAAAATGACAGCATCATAGTGAATTTTCTAATTCAAATCTATATCCAATATTTTTCGTTCTCCTTCTCCAACCAGCAATTCAACATGGAGCTCCTGATTAATATTTATGCCCGCCAAACAAGGATTATATTTTACAACCAAGAAAGGGCCCAATATGCGAAATCACAAAACTTGAGGGACCATACAAGTAATTATCTACAGCGAGATTAAGGATTTAGTTACATAACTTTGGAATTGCCATCACCAAGTATGATAGCTTCACCACTAGTACCAGGGAGAAGACCAACGCCACCAACTTGTAAGAAATGCCCCGCCCAAAGATTACAACAAACGTGTATTGTATAGCTTCTGATGCTATGGCACACCTAATTTGCTCCTTCTTTTTATACATTGATTTTGCCGGCTCCACTCCATGCACTCCGTCTGCATCATTTCCAAACTCAGAAGGGAAAAATCTACATTTGATTGCAAAAATTAGCTAAAGAAATACAAAAAGAAAGAGTGTTTGAGTGTTTCTATCCTTCAGTAATGCGAGAAAATAAAACAAGTACCAACCTTGACATTGCCGGCTTCTTTGATTGCAACTATGATGTTCTTCTGATCTTCCAGCAGCAAATACCCAAGTGCTGATATCACCACATCAACGACCCTGATTGCTTTAACCAAGCTTTCATGATCGTACAAATCACCCTGACAATTACATAGTTTTGGTAAACTAGAGAGTTCAAACTTACAATTTTTCATTGCCAAAACTCAAGTTCATAGAAAATTACGTACCCGACTTGATCGTTGCTACAATATTGAGACTCTGACTGCTGTGTGTCTGATTTGATTAGAAAATTAGAATGAGTAGTTTACCTAGAGGAGAGTGACACCGAGGTCCTTGAACTTTTGAATAATCTCACACTTAGAAGGGTCAGAAAGGGTGGTATCTCTCACAAGAATGAAGCTGCGGTGACCAGACCGCAGGCTGTCCTCCACGATGAACTTGCCGATATGTGCTGTCCTTGGGAATGAAAACTGATCGAATAATATCCGCTTCGATCCGGATCCGAATCTGAAAAATAACGAATTTGGATGCTAATATCCTTATTTCATCTGATTCAGGACACAATCTTATGCGACACGACCCGTGTCTATCCATTCCATGTATCCAATCCCGGATACAATCTTTTACGACATCATATTTCGATAGTTCGGATACGGATGCGAATACGAATACGGATAAAAATTCGAATCCAAAATATTATCAAAAAAACCGATATCCGAATTACGATCCAAACCCATATACGAAGACATCTTATTTCTTTTCAGCTCTTTAATGTTTTATATCTATTAAATTTACTATTTATGTTTATTATTTTTACTACATATGTTTACTCTGTTGTTATAGGTGTTCACCTTGTTCTTTTATCTATTGATTTAAGTGTTCATTTTATTGTTCTATATGTTTTTCTTGAAAAATTAAGACTATGTTGATGCATGGAGAATAATTAGAAGAGATGAGAGGTTTAGGGGAGGGGAAATTAAGAGAGGGAAGATGGAGAGGTGGAGGGGAGAGATATGAGGGAGTAAATACCTGAATTCATATTGTGGAGGGAGTAAATACCCGAACTCCCTTGCACTTATCAGCACTTAATTAATAATCTTAATAGGATGATTCAAAATAATATTATTGATAATATTCAGAATGTGTCTATTTTGATAAGTGGTATGATTATAAAGTTTTTAAATGTCTTAAATAAATTCTAACTGAGAAAACAACAAATTACGTAACAAATATTGTTGAGAGAGATTTGAACTACTGAGCTTACATGCAGATCAAAAAGTACATAGCATTTATATCTAAATTGCAAATTAATTAAAAATATTGGTTTTTATAAGCTTACTTAACTAAGAAAGTATTTAAAAAATTATCAAATTAAAAATTATTTATAATTGATTCTGTTAATGTACGAAGCCAAATGAATTTGGGCTTGGCCCATTTTTGGCCAAGTACGGAAGTGAGTAAAAGGGATTACGAAAACAAAAGGAGAGTGTCTCCTCTCTACACGGATCCTTCAAGTTGCTCTCTGTATCTTCCTGAAGTTATCTAGGTTTACATTTCTCTTGTAACTCTTGTTAATTCCACCTCAAATAGTGATGGAGAGTGTGAGTGTGAGTAAGAGGAAGGTAGATAGCTTGATGATCTCCATGTATTTGTAAGCTAAACTCTTGATTTAGTGGATTTGCACCGATCGCTCCCGTGGTTTTTTTTCTTTCGGATTTTCCACGTAAAATTTTGTGTCACCTCTTTATTTTCTTGTGATATTGCTTGATTGTTCTATTGGTTATTGATTCTCAAGTATTGGCTTCATTCTTGTGGGTATTTGGTTTATGTCCATAATGTGTTTGCCGAAATTACCCCTCCTTGTTTGAATTGGTTTCCGCTGCCGATACCACCCACGATGTGTCTCCAACAACTGGTATCAGAGCGTGTTGGCTCGTTGGTGTCAAGAATAGGAGTTTGAGACTTGGTTCGGTGTAGACCTAAGTTCTTGTGTATTTCGGTGATTTGCACGTGTGGTGATAGAATGGAAAAAGCTATGGAATTTGAGAAGTTGAATGATAGCAATTGGGCAATTTGGAAAATATTAATGCAAGATTACTTGATAGTTAGAGATTTGGATTTACCATTGATGGGACCGAGTGCACAACCCATCCATATGGAGGATCATGAATGGGAGTTGCTAGATCGGAAGTGTTTGGAGGCTATAAGGCCGTGTATTTCACCATCTATCCTGTTTGATGCCTATCAATGCAAGACCGCTCATGAGGTTTGGACCACATTGGAGCGATCATATGAGCAACCTTCGGGTGTAAACAAGATGCATGTTATGAAGCGGTTATTTCTCTTGAAAATGAAGGATGGCATATCAATGAGAACGCATGTAAGTGATTTCAACTCTATTGACTCAATTGAAGTCCTTGAAGGTAAACCTTGATGAAGATGTTTCGTGCTTGCTACTTTTGAGCTCTTTACCTACAAGTTGGGATACTCTTGTGACTACCGTTGCTAACACAATGGGCAATCAATTCAAATTGAGTGATGATGTTGCTTCATTGATGAATGAGGAAACTAGGAAGGCTACTAACCAATTGGAAACTGGGCCTAGTGAGGCATTGACGGTTGATAGCGAACGGCCGGTGACTAAGGGCAATTCCTCGAATAGAAAGGGTGGATCCCAAGGCAAGGGAAGATCAAAGTCTAAGGGCCGGAAACTTTCTTGTTGACATTGCAAGAATGAAGGTCATTTGAAAAGAGATTGTCCTCTCTTGAAAGGCAAGCAAAAGGAGAAAAGGCAAGATGGTGAAGCGAGTATAGTTTCCGATAAGATTGGAGATGCGGTGACTCTAAGTGTGACAAGTTCTGAGAAAGAAAACATGGATGTTTCGGTATTGAATTCGGGTGTGCATCATTCCACATATGCTCGGATCGTTCTTATTTTGTCAACTACAAGGATGTAGATGGTGGGAATGTCTATCTTAGTGATAGTCGGCCATGCAAGATTCTTGGAGTTGGTGATGTTGAGCTTGAGCAAGCCAATGGAAGGCGATATAGATTGAGCAATGTGAGGTATGTCTCGAAGATAACCAAGAATCTTATCTCAGTAGGTCAACTTGATGATGGCGAATTTGCTATATTTTTTGGTGAGGGATCATGAAAAGTATCAAAGGGTTGTATGACATAGATGAAATGACACAAAGATGGGAGTTTGTACACTCTTCATGGAGTGCCTCGGAAAGGTGTTGCGAGCATGGTGAGCATGAAGATATGCACATGTGGCACAACCGACTTGGTCATCTAAGTGAAAGAGGTATGAAAGTGTTACAAGGTGAAAATTATATTCCTTCTTTTGAATGTTCATCTCTTGAATTTTGTGTTCATTGTGTAATGGGAAAACAAAAGAGAGTGAATTTTAATAGGAATGAGTCTCATAGAAAGTTAAAACCATTGGAATTGGTTTATTCCGATGTGTGTGGTCCATTTAATGTTAAATTCCTTGGTGGTGCTAGTTATTTTGTTACTTTCTTAGATTCATTTTTCTAGGAAGTGTTGGATATATCCCTTGTCCTCAAAGGATCAAGTTCTTGAAACCTTTAAGAACTTTAAATCTCATGTTGAAAAAGATAGTGAAAAATCCATTAAGTATTTACAAACCAATAATGGTGGTGAATTTTGCTCTAATGATTTTGATAATTTTTGTGTGAGACAAGGCATTCGGAGAGTGAAGACGGTTCCATACACTCCACAAGAAAATGGAGTCATTGAGAGGATGAACCGGACCATTGTGGAGATTATAAGAAGTATGTTGTCTCACTCGAGTCTTCCAAAATCATTTTGGGCCGAAGCGACTAACACGGCGGTTTACCTCATAAACCGATTACCTAGCGTGGCATTGGACGGTGGTATACCAAAAGTCGTATGGAGTGGCAAGAAGATCTCTTATGGCCATTTACGAATTTTTGGATGCGAGACTTATGTGAAAATTCCAAATGTGAAGAGGAATAAGCTAGATGTCAAGTCACGGAGGTGTGTATTTGTTGGCTATGGCGGTGATGATTTGGGCTATAGGATTTGGGATCCTATTGAGAAGAAGACAATTAGAAGCCGAGATGTCATATTCCGCGAAAATGTGATGTTCATTGAAAATCATGAGAAAGAGCAAAATGAAGAAAGACATGTGGAGGAGCATGTTGATACTAGTGTTGCACCTAAAATGCTAACGGGTCCTCAATCAAGTGGTCATGATCAAAAGTATGAGAGTGATGTGGTGGAAGAGCATGATGTTCAAGGCGTCATTGAAGAAGAGCACACTAATACCCCGATACAAGAGTTGAGGATGTCAACTCGGATTTCTAGAGCTACACAAAGGTATTCACCTTCCCTATATTATGCTTTGTTCACGGATGCGGGTGAACCCGAGACATTTCAAGAAGCGATGAATTGCTTGGAGAAAGTTAAGTGGCTTGGAGCAATGGAGGATGAAATGAACTCGTTGCATGTGAATGAAACTTGAGAGTTCGTTGAGCTTCCAAAAGGAAAGAAAACATTGAAAAATAGGTGGGTATTTGTGTTGAAGAATGAAGCCGATGGTTCTAAACGACATAAGACAAGGTTAGTAGTCAAGGGTTATGGACAAAAACATGGTGTTGACTTTAATGAGATATTTTCTCCCGTTGTGAAGCATAGTTCAATAAGGATTGTTTTGTCATTGGTGGCAAATTTAGACTTGGAGCTTTTGCAACTTGATATTAAGACGACTTTCTTGCATGGTGACTTGGATGAGGAGATCTATATGTCACAACTAGAGGGATTTGTTGATCAATCAAACCCTAATCTTGTTTGTAGATTGAAGAAGGGGTTGTATGGTTTGAAACAAGCCTCTCGGCAATGGTACAAGAAGTTTGATACTTTTATGCAAGAAGAAGGTTTTAAAAGAAATGGCTATGATCATTGTGTCTACATGAAAAGAAAAGTGAATGGATCTTTTACCTTGTTGTTACTTTATGTGGATGACATGTTGATTGCAAGTAATGATAATGATGAGATTGAGTCTCTTAAGCTTGATATGTCTAAGAGGTTTGCAACCAAGGATCTTGACGAAGCAAAGAAGATTTTGGGCATGCAGATTCATAGGGATAGGGGGAGAGGCAAATTTTGGTTGAGTCAAACGGAATATGTTGATAAAGTCCTTGAAATGTTTGACATGTTGAATTGAAAACCGGTGACTACATCTTTGGTCGGTCATTTTAAGTTGTCTAAAGAGAATTCTCCAAGGAATGATGAAGAGAGATTGAAGATGGAAAAGGTTTCATACTTGTCGGCCACTGGTAGCTTGATGTATGCTATGGTGTGCACACGGCCGGACATTGCACATGCAGTGGGAGTTGTCTCTCGGTTTATGTCTAATCCGGGAAGGGAGCATTGGCAAGCGGTGAAGTAGATACTTCGGTACTTGGAAGGCACTCGTGGCTAGGGGTGTACAACGGACGGGTTTGTAATTTTTTATCAATATTTCAACCCAACCCAATTGTATTGGGTTAAAAAAAAATTTAATCGACCCACCCGCAACCCAACCCAACCGATTTTTTACGTACGAATTATTACGGGTTATGCGGGTTATACGGGTTTGACGGGTTGTAATTTCAATTGCATAAAAATAAAAATAATCATATGATTGAAATAAAAAAAATAAGTAACACATGACATACAAAACACTTTAGTTCAAATAACATCAGGTAGTAGCGCTAGAATAAATAACTTAACAAAAACACTTTCGAGTTCCAAATGACTCAGCAAAAACAGCAACAATGCTAGGACATTTTGACTTTTGAGTTCAAATAAGATTCAAAATACAAATATCAAAAACATAACAATATATTCATAATAATAATTTAAATTCAAAGATCCCAGACTTTCGGTCTTGATTCTTTTACCTGCAATAAAGATGTAGTGCAATGTTAGTGGACTAAACAATATTATTAACTTGTGTCTCATAATTTTTTTTTATCAATTCGAGTCTCATAAATTGTGTTAGTTGTATGACCTGATGGTTAGTTATCTAACACTCTCTTATGGTAAGTACTTTAATATGAATCTGGTATATGTTCTTAGACAATTATTAGAATATTGCCTATTCTCAATTTGAGTCAAATCAGCATATACTTGGGACAACTGAAATTTCATCAGACTTAAATCATTGTCACGTTTAGTTTGCCTCCAACAATATCCGATTAGTTAAAACACCTAATAAATTTACATTTCTTAATGATTAGTTACCACTAGTCTCTGATTCTAATGACGGCCTGAGCATTTGATGGCTTCCCTGTTGCAATTTCTGAAAAAAAAAATGAATATGATATGCCAAGTAAAGAAAAAGAACATATTTAAACACAAAATAAATATATCACAGTGAAATTTGAAAGAGTTTACCTTCTGTTGTCATATCATATTTTTCTGCATCTTCCATCTCATCACGAAAATCATAATGAATATTTGAAGATCTTAGCCAATTCTGAGCGCATACTAATGCCTCCACAGTTTTGGGGGAAAGAGAGCTTCTAAAGGGATCAAGTATTCGCCCACCGGTACTGAATGCCGACTCAGATGGGACTGTTGAAACCGACATTGCTAACACATCCTTAGCAATCAGAGAAAGTATAGGATACCTTGAGGCATTGACCTTCCACCATGCCAATATATCAAAAGAATTTTCATCACCGATATCACATGCTTCAGCTAAATACTTTGTAACTTCTGACTTATTCTCAACACACTTTTCTTCCATTAGATGCTGCTTAAACTGGGACTTGACAAACTTCGAATAGTTTTCATCATCTATATCCATAGAACTGAGTCCCTCATTCGAGCTACTACTCACACAATCTTTCATAGTTGCACCTCCATCAGCATTTGAGTCGACTTTACCATGGTGCTGAACATAATATGCATATAAACTCTCCAATGTATGGTTTACATCTATAACTAGACCATATGCAATATCAATTGCGTACATCTTCTCTAAGCAAAACTTCACATATTTCAACTTATACCGGGGATCTAAAACAACAGCTATGTAAAGCAACAGGTTAAGATTACAAGAATTTTCCCAGTACTTCTCAAATTTCACCTTCATACCCTCAGCCACAATTTTCAATTCATGAACAGAAGCCTTACTCACCTCATTTAAACGTGTCTGGATTGACACAAGTTCATGAAAAAAATAGTGAGATGTGACATAAGAACTACCAGAAAGACGCATTGTAACACCATAAAATAGTTTTAGAAATTTGACAAAACATCTAGCCTTGACCCAATCTACTTCATCTGGTGGTGAATCAACTAATTTACCTTTTCCTTTGTTATTATCTCCATCTGCACCACGAAAGTACAATTGATATTCCCTATCTATATCACCGAGCCTTTCAAATGCCTTCTCAAATTTTTCTGCACAATCTAACATCAAATAAGTTGAATTCCACCTCGTATCTACATCAAGACACAACAAACTTGCCATTAACCTTTTAGGAGAAGACTTAACATACTTGACTGCCTTTCTAATTTTCTGGATTGATTCGAAGTGCTCATCCAGACCCTCTCTCACAATAAGATTAATAATGTGAGCACAACAACGCAAGTGTATGTACTTGTTATCTAAAATGGCACTTTTCTAATCTTTAGTTTTCTGTTTCAGATAACTAATGGCACCATTATTAGATGTTGCATTGTCTACTGTCAAAGTAAATATAGCCCCAATACCCCATTCAATCAAACATTCCTCAATGGTTTGCCCAATTATACCCCATTTGTGATTAGGAACTACGCGAAAGTTTATTATTTTGTGGTTTAATTTCCAATCTCTATCAATCCAATGTGCTGTTAAACACATATAATTTAGGTTTTGAATAGAAGTCCAAGTATCTGTTGTTAGGCAAACTCGCTGATTTTTGAGGATTTTTTTTCAATTTTAATTTCTCTTCCTTAAAGAGTTTCAATCCCTACTAACAGTAACTCGAGAAGGCAGATTGAACATTGGTTGCAAAATCTTTACAAAATTTCTAAAGCCCTCTCCTTCTACCACTCTAAAAGGTTTCTCATCTACCATAACCATTTTGGCAAGAGCCTTTCTGCAATCCTGTGCATTAAAAGTTACAACTCTAAGTTTTGCACTTACTTGGCCATCTTGAGGCTCAAAAGAAAGCTTTTTTTGCTTTGGGTCTTCTACTCTGCATGGGGACTGAGGACAAAGATACCAAAGATGGTTCCACAAGGATGTGGTGCCATGTCGACTCTTATGAGCAGCATAAGACTTATCACAAAAGACGCAAGCAGCCCTCGGGTCCTCCTTATCTCCATTGTGCACGAAATAGTACAAAATATCAGACTCCTTTCTTGAAGGTTTGCACTTCCTTTTAGTTGGATTGGTTGCAGCATTCTTCGGAGGTTGGGGCTCATGAACCTATTAAAGTAATTTGAATTCAAGTTAAGAATAATATCATGATAATTGAAAAACACTTCAAGTGCAGCATATAGAATTATAATTGATAACATATTATTAATACTAGCTTGGTATAAATAGACATTTATTCAAATAGTTCAATATAGTTATTCAAACAAGTAATTTGAATTAAATGCAGTAAAAAAATATAGAATGATAACATATGAAAAATAAGATAAGAACGATAAAAAGTAGACATTTATTCAAACAACAACATATAGAATAATAACATATGAAAAATAAGACATATAAAATATATAAATAATAAACATTTTTTTAAACAACAACATATAGATTGATAACATATGAAAATAAGATAAAACATTAAATGATAGAAATTTTTTCAAATAGTTCAAACAACATGTGATATTTTTTCATATCAGATTTTGTTCAGCGTTTCTTTTTAGGTTTACAATTTTTAAGAGATAATAAAAAGCAAACAAATAATACATGTGCCTCCATATTTGTCGAAACCGGATCATTTGAAGCATCTTTGGGTTGCATTCCTGAGGTTGCCATCAAGAAAAGTTGGCATCTAATTCAGTGTAGGTGCCTTTTCCCAATTAAGAAAAAAAGTATCAGTTTAGCAATTTCATTGTAGGTGCCTAATAAATTTCAATTAACAAAGAAAACTATGACAAATCATAATTGAAATCTAATGAAGCTTCTAACACATTATTAATAGTGACTTAATAGTGAGAGAGAAAAAAAATAAAAAATAAAAAATTCTAATACTTAATGAAAATGTAAGAATCCTTCTATTATTTTCCTTCTTGATACCACGAATCCATTCTCATTCTTAATGAAGAAAATTACCTTTTCCTTTGTAGCCTTGTAAAATGACCACAAACTTGCGTGTATTTGGGAGAAGACTTGCGCCTCTCTCTCGTGGACAGACAACAGACAACAATATCTATCTTAGACTGAGAGAAAGATAAAACATAGAAGTTTAGCAAATAGAAATTAGCACAATAGACATGTTACAGTAATGGACACATCTGGTTACAACAACACTGGTGAACCTATCAGCGCACAAGAACATTCATTAGAATCTCCAAGATGCTCTCTGGATAACAGCAGCACAGTTGGTTTACCAGCGCATATGTAAAGACAATACCAACTCATATGTAAAGACAAAACTCTGAATCTGATGCTATGTAACCAATAGGAATTAGTGATGCTAGGGTTTAATTCTCTCTAGGATTATATATATGAGCAGCAGCCTTTGTAAACATTTTAAGTAGAAATGAAATACAAATACAATTGAATACAGTTCTTTATCTGTTCTATTACACTTATTACAAGACAACAGTATTTAACTATTTATAAAGGTGATTTGAAATGGATTTGTGGTAAATTGAAATCTAATTCGTACCGTTTTTTGAGGCCTCGTGAAAGTAAGATTGTGACGTGGCTTGAGCGCTGAAGGAAGCAGACCGTCAAATCGAGATTGGGAGGGGGAGGAGTCGAGGCATCGCGCAGCAGATGGGAGGAGCCGAGGCATCGTCGCACAAAGATTGGACAAGCCAGTAGCCACCTAGGGACTAGGGTTGTGCGATGAAATGTCCAAGAAATCAGAATAGATATTATCGTAGACTCTAAACAGAAAGGATGGTTAATAAACTAAGCGGGTCGGGTACGGGTACGGGTACGGGTTATCAACGATGAAATTATGACCCAACCCAATACAACCGGATTATTAAAATTGAAACCCGACCCAACCCGATTAATGTTTCAACCCGTTAAAATACGGGTCGGGTTGGGCGGGTTAAACGGGTCGGATGGGTTTAATTTTTTTTTGTTCACCCCCACTCGTGGCTTGCAATTATGCTTTGGTGGAGGAAATTCTCAATTGAACATTAAAGGATATGTTGATGCCGATCATGCGGGTTGTAGTGAGACAAGAAAGTCCACAACGAGCTATGTGTTTACAATCGGTGGTGGAGCCGTTAGTTGGATGTCTCGACTACAAGACATTGTTGCTTTGTCTTCCACGAAATCGGAGTATGTCACATTGACCGAGGCGGTGAAGGAAATGTTTTGGTTGAAGAGGTTGCTTGCACAATTTGGGTTGAAGCAAAATGAGTATGTAGTGCATTGTGATAATCAAGGTGTCATACATCTTTCAAAGAATGCGGTGTATCACTCAAGAACTAAGCACATTGATATGTGATACCATTTCATTCGTGATGTTCTAGACCATGGCAACTAATCGTGAGAAAGGTTCACACAAAGGAGAATGTTGCTGATATGTTCACGAAGGTGGTGCCTCCTGACAAGGTAATGTTCTGTAAGGGCGATCTGGGTTGGTTGAATAACTCGGATGTGTTTGGAGCGAGGTGCAGGGTGTATGCTTGTATAATCAAGGGTGTATGCTTATGTGACCAGAGGTGTACGTGTATGCTTGTGTAATCAAGCGAGTATACTTTGTGTGATCAAGGTGTATGTTTGTGAGATCAAATGTGTATGCTTCTGTGATCAGGTGGGAGCTTTGTCTTCGAGTGGGAGATTGTTAATGTACGAAGCCAAATGAATTTGGGCTTGGCCCATTTTTGGCCCAGTACGGAAGTGAGTAAAAGGATTACGGAAACAGAAGGAGAGTGTCTCCTCTCTACGCGGATTCTTCAAGCTGCTCTCTGTATCTTCCTGAAGTTATTTAGGTTTACATTTCTCTTGTAACTCTTGTTAATTCCACCTCAAATAGTGAAGGAGAGTGTGAGTGAGAGTAAGAGGAATGTAGATAGCTTGATGATCTCCATGTATTTGTAAGCTAAACTCTTGATTTAGTGGATTTGTACCGATTGCTCCCGTGGTTTTTCCATTTCGGATTTTCCACGTAAAATCTTGTGTCACATCTTTATTTTCTTGTTATATTGCTTGATTGTGCTATTGGTTGTTGATTCTCAAGTATTGGTTTCATTCTTGTGGGTATTTGGTTTATGACCATAACGTATTTGTCGAAATTACCCCTCCTTGTTTGAATTGGTTTCCGCTGCCGGTACCACCCACGGTGTGTGTCCAACAGATTCACAATTGATCATATCAGAAACATAAAGTTTCAAATTGTATTGATTGTATTTCCTTCAATTGTATGGATGTATTACTAGATTGTTGTTGTTAAATCTGAGTCTTTTAATTCAGATAGGATGATGTTCCAGATCAGGCTCAATCTGAAATCCGTGGTCTAATGAAAATACCCACAGCATGTGTCACTGAAACATGAACAGCATAGGGAATAAAAGGAGGTCAATTATAACACAGATGACTAGATGAGGATGAAACTCAGCAAGACAGCAAACCATATATAAAAGAAAAAAAAATGTACGCTATTTTACAAGTGTAAATATCATCTTAAAAACGTCGAGTCTTTTGGACAACTCATATCGATATTATGAAAATTACATGGCTCATATATATCATTAATGATGTTATACATCAGATCCTAGACAAATAGAAAACATTTTCTGTAAGACTAAATATGGTTTAAATCAGGCAAATACCAGGTGATATCTCCCTTTTGAATATCGATACATTCTGTTTCAGCACTCTCAATGTCGTATCTGTCAATTGCACAACTTTTAGTAAGCTTCTTATGGTCTCTTATTATGTAAATACTGTTTCCTTTGAAGTTTAACCTACAAAAATCAGTAGTTTTGAGAGAGAAACCACAACCTCCATGGCGAAAATTTATGAACAACATTCTGTCACCAATGGTTGTGACCTCAACCCAACGAGAATTCTCCTTGTCATTTCCATATTCAAGCCGATGAATTTCAAACTTGTTACATTTATATACATTGTTAACAAGCAGAATCTCTCCAGAAGACTCGATTAGTGTTGGATAGCGCGATAACTTAGACCTAAGCTCACTGCCTGACAAGGTAAGTGTATGCCGTGGTGGTAGCACAACAGAAATGGTTTCACGAGTACACAGATTCACAACCTCTGTAACCTGAAAGTCATCAACAATGAACAGCAAGTTGTTCAAATAAAAGTAGCGGTTGCTATTCTTTCCTTCCATGGTGATCCATTTCTCATCACCAGGCTTCAAGACATACAATAGATTTCCAGATCCCTTCATAACCACGTAATTCCTGCTGTGAAAGTTTCGAGGACCAATCCACTCAAAAGAAAAATGTCTGAGAGGGAGAGAAACCTCGCTATTATTAAGTGGATTTATCATAGACCAGGAAAAATCTGTTGTAGAGCTCACGAGCATTGCACCATGGCAGGAGTCAAAAGCACATTTGTCTGAGAATTTTGGAGCATGAATGGTGAATGATTTGTCAAAGTCCATCGAGTAAAAGTTTAGATCAGGTCCATGGTTATGCCTAAGAATCCAAGGGAATTGCGGGGAGAGATCTGCAATGGAGGTTACAGAGCGCCATGTCTTACAGACAGCACGAAAGCGGACAAAAGCAGAAATGTCGACGACATTTCTGGCGATGATGCAAACGAGTTCTGGTAAAAGACCTGCCCAATCCCTTTCAATTGAGTCCATAGTAGGATGGACGGGTGGCATTATCTTTTTCCTCAATGCAATAGTTATATTCTTGGTGATCGATTTTTGAGATCAATTGATGATCAGAAATAGTTCTTCGGCACCTTTTGGTATGGATTTATTTGAAAGTAAAACGAAGATAATTTTGAGATGCGGTGCTATTTTTGAACCAAAGACATCTTAGTTAATCCTTTTCTTAGTACATAATTATATTTATTATTTAAGAAGAAACTTTAATTTACGCTTTTTTAAAAGAATTACTTCTTTATAAATAGTATATACTCTCATTTAGAACGATACAGCAAAGCCATCTGTTTATTACAAGATTCCATAGCATTTAATAGTTTTCATTTACTTGCATTACATGAGCGTAATTTGGCATAAGAAGCATCAACAAGAGTTTATAGAAGGAAAATTCAGATATTTGGAGATCAATCAACAACTAATGACAACAGAATCCATCAACATAATGAATAAAGTTCATTAATACAATAACCATGTTAAATTCAAAACTTTGTAATATATGAATCTAGCTCAATAAAACGGGCAAGATGTGAATACGTGCAGTATGGAATTTAATTAGCATTATAGAAACATTTATTCTAAAATTGCAGCTGCTGAAAATCTAACAAGACTTGACTCAATCGAATTTAGATATCATACGCTGCATTTTATAGGTTTGTGTTAGCGTTAGGATCAGTCACAGCAGATGTACTCTGAAAATGGAACTATATATGTCTTACATTTCATATATAATAAAATGAAATGGAGTAGAACATTCAGTTTTTAGCTAAAAATTCTACAAATTATTAACTTACAGTTACAGAGAATGAGTCCTAAATGTAGCCAAACAAACAAAAAATAAAAAGTTTGTTTACCAATATAGCTCTGTTGTTTCGACAATTGCTTAAATGAGAAGTACTAAAACTGGCAAATTGGATCAGGATGAGGAGGGGCAGAGAAGGGAGACCTGACGGGAGGAACGGGAAGTCTGCCAGACTTGAACACCATCAAGGCCCTGCCTGCATAGAAACAAACGGTCCCCTCCCACTTCCATCTGCCTCACAAAGCCTTTCTTGGCCTCCTCTTCCCCATCCATCCAATTCCGCCTCCAACGACCTCCTCCTACTGATTCTGGTTCTGCCTCATCCAGCTGGAACCACACCTCCACCCCCGATTGCCGGCCCACAAACACCTGCCCCTTGTAACAGTGCACAATGCCACTGACACCCCCTCCAGCCCCGGCTGCAGCATCGGAATCAGAGAGGTAGATCCAGGGGTCATCGCTAAGCTTCCTGAGATCGGCAACCCCGACATCTCCCGACTTCCAACAGACCTTGTACAAAGCCTGCTGCTCCCCATCCACATCGACATCCGCAAATGAGTCCCCAAACCGGGTGCCGTTGCGGCTGCGGCCCCCTGGCTCGCTGGTCTCCCACACCGGGTCCCCTGACCTTGGGTCCCACAGCCTCATGTACCCCGAGTAACCAAAGGCCCCTGCACTAACAGAAGACATAAACACTAATCCCCCCAGCTCGGGCAAATGCACCACCCGATTTGGCACAGCCGACTTCGCTGCAATACCGCTCTGCCGACCAATCTCCCCCGTCACCTGAAGTGTAGTGGGATCCACAGAAAGAATGCAATTCTCCTTGTGGGCCGCTTCAAAAGCCACAAACAAAGGAGAGGAGGCCGAGGACGGGGGAGCAATGGCGGTAACCCAGGATTTGTAAAGCCGGGTATCAGATGGATCGTTCCAGAACACTGTACCTAGATGGGCACCCTTCGCGAGGTCATACAAATGAAGACCAGGATGGTCAAGAGATCCCGCGACGACAACGGGCAGCAGGGAATCATGAGAAAGGAAGCAGTGAAGGCGGGAGAGGGATGTAATCCGGTCGAGGTGGGTACGGAGGGAGCGGGAGTACGCAAGGGTAGAATTATAAGAGGAAATAACGCCGGCATGAGCGAGACACACGGAGCCATCAGGAGCAGCAGAGAGAGAAGTAGTGAATGGATCGGAGGCGGGGACGAGAGTGGTGGAGAGAGAAGCGTCGAAGCCGAGGAGAGGAGGAGGGGAGAGAGCAGAACGGAGGCGGGATTGGATGGGGAGGCCGTAGTGAGAGGCTTCTTGAATTAGGCGAGATGGGTTGGGAATTGGTGAAGGTGAGGAGGTTGAGGTTGGGGAACGGAGGAGGGAGAGGAGGTCGGAGAAGAGAGTTGGGTCGCGGTCGAGGAAGGTGGTGTTGGGGAGAATTGGGAGAGTTTGAGTGGTGGTTTCGAAGTGGCGGCCTCCTACGTTGACCTCAACTCTTCGCTGCTCCGTCTCCATTTTAGTTGGTTTTAGTTGAAGAGAGGAGACATTTTGTGGGGAAATGGCAGTAACAAATACTAGTGTGATTCAAAAATAAATTAATAAATACTAGTTCCTCTGTTCATTTGTCATTGCTTGATTGAATATGATGTAAAAAGATTTGTTTTTTTATTTGAGAAAGTCTTTCTATTGAATTGTCCAGTGAAAAGTGCTTAAAATGCTGCACGAATTTTGATTTGATACAGAAAGCATGAAACATGTGCAGACATGTTAGCATGAATTTGTAGAAAATACAGACTGATTTAGGTATGCATTATGGATAATACGTTAGCACGAATTCATGCATTAGAATTCAACTATTTACAAAATTGAAGGTGTGAAGTAAAAAGAATGAAGTATTGAGGCAGCGAATAGAGTAAATATTTTGCAAAAGAACTATAAATTTCAAGTTAAATCTAAAGATCCAATCAGGCTGTCACAGTTGAGATAACAACTTTTCTAGCCTACGACATATAATTAACAATAGGGGCTTGCGTCTATTGGAAGGAAATGATCCACAAATTAATAAACCCTCATGAGAGTAGATTCTCGTTAATGTTCTCTTGTTGTCAAGAAGCATTTAGCACTTGAATTCAAGCTCGTGAGGGGTGAATTTAAGACTTATTTCCTTTCTTGAGGAAAACCCGATCATTCTTCGAGAAATGACGAAAAACTCCACACAATCAGTTACACATTAAATATAAAAAAATGTTAGCAAACACTAAGTTTTTTTATAAGAAATATTATACTTATATATGTACTACCCCCATTATCATATTTTTTTATTTTTTTTGTCAACTTTGTTAAGACATATATATTTGAATAAGCAAAGTGAAATGAGTAAATGATGCATTTTTAATATAGTTTGGATGGTCCGAAATAAGTTCGGGTGAATGAGAAAATTATTTAACAATTGTCAAAATGTTTATGATTTGATTAAAACATCATAGTAATTATTATTGGCAAAAAATTTTAAAATACTCAGAAATTAAGCAAGCAAAATTTTTATGAAGTACTTTCGAATACATGCAAACAATATGAAGTGCAATTTGTTATATATTGGAAAAACATTAAGAAGGAAGTCAGTAAAAAAGTCTATATTTGTCATTTAAAATAACTAAATAAAACGCTTCTTCAATAAATTTATCCATACTTTAGCTGTCTTTTACAATATTACAATGAGTTACCAGAGAAAATTAATGAAGGTAAATTAATTTATTTACTGAAACTATTAATTTATTTTTATTTAGATTACCGCTACAAAAATGTCTGACTACACCAACCATAGCCAGTGTATGCCAAGCGGTCCATTATGCTTTCCTTGGGTATATTTTTCATTTCACTAAACCTACCTGCCTCCAATTCCCATATTGATGCAAGATCTCTTACCGACATTAGATTTTGAAGAGGAGTAACGTAGACAATCTTGTTCAAAGTCCTTGCATCTACTGCAGCTAACACAGTTATCCTGGCGATGTCTTGTTCAATTAAGAAGTAAGATGATTCAAAAAAAATTTTAAAATTAATTAATTCATTAAAATTAAATTAAAAAGGTAATTTTATTCTCCGACTAAAGAATGTCTAAGGAATGAAAAAAAAATCCAGTCTTTTTTTTTACTTTTATAAATACACTGTTACAAATGATGACATGTCAAACAAAAACAAATTTTCTATTGAACAAGCCTGATTCATTGGTTCAACTTCTAATTAACACAGATTATTAACTATTGGTTTCCATCAGGATTTGTTATTGGGGCGCATGATGGGAGACGCGGCACAATGCAAGCAAGTTTGTTTTCACTTTTCAACCTTTTTTTTGTTTTTTTTTTTTTGGCAACATTAGACATTTGAAGAAAGGAAATAATTTCCTATGCTATTAGAACGGTTTTCTGCCAGAAATGTGTTTTATTATCTATAAGGGACATTAATATTTTCCCTGGCACAGAACTATATCAGGGTATCATCATCAAAAAATAAAATTTGAAGGAAATATTCAGGTTTTAATATTATTAGTAGGAACTGAAGTACCTTTTTGATGTTCATACTGGCCGAGTTGAGCAGGCGTGATGTTTAGTGATTTCTCACCAATTGTTGCTGCCCTAAGGAACGCTCCAATGAATAACCCTGAGCAAATTAAAATAGTGATGTTGGTCAATTTTAGGTAGTTGAACAGAAAATTGAGCAGGCGTGATGTTTATATGTGCTTACCAATGTAATCAAGCGCACCTATCACCAGAATTTTAGGTAGTTTCGTGGCCATATCTCGACCAGTTTGCGTTACAATGCTGAAGTGAAACTAGTGTTTTGAGAATGGATGTGCGAGATGGAATTTGGAGTAGAATGTGTCTTGAAAGTTAATTTGAAGAGCTAATTTGAAGTTAAATCTAAAGATCCAACCAGGCCGTCTTAGTTGAAATAAGAAGAAAAGTTACATAACCTCATAAATTAAACAGGGATGATATACACCATCCCAAAATTTTCCCATCCAGCACCATCCAACAGGTCTGGACATGCCAAAAATAGCATTTTTTTTCCGCCTGCTGACGTCAGCAAAATTTTATGACTAATTTCTAAAAAATTTTTAGTGCTGGCGTCATCAAATATGCTAATTTAAGGGTTCAGTTAAATGTTATAAGTGTTGAATTAAAGTGTTTAAGTGTTCAATTAGATGCACCAATAATTTGAAATTTTAGTGTTTTGTGTTCACTTAAATACGTTAAGGGATGAACTTAAAGTATCTATGTGTTCAGTTAGTTGTAGCAGAAATTTGATTTCGTAGTTTTTGTGTTCAATCAAGCTAGTTAAATAAAAAAACAAAATGAACAGATACAACAAACATAGCGAACATTTATACCTTTAAACTGAACATTTACAACAATAAACTGAGTAACAATATGAACATTTACAAAAATAAACTGAACATATACAAATTGCCTGAGTAAGAAATAAATGATCATATTCAACATACAAATTGAAATAAATTATTGGAGCATCTAACTGAACATTCATGCACTTTAATTCAACCCTTAAAACATTTAAATGAACCTTTAAATCAACATATTTGATGACGTCAGCACAAAAAAATTTTCGAAAATTGGTCAAAAATTTTTTGCTGACGTCAGCACGTGTCATACCGACGTTAGCATGCGGAAAATCTGAGTTTGGATGGTGCTGGATGGGAAAATCATGGATGGTCAATACCAATTCTAATAGTTAAGAACATTTAAATTTCTAATGCAAGATTTTGGGTCTTTAGAATATTTCCTTTTTGGACTTCTATTAAATTAGTCCCAGAAATTTTAAAAAGAAAAAATATCTGCCGCGGAACGCATCAAGGCGTTCAAGGGCTTCACAGTTGGGCTCTTTCTAACAC
Source organism: Rhynchospora tenuis (assembly GCA_027725995.1). Taxonomy (NCBI): domain Eukaryota; kingdom Viridiplantae; phylum Streptophyta; class Magnoliopsida; order Poales; family Cyperaceae; genus Rhynchospora; species Rhynchospora tenuis. The sequence continues at coordinate 53,005,932 of CM050889.1, read as the reverse complement.
TATTGTTTTGGACTTTCAAATCGAATCCTATCTATTTTGACAACATCTCAAGTTCTCAACATTTTGATTAAAAATAGGTGGGCTTACTTGGGCCACTATCTCTTTCCGATTTTACACATAAGAAATTAGTTAATTTGAGATTAAATCTGCGGATTAAAAGTTGGAAATTAAATCTTAATAATGTGAAATTAGGGACGTGCTGGAATTGATCCATTCTTAAAAATAAAATTTCCATATAATTAAAATTTTAAATCAAATATCGTTGCAAAAAATTTGGGAGAAAACTTGATGAAAATCTCAGCTCGAATGAAGCCAATTCAAGGCACAAATTTTCATATAGACTTTATGCGATTTGTCGGCACATTAATTAGAGCCGGGCATAATTCCGCTATTTCTTTTTTTTTTTTTTTGAAGCAAAAACGAGGGTCAAAGCCCCCCATCTTTCTATATTGAAATTTAAAAATTAGCCAGAGGCTAATTACAAATACAGTAATTAGCCTCTATTGAACTAAAAGTTAAATACAAATGATAGGCATAGCAAGTTATTACTAGCCTCTATTGAACTAAAAGTTTTTGTGGGGAAATAGCAGTAACAAATACTAAAAAGAAAAAAACGCGAGAAAGAGCGGGGTCGATTTGCTATGCCTATCACTTTTTTTCCTTGACACAAGTGTGAAAACGGCTCATGATTGTGACCATCTACAGTACTTTTGGTTGGCTACTTCAGTGAAACATCAGAAGATCTCAAGTTCCTGATGAATGAGGTCCAGTCGGATATGTAATTAATACACCCACAGATGTTCTATCCGATTCAAATTGTCGAATGTGATCTTCAAATTAATATATACATACATATATATATATATATATATAAAACTAAACTTTTTCTTCATTTATTACTATTTTTGGATTTTTAAAAATTAAGCGATCTAAATATTGTGAATCATTCAATAACTACGATTTAAAATCCTATAAACTAAGTTTTGAAATATTATAAAGTTTGATTAGGGTTACATCAAGCAACTTTGTTTGTTCGTTGGTGTAGTGGTCCGCTAAATACATGTTTCTTCATAATTATAAGAAGTATTATAAACTTAAATATTTTTTATGTTAAATAATGACATATCTCTTATTTCCAACATCTACTTCCAAATTCATTGTGCTTCCTTTGTTTGTAACTTTAGCCACTGGCTAAGTCTTTTATTTATTAATTAAAGATGGAAGCTTGACCTCTATTTTTTTTTTTTATTTCAAAAAGACTTCGTTGTGCTTTGATGCCTTGCGAAGTAAAAACGAAATATCCTTGTATTATGTTAGAATATCAGCTTTTCAAAACTAAACAACATATATGTATAATTAAAATGTGATTTACATGCTAAAATTTGTTAAAAATCAAATTCATTTATTCTTTAGACTTTCTTGCAATCTTTTAGATGCACAAAAACATCTGTTGATTCAAAAAAAAAAAAGTTAGACCGTAAGTCTTAATAGTTATCCATATGTAAAAGGAGATATAAGAATCTAAAAAAATGTACAAATTTTAGGGAAAAAAAATCAATATGTTAATTACAGTTATGGATGGCTTGGGTTATCCTTCAAAAATTTTGAAAATCAAAGTTTAATTGTCAAGTACTTATGCGAAATCATAGCAAAAAACTACATGTATATATTACTTGTATAAGTTGTATTTACTCCAAGAGAATTTGCTAACTTCGATAAACCAACAAATTATATCAAATCTCCTAATTTTTTTTCCTTATAGGTAGTTTATATTAAATGATTCATCTTTATATCTTACATTACATTAAATAATTCATATTTATAAATTACATTGCATTGAATAAATTAATATTATATCACAGAACAGTTAGAACAAATATATAAATTTTCTTTCCATGTAAAGAAAACTATAGAAATTTCAAAATAGTTTCAAAATTAACCAGTAAGCATTGGATAATTAAAACGTTTAATCAGATCACTAAGCTTAAAATGGGAAATTGACACATTCGTTGACGTGAAAATGGAGAAAAGAGGAACCGAAGGAAGTGGCCTCCATTGGGGACGCATAGGTGCCTCGTAAATGCACTGTTGGTACATTTTGGGCCATCGGTTCTAACAATTCAAAGCATTGTTTGGGTCCTTCCAAGAAATGCGTAATTTTGAAGGGGAGGGAAAAAAAAAAAATCAAAGTGTAACAAAGGAAAAAGTTTTACTTTCGAGAGCGAATAGTAAAAAGAAACGAAAAAGACCGCATATACTAAACTCGAGACATTGGTCAACAAAGTTTAATTCACCTTCAATTTTTTTTACCTTTTTGGCAAAAGATGAGGCGTCTGAACTATCAATTGGATGCTTACAAGGAATTTTTTTTTGGGGGGGAAAAAAAAGCAAGCATTAAGAGCAACATATTACTGTGCCTCTTTGCGTTAGTACATTTTTTTTCCTTACAAATTTCTGGTTTTTACGGCCACAATGGCAAAAGTACCAGTTGCCAGAGTGTCAGAAAGTATATCCACAACTTTTCAAAATACAAGTTCGTTTGTTGGTGGCAATTTGCAGCATAATTTTGGGCCCTAAGTTCACCAAGAAATTAATTACACATGCAAATGGTATCTAAGATTGATGTTCAATATTAAGTACCAAAATCTTTGTCCCCGGATCATGCACAACATTATGTTATTTCTTCTTAATATAACGTATACTGTCGTGCCTCAAGTAAACAACACACAATCATACAAACATACATAGTAATACTTTTCTTTCTTTTTTTCCCTTTTTTTTGGGGTTCAACGATTGCCATCGTTCTCTTGCTACGTTTTAATTTGGCATACACATCCCTCCACGCTTCCAATTTTGACAATCAACCCTTGTTTATTTATTTTGTTAGTTCGATCGATCATCATTGTTAGTTTGTTACTTGTTTAATGCAAAACTTACGACCAAAATATTCTTAATTTGTCTATTTTAGAAACTAATATATATTCCATTTCATATAATTATTTAGTTGTTTTACTAACAACATGCCATGATTTTCTTTCTAAATATTTTAGTTTTATATCCTTTTTTTTTATAATTTTAACAAATAAATAATTTGATTAAATAATTATCGATGATAGTAAGAATATAGAATATTTAAATTGTAAACATGACGAAACTGTATGAACTACCTGAATGTTGTGTTTTACTTCGATAAAAATAGGTCGGAAGAAATTAATGGTATCTTAATGGCACTGGTCATTTTTTGAATAAATTAATTGAATTGGATAGTTTGGGTAGCGGTTCCTGGTACCGTTATATTGCCGTTTTATTTGGGTAGGTGCTCTTGTATATAGGTTGGTTTGTTTAGTTCTTATGCACTTGTAATTGGTTTCTGCTTTTTATAATAGAAATCGACGGAAAATTTATAACATCACTTAACCAAATGATTAAAATAACAACAATACAAGAGTATTTATTTCTCAAAAAAAAAAAAAGATCATTACAGCAGTAATTTAATTATTTTCTGTGAAATATAAACTTAGAAGATACAATGATAAAGAAACGTCTAATTAAGCCAATTTCATTGTGAAGGAAAAAAAAATGAAATTTACAAGGGACTATTATTGTACTATTAAGGTCTTTCATAAAAAGGGGGAAAAATATATATATCATTATGTAATTCGATCATTCAGATATACCTTTTCAAATGGTCAAAAATTATAAATATAAAATTAATAAACAAAGAAAGAAGAGTTCTAACGGGATATCACCTATCGTCACGGCGTTTGCATGAGGTGTGCATGCAAATATGGATTTGTGACATACATACACGTAGAGGTCTAGCTTCACCCACATTGCCTCTCTCTCCACCCACAAGACTATTCCTATTGGCCTCTCTTTTTCTAGGATTCCATTTGAGAAAAAGAGTTGAAACTTGAAAGAGATGTACGTTTGGTGGGTCATATCCTTATTAACTCAGGACCACATCTTATCCAGTCAAAAAATACTCAATTCGTCGACATAAATTTGCAAACTTATCTATTTAGCCTATTGCCTAAATTGGCATTGGTCAAATCAGAATACCCTAACGTACGTCCTTAAACTGTTTTATTGATTTTATTACATACCCTTGGATAGATTAAAGAAGGTAATAATAATAATAGTATAGTAATTACTATTATTATTAGAGTAATTCTATGGCACACACAAATTTTAAACGAGTTTGGATTCTGATTATTTATCTCTTCATAATTTAAATGAAATCTAAATCTAAGCTCGATTACAAATTTCTGTCCATAACAAAAATATATCTTATTATTATTATTATTATTATTATTATTATTATTATTATTATTATTATTATTATTATTATTCAATTTTTCCCAAAAGTACAAGTAACAACATTTTATTTTATCCGTTGACAACAGAAGTTTGATAGTTGTTTACCTCTGGGGGTCCACAAATCCATATATTTTACTTTATCTAACGTGGTTAGTTCGTTTTGGAACCTCTGTTTTGTTGTAATTAATAAAGGAACTTGTTAAATATTGATTGGCTGCTTGTTCGCTTGGGTGGCACGAGCTGAACCCCTTGTTCCACCTCTCATTGGTTCCCTCCCTCCCTTCATCCAACCTCTTTTCTCTGTTCTCTTTTTGAAATATCTGAACAAATTCCTTCTAGTTAGCAATGAAAAACAACCCATGAATCCACGTCGTGACCTAACAACAAGCCAACCATCACTTGCATGCCAAAATGAGCAACTAGACTTGGAAGAGGTAGACTTACAAGAAGAAGAGGTACCGCGGCTCGAATGGGACTTCTCTCTCCTTGCCTCCATTCCCTCCTCCTCTTCTTCTCTCCTTGCTTCTGACTCGATCGGTTCAATAGCTTTCTCGCCTTGCAATGATAACTCCACTTATGATTCTTTGCTTGCCACTGCCGGAATAGCACGAAAAATACGAGTGTATCATCTTGGATCTCTTATTGAGTGTGTGGTGCAATCTCAGCCGTCCGTTTCAATCTGCACCCCAGCCAAGCTGAGCAGTGTCAGGTTTGTGATGCATTATCAATCCATAATGGTTCAAGCAAGATTTTAAAATTTTAATAGGTAGTTCTTAATAGTTCGAGCAAGGTTAATAGTTCAGGTTTCTGTCTTTTTTTTTTATGTGTTTTTCCAGAACATTCCTTCTTTAGTTTTTTTTTTTTTTCTGTTGACAGTTAGATAGACACTTTTAGCTTTTAGTTTCTGAACATGGTGTTGTACACTTGTACTGTTATTTGGAAAAGTAAAAAACCAACAAAAGGCAAGATTATGTGATGCCCCACCTATACTATTACTAACGTCTTTAAAAGGAAAATTTCGGCTACCCGATATTTGCTTACAATAATAATAATGTACTAATAAAATTGCCATGTGTTTTTTATTTAGTCTTCTGCAAACAATAACCAAGTATTATTTAACTAATGAATTCAATGTATGTTCCTGAAATGTTGCAAACAAGTAAACAACACCAGGCATTTAAACGTTTAATTGGTTGGCGTCTGTCAATAAAAGCACCAAGGTTAGTTGAGCAATTGCTGAAAATTTCGCAAATGTACAATATATACAGGATTTAAACTGCAAGAAATTTACATTTTTTTTTTTTAATGTATACATGTTATCTTAATAACTTCTAGGTTCCGCACACGCAATGTCATTGCGGCAGGTGATTACGATGGTGTTGTTATGGAATATGACATAACACGTGGATGTGGCACGGCAATTTGCGAGCGGGATGAACATGGTGGCCGCCGCATCTGGTCCATTGACTACTCATCCTACACATCTCTTGCAGCCTCAGGATCAGATGACTGCACGGTGCATCTGTGGGACCCACGTGCCAACTCTGACACCCTATATGAAACCATCCCTTTCACCTCGCCTGTTTGTTGTGTGGAGTTCGACCCAAGTGGGGATACCTTTTTCGCAACGGGATGTGCAGATAAAAAGGCATATGTGTATGATGTACGCATGGTGAGACAAGGTCCAGTGAAGGTTCTAGAAAGGCATACACGTGCGGTAACTTATGTTCGATTTGCTGGACATGGCAGATTGGTTTCGTCTGGTGCAGATGGCCAACATGTGCTCTGGGACTGGAACAATGGACAATGTGTGAGGGAATACACAGGGCACATGAGCTCAAGGAGTTTCGTTGGGATGGGGGTATGGATGCACAAGGGACTTGTAGCTAGCGGCTCCGAGAGTAATGAAGTGTTTGTGTACGACATGAGGTGGGGAAGGCCTGTATGGGTCCAAGGATTTGCTGAACATGCACACAGTATATCCGAGGTCCATGAAAGGAGGAGAAATGGGGGGTTTGTTAGTGCAGTGAGCTGGTGGCAAGGGACGGGAAATGGGGCCGGGGATGACAATGGGGTCCTCGTGGCGGGTGGCACTGATGGGGTGGTGAAGGTGTTTGGTTGCAAAAGGAAAGAACTGGTTGAGTGAATTGACCACAAAATATGGGTTGATAATCTAAATTTTTTTTTCTCACAAATTGTTGCAAAATTAATGTTGTTTCTGTTTTGATTTACCAAAAGATTGAATTAAAACTTATTATTGTTTCATTTTTTTTTCTAAAGAAAAGGAGAATAAGGGAGAACTGAGAAGTTATAGGAAGCACTCAAAGGAAGAGAGAGAGAGAGAGGTTTTATGATTTGTTAAATTTCTAACCGGATTAACCACTGATGGAGATGATTTATTTTCTAGCAAAAAGAGATCAACAGAGGGAAAACATGTCGGACAGAGTTTGTGGGGTTTGGTTGCTGGTGGAAGGATGCCTTTAATCTTTTAATTGTTGTATATGTACTCAAATATTACTTCTATTCATGTCATTGCCAAAATTATATTTATCGTATCTTAAAGTGCAAGTTTATTCAGTCACTTTAATTCTACTGTAATATATATTTTGATTTTACTGATGTTGTTGTGATCGTGGTGATCAAATTTTCCAATTATCGCATCACTTATCAACAGAAGATTATATGTGTGATCAATTCTTCTAGTATCTGATAATTCTTCATCAAAATTTTGTTGTGTTATCCATGCATCAAATTTTAAATACTTTTAAATATTCTCATTTTAGAATTTTATTTAATTAATCTTGATGAGTCTCTTGATTATTAATAATAAAAGTGGAAGTAATTAATATATTTATACGTTCTTTCATTTTAAAAGGTAGTTCTGCTATATCTTCTGAATCTCCCCCTCTTATTTCCCCAAACCTACTCCTTTTGATGCTTGTAATATGTCTTGACATTGCTTCGGATTCCATCTTCCTTGATTCTTCTCCATATGTTTTTATGTAATAGGATTCTTGGCAGGCATGTTTGACGTATGTACAAAAAAGTATGCTTTGTTGGAACAAAAAAATTTGCAATAAGTATGATGTTGTTGTAATTAGAGAATAAGGTTTTTTTTGTGTGTGGAGAAGTGCTTGTGCTAATACCACGAACATATTTTGTCATTTGTAGCAAGGTCCCTGCATCATCTGTGTCACCTTTGATTAAAAAAAATAATAAGAATGTCAAACCTACCAATTACAATTGCATATATTAACATTTTGATTGTCAATATACTTAATGAAACATATTCTTTTGGTTTACTTTTTTCGTTTATAGCCTGACACCAAATAAATTTTAAAAAAAAAATACTAGTTCAAAACACTTACCTGTTTACTCCGTTTGTATCACAAAATAACTTTGTTATTATATAAGAAGTTCTTTAAACCTAGCCCACTTCTGATCCAGATCCAGTAGGCAAAGATCCATCACTAGAGGGCTCGAATTAAGCAAATGGATTTTTGAGTTTTGACCCAAGCCACACGCAGGCAGGCTGGCCTTCTTCCTCACGACCTCACTCGGTGAAGCTTTCTATTATGGATCTCTATAGGAACTAAACAATGAAACAATGGCCTCGGCCACCTTCATCTGAGAGTGGGATCCACCTCGAGTCCTCCAAATAATGTTGAAGTTTGATGCGACCGTGATAAAGACAAAAAAAAAAAGGGAAAAAAAAAAAAACGTTTACTGTGGCTAGTTTAGTGTTGCCATTATATTATTATTATTATTATTATTATTAGTAGTAGTAGTAGAGGATGATTTTAATGCAACCAAAGGTGACAACTTAATTGTTTTTGTTAATATTTCAAAATTTATCGTTAGTCTGTTCGATTCAATGAGTGATGCAATTTTATATTTTTTTGTTAGTTTTAAAATTTATTTGATATTACAAAAAATGAAGAAATCTTTAATTATAATACTATCCATGTCTAATATATTGATCTAGTATCAAAAGAACTTCAAAATGAATTGTTATTTAAATTGAATAATATTAGCCGTTTGAATTTTAAATTTTAAAATATTAATGAAAAAATAAAGTTGTCATATTTGATAGTACTAAAATATGATGGCATTAAAACCATGTTCTCTTCTCCTTCTTCATGGTTTTTTGTTGTTTTCTATGTAATCTAATTGTAACAGATATTGTTACACAAAAATATACTTTGTTTATCTAATCATTAATTTACATAATCGTCTGTAACGTAATCAGCCGGCATAGCAAAAGTAGTAAACATATTGGTTTTTCTCCTGACACTCATAATACTCATAAACATAGTCTATATAGAAATTTACTTACTAGCTTTCAATTGCTTTAGTCTCGGTAACTCATACCGAATGCTTTTAAAGTCAAAATTGCATGTAATAAAAAAGTAAAACCGCAGTCGCATATTTTTTTTTTTGGCGAGGCACCAAAGTAGTAACCCATTGACTGGGAAATAGAGACAAATTATTTACTGTTACCAAACCACAGCACGCAATCACATGGACATTTAATGGCTGACACCACTAAGATTAATAGCAGTAAAAAAAAAAATGTTTGCACTTTTTCTAACGGTAAGTTAGTATTTTAAGTGTCTACTCGGTAAAACGAATATAAAACAAATCTATTGACCAAATAACAGTAAAAAACTACCATACGCAAATCTCCATAGTTCGCTTATGATTTAGTTTGCATTTGCGCTTGCGGCGTCACAATTTATATAACTCAAAAGGAAAAAAAAAAAAAAATGCAGATCTCTCTAACGCTTAATTGGACTTGTTATATTATATATTATATATTTTAACTTCAACATACTATTTTTTAAAATATGGACAACAATGGGTAAATTTAAAATTGTGTTTCCTTTAGAATTTTTATTCCGAAAAGTAAGGAGAGATACAATACGAATTAGCTAGTTTTTTAAATAAAAAAAAATAGTAGTCAACTGATCCCCATACCAAACATTTAAATCTGCTCTACATTGGAATATGTGTAGGTCTGATTTAAAAATTAAAAAAAATTGCTTCGAATCAGATTATTTTTCAGATTTTGTGCCACGTTTGCATAAAAATAATATTTGATTTGTTGGGATCCAAATTTGTAGCTAGCCCATCTGAATACTTAAATCAAATGTCAGATATGCTACTTAAATCATATGTGTATGTGATATATGCATCATTAATTATGTATAAATATTTTTTTTGCTTGAAAACAAAAAAGTAGCAAAAAAGTAAAGAAAAAAACCCAATTATTGGTCAATATTTTTTTTAATGTGGCCGTACTTATTCACCCAAAAAAAGATAGTGGTCTGGTAGACTGGTATCGGTCATCATTAATTCGGACTTATTTTTTCAAAAATTAAATTTCAAACGTTCAATGGAACTATTCAATTTATTATTCATGTTGAAAACTTCTTCAAAACCAAACTAGCATAAGATGCCCTCATATGTGGGCAAATAAAAAAATAAAATAATGTGAGACAATAAAAATATGTTTCTTAATTTATCAGCGTTACAAATAGATGTGCTATTCAATTTGTTTCTATATTAGATGAGAAACCAATCCACAGTGTTTATTCGTCTGGCGATTCACATCCAACCACAAATCAAACCGATCGAACGGTAGAGGAAAAAAAATTACAGTCTCCCAGCCTGACCTTTTATATGAATGTTTAACTCCTTTTATATGAATGTTTAAAACCTTTCGCTGGGTGCATTTATAAGTAGTAGAGATAGAGATTTATAATTTCATTTTTTAAAAAAAAATGAAAATAAAAAATCATTAAGGGTTTTGTAATTATCTGATCAATTATTTCTCCAAATAAGAAAATATTTTTTAGATTTCTCATTTTATATATTGTAAGATAATTAATTTCACTTTTTATGAAATACTTTTAAGTCCCATAATGAAACTATCCTTCAAATTCATAAGAAAACCGCTTAAATTTTCAGTCATTTTAGCATCCCCTCAAAAATACAAAAGGATGTCATTTACAAAATGCATATTTCGAATGCTCTATATCCCCTCAAAAATTTTGAAAACCTCTTTTAAATATCCAGCTTCTTGAACATTACTTAAAAAATTTGATTAGAATGTAAACAATGCCCAAATCAAAAATAATAACAATAATAATAATAATCTTCCTGTCTCAAACTTTTTTTCACAACCAAAAAAGTACTCACTCAATTCACCGTTGAGACAAATGCAATTTATACTTTTAAATACTTTTGACCTAAGTACTTTACGTAGAACCCAAAACCTATTCCTTATAGAATTTCTAAATGAAAATTCCAATTTACTCTTTCAAATGTCTTTTTAAAATATAATTTGATACATTTTTGTTTGAATCCGTTTCATTACATGGTGCTGGAGTATATCAAATGAGCCGATAAATATATATCATCGACGACCTTGGTCCTTGGTTACAGCTATAAAGTAAAATATCTAGAAATTGTCCTTTCATGCAATTTTATTTGAACGTTTAATTTTGCATCTGCAAAATGATATTTTTCCGTGGTGACTTGGTATGCAAAATTGAAAGATACTAGGAACATATCTATATGCATAAATTCTTTCTATCTATTCTTATTTTCTTATGAAAAAAGGAACACCTCCAATGAGGAGAAATTACTCGAAATGGATGATGAAAAGATCATCACTGGTTTTATTGGATTATTAAAGATGCGACTTGTCGATGACATCATTAAACATCACAAAGAGCTCGACTATGATAAATTAAAAGATCTCAATATATGGAATTGTTTTATTGCGACAAATAAGGATTTTCCTATCTGGGCGCGCATGATGCAAGAACACCATATTGCTTTTATTAGAGGCAATCTTGAGAGTTCATTTTCGTCTGATAAAACCAAAAATGAACCGGCTAATGGATCTTCAATAAAAAAATAAAATTAAGAATTCGCTGGACTCTATGTGGGTTCAAATATCTAAGATTCATTTTTTTCGAGATTTTTTCTTATTTGATATTCCCAAACGTGATATCCAAAATTCAAGATATTCTGGATATACCATGGGTAATTCTTGAGAAGAATTTTCTGAAATGGACTTTGATAAGCGAGAAGATTCTTATTTCATAAACTCTGTGATACCTAACGTTTAATTATGCATATCTAAATTTCCAAAAGAAAAAAAATAATAATCTGCAATTGTAAGCAACGTTAAATAAATTCTGGGTATGTCTGATCTGATTTGTACCCATCACAAACAGGCCGGAACATTAATTGTGGATGTAATTATTGATATTATCCTCACCACCTGCCGCTTGATAATGAAATTGGAGATGATGCAATTTGCCAAAGATTTGGTCGTTAAACACCTTACACGTGGGTCATTAATGGGCCAAACTATGAAACCAATTCAGAATTTGATTGGTTAGTGAACTATTCCAAATTTCCAATTATTAAACATAATTTTCTTGTCAGCCGGGTATGACATAATCTATTAATTTGACCATTTCATGCCGAATAATTTTGGAACTGGGTGGTCATGTGATTTTTACCTTTTCCATACTTCATAATTGAGCTTGAGATGGTTTCAAAAATTATGAAGGCATGAAATGATCAAATCAAACGATTTTGTCATGCCCTAAAATGGAAATTATGCTCAATAATGAAGTAAATAAATTTTGTATGTATCAATTAACTTGCATGATATGCACGTGATTTGTAACCTTCGCATATATATAAAACGAATAAAAAATGAATAAGTTTGTTGAAACAACCTACATGGCATGAACATGATTTTGTGAGTTTTAAAATTTGCATAGAACATGCAATGTTTAGGTTTTGTTATAACATATAATACTACTATATTTGTTCAAAATAATTTACTATAATATAAGAATTATAAATTAAACAAAATTTGGACGCTATATTATGTTGTGAATTACATCAAGTAAAGTAAAGAAAACTTAATAATTTTTCTATATACATTCAAAGAAATATAATATAGATAATATGAAGTAGAATTTAATTTACCTTAAGGCAAATTCTGCCATGCGGTCAGATATTCTCACCAATTTAATTACTCGGGCCTAAAAAATGCTTTGGATCGGGCTTAATCAACCGCATGGTAGAATCTCCCTTTAACTTAATAATTTTTCTATATACGTTCAAAGAAACATAACATAGATCTTATGCAGTAGAACTTAATTTAAATTTAATTTATATTACTAAAAAAATTAGAACACAACACGCGCACCTAGGAAAAGGTCAACTCTTACTCTAAGCATTTTGTCAGTTTTGTGGTCAATAGTCAGGTTAAACAATGCAAGTAAATAAATCAATCTAGGGATGCACGAAACGAAGTTTCACTTGGAAAAATTAAAATAAAATAAAGTAATGAACAAACAATGCAGAGGAAGACCAAGCATTAAATCCCCAAGTCCCCATGGTTTCCACCGTCACAGTCAAGATTAGATTAGTTAACACTTAACAGCCTACTTGAAATAATCATGATTTTAATTGTAAAGCGAACAATCTTGGCTTGATAAAGGATTTAGGTACAATTTCACAATCCGAAATTAATTAGGACATTAATCCCGAATCATTATTTCACAATTTAGTAGCAAAGTACAACCAAAGATCAGATATATCTTTCACTTGTTTATAGAAATATTAGATTATTTAATTTGAAAACATCCAGTTAACAAAACCTTTTGGAATCGGATTGCTTAACGGGTAGGATCGTTAATGTAACCCGACCCGACTAGATCAAAGAAAAAGTGGCCCAAATTGGCGTATGGCCGAAAAGGAAGCACGCCCTGAATGACCGGGAGGAATACCATTCTATTTTCCTGCAACATCATCTCTATTTATTTATCTATACAGGGTCTCTGATAAACTTAAATGAATTCAAAGTAACCCGCTGCACGGATAGATGCACAGATAAAGCGCGCGGAGAGAATTGGTCAGTGGAAAGCCACCTCCCACCGGCTCCTTTTCTACTCATTTTCAAACTTACGGTTTTTTATTTCTCCCTGACTGTGGGCCCTACGCGTATTTGTCGACCATAACCATGTGAGCAGTCAAGGGCTTAATGATTTACTTAGAATAAGTCCGACAAAACACAAGTCATAAACTGATGTATCCTTCCGTGTAACAGTTCAGAAACAGTCACAAACATACGTAAATTGACCCGCCACATTAATTTATTCACACAAATAAATGCAGAGTAATAAGTTCATTTCTGTAATTAAGTATTGTCATTTCCTCTCCAATAACCAGCTGCGCTTTCTACTTTTTTACACCTCCTTTTTATAAATCAATCAATGGTGAATCCTTAAAAGAGAGAGAGAAGAGAGGGAGTAGAGAGGTCCTTTTCTTGAGTCCGTTAGGTATTGGATCTAAGTCTGTTGTTGTGTATATTTGGGGAGGAATAATCCATAGAGGAGAGAGAGACAGTGAGAAAGAAGAACACCAAGTAATGAATCTATAATTTGAGAGAGAGAAGAAAGAGACAACTTAAGCTTAGGTTTTTATTTAAAAAATTTTGTGTATTATACAGCGTGGTTTTTTCTACATAAATTCTCTCTCTCTCTCTCTGTTTCTCACTAAAGACACTGTACACACCCCATCTGTTTCGCTGTCACCGATTCCGGTTGTTACCTTCTCTTGGCCTCCACCTCTCTCTCTTCTCTTCTTCTACTTCTACTTCTAACGAGAGATAGAGAGAGAACACAAGCTAATTGCCAGTACTAGAGAGAGAGAGAGAGAGAGAGAGAAAGACCAACAATGGCGGAGGTAGCAGAGAAGAAATCGGCGGTGTCAGATGTGGGAGCATGGGGGATGAATGTGGTGAGCTCAGTGGGGTTAATCATGGCGAATAAGCAACTCATGTCTCCCTCGGGATATGCGTTCGCTTTTGGTGAGTCACTTTCTATTTCCTTCTCTTTTTGTGTTTAATTTAAGTTTGGTTTGTGTTGGTTGGGATACTCTTCTGGTTGTAATACTAATACCTACCTCGGAGTACTTGCTTTGTTCGTTGATGATTTTGTGTTGGTGAAATTAGAGCTTTTTTTGAGCTCAAAGTGTGCCAGATCTGGCTGTTCTCTCTTTGATTTTTCTAAATTTGAGATGTCGGTTGTGGGTTTTGAATTCCTTTATTCCAAAATTACCTAATCTAGCCTCAATTTTTATTTTCCCAATTGAGTGTCAATTTCTAGGCTTGGAACAACTGGGTCTATAAGTTTTTTGAATTGTTGGTTTTCATGTTTTGGTGTAGCTACAACTCTGACGGGATTCCACTTTGCGGTGACGGCATTTGTGGGTTTTGTGTCGAATGCAAGTGGCTACTCGGCATCTAAGCATGTTCCATTATGGGAGCTTTTGTGGTTCTCTATTGTTGCCAATACCTCCATTACTGGCATGAACCTCAGCCTTATGCTCAACTCTGTTGGCTTCTATCAGGTATTAATTTAAAGTACCCATAATGTTCACATAATAACCCTTATACACTGTTGATTTTAACAGAGCATTTTATTTAATTATAAAACCAAATTGTTAGATTTTTTATTTTTTGCTAGATCTGATTTATAGGCACACTATCTGAACAATGCATCTGGCACAGATGCACAATTACATATTTATTTTCGAAGAACACCAAATTATTAATTTATTATCAATTATTCCTTCATAAATGCAATATAATTTAAATTATTCATAAAAGATAGAATTGAGCATGATATAACTTTTTACTAATGATTTTTGGTTTATTTTTGGTGTTATCTAGATATCCAAATTGAGCATGATACCGGTGGTGTGTGTGATGGAGTGGATCTTACATAGCAAACATTACTCAAGAGAAGTTAAGATGGCAGTGGTTGTAGTGGTTATTGGTGTAGGTGTATGCACAGTTACTGATGTCAAGGTTAATGCCAAGGGTTTTATTTGTGCTTGTGTTGCCGTGCTGTCTACCTCCTTGCAGCAAATTGTATGTGCCATTTTTTATTTTTTTGTTTTTTACAAAATTGGACAATTTCTGAGTATTGGCAGATAATATTCATAATCATAAGTTGAGCATCATCAAGATGTTGGAAAAATAATAAAATACATTCACTTCACTATAATTTCATCATGCTAACATTCTAAATTATTCATAATTAGAATTTCAGACCTCACGTTTGAAGCAGCAGATAGAAGTTATTCACACGATTCAATTCTCCTAAAGTTAATTCTTAGTTTCCTGCTTAATGTATGCCTCAGTTTTCTAAGATCATACTTAACAATGATATATAACCATTGAACACGGTTGCAAAGATAATAAAGGGGCAAAACTGTCTGAAATTCTTTTGGGAATTAGCATGCCATTAGGTTATTCCTTGCCCATTAAAACATGAGTAGTTTCGTAATTTGAAAACCATTTTCTGGAAAGAAGTATCCACTTCTATTTTTGTAGACAATAGGTTCATTGCAAAAGGTTCTATTTTGGAATTTTGTAGACAATAGAAGTGAAACCATTTTCTTTTTTGGAATTTTACAAGAAGTATTCACTTCTATTTTTGTAGACAATAGGTTCATTGCAAAAGAAGTATTCTATAAGTTCATTTGAATTATTAAGCAAGACAGCACCAGTTCAGGCCGCCTCTCTACTTCTCTTGGGGCCTTTTATCGACTACTACTTGAATGGAAAATCTATTGTCAATTATAACTTCACTTCTGGTCCCATTGTAAGTTACCAAGTTATCATTCTTTTCTCCTAAATGTCGCCACTCCGGTGTCTAACCTGACTTAATTGATGCCAATTAGAGTTGCAATGTAGCTGGTGTTCTTTTGCAGTAGTGTTGCTTAATACCGAATTTCAAACCATAATTTAATGTCTGTATCCAAATTAAGCCTTAATAGTATGAAGCTATGTGACTGGTGCTGTAAAGGGCACTCACATAACTAAATTTAGCACAAAGGATTTATTGGTACGCTCATTTACTTCATTTCTTATGCTGTAAACTAACAAAAATATGAATTTTTTTTTGTCAGTTTTTCATTCTGCTATCCTGCTCACTGGCTGTATTCTGCAACATTAGCCAGTATCTTTGTATTGGTCGCTTCTCTGCCACATCGTTCCAAGTACTAGGCCACATGAAAACAGTTTGTGTTTTGCTGCTTGGCTGGATCTTGTTTGACTCAACACTCACATTTAAAAACATCCTTGGCATGATCCTGGCAGTTATTGGCATGGTCGTGTACAGCTGGGCCATTGAGGCTGAGAAGGCACGTCAGAAAGCCGTCATGACAAAAACTAGCTTGACTGAGGAGGAAATTAAATTGATCAAGGAGGGGGTTGAGACTAACCCTTTGAAGGACGTCGAGCTTGGAGAGAACAAGGCATGAGGTATATTAGCAGGATACATTTTTTTGTTCTTTTTTGGTCGGGTTATTCTGCAAAATTGTGCATGGTGGTTTGTCATGCTTGGAGTTACTATCTGGTAATTTTTTATATATTTGCAACCTGGTCTGTGGTGGCAACTACCAAATTACCTTGGTTTTGCACATATCTAGCCATGTTGCCTGCACTTTGTATGATGGAATATTCTCTCTCGCTCTCCCTCTCCCTCTCTCTCTGTCTCTCTCTTTCTCTCTCTTCTCGGGTCAGCAATTGGCAAAATCAAGTTAATATTGGAGATCAGGTTGCTAATATTTGAAAATACTGGATCCTAAGCTGCACAAGTGTGACGCATATTAATAGCACAATTTGCAATATAGCCCTATTTATTTTGTTCTTTTGTTCCTTCACAATAGTGTACACGCTATGAAGTTAGTACACAGGTGCCATATTCCATCAATATAGTCTGCTGGAAGTACTGGGCTTCTTACTCTTTATGTTTCTATTCAAATGTATTTGTTAGTTTTCTTGTTATAGTCAAAATGGAATACATCTCTAAGCCCCATCGGTTTATTTGTAAAAGATCAGTAACAGAACATCATGGTGTGCCTGGATAATTTATTTTTTTTCCCCAAGTGTTTAGTTAGTTAATTTTTAGTCTGTCTTCTCTTCTATTTTTTGCATCTACCCTCTAGTTGATCTAGATTTTGTTCCATCACTCCAATGGTGGTTTGTTTATACAGTTTCCAGATTTCAGATGTAGCTTGAATAAGTTTAAAGATGGCAATGGCTTAATCAGAAGTGCATATATATTAAATAGATGGACTAAATAACAAAACATAACTATTAGCTTCCATGCAACTCACGAGCTGAGAAAAACTGATCTAAATCTAGACATTTAGCAACAATACAAACATTCCATCAAATCAATTGGACAGTAACAGAAATAACTTAAACAATGCAGTTTGTTTTGTTTTTGTATAGACGAAGTCACGCTCTACAGTGTTTGGACCCAATCATTAACACAGGAACAGAATACTCAACATGACTTGGGCAAAAATGTAGAAGATTCGCAATTATATATGAATAAAAACTGTGAAGTAAGACTACATTAACTTTAAAGGAACCGGTTTAGGTATTCATCCATGGTTGTGTATTTGATATCAGGATAGAGCTCAGTTGCCTCCACACCTATTGCAGGATCAATCTCAAAGTTGGTATGATCCCCTTTTATGAACGCTGAGTGGAATATTGCCAGAATTGGATTAGGAGACTCTGTAAAATATAATTAAAAAAAAAAAACATAAAATGAGTACATTTTATGCCTAGCAATATAACCATGAAACAAAATAAACAGGTCTGATGTATGAACTCAGAGAATTACCTACCTTTAAGTTTCTTCAAAACTTCATCTTCAGACAAATAGACCCTTTCAAAGGTTTTACCCACCTTGTTTTCCCACAGTGAAACAAGCTCATTATGAGACAATGTGTTGGCATGTGGCCTCATGTGGAGCACCTTGTTGAGAGCTCTTGGATCATCTACTATTTTTATTGTATATGTACCGATGTCATCTTCATCCATATAAACAACTGAAAATAACAAATCCACAACATTTTTTGTGAGGAAAAAGATTCCACTGAAATATTTAATATAAGAGATTAAACCCCAACCCAACCCTAAGAAATAAAAAACACAGAGCATGAGAAATGTATGAGAATATGATACCTTTAGTGTTGCCATCACCTAAGATGAGAACCTTCTCGGTTGGCATACCAGTAGGACCGTATTGTGAGAGATTAGGGAGACACCAACCAGCAAAGAAATTGCATGAAACAAAAGTATAGGGAATTCCTTCTTGCTCAATCATTCGTCGGATCTTGATCTTAATGTCAAAAGCCGTTTTTGCTGGTTCCTCTATGTGTGCATGATCTACGTCGTTCCCAAAATCTGACGGGAGAAATCTCTGAAATGTCTCAATTTTAGTACAATTGGGTTTTTTTTTTCAACACAAAAGTTTTAGAAACTTTAAACATAAAAAACTAGGCAACAGACAGGTAATGTGATAGAAAATGGTAATTCAACAATTTATCTGATTCATGAATAAATACTTATGTAAGGTAATGTGATAGAAAATGGTGATTCAGCAATTCAGCTGATCCATGAATAATACTTGTAAGGTAGAATTCGCATCTGTTAAGTTGAATGCATTGCATAATATTTTGGGAAAATTGGGTAATATTGCCAAAATCAATATAGGTAAATAAAATTGGTTGTTGGTACTTCCCAAACAGTTTTGTCTTAAGCATACAAAAACTGTTAAGTTAATCCTCTGCATGTGTTAAGAGAGAATAGTACAGAAAGAAGGGTCTGACCTTAACATTTCCAGCTTCTTTGACTGCAGCTATGATCTTGGTCTGATCTGCCACTTGGAAGTATCCAACAGCAGAGATCACGACATCAACGGTCTTGATTGCCTTAACCAAGCTCTCATGGTCATAAATATCACCCTGTTTTTTTATAATTCAACAATCTTACTTTATCTAAAAAGAAATTGTTTTCCGAATAGAAATTATTTTCATCTAGAACCTTCACAAAGAAACGTAACTACATATTAAATTGAATTGATTTGAGAAAGAAAAATTTTCAAAATTGAATAAAAGGATTTAGCTCGGCCTTACTTGGAGAAGGATTACACCAGACTCCTTAAAATTTTGTAAAGTCTGAGCCTTCGCCGTATCAGAGGGACTGGTATCTCTCACCAGTGCATACGTTGGGTAACCCTGCCTCACACTTGCCATGACAACAAACTTGCCGATGTATCCAGTCCCGCCTATAATCAGAATCTTGCTCTTTTCTGACGCCATCTAGATGATCTATCTGAAATTCTCAATAGTTGGATGAGATTTGAGAATTTTTCTACGGTGTCTGTAGTAGTTGTGGTTTTGACGTGCTTGATGATTTATAGAAGAAGATGAGTTGACTTTAATCAGGGTATTATTATTCCAACTTCGTTGCAGCTGAGCAATTACATTTATTTCTTTCGGAGTAAAAATCAATGACATCTGGGGCTTACATGATATTAAAAGAAAGATAAAGCATACTCGTATATATATTTTTTTAAAGTACTCAACGGTTAGACTAGCTGTTGATAGGCAGTCTAAGTCAATTGCTAATTAAGTGCTACTGTATAAACTAATATAGTAATATGATTTTGAATGAGTCGGACAAAAATGGTCATGTAGAAGGTACTATGAAAATGGAAATTGTTATGGACAAATCAATTGACACGTCAGCTCGTATCCCTTTCACAAATTATATATCAAGAACAAGAAAGAGAACAAAAATATATTAAGAGGGAGTTTTAATTCTCTCTTAATATTCATAGTGTGTCTCACTTCGCAAGTTAAATTAAAATCCTAAATGAGCAGTTGAGAACTAGTCTTTATCCTAGTGATTAAAGATCATCTATTAAGTTGAGGTCACTATTCTTCGCATCAATATTATAAATAAAGATGTGTGGGTGTCGGGATCGTTTAGTTAAATATAGTTCGACACTCCAAATATTGTGAAAGAGCATTTTTCTTATTTCTGTAACATGATAATCTATAACTATTTGTGTACTGGGTATTATTCCTCATAAATTTGACCCGCTTCACCGGCAGACAATAATATGGCAGTACATTGTTTTGTTTCTGATTTTTTTGACCCCTTCCTATTTTCATTTCATTGTCAATTTGTAATAGTTAAGCTAAAAATATTATAAATTATGTTGGACATATATTTGGAAAACTCAAAATTCATTCTATGAGATAATATTGTTGGACATATTATTTTAATATATTCATATCTTATTGATATGATTGTGATATTTATTCAAAATAATATGTCCAACATAAATTTTGGACTAAGAGTACATATATATATATGGTGCTTTGTTTTGTCGCCAAATATCATTTCTTATAATATATGGTGCTGATGTTGATCAATTGATATTTAATTTATAATTGAGTTAGCTTTTTTTCTCAGATATAAACTTCAAATATTTCCTTTTAAAACATAGTATATTTAGAAAATATTGTATTTTTCTTTTGAAACATACATAATTTTTTGAGGATAATATTTATTTCCATGCCTTCTCTCTATATATTATATATTTTGTTGCTGATCAATGATTATAATGGTGTGCCATCTCATTGTTCCTTGGTAATATCTCAGTTAAAATTTTAGTTTATATGCAATCTCATTTTTCCTTTCGGCTTAAATTAAAGTTTATTACTTCATTATTATTTTTCTATCATTTATAATATTAATACAATAAAAATTCATGTATCGAGCGAAGCTCGATGATCCACTCTAGTAAGAATACACTGTGGATATTCAATTTTTTTTTTTTTTGTTTTGGAAAACTTGTGGATATTCAAAGTTAGGACATTTGACTGACTCCCTTTTATCACAGAATTGAAAGCTTGAACTTAAAATACAAAATAAGAATTGTTATGTTCGATCTATATTACTATGAAAATGTGCATATCAAAAGCTCATGACATTTACAAGATTCAAGTACTAAAAATTCAGTGTCCAAAAATTATTTATATTTGTGAACTTTTACAAACTTGACATTGACTAAAATTAACTATAGTATAATTATTTATAATTAATATTACCGTGGCAAGGACACCTAATGATTGTATGCAAAAGTGTGCTAAAAGTTGTGGGTACCGCTCTAAAATTGAAAATGTCGAGCACGTACTCCTGGTCCTATCTATTTGTATTGATTACTTTTTACCATACCGTGTAACCTACTAACCTAGATCGAATCTTTTTTTTTTTTTTTTTTTTTTGAAGATGAAAGTGCCCGTAGGCTAACCTAGATCGAATCTAATTGCTGGAGATTTACAATGTGCCCCAACTTGCTTCCAAAAGTGTGCAGTATACCCTTCTCGCCTTCTCTGTAGATACTATCAAATAGCAATTTCTTGTTTTTTTTAAATACTTATCCCCTCACCGTTTGTTGGACTGCCTATCAAAGGATACACAAAGGCTAACCGTTCTCGGCCCGGAATTAGATTAAACAAAATCTAATAGAACGCAAGCCCAAAATGAGAAAATAGACGCGTTACTTTTGTTCTATAGTGTATAAACAAAGCGTAGAGAAGACAGAACAAGCAGCATCACAAAGTGCATGAAATGCAAACAAAGATAGATTCCCAAAGCATGTAATCCCCCGAAACTCCCGTCTTACCCTTGCATTCTATATCACCTCAACACATCTCATCTAAAATAAAGATCTTCTTAACACAACCAAAATTAGTCTTCCAGCCACTACCAGTATCATCGTCAACGTTCCAGTTTTGCAAACGACGCTATTATGCTAATGTCGTTATTATGCTAATTTGATCACCGAAATTGAAAAGCCTATTACTTCATTCCCATAAGAGGACTCGGTCATTAATACCCCCCCCCCCCCCCCCCCCCCCCCCAAAAAAAAAAAAAAAAAAAAAAAGAGAGAGAGAGAGAGAGAGAGAGACAAAAGCAAAACAGTAAAAAAAAAAAGCACAGTTATAGACTTAAAGAAATCTTATATCATACTAACAGAAAAAAAAAAAGCACAGGTCTAATCTTATATCATACTAGTTCCAAAGCACAAGTTTTTCAACTGGTAAATCCACAAACACAATCACATCACAACCACTACAAAGAAAAAATAGAAAAGCACATTAACCAGCTCTTAGGACAACCCTCTCCATCCAAATCACCTAAAAGCAGCAGATACAACAGCTTAATCAACTTCCTCAATCTTGGGCCCAGCACCACTGTTGCCGCTTGGTGTCGGGCCGTCCTCATCCATTGCCCCATCAGGTGCACCACCCTGGTACATCTTCGCAATAATCGGGTTGCAGATACCCTCCAGCTCCTTCATTTTGTCTTCAAACTCCTCCACCTCAGCTAGCTGGTTGCCGTCAAGCCAACTGATAGCCTGATCAACTGCATCCTCAATTTTCTTCTTGTCAGCTGCAGGTAGCTTTGAGGAAATCTTATCATCCCTGATAGTGTTCCTCATGTTGTATGCATAATTTTCCAATGCATTCTTAGCATCCACCTTCTTCTTCACCTCTTCATCCTCTGCCTTGTACTTCTCAGCCTCTTGCACCATCTTCTCAATTTCCTCCTTGCTCAACCGACCCTTATCATTGGTGATAGTGATCTTGTTCTTCTGGCCTGTGGTCTTATCTTCTGCCGAGACATTCAAGATACCATTTGCATCAATGTCAAAGCAGACATTGATTTGGGGCACGCCTCTGGGTGCTGGGGGAATCCCAGAGAGCTCAAATTTGCCAAGGAGGTTATTGTCCTTGGTGCGGGCCCTCTCACCTTCATACACCTGTATCAGCACACCTGGCTGATTGTCAGAATAGGTGGAGAAGACCTGCTCCTTCTTGGTTGGTATGGTTGTGTTTCTGGGAATCAAGACGGTCATAACACCACCAGCCGTCTCAAGACCAAGAGACAATGGTGTGACATCAAGAAGAAGCAAGTCCTGCACTTTCTCGTTACCTTCACCACTCAAAATAGCAGCCTGAACAGCAGCACCATACGCCACGGCCTCATCAGGATTGATGCTCTTACAGAGCTCCTTGCCATTGAAGAAATCTTGGAGGAGCTGCTGCACTTTTGGGATCCTAGTGGACCCACCAACAAGAACAACATCATGGACATTGCTCTTGTCAATCTTGGCATCCCTCAAACACTTCTCCACTGGCTCCATGCACTTCCTGAATAGATCCATGTTGAGCTCCTCAAATCGAGCCCGAGTGATTGTTGAATAGAAATCAATTCCCTCGTACAAGGAATCAATCTCGATGGTGGTTTGTGCAGTGGAAGACAAGGTTCTCTTTGCCCTCTCACATGCTGTCCTCAGACGCCTGAGAGCCCTTGGGTTACCTGTAATATCCTTCTTGTGCTTCCTCTTGAACTCCTGGACAAAGTGGTTCACCATTCTGTTATCAAAATCCTCTCCACCAAGGTGAGTATCACCAGCAGTTGCCTTCACCTCAAAAATACCCTCTTCAATTGTAAGCAGCGACACATCAAAGGTACCGCCACCTAGGTCAAATATCAGCACGTTCTTCTCACCAGCACTGCTAGCTTTCTTGTCGAGACCATATGCAATGGCAGCAGCAGTTGGCTCATTAATAATACGCATGACATTGAGGCCAGCAATTACACCAGCATCTTTTGTTGCTTGGCGTTGAGAGTCGTTGAAGTAGGCAGGCACAGTAACGACTGCATTCTTCACAGTTGATCCAAGGTAGGCCTCAGCAATCTCCTTCATCTTGGTAAGGACCATGGAGGAGATCTCTTCAGCAGAAAATTGTTTCTCCTCACCTTTGTATTGGACCACAATCATAGGCTTGTCACCTGGACCAGCAACAACCTTAAAAGGCCAGTGCCTCATGTCACTCTGTACAGATGGATCAGAGAAACGGCGTCCAATCAAACGTTTCGCATCTGTTTATGTTCAGAAAATATAAAGAGCAAGTTAGATTATTTGAACAGGATCTAGCTTCTTTAAAACTTTGATTAGATAATATGATGTAAAATTTATCAATGCGATTGAGCCGTTACAACAATGATCAGAAAGTTCTATCTGATTGGGGAAGAAAGCAATTCAAGAACATAAAGCTTGGGCCTCTTGATAATTCAATTCAAGCAAACTACGTAAGACTGTTATGAAGTTTCGAACTAGCGGGACACAATTAGATACAAAAGGAAAGATCTTTCAGGATTTTTATCTGTGCTCCAAGATTTCTGAGAATTACAAAATTGATTATAATTGTCTTATAAATTTATAATTGTTGACAAGCACAGCTATTGAATTAAATTAATCTACTGACTACTTCTCAATTCAAAAACCTCAAGCTGATTACGACAAAGTTTAAACTCAACCCCAAAATAGGACCTCTTGTACTACTAACAACGCAATTTTTACAAGTCATCTATTGAACAAATCTAATAAGCTACTCTAAATACTACATAATTTAGGCCTACACATGAATTTCAACAGAATATCCAGATTCAAACACTAAATATCATAAAGAAGATGTATTGAGGCAATCAAACTTACCAAAAACAGTGTTGGTGGGGTTCATAGCCACCTGATTCTTTGCGGCATCTCCGATCAACCTCTCAGTATCAGTAAATGCCACGTAAGACGGCGTGGTGCGATTCCCTTGATCATTCGCTATGATCTCCACACGATCATGTTGCCACACACCAACGCACGAGTAAGTGGTACCAAGATCAATACCAATCGCTGGACCTTCGCCTTTTCCCACCATTGTTATCGATCAAAACTTAGAAGAGAAGTTGTAAAGAAATTCAGAAAGAGAAGAGGAAAGAATAGAGTTCTGTTTTCTTGAGCGTTTGTTTGAGAGCTTTTCCTGAAATGATATGAGAAAAGAGAGAGAGGGGGAAGGGGTTTTAAACTGTTTCTTTTGTTACTCGAGAAAGTTCGAGAGTTCGAATTGAGAGGGGTCTGGAACCGTCCGATTGGAAAAATCGACGGTGCAAGGTGGTTCGCGCGACATCGGGTTGGTTCTAGAACCAGCCTACGTGTCGTTGGGTTTTTCTCACGTTTGAGTAGATCTGTGGCGTTTGGTTTTGGATCTGACGGTTTTTAAGGAATAGTGGTAATATTGGGCCATAGCTTGTCAGGCTTTGTATGACTGTTTGGTCAAATGGACGTTCCGAATTTATGTGAATCGGTCAAATAACACGTGACACGTCTGTGTGGATTCCTAGGTGCAGAGTCGTTGAGATCTAGACAAATCGATTTAACCGACTGGCTCAATCTAAACCGGAGACGTATCGTCGGTATAGATACTTTTTAGAACTTTTTTTTTTTTGGGAAACAGATTTTGAAAAAGAGACTAATTTGTGGAGAAATAAAAATATAAAAATATTTATATTTTTAACAAAATAATAATCAACATCTCAACATGATAAAATAATTTAATTAAAAAATATGTTTTATAAATAAAGCTATTTGAAAAATTACAGATGAAATTTTTTTACATAAGTATTATTTTTCTAAAATGAAAAATAATTATTATTCGAAGATAGTTTTAATTGGTGATTTTGTTGGATTTCTTTTCTAGCCTATCCCAACTTGTTTGGTACAAAAGCTTAGTTGTTGTATTCAAAGATAGTTTTAATATGTATTGTATTCTCTTCAAAATAAAAAAAAAATAATTATTACTCCAATAAATACTCTTTCCTTTTAAAAAAGAACTAAAAACTCAAAATACATTTGCATCTTGAAATTTTATAATCACGCTAGGTATACACTCTTGAGATAATTATTTTTTTTTTTTGAGTAGGAATTTAATTATATGTTGAATTTTTAAGTAATCAGTAGATGACAGATAAAACTTGATTTGTTAGAAATGATATTGAACAAAATTCAATGCGAATCTGAATTGTACTCTCTTCAAAATAAAAAAAAAATAATTATTACTCCAATAAATACTATTTCCTTTTAAAAAAGAACTAAAAACTCAAAATACATTTGCATCTTGAAATTTTATAATCACGCTAGGTATACACTCTTGAGATAATTATTTTTTTTTTTTTGAGTAGGAATTTAATTATATGTTGAATTTTTAAGTAATCAGTAGATGACAGATAAAACTTGATTTGTTAGAAATGATATTGAACAAAATTCAATGCGAATCTGAATTAAATAATGATTATCTTCATCACTCCAAGCTCATGATTACAATTTTTTTTCATATTTTAATACCTATAAACATGCTTGTCAAATTGCACAATGACATAGAGAAAATAATAAAAAGTTCAAAAAAAAAAGCCAATTTTTTACAAGAAACAAAAGCGCAATAATGTACAATACTATATGATTTCCCAAAATGTTGATGGGGGCAGACTTTTAAAATAGCATGGTAACTGCAATATATAAACAAGTTTATGAATTTCCATTGCAAAGAAGTAAGTAATGAATTGTCATACAGAATTTAGATGCTCTTATGGATGCAATATCTCATTTTTTGAATAGCATCAACAATTCATTAAATTCTATTTATGTCCCAATGCCATTTCCAACAAGATAAAAAATATATATATAAGTTACAAAAAATGATGTGAAATTCAGACAAGGGTGTCTAAATATTGGCTAATTGTGATGTATTTAACATGAGGATATAGGAGGGTTCCCTCAACACCTGACGAATCAATATCGAAGTATGTATGGTCGCCCTTGACGAACACGGAATATATGAATACCAGGTTTGTATTCTTTGGATATGGTGTCTCTGGAAATCAAATACCCTGAGATTAGCCACATCAAAGTGCATAATTCCACACATAAAACATATATAATATATCGGTAATATGGTGCATACCATTGATAGCCTTGAGGACTTCTTCCTTTGAAATATAGATCTTCCTTAGTGCTTTTCCTATTTTATACTCCCACATCTCAACTAACTCATGCATGGAGCATATGTTTCCAGGAGGTCTCAAATATAATGTCTTATTTAATGTTCTTGGGTCGTCAATGGCACATAAAGTAAATTTAGCCACATCACAATCTTTCACAAATACAGCTGGAGAAAAAAAACAAAACCATAAATAATTAATAAAATAGCTGAAAACAATTAAAACATGAATATAATTGAGTACAAAAAAAAATTTAGTAAAATTAGAATATGATAATGCTCACAGAAAAGAGAAAGATAAACACTACTTAAGGCATCTAAACAACAAGAGTCTGACTTGTATAGGAGCAAAATGTTGTGTCATGACTTGAGAACAAAATGCACACCAAACAAATGTGTCAAAAAAAAATGCATTATTCCAGATAATTTGGCAATTTCTTGTGTCCAAACAGATTGCAAACAAATTAAAGATCCAGGATAGTACTGCTGGGTAACATTACCTACGGTGAAAGTACTAAGACTGACAGTTTCCCATTTTTCTGCTTTGTTTTCTTTGATTTTCGGTGTACCAAGGGGCTTAAGAGAGAGAGAGAGACAGGAGGGCAGTGAGAGACATGGAAAATGTACAAACCTTTAGTGTTTCCATCTCCAAAAATCTTTATTTCATCTCTCGGTGGCGAGTCTAAACCTGGTTGAACCAAAGAAGGGAGCAAATATCTCATTAGGAAATTGCAAGAAATGTAAGTGTGGGGAATTCCCTCTGATTCAATCAATTGACGTATCACAGCTCTCTTCTCATAAAAGTCATAATCCATGCCGAGTATTTGAACCTTTGTTGGATCAGCCCCAAACTCAGATGGGATAAACCTCTGCAATAAGATAAATTAGTAAGTGCAAATTACTCCCAGTTTTCTTACTGTACTTGTAAACATCATTCAGTATTTCTTGTAATTGAAACTGAAACCTAAGGTGTTGCAAAAAAACATGTTTTAATAAGCAAAACACCTAAATTTCTGTTGACCTTTTTCTATTGATTCTATCAAATCTCGTTATTAGTTCATAGATAGCAGCAAGACATGCTGATTTTTGCAACTGAGAGAAATGTAGCATATCATTCAAGATAACAACTTTATTTTTGTTTAATTTCATACTCTCATTTCCCAACCGTTGATTGTAGAACCTATTGGCCCACATTATGTTAATTAGACATGATCAGCTACCAAATTCGATAAGAATCATGGATAAATATATAAACAGTCACTGACAACTCAAAAATCTTAATCGAATTCTAGTATAGAATTAAGGGAATTCATCATGATTCCTTACTTTGATGCAACCAGCTTCTTTAATTGCTCGGATCAGCGGCTTTTGTTCCAGAGCATTCTTTGAAGGCACAGCACAAATCACCACATCCACTTGTTTCACAGCTTCAATTAAACTATTATAGTCATCAAATGATCCCTATAAATTACAAACAAGCGCAGAAATGAAGGATCAATCAATCAATTACCACACCAAAAGAACTAATCCCAAAAATAAAAAAAAATAGATCCATTTACATGAGTTGAGAGAGCACAAGAGAGACCTGAAGGAGGTGAACACCTTGAGAAAGAAAGGATTGGAGAAGAAGTGACTTGTCGGAATTTGACGGAGAGGAAGAAGAGAGAATGGAGAGGTCACGTACTAAAGCGTAGGTGGGGTGAGAAGCGGCGACACTAGCCCTTACCAGTTCTCGCCCAAGTTTTCCAGTAGCGGCTACCACAAGCACCTTGCTCTTCTCCTCCGCCATTGCTGCCTGTGCTGAAGCTCGACTGGAGATTACGTCGCTCTCTCTGACAAGTGACAGCCCACTTTTTTTTTCTTTTCTTTTTCTTTTAGCGCTGTTCTTTTTTTTGTTTGTTTGTTTTCTCGTTACTTATTTTTCCATAACAAAATGATATATAAAAATATATTACATTTAATAACATATTGAGGACAAATAATTTTGATTGATTTTTTTTTCTTACTTAAATTTGATTTATAATTTTTTTTAATAAATGAACAAATTCAATTATAATTATATAATAAAGTTGCCCTCCTTTTTGTTCCGAACTTGGAACCGGCTATGCTTTTTAAATATTTTACAAAATAATAATATAGGCGGAGTTCTAACCTTTTTTTTGTTAGTAATATTTTTTAATAAAAATGTTGAAATAACTTTAGATGAAGTAAAATTAAAAGAGTTAAAATGTCAATCCTGTACAAGAAACAAAGCTCTTCAATTATGTATCGGATACTAAATTTTCAAAATGTTGATGGGGGAGCCTTTGTGAAATGGCAACGTACGACACTGCAATATGTAAACCAATTTATGAATTTCTGCTGTAATGAAGTTAGTGGAAAAATTTGTCAACACATGCTCTTATGGATAATGGATGCAATATCTCACTTATTAAAATAACATCAACAGCTCATAATTAGTACTTATGGACCCAATCCCATTTTAATTCCTTCATGACTACAGAAAACCGACGATGCTGCCAAAGCACTAAATGATGCCAGTATTTGTATATAAAAATAACATTAATCACCAACAAGATAGAAAAATATAAGTTCAATAAATGATGTGAAATTTAAACAAGGGTGTCCAGATATTGGCTAATTGTGGTGTATTTAACATGAGGATATAGGTGGGTTGCCTCAGCACCTGACGAATCAATATCGAAGTATGTATGGTCGCCCTTGATGAATGCAGAATATATGAATATCAGGTGCGTATTCTTTGGATATGGTGTCTCTGGAAATCGAATACCCTGAGATTAGCCACATCAAAGTGCATAATTCCACACATAAAACATATAATATATCGGTATGGTATATACCGTTTATAGCCTTGAGGTGTTCTTCCTTTGAAATATAGATCTTCCTTAGTGCTTTGCCTATCTTATACTCCCACATCTCAACTAACTCATGCATGGAGCATATGTTTCCAGGAGGTCTCAAATATAATGTCTTATTTAATGTTCTTGGGTCGTCAATGGCACACAAAGTAAATTTCGCCACATCACAATCTTTCACAAATATTGCTGGAGAAAAAATAAAACATAAATATATAAATAATAAAATAGCTGGAAACAATAACAGCATGAAGAATTAATCAAGTACAAAAAAGATTCAATTAAAATAAGATTATGATTATGCCCACATAAAAAGAATAAGATAAACACTTCTAGAGGGGTATACCATACAACAAGAGTTATGACATGTATGGGAGCAAAATGGGTGTCATGACTTGTGAACAATGAAATGCACACTAGACAAGAAAGGTATTTTTTTTTTTTAAAAAAAAAAGGAAGGTAGTTTGGAAACTTTCCTCTGTATAAAATGATTACAAACAAATTAAAGATCCAGGATAGTACTACTGGGTCGAATTCACATCCTCTGGACTGCGGAAAAAAGAAATCCACTGGATTTCGTGAGATCTGAACCGTCTGATTTAATCTCAACGGCGATAAGGGAGCCCCGTGCATTCCACCACACCCGAAAAAAATATTGGCCCGAAAAAATTCAACCGTTCTGATCAAATCGGACGGCTCGGATCAAAGAAGTCCACTGGACTTCTTCTAAAGAAGTCCAGAGGATGGGGTTCCCTACTGGGTCTGGGTAGCTTCAACTTACAAATCCTACAGCAAAACTCGTAAGCTGTAAGCCCAATAAAATCCCATTTTTCTGCTTCTTTTTCTTTTATTTTTGGCATTCTACATGGTGCTAGAGAGAGAGAGAAAGGGCAGTGAGAGCATGGAAAATAAAGTAACCTTTGGTGTTTCCATCTCCAAAAATCTTTATTTCATCTCTCGGTGGCAAGTCTAAACCTGGTTGAACCAAAGAAGGGAGCAAATATCTCATTAAGAAATTGCAAGAAACATAAGTGTGGGGAATTCCCTCTGATTCAATAAATTGACGTATCTCGGCTTTCTTCTCATGGAAGTCGTAATCCATGCCGAGTATTTGAACCTTTGTTGGATCAGACCCAAACTCAGATGGGATAAACCTCTGCAATAAGATATAATATTAATTGCAAATTATAACCTACTACTCTTAGTGTACTTGTAAACATCATTCAATATTTCTTATAATTGAAACTGAAAAACTAAGCTGTAATGCAAAATAACTAAATTACTGTTAACCTTTTCTGTTAATTCTATCAAATCTTGTTATTAGTTCATAGATATTGCCAAGTCATGCTCAGTTTTTGCAACCACGAGAAATGTAATATATCACTTAAGGTAACTATTTCATTTATTTGTTGATTTTATTATATTCTTGTTTCCCAAACATGGGATATAGAACTACTAGCACACATTAGGATAATTAGACATGATCGGCTACCTAATTTGATAACAATCATGGATTAACATACACACAGGGACTGACAATTCAAAACCTTAATTCAATTTTAATATGACATTAGGGGAATTCATCATGATTCCTTACTTTGATGCAACCAGCTTCTTTAATTGCTCGAATCAGCGGCCTTTGTTCCAGTGCATTCTTTGATGGTACAGCACAAATCACCACATCCACTTGTTTCACAGCATGAATTAAACTCTCATAATCATCAAACGATCCCTAATAAAAGTACAAACAAGCTCTCAGAAATGAAGAATCAATCAATCAATTACCACACCAAAAGAACTAATTCCAGAAAAGATAAGATTGATCCATTTAAATCAGTTGAGAAAGCACAAGAGACACCTTAAGGAGATGAACACCGTGAGAAAGAAAGGATTGAAGAAGAAGCGACTTATCAGAATTCGACTCAGAGGAAGAGGAGAGAATGGAGAGGTCCCGTACTAAGGCGAAGGTAGGGTGAGAAGCGGTAACACTTGCCATTACCAGTTCCCGTCCAAGCTTTCCAGTGGCGCCTACCACCAGCACCTTGCTCTTCTCCTCTGCCATTGCTGCCTCAGTCGAAGCTCAACTGGAGATCAGGTTGTTCTCTCTCTGACTGTCTGACAGCCCACTTCACTCGCTGCGCAGTTCGCATTCGCACCAAGTTCAGAGCCAGAGGCTTGATCAAAGTCAATTCTGAGACACTATCTCCATTTTTGTAATATACTGGAGACTTAACCGAACAAAGAAGTCCTAGTGGCCTGATCCATGGGCTGGATCAATGTGGGCCTATTGTATCAAATTCCAGTTTCTAATCTCTTCTACGCAATTGTATCGCTATCAAGCTAGGCCTAGCTTACAGTGTAGTACAACTTTTTTTTGGTTTTTCATTTTGTTGGTGTTTGCACATATTGATGGAAAAGCATAAGAGGGGAAAAAGATACTTTGTGATTGCAAGAAAAATACTGCTTTAACTTCCGAACCTAGTACTACAATATAACAATTAGTATACAACAACCAGTCTCTTTCCACTCAGGAAAATTTTATACATTGCTGTGCTACTAAATTTAGTACAATCAGGTTGGAACTATATTCATCAAACGGTTTGGAGACTACTGGGGTTCGGCTCTAAGCTGTTACTGTTCAGCCACTCTATCAAAGCTTTGTTGACGAGCTCCGGGACCTCATCGTGAGGGCAATGGCCCGCTTGCAGATTGACGACTGAAGTGTTGGGGTAAAATTCTTTGATCCGTGCAGCCTTTGTGGGCCCTACCCATGGGTCTAGATCACCCCAAAGCAGTAGCAATGGACACGAGAGCTTGCTGAGGAGGCTGTCTAGAGTGTACTTGCTCTGATTTGTCATGAACCGAGTCATCAGTCTGTACAGATGCATCAATGTTTGTTAGTGAAATTGTCAAAAAATAGTGCATCTGTACCTAAAGAAAAACCAAAAAAAAAAGACATCAACAATAGAGTGAGTTTTACTGGCTTCCCTACCTATAATAGACCTCTCCAGCATTTGGATCAGAAGCCGGGGCAGTTATGGATTTGACAAGATACTCATCTACATTAGCTGAATTTATATACACCTGAAAAGAACATTTTTAGTTAGTTGCTTAATTAGTTAGGAGCATTTCACGTGCATCTTTCATTAGTTACTTTGATTAAAACGGTTCCAATAGATTGAACATCAGAAACAAAGTAATTAGAAAAAGCAGCCAAGTGCTTTACACTTTTCAAGACTTTCTCAATCCTGGCAGGTTGCTTAGACTGCCAGAAAATAACCCCAAGAACCACACGTTGGAAGGCCTCCTTAAGTGGCTTCAAGAGAAATTTATCTATAGCAGTTTCCCCCTCCTTTTTATCAGATTTTTTGTTCGGATCCCCAAATTGTCCAGCTGAGTTGAGCAAGACAACACCACGAACTTTACTAGCGTTCTCAGCAGCTGTTAATAAAACTGTGAACCCACCCAGACTGAAAAGAAAATACAATATGTAATCAAGTAATAATTATAAGTTTATAACATAAGAGGCTGTTTGAAAATGGCAGCAAGCCTGCCACTATATTACCACATTTGCAAAAAATACCAAGTGCTTTTTAAATTTTTTATGCAATCAACAACTAACTGCTAGTAAGATCATTCATTAATCTACAATGACAGTGCTTAGCTTGTTATCAACTGAGAAGAGAATAAGAGTGAGGTTGCCCAATGTGGGTAATTGGTAGTAAATGTTGGGCGAAGTTTGTTTTTATTTTGGCAAGTGCATTGTTGTATTGATTCTAGTATCAGACTGATATATGTGCAGGTAGTCTCTAAAACTAGAAATTGCTGCTGTTATGCATCACCTTTTTTTAAAAAATAATAATAAAAACATAAAATTGACTGGAAAACAAAATTTCATGTCTACCTGTTCCCAACTAGAAAGGCCGGCTCTTTAACTATTTCTGAAAGGAAATCTGAGAGCTGATCCATCCAAATGCTCGCATCATATTCGATAATTGCCTTCTCACTCCAACCAAAACCTAGCAAGTCTAGTGCGTAGACCTTGTAGTTCTTAGCCAACTCTGGGATGTTATACCTTTAACCAGAAATGAAATTAACATCAAATAAATTATTAAATGTGAAAAATAAGAACCCTCTTGCAGGGCACTAACAGGATTTAAATTTATTTGATAGGGGGGCAAAGATAATTTCATCTTAAATCCAAAAAATTAATTATGATGTCATTTTTTTTATAGTCACGATGAGGTCAATACTCCACGTGACAGAGCTTCCAACAATATTTGTTGTCCAATTCCAAAAAAACAAATGAAGCTAATGGTTGTCCAGTTGATGTCATTGGCTTTCAAAGACAGGTCAATTGCAGATTGGGTTTCGCGTATTTCATACAAAATGATAAAATAATGAAGAAATCAACCTCCAATGGAAAGCTGAAGCACCAAAACCATGGACAAGAACAACAGGGGGCCCGCTTCCTTCCACTACATAGTGTATTTTATGACCTCTCCATGTCCAGAAGTTATAACCATCTTCTTTGAATGGTAACATCTCCATTCCTAAAATTCAAAAGGTGTCCCAAGTCCCAACATAAATGCCTATTCTTTTATCTATACAATATCACATGTACAAAATTACAATAAGTCAATAACTGAAGACAAAGAAGACAAACCTTGAGCTTTATCAACAGCCAGTAAAGAGCAGCAGACAGATAAAGCAATGCCTTTTCTTAATAGATCTCTTCTTGGTATTGCACACCTAGTTCCTTCAATGAAATTATCAATGTATATCACAAAATGTTTAGTGCCAAACTAGAAATGAAAGAGGAATGTACAGAAATAAAGGTTAAGAATTGTACCAGTGAAATGAATTCTTCGTGAATTTAAAAGACATCTCTGGTTGGAATCGACTAGATGCTTGGAGAAGGAGGCAGAGAGAGAGATTGCGGCTGACATTGGTTAGTTGTTTGTTAATAAGTCAACAAAAAACCTTGTACTTGCGTGCAGAGAGAGAGAGAGAGAGAGCGAAATGGAGACTGAGAAGGTTCTCTTTGACACTCGTACTGAGTTGCCTAGTTGGCTGTGTGGTTGTCGGAACCTAGCCGTGGCACCTCTCAAGCCGAAGAAAGAACATAAGGGTATAATAGTAAATGCATAACCAGATAAATATCCAAGGCCCATAAACCTGGCCCATTTCTCATCTTTCAGGCCATTAACAGCTTTCAAGTGTAATCTCACAGATATACCTGTCAAACGTCGAAACGGAACACGGAACAGCCTATTTCCGTTTTCGTTCCGTTCCAGACGACGAAATAGAAATTCTCTTCCGTTTCCGTTCCGTTTCGCCAAACGAAACAGTTTTCTGTTCCGTTTAACGTTCCGTCTCTCATTTACCATTGATTTCGGCCAATTTCCGTATTCCGTTTCAGTAAACATTTACAAATTTCATTTCCGTTTCCGTTCCGTTTTCAGAAACGAAACTGATTTTCCTTTCGTTTAACGTTCCGTTTGGACGGAACGGAACGGAACAATAGAAAAAACGGAACGATTGACAGGCCTACTCACAGACAAATACCAAGAAGGTTTACAAACTAAGAAGAGTTACTTTGTGAAAAGTAGCAGCTGGATTGTTAGTTATTGTCATCCCAGAGAAAAGCAACTACGAAAACCTCTGCTATTATTTGATTTTTTTTTTTCTCATCTTTATTTGATTGAATTCTGTTAAAATGACTTTTTACGTGTGTTTGGTGCTTTTAGTTTTCTTTTTCTATTTTTTTTTAATTAATTTTATCGCTTCTTTTTTATTTCTGACGAAATAAGGAACCAATATGAAGAGCAGATAACTCGCATTAATATTCTTTAAAGTCAAATATGATAATTATGGTGAGGATGAGGACACGGCGTCAAAGATAAGAGAACCCTGAACAATATATTCCCAACAAAAGTATGTTGGGGATCAAATCTTACTTCGACAGATAGAAGGAATAAGCGCTATAGTTGTGATGAACGTTGTCACAATAGAAAAGATGCATAATTAAATCTTACAATCTGTCAAAAAAACTCATACGAATATTGCACGCCTCATATACATCATCCTAGACAACAGAAAATAATTTATTTAAACGTACTCGATTTGGTTTAAAATAGGCAAGTACCAGGTGATATTTTTTTCTTCAGTATGGATGCATTCTATTGTAGCACTCTCTAAATCATATCTTTGAACTTCATAAATGTAATCAAACTTTTCAGTAGACAACAACTTCCTCTTCCTAATTATAAAGTAGATACAGTTTCCTTTGAAGTTGAACCCACAAAAATCAGTAGCTCTGAGAGAGAAATCACCAAAATTATGCTGAAAGTCAATGAACAACATTCTGTCACCTATGCTAGTGATCTTGACCCAACAAGGATTGTCTTTGTCATTTCCTACTTCTAGCCGATGAATTTCAAACTTATTGAATACGTATGAATAAGTAACACGCAGAACCTCCCCTGAAGACTCAATAAGACTTGAATGGCATGATAACATTGATATTTTCTCGCTGGTTGACAATGTAGATGTAATCCATGGCGGTGGCACAACAAAGATGGTTTCACTAGTACTTAGATTTATAACCTTTGTGGACCCATCGACTCCAACAACTATGAAAAGTAAGTTGTTCAAATAAAAGAAGTCGCTGCAATTCCCTCCTTCGATAAGGATCCAGTCCTCATCACCAGGCTTAAAGACATACATTTGATTACCCGAATCCTTAAAAATCACATAATCCCTGCTTTCAAACCATTGAGAACCTATCCACTCATAAAGGATTTCTCTGAAAATTGGGAGAGAAACCTTACCATTGTTAAGTGGATTTATCATAGATGAGTAAAAATTTTTTCGGGAGCGGACTAGCAATGAGCCTTGGCAGGGGCAAAAGAAAATTCTTTTTGAGAATTTTGGAGCATGAATAGTGAATGATTTCTCAAAGGCGATGGAGTAAAACTGTAGATCAGGACCATCGCTGTGGCTTATAATCCAAGGAAATTGCGGGGAGAGGTCCGCTATGGTGGTTACAGAGCGCCATGTTTTGCAAACAGCACGAAAACAGATGAAATCAAAAATGTCGACGATTTTGCTAGCAATGATGTGGACAATTTCCGGCAACATACCAGCCCAGTCTCTTTCTATTGGATTCATGGTTGGATAGATGAGGGTGGCTATTTTTTTCCCTTTATCAATTCCTCTTACTGTAGTCATGTTCTTCGTCGTTCAATTGTGAGATAAATTGGCAATTATAAATAAAAAGTACTGCGGGTATTCTGGGCATAAATTGATTGAAATAAAAGGAGAAATTTCAGATGCGGTGCTATTTGTGAATGATAGAAAAAAAAATTCTTTATATGAGATGCTAATGTTATTCTTTCTTTTTTTTAAAAAAAAAAAAAAGATGCTAATATTTGAACCAAATTAGGCATCTAAAAACTCTTTTGCTATTTGTAAATAATAAGAAAATTCTACTTATGTTATGATAATTTTGAACCAAAGGTATCTAAAATAAAATTTATTCTTAGTGCATTACATTTAATAAAGACACAGTTATTTATGCATATATTTATGAATAAATTCATTTATAGAATATTATATAAAAAAAAAACAATGACAGCAAAAAAGGGGCAAGATACGAAGAAGTACCGTCTAGATAAAATGGTCAAGATACGAAGAAGTACCGTCTAGATTTATCACCTTTTATACAGCAATAGACAAAAAATTATTCTAACGAAACTAAAATTTAATTGGAAAAGATTGATCTCATCTTTATTTATTTTTTTTAAAGAAAGAAAATAAATAAATTTGCGGGTTATATCCAATTAACTTTGACCAGAGGTGAAATGAAGGCCCGGTCATCCAAAGCATGGGATGAAATAGAACATTAACTGGCGAGCTATAATTGAATTGAGTAACTTTAGTTACTAGAAGTAACAATATTAGTACATGAAATTTTATTTTTATTGAAGTTACGACGTTTCATTACAATATACTAGAGGGGCTAATCGAGCTTCGCTCGATTGACTTATAAATAAATTAAAAATTTGTTTAGTACCCTTCATTTTCAATTTCGAAATAATCAAATTCAATTGTATTCCCGTCATGGATAAATCGAGGAAGTGGGTACCTAAAAATAAATTGAAAAGGGAAAGAAATGTGAAAAATTTGTAACCGGAAGAAATTTATACGAAATATTTGAAGTTGGTAATGTTCAATAAATCCAAAAGAAAAAAATCAACAGAGAAATGGATAATTTGTATTAAATTTTTAGAGGAACACATCGAGCTTGCTTCGATATAGGAATTTGTATTAAATTAGTTCTGATTATGTTCTTATAATTCAATTATGCTCACTTTTAGATATATATAAGTATATTTTTTAGTGATGAAAAATTTAATATGTATCCATTTCATTCCATATAGTGCTTTTACTAACTTTTTGTAATCAATTGGCCGCAACAAATCAATCTTTGATCTATATATAGAAATTTTCTTCAAATTTTAGTAACTGATTATTAGCATATAGTCTAATCATATAAGAATTTTTATTAACTTTTAATTCAATTGAATGTAATTAACACCAACGTTTGGAATAATTATTATTATATATATAATTTGATTATAAATTAATCTAAATTTAAAATCTGACATGTATAAACAGGCTTTAAGATTTACTTCATACTACGGGGCTCATCAAGCTTCGCTCGATGCATGAGTTTTTTTAATTAATATTTATTTTTCTATAATAAATTTATTTGTAATTTATTTTTTATATAATTTAGTAATGCAATTCAATTTTATTTAATTTAATTGCAACGGACTAAATCTTTTCCCCTAAATTTATGGATGGTTGTAAAAAAATTATCAAAGACATGATGTTTTAAAAATGATAATCCAATTTGTGTTGAAAATAATTTTGTAAATTAGAGTAGAATATCGTGAACCTTATTTTGATTGGTAAATTTGTAGTAAATTAATTTTGATGTTCTTTTAAAAACTATCCTTGAGAATCAAAAAGACGTGATTCGTTTTAAATACAATATTGCCTATTAAATTAGTTTAAATTGAAGTCTATATCTAAATTAGAATGAAAAATGCATGTAGGACTTTTTTTAAAAGTATGTTGGGGATCAAATCTTACTTCGACAGATAGAAGGAATAAGCGCAATAGTTGTGATGAACGTTGTCACATTAGAAAAAAATGCATTGTTTTTGCTGCAAAGGTGTTTAGATATATAATTGTGCATTGAATTTGCTTGAGGGTATAATTTATGTTACAAACTATGCATGTCCTTCATGCTACACATCATCATGCTCAATTAGAAAAACAACTAATCACTTTCACTAGAGGCAACATCATTCATATCGGAATATATATATAAAGTGATTAAATTTCTTTTTGGGGAAAAAAAAAAAAAACAGTCAAACGAACTACGTAAGAGAAACAACGGTTCTAAAGCAACAAGCATATTATTTTCTCTTACTACTTGACTATTTTTATATATATTCACTAATAATTATTAATTCACCAAAACCAAACAACATACATTTCCTTACGAACAAAACGGATGACTGATTCAATTAAATATATAGGAGCCATAATTAAATATTTCCTCCTATACATTTCCTCACAAACATCTCCTCATCGATCAAACGTTATGTAACCGAACTTCAAATTCTTGAGGTGGGGAAGGTTTACATCAATCGAGTTTATTGGCACATGTAATTCCAACTCCTGCAACGACCCAATCGTAATGAGAGAATTGGAGACTTCAAACTCAAAAAGGTCCGAGTAGATTTGGACGGATAGAAACTTAGGATTCAGTGATGCCACAGTGTCAAGCCATTTAAGGGCAGGAATGAAGTTGCCCTCATCCTGGTACCACGCAACTTTAAAAGACTCTAAATTGAGATTCCCATGGTGTGCAAGGGACTCATCTACAGTTTTCTCAAATTTTTCTTGAAATTGAGTGAGTGTTTCTTCATCTGAGTAATTTGTTTCATCATCTAGCGAGATAAAATCACCAAGATCAAAATCTAGAGCAATTGAACAAGCCTAAAGGTGTCGATATTTCTTTGCCGACATAGAGGTCTGGGCAGCTTGCTGGGTTGTCATGAAAGAAAGGATATTTGCCAGTATTGGCAAGACAGTCAGCCTATCAACATTTTCCCATCTTTTGTCTCGAAAGATGGTTGTCTATGATCCCCGTACAAAAAAATAAATAAATTAATTAATATGACAAGTCAAATAGAATGAGCAATTGCCAGGCCTAAGCAAAAAAATGAACAACAACAAATACTATTTTGATCAAATTCTTGAGTCTTGACCTATAAAATTACAAACTTAAAATTACAAACATTGATATGATACTCTTTTTGAATAATTAAGACTATAAAATCAGAAACATTAATCTAATAGTATTATAAATCAGACAAGCATATTAACGTGACGCTATAAAAAAGTAGTAGCAACATTGAAAATAATTAAAGACACAAAAAATTATAAGAAAAACAATCAAGGATGTCTGATTGTAAATGAAAAAAGTTAGAGGCCGATTGAAAAACGATCAATTCATCAAAGATTCAAAGCAGAGTAGTTAATCAAACTCAGTTACTCTTTGATCTCGATTGACATTTTTCTGTTGGGACATCAAAATAAAGACTTGTTCTCGTCATCATTAATTATTGTTTTGTTGATTATCTCTGATCTCTCATCACAAGATTAAGCAATATGCAAAATATCAACAGTATAACTAATTTAGTTTTTATGGAATTTTCAATAAGAATGTAAACGCAAAATTTTTAACAGTTTTGAACTATTATTTTATACAATCAAATGAAATATTTTTAACACTCCCATAATTAAATACAACTTTAAAAAAAAAAATAAAACATACATGATATGTCACGCAAACCTCCTCCTCTTTCCGCGTGCAATATTTCACTTGATATGACAACATAATTTTATTAATAAACATATATGAATTTAAATTTTAAGTCTCGAGAACAAGAATTCACCAAACGGCCTCACGAATAAGCTATTCACACGCAACCAAACAGGATCCACGTGAGTATATATATGATTTTTTTTAGTCAAATGTGGTAAACATCTACTACGACAGAAATTCAGACTTTTTTTTTAGTAATGCTAGAGTCAAATGCGTTTGAAGTTTGACATTTGAGCCTGTCAAATACGATCGTATCTCAATTTTTTCTATTACAATAGCAAATATGAACCGCTCAATTTATTCTCCATCATAAAATCTCCTTAGAGATCAAATTATATATTTTTTTTTTGAATTTTTTTATTATTTATTTTGAATTTTATAAAATTTTCAATCTAATTAATTCTGGACTTCCAATTTTAAAAAATCTGAAAAAATAGTTAAAAATTAAAAAATTATAAAATTGGGTCTTCAAGATAATTTCAATATGAAGTTCATATTGAGCTATTCGGATTAGTGATTTGAAATTTTAATAGGTGACACTAGAATCACGTTTGACGTCAAACACGTTTGAATCTAGAATTATTTTTTTTAAGTCAAATGTGGTAACAAATATAATGTAAAGAGTATATAACTATATATATGATTTTTTTTCATCAACATCTCTCATCTCTGCATGTCAGAAAGCCTTTTTAGATTTGCTATCCATAGAAACTTGTTACATTCAATTGGTCTGTCATTTCATAATATCTTACTTTTTTATCATATTTGTCAAGAAATAATAGCATCATTAGTATTCTCTTTAACAGTCATAACATTAGTACATATTACATAAACAAGCAATGCGAGGCTAAGTAGGAGCAAGCCTAGGCACGTGCACAAGCTTGTTTTACAAAAAAATAAACTCTAGATATTAATTCGGAAATTACTATCTGTCATCGATGGTTTTACCATCGCGCGCCATCGCTGAGGCATTCCCCTCAGCGAGCGCTCAATGGTTCCTCACCCAGCGCACTTTATTTCGTACCTAAATGATCAGTTAGATAAGTACAAATGTTCCGTATTTGGATATACATATTTGGTTAGTTGCAATAAAAAAATATAAATGTTAGCAAAAATGTTCATTTTATTGATTCTAAATGTTTAGTTTAGCAAATACAAATGTTCTATTAATTGAGTATAAATGTTCAGTCAGTTGCAATAAAAAATATAAATGTTATAAGCAAAAATGTTCATTTGGATACTTATAAATGTTTAGTTTAGTAAGAACAAATGTTCAGTTTAGCAAGTACAAATGTTCAAATTATTATATATAAATGTTAAGTTTATTAAGTATTATTTTGTATTTTTTTAATAGGTGCAATGGCAAGCGAAGGGGTCACGAACCAAATGAAAAAATTAAAAGGGGTGATGAACCGGTCCGATTTAAATAAATTTTTTTCCGATTCTGCCCCTGACACGCCTCTCTTCAAGGCTGATACGCGATTCTATATAATAAAATTATTAGTCGATGCATTTAATTGAACACTTTTGATATTAAAGTGAACACATTTGATTATTAAACTGAATATTTGTAACACACACCTGCTAGTCATGCGAGCGAGACTCACGCACTCACTCTCTGTTTAACGATAACGCGCTATGGTAGATTTACCGATGGCAGTTATCAATCCCGTTAATTTTCACATAAGTTTAATTAAAAAAAGTTGGGTTCCTAGGCTTGAGTTGGTGTAGTGTCCAGACTTGTGCTCCTTTTATTTTCCTTTTTCTCATAATTTAGTCATTTTCTTTTACTTTCATAATTTAGTATGT
The DNA here is from genome assembly GCA_027725995.1 of Rhynchospora tenuis. Lineage (NCBI taxonomy): Eukaryota > Viridiplantae > Streptophyta > Magnoliopsida > Poales > Cyperaceae > Rhynchospora > Rhynchospora tenuis. The sequence continues at coordinate 52,963,143 of CM050889.1, read as the reverse complement.
GATGTGCACTTTTTTCCCCTTTCCAACTATTTTTTTTGTCGGCCTAATGCCTTTTGTTTTTCTGTGGTCACATTGGGAGATAAAAAGATAGAAGTTCTATTTTTGTTTTAATTGACAAGTTAATATTAGTGAGTAGATTAAAATATTATTTTTCTATTAAAAATTATTTATTATTATTATTTATATTTTAATTAAATTTTGTAAAGTATTTATTGTGCCCAGGCTTAATAAATGTCTGGATTCGCCGCTGTAAACAAGTAATGTCGAGAACATTAGAATTCGTGAAGTATTGAACGTGATAGTGCTAATGAATCTATTTGTAAGAGAGTGACATGTGGGCTGTGGCGTTGTTTTTCTATATATAGAAAAGATGGGATGTAATCCAAATTAACTATAGAAATAATAAAAAATCCAGCTTTCGTGAGCCTATGTCATTTCATTTCATTTAAGTTGCTTACATTGTGCAATACAGAAAATTAGACTGACCTCAGCATATTACCAAATTCAAGGACTCCAATACATAATACGTAGGCATCAGCAAAATGAAATGTGCATTTAAGTAAAAGACAACATAAACTTCGATTTCATTTGATCGTTTTGTATTATTTTTTCAAAATATTATTATACATTTCATAACTTTGATACGAATTGTCCAAAGATCAAAAACAAAAGACGAGCGATCAAGAGATCAGCGAGGCGAGCCCCGTCGGAGGTGTCAATCATCTCGTGGCAATTGGGCAACAGAGTCAATCGGTTGAGTCACTTGTACAAGTGGTTCAGCTGATTAATAATTCTTTAATACCTAGTGAAGAAAGGGGTCCATCTCCGCCGCAAGTCAATAAGAGCAGTTGGACCCAGGGTGTAGCAAAGAGCCAAAGACGACCACTTACGCAGTTACGCCTCCACTCTAGCGACTCAGCAAAGGGACCCGGTGGTCAGAAATGGAGGGGGAGATAAACAAAGAAATGGAGAGGTTCGTCCTTTCAAGATTCCACCTTGCGCGATCCGAAATTTGACATGTTTTAGGAATTCAGATCTGCTGTCGCGCGGCACGCGTACAGCGCGGCCTGTGGGCCGTCTGATCTGAATCTGATGGCTATGGGAGCCCCGTGCATGTAACAGATTGATAGGCCCGAAAAAAATTGTACCGCCCGATCAAAATCGAACGGCTCGTGGAGGTGCGCTGCACGCGTGCCACGCGACACAGGAGCAGGGTCCATGTTTTAGGTGCGGCGTAAAGAGTCATTTTGCAAAAATTGTCGCCAACCTCCGATTTGTTTCAGATGTTAACTACACCTACACAGGTCGCCGGTCTTGGCAATGCCAGGCACAATGGACGACAGCTGGACATTCAGTTACAAATTCGACAGCTGCCTCCGACTGATAAGTGATCCGACTCAAAGATTAAGGCCCTGATCACAATGATTTTTACTCGGGGTTTCATTTCATTTGAATTGATTTCGTAAGATTTTAATAGGATTTCGTTAGACCTAATTACATAAGAATCCCAACCAAATGAAATCAAATTCGCTCATTATGATCAAGAATTTTCCAATGAAATGAAATGAATTGAAATCTCACGTTAAAAAAAAGAATTGTGATCAGGGCCTAAATCTGTGGATTTTAATTGTTTACACACTGATTTGATTCCGATTAATTTCGGAAACAATATATGAATCTAAATTATTATAATAATAGTATTGGGGCCAAGCATATCCAGCTAGGATCCATTATATATAATCCAATCTGATCATGCGTTTTATTTTTTATTTGTTTATATTGTTATAACTTAGAACTATAATATTATTAAGAAGTAATGAAAAGAGTTGCAAATTTGCAATGCACAAGTTCTTTTTAATTCTACAAATTTCCACAACCTCAATACCACTCATATATATTGTTGTTGTTATAAAGCGGCCTGTGGAGATCTAATCTGCTTTAGAAACTGGCCCATAAGAAACTAAGGAAGAGAGAAATAAACATGCTCTATTCGTATTCTCTAATCCATTGTACTTTCAGGATCTCATGCTCTCATATCAGGCCTTCGGCCTATATCGGCCTGATTTCAAGCGAGCTGTTGTTTATAGATTTTGTACATACCCACAAAAGAGCATTTTTGAAAGGTTCAACACTTGTGTTATTGTGTAAGTGTGCTTTTTTGTATTCTATATATGTATTCTACATTTCTACTTGATACGTTAAGTCACAACTGAAGAATTGCACTATACTACGAGCACCCAAACCATTGTTGAAAACTTTCATATCTATAGCTTACTAGAAATATTACTGGACAAATGTATAAATGGGAAATCAATGAAACCAATTTGAAGCGCAGAGAACAAATATTAAAACTTTTCAATTAATTAAGTCTACAGTCTGTAAAATTGAACAAACTTAATTTGACATACGTACCGTTCTCCAATATTTATAACAGTTTTTGTGTAAAAATAAAAAAATTCCATAACTTGTTTATTATGCAATTAGAGGAAAAGCGATGATAAATAAACAAAAATTGAAGCACTTATATAAGCGAATAACTTTGTGCAACATGCCCGTATTTTATGCTGCATCTCAATCATGCATCCCATGCCAACATTGCTTCTTTTTAGGGTATATAGAGTATATATAGGCATGCATTTTGCCCCCACACAGTACCTACAACCGTATCAAAATAAAATACGGTGCTACTAATTCTGGTTTATAATTGAAGGAAATGATGGCTTGGTTCGGCCAATCCATTACAAAACCTTATTTTAAGGACCAAATTGAAAGAACTTTCCGTCTAAAAAGGCTAACTTTTGGGCCCACTGGTCAATGGGTAGATAGATAAGTGAAATAGTGATGATAATGATTGCTACAATGGCAATTAATTTTGTCATTTTCATGGTTTTTATCAACCTTTATTAAAAAAAGTTAATAAAGGTTGGGAGACTTAAAAAGAAGGGAATAAAGGGCACTAATTATGAGGCATTCCGCATGCATGTCGATCAATGTATTGCACAATAATTAATTTAACAACTTGGTATTTCTCTTTTGGGTTAATGTCATGAGAAGAACTTAAATGTTTTGTCCGTGATTGTCTTTAAACTTCAATCGTGACAACTTGTCTCTCGACTGCTAATATAATAAACTAAATTAATTCTTGAACATTAAGTTATCAAATATCCTTGATAAATTATATTTATCCAAATACTTTTATGAACTTTATTTCCTCTTTATTTTTAGCATTGAATTTAAATAAAACAAAATAAAGTATACAAATTGAATAATAGAAAGAAAATGAAGAGTAATACTTCATATATTATAAATATGTATTGCAAATACAATTAGTTTAATATGAATATTAATTTTATAACCAATTAAAAAGTCATAATAAATATGTCAAATAAATATACTATTAAATAATCTTTATTCTGATCATTTTGTATTCGAAAAGTAACCATCTAATGTGAATTGAGGGAGGGTGGTTGTTGTTCACGGGTTGTACAGTTTAGAAGTTTTATTGTCAAAACTAGAAGTTTAGAGATCAAATTGTCGATAACTAAAAATTTAGACCTCATGACATTTGCACTTTAACAACACTTCTAAGCAAAAAGGCTATTTTAGACTATTGTAAAAGTTGTGGCTTTTCCAGAATTTTGCCACCTTTAACAAAAGCTATGTACGTTAAGATAGATGGATGCGAATAGTGTTGAATGTTTCATAAATTCATTAGCTTTTTTAATAGTACCAATAGAGTTTAGCAAGTAGCAACTGTATATATATATGTAATTATTACTTTTAAATTATTGTACCTTCAGAGTTTGAAGGTGAAAACCAATTTAAATATTCTATTTAAATCGATTTTATGATATTTTAAATTAAACTCGCAAATTCTAGAATTTAATTTCAAGTCGCACTATGTTGTAGAAATTTGATCACTCTTGCATTTCAAAGTCACACGTTACCAAGCTTTTAGAATGTTTTAAGTTTAAATTGTCCACAAGACTACAACTGCTTGACTCCCCGAGTAAAATAATTCATATTTTATATATAAAAAAAAAAGCGGAGAAGTTCAAAAAGAGGAAAGACAATTAAATAATACAATGGGTTAAATTGCAAAACGAACAGATACGGATCAGCTCAGATAAGCCGCCCATAGACCCACCAGTCCACCACCTGAAAAAAAAGTAATAAAAGATAGATATGAGCTTAGAGTGCTTAGTTAGATGCAGATCTGTTATGAACATGTAATTAATACAGAGTGGCAGGATTCAAAAAATACAAAGAAATCATAAATTATATGAGAAGCTTCAAAAACAAGACCAGCTCACGTCACATGGTCAATACAGAAGTCATTTAACTTCTCGCGAGTCACGATTATAATTATAAAACTTCTACATTTTAATTCTCGGTAGTTGAATAATTATCACCAGGAAAATTTACGGAGATCTACAGAGGAAAGGAAGAACCGAATAAAATATTGCCACGTTGAGTTTAATTAAATTTTGGTGGATGACTGTAAGTAGGTGAACCTTTCCCTTGAGTTTTGAGATTTTGAAAGCGGCGTTCACGTCTTCTTGCTCGGTGAAGTAATCCCTAGACCTGGACCATGTACACCGTAGGGCATTTATTATTTCTTTGCGTTCTAATGTTATGATGTCATAAAATGTGATACAAATTTCGTGGTAAATTAAATACTTAAAAAATTATAACAGTTTACATTAATATTATTTGATGATATATTAAAAAACACCTATATTTAATCATATCTTCATATATAGCCAACAATATGCATATAAAAATATGCTTCACTTAAATTTTGTCAATATTATCATGTTAATTTATTATATTATAAACAATTTTGAATTAACCTATGTAAGTAAATTACTACATTTTTTTTTTCTAAAATCACCGGTTCATGTGACATGGGATGTTTTGATCAAATTGCAATGTACATTAGTTCCAGTTTTTGGGTATCTCGTGAGATTATCAAGCGATCGATATATTCCAGACTTATAATTTATTTATTTTTTATTATTATTATAAAAAATATTTAAAAAACTGGACAATATTAGAAAATTCTTTTATATACCTCAATCAATACTTATTTGGGTTTTTCTTTTACGGAGAGGATCCGTTACAACAGCTTAACCAATCAATTCTTATAATCGCAAATGAAGTTATTAATTTGAGATCCTCAAATTGTAATTAGCAAATCATACGCATTTAAAATGATAATATTTTATTTCATTTTGTATGAAAGTAATCTGAAATTTATAATAACGACATTTGATATAATATCAAATGATATTGAAATATCTATATATATGTATATTTTTCCCTTTTCTTAATACTTTTATATTTTCTGATCGAATATACGAGGTTGTATAACCATATATAGATACCGATTACGGGAGCGATATGTAGTTTTATTTATAAACCGTATATATACCATAAAAAACATATGTGGGGTACTGTAGGTATTATTTTTATTACTGTAGGTATTATTTTTATTATTACCGAATACATTTGTCTTATATATCATGAATTAGTATACCAGAGAATATAACAGTGCATACTAATGTGACAGTAGTTATATATGTATATAAATTTGTATTGATAGACAGTATTTAATTGTATACCATACAATGTTACCGTATATACTAACAACAGTAGCTCTCTATGGGAGCGTTTGGTTGTGTAGTAAGAGATTGCATAAGTTAAGGATGCCTAAGTTTTTATGTAGTGTTATGTAATGGATATTTGGTTGTGTAGTAATGACATATCTTCATGTCAAAAGACTAAAATGCCTTGAATTTTAATTTTTTTATTTTGAATTAGTATTATATATTAATAAAATATCGTGACCTAATTATTATTAATTATTAATAATTAATGATAATAATAAATCATTTTTATTATTATGAAATGTTAATAATTATTTTTAATTAAATATCATAAAAATTATTAATTATTTAACAATAAAAATTATTATTGATTATTTTTTTTAATTAATTATGATTATTTAATTGTTATTATTAATATTTAATATTACTTGTTAAATGTTATTAAATATTATTATTCAATTATTAATTATGATTTTTTTAATAATTATTGTCACTTATTAATTATTTTCTAATTATTAAATATTATTAATTACTAATTATTGTTAACTATTAATTATTATAAAAATTAATTACATATGATAATAATAAATCATTTTTGTTATTATGAAATATTAATTAATTACTTTTAATTAAATATTATTAATTATTTAATAATGATAATTTATTATTGATTAATTATTTTTAATTATTATTATTATTATTATTTAATTATTAATTATAATTTTTAATAATTATTGTTACTTATTAAATATTATTAATTATTTGTTAATTAATAATTATTATTATTAATTATTTCTAAGGTGTATTCTTGGAAAAAAAAAAAGATGATGGTGCATAAATTATGCAACCTATTTAGGTTGCATATCTTATGCACCCTTAAGGCGTCTTATGTAACGGATATTTGACGACTTAAGGATGCATAACTTAAGTTATGCACTTTTTAAGTCACAAACAAACGGCCCTGTAAGTCTATCGCGATTCAAAATATATATACACCACACAATATGATATATTGATAATATATACCTTTTATATATAGTTGGTCTAGCTATACCCCAAAAACAATAACAGTTTTTACCTCTCTGGAAATGTGGCACCACGTGAACATAAAAAGTATGAACATTTTTTGCATCTATAGCAAATATATATACAATAAAAGGTACCTTACACCTGTATAGTTGACGCTTCAGGTTGAGCGACAAGTTACAATTAACTACAAAAGGGATAAAGATAATTTCGTGAAAGCCAGTACTAGCTACGCTGTAAATTCTTCAAATTTTATGTTGGCTATCCATTTTTGACATTTGAACTTCCCTAACCTCCCTAACTCAACTATTATATTTGTCCACACTAAATACTGAATTTATTATATATTTTCACATCCAAATATTGTAAAGAAGGTAAACGTTGCTTGTTAAAAATCAGTGAAAACTAACATCATGTTACTATAAAATTTTAAACTTTATGGAACTAATTACACTTAGGTCAGCATACATCTACAAACTAAAAAATATATTGAAGAAAAAACGAAGTCATTTTTCGAGTAATAATATTTTTGCTAAAAAGAAATAAATTTTAATTTTATCAAAAAATGTTTTCAGTGCTAGTGAAATTTTATCAAAAATAATTTATTCGAGATAGAAAAATAGTTAAGTGAAAAGTTACTCAACAAATAACCACTCACCCATTAACAAATAACCGCTCATTTGTATTTCAAAAAAAAAAAAAAAAACGCTCATTTTGGTACATCGGTTATGGAGATAGTTCTAAACAATACGTGCCAAAACAGGTACAAGGTCATACCATAAAAAATCTTCAGTTACCCATACCATATCATAACAAACTTTTCTAATTCTCTCGTTTCGGTGCACAAAACACGTCTAGGAACCACCTTCTAATTAGAAAGAGATGGAGAGAGAAAGAGAGACAGGAATCTTAAATTGAGTTTCGCCATCACCTCCACTTTGGGATATGAAAGAGAGAGAGGAGAGAGAGAGAGAGAGAGTAACAAGGGAACAAGTGGAGGTGTTCTCGGATCTTGAAATAGGCTCCAACTAGAGGAGAAGTTTGTGTTGAGAAATCCAGAAGGAAAGAGAAATTCTGCTTTGTAATTTGTTGGTTTGAATAGATGTTTACCTACTGAACTAATCTTCTCGCGCTCTTGTAGTTGTGGGATCTCTGACTTCTAAGAAAGGAAAAGAAACTTCTTTGGGAATACTTGAGAAGTTTTATTGACAAGCTTAGATCTTTGTTATTCTGGAGAGGTTGGTGTCTATAATTTATTGTAAAATGTTGAGTTTACTTTTGGGTTTTTTTGCTTGAGTGAAAGTGTTTGATTTGTTGCTTCTTACTTAGAAAGAGAAGCATTGTTAGTGGGAAGGAGAAGAGAGATGATAAGAGCCTCACTTGAGTGATCTGCATTCCTTCAATTTCCTCTTTTAGAGAGGTTTTTGGGTGTAAATTGCAAATCGGCTAGATTTGGAAATTAATTGGTTGATCTGAAGAAATTTCTACTCAAATTTGCCTTTTAAAGAGCATTTAAAGCCTTCCACACTCTTTCCAAAATATCTTTGGTCCAATTTTGGTAGGGACAGAAAGTTAGACATTTGATATTTCTAGTTTTTTCTTCAATCTGGGGAAGTGAGGTGTAGATTAGAAAGAGAGAGAGAGATGTCTCTAAAGAGTATTGTAAGAGAGCTAAAGGAGATGAAAGAAGGTATGGGTAACATATCTAAGAGGGGTGAGGGAAGAGCTGGCCACAGCCGTGTGGCTAGCCAGACCCAGTGGCCGAATGCGTGGCACCGGCCCAATCAGCGCCAAGAGGAGATAGAGCAGACTGGAAGCTGGGCCCACTTGCCACCTGAGCTGCTTTTTGACATAGTGCAGAGGGTGGAGGATAGTGAGGTCGCGTGGCCTGAAAGAAGGAATGTGGTAGCCTGTGCGGCTGTTTGCCGTTCGTGGAGGTGCGCCACTAAGGAAGCCGTTAAGACGCTTCAGCAATGTGCCCGGTTCACTTTTCCTGTGTCTCTTAAGCAGGTTAATCTCTCTCTCTCTCTCTCTCTCTCTCTCTGACATATGAACCTTGCATTGAAAAAGAAGTTTACAAATTGGATATGAGTTAATGTAGTTTACAAACATATTATCTTTTTTAAGATATGTTTTATGGGAATTGAAATGGGATCGTAAGCCAATTCTTTGAGGAATCGACTTGTTTGGTTGTCTCAATTTGATGGTTTGTTTGGCCTTTTGGGTGTTTGTAGTTTACAGAGAATAAACTAAGAAAAAATTGTTTCTTTCCTCCATTCAAATCCCTGGAGCTGTAATTTGGTTTATTCAGATTGAAAATTAGAATTAACTATTCCTTGATTTTTGCAATAAGATCGATTCCAATTGGAATTATGTAGCAGTGATTCTTTTACTGTATTCAAGTTATTGTCAGTTGGGCAAATATAGGACCATTTGGTTCCTTGCAAATTGAAATTCTTGTATTTTTTCAAGTCTTTGGAATTGGGTATCAGTAATTCATCTCTCATGATTGCTTGTGTATTTTTTAGTGAATCCTCTTAACACAATGTCCAAAATTGGTGTCTGTGCGTATCTGTTACTTTTGGTTGTTTCTTACAAATCAGAATTTAACATATACCATATTTATTATATAGCCGGCCCCTCGTGACCATCCAATACAATGCTTCGTAAGAAGAGACAGGGCTACCTCAACCTTTCGTCTATATCTCGGCTTGAGTCCTTGTACGTTTCTCTTTTTTCTCTCTCTAATGCATTTTGTCTAATTTACTACCTAACAAATTGAACTGAAGGAAGAAATTTAAAATTTATTTATTAATTATCTTTCTGATTTCTCAGCATTGCACGGCGAGAATGACAAGTTACTAATGGCAGCTAGGAAGGTACGGCGTGCAACTGGTACTGATTTTGTCATCTCGCTGGCTTCTGATGATTTCTCTCGCAATAGCAATACCTATGTTGGCAAGCTCAGGTATGTATGCATGCCTTACAAAGCAAAACTAACAGCAAAAGTCCTATCAGGAACAATATGTTGGTTTTTTTTATCTGTTTATATGCACACTTGTTTTTGACGTTTTGGTTAATTGGGTCTTCTTTGATTCTGTCAGGGTTAGCACTGACTGCTAACTCTGAATAAGTTCCATTGTTAGGGTAAAAAAAAAAAAGATAAAACAAATATTAAATTTGTAAGTACAACCTCCAAAAACTATTAAAATTAGGTTTTGAAGTGAGGGGATTTAAGGCCAAAGGCAGTTTTTACAAATGACTGGGATATCTGTGAGGGCCAAGATAAGCTGAAATTTTTGAAAGTAAAGTTCACAAAAGCATTAAGCCCTTAAGAACTAAGTTGTTCTTGGTGTCTATGTGTGCTGCAAGCATCAACCTTCTAAGCATAATTGCATGGAAGTTTCCTAGGAAAAAAATAATATCTGATAATGTAATAATTAAGGAGACTAAATTAAGTCAACCTATTTAAGCCCAGGATCTCTACAGATGCAGGGCTTATGTTGGTCAGCTTTCTTGTTTGGTTGTGTATTCACCATAGGCAAATTGTTATGTATATAACGTGCTACTTGGTTCCTAGCGATGTATTAATTAGTGCTCTGCTATGGCTTAAAAAAAAACATACTCTTTAAAAAACTGTGAATGTGTTATGGCAACAAAAGTACAGGATCAGTAATATTATTTATTATTATAAAATTATGCATAATTTTCAGTAAATTAAATCTAGAAAAACAAGATTTTGGTGCAACAATTCATTAGTTAAACAACAGAAACAAAGAAATCCATGGGAGGGAGGGAGGAGGGGTGGGGTAGCACAGCAGCAGCTGGTGCCACTAAAATTTATTTTGGGATGGAGAGGATGGTACAAAGTTAATACTTCATAGGTCTAGAAGTGGGATGCTTCAACTCTTGGTCTCAAAATGCAAATTGAGAATTTCAAATTATCATGACCCAAAGTATGAAAGATCAATACCAAGCAGAAAAGAAAGCTTTTAAGTTTGTAAAAGATCAATACCAAGTGGACCCTATATAAGCATTACAATTTACAAATTATCTTATATATAGAATTGGCATATCCTAGAGATAAAAGGGTGTATATAATTAATTAATAACCAAAGAAGATAGGATGATAGTACGCTCGAAAATTGATAGAACAATTATGAAACCAACATAAATCTCAATGCACTCATTTCGATTTTATTTTCATTTCTTCTTGTTAGGTTCTGTCGCTTTATAAACTTCAGCGAAATTAAACCAACTTTTCTTGCTAATGGCCCTAAATTAAGGCTAGTTTACCTTCTTCAATTCATGATCTCTTTCATTTTAAGTATATAATGTTTGTATTTATTATCATTACAGTTTATTTTATTTCTGATTTAGGTCGAATTTCCTTGGGACAAAATTCACCATCTTCGACAGCCAGCCTCCATCTGATGCAGTGCTCCCACCTACCAGCCGCATTACCCGAAACCGCATAAACTCTAAGCAAGTCTCACCCAGACTCCCAGCTGGAAATTATGAAATTGCCACCATAGCTTATGAGCTAAACATGCTCCGTACACGTGGCCCACGGAGGATGCATTGCACCATGCACCACATTCCCCTTTCCTCCCTCCAAGCTGATGGCACTGCCCCAACTCCCACTAACATGGTCCATGGGGAAAATCCCCTTGAAGAACAATTCACCAGCATGAACTTATCACAAGGCAAAGGAACAATACATCCACCTGATGCTAACAATACTGGTGAGCCACTAGTCTTGAAAAACAAGGCTCCTAGGTGGCATGAGCAGCTGCAGTGTTGGTGTTTGAATTTTCGGGGACGTGTGACGGTGGCTTCGGTGAAGAATTTCCAATTGGTGGCAGCACCAGGAGCTGCTGATCAGCCAACAGAAGTTCCTCCAGCTGAGCTGGAGAAGGTGATATTGCAATTTGGCAAGATAGGGAAGGACATTTTTACAATGGACTATCGTTACCCTTTGTCAGCATTCCAGGCATTTGCTATTTGTCTGACGAGCTTTGATACAAAGCCAGCTTGTGAGTGAGCTGGTTTAGCATTTTGCCAGTTTGACCAAATGTTTTTGTAAATAAGGGAAGTTGGGTTGAATGTGGCAAATGGATCTTTCTTTTCTTCTAGTTGAAATGAGGTATGTAGTGAAGTAGGAGCCTTAAATGGGGATTGTATGCATATTAAGCACTTTTTTGTTGTGTTTTACTGTAGTATGTTATTTAGAAGGTGCTGCACGAGTACTAAATCTAAAACTGCTTCTGGAATGGATTCAGAAATTGCTGCTTAAGATGCTAATTATAAATTGCTATGATCGTGACATAGTTGTCTGGTGAAACTGATGCCGCCTTCACAACCTATTTATATTTCCCTCATTTTTTGTTAACTTGCTTTATGAAGCAAATCTTTGCTGGTGCTGTTCTCTTTGTTCTGTTCAGTATTGATCTTGCTTTATATGGTTTGTAAAGTTTCCCTAAGTATCAAGTTTAATCACGTATTTGAATTATGTTATTATATATATGGAAGATACATATGATGCATATGCTGCGTCAGTGATATTGACGGGGGTAAATGATGCATTGTTTTGCACGTCATCTTTATTGAATATTGGGGCTTGTTTGGATGGGTTGGGAATAGTGGGAATAGTGTGGAAAAGTGGGAAGAGTAGGAAGAGTGGGAAGAGTGGGAAGAGTGCTATTCCTAGGTCGTTTGGATGGTGAGTTTAGGAATAGCGTTGGGAAGTGTGAAAAAGTAGAGAGAAAAGTGTTGTTGGGAAGAGTGTTGTTGGGAAGAGTGGGAAGAGTGGCTATTCCCACTATTCCCAAAGAACCAAACAAGCCTGATGATTAAGACTATTGACATTGATATCTATGTCAATTTCCACCCATAGTTTTCATGTCATCAATAAACATAGCTAACGACGCATGTACACGAATTTTGTAGTTTTCAACTGAACATAAAGATAGTACAAATACTTTGGCACAAATTGGAATACCGGGGGCCAAACGATACTCTGGTGGCAATATTTCAATGTATATGTGGTAGAGAAAGGGATCCAAAAGTATTGAGAAATAAACAGAAACTAATTGCAAAGGGGTCCAAAAGTATAAAATATTAATTCAGAAGGGTTGAAGGTCTGACCAAACAAAATAATGTAATGTACTGTAGTATACTGCTTATCATTATTATTATTGTTCAATTATATAAAGGAAGTATCTGGATAATCAAAGAAATTTATCATGAATAAGACTTCTGCAGTTCTGCTTCATATCTCATAGTCATACGGTTCCCGGGTTCCGATGATGTAGGTAGCCCATGAAGAATTTCCCATTTGTTATAGGCTCGGGCCGAATTCTGGATTCTGGTCTCTATGATTCTATACTAATTAAACAACCCAATACTCCAACAACTTACAGCCCAAATACGACCCAGTTTTGGCCCAAAATTCCAATCACTATTAACTTGCACAAAATGTTTACGTCATCTCCGAAGAACAAGCATCCTTACATAGAGCATGACGAAAAGTGCACTAGATACACTGCATCACCTTCTCGCCTTTACATCAAACTTATAACCATACAACCTTCCTTCCTTTCTAGAACAAGAACAACTTCTCATTCTCTCTTAATTCCTTCCATTCAAATCCCATTTCATTTCAGAGAACACCAATTGGCAATATCAGATGGCAATGGAGCCGATCAGCGAAGAGGTGGAGGAGTATGGATGGAGGGAGGTGATTTTACCCTCTCTTCTACCTGTGGTGCCTGAACCAGAGCTGGAGAGAGAGACTGTAGAGAGGCGCCGCGGCCGCGACATCTTGGTCGCCATCGATTTCGGCCCGAAGAGCAAGCATGCCTTCGACTGGGCCCTGGCCCACCTTGTCAGACTTGCTGATACAATTCACCTTGTCCATGCTGTCAGTAGTAAGCAACCATTTCCCTACCCTTCACATCAGTTTATCAGAATTTACATAATTTGTAATTTATAATTTTTTTGGGTACCCACTTGTAATTATTTATTACTTTACCTTCATAGTATCTCGGATTGTGCCCAAGTATGTTGAAACAAACTGACCATAGAGGTCACCATGATAACAGCGGGGTTTTATTTAGTGAGGAGTTGTTAATTTGGGAAATTTTGGGTACCTAAGTGCTTAAAATATATTCCAGACTTGTTGTAGTAAAATTGTTGTGGTAACCAGAAGGCGGCTGACATAAGTCATCGTCAGTTGAAATTTCAAAAGTTGTAGAAGATTTATCACGTACTGTTCAGCCCAATATAGCCTATGTGCGTTGTGCTTTTATGATTTGGGCTGGTTTTATTCCTTTTGACCCTCTCTTGAGAAATAATTATGATTATACCAGTTCAGTTTCCAATTCTGTGTAATGGTTTAATAGACTTCCTCTTGATTCAGCTTTTACCTGACAAAATTGGGTTTAGTTTTGACGGACATTGATCGACTTACTCAATAGCTATCTTGCATTTTTGCATTTTTGAAATGCCCCTTGAATATACATAAGCAATCAGTTGGGCAGATTAATAGAATTAATTAAGAAACTATGGAATAAATTGCATGCAGGTGTACAAAATCAGCTAGTATATGATAGTGCTCTAGCTCTGATGGATAAGCTGGCCATTGAAGCCTTTCAGACTGTAATGGTATGTCTTTCATTTTTTTTCTTCATTATACTATGTAAATGTCCAAATGATGTAATAGAAAAATACTAGATGGAGGGTATTCTGTAATAAATTGTTGTGGAAATGAAGGTAACAACAAAAGGGAGGATAGTGGAAGGAGATGCAGGGAAGGTGATATGCCGGGAAGCTGAGCGACTGAAACCAGCTGCAGTTGTTATGGGCACCCGAGGCAGAACGCTTCTTCGAAGGTGCTTATAACATTATTAAATTCCCAATATATGATAGGTAGCAGAAGTAGAGCAATCAATCAGAAAATCCTTTCCTTTTCCTAATAGTGGCACATACATATGCTTGCCTTTTTCATTCACACTGAAACAACCTTTTACATCACTGTTATTGTAAAGCAAATAAACCCTGTATCTGTGCCCCAAAATAAGTACTAAACCTCAGCAAGCAAAATAGAGCACAATTGGATCTCTACAATTATAAAGTGTCTGTTCAACATTACTGAAAAGAGTAACTTTAATGTGACATAAGGTAGGGAAGAATGGAAGATGTTTTTAATTTAATTGAATATTCAGAGGTCGTATGTTATATGCTGAACAAAGTAGTGTTCCAATACCTTGATATGTGTAGTAAACTGTGGTATCTTATATGACAGAGTAATGTCTAAATGTGGGCTTAAACATCATAGCCTGTTGTTGCCAGTATATTATGCTCAAGCAAGATCTTTATTAATAGTCCAAATTGTTTGAATCCTATACTGATAGTATTCTACTTGACCTGTAAAATCAAGAAAAAAGCATCAATGGTGCCGTCATGGTGGGAACCAATGCCTATTCTATACATAGCCCACAATTAAGATTTTCATTTTCTAATTGCATTCTCTTCTTTCAAGAAATTTAATGCAGGCTAATGATTCACAACTTATTGAAGAGAGTCAACTTATACATGGAACCTACCTCCCCAAAAAAAATGTATATATAACAAGAAAAAATACCTTACATCAAAACTTGAATCATTATTTTGATGCCTTTCTAGTAGTGAACTGATTTTGTAATGGTTTGAGGTAACCTTGACATAATCTACTGGAGCACAACAATACGAAGGATTCAAATTCTTTTGGGTGCTATTACAAATTCCAAAGATTGTGAAATGTAAAATGCATAAGATAGAAATGAAAATAAGGCACCAATAACCCTGTGCAATTACATTTTACACTCATTTGCAGTGTATTGCAAGGCAGTGTGAGTGAGTACTGTTTCCACAACTGTAAAGCTGCACCTGTTATCATTGTCCCAGGGAAAGGTAATATTGAACTCTTTGCCCTTGTTACTTTTTTAGAGAGGGAACAGCTGCATATTAAACTTGTTACTTATAAGTTAGTTATGATCTTTGGAAATTTCATTTTTCATAAGAATCAGGTACATTATTTCCTAAGGATTAAATAACACTAGAAGTTTATTGAGGCAGTACCACATGCCAGTTTGATTTGTTTAGATTTAAAACTCGAGTTCCCATTTTTGTGAGGAAAATATCATATTCATAATATTCCAGTCATTGTCATTTCTTTTCAATCAGAAAAATTTGAAAAATGTCCTACTCAATGCTGACATTCAAGGAATGAAGTACTTTTAGACCAAAGGATTTCCTCCACAAATGATTTTTTTCAAGTCTTTCTTTTTAAGTAGAAAATTTTCCATGTCAACTCTGACTATATTTTCTTGTTTTATTAACTAATGCAAATTAGAATACATTTTGAATGAAAACGGGTAACTCTTAAAGTACTCAGGAGGAACAAAAATTGTTCACACTTGATTATTGCAACAAATTGTTCTTATACTTTTCTGATTTTTCTGGCTTTTATGTTTTCCTGGTTATAAAAAAGTTAAAGTTTATCTATGTATTTCCCCGCTGCAGATGCCGGAGAACAATCTGTGATCTAGATGACATGCAACTAATCGTATGTTCTGTGAAAATTATACTAGCTTATCCAGTTTTTATACTAGTCGTGCCTCCTATTAATTATAGACTTGTGATTAAGTTGAGGTGTTTGTAATTATGCTCTAGTTGTGTTTTTTATTAATTTTGTGGCTTGTAATTTAGTTAAGTTGTTTGTAATTATGTTCTAAGTGTGTATAGTTCTTTTTTTTTTTTTAAATTCCAATGGCTTTAACTCATATATGGAGTGTTGGAGTGGTGAATTGTCTTCGATATGCTTTTTACTTTTTATTTTAAAACTTTCATAATTCAAAATTACAACTCAAATATGAAAATTAAACCATTCGATACGATCTATGCATTTTTATACTTGCCAAAATTAATGAGGTTTCACCTAGACAGTCACTGTCTAGCCTATCCAAAATTAATGAGGTTTCAATTATGTTTACATTGGTACCAAGAGCTTGTGAACCACTGATTTGTGAATATTGATTTTTTTCTTTATCTTTTCCTCTCAAAATAAAGCTGAAACATTGATTTTAATGAAAGATGGGGCCTTGACCTCCATTTTTGTTAAAAAAAAAAAGCTGAAACATTGAATTTATTTTTGGTGCGTAGTCGGAGCAGTATAGATGACATTTAATAAATTGAAATTGACAGTTGAATTTTATTTTTTTTTATCGAGAGTTTTAAGAGGTGGAGCATGATGGAGGCATTCAAACTGTATGTTTATATTGAAACGAGTTGTCGAGCTTCAGAAGAAACTTGCTAACAATAGACAACATTTCGAAAGGATGATGCGCATAATTACTGGTGGCACAAACTTATGAGAAGAATATAAAACATTAACTAGACAATTTTGAATTTTTTTAGTATTTTTTCTGAAAAAAGGAAAAAATTAGAACGAATTATACATAAAACATGATGGTTATGAAATAATAAGACTTATGGCTTCCGCACAAAGAATGAACTTGCTTGATATGTACTTTTACGATGTTTGCTAATCTAGTCTCTGGTGGTTTCATCTAATCTGTCATACGTGATGTTAGATGAAATTTTATGAAGAAAACCTGAAAAATGATTTCAATTAAAATGTCAGATTTCACTATTATCATTGAATAACAGAATAATATTGGATGATTGCTATTATTATTTATTCTCACCTTGTAATTACTAAAATGGGAAGCCTAGAGTTCTTGCCTGTTGTTGATCCAGGCAGTACAGGTTTTGTGACCCAGCATCCCAATTAGAAGAAAAATTAGCCTACAAAACATGAATTCATGATATGGATTACTAGATACTATGCAACCAATTGGAAGTATAGTTACATCTCAAATGATTTGTCGGCGAGTACTCACACTGAGATACTGATCCCCAACTGTATTAGATGCTGAGGCTTGTTCGGTAATGGAACCATTGATGGCAGGATTCGGGTTTTCGACAGGCATTTCGAAAGCATAGAAATTAGATGGTCGTTGTAATGGGTTGAATTGAAGCAAAGATAGATCCAAAGGGTTGTTCAGTACATTTACCATAGGTAGGCAACCGGTATTGCTTGGGATCATCTGAAAAGCAGTAAAACTGTGCAGTGAGTTTTCAATTATAATCCTAAAAATTGAAAATTTTAATTTGGTTTCTGATTTTTGAGAATGTGTAAGAGAGTTGTATACCTGTCTATTAATGAAGTCATCAATGTCAAAATCCACTGTTGGATTGACGGCAGCAAGCTTCATTGATAGAAACTATACATGGAGATAGAAAAATTAATAATTGTGCAAAGATATATACAAATAAATTTGTCAGAAAGAACAGATATTGCCGAGAGAATATATAGATAGATAAATTAATTAGTAATACCTCGACTTGTCTCTGTAGGGACTGGACATAGTTAATAATTTCATCTAGCATACCAGCCTTTCCAGTGACTTTATTGCAACCTGGAACCAGTTCTTGTAGGTATCTCATCCTCTCACTTATCCTCTCTCTCCTAACCTACAACACAATTCCATTTCCACTTGTTATCAAAATAGTCTACTCTTTCATATTTAAAAAAAAAAAATACAATGAATAAACAGAGTTACTATATATTATATAGCCTCATTTTCCATTATCTTGGACTTAAGCATATTTTGTGTGGGTATGTGTTTGGCACTTATATAGGACCTTTGTAATATTGGCCATCTTTCTCTGTGGAGAAGTACAATGCAAAAAAAATTCTTATCATAACTAAAGGGGATTTGCTGAAGACATTGAGATGGACAATCATGAAAATATTAAATCAATAATTTATTTTCTTCTTTCTTGTGTCCGTGAGAGAAAAAGACTATGTACCCTTTCAGCCAAGCTATGGCTATCTGTGGCCTGGCCTCGTCGAGCCCTGACATGGATGTAATCAGGCTTCGGTGTAACTGTCGACACCTCCGAGTCCTTTGTGTTGTCTTTTGAGCTTTCAGTAGTTGTTTCTTTCTTATTCTTTCCCTTTCGGTTTCTTTCTTTTATGCTCACATTCCTCTCACGATTGCTATTGTTACTATCTTGTTTCACTTTCTTATGGGACCCCCCTTGTCCCTCTGAAGTATTGCTTTGCTCAGGCTAGACAAATTAAAAGAAAGATTATGTAAGTACATTAACCATGAAAAATACCTGAATTTCATCATGCACTCTCATTGATTTGATCCCCGCTTCATGAATTAGTAACGTTACCTTTAAACTTGCATTGCTCTCACTTTTTCTTTTCTTCATATTTTCTGTGATCTGGTTTACATTCATCTCTTTCATGGTATCAGAATCATTCCCAACAAAACTTGTAGAACTAGCCATGCTGAAATCTGGCCAACCATTAACAAGACTATTTATTGGATTGTAAACTTGGCCATTAGCAATGCCACTTTCCTCGTTGATCGGTTTAAATGTGGGAAATGGAGAGAAGTTGGAGTTGTAAGCTGATTGATTTAGATATTGCTTCTGCTGCTGGTTTAGATAGATCTTTTGTTTTTCTGAGAGGGAGAGATCAGATGGTATCAGCAATGAATGATCCATGCATGGTGCCATTTATCTTCTCTGAAGGATATGTGAAATGAGATAATAGGAGAAGGATGAAAATGGAACTCTCACTTATCTTTTTGACAATTATATTTGAACTTGGCTTGATATAAAAATAAGTTCTAGTGATAGTTACTCTTTTCTAATTGATTTTGCTGAGAACTGTTATATATAGCTATAGATTGGGATAAGAATTGATATGAGAGAGAGGGAGAGCTGACAGCTGGTCCAATACAATGGACTCCTCAAATGAAGAGTCTCTGATAATCATTTTACCTGGGACCCACACAACATGAGTGCCACGTGGGAGTGTCTTAAGAGTAAAAATTATTGGATAATGTTACAAGTTCCCACTTTGTGGAATGAAAAACCATGGTGTTGCTTTCTTCTTTTAGTTAAAAAATTAGTAGTGCTCCAGCTGGCGATATAAATAACATTGTTTGTTGCAATGTGCTTATAAACAAGATAAGTTTGTTTAAACTAATCGGTTCAAAGATATGCTTTGGCTATCCAAATATGAGACAGCATGTTTCTGCTGAAAATTTAAATAATATGACATATTTAAAATGGGGGGGGGGGGGGGGGGGGGATTATTCAGTAGTTATACGGGACAAGGATTTATAAAGAGTTATAAATTTGATATATGCTTAACGGATCGTGATATATAACATATATTTAATTGACTATTAAAATTGAGAGTTTAGGTTTAGGATTTAAAATATTAATTAGGAATAAAAGGTGTAAGGAGACTAGAAACTTGAGAGTAACATAATTCTTATCATTATATAGTGCATGACAATTGTACAAATTTTGTTATTGAAATAAAAATTGTACAGCAGGTTTCTTGATCTGTTGCGGACGAAATAATTTCAAACTTAGATCGAAAAGTTTATATTGAGGTCGAGATCATATCTATTCTAGATGTTTTATTTCATTTCATTTACAATTTTTTGGCGGTGTCTCGTAGAATATTTTGTAGGGAAAAAATATTTTTGAAAAGAAAAACTAATTAGAACAAAAGCGATAAGATTGAGCACAGTTTGTAACTAAATACGGAACGAACTTACTTTTTGTTGATTAGACATTTGAAAAAGAAGAAATTAAGATATTTCACACGAAGAGGGTTCTAATGCCAATTTTTTTTCATAACATAAATGCCACAGCCTCATTTTTTATTTATATTTGGGAATAAAATCAAATCGAAATAATTAATCATATTTTTTTAAGAGATTGCTTTTCGTAAAATTTTGTATTTTTAATACTAGATCAAGATGTTATAAATAAACACATAAGTATTAAATAGATTTATTAAATTTGTTATCTCTTAATCACTTATAAAATAAAGCCCAAATTTAAACCTGACATGGATGCATATCTTACGAAAAATGAACATCAATTATTCGTATTTGATATTTAAATTTCATATTTTAAATTATAGATGAAAAATAAGATTGCAAAATTAGAATCTCTTCACAAATTATTTTGTTCATTTTTTCGCTTCTCCTCATAACATCAATCTTGTTCATTGTTTTTCCCTTCTTTCTTCCAAGTTCTAACGTATCTATCTTTTTTTCATTTTATTCTGCAATAAAAGTTACAAATGTCAAACACCTCATGCTTTTGCACAACAATATTGCAACATTTACAATTATCACTTTATTAGGAATGCATAACAACATTTATCTTACTGGCCTGGCTGTGGCATAAAATAATAAATATTATATAACGGAAAGAACTATGATCAGAAAAAAAAAATTACTTAAAAAGAGTTTAATGAAAATTCGGTAGCTCCAAATTTGGTCTATTCTTTCCATCACAAACGAAATAAGGCAGGGAATGGGCTTCATGACAAAGGTATGGTTGTCTCCGTGCCTTGATTTCAATTATGGGATACCTTAAATTTTAGAGAAATTCCGTATGGCTGTGTGGTTTATGGTGCCTATCCCATCATGTGTTGATCGTATACCATAAGGTACAAATAAATTCTCTTTCAAATTTTTTAATTCCTATGTGGTATGGGTAACTACGAGTTTGCAACTATAAATATCATTTATACAGTTCGAATAAAATAATTATCAGTATTCCATCTCTATATGTTCAGATTAATAAACAAACAAAGGAAGGGCAGATAATTAGCTAAATAAGTTATGATTTTTATAATATTATTAAAAGAAATATGATAATATAAATTGTAACAAGCATGTACACAGTATCATATAATTTGGAAAAAAAGTGTATTAATTACTAATTAAATAATAATATACAAAATGTTGTCCTAATTACAAAATTGTGATTAAATAAATAATTAAGAAATTAAGACATTTTTTATTTATCAATTACCTATTAGGATAAGAGTTCATGTTTGAAATTTCGGTCTATAATTACCTTATTTTTTCGAAGATGGGTCAACCTCCCACTTTTTCTTAAAAAAAACTTAAGTATCTAGAAGAAATCCCTTTGAATATAACTCGGTCAGATAATTGAAAAAAAAAATGGTAATCAATTTTTTATTATAGAGTACAGTAAGTTACTTTTTACTGTGTATGTGGTTCGGAGTCTCCACATTGATTAAGCATTTCGTTAATTAAGCATATATTTGATTCGGACCTTTTTTTTTTAAGAAAAGCACATTGATTTAGCTACTATCGTTCGATCGTGAATGGATATAGATATAGATGCGAAATATGAATTTAGATACGGGATTCAAAATGAAAATTAGTAATGGTACTAATTAAAATGAAAATTATTTATCGTCTCGTTTTCATCTTTTTTTAATTCAGGATTTTCTTTAGTTATTTGTTTCTATTTAAAAATTTTATTTTTTGGAGGGGAAACATTGTACCTGGTTATGAAGAAATGAAAATTTAAGAATGCAGGTCTTGTGATTAACCAAAATTAAGGAATGTGGTAACTTGTTACCGTTACTCATTTTTAAAAAAAAAAAATAACCCCATATCAAAATATAAAGGCGGTGTCAGTATTTAGTATTCGAAATCAAGATAACTTTTTTTGGATTGCTCGTGCATTGGTAAAATAAATTTCGAGTGCATTACATACGGCAGTGTTTACTCGAACAAATAAATTTATCGGATGTCAGGAAATGATGATGGCAGAATATCGGACCCTGATACGGTGTCGCGCAACACGCGTGTAGCGCACAGCGCACTCCACAAGCCGTTCGATTTTGATCGGACGGTTCAATTTTTTTTGGGCCTATCAATCTGTTACATTCACGGAACTCCCATATCCATCAAATTCAGATCAGACGGCCCACAACCGCGCTACACGCTGTGTTGCGCGACAAATGATCCGAATTCCAGAATATCAATTCATTTCTCTGTGCCGTATACAGAAATACTGTCCCAAAGTTCCATAAGTGCACCCAAAACTATGGCTCAAGAAATTAATTACCTGAAGAATTTCATTATATACTTTTATGTGCACGTATTATATGCTGACAAAAAGTATTATTCACCAAATTTGATTTATCTCTAGATTACTTACAATAAACATGAAATCAATATTCCAGCTAGCTAGTTTGTGATTTCAAATTGGACGGTTTACTTCTTTATTTTTTCAAAAAAGATAGTTACTAGCTATAAAAAGTAACTTTTAAAAGTTTTTTTTAGATAAACTGGACAGAGACCGTCAAGCATATAACTTTTAAAAGTTGTCCACATATATTGATATTTAAATGCTCTTAATGTCCAACAAAAAACGTTGAATACATTATAATGTTTGATATGTGCATATAAAAGCTGGTGTATATTATATCGAAAGGTTTTATTTTGATACTAACTTCTTAAATTTGAAGATATCAAAATTTTGATAGTAACATTTATTCTGACTGCATGAAAAATGGAGGAATTTAAATCCCCTTCTGCAAGTTTTGTTTATGAGAGTGGAGTTCGAAATATTAAGTCAGAACACGATGTATGATTGTTTGTGTAATATAATTAATTTTTGTGATAGCAAAGCCCTAATCTTGCCTTCATACCACTGTTTAATCATGTTGTTCATCAATTGTACAATTGAAGTTTATCAAATATTAATAGCTATGAAGCTATAGGTATGGTAGGTTGAGGAGCTGTCAGATTATTCATTAGACATGTCACATTTTCTAAAAAAACATCCCTCAATGAGGCTACATGGCACTCAGAGCGTGTACAGAGGCTAGAGTCCTAGGAGGTGATCTGGGCTAGTATACCTTTTGCTCTTTCAAGCTGTCTCCAACAATTCCACTTCATGTAAAAATAAAGAATTAGTCAATAGTGATTAGTGAGGGTTTTGTTCTTTTTGAGAGTCATTTCTCGTTAGCTGGTTGTGGGTCTTAGAGGCAGCTGTATAAGACGCCTTTTATTTTAGGTGCAATGTGAATATGTGATTATATGAAGGCCTATGAGGCTATGACTATAACACAATGCCCCATTACTCAACCAATTGAAAAGGACCTAATTTACTTCGAAAAAAAAAATTTGAAAAGGACCTAATGGCCATTGTACTTGCTGCATTCTTAATTTCATGATCAGTTGATCACTAGCTATTGTAATAATTTATTTATGTCATGTCCGCATATATTAAGATTAATTTGATCGCCAAAATTAAATTACCAACCTCAGTTAAATCATTATTAAAGGCGGTTCCAAGTAATTCATTGGTTATATAATGTGAATATTATGTTCCGTAAAGTTAAGGAATAAGAATTGATTCTGCTGCTAAAGGGAGCGTTACCACTTACCAAGCTATACGCGGAATATGTTTTGATTCTGTATACTTTTCTCATTTGAGTCGACTATTGTTCGATTAAGGATACACTTTGCAACTGGCTTAAGCTGGATTCTGCTTTTATGATTTGGTCATTTGGATACGTTCATTTTTATTATCAACCTTCCTTTAGACTCCGATCCAGAGGGTGGGAGTCGGAGCGAAGGGAAAGGAGGAGGGTACCGGTTACTTCGCTCTAGAGGGGAAGAATAGACGGAAACGAATGGTACTATAGAGATAGAGAGAGGGAGAGATCGGTTACTCCCAAAATCAGAGAGTACCAAGTACCCTTCCTCCTCTCCCGAGTCCGCTCCGACCCTTAAATAACCAGGATTGTTGCGTTACAATGCATAATTCAACTTGGTACCTATTATCAAGTATTTCTAAAAACTATTGTCAGTTCTACCCAATTTTTTTTTTGTCATGTATTAATGCTGTCGTCATGTATTTATGCTGTCAGTAGTCATTAATGCCTTGAAGAACACCTATTTTTTATTTTTATTTTTTTGAAAAACTGAAGGACACCTTATAAAGTATAACTTCTCATTTTGTTTATTTCTCCGTTTTTGTTTTTGTAATTGAAGTTTTGTGCTCTCTTATTTTCAATAATGTACACATATATATAGAAATATCTTGTTTATAGGTACAGATCTTATGCAAATTGAACTACATATAATTATTTTTAAAAAAGTTTAAAATTTGGATTCTTAAACTCTTCTACAGAATACAGTCATGAAGATTTTAGATCGATCATGGGAGAGTTTAATTTATTAACACAATCAGGGCCGCTATACTATCGAGATTTCTGATGGTATTAATAAAAAAAATACTGCATAGGAAATGTACTTGAAAAAGTACTTCCAATATTTATTATTATACTGTTAAGACTTACGAATGGGGTAATGGATCACGTGAGAACAGTACATTATTCTATTACGATGCTACATCTCCCATCTCTATACATTTTTATTTAAGACATGGAAGGCCTGAACCTCATTTTTGCTTCAAAAAAAAAAAAAAAAAGACATGGAAGGCCTGATAATTAAATTATTTTCTGTCTTATTTATTTTTCAAATCAATCGAAAATTTCTAGCAACAAAAATATAAAATTTTAGGTGCGTTGTTGATATCGAAACAAATTACATATCATCTCGCAAAATAATTTAGAGTATTGATGGTAAAACATCATGAAATATTTATTTTAAAAAAAGTGTTGGGATTGTCTAGATATGAGTTTTCAATAAATACTTTACATTTTCATCTTTTATATTTAGAAGACCTTCATGTTTATAAATTACAAATGATACAAGCTCTCATATATTGAATGGACATCTCCTGTAAGCCTACGGGTTTCTTTCAAAAAAAAAAAAAAAATGGACATCTCCTGTGAGCTAAAAACAAAGGCGAACAAATAGCAAAATTAATTGTTGTGAGTGGAGAATTTTTTTTTTTTTTTTGGGTATTTTCATGATTGATAGAAACAGGCTAACGCAAATGCTCTGTTACTTATTTATTATTATTTTTTTTGTGAATTAACGAAGGGGCTAATGTATCTGGTCATTTGCTTTTGAATACTTTCAAAAGAAGATATGAAGAGTGCTTTTGATGAGCTTCTGACTTTCCCAATAAGGTAAGCAATTAAAATAACTTTTTCGTCTCTTTCCAGGCCTAGTAGTAATAGATTATCTACATGATTAACTTCACTTATGATGTGTGGCAGCTTTTAGGTTCATGTTGTATTGTTGTCAGACATCAATTTGCTTACAGATTACTTGTTTGGATTTTAAATTATTGGTTTTGATAATTTATTATATTTTGGTTATCAGTTATTATTTTGTTCCGAATATCTTGGGTAAGTAGTCACAAATCACAAATGCAACGACTAAACTGTTTAATTCTGAACAGAAAATAAAAATTGAAGCAAATGTCGGTCAAACTGAAACCCAATCTTTACTGGGGACAAATTAAGATATGCCTTTTAAAGAGGTCTCTATCTAGTGGAACCGGTACCTGCTATGGCAACAGAATCCATCCACTACTTGATTGGAGTTGGCATGCTACATGCATTGTATGCATGATTGATAATAGTATGTAGAGGTGGAGCTCCTTTGTTCTTTTCTTGTCTTTTTGATATAGAAAAAGAGATTGGTGGGCAGAGCGGATCTCTGCTGGTGTGCCGAACAGTATCTGAAAACCATGTGCAACATACCACATGTCACTATTTCAGTGTTTCTTCATAATATGATAATACAATAAAAATAGTAGTAATTATTATTAATAAGCCTTGATCAATTGTAACACTCATACTATAATAGGAATAATCTGAATTTCCATACATATAAAAAAAAATTAGTCCACTATATACAAGTAATGCTAGATTCAAACGCTTTTGATATTTGGTCTGTCAAATGGGATCGGGTCTCAATTTTCAATTTACAATAGCCGATCCAAACAGCTCAATTTATTCTCCATAATGAAATATCCATAGAGATCAAATTTTATTATTTTTTTTTCAAACTTTTTTATTATTTATTTTGAACTTTAGAAAATCTTCGATGTAATTAATTTTAGACGCTTCAATTTTAAAAAATCTGAAAAAATAGCTAAAATTTCGAAAAAATATAAAATTTGGTCTATAAGAATATTTCAATTTGAAGATTATATTGAACGGTTTGGATCATTAATTTGAAATTTCAATAATTGGGTTTAGAATCGCGTTTGACATCAAACGCGTGTTGATTCTAGCATGACTCATATAATTTTCCTTAATATTTTTTTTGAAGGTTGAATTTCTCCTTAATATTTTTATACGTTCTCCAATTCAATGTTCCACATGTTCCAGTTTAAAATTTCCAAAATAGTGAAAACCAACTATCTTTGTCAGTTTAAGAAAGTGTAAATAGTAAATATAAAAAATGTTCATACTAAGCTTGTCAGCCTCTGTCAAGTATTATCTAAAAAAAATGTTCAGACTAAAATCAACATCAGTGTGTTTTTTAGAACTTGAAATAATGAATTTGACTTCACAACAGTACATGATGGCTTCCTAAATACATTTTGATTTTAGTGAAAATACATGATAAATTAAAAGGCTATTATTTATTTGGTTCAAAGAAATGTAATTTCTGCATGTACATGATGAAGTGGAAACAGCATGTAGACTATGGGAGAATTTGGGCGCTGCTGCTCAGTGCTTCCGATGGAAACTAACAGAAAATAACGTCCTGGGTATTTTCCTTTTTCTGATATTTAAATTGGATCTTTGTTTGACTAAATATAGATCAGACGTAATTTAAGTTTGCATCAAGCAAATCACAGAAATATAAATGAGAAAATGATTGTTCAATGTTTACATGAAGTAGACAGAAGAAAAGGCTCCTGTTGATAATGAGATGCTTGAAAAAAGGAATATGGATGCATTGAATGACAAGGAACGAACTAGCACTTTGATAAGATGCAATGTATGGCATCTTTAATGCCATTCATCGTTTGTATGATCACAAATTTCATAAGTCCTTGTCAATATTGTATAATCATGTTATACAATTGCCCTTTTTTTTAAAATATTTTTCGTTGTTTCTTTTCCTCCCTTTGCATTGGAGAGCTTAATTCAACTGTTGGAAAATTACGCAAACAACGGTGCTATCTTAAATGCAGCTAGCAATTGATCCTTGTATTACCTGCATTTCACCAACAACCTATAGATGGTGGAGGCTGTCGTTGGGCGAAAATTCACGGCACAAGGTGATTGATGAAATAGAAGAGCAAAACAGAAGACACAGTACCAGTTTTCAGTTAACACTCTGTGTTAGCAGAAAGAATTAAAAAAAAAATTAATAATAGAGTCACTAAGAAACTGTCACTTATTAACAATCTGTGTTCAGAAGGCATAGTACCACTTATTAACACTCTGTGTTAACAGCATGAACAGAGCAATCGAATCACTAAGAAAATGTCGATTAGATCACGAATTCACAATATGATCAAGAACAACAGCTAGGAAAAAAACCAATTAATGGTTTAACAGAATTATATGCAGATCTATTCATAACAAGAAATCCATGTTACCAATTAATCATTCGTTAAAGAGGATCTGAAACCAGGGGGAATCAATGAGAGAGAAAAAAAAATGAAATAACAACATAAGAGTACCAAGTTCAAGTTTAGCAATACCTGCTATTATAGCAGAAGACAACAAACTACCAATTTATAGATACAATTTGTGGAATCACTTTATCCAGAATTTTTGGAAAGAATTACAACCAAAAGAGATACGGCATTGTTGATTTTACAGCCCTAAGAACAAAAATAACAAATTACCCATTTGTTTTGTTTTTTTTATAAACAAAAAGAATATACCCTTTTAGTGGTAAGAAGCAATTGTAGGCTTCTTGACGAAAGGACTCTCAAAAAGTAATATACAAGTTCATTTTTCTCAATCTTAGAAATTATGTATATGCAAACATATGTCAGCCTACCCAGAACACAATCTACATTAAATACCTATGCTCACAACCAATGTTCAGATATGTAAGTAAAAAACAAAACCCACTATCTACACTTATCCCGCCTAATGGAAATACGTGGATGAAAGAAAAGCATCTCACTAAGTATTTCTATCAGCCAAACCTTCTAGCCTAAAAAAAATGTCCAAGAATTTTTTGTTAAGGACTCGTCTAAAATCCTTATCATCTTGTTTTAGAGAAAAGCCTGATCTTTCTTGCAAAAAAACCTAATGAAGGCTTCAGAGTTGGCATCTCTTCGATTACGGCATTTTCTCTATTTAAATCTACAACCCTGTCTGAAACAGATCCTGTTGGTGAAACCGACCCCGACCCTGAACCACTAAGGAGCTCATTATGTCTCAGATCCCTTAAAAGGCAGAGCAACTTGGTTGCATTTCCTTTCCCTTCTTGACTTCCATTTACTGAAATATCAACCAAGGCTGGTATGACACCTTCTTTCATCAGAAGTGAACAATTTTCAAAGCTATCTGAACATAGAGAGAGAAGCATGACCAATGCATGGTCTTGCTCTTGGCGCGTCCCAGTATCAAGGAACTCAGAAATTGAAGCAAGACATCCATCAGTTTCCACAATCACTTTTAAGGTCTCCTCCATGTAACTCAAGCTACTCATCAGTTTTAAGCAATATTTAGCAAGTGTTTCTTCATTAAGTAAACAGGCTATTTTAGAAATAAATTCGGCCGTGACAACAAGCTATTTCTCCATATTGGGTGGGGATTTTGCAAAGGATTTTCAATGCTAAATCAAGGCACTCAGCATCTTCTTCAGTTTGAACAAGTTGCATTAATGAGATAATAAGGCCTGATTCAGTAATTCTGGATAAATAAGCAGATTCTTCAGTTAATTTATCTAGGATCAATAAAACTCCATGCCTTGCTTTAGTTCCAAGAAGTGACGAGAAGAGATTAAACGAGTCTTCATTTAAGTATGGCATCTGAAACCTATGTTGACAAAAGAGGAAAACGGATGAATTAGACATTTGTGCTGCTTAATTTTCTCTATCCATATGAAGTTCAAACAAAAATAAATGAAGTTTATAGCAATGCCTTTCTAACAAAGCCACGAGTCAAGCTGCGCCTTAGATAAAGGAATTAAATCTCAGTTATTGATTGCTGTTAATTAGAAATAAATAGCAGTGGTACTTTGGTTGCTACCAATTCTTATCATTTTTCCACCAAAAATAATATACAATGAAGTATATTGCATGGCCAAGGAGAAAATAGGTTACCTGCCAATCTTAAAGAAAGCGAGGAATAACTGCAGACCAATACTCTGTGCCTCCAAATCACATCTTTCATAGCAACCTTTCAAATATTCAAATAATTCCTCCACAAATCCATTAGAAACCATGGAATAGATAGTCTCCTCATCCCCTTTCAGGACAATTTTGAACTCTTCTACTGCTTTTGTCCGTGCCTCCAATTCAAGTTGTGATAGATCAACGAAGAATCTTGAAAACATTTCCCTATCGAATTTGCGAAGAGAACCATGATTTTGAAAATCACAGTTCCAAGGAAATAATTCATACAATGTACCACTGAGCCCCTCAGTGCATTTGAAAACACGAGATGAATCAGAAACAAAGCTTGAATCTGACGAAGCAATGGATATATTGCTATGGTCGTACTGAAAAGGCAAATCTCTGATCTTGTCACGAATAACAGGGGTAGAAACATCTCTCAAGCTTGTGATTGAGTATTGATTCTGCAGGGTTTCGGACAAAGAGAAGGATCCACTTTCAGACCCTGACCCTCTTTTTTCTTGAGAAATTACTGATTTGACCTTTGTTGATTCAGATGGTTGACTTGATTTCATGCAGTGCTCCCTGCGCCAACTTGCAATAAGGTCCCTCATGGCATTGTTTGGAATAATCGAAAAATTATCCAACTTGATTTTAGTTTTAGGACATGTGACGTTACCCTCTTCAAACCATTTCTCGATATTTTCTCTCTCATAAGTTTGTCCTGAAGAAATGATCACTGGATCGAGCATTAATTTTGAAGAAACTGGGCACAAAAATTCGGGAGGTGGTGGAACACTACAAGGAACAGAATCTTCTTGTTTAGGGGGCTTGCGCGGTTTCAGATCAGGTTTGATAGGATTTGGGTTAATGTTTTCTTTGGCACTTTTCCCGTATTTCTTCACAAGGTATAGCAAGTACATAAGCACTCCTTGTTTCTTGGATTCCTTGTCACCTGACAAACTTTGTAGCAATTTCTTAATTGCTCTCTTCTCAATTAGAATAGATTTGGGGGTTGTGAGGTTTATTTTAGAGGCTACAAACTGGAAGGTTGAGAATTCAAGTTCTTCAGAAGTGTCAGCTTGGTGTAATAGCTCTAAGATGGATTTACCGGCCTCCTCCTCTGAAGGATCAATGCTGAAATTTGCATCATTTATGTACTCGATGACCTCAACAATCTGTCTCATCAAAATAAAATTAGAAAAAATAGATATCAAATTCAAGATCGTGCAGAAAAGCAAAAGTACATCTATCATTTTAGATTCATGTAGTTGGCCTGACCATCAGGGGTCAGGGGACAACAAATGAAAATTTACACATGTTATCAGAACATAAAAGCTTCCAGTATGCCCTCTAACGCCCCTAAAAATGTCAATATACCATAATATGCTCCCAAAAATTCTTGTAGATGAATTATGGACAAAGGTAGTGTAACTATAATAGAATAATTTTCTGTTCTTTATCAAGCATATAGTAATATTGCCTCAATTATAGACAACAGTAGTATTAGTAATAATTTTCTGTCAATTTCATTATGCTGATGTATATTCCCTGTATTGGAAACAGAAAGGATAAGGATTGTAAAAAAGCGTTCATCTTATGAAAATGAAGGTTATAAACTGGCAAATATACCATTTTCTAAAGGCATTAAACTCCAAAAACAATTTTTTAAAGCAACCTTTTACAGAATTTACATAGGATTTTTTTTTGTTCAGAAGAGAAATACAAAATTTATGAACTATTGGAGGGTACAACAGAAAATTTCACCTTATGAGTAACAATAATCCAGAATTGAGAAACTCTAATTACCTGATTGGCAAGTATAGGTTGTACAAGGGTTTGGATAAGACACAAGCTCTGTGACAAGGAGCTTCTTATTCTCTGGCACCTCAGTAAAGTTGCCTCCGCAGTTATAGCCTGCAGATTCAGAAGTCATAAATCAAACGAAATTAGATAATTAATGAAAAAAGCTTCTCAAAAGGACGGAAACCACCCACAAAAAAAGGTCCACTCTGGTCGTGTGGAATAACAATAGTTGTCAACTCCTTTAAAATTTATGCCTAAATAGGTTAAAGAACTTCTGTATGTGCTGCTGACCTTTTTGATATCTTTTAAATTTTATGGTTGGATTTGTTGCCAACTGAGACTCATCATTCAGCCGCAACTTTGACATGACTAAAATATATAGATAGTCAATTATGGCAACCCTATCCCATGACTTAGAATGACTGAGAGAATGAGTTTAAAATTATACATATGATTCCCCAAAAATCAATTGTTTCCTAGTTTAATCCTTGATGTTTCAACTTCACCAATTCAACAATCTAATTTAGTGTTCAGTGCAAATTTTTTCAGTTTGAAAGTAAACTGAGATCCTGTATGCACTAACATGGTCTGAGTCAAACTTTTACCCAAAGATATCCAACTAACACTTATTCAACACAGCAATGTTTTGGCTTAGAAAAATAATGATGGTATATTTTCAACTTCAGGGACTAAAACAGGAATGTATAAGTATGACTGGACCAATTGTGAAATTTCAGGGATGAAAGTAAATACCAGGTATAATTTGCTAGACTCCATGCAGTGCTGGATAATAAGCTTGCCTTTCTCGACATGATTGTTTATAGAACAAAGCTCTTGTATGCCTAATCTACTACCAGGTCGGGCAGACTCAATTGCAGGTAGAATCCATGTCACTCTATCCAAAACATCTCTCAATACTGTGCACATCGACCTATGAACCTATGATGATTTGCAAGAAAATTTTGGTTGGTATTGGTATGTGAGATAACATCACAAAAATAATGCATAATATCATGAAAGTTGTAAAAACCTTTATATCAGTATTACTGAGTGTCCCATTTGCGGACTCGTTTGGATCACACTCCATCTGATACAGGCTTTGGCAGCCCTGATAATGCACTTACTTTTATTCTGCTTAAAAAGAATACTTCAAGGTTACTACACTCTGAATTTCCACAAGACAAAAACTAGAAGAAGAGGAAAACGAAATATAACAAAGTGCACAAGCTGTTAAATGTCATTCTGTGTTTGATAAATTCATGAATCTGTCATTTATCTTATTGAAATAACCAAATTGATCCCTGAACTTTTAATTAAGATAAATCTGTCCAGAAACCCCTAAGCTCTCTAGAAAGAATCATCTCCTCCTGAAGTTCTCTAGTTTGCTCAAGGTTCAATAAAAAGGAAGGAAGATGGGTTCAAATTTCAAACCAGAGAGAATTAATGAAAATTGGATCCATTTTGAGAGGGACTGGGTAATGGTCCATGTTTCCTCAAAAGTTCAGGATCTAATTGGTTTTTTTCCTGGAGGTTCAGGGACCAGTACCATAATTCTCTTTTGTGCATCAACTCTTTGAACATCTCAGAAAGACAAACAAAAGATAAACTAAAACCAAATCAAATATACCATAAATAGAGTACTACTTTGTTAGTTTTTCTGATCAGGCAGGTGACAGTTATTCAAATTTAGCAACAAGTTTCTTTATTTTGTCAATATCTTAAACTAGAAATTTCATCTCCCTGGCCCCAAAGCAAGTAATAGCTACTGCCTATTATTATAACATCAAATTAGAGAAACCATTATTTATAATAAATCACCAGTACCAAACTTTTTAAATTATAATAACAACAACCATATAGATCCTTTGTTCTTATAACCAATATAATAACCATGGTCAATAAATTGCATTAATAAATCAACAATCCCTATGCACATGATTCTAAAAAGGAAAAAAAAAACACCCAATAAAGCAATCAGAAATATAAAAAGAAAACCCAAAACTGCCTCGGTTAAAGGAACACAATAAATGAACAGGTATGTTATCGAAAGAGGAAAGGTACCTGATGAAAGATCCAATTTTAATCCTAAAGACTTCCACTCGAAATAAAAAATTCCTCCTCCTAAGCTAGAAATTAATATCTCTAGACCTTTTCCCTATAGCTAGAGGTAGACGAAAGAGATGTATCTATAAAGAGCACATGGAGTAAACCAGAGAACTTAATTGAATCGACTTCAATAAAGAATCTACGATGAATAAATGAATGGATGGATGTCAGAAACCGAGAGAGAGAGAGAGATGCTTTGAACAAATATCACGAATAAATACGATAGAGAGAAGAATTGATAGCGAGTGAGATGGAAAAAAGCGTTCCAAAGAAGTTTATATCTTCTGTGAAAAAACTTATGAACTGATTTGTGTAACGAATCACTCAATGAAGTCCGTACCATTCAGTGGATGACTTTTTTTGTGGGGACCACTAATTGATTCGCACATGGTGTTGTCGTCGGGTAGAGGCATTAGTGGATCCGAAATAAGACGGACCTAACCCGCGGGGATCAAATTCACTTCCACTTAAAAAAAAAAGAGAGATGATATTGTTTGGGCTCTGCGGTTTGTGGGGCCCACCTCCTGAGAAAATATTCTTTCTTTCTTTTGTTTTTCCAGTCTTTTTGCAGTTTAGCCCTTAAGAGATGATATGATTTGTTTCTGTTGTCGTTGTCTCTCTCCGACAATTTTCGGTTTTCCTGATTAATGACGTAGCGGGTGAGATTAGACGTTGAGCTAACTTGATACTTGTGTGCGAAAACAAAAGCTGATCTCACTAAATAGACTTTGTGTGAAATTATGATTGGATTTTTCAAAGAAATGACCTCCGATCTTTTTAAATTTAATTGACACATAATATTAGTTCTTTATTTGTCTTTAAAATACATGTCACTTTGGTTTTTGACATTTTTTTAATTATATTTTTTTATATATTTAAAGTGATAAAAAATTCCATACCATGATAATGACCGAATATTAGTCTTATTTTATTTAAATAATTTTAAGAAATTTTTTATAGCTGTATAATGCGATAATATCTCTAATTGATAATTTCGGCATGCATAATTCTATTAGTTAATTTAAATCCCAAAGTATTTAAACTGTATATGGTTTTTAATACATTTTGGGGATACAAGCATTTAATGGATACTTGCTTGAAAATATATATCCAATTATAGGAAAAATCGGATATAAACCCCTCCAGTCTTCTCTATTTGAATATAAACCCCTCTAATCCTCAAAATTGGATATAAACCCTTTTAATTCAATTATGTTCAGACATAATCCCTTTTCATTATTTTAAATCATTTTTAAATTAAAAATTAATATTAAGACTGTTACGTCTTTAACCCCTGACCTTCCCTGCTTACCCGTCCTTTCTTCTCTATCCTCGTCTTTGCAGCAGATGAGCCAGACCATACTCAGTACAGTCTGCTTCAAGCACTCTGACGAGTGCATTATTTTGTGTGTTTACTTAGCAAAGCCATAGGCCTTTTTATGTTTGTATGTAATTATCCTTTTCCTTTTTTTCAAACTTTTTTTATTTTGAGGATATAAGCCCGTACTGGCATAAGTTATTAGTACGCACTAGTATAGTTGTGTTTCCCATCAAACTAAAGAATCGCCTAAAGGCAATTCCAGTTAATGAGTTATATGAATAAAAGACAATATAATATGAATATGAATAAAAACCAATTCGAATAAAAATATATTCCAATATTCAAACAGAGAGAGATGGGAGAATAAAGCTCAATAATCAAGATTGAGAAACAATTATCATTCAAGTTTTGTGTCTCCGTTATTTGACAAAGAGAGATAGAGAGAGATAAAAACAGAAAAGAAGGATAGAAATAAAGAAATGAGAAGATAATTGAATCTAACGATTCAGCAAAATCATCAGCAGAAAAAGCGGGTAATATAAAAATGAATCAGCAAAACCAATTTGGGAAGATGAATCGCTGGGAAATAGAAAAAACGGAAGCATACGTGTAGGCCAGGGATATAATAGTCATAATGCTAATTTTTTATTTCTTTTATTTAAAATATGATTAAAAATAATGAAAAGGGGTTATGTCTGAACATAATTGAATTAAAGGGGTTTATGTCCAATTTTGAGGATTAGAGGGGTTTATATCCAAATAGAGAAGATTAGAGGGGTTTATATCCGATTTTGCCTTAATTATAAGTCTCTATTGCGCTACATACTTGTAACACACATACAGTTTACTCGCATTAATTATGAAATTATTTTTCCTTGGCAACTTCACAACCTTTAGTTGTTGTTATGCAATTTTATACCGTATTGACAATTCTATTGAGCTCTTATGCATTTTAATGGCATATTTACTATCGAATCAAAATTCATACTCTGGAGGCTAAAGTGCATTCCTTTTTTTTTTTTTTTTTTTTTGTAAACTAAAACCATAATGTATACATTATAAGTAGAATATGCACTTCTTTTGAAAAAAAATAATAACAGTTAATACAAACTAAACAGACTTTTCGGATAAATACGTAAATTTTGTAATTTTACAATAGTTAGAAGAAAGTGATAAATAAATAAATTTTGTAATTTTACAATAGTTAGAAGAAAGTTAGGATTGAAAATATTGGACTTCAAGTATAATTGCATTAGTGTGTGTATATAAATGCCACCCGTGCATCTAAGAATAGCAACACAAATATAGTAGTTATAATCTATAGCATCTATTTTATGTAAATTATGTTGGCATTAAATTTTATGTGGCATGCCTTAACTAAATGTATGTCTTTTATGTCATTATTATGACATCATAATATAGTGGAATTATATATTGACATATTGTAGATTTCTATATTTCTTTTTAGTTTTGACTCCTGTAACGTACCATGGTTTTAAAACTCGGCTAGTCAACTCGGAATCGGCGCTAACTGATCCGATTTTTACCGAGTTGGCGCGGATTTGGTTCAGAAAGCTTGAAATCACCATTAATGGCGGTTTTGTTCCATGGAGAGAGGTGAAGGAGTACAGAGAACACCGGAAAAGGTGGATAGGGTGGAGAAACCGTGTGTGGAGGTCGGATCGAGGAGGGTTGGACCATTTCTGTGCTCTATGCCTCCTTCGTAAAAGTGAGGTTGGGAGACGAAGAGTGGGTACGGAAAGGAGATGAGAAATAAAGAAAGAAGGGGAAAAGAAGTACTGGAGATCTCCATTTAATTTTTGTTTAATTTTTCGTTAATTGAAATCATACGGTCAGGTTATTAAAGAAATGAAATATTTTATAAACTAAGTAATAATTAATTGAAAAATCGTTCTAAAAACATAAAAAAAAATTGATTATTTCATTCTTATAATTCTAACTGATATTTTAAGGTGCTTAAATGAAAGTGTCTTTATTCAAAAAATATTATTTTTATTTTTAT
The DNA here is from genome assembly GCA_027725995.1 of Rhynchospora tenuis. Taxonomy (NCBI): domain Eukaryota; kingdom Viridiplantae; phylum Streptophyta; class Magnoliopsida; order Poales; family Cyperaceae; genus Rhynchospora; species Rhynchospora tenuis. Next base: position 52,926,095 of record CM050889.1, on the reverse strand, counting down.
TTTCTATTTTTTCTGATTTTTAAGACATTAAAAATGATTATTTATAAAAATCCGAATTTCCGATCCGAGTCATCCGATTCGACTCCTTAGTCCAACACTCTGAGTTCGAGTCTGAGTCCGAGTCCGAGTTCAGAACCATGTAACGTACGACAGAACAAACATACAAAAACTACAACGTATAAATTTTGATAACTTAGGGGTCCAACATAGAAATTGTTCCATTCAACTCAAAAGTAAAGAAAAAACTCCATAACGTAATATCAACCTGTGCCCGCGGCACGAGTCGTTGCATCCGGTACGCATAGACCAAGCTCGTCCATCTCTAGTTGTGAAGATGAGCTCCAACTAGTCAATGCGACCGTTTCTGTTGACTCTTCTTTGGCGGCACACAGCGGCTTCGGCTTCTTTTTTTTTTCTTCTTGTTTTTGTTAATAAAATTAAATGAACCGTTTCTGTTGACTCTGCTAACTAAGTGCCATTATACCTAGGATATGGATTACATGGCATCTCTAGGAACTTTCCATTTAGGCATTTATAGCATCCTTTGTTAGAATTTTGAAACCCAGAAATATCTTATTCCCATATTAATTAGGATATTTTTTCTTGTATAGATCAAAAAAAAAAAAAGGTTCGCCTTGGTCCTGTCTAAATCAATTATTATTCCATAATTTCAATTCAAATTTATACAACTATACTATTCAATGTAACTAATGAAGTTTTATAGAAGTTTGAAAATTTAAAGAAAATTTGTTTTATTCATATGTCAAAATAACAACTATATGCGCAGTCAAATTGATTTAAAAACCCGTTTACCTGCGCATGAGCTTTGTCATCTCATAATTACCAAGCAGCAACACATTTTTTTTCTTGTAAAAAAAGAAAATCCAGTCTTGACATCATTGTGGCATCAGTCCCACTTCTTCTCTAATTTTCTTTTCAGATTTCCAAAATAGCAACATTGACTTTTTAATTTTTGTGAATTCGAGGCAATTTCTTTGCTTGGCTGAGCTTGAAAATCCTATAAAAGATAAAATGGTCAACCAAAACGAGGGAAGTCGTTCCATTTGAGAAGTCAAAAGCTTCCAATTTTGGGATTTGGTGCATCTCTCTCTAAACACGGTTATCCCTATGTGAATTAGATATATCTACTATTAAAAATATAAAACTTATAAAAGTGTTCTCTTCGTGGGTACACACGGTGAGAGAGTGTTGTCGTAGACTTCGTTGACAATAATAAAAAGGTCCAAGGAATTAATTTCTTAAGCAGAAGCAAGCTTTGAGGTCTGAACTTCTAGAATTTCTAATTAGGATAACTTTTTTTGTTAATTACACTTGGTATCACGTGCATTTTTTTTTAAAAAAAATGAATAGGGTCATGCTCCATATGTTTTAAATTAGAATTTCTACATCAACTACAATAATATTAGATATGTAGAATTTTACATGTTTTTAGTGTTTCGGAAAATATGAATACTTACATTCAAATTTTTCTGGATAAAAATAACTTACTATAAATTATCTCATCTTAAGGTGACTTTTTGGTAAATAGATCATTTTAAGAAATTAACTTTTTGATCAATTCGTATATTTTTCCCAAAACAAAACCATAAATAATTTGCTTGTTTTATATTATTACAATTTTGATTAGAAACAGAGTACTTTTTTCTTATTATTAAAAAATTAAAATTGATTCAATCATTAATAATAATGAACGGCGATTATTAAATATATGTATATCGACGAATTCTCAGTGACAAGTTGTTTGTCAATCGTCAGGATAAAGGAACTTGAAAACTTGAATTAATCTTTTCTCACCCAATACAGCGTAGACAAAACACTTTATTATTGTCTTTCTTTTTCTAACATATACATCATCAAAAAAGTAAAGAAAACAAGTGGAAATCGTTAGGTTAGACTTAAAAAGATTACGCGCCATGATATGAAAGTCATGATGCAAGGGAAACCAGAGAGAAGTATTCATTCGTGCCCAGTAAATCCTCGAAATAGCATGTAACATGATACTTAAAAAAAATAAATAAATAAAATAGTATATTTCTGCTTTCATATTTGAACTTTGAAGCAACGTATTATCGGTTCCATTTTCTCGCTAGTTTTAGACGTGACAAAAAAACTTTTTTTCACTTAATAATTCTAGGACAATTTACGAAAATTCTTTTCTTAGACAGAAGGGAGTGTACCTTGTTCCATTCCCGGAATTAAAAATAGTAATATATATATATATATATATATATATATATTGAATGGATAAAATATACTGATGTGTACGGATCGTCCCTGTACGCATGAGTTATTTTTCGAGATCCAAAATTCAAACGAAAAATCCGAACCGTCCAAGTTGTTTTCCATATTGAAAAACCCTCGCAGACCAAATTTCAAATTGAAAATATCATAATATATAGTAAAAAAATTTGAAAAAATGTAAAATTTGGTCTCCGGGGGTTTTTCAATATGGAGAACAACTTGAACGGTTCGGATTGGCCGTTTGAATTTTGGATCTCGAAAAACGACTCATGTGTACGGGGACGATCTGTACACATCAGTGTATTTTATCCATTCACTATATATATATATATATGATATATTGTAAAAAGTTCAAACAAGGCTCTTCCTTTAATTCATCAACAAAATAACTTTAAGAAAACTGCCATCACATTTTTTTCCCTTTCCCTTATTTTTTTGATGTTTGATGCTTATTTTGCTTTTCATCATCCCTATAATTTCTATCATCCCTATAATTTCTATCATTCCCATCATTTCCTAAAATCTTCATTAATTATCCAGCGCCCTCATTAATAGAAAAGCAGGAGATGATAGGATGATAGAATCCAGGGGATGAAATCCAACATAATTAATGCGGTTCCTATTTTTGTCTATCATCACACATCCCCTGCACGCGTTTTCTGTTTTTGGAAATCCAGAGGATGAGAGGCGCTGAGAAGATGAGCATTAGGGGAGGGGGAGGGGGAGGGGGAGGGGAGGAAACAGAGATGTATATAACTGTTCTAGTTAATATATATAACTGTTGAAGTTGTTATATATAACTATTCTAGTTATATATATTAACTGCTAGCTAATATATATAAATGTTGAAGTTAATATCGTAATTATTCTAGTTATATAAATTAACTGTTCTAGTTAATACGTAAATGTTGAAGTTAACATGCAACTGTTGAAGTTAATACGTAAATGTTGAAGTTTATATGTAAATGTTGAAGTTAATATCATAATTGTTGAAGTGAGCTAATCAGAAGGGCGGGGAAGGGGAGTGAAACGGAGGATGAGCGTTGGATTTGCAAAAACGAAAAATGTGTTTTCTATTAATGAGGACGTTGGATAATTAATGAGGATTCCAGGAGATGATAGGGATGATGAATCTTGAGGATGATCCTTATCAGCCATGTTATTTAATATATCATTGGTCAACCAACATTCTAACAATCTACTTAATGAATTTTCCCACAATAAACAAATCAATTTATCACAAATTTTGACTGGCATCAATTACTAGTACTACAATAAAAAAAAAAAAATCAGATAGAAGCTTAATATTTAGGTCCTGAAGCAGTATAGTATACATTGATCGATGAGAGATATAGGTTTGCATATAATAATTAAAATAATTTGCAATTATGAATATACATTGGCACCTAATAATACGTTACATACACTAATCACACTATAAATGAAAAAAAATTTAGACAATAAGAATTAATTCATGAAGTATCTAAATTGGGTAGCCAGAAACTAAGCAATATATATCTAGCCACTTCATCATTGTTTTTGTTTTTTTGTTTTTTTTTTTCCCTTTCAGTGAGCAACAAACGCAACAAGAACACGTGATCTCATTAAAGCCATTATTATATGACACTATCCCCAAACCCCAAACTCATTACACCCACCAACAAATTCAATTAAATAGCCCCATAATTTCATAAAAAAATTAAATTGTCCCGTTAGAGATAATTAGCAAGATCTATAATAATTGTAACCACATCATCATGCATCATCTTGAGCTCCTTGACTGGTCCACTTCATTATTGTTCTGACTGGGACTAGAAACGGTCGGATGGTAATATACTGGATATGACTGAATTTAAATTCAAGCATGCCATGTTAATTTTTTTTTTTTTTACTCGGTCCGGTTCTGACTCATTTATAAATTATTTATAATTCATGGAAAAATCATGTCATGATCGTTGAATTGGTCACGATTTAATTTTGTACAAATATATTCAGAAGCTAGCTTATACTATCTTTGATGACATCTCAATTAATGTCTCTTAATTTAATCGGAACATAATCATCTCACCACTGCACTTTTATTTTATTTTATTTTTTTCCTCAAAGAATTCTTGACTCTGCTAGGATTGTTAATCGTACCGATGGATATATGGTTTTGTTGGATACAAATATTTAGTAGATAATGAATTAGGATCATTGTTCAGAATTCAGAAAAACACCAATGAGCATGACTCAACAAGAACTTTTTTTTTTTTTCTTCTCAAGTTCAGTCTCGATTATAAATTTACTCTATTTTTTTATAATTTTCTTTCACTGTCCCTCCTCAGTTCATAACATAATAATGATATAACATGAATGCATGATGAGAGGAATTCTTTGTTTTCCTTTTCGTTCTTCTTCCTTTATTTTTTTTTTTTTGTTTTTATTTTTTTCCTGCGATCACTTCTGAGTTATGACTTTACATTTGTAAAATCATGCTGAAAGGAAATACAAACTACGACAGAGAATTTGGGGCCTTAGGAATTAACCCAATGAAATCACTTCGTGATGGCTTCAAGAAAGGGTTACCTTGGATGTGTACTTGCATAGATCACAACTACACGGAAGTGGATTGGTGCCGAATTTTCAACAGATTCATTTTGAAAAGAAAACACCAAAAAATGATGGAAAGTGAAACTCATTATTTTTTAATAGCACATTGTGAACTTTTTTATTACCACATTCTTTCAAAAGTCTCAATCAACATTACCTTCTTCAATTGTAAGCCAGTAAAATTTCAAGGCCCTCGCCTTTTCCTGATATCTTTTTATCTGTGTTTGTGTGCTTGACCTTCTGTTTTCTTTGTTTGGTAGTTTTCTTATATTAACCGTCCCCGTTGCTGTAAAGAATAAAAGAAGCATCATTTTGTTTGTCATATCATAAGACCCAAAAATAAAGAAGTGTAAATCGTAACTGTTAAGTCTTCATAAAGATTTACCATTGACAAGAAATATCTCTATTTGGTTAGTGACTATTTCGCAATATTATTTAACATTTAGATGAGTGATCTGAGTACCTGTTTGGATTGGATATTAATTTGTTGTTCGTTATTTTAATAGAAAAAATATATCGCAATTATTTTGAAATTTCGAATTGACACACTAACCGATCAAACATATCTAATTGTTATACTCTACAACTTCAATTTCATTGATCCTTTTTAATAGAAGAACATTTCCGATGCTGCCACGACCTTGTTTTTACTAATCCATTTAGAAATTACTCATCTCAATTTGTGCCTTTAGGCCTCCTGAGCGTAATCATAATTTATAAAAGACTTGTAATTTTTTTTTTTTTTTTTTTTCTGTTGTGCATATATAGTCACATACTGTTCATGACATAAATGAAGATTTACTTACTGTTCGAAAAATATGACATCAACAATTAAAATTTGTTATTTTATTATTAAATGTTGAAAATGATTTTGACAACTTTTTTTATTGGAAATGCCAAAATATGTCACTGAAACGTCTTTGTTTATTGTTCCCATAAAAATGATTGGTGTATAGTCTTAACAGAAGCTCCAACAACCAATCAATACCAAATAAAGGGAGCTACAACCTAACCCAACCTGGTTTTGTGTTCTTCTAGGTATGACCTAATTTTAACCTTTCATGTTACTTCTGAGAGTGTTCTAGTAAACACAAGTAATATAACCATTAAATCTTTCATTAATATTTATTTTATAAAAAAATATGGTAACTTTTGTTTAGAGAATTTTTTTTCTGATTTCGGCCAGCATGTAATTCGCCCTTGTTTTATACACCAAAAATAAATCTACATAACTTTTTTTTTTTTAACATAGTTTGCTTTTTCTGTGCATAAAAAAATAATAAACTTCGCAGTATATGTATCCCTCTTTCATTTACTCGGTACGCTCGTTTAAAATGTGCTTTCATCAGCTGATGCATTGTTATACCTTTCATGGTCAGTATATGCATTTTTTATAAGCTTTTATTTTTTTAAAATTTTTTTTATTTTTTTTGCTTTTGACTTTTGAGGTACAAATTTAGCGTTTTGTGGCTGCTGACGCTGTCAAAAGTAAAAATATATATACCATCAAGGCACACCGCAGTTGATAATTTGACAAATTAAAAAGAGAGACGAAGTTAAGTACCCAATTGGAAGATTTATAATAAATCAAGAGTTCTAAGTTCTAATCCATTCCACATCGCTTACTAAAATTCTTTTGGACACACTAAAAATTTGGGCTTTTAGTATTTTGGACATGTATTTTCAATTTTAGGCTTTAATTTATTATGCTATTGCTAGCCCTTTACCTGGACACATTGGGTTAACGTTGCACATGAACTTCAAATTTAGGAAGAGATCTACTTGTAAGTTGTAACAGCACCAAGAAGCCCTGGATCCCTTCTAGATATATAGTCTATATCAAGAATATCCACGGGGGGAAAAAAAAAAGAAGCCCTGGATCCAGTGGGCTAATAACAAATAGTCTCTAGGCGCAATGAAACCACTTGTGAAGCCCAATAGATATCTTTCCTCGATTTTCTTACGCATCAATGCATGTTTCAAAATTTATGATGTATGATTAATTAATTATAATTCAGCTTCTGATATAGATAAATTGGAATTTATGTTCATCAAGGCACAGTGATTTACTCAGATTTTGTACTACTATCGGTGCAACAACATCCACTTCTTTGAACTCCACAAATCTTAAGTTACATCACCTCCAAAAAGTATGACAATATAAAATGAAAAAAAAAAAGATTAGAAACTTCCATCCTATCTCTTCCCTTAAAAAAAAAATTGAGACCACAAACTTCCTTTACTATATTATATGCATGGCAATTTCTTCTTTTGACATGCCTCCACTTTACCCAGCCTGGGTGTTAGCCATGGATTCTCTATATCTTTCTTTTCCATCTGATTCTCTCCCCTTTTGTTCTGACCTCATGTACACAATATTGATCCAATATAGTCAAGAAAGTGAGATGCAAAAGATATCCTTTGGTTTTGACAGTTTTGTATGAACGATTCTCTCCTTTGTACCGGTTCACGTCCCCTTTGTTAATCATAGCAGTGCGTATGGCAATAATTATAGATGCTTCTGACCAAAAATTAAAGCAACGAATGATTGGGAGTAATGGTATTTTCAACTTTTTTTTTGGGAATATATCAGTACGAAATTTACTTTTGGTTATGCTTGCAATTGACATTTGAAGGTAAATTCACCAATAAGCAGTAGTTCCTTTTGCAACTTGTACCAGTTGTTGCTGGTACAGAAATGTATTGTATCATACCAATAATATAATGAGTTTCCATTAATGGACAGTACTTTCCATAAAGGTTTGCAACTTGTACCAGTCGTTATCTTAACCACAGAACCGAACTAATCATATGTACTATTACAACAGAAAGATAGTTCAAAAGAAACAATCCTCTCTCATACATTGCTTTAGTCTGAACTCTAAACAATGACCGTAGGTCATGATCAACTGTTGTGGTCACTAAGTCTAATTTTAAATTAATTTATTTATACATCATTTGTTAACTCCTTTATCAATGACTTTTCATTGAAAACTTTTATAGATTACAGCAGTAGTGGTTCATTAATTGCTGTATTCAACCAGAATTAATTTGTGGGGCCCATACAGTAAAGATACAACCGCAAAAAACAAAAGGAATAATAAGTATTTAGACTTCAGAAGTTCGGTTATATGGTTAAACCAAGAGGTCACTGTCTTTCTCTTTATAGATATATGGTTAACAATGAATCTTGCAAGTTGGGTACATTGTTTAGGATATTCCATTCAGATAGAGAGATAAAAAGATGGATAGATATGTAGATAGATGCGAAGACTAACCTTTGAATATCTCCACAATTTGTTAACACACAAAGGCACCATCTAACATAATCAACATGCAATATTTGAAAGTAAAATCTTAACTTTTGCGGTAAAGGGATTTCTTAAAATTATGGAAGGCAAGAGAAAAATTAATAGTTATAACCTATGATATCTGTAGTCTGTAACTGTCATGTAATATTTATGACTTTTCAACTAGTTGCACTCCCTGCAATTAGGAGTATCAATGTCTCATGCCAACTTGTGTATGATTGTGACACGGAATCTATCGTAAAGGCATGATTTGATTTTTAGCATAAGCTCGCCTTTCAAATCATAGCCCATGTAAACTTTGTATTAACTGATCGATCCAATGTGTGTACATTCCTGATACAATGAACAGGCACTAGCTAGTTTGTGAGGGTCATCTACATATAGCTAGGCAACTTTTATTGAAGAAACAAAATTGACATATCATAAGAAAGGTTCAATAATGGATAACTGACAGCTAGTAGTGAATCCACACTGGTAAGAATAACGAGCCTTCCAAAAATTGCAATATAAATTAATGGTTTTTCCGCAATTTGTTAATAAAATATCAATGCATTTTGTTTCTATTTTGCCAGTCGGATCGATGCATTATTGGGGTTCCAATAAAATCACTCCTTAGTAAAGACATTGTAAAAGTTAGCCTTTCAAAATGCAACTATATATGATCGTATTAATTAGATAAGATAATGGTTTTTTAGCTGTTTGCCTAATTAAGTTATATCCAGATTTTATTTTAGCTAACCTGATTGTTTTCTTCTTTATTGTTCCGATTTCTCTTTCCAATGCAAAAAAAAAAAAGTAAAATAGAAGGTGCAAGAGGTCGGCACACCTAGTACTGAAGCTCAATTGCTTATGTGGTTGCTCTGCTACAAATTTCATGGAACATGGTCTGTCACAACAAACTGAAAATCGGCCCCACAAATTTTTACTATACATGAAGGATCCTTGAAGTGCAGGGACCCACATGTTAGTGTTACATAAAAAGAGTTGCATCACAAAGCTTGTTGTTAGAGAATCTGAATTCCTCAGTTGCTGGTGATAAAAATCCAAAATACAACTACGTTATAATGGTCCAAGTACAATGCATGGGGAACATAAAGAAGAAATGTCACAATAAAGAGAAAAATAATCCACAATTCTCAATGAACATAATTAAACTCTCGTTTGGGCTAGCTGCCAAAACATAGTTGGATACACTCATTTCATGGCTAAGAGTGAAGCAAAGCCAACAAGCAAAGTACATGCCAACTATGCAAAATCTCTTTTATCCTACAGCATCTCTCTTTGGAACATAGCATAAATGAGTAATAGGAACTCACCCCACACAATAATTGTGCTGTAAATCTCCTACATCCACCAGGTAAAACTACACAGGAGTTGCACACACATTGTCAGATTTCTGATTTAACTGCGCTACAGAGATAGAATGTCTAGATCTTGGTGGGAGTTTGTGTTGATTTAAGTAACTGTGTTACATCTTACATGTATCAATTTTATGCTTGGATAGGTGTTGGTAGTCTGGGTCTGCCGTTGTAAACCCTAATTCAAATAAATGACAAGGTCAATTATGGCAAAGAGACACGTATTACAACCAGGCCCGTGAATTTGTCTGTACGACTACAGCTAGTAACTTTTGGTCACTGCTTAGAACCTCTTTAGAGGTTAGTATGGTTCTTCTGTGGTTTGAGGCAATGCAGATGTGCTGTGGTACTAACTATTTCAGTCATTTCTTTATTACGTACAATAGAAAATATATACATATAGCAAACATCTGTTTTTTTTTCAACCACAGTACGTATTTCAGTTGTTAATTGTTATATATAAGTAGGCTAGAAAAGTTTGTCATAAAAACTGATAAAAATGTTTCCATCCAAATACTATAAGATTAACTATAGTAATTAGCACAAACAAATAACATGTTACAACACAAAAGCTATTGTTTGCATTGATATTTATAGGCAAAGCACTTTTTTAGTTCGCAACTAATTAAGTTCTAGGAAGCTTTCAACGAAATTAATGCATTAAACATGCATGCAAAAGTATGTAATAGATAAATACATACACTTCGTTTTAAGTTTTAAGGAAACTAGATAATTAATGTAATACATACAGAAAAGCAGGATATTTGAGGTTACACGAATATATAAGAAAATTATATTATATTATATCATGTCCCATGCTCTTAATTCACAATTTACATATTCTATATGTATTTGATGTCTTTTAGTTCCAAAGAATCGCAATTATAAGAACAAAAAACTAATAATGAGCAAAAGAGTAGGGTAATCTTATCTTGACACTATTTTCAAGTGAAAATGGGTGAGAATAATTAAGCATTATGAGAGGTCAGGGTGTTTTCTGGGGGAAAAAAAATCGGCAACTTGCTCAACTTGATGCTCCTCTATCATGAAGAATCTGGTAAAAGATTTCGTTATTTTTTGTTTATATACATCTTTTTGTTAGTTCCAAGGTAAATATTTTGTAATTTAAAGTTACAATTGTTAAGCTAATCAAGTTGTATTTATCTCCACAAGTTAGCAAAACTAATACATACAAATTTGTATACTTCTATCTGCTCTTTATAAGGAAATGGATAATATTGTGTAGTTTTCAGCAAATTTATACGACTAACTATATAAATGCCAAATTGCATAATATAAATCAGTGAAATTAAAACATTGAAAAAAGTTCACATATATACTTAGTTGTAATCCAATATATAATAGCGTGCTTTGTCCCTCACTACTTAAGATGTGCTAGCTCCAAAGTGATAAAACATAATTACTAATTATAGATGGCATAGAGTGATTTAATTAATAGAAAATCGGTAAGCATATACTTTTAAAACGACAAGGAATTAACAAAGTTTTGGACAATTTCTGTCGGCCATTGATACATTTTTGTCTTTTTCCAGGGGAACCATTTTGTCATTACAATCCATAAAACAGTACATAGATAATGTGTCACAGAAAACCCAAAATTAATAAGCCTGGGTATTGAGTTGTGTAGGAAAAAAAAAAGAAAAAGATGTAATCGTACCAAGAAGATTGACATCTAAAGCCTACTTTGTAGGGATTCGAAGAATTATGCCATCTGGCAAGTCGTATAGATCCCAGTACCTCTGTATTTGCAAACAAATAGCAAAAGTTAATTTTGTACACGTGGCTTAATAGTTGTCATATGCTTAAAGAAAGTTTCTTCACTCCTAGGAATCATTGTAGTATTTAGAGGACTGCTCAATACATAGAAATTATCTGGGAAATCGTACCTGCACATGAAGCAACTAGGCTAGGCGTGGTACTAAATTTATTTTTTATGTACAGTTGGTCTCAAGCTTTCTGGAATAGTGGAATTGATTAATTCAAATTGCACATACATATCTGTAATTTGATTAATATATAAAAGACAAGGGCTACACCCTTGTTTTTTCTTCAAAAAATTGCACATACATAAAGTAAATTTCGTACATTTTTGGATTACAGTATACATAATATAAAAGGGATTCACTAAAAAAAATAATCAAACAATTTATCGCTAGTTCCTTTACGGGATACTTAGTGCGGTTAATAAAATATATTTGACCGTTCAAATTTCCTTTAAAACTATAGACCTATGGAATTTTAGTGCTTCGACTGTAATTTTATTTTATTATTAGAACTTTCATAAATCTCAAAATATAAATGTAAGTATCTCAAGTATAAAAAATATAAAATCGATAGATGTGATATATATCACATTTCTATGACAAATCCAAAAAAAAAATTAATATTTCAATACAGATTCTGATTGGCATCAAGAGCCATGTAAAAGTTCAATAATGCGGATTGTTTTTGAACTTTGGTGTTTGAGGTCTTGTTTCTAATAAAAAAAATAATAAAAAAGCCATTTTTTATGTCATTATGTGCACGAAGAAATAGTATATAGATCAAATCTAATGGACTTATTTGTTATTCGAGTAAAAAAATTTTGATTAAAAATCATAATAAAAAATACGACTAAAGTTTATGTGTGCACACTAAAAGATGAGGCATTTAAACCCTCTCTAAATTTATTATTTGCAACTCAAACTATGGTCACACAGAAATACAGAAACATATATGGTGCTTTTGTGTTTAGGGCCAAGTCATTTTTTCTTTCTAAAATTTAAATATAATATATATAATGCAACCTAAATTTCAAAATATATTCTATCAAGTTTGCTCATAGAACTATTAAACTGGCTAGTGCTATTAGACAGTGTAATAAGTGTTATGTACATTTATAGAGAACAACCATCAAATCATTTTAACGTTTCTGAATGTCATATGCATCACCAAACACTTTAGCATATGCTGACATGCAGCGCAACTCTTATATATAAACTAGAGCAGGAAGGTTGCAGTTCTTATTTTTTTATATTTATGTATTATATAAATTTTAAATCATTGATATCAGAAAAATGTATACCCTAAGTTACAAAAGTATACATCTATTTTTTTTTTATCTTTTAAGAAAAACATTTGGAAAATCTGAACTAGAACGACATTCTCTAATCGCTGATTTTCATGCTTTTAATATCTATAAAAAATGAAATTGATATAACATTAAAATTTTATATGCACATTATGAAACGATATAAATATCTGACTGTATTCTTTTTTTGGAGAAGAGTTCAAACGATTTCGCTACGTTTATTTTATAAACTTTTATAATTACTTCAAACTCAAATATCAAGACAAAACCGTTAGATATACTTTACATAATTTTTTTCTGTGCAAAGTAACCAATTATGGCATGTTGGTTTTATTTTAGAAATGCAGTTTCCGAACATTGATCTTTTATGTATTAATTTTCATCAAAACAAAGTCAATTTTTTATAATTTCAATATGCAAAGAAGGTAATATAGATCATATCAAGCTGTTTTATTTATTTTGTAATATCTTATTTTTCTGTTATCAATATTAACGAAATGGAGGCATAATTGAGGCATTAAAATTTCAGGCAATTGATACATTCTTTTTATTTTGTATTTTGGAGTTTCTTTTTTTTTTTTAAAAAAAAAATGGTGTTTATAATCTCCTTAGCAGACTTCACATATCCCTCCATGGTCAATGCCTCAATGGAGAATATCATTTATTGGGAATTGGCATTGGTATTCATTAATCTTTCTCTCAAAATTACACTTGATTAACAGGAATATAGAACTCTTGGACTTCCTAGTCCACACATTTTTCTTTTTTGAGATTTTAATCCACACAAAAATTAATTTCATGAGTTGGATAATGAGCATTTAATGATGATTGTAGTAATCGTGACCACAAACAGTGCTTACGATAAAAGAACTATAAGTAGGTGGCAATCAAATAAAGGGAGGTTTTTATGAGATAGGCAGACAGAAAGAGGTTAAAGGGGCCCCTCTCTTCCCTCACATCCAAAACTTGATTGTGATAATTTATCCTTTTTTTAATTATGGCTTAATCCTTAAGATTAATTGAGATGGCATTCAGACATGAGGAATTTGCAATTCTATTTATTCTGATTATTTTATCAATAAAACACAAACCTAACATGTTTTATTGTTGCACATCCAATGAACATTCAAATTCTTCATAGATAGGTACCCAATGAGCACATTTTTCCTTTTAGTTAACCAAAATAAGCACTTAAGTTTGTCCTCTTTCCCCAACTTGTGGCTATAATGGAATTTAACCCTGCCACAATATAACAACTTACAACCCCTTCCGAAAATATGATTAGGCAACTTGCCATGCCACATCACCATCAGAACCCCATCCTTTTCTCCCTATAAGAAGCAAACATTGTGCTACCGCTTCTAACAGTAAGCAAAGCCGCCTTAACCAATTCCCCACTCTCAGGACAAATAACTGCTCTCCTACACTAAAAAGAGAAAACTAAAAATGGCATCAGGTTCACTATCGCGTTCTTCTGGTTCGACATGGACTGCGAAGCAGAATAAACTTTTCGAGCGGGCATTGGCTGTGTATGACAAGGATACCCCAGACAGGTGGCAAAACGTGGCGCGGTTGGTTGGTGGCAAGACGGCCGATGAAGTCAAGAGGCACTATGAGCAGCTCTTAGATGACCTAAAGCAAATTGAGTCTGGTCAAATGAGCTACGCCGGTAGCTACACCAATTCTTCCTCAGGTGGTACCAGTGAGGATAGGTACCTTATTTCTGGAATTTAAGTTACTCATTTCTTGTCTGAATATTTCAAGCTCCTGCTACTACATTCACATATACTTCACTACGTAGTTATTTATAAATGATATTGACCATACTAACGATGGCAACTTACCTTCATTTGCTTTATTGTTAAATTGTTATGTATTTAATTATAAGACTTGCATTTTACTGATACCTCTCTACTACGGCTACAACTGCTCTTTTTGCTACAATAATTTATTATACTATAATGAACAGCGGTTCATTTCTTTTATTGTTGGCACTATCAGTATACAATCATTCACTTCAGTGTTCTATTCAAGATTGTTACAAGAAAGAGAAAGGAGACAGAAAATTAATAATGGTCTTATTTCTGAAGTGATTGGTCACAATCTACCACATGGCAAAAATGTGATGATAATAGGTTGGAAAATTCTATGGTATTAAGAATTTAAGATCAGAGAAAAGAAGCAGGTATATAAACTTGTTGAAAAGGTGCAGCATAGTTATTAACTTACTCTAATCTAATTAAAACAGAGCAAAATAATTTTTTCGAATACCTATCCACTCAATTTGATCATGTATTTATGCGCTATATTCTTTTCTGCATGCTCTTATTTAGTATTTTACTTATACTTAAGCTCATTATCTAATTCCCTAATGTAATTTTGGGTAAGAGTTATCATGTATTATAAAAAAATGGGCCATGCATGTCCCGGACTCTGGTAAGCAAGCCTTATCTTGTATGCCCAAATTAATCCGTCTCTTTGATAAATTAGTGTTCCAGATATGAAGAACAACAGTTTGGCTAATTCTAAATATAGCAAGTAAACACCACATATTAAGCAATGATCAGAAGGCCCTAATGCGCATCCTAGACTTTTTTCTTTCTGAAACAAAATAACATATCTTAAATAATTAATGCAACTTTACTTCCTCCTTATCTTTCTGT
Source organism: Rhynchospora tenuis (assembly GCA_027725995.1). NCBI lineage: Eukaryota > Viridiplantae > Streptophyta > Magnoliopsida > Poales > Cyperaceae > Rhynchospora > Rhynchospora tenuis. Next base: position 52,910,818 of record CM050889.1, on the reverse strand, counting down.
TATTGGCATCTGGGTTTGGAATACTTGGTGTCAATTGTCTAAAGAATTAATTGCTCATGTCTCCATCAAAAGCTTTTTAATTTGTCAATCTCTCCACAAAACATTGAAATAATCTATTTTAAAATAAAACTATACATCTTTTCTTTTATCTCTTTCATTTCATTTAATCTAATATGCATATTTTATTAAAATTAGATTGACTAACCTTTCCTCTCTAAACTAAACGACTTCATCACTTTTCAACAGAAGTGGTAAAGATTTTTTTTATTTATTTTGAGTTGTGATAGAGAAATAAAATAAATATTATGGTAAATGAAGAAATGGTTTTAAGAAAAATGATGTGTATTCTTAATTGATTAGGACATTTTTGGTGTTTTGATGAAAATTACAAGTTTTGAATATTTTAATCAGATATGAGCTATGAAACCCTTTTCTAAAAGGCCCATATCTTTTTATCCGTGTGCCACTTCAATAGTTCAACTACATCGACCTTTCAGATTACTTAAAATGGGATTATCTATCTATATAATTTAATTTTCAATACTAGTCTTTGTCTTAGACCAAACATCTTTATTCCTTCTTTTCCTAGAATGTGGTTCCAAACTTTCTATGAAAAAGGATAGGTCTAGTTAGGTCTTATCTTAATTCTTTATTTTCTTCTTATTATTATTCCTCCTGACGTGACAAGATCTGACGCCATTAACTCCCAAAATAGAAATTTAAAAGAAAGAAAACATTGCAATGGTGAAAAACATTTATCACTTTGGCAGCAAAATTTGTCTTCTTAGTGGGTTACTGTAACCAGACCGAATTTACGGCTATTAGCGAAACCTATTTACTATATGCAACGATTAAATCTAGTATTGCCTAGATAATGCCTTCCAATAATTGATTAATAAGTGTTTAAAATCTTATATTTGTGTTAAATGCGTTGTTCCTTTTCTTTGGGCCAAATTGAACATACTGGGCTGTGGGCTAAATTGATGCATTGCACTTGCATAATTAATTGTAATGCTTTGAAGTTTGAACTATGAAAGCAAAGAAGTGACCCCTTTTTTAATAATAATAAAAAAATAATAATAAATAAATAAGTAAATATGAAACAAGTAATTGTAAATTACTAATGGGTCTAATTTGTTATTTATTTCAGGTTGAGGTACTTGAAGCTGCAGTAAAAAATTGCAAGGCAGCAAGTATAACTCTATAAATAGGCAGACTAGACGACTAGGCGACAGAAAAGCCAGAAGCATATATGTCCTATTATTAATTATTAATAATAGTATAGATTAAGCTAGTGTGTAATTGAATAGTTAAGTGTGAATGTAGATATCTCTTCTCGTTAACTACTCTAATTTAGTGTTATCGCTAATGGCTAGAGAGAATAATCAAGTAAATTGTTACCGTGCAGTCCCTATCATGAAAAAGTAATGTACAAGAATATTCGATCTCTTTATCTTTCTTTGTTTGTCTTTCTTCTCGGTATTGTACTATTGTATCCTCTCTCTCTCTACCTCTCAAAAGCTTCACTTTTTTTCTTAAATAAAAATTTGGGAATGCTGACCGATAAGCAACTAGAAATTGTCAAATCACTTATAAAACAAAAATGACGCTCAAAAGGGGGAAAAAAAGAATGTTTAACATTAGGTTATTAGACCAAAGGTATAAATAAAGAAAATAAAATGCGTAATAGAAGCAGTGAACTTTTATTAATGTTTGTAAGTTGTAACTTAGTGTATTGTATTTGTACATGCAATGAAGAAATCTTTTTCCACATATATTGTGCTATAAACCAAATGATTTGGGCCTCCATTATGCTTGGACAGTTTGAGAAGCCCAGATCCTTTTTAAAACCAATTCAAATATCTTTGAAATTTAGCAACTCAAACACTCGTACTAGAAAAACTAGTCTTGTATAATAACGATAAACAAAAGAAAATGGTTTACATAAAATTATTACAAATTAAACAAAGAGTAATGTACGATCTAAGACTCTCAACTATTAAAATTTTAAACAACCGATTCTAATAATTCAATATGATCTTTCATAATGAAATTTTCTTAGAGACTAAATTTTATATTTTTTTCAAAATTTTTATGTATTTATTTATTTTTTTTTAAAAATAGTGATTTTAGATCTAATTAGACTGAGAATTTTTTAAAATAAAAATAAAAAATAGATAAAAATTTGAAAAAAAAAGATAAAATTCAATCTTAAAAAATTTTCATTATGAAAAATAAATTGAGCGACTCTGATCAGCTGTTGTAATCTCGAAAACTAAATCTAATTGCATCTGACGGTCTCAAATATCCTCACAAAATAAAAACTTGATTGATAGTCTAAAAGCAGGAGCAACACAAAATTGAATTTTCTAGTAAAATCAAGTACAGCACCAACTCTCCACTCTCCAGTAAAACCTCAGGAGTTCCGGAGGTCTCAACTTTCGCTAAAACCTCTCTCATTCCACTCTCTTTCAAGTCTCCCTCTCCTCTCATGTGGCGTCTCGTACGGACTTCGGCCGCCACGGCCGCCGTGATCTCGGCGGCGGCGGCGGGGGTCATGTCGGAAGTGGCGTACGCCGATGGTCGCTTCTTCTTCCCTTCTCGATCTCCGGCGGCAGCGGCTCCTCCCGCTGGGCCCGCCGCAAATGTACCGACTTCACACTCGCATGACCAGTCTGGATCGAGTGCGGCCTCTTCTGGTGGGTTTGATCCTGAGTCGCTCGAGCGTGGTGCAAAGGCGCTTAGAGAAATTAACAAGTCTCCTCATGCCAAGCAGGTGTTTGATTCTATGCCTCAATGAATATTTGCTATTGTGTTCTTGTTGGTATGCTTGTCTTCATTGAGCAATAATTTTAGAACCTCATTATTACCTTTTAAGGTTCTGTTTAGTCCTGTCATACCTGTACAAATATTCACTGGTGAATGATGTGAATGTAAGATTAGACAGCCAATGTTGCCTCCAATAATACTTGATAGAAATGGTGTTTATTTTGGATCAGTTGTATGGTTGTATAGATAGAAAAAAGGTGCTAAGTTTCCTGGTTGCAGGTGTTTGAGCTTATGAGGAAGCAGGAAGAGACAAGGCTTGAAGAGCTGGCTGCTGAGAAGGCTCAGTATCTTGCTAACCAATCTCTTACTGAGATAGTGAGTATTTCTCTTCCTTCACCTTTTTCAAGAATTATGGGGAGTTAAAATTAAGCTCCAATTAGGTCCTAATCAGTATAAAGCCGTAAATAACGAACAAGTACAAGTACACAACACAGTTCTTTATAAAGTACATCCAATGGTTGTGAATAACTTTATACAAAAAATCCAAAAATGCAGTTTAAAGAGTTACTAATTTTAGCTGGCACAATATTACTTCATTTGTAGGAAAGGCAGCGTAAACTAGCAGAGGAACAAAGGAACCTAGTTCAGCAACAGGCACAAGCCAAAGCCCAAATGGCCAGATATGAGGATGAACTAGCCCGGAAAAGAATGCAGGTACAATACAGTTTCATTACCAAATAAAGATGTTAGTTAGAGTTATTTTTTGCGTTGCAATTTTTTACCATAGCCTTAATTTGACCTGAGTGGGGAGTCTTGAGGTGGGTTCAAAATTTGAAATGGATTTGTACATTTCCCCTCCGAATTAATTGTGTTTTAATTGATTTGAAATGGTAAGAAGAGATATCTCTGCTACAAGGTTATTTCAGGTGTATATTTTGACTTAATTTAGTGAAGTTAAACAAGGAAGGTTCCAATACAACGACTTTTTGGTGGCATGTAGGTCCACAACCTCATTTTTCATTCATGTATCAGAATTTAAAACTCAAATGTTGAATTTAAATTATCGATCTTGTTTATTTTCTTAAGATACACAATAATATTTTTTTAATTTTATTTTATACTAGATTAAGATGTCAAAAGAATGTACTAAAAATTAATTTATTGTAGTTTAATAAATCGTTTATATTTTTATCCTTTATCTAGCATAATAATATGAATTCCATTTTCTTTTATAAATCTCTTGTTGAAATGAACGAGATCAACAGTCCTAGTGTTTATCCCTCAGATGCTTTTTTACTTGGTTTCGATTATGAGTTTGTGGGTGTTCTTGAACGTGTTAAAATACTTCATGTTTTGCCGATACAAGGATTTTTTTATTTGATATGTAAGTTCTAAATTTTGAAAGATAAATGGAAAAGTGAGGTTGTGGCACTGTATGGGACCAAGATGTGGTATTTGAACCATTCTCAAGTTATATATCTTCTGATTTAGTTATGTGCATAATTTATGTTGGGTTAGGATCTCTTGGCAATTAATATGGTATATGGCAATCTGTGCAATACATTTTACAAAGAAGAGTCTGTTTTAGGTCCATTAAGGCCTTTGATACCAATGATCCCATGAGCTTTTTTTTTTTCTTCTTTCTTTTGTTGTGTTTAAACAGCCCCTTAATTTAACCAGCAACCGTTTTACTTGATATGCAAATGTGTCTGTTGATCTCATTTCACCTGTTCAAAAAACAAATATTTTGCAAGAAATAGAAAAGGAAGAAATGGAAAAGAAAAGAACAAAATAAAAAGCTTGTCCTTGCGTAGTCTCGTTTTTATCCTTGCTTTCTTCCTGCTCTACTTGAGGGAGCAATGATTTTAATTTGTGAATCCGTTAAGGTGCTGTTCTGAGTGGAGCGATCATGGAATCACTATATCAGATGTAATCTTCTACAGAGTTTTGCATCATGAATATCCACTGCAAAAAATCAATCTTTTTTCCTATGAGGAAAAGAGAGAAGGAAATTAAGATGAATTGATGTATTATATGACAATGCAAAAAAAAAAAAGTTTCTTTTTTTATTTACATGCATGATTGCTTTGTGCACAAAATATTGGACTCTGTTCCCTTTGTGCACAAAATATTTACCCAATTTTCCCACCTTTGCACTTTGTTTTATAATTGGTTAATTGGATGTTCAACTGGTGCATATGGTTCTTGGTATGCATAGTACTTTCAGCTCATTGCATCAAGAGATATGTTCGATGCATGATTCTGAGGTCACGACATCTTTTTAACCATTCTGCCCATGCAAAAGGGAAAATGGCAAATTACTACATTGCCATCAAGGTGAACAGATTTCTGGAGTATTAAGTGGCTTCTTTAGGCGAAGAAAAAAGAAGGTTAGAGAGCCTTATCTGAAGTCACTCAGATCAGGGGCCAAAAAGAGACTTTTCTCTAATTTTTATGGGTCATTGTGGCAGTATAGTTATTTGATGGTACATTTTTTTAAAAAAAAATGTTGAAATTTTATGATTCTTAGACGGAACACGAGGCACAAAGGCGTCAGGATGTGGAGCTGGTGAAGATGCAGGAGGAGTCGTCCATCAGAAAAGAGCAGGCACGGCGGGCCACAGAAGAGCAGATCCAAGCCCAGCAGCGCCAGACTGAGAAGGAAAAAGCTGAGATCGAGAGAGAGACCATTCGTGTGAAAGCCATGGCTGAGGCTGAAGGCCGGGCCCATGAGGCCAAGCTCACAGAGGAGTATAATAGAAGGATGCTTGTCGAGAAAATGAGTGGTGAAAGAGAGAAGTGGCTAGCTGCCATCAACACTACATTTGCCCACATTGAAGGTTTTAGTAGTTTTTTCATTCTAAAGTAATTTGATTGGGGGGCCCTATATCTCATGCATTTTCCGTTCTTGTTCCTATACTTGAATCTTTGGTGTTACATGTTTTCTTGATTAAAATGGAGATCTGTGTAGCCAGGCATAAATCCATAGTCAAGTTGCTTATGTGGAATGAGTCATTTTTCCATGCGTCCAATGACTAGGAATTCCATCCAATAATTGAATAGAAATGGAGGGACCTGAATGCTGTAAAGTTAGGGCACCTGGGGACAGTAGATGCTAACTTAATTTGTACTATTTAACTTTACTATTGTTGTTGTTGTTGTTCCTATTTCTTATTTATTTTTAATTTTGTTTTGTAGATAGCTTACCTATGCAATAGTAGTCATTATCTTATACATGACTGTTGTACCAGGTGGTTTCAGAATGATTTTGACAGACAGGAGCAAATTAGTGATGGCTGTTGGTGGAGTTACTGCATTAGCTGCTGGTGTCTACACTACTAGGTTTCTTTAATAAATGCAAATCATTATATCTTTTTCTCAGACTATCATTGTTGTAACAATGTGTCACCTTGCTAATACAGGGAAGGTGCCAGGGTTTTGTGGGGTTATGTCAATAGAATCCTCGGTCAACCATCTCTAATCCGTGAATCATCAATTGCTAAGTTTCCTTGGTCAGGGCTCGTTTCTCAACTTACACGTAAGTCAGGTGAAAGTGCTGCAACCAGCTTTGACAGTATAATTCTTCATCCTTCTCTGAAGCAAAGAATAGAGCGGCTGGCCCGTGCCACGGAGAACACAAAGTCCCATGGTGCGCCATTTCGCAATATGTTGTTTTATGGCCCACCTGGTACGGGCAAGACTCTTGTAGCGAGGCACATGGCTCGTAAATCGGTACTTGTTTTGTTAATATGAGTTCGATTGAATGTTGCTGAGGTCTTTTCCATTCTTTTGTGTGACTTTTGTTCTTGTGCACTGCAAGGTGGCAATGTATGGTACCCTGTTTTGAAACTGTTGTCCACAAGCCTATGGAAAGTGAGAGATTTGTTATGAACTACCAAACATGAAAATCATTCCAATTGCCCTATTTTGAGAAGGTTGTCAGGAAATGGGGTTTGCTCGACACTATTTTCTTGGTTACCGGTGACCTGTTTTTTCTTCTACGAAAATGTTAGCTTACTAGGCAGCAAGTTCCTTACCAGGCACAAAATTTTTATTTTTACTTTGCTTCTCTTTGTTTTAGCTATTTCTTATTCTTATACATGCATGTTTCATTTGGGTCAGGGTCTAGATTATGCAATGATGACAGGAGGTGATGTGGCGCCACTTGGATCAGAAGCTGTTACAAAAATCCATCAGATATTTGACTGGGCTAAGAAATCTAAAAAGGGCCTCTTGCTTTTCATAGACGAGGCTGATGCCTTTTTGTGCGAGTATGTTTTGCAACATCTGTTCAGTCCTTTTTTGTCCTTTAGCTTGCTGTTTACCAAATCTGATTTGTGACTCCAAATTGTCTGCAAATGTGTCAGGCGAAACAGCATATACATGAGCGAGGCACAAAGAAGTGCTCTAAATGCACTTCTCTTTCGCACTGGTGATCAATCTCGTGACATTGTTTTGGTGCTGGCAACCAATCGACCTGGCGACCTTGACTCAGCTGTCACTGACCGCATTGATGAGGTTATTGAGTTCCCACTCCCGGGACCACAAGAACGCTTCCAGTTAATTAAACTCTATTTTAACCTATACATAAAGAATAAAAATGAAGGGGATGATAAGGAGAAACAGAAACTGGGGGGCTTGTTTAGAAGGGAACAACAGAAGATAGTTGTGGAGGGAATTGATGACAAGTTTGTAAGGGTGGCGGCAGAGAAAACTGAGGGTTTTTCTGGGAGAGAAATAGCAAAGCTTATGGCAAGTGTCCGTGCTGCGGTTTATAGTCGGCCGGATTGTGTCTTGGATGCAGATTTGTTTATGCAGATTGTGGATTACAAGATTGATGAGCATAAGAAACGTATCCAGCTCTCTAATGGTGATGTGGTGTCAACAAAGAGTGACATCAAACAATAAGTTAGTTCCTTTTTATGGGAAAAAATGTCTATTTATGTGTTCACCAACCAGCATGAGCCTACACTGGCTGAGCTCAACAGAGATTTTGTTTTTTCGTTTTTGCCCCCCTCTTATTCTCTTTATATTTTATTGATAAAATTTTGGTTAGGTTTCAGGAGATACTTGATGGCTTTGCATTTATAGAGTCCCTCTCTCTCTCTGCTTCTTTTTGGTTGTGTATGTTTCTTCTACTTTTTAACCCCTCGTTTTTCACTGTTTCTTTAGTTAATTTTTCTTTTTAGAATATTCAGTTAAATTTACTTTGAATCCCTTTTAACTTTTACAGTTCTGGGTAGTGATGGGCTCCAAGTACTCTTGTTTCTTTTTTCTTTATTTCCCCCTTTTTCTAACGTTGGCCGTCTTGGTCAAGCAGTGATCTCAGCATGAAGGTTTTACTTGGTTTTTGTTTTAGAAAAGGAGATGAAGATTTAGTTCTGTATAACTTGCTTCTATGATTGAGTAGTTTTTATTATTCAATTCTGTTTGCTGTGAACGTCTCTTTTTTAAGAAGAAAATTAGATTTTTTTTTTTTTTTTTTTTGTTGATTTCTCATTCTAGGCCCATCCAACATGTTGTGCATGCAGAAGGCATATTTATTTGACATCATGTGCCCATCTTGATCAAGTTATTGTTTTTGTTATATTATTATTACTATAATTAGTATTAGACGTGGCAGTCTGCTAAATAAAGATAACAAATAGCCTTCAAACGCAACAAACAATTGATGCTGAGCATTCAATTATTCTGCACCTAACTCCTCTCCCTCTCTCTCTCTCTCTCTATCTCTCTCTGTGTTCTTCTGTGTGCATGTGTTATCTGACAAACACCTGGCCAAATTCAGAATTCCGCACAGTAGTGGAGACAACACTTGGTGCCACCAGAAACTTATTTCTCACTGCACTAGAGTTAACCTAGTCAAATGCTGTTTGGCAGATAAATGTCACCAATAAAGAAATAAATACGAGAGTACATGGACAGGGATTTTAAAAAAATAAAAAATTAAAAGGCACTAATGACCCACTAATTGTACTTGACCTGTTGTTAATTAATCACACTTTTGTACTCTTAAGTACAAGGAAAGAAAGTTCATTACCAGTTTAAAAAGCATTGGCACTCAAAAAGAGAAAGAATGTAGACATGAAGACATGCACATGCATGCCATGGTTCATTGCTTGTTCTATGTCTACAAGAAGTTTACTTAAAGCGCTAAGTTACATATCGGAGCTAATATGGATTCTCTTCTCTTTTGTCATTTGAGCCTGCGCCAACATCTAATATATGTTTGCCATCTTATCACAAAAAAAAAAAAAAGAAATCTTGGAAGCATCCAAATCTTGTTAATATCTTCTCAACACAAGAAGAATTCCAAAACCATAGTCATTGTAAAATGTCCTGATATATTGCAGAAAACGAATTGTCCAAATTTGTATATATATATATATATATATATATATAAGTAAAAGAATGATTATACTGATGGTAACTAAGAAATCTAATGCCAATAAGGGACAATGAGAAACTACGATAAACCCAAAATAAAGAATATCTTATCTCAAGAAACAAGATATATACATTCATTGCCCCGGGACCGGGAAAGGGTCAGGCTATCAGGCTAATTTATGTATAATATATATGCAACTCCTGTTCTGCTTTCATAACAATGTTCGCAACTTTAAATATTCTCCTACAATCATTAAATGAACAATATAGCATCATAAACTATTTGCATGTTGCAGCAGCGTAACTTTCATGTGTAGAAGCCGAAAAATTAAGAAAATATCTAAACATAAAACAAGAAAATATTTAGAGGTCCAAGGAATCTATGCATCAAATAAAATTTGATGGGGGCACAAAAGATAAAATGCTTCGTAAAAGGTCTAGCCTAGACAAATATAGAAAAGGTACTTTAGCTCGAGCTTCATTGTTAACTAATACAGGATTAATTGTGCATATATCATGAACAATTAGCACCTGAATATTTGTAATTAATCAATAATCATACTGAAGAAAAGCTGCTCCATTAACTACACAAAATTAGCAAACCAGATATGCTTGATCAAGAAACTAGTACTGCTACAGCATGCACATCCAGAGTTAGATAACTTAGATCCCTTCAAATAAAGCAACCACTAATTTGAAGAAAATGTTGCAGAATTACCTACATCTTCTAAACACAAAATATGAATATGCACACCATTGCTTCCACAAGTCTAATTGACCATCTGTCTCAAAGAAGTCACTCTAGCTCTGATCAAAGATCCGAATAATATCAAGGAATTTGTTGCTGCTCTTGGTGTGGCCCTTCTTGTGGCAGTACTTGTTGTTGTTCTGTGCCTTGCAGTGGCGGCTGATACTGCTCTTGCTTCTTGTAGGTGTACTTATTGTTGTGCATCCATACCTTCAATACCTGCCGACTAACCCCGGCCTCGGCACAGAACTCATCAATTGCCTCATCATCAGGCTTTTGAAACCTCCAGCTGAGGCTCTCAGCAAATTTGAACATTTTCTCCTTTTGCTCAGGAGTAAATTTTGTTCGAAACCTCTTCTTAGTGGGACTCGCTGCGGCGGTCTGAGACTGTGGAGGAGTCCCGCCAGTCATCTCCTCACTAGATGACTGATCAGTTGTTGCTCGAGGTGTTTGTAAAAGAGGAGGGAGTGGAGAAGGAGGGAGAGTAGGAGGAGGAGGAAGAAGCTGAGGTGGCGCTCTATGAATGGCTGCTCCATTCAGGGAATACCCGGCCATGCCGCTAGTGTTTGGACTACATACTTTGCGGTGAAAGCTACGATGGCACCCGCATGCGGCGCATTTCAATGTCACATCATCACTCGACATGAACTCGCAACAGCCATCTAGGATGTGGCCTCCGCTGCCGGCAGCATGGTTCCTCTGGCACTCACGGTAGTGCCATGTCACCTCAGTTAAAATACTGTGGCCACTGCTAGAGGTGACAGAAGTTGGAGATTTGAGACTGCCACGTCCACTCATGTTAACACTACCGCTTTGATCCGGCATTGCATTATGTCGGTGCAGCACGGGGTTGAAGGGACTGGGTGCAAGAGTGTACCCGGTCCCTCCATTTCTTGCCTCCCCCCTTTCTCCTCCTTGAACAAGAGAGGAGTTGAGAGGAAGCAAGGGCTTTGAGAAAGCTGACTCCTTGATTAGATGGGGTGGTGGAGGTGCAGCTGGAGAGAGAGATGGAGAAGGGTTGTAGCCCCTTTCTTCCTCTTGTCTCCTTAAATCCATCTCTTTATTATTATCAAATAAAGAAGTAAAGTTTGGGGGCTTTTGAAAGGAAGGGCTCTAACAGGATGAGATCAGAAGACTTTGGTTTGACCTTGATACACAAGTTAATTAATTTAGAATGTTCTAGACAGAGAGAAAAGGTTGAAAGTGTTTTTGATACACTTTTGATTTGGATAAGCTAGGAAATTAGACTAAGATTCATAGCTAAGTTGTTTTCAGAAAAAATTACAGACAATTACACAGAGAGCGACAGAGAGAACACTGTCCAAGTAAACTATCTAACAAATATTAGAGAAGGATTAATTAAACCAGGCTTAAGTACTAGTCAGGTTGCAAGAAAGGCATGCAGAAAGCAGAGAAGAAAAAAGATGCAAAACATAAGGCGTTGTTTTATGTTTGCTTGAGAAGAGATGATAAAGAGAGAGAGAGAGGATTAGAGAAGAGGCATGAGAGAGAGATGGGGGAAGAGAGAGCATGCTCATTATCCACCGACAGGGTCATGTTTCACTCCCTCACAGCCTGCACTGGTCCTACTTTTTCTTTTTCTTTTTTTCTTGAAACATCCTCCAACCTTACTTATTTGTAATTTTCCTTGCATCTGTTTGATCTTCTTTTCTTCTTCTTATTTATTTATTTTCTTTCGGTTATTTTTTTTATAAGAAGCCTATACTTCTTATTTGTAAGGGGCACCACCAGGGTCATTCATATATTTTTATTGACTTTTATAATGTTTCTGTCTAAAACATTCAGTACAGATTGTTTGAATTTTAAAAATTAGAGATAATATGGAAGAAACAATTATAAATAAATTGGAAAGAGGATTTTGGCAATTTTAGAGGAAGCTGTGGAGTTGGAACATTCGGAAAACATAATGTTCAATTTTGTGATGAGCATAGTGAAAAGGTATACAACAATAAAAATTTGTCAAACATTCAAATTATATTTTGAATTTATTTTTGAAGTTATACCAAAACGATATTAATTGTTAGTATACGTCTCAAATCACAAATTGAAATTAATTATGATAAACAAACTACATGTAGTTTACTAAAAAATCTGTTAACGTTAACTATAGTTTCAAAAACTAGAAACTTCATATTATTTTTCGAATTTTAGTTATTAAAATTTTGTAAAATTTGAAATATATATGAAAAGCATAAAAAATATTGTTTGACATACAAATTTGTTCGAAGTTCTATTGTTTTCGTGCTAAATTATTTGAATCTCCAGTCATAACTCAACTGAAGTAATATGCAAAAGAGCACAGTTTATTCTGAAATTTAAGATGATTACTGAATTAGAAGTACACATTCTTATAGTTTGGTTAGGGGTTCACAGTTTTGAGAATAAGTAAAAGTCTGCCATTTAATTTGGACTAAATAATATCTAAAAATTTGTCACATATAATATTTTTGTTATGGACAAAAGCTAGTGCGAAAATTATATGAATCCAACTAATTGTGCTTTTTCAAAAGAAGTTTATTTAGGTTTTGTTAGGTTCGTGTCATTACTGTCACCAGTCCGACACTTTAAATTGAGTCCGAAATTTTATTTTTATTTACTTATTTATTTGTGTATCTATTTGTTTTTGGAGGATTCAGTCTGAACTTAATACGTTTCAAGTGATGCAGAATATTACTACTTTTATACAAGACTAGCCTTGTACTTGAATAGCTCTAAACATATTAATTTGGGAACAGATATTTTAAGATATTAAATCTTTCATTATATGCGTGCGTATAATCCGACTGCTGGCACCTATAATAGGACGTCGAATTATCTTTCTACCAAACAAAAAAAAAATGAAATTCTCCATTTACAATATAAAAGGACGGGAACCCATTGCCAACAAATTAGTTTTAAAAAATGTAAGTTAAAGTAATTTTATAATTTTAAAATTTGACACGTGAAATATAAATTATGAAATAAATCATACATATAAAAAATGATAAAATGAAACACAAGTTTAACTTCATAAAACAAATTGAAATTACAACGGTTTATATTTTTACGATGTAACAAAATCAAATGACAGTTGATAAATATAAAATCTGATGTAAAATTAATTTAAAAACCTAATAATAAGTCTAAAGTATTCTATATTTTTAATTTGTATTTAGTCGAAAAATTGTTATCAAAATTATTAAATAAAAGTTAACACAAATAAATCTATATATAAATGAAGAAGATGCCGATGGGCATCTGCTGTGGGAATTGAAATATTATGGGCCCCATGATACACAATAAGAAGCAGACAACACTTACTGGCCTGCCAGAGCACAGAGCACAGAGCGTCGTTCCCACTTGCAATTTAGAAAGGGTTTTCATTAAACCAACAAAAAAAAAAAAAGTTAAATTAAATAGAGAAGCAGTTCTCTCCTGTCTTTTTTATTTTGTAAGGGTACTTATAAAAAAAATAATAAAAAAAAATTTACGTACTAGACAATGAAATTATTTGCTTCTAGTGAAGTAGTGATCCTCCTTTCGAAGCTTAGGATTTACATTTGTCAAGCTTATGAATTTGGACGTGCTCTCATAAAATTGAGAGAATTGTCGGAATGATGCTCTAGATAATTAATAAGAGAAAAAAAAAAAGAGAGAGAAATATGGTGATGCCATACGACAAGATGCTTTACTTTTTTTTTAATAGTCATTCATAAAAAGCATTTACTCTCTAATTTCGAAAAAGAAAAGGTCTGAACTTCTATATATTTTGAGTGTTTTATTTTGGCCGAAAAAATTTTCATAGATATCTGAAAATTAAATTTTAAACGGTAAATGTGAACTAATTGTCTTATTTATTTCCTTGAATCCCTGTGCATTTCATTTCGTGTAAAAACAATTGTGAGATTTTAGGATCGTGTCATAGGGTCACCAGTACAAATGAATGATGATAACCCATTGGATTTTTATCCTGTTGTTAATGTACAAACATTCTTCAAATATTTCTCATTTTGGCACCAATGGAATTTATTGAATAATTAACAAAGATATGATAGTCATGATAAGACATTAAAAAATAATAAGGAACATTCTACAGTGAATCAATGTTTTCAGCTTGAGTCCTCATCAATCACAGCTCATCATTTTAAATTAACAAATGATTGATCTTTTTATAGCCGTATAAAACAAGGATTCACTGCAAAATTCTCAAGGGAAAAAAAAAAAAGCATTAGACTTTCATTCCTTTCTATTAAGATAGTCGTGTAGAAAATTGACGTCAATTCGGACGAGTTGAGTTGTTATCTGATTCTGACATGACTAGGTTGATTTCAATCATTTTTGGACTGAGATATTTATTGATTTTGGAACACGTCAAGTTTAATTATACCGGATTAAAAAATAACTACGTAATCGGATCATTCGGGTCCAAATTTAATTAAATTTGGAAATGGCTTACCATCATCTCACAGATTTCATCATCCTCTCATCCCAGCGTCCTCATTAATTAACATCCCCTTGTCCCAACGTCCTCATTAATTCCACTAGACTGCGTACTTTCTGTCTTTCCATTTCTGGAATACATTTTCATCGCCTCCTCATCCTTTTCATTTCTGGAACTATTACAGCGCCTCCTCCTCTCCCTGCCCTCACCTCATATGGTAATTCAGGCAAAAATTTAATCATCCTAGTTTTATATACTAATTGTTCTAGTTTTGTATAGTAATTGTTCTAATTTTGTTCGGGCAAATTAAGTTGTTTTAGTTTCAGAATCTAATTGTTCGTACGAAAAAAAAAACAATTGTTATAGTTTTAGAACCTAATTACTTTGGAAAAAAAATCTAATTGCTCTAGTTCCAGACTAATTGTTCTGGAAAAAAAATCTAATTGTTCTAGTTTTATTGTTCAGAAAATATGTTTTCCTAAGAAAAATACTATTTGTCATAGTTAATGTTACTAACTGTTAATCTAGAAAAAATATTAATTGTTCTAGAAAAAAATTAATTGTGCTGGAAAAAATGTTAATTGTTCCAAGAAAAAATAATGTATAGAGAGGAGGGTAAAATAGAAAATGGATGGAGGAGTGCGCTCTGGATGATAAATCCAGGGGATGAGCTAGTGCTTAATTAATTGTATTAATGAAGACGATGGGATGAGCATTGAATTATTTAATCACATTCTAAAAATAAAAATGTATTTTTTCAGAGGATGATGGAAATGAGAAATATTGGAGATCATCCTTATTAGTTCCAGATTTTTCTAAATTTGTTTAAAAAGGAAAAAATTTTCCGGGCTGTAAAAACTTCTGGGTAAGAAGCAAAAAGAAATTACTAAAATTTAATTCGCGACATACTGACATGAAACGTAAGTTAAGTCACTTCCGGAAAAAGACCTTATAAAATAATGCATTAATTTCTAAAGATTATTAAATGTACCTATGAAATTTGGTATGGTCCAAATCTGAACAGATCTAGGCAATGATTGGTATGTATTTTAAAATTTAGAACATTGATCTAACCTCCCGCAATGGATAGATTAATAACTTTGGTTCAACATACTGATTTATAATTAATAATTTAGTTGCATATAATTTATCAATATGTCCTCAATAATCTCTAGTTATAAAAGTATTATAGAATAAAGTATTTTTAGTTTTCATGCTTCTTGTATATATTGTTTCTCTTTTATAGAGATCTCCATTACATGTGAACGGAGGAATTATTCTTACAATCACAGGTACAGTATCCTATATACGTGGCAAATCCCTGACCAGCCACCTTTCGTTTGTCATAGACTCATAGTTACTCTAAAGCAGTATTATTAATGCGAATGATGCTTAAATGGAATATTTTAATGCGCAATGAATTTACTAGAATAAACGCTAACACCAACAAAAAGAGGCTCTCTTTCCACCCGGAACTCAAAAACATGGTGATGTCAGCATATACCAGTTAGTTTCTTCTATTTAATTAGATTTATGATCAATAGTTTTCAAATAACATGGGTAGATGTAACTGACATGGTGCAATTAAATAGCATTGCAAATAACAGTGTAGACAGGTCTTGTTTCAAACTCTATCTAATTGATGAATAGTTTTCGTGTTGATACATATTTCAAACTTAATGTAAATTTAAGTAGCATATGTATTAATAAATGATTTATATTCACAAGTTCAGGAGGATATATTTCTCTTTTATTAACGCATAGACAATTATGTTTTTTGTATCCAAGCCAATGGTGAGCGTGCCATACTACTTAATTAAATTATTATTGGTACTTGATATACATAAGTGATTATTAATAATATGTAATAAGGTTTTTCTTCCCATTTTGGGTTGTTTAATTTCAGATAAAAGTAAGAATTAGACTAATAAGCACAATCAAAGCTTTAATTATGAAATATAAAATGTATATAGAATTGGCTCGTATTTACAAGATCGTTCGTAGTTCAAAGCTTTATCCAGCTGGCGGCTATTTTTGCGACAAGGCCAACGTAGTTGGATCGATTGCAATTTACAAATAGACCAATAAAACGATTAAACGAATAAGTATCACTAAATTTGTTGTAGGTTTAGGTGTGTTTCGATGACAAACATTATTTCTTGACTTATAAATACACCAACATGCTACACCGGTGACCAATAAAACCGCATTTTTATATATGGTTTTGGAAGTTCAAAGCATAATCCACAGAATCATGAAAAGGTACTCCCAATTACAAAGTTACACTTGCCATTTTCCTATCCAAAGTTATTTTTTTTGGGTATAAAGACATAAAAAGAATAAATGATCAGGCTTTTTTGTCTGGCTACAAAACTGAGAGGTAAGATCCCATTCTACCCAAATTTTTTTGTCGGAATATTATTTTTATACAAAGGCACGTAAAAGTTCCTATTTTGTCTGGGACATTTGTTTACCAGCAGAGTTTGTAATATTTTTTTTTTCTCTTTTTGATCCCTCCAAAAACCAATAGGTTAAAAATGGATCGAGCAGATGACACCCATGCTTCCATCTGGCTTAGCAATTTCTATTTAAAAAAGGACATTCTACAATATGGACCGGTTTTTAAGTTTGATTTGAGTCCTAGACCCTAATTAATCATAAAATTCTTAACTTTAAACAGCTATCAATTTTTTATTTATATACAAAAAAAATTATCCACAGTGAAATTTGTAAAAAATAAAAATGTATAACATATGAAGAGGATTCAAGTACTTCCATTTTTCATGCGTCCATCCTAACTCCACTATTTAACCTTAGTAGTTTATAGTTTGAAATTTAAAACTAAAATATAAAATTTAAACTATTAAATTTAAATAAAAGAATTTCAACACAGCCTGCGCTGTAGATTCTTTATAGAACCTCAATATTAAACTTCACTTTAAAAACTCCCCTATAAGTAGGGGTGCAAACGGCATGCGTTTGCCGTTTTGCCACCACGTTAGGCCGAAACGGAACGGTAAATGGCAGCGAAATCTGTTTCGTTTCCTTAACGAAACGAAAAACGGCACAACGATATGGAATGGTTAACGTATTTTAACGTGTTTTTGTACATGCTGTTTACCGAAATCATTTCGTTTACTAAGTGGCACGATTAACAGTATCGAAATCGATTTCGTTTCCTTAACGAAATGGCAAATGGAACGCCTTGTTAAGTGCCATTTATCAACGTTAGGCAGGTATACCTATAAGTCCACTTTTCACCGTACACCAATTTTTTACTGTGCAAACTGCAAAATAGGATGAGGACCTGAGAACCCAGTGGCCAGCATTGCAAGTAAGACAAGGAAAAGCACAAGAATTACTAAAGCGATGCTTTTCATGGTTAAAATAAGGCCTGGTACGGTACTCTCCTTTTAGGTGTCATGTTGGCGATTCTCTTTGGTCAAATAAATAAATAAATAAATAAAATGTAGGCCTCCTCTGCTCCTCCCAAATCCAATCAAAATCTTGGTTTCAGAGCACAAGAATCCTAGATGATAACAAAACCAAATTAATTTTGGCAGCATATGAAACATGTAATTATGCATATAAGAATTCAATGCTGATTAAGATAAATATGCACTTGTATATCAGAAAACAAAAATATATATTAACAATCATTTCTATGCTCATTCTATATATATGACAGTAATAATTGAAATAACAAAATAGAACTAGATTTCAAGGTTCAAACTGGTTCCTTTCCATACAGTATATAGAGGTTTTTGCCTAGACTAGTTCAATTAATTGCTCCAAATATAAAATGTAATGAAGACTATGAAGTCAACAACTACACTCTCGGAAGTTGATATTGTTCTGCATTAAATTTTGTTGCCTAAAGAAAAACTACTATAGTAGAGACACAAGTCAACAAAGTTCTAATTTTTTAGGCTAAATAATGAAATGCACGTAAGACATAGGCCCGGGAATAGGCCCCTAGCTACTTGAGATAACTAAAGTTGGCCCAATTTTGAAAGACAAAAACTAGAAAATCAATCTGTCAGTTGGCACACATTCAACTCCCAAACAGATTTCAATACTTTATTAATTATTATGCCTATCTTTTGTTGAAATTTGTCACTAAAATGTCCACTTAAAGAGCCCCTGCATAAAACTTCAAAAAAAAAAGAGCCCCTGCATAAATTTCTCATCATGTTGTGTCCGTTGGGTTTCCATTATGACATGTTATTCACTTATCCTATAATTTGTTGGTTATAGGGAGAATTTACAGTGGGAAAACAATAAATTTGCAACCAGTTAATCAAATTACATTAATCCTTCCCGAAGAAGGAAAAAAAAAGTTTTTACATTATATCTCAAAAGTTTTAATGATATTTTGATTTTGGTGATGTTGTTCCGGTTTTAGATCACCTACTGTAAACCTTTTCCCTCTTAAAAAATTAAGTAGTTTTGAAGCAAATCTTATGCAGTACGAGGAAATTACTCTTTTTTTCTTAGACTGACTACCTAAGAAGAAAGAATCTACTTTTACACTGTCGTACAAACTGATTGATTCTGGAAGAAATTTACTTGGTTCTATCTTGAAGACTCCTCAAGAAAGAGGTTGATTAACAATTTTTTTTTAAAAAAAAAGATAAGATTAGGGTCATCGAGCTGGTTCTCAGAACCTCATTTTTGATTCAACATATTGATGCTTTTTGTAATAAAAGAGTAAATGTTTGGATAATAGTTGTACCCGTTCATGACGCAAAAAAAAAAGATAATAAAAAATGCAATTGCTTTACATTTGTCAGCGCAGCATTTACCTTACGAACTTCGAAAGAATTTTCACATTCCAACCTAAAAAGAAATTAAATAAAAAAAAAATAAAAGAAACAGAACAAGACGAAACATGAACAAAAGAAAAGGACTGGCGCTTATCTTTTTCTGTGCAAAGTTTCTTCTAAAATGTTCCTTTTTTTAAAAAAAGATGTAAAATATGCTAGAGTATAACAATAAATTCAAGAGCATAAGTTTATGTAATAATCGGTTGAACTTATTAGTTATCAATTTCAACTCTAACAAACAGAGTACTTTCGAAAATAAATTATAATGGATAAAGAATGTATTTCCAATTTTGAAGACAAAATAATCGCCAACTTAAAAAGAAAATTTTACACTTTAAAACGATAATATTCTTATTTGAAAAATTTCACCTTAAAAAATAACAGCGAAGCCATATTTCCATATTACATGGTTTAAAAAATACATTGACATAGAGTAATTAAATGCCTATTCAACATCAATACAAATTTAATAAATTCAAGACCGAATTAAAATAAATCATAAATTGAGCACCCAAATGCTTTGTGCTACTTTGCCATCGCACAAATAATAAATAATGCAATTATACTGCAGTCATCCTTCTGAAGCTTGAGATTTAGACATTAATTGAACCAGCATCCTCGGTCGAGTTAACGTATGCGAGGAACTTCTGAACAGCACGGTTATATGCGCATGGCCGCTCGAGATGTAAAAGATGACCGGCGTTGCTTATTCCCTGAATGTAACAGTTCTCTCCCAATTGCCTGAGATGCATATACAAACAGATTGTAAAACTTCTGAAAACTATTTTGATTTAGTAATTTTTAATTGGGAAACAAATTATCATTATTTCCAAACATTATATCATAGTGAGAAGAAGGAACATGCATATAGTAGATAATATGGACTTACTCTTTCATCTTCTTTGCAAGATCTATGTCAAAAATTTGATCTTTCTCACCCCACAGCAGCAGTATTTTCTGCAAATGAATTAAAATTAATTAATATGACCAATCTGAACACTTGTCTAGACTTGCATATCAATTTTCAAATCAATATACAGGTTACATTTTTACTAGGGGTGAATCATTTAAATAAAAAATAATATCTTTGGAAGATGGCGGAATTATTTTTTGTTTTCTATATATATAGTTGCTCTTTCGTGTGTAAACTGTATAAAATTGCATATCCCACCTGTTGGAAAATAGGTATTTTGGCATCCATGTTGCTGATCACTAATCCCTCCAGCAGCTCCTTCCTCTCCTTCCTATTTGTGAACATTGACTGTCAAAAGCAAAACATCTAATATTAATATTTCTGAAACCAATAAAAAGCGCCCAATATAATTAAAAGAAAAATGCAAACTGCTTATTCTCACCTCAAGGAAGTCCTTGTACAGCCTATCAGGGAACCACAACTTCTTGTGCATGGAAATAGAGAGGAGATCCTTAAGCCGGGGCACGGTCTCCGGCATGAGGAGCTCGGCTGATGACGTGGCACCAAACCTCTTCAAACTGGCCTCATTGATCGAGTCGGTCATAGTAATAACGGATCCTGATATAACAAGTGACCGTACCAAGTCTGGGTATGCCTCAGCAAGTTTAAATGCAACCATGCCGCCATAACTGAACCCGACAGCATCACATTGCTCAACCCCCAGCTTCCTCAGCCCCCTGGCAATACAGCTGGCCTGGAAATCGGGTGATCGATCCAGGCTAGGCGTGGTTGATTTTCCAAAGAACAACAGGTCTGGGATGTAAACTGCGTAATTTGTAAGTAGCACACCAAATTGGAATTGCCATGTGATGATGCCTTCGGATGCGAAACCGTGGATCAAGACTAGTGGTGGTTTGGGCTTTTTTGATTTTTTGCGCTTTGCATCGGGTGAAGTCGGGTTCACAGTGTTGGGTTTCGATTGAACGACTTCCTTTGGTGCCCAAAAGTTCATAAAGGTGCCCGGTTCAATCTCGATCAGTTGCTCACGAAGACCCGCCCCTTTTACAAGCCAATGTAGTATCGGCTTCTGTATTTCGACAAAGTTCACCATATTTTTCCTTTTTGAATTGGGTTTGTGGAATTCTTACTTTATTTTTGTTCTTTTTCCTCAAGAGATTAGTAGGATTATAAGTAGTAGTGAGATCACACTTTCACGGCTTGGGGACTATTTATAAGAACTTTTAGAATAAAAGACAAGAGGTCCCTATCATATGATAATTAAGTTACGTGAAGATTAGTTATCTCTGCGCTGACGTGGAGCTTCTTGATTGGAGGGTGATTGGTGGGGTCCCATCTCAGTAGCTTAAAAGGGGCAGATGAGCACCCACAACTGCCAAGAGAATAAGAGGAGGAAGGTAATCTAACACGATCTGTTAGCGTAGGTTTAGATGGTTGCAACAACTCTAATGCAATTTTTTTGTCCGAGTATTCCTATTGCTGAGATTTTCTATAGCTACAACAAATGTAATGTATTACGCAAGAATCATATATAGGTTGACAGCATAGGGGTTTACTTTTCATGTACTAATTTAATTAAATGAAAAAAGATTTATGACACATAAATAATCAAAATGTCAAATAATTAGTATGCTACTTCTGTTTTTATAAACTTTTCACCACTAGAGTATTTTTACTTCTCAAATTCAAAATTTTAGTAAGATTATTTTTTTATGTTATTTTGTCCTTAAAGCATGCTATTTAGTACTTCCAGAACTGTCATTTTAACGCCAGTGACACATAATACATTGCACAACCAATGAGTACCTAAAGAGCATGGGTTGGACTTGGTCTTAATCAGTCAGGAGTAACGAAATTTGAAGTCAAACAAGTATTTGTTAATTGCAAGAAAAGAAAATTATCATGTCAACATACCCATCAATATTTTATTGTTTTTCAACATTTTAAGTCGGAGAAATTAATGAGGTTGGTTATTTGGTTGGTATGTTAAGTTTCTCTAAAGAACTCGAAAGAACAATAAAAGCGACATTGCAATTTTCGTTGTTACAACTTGCAAAATACAGCTGGATTAGATTCAACTTATTCCGTCATTGTGCAGTAATAAAACAATTTGAATTATGAACTCTGTTCTTCTTGTCAGGCGTTTGGTTGGGCTTTTTTTTTTTTTTTTCCCAAATTTAAAAACGCTGAACCAGGGTTTAAAATCTTTCAGGGCCTGATATATAGGAGACTTCCAGAAAAATTTTGCTCACAAAAACCAAAGGCAATTTCGAAAGGTTGGGTTTCCACTTCAATAGACAACCAACATTGAAAGTTTAAACAACATATATAGTACTCTTTGGATTTTAATACAAATAATAGCTCCAGTACCACTATATGTAGATGGATGAAAAGCTTCTAGCAGGATCTTATATATTTTGTTTGTGAACTCATAATAAAATTAGGAAGCCTGCCCCAATTTACTTCTAGAACAGTTCAAAACTATCTTCTCAGCCCAAAAGAGATAAGTTAGCTCATATTATACATTACAGGCTAATTAGGCCCGGGACTAGTTCTGTAGGCCTTTCTAGTCTAGTGGGCTTTTATAAGTCGAATACTCTCCAACTATGAACGATCATAATGCATTGGATGGTCTAAGATAGACCAGAATCCTCTATTGCAGTTTGCAGATCGGATGATCTAAACGATTTCTATTGCATATCCATACCACTAATTTCTCTAAGCCGTATGTCTGATAAATGATATTAGACTGTCCCGATATATGTTAGAGACGATCCAATGTTTTTTTGTACCACAGAAATAATTGCAGAGAGCAAAATCCTTATCCTAATCCAGCTCTTAGCTAGGGTTCCTACTTCCTAGTTGAGGGATTCAATTACTATGCTTTTGATGTCTTAATATCTTATTATGTTTCATTTAAATATCATATTCCAAATGATAAATGTAGATAATTGATTTTACTTTATTTCTAACTAGCATAAAGATCGCGCTTCGCGCGATTAAGCTTAATTTTTCATATTTTTTAAAAAAAATATAAAATAAAAATATAACAATTTTGATTGAAAATTTGAAATTTAAAGAAAATCTAATTTAACATCCATAAATTTTTATGCAAAAATGATTTGAAAAGCTTGTAAATAATTAAATAAAAGACTAAAATCTTGAATGAGTTGGTTAAAAATGTAAAATTTTATTTCTTGCGAGTTTTCAATATATTTTGAATTAGTTTTTTAAATTAGATTTATCATTCGAAAATAGTATTCAAACATCATCTATATAAAGCCTAATGAAGAAATAAATTTAAGAAAACCCTCAAAAAATAAAAAGACAAAATACAAACTTTGTGAATTTTCTAAAACGTTTAAACCATATATATATATATGAAAAGTGCAAAAGTAATAAGTTTTATAACATTTAATTCTCTATTTGATGAAAGAATGAATTTTAGAAGAACTTCAAACAACTAAATATGTAAAATATCATTTTTTTAATATGACATAAAATAACTTAAATTTTGAAAGTCCAAAATAAAAGATTTCGATGTGATTAGATTTTTTTTATATTTTTTTATCATGTGCATAAAATTTTATGTAAAAATATATTTTGAGACCATAAAAATTTTATAAACTTAATATAAGTTTTTAATTATAGAATTATATATTATGAAGTTTGAAATAATATTTAAATTATTTTAAAAGTCTATAAAAAAATTATATAAATGAACTGTTAATATTTCTTTGAGAATTCATGCACCCAGGCGCATGAATTTGGGTGGGGATGGGGATAGAAAGAAGAAAAAAACATGGCTACATATGAGGAGAACCCACCCACGTGGCTGTCAAGGGAAAAAAAAAGAGAAAAAAATATTTATGAAACCAAGTGGAATTAACGGTTCCGATCTGGTCAAATATAAATCAATGATATGGATAAATATGAAGAAGTACTGTAGATAATACTCCCCACCTTATATACTATATAGATATAGATATAGATATAGATATAGATATAGATATAGATAGATATAGAAGATATAGATATAACACATTCATATAAAGCTATCATATTTGTTCAATTCATTTTTGCAAGACCAATCAATGGTGAGAAAAGACCACCTGAAATTGTATAAAACAAACTCAAAAAAATTACTGGATTTTTTACATTAATGCATTATTTTATTAATAGAATAATATTACGTATTCACATTCCATATTTGAAATTTAATTATAAATAAATAATATTTTTTTAATTATAGTATTAAATTATGAACATTAATGTTAGGACCCCCTCATTCCTAATCATTGCCTCTAGTATACAATAGTTTAACTTTGAGCATGCACAAGAAAAATTGATCTTTCAATAAAACTTTTCTTTCACTTGCCCAATAGGCCAGGATGCTATAATTAATCTCACTCACCAACTTGTGGTACTTGAACAGTACAGAGCCTCTCGCTCTTTCCCCTTATCTCTCATTCAATCATCTACTAAGTAGCACGCTGCACGCATGTGCAAATTTGAGTAAATATATCCATTGTTATTATATATTTCAGTTACTGTAAATTCTCACTATGTACAAATGGGAAAAAAAATTAATAAATAACACGTGTTCAAGCATGCCATTGGAATCTTTGTATTTGAATTTCTTAACTTTCTTAAACATGGTCCCATTTTTAAGCTGGACCATATATATATAGCAAACGACTTTTGGTGCCTCTGTAAGCCATACCAATTTTATATATGATACACACATGTTAGATAAGGCTCTCTCTTTGCTTTTTCAAAAGTTGATATCAATTTTTATCTTAATAGAAAATGCAGCCATATGGCAATATAGTCGCCATGTTTCATTAAAAAATGAACACAAAAAGTACAAATACTTGTTGTTATCATAGGGCTTCAATTAAAGCTTAAAGGGTTGAAAACGAAAGATTGCATGCGCCACCATTTAGGAAGGATAACGGTGTAGGCATGCACATGTGGTTGATAGAACTATTTGTGATCAGTTAAAACAGGTTTATCTTATAGGCATATAATATATAGTAATTAATTAATAATCTGGATGACTCCAAGTTGATGTCACTAATTCTTTTGAACTTATTTGTTATCGAATCACATGTACGGGGTAGAATATCGGTTTTATGTTTTACTAATTAAACTAGCTAAACGAGTTTCACTCTAAGTTGACGGTGAGTTCTAATCCTAAGTCTAGTATTATGGTTAAAACAAGAACTAACCAAGAGAAAAAAATCAACAAGTCAAACAATTCTAGGGGTCTGGTTTCAAACAATTCTACCTCTGTCGTTTCTTTGTCATGATATTTAATTATTAATTAAGTATTTATGCAAGTTATAGTAAATTCTAATTAGAAAGACTTGTACTCTAACTCCTGTTCATGTCAAGTTTTTAAGTTTAATTGCCTAACGTCTAGAATTATTAAATTTCTCAACTCTTGTTCTTGGTTTAGGAGTTCTAGTCTATTTTTTGCGTCTAGGCAAACTTTCAATCTCCCGATTTAACTTAAACCTCAATTACTTGAGGTTTGGTTCATCCTCCCGGACTTTTACCTACCTAAGGATTTTGTTACTGTAATATGAATTATTACAATTGATTTTGTATCCTAATTAAACTAGGCTTTGTTCAACGGGATAATCAATTAAGCAATTAATCAAGCACAACAACAAATTAATCAATTAAATCACAGGAAATAAAACATAAACTTTAACTTATTCATAACAAAACAAATAAATAAGTGGAAAGTTCTCAACCATAGCCCTAGAACAATAAACTCAACAACTAAAAGACATCATGTAAAACAAGAGAGAACTATGAAATAATGGAAGAATACAACCGAATAGCCCTTGTTTCCTCTTGTATGTCGAAGCCTTCTATCGAAACGCCCAATTTCTGTCACAAATTGGTCGTTTCGGAAATGTCACGATCTGGACCTGAGACTAAACTCTCAAATAAATCTATGTCTAACCCTAACTTGGATCTAGTATTAAGCTCCTATCTTGTATATCTCAAAATCTCCTCAAATTAGTCTTAAATAGGCATTGGGAAGGCATATGAATGCTTGAAATAACTGAAGACGTGTTTATGATGCACCTGGAGTCGCTAGAAACCATCTTCCAAACATAAAAAAGCTAAATCGACCAATTCTGGTAATTCTGGCGGTTCCAGGGCTAGCGGTCCATTGAAAGTCTCAGTGGGCCGCTGGAAAAATTCAGCACTGTGTCATGTCAGTATTTTGGCCATATCTCATTCATTCGGACTCCATTTGAGGTGATTCAAAAATCATTGGAAAGCTTGCGACGAGCTCTACAATTTTATGGATTCATCCAAGCCATTTCTTGTCCAAAATATGCGTTAAATTAGAAAGTATGGTGGTAACTCATTCTTTGACACAAATCCTAATTAAACTAACCTAAATTATCTAAACTATCTAAACTCAAGACAAATTGGTTTAGTTTGGACTCAAAATTCTACCTGAATATATGTATAAAATCAACTCATCATCAATCCCTCCATTCAATTGAAATTCAACTAGTCGATTTGATGTTCATCTATATAATTATTTATTGTATATGTTTTCCACTTTTCTAATTATATATAATCTGACTTCTTGATTTGGTTTTGGTAACCTATACTAGTTTAATGAAGTTTCTTTGTTGATATTCAATTAAAATGTCAACTGAATTGAGAAAACAAGATTGCATCTTATTTTTCTATATATTAATTTTGAATTCATTTTTGGCATATAGAAAGGTGACTAAAATACGGCATATATGCGACAATTGAACCAATGGTAGACGCAAGAAAACTTTCCAGAAAAGTCTAAATTATTAATTAGATAACGAATTAATCCAATGTACGTTTCCATGGACCATTTACATTAAAAATCAAGAAAGAAAAGAGAAATATATATTCAGGTGAGGCCCCATAATCCCATGATTATTTATGAGGAAAAACATTCTGGATGGTCATAAAATATTTGCATCAAATATTTATGGCCCCAAGAATCTATATCTATACAAGGAAAGGGAATAAGCTAATGCGTAACGTGTAAAATATAACTATTTGGTTGTATCGTTGGAATCATCATAAGAAATTATGTTTTGCATTTTGAATGATTTGATATCAACTGATTTTTATTAATAAATATTATCACAACTTAAATTAAAATAATAAATTGGATGAGCTTTGACCAAAAGTTTAGCACAATTTTCTAAAATAAATAAAATAAAGAATTAATTGTTTGAATGAGTACGCCCTAAATTTAATACATTTAGATTTCCTCTCAAATTATTATTATTTCAGATATGATCTTAAAAAGGTTCGATTATATATATCGTTATTTCGATGTTTGCTTATTACATATCACTGCTTCATAGCTATCATATATAAAATCAAACAAATAAAGTCTTAAATAGAATATAATTACCAATCAATAAAGAGGAAAGTTTGATATACACTATTAACAGAAAAGGAAGTATAATATAATTTACACTATGGCCATTAACTCTCTTAGCTTCAGATGAAGTTCTACAACTTCATCTTACCTAATCCTAACGAAATCGCAGCCATAATTAGTCAAAGTTGATGATAAGGAGTCTTTTTTAGACTAGTGTAGGCCACTAGATCCAAACAGCTATTCTCTGGGGTTGAGTACTAGCCAAGGCAATACAAGCTCCTGCCAAAGAGAAACTTGCCGTAGAGTTTCCCTCAAATAGTTAAATATGCAAATTGTTTCAAAGATTTACTCTGATAATTTCCTGTGCTTCTTGCATGAACATATGATTTGGCAATATACGCCAAATCTTGAATACTGCAGCTTTTAGGCCCCACCGGATACTTAAGGTCTTACCCCGTTATTAATACTAGAGGGGCATATCGAGCTTCGCTCGATATAGATATCTATAATTAGAATATTTTTTTATGTTTATATAGTTTAATTATGTTCATTTTTGGATATATTGTGAAGATAATTTATCTTTAGAAATATAGTTTAGTTATTGTACGTAATTTGATTTGATTAAATTTAAAGAGTTTGTTCAATTTAAAGAAAAAATTATATGTGTGTAAATATAGTTATAGTTATCTAAAATACACAATATGTTTATAAATGACTTAAATAAAAATATATATATCTTAAAAGATATGTTGTTTTTCTATTTTCAATTGAATGAATTTGATTTATATTTTGTAAATCAAAATTAAGAATGATGCTGAAGAAAAAATTAAGGTGGAGAGGGACTCTAAGAAACACAAAAGAGAGATGAAGACATGATGAAAATGAAAATAGGAAGGGATCACAAAAATCAAAAACACATTTTGTGTTGCCAATGGTGAACCGAGTCAGTTTTATAAGCAATAATACCCGACACACAAATAGTTACATAGTTTCATAATATAGAAATCAGAAAAATACTCTCTCACAACTATTTCACAATATTTGGAGTGTCGAATGACATTTAACTAAAAGATACCGACACCCACACAAATTTATTTATAATATTGATTTCTTATCTTAATTAATTAATTTATTATTCTAATAATGTTATATTATTTTAAAAAATTACGATTACAGATAACCAGTTCATCTACTTGTACATATGATATAGTGCTTAATATATGTTGTAGATAATGTTTTCTAAAAAAAATGGTTTAAGCTCTCGTACTTTGAGTGCAATTAATTTTAATTTACCAGTAGAAAAGGCCTT
This sequence comes from Rhynchospora tenuis, assembly GCA_027725995.1. Classification (NCBI taxonomy): domain Eukaryota; kingdom Viridiplantae; phylum Streptophyta; class Magnoliopsida; order Poales; family Cyperaceae; genus Rhynchospora; species Rhynchospora tenuis. Next base: position 52,881,999 of record CM050889.1, on the reverse strand, counting down.
GTATCCTATTTATTTTGAGGTAAATTTCTAATTACCTTCACACAAAAATTTTGTAATTAACCATCTTCTAAGCATGAGAATGAATATTTAGAAAATGTGAATTACATGTAATTTTATTTTCGTGTATGGTTCACCTGAATTAATTATAGAATACGTCAATTTTGTATAAAAATCATACTTAAAATGATGTTATAAACTTTTATATTGTTCACACCTAGTTTTTTTAAGAAACAAAATGAATAAATATACTATTCACACTTCTGACATATCAAAAATCATGGCTTTATGCTAACATATTGTGTGTGTGTGTGTGTATGGTTTGCATTTTTTTACGTGTCGAAAATGTATTAGTGCTCTAACAAATTTTGGAACATCTCAGAATGCTTCCTTTGTTGTTGTGAGATATAATCAATAGTGCTTGCAGATATTATATGCATGCGCGCGGTTGACGAACTTCACATCCCATTTGCATTTGCTTACGCAAATGATGAACATTAATATTAGTCTACCATCAATTTATCACGTCCATATGTAATTAATGACAATCCTGTTTCCATTAATTTTTTCTTCCTTTTTGCAGTACTTATATATAGTATAGAACTATTTTAAACATTAATTAATATATCTTGTGCTGACTTTGAACTGATAAATTATCAAAATTGTTACTTCTCAAACAATATCATAAGGTGAACATACTAGTAGCTAGCTGTGGAAATTAGGAGGTAATTTATGAATGTTGCTGTGTGGATCCACTTTTTTGTCTTGAGGCGATGAAAAAAATTTATTTCTTATATGATTCCTTAGCAGAAGCATGTACAAAGAGCTCCTTGAGTGAAGGATTAGGTTAAAGATTTCACAAGTAATTTTGTAGGCCAACCTCCAAGGGATTAGCTCTTATTTTGTTCGTTAATACCCCTTGATTAATTAAAGAGTAGACACAAACCAACTACTCAGATTCTCTCCCGTGACCGTTGCAATGCCAACAAGAGATTAGTTATTAGTTCTCCTACTACGTACAAGGGACCCATTTTAGTGGTCACTCAAGCTTTGCTCTGGCATCAAGTGCTAAGAAAAACTTGCATTTTCCTTTTGTAGGCGGTACAAGTTAGTATCGTGGACAAATTTGCAATTTTAAATCGAAATCCGTAAATTGATTAGCTAGGGAGCGTACAGTAATAAGTTTTTTTTAATGATATTTTTATATTTTATTTGAATTATTTCTATTGGGCATCTTTCTAAATTATTTTGGATTTTGAGAAACTTTATGAACAGTATCTATTCATACTAGAGGCTAACTGATCGAGTTTTGCTCGAAATTTGACATATTAATATAAATTTAAAATATTATTATTTAATAATAGTTGATTATAAATAGGTTGTTATGCTTGCAACACAAAAGAGAAGTAAATACATGATGAAAATGAAAATAGAAGGGGTCACAAAAATGAGAAATAAAATAATGTGTTGTCAAATTATTGAATGTCGATGAAGCGGGTCAGTTTAGCGGGTCAGTTTTATGAGCAATAATATCCGACACACAAATAGTTATAGAATATCACTTTACAAAATTGTAATTTTACAATACTTGAAGTGTCGAATCACATTTAACTAAATGATCCCGACACCCACACATCTTTATTTATATTTTTGATTAGTTATGAAAATTATAGATTTTTTATTTATATGTAACAGTTTCAATTTTTTGATATGTAATTTGTATTATAAATTAATACACTATTGATTTCTGAATTATACTAGAATTACAAATTAAATTTTTTAATCATGAACTTTTTACTATGGTACGTAGTAGCCTATGGATGGTTATCAATAAGTTTCATTTCAATTTTTTTTGTAAAGTGAGTAGCAATTCATTAGAACACTTATGGAAAAGGTTGAATTAAAATTCTAAAATCACTGCACACCCTAATTCAAATCCAACAATTTTTTATAAAAAAAAATAGAAATGTGAATGGAGATAGAATAAGACAAAGAATTCCTTGCAATCAATTCTCACTTTGGGTTTGGGGGCTACAAACTTCCAAAATAATCTCTCTATTTAAGCACATCCTTCATTCTATTCAATCCTCAAAACTCTCCCTAGGCTGCTCGCCCCCAAACCCCCCAACCACCAAAAAGAAAAGAAAAAAAAATACAAACCCCACGCGCGCGCACAACTTCAACAGAAAACTATCACTAGATATCATATATATACGAAAAAAAAAGAAAAAAAAAACAATGAGAGGCCTTAGTCAACAACACCTTTTTGCTCTTTTCATCCTCCTAATTACCCTCACAAGTACTTTTGTAGAGATTTGTCATGCTAGAAAGCATGCTAATTGGGAAATCAAAGATGATATTGAATCTTCTTTCTCTAAAAATAAAGGAAAATCTAACCACACTAGCAATAACACCAAACATAAGCACCAGAGCTCCAAACACCATTCAAGTCCCCAAAAAAATCCTCCTCCACCACCAAGCCCAGTACCGGTACCAAGTCCCCCCTCAGGTCCAAGCCCACATACACCGGTAGCACCGCACGGTACTACTTTCAATGTGCTAGATTATGGGGCTAAGGGTGATGGTGTCACTGAGGACACAAAGGTGGTTACTATAAATGGCATCTCTATATCTTATGCATTAAGATTTAAGGGCACTAGCGAAAATTTCCAATGTTAAGTTGGGAAACACAAACTTGATTTAAAGAGATTTTAGAATCAAAATGATTGAAATGGCTTGGGTGATGTCCTTCAGTTGTATTCAAGTTATCCATGGCATTACAATATTTTTGAAAATAAAATATCTCATCACTAATTGTTATGTTATGCATATTTTCACAAACAAAAGGACCAACAAGTATGATACAAAGAAATAGACAAATATTGAGTTGCTAACACGCAATAGAAATATAGATTCCTTGTAAATGGTAAGTAGTAATATGCAAAACTTTGATGGAAATTGGGGATAACAAAGTTGGCTCTGATGAGTCTCTTCGTTGCTGTTATAGGCATTTCAAGATACATGGACTGCAGCGTGCAAGGTAGCAGCATCAACTATGGTGGTCCCTGCCAACTACGAATTTTTAGTTGGGCCTATTTCCTTTGCGGGCCCCGTTTGTCAACCCAACATAGTTTTTCAGGCAAGTTTTTATTCTTCTACATATCACTAATGAACTCCTTCCGTTAATTTCCTGCTAATATTTTACATTTCAATATCAGCTAGATGGGACAATAGTCGCACCAATAAATCATAAAGGTTTTACATCTGGGCTCCTACAGTGGATAGAATTCACCAAATTAAAAGGAATAACAATCCAAGGGCAAGGAATTGTCGAGGGACATGGCAATTATTGGTGGAATATAAATTCAGAGTCTGATGATGAACCAGTAAGTAATCTCTTACCAAATTTAGTTATTACTTCTAGTGCCCTTGCCTTTTGCAATTCAGAATAAAAAGTAAAATTTGTAGACAAAGGGGGCGATGAAAGAAATCTGCTCAGATTTTCAACGAAGTTTTAACTGCTACTCTTCTTTCTGTAGGATATCACTGGAAGTTTATCACAAACCAGGCCAACGGTAAGAATGCACTGTTTTGCCTATTGTAAAAAGGAAAATTAAAACAATTCTATAATATTCAAGAGATGTATCCCTTAAAAGACATCTGTTGATTTTGCTTGGGGTTTAATTTTCCAGTCTGTGAGGTTCTATGGGAGCTACAATGTGACAGTAACTGGAATAACTATCAGGAATAGCCCACAATTCCACCTGAAATTCGACACGTGCCAATCAGTACTGGTTTATGGGATTACAATCTCATCACCAGGGGATAGCCCAAATACTGATGGAATCCATCTCCAGAATTCAGCCAGTGTTACCATTCACGACTCCACCTTGGCTTGCGGTAACTTAACAATCTTTACTGATAACTCAATTTGCAGTAGAGTTCAATGTGTCAAATTTTGGGATCACAAGTTTATTGAAGCTTACTTGTTGGTTTGTTTGAGCAGGTGACGATTGTGTATCCATACAGACAGGCTGCTCAAATGTGTTCATTCATGATGTCACCTGTGGGCCTGGTCATGGTATCAGTATAGGAGGCCTAGGGAAAGATAATACAATGGCAGTTGTATCAGGCATAACCGTTCAAAACATAAAGATGACTGGTACCTTAACAGCTGCCAGAATCAAAACTTGGCAGGTAAATGTTTCAATACTTATCCTTCAAAAAGACAAAAAGTAGAGGAGGCTCAGCTTCAACTTCCAAACTTTTCTGTCGAATCTCCTAATATATAAGTAAAATTTAACAGGGAGGCTCAGGATCTGTTAAGAATATAAGGTTTGCAAACATTAAACTGTCAGAGGTGAAAACACCAATAGTGATCGACCAGTATTACTGCAATGGCCAGAGCCCGAGCCACTGTGCAAATAAAACATCTGCTGTCACCTTGTCAGACATCACTTTCCAAGGCTTTGTTGGTACCTACACGGTACAGCCCGTGTACTTGGCATGCAGTGATAATACCCCATGCACGAATATCCACCTGGCTGATATCGAGCTCCAACCGGCAGAGGGAGACAATCGATCATATGGTCCTTTTTGTTGGAATGCATACGGGGACCTCAAGGCACCAACTGAACCGCCAATAACTTGTTTGAAGAGTGATAAATGAATATTTTGTGGAAATTTTAAACATTTGTATCTCAATTAAGTAGGAAATGCTATAGAATAGAAGCAATATAGTATAGGTCTACAAAAGAAAAATAGGATAAATAGGCTCATCCAGAGTACAACTCTTATGATATATAGAATAAAAACTATAGCTGTTAATATCTTTGTTCTTTTTTTTAGATGATAATATCTTTTTAGATAAATTATATCAAAGACTATTTAGAGCTAGTAATGGCCAATACTTCCCATGCTTGATGCTTGCTTTAGCTAAAAAGTGAATTTAGTTTGAAGTTTTGAACCTATAATTGTTGTGCAGAGCACTTCATAACAATTCTGGAAATCATTTCACTAATTATTACACCCTCGCAACAGCATTTTGAACAGTGATAAAAGTGACCGCATTTACTAAAATCATCTTGATAAAAAGAAATAGCCAGTAAAATAACAGAAAAACATGACAAACAGATGTTGAGTGCCTATATTACCACTGAAGCATTAATTTACTGACAGAACACAGATTTCTAGCTAACAGAACGATTTTGTTATTTTGACTTAGCTAAATCAGAAAATGGGTAACCAGGAAGTTTGGAAGTAAACTCATGGAAAAGATTTATTTGAAACATGAAGATAAAAATCATCATGTGACGTGTAATAGGCTGATAGAATTACTATAAAACATGGTTGTGTATTATAATATACAACTGGCGCTATTTATTAAATTTAAGTTACTTTTTCTTTTCTGTGAAACTTAAATACGCCACTTCTGTTTCTCTCCTCTCAATTATACAACCACCCCTTTAAAATGGTGAATATTCAATTCCACCTAACAATAAAGAAAACAGTCTTACTCTCACCACTCACCACCTGCGGCGCTTCCACCCATACCAATATGCAAATACCGCTATCGAAGCTGCCGCCACAACCCCAGCAGTGGCATGCCACTTGTACAGTGGTTTCTCCATAAGTGCACCCATACTAGTACCCACACCTGAAATAGAACCACTACCAGTACCAGTACTCTCAATCAACTTTTGACTCTCTCGAAAAGCAAACTCCAACCCAAGTTTCTCCAACTCACCAACATCAGACACTTTGGCTCTTGTCTTGACCACCTTGGCAATAGCTTCATAGTCCTCTTTGGAACCCCCTTCTAGAAAAGCCCCAATGATACGGCCTTCATTAACCCAGTATGCACCAAACCGACTGTTTGGGAAGTCCCCAAAATGAACCACTTCTCCAACATTATCCCCATAAAATTGCCATGATAAGGAAAAAACCCTCGAGTAAAAGAACGGTAGGTAGTCCAGGTCACCAGTTTCATCAGGTGCCATTATTGCTGAGACAGCATGGCTACATAAATGACAAAGAGAAATATTAGAAGATTAGATTGAAGCAAAAGAACAAATACATTGTATGTTTCCATAATAAAAAGAAGGACATCAACAAAAACCAAAAGGAACAACCAGAAATAATATCCTATTAAGACAGTTATGGTACTGGCCCAGTCTGAAATCAATTATTTGTCCACTATAAATATTGAAATAAAGAAAGGTTACCGTGCAGTTTTCCGCGCTGAGTCAACATGTTCGAGCCGGCGAATGTCATTTCCAAAAAGCTTTACTGGGAAAGCTGCCACATCACCAACAGCATAGACTGAGCTGTCACTAGTTTGCATTTTACCATTTACCTTTATGCCTCCTTTTTCTAGTGCTAACTTTGCACCACCCTTTTCTAGACCATCAAATAGGCTTGTGTTTGCACGGATTCCAATGCCAACCACAACCATGTCAGTAGGGATGCGGGTACCATCTCTCAGGATAACAGCCGTGACCTATATTAGCAAGAACATGAATTCCATATTGCTAGAAGTGATATCTCAAAATGACCCTTTTCAATATAATAAAGTAACTCGAGCGTTCAATTATCTACCTTGCCAGATGGGTCATTTTCAAAAGATGTCAGCACATTTCCCTTAACAAACTTTACGCCCCTCTCTTTGTAGTAGTTTTCATAAAACTCTGCCATCTTCGCCGTAAATAACCTAGCCACTGTACATATTGAGATTGGCACTTTAAAAGCATGACAATAGAAATTATAGGACATTGGTATTACAAAAAATCCATGGGTACTTACTCAAGTGCTTTTCAGGGAAAACCATGGTGACCTTTATCTTGTTTGTGACTAAAGCTGCTGTACATTCCATACCAATATAACCCCCACCAATTATTACTGCACTTTTACCAGCACAGTTTTTCATCACATTTACCATCCTATCAGCATCAGCTATATCTCGCAAATAGCATACATTCTCTGCCTCTGAACCCCACACTCCGAATTCTTCCAACTTCAGAGCCTACATGAAAGAAGACAAGACATCTGACATTGTACTAAATAGAAAAAAACGAGAAATGATTTCTCGAAAAAGAAGTTATCCCAATCAGGTATTACCATGCTGAGAAAAGTTTAAGAGATACCACCTAACTTTTACAGCTACAGGTCTCAGATGGTATTGCCACAACACAAATAAGAGAAACCAAAAACAAAAAAAAAAAGTTAAGGAAAAACCAGATCAGGAAACCAAATCACAGACCAATTTATATTATACAAATGGAAATACTGATTTGGCTGCTGGGGATGGTACAGATTATAAAGGTACATAATTTAAGTTAAGAAGCAATACCCGAGCACCAGTTGCAACTATAAGATACTTGTACGTGATTGTTTCTCCAGCCATTGTTACTAAGGCCTTCTTTTTTAGGTCTGCTGATTTTACCCTTGTTCCAAGAATTAGCTCGATACCTCAATGTGCCAAACAAAATTTTACCTCAGTCGATGATCAGTATAAGATAAAAAAGTTAACAGAAGACGGTTCAAATATGTACCTTTTTCTCGATACCATTTTGGGGTTAGCCTCTCCTCATTGGCACCAACACAAGTGTGAAATTGGGGAAGCCTTGCGGGATCTATAATTTAAAAGTATAATGGAAGTGGTGAAGGAATTGAATTGTCAAAATACATACTTCGAAAGGATTCTTTCATTTAATATTTATTGCATTAAGTGAATTTATTTCAAGTTTTCAACTACATTAAGCTATAAGTTTCCACAATTTTGTTAATCTGAATATCTAATGTTAATACTTAAACATAAGGAAACCGTACTTTCTGGAAGAAGATACCCTTTGCTCAATGCAGGACGTTCATACGGTGCAACCTATTACAAATTAATGAAAATGATCAGACAATGAGAACAAAACAAATCAGAAATGCAGTAAGATTCATGGCAGAGAGGTGCAAAAATTTCCTTCTTTATCTTGTGTGAAGATGGGCAAGGATTTCAACTATGGCATCAGCCCTTGAGAGTAATAGTATTCTTCAGTTCAACTAACAATTTCCTTTAATGAAGTATTCAAGTATAAATTCATTCTTTATGAACCTTACTAAAAAAACAAAAACAACTCCCTAGCTGATATATCCATCATATCAGAAAATCACAAATTGCAACCTATATAACAGTATAATTAAAATTGAGTTGTTTATAGAACTTCTTATTTAATGAGAACTAGCGAGCGGCACTCTATTACATAACCAATGGAGCATATGGATATGATTATGACCAAGGGCCTCAACAGCAAATTAACAACAATACAGGGTCAAATATGAAAAATTTCCCAACTAATAGGAGCTCACAGTATTTCGAATTAACGAGCGTACAGATAATTAAGATGCAAATTCACCAAAATCACCCGAAACTTTGGGATAATTCTCCAACCCAAAGCGATTAACATAGAGATTAACAACTCACCGATTCTTCAGAGATGATGCATAGCTCGCCTGGCGCCACGTGTCGACGAGAGAACTCCAGCGCCGCATATCCCGCTGCCACGCCGCCTCCCAATATCACATAAACAAATGCTCTTCCCATTCTCTTTCTCTTTCTCTCTATGTGAGAGTGTGAACAGGAAGGAGGAGGAGAAAGGAGGGATAAATAAATGCAGTTATTTATTGGGTTTTTTTATTCAATTTTTCTCCTTTTTGTTTGGTTTTTTTTGTTATGGATTGGGTTCCTTTCTTTGCTTGCTCGTGCGGTTGGGAAGTTTTCTGCTTCGGATTCACTTCTTCTCTGTTGCTCGACTATGCTTCGCTTCTCCCAACTGTGTACCAGGTTATGCCACTGCAGCTTTAAAGTTTTAAAAAGTGACAACTGGATATGGGTTTGCGCCTCGAATTCTTCAATGATTCTTAAAATGTAATTTTTCTAGTGCAGGAGAAAGAAAAAGACATAAATTTTTCTTGTATTAATTATTACAAGCAGCTATTTTTAAGAAATGACTACTGAATTCCCTTGTCCTCTCTCTATTTATGGAGAGGTCTATCCACACAAATTGAACCAGCGTCTCTTGTTCCTATTAAAAAATTAAAAATTAAAATATACTATCTTATGTCTCTAACACACTCTTTATTATTATTTTGTCTTGAATGATTTGAATCCAATCATTGCGTGGCACAACCGGACAACCATTTCAAACTCGATGAAAATAAGAAGCTTTTAGAAACAGAGGATAAGGGAGAAAACAAAATGGGATTGGTAATTGGTCGCTAAATTTATTTAAATACATATATCACATTTACTCTATAAAAATTTCTATTTTTCTTGATAATAGAGACAAATGGTAAAGTTAAATAACTAAAAATATAAATAATCATGAACTTATCCGTTCCATCTGCCTTTAGCTAACCCAATTCATTATTTTGGTCTATAAAAACGAGACAAAAGATTTGACAGTCCTATAAATCAACTCATAATTAACCATCTTTTTTTGTCAAATTTGGGTCAATGTTACATAAGTAGAACCAAGTATATTTGACCGTAGGTTGCAGATATTATGATAATCATGTCCTATTGATCGAGTTGCTCGAGTGATCATTACATAATACTAATAGATATAAGTATGCTTACTATTTAACTCTCATTTTTTTTAAAAAAAAATGGTGAATATCATCTATTCGTTATAAACTACATAGGAATTTTTTTCGTATATAATTTTAGGTTTTTTTTTTTTACTATATTTCAGATGGGGAGGAAATCTATTTGATGTAATAAATTACATCTAATGGTATTTCAAGTTCAACTGTTTGGATCCAATGCTTGAGCTTTAAAATTATAAATTATAAATAAATGAGATTCTGGTTTCCATAGTTCAAAGAAAAAAAAATTGTGGTGTTGGAACTCTCCGCAATTTGATATGTGCTCACATTGATTAGTTTAGATCGACATTTGAGTTTCCAAAATTAAGATTTGAATACAAGTACGGGTAATAATTTACTTGAAGCACCATAGTCCAAACAATTATATATAAATGTATTATGTTCAATACAAATGCATTATGCTTTACTTTAAACTGTTTTGTTGCTTTTTATGGGCTTTTTTCTGGAGATAACTAAATTATGCTCTATATAACAAATAAAACACCGACGTTTTAGTAATAGACTTTTAAATTATTTCAGGTTGGTTAATTCATAAAAAACAAAGAAAAAATCGACATAAATGTGTACGTCTTCTGCTAAAACGGACATTTTTTTCTAAATGAAAATTTTCTTGCAACTATCATAACGCCCCGACTCTTTAGTCTTTATACAGATATTTTAAAATATATGTCATTTTATTCAAACTTTCATATAAAAAATAATTATTATTTTAGTGCAGCTGCTATATATTGTACCGTATGTAATCATAGAAAAGTCTGTCTATGATCAGAACTGATTTAATATGTTACTCATATACACAAATTAATCCAGGGTATACAAGCGGCTAAGATGCCATTACGTATATATAAACTTTTGTAAACAACAATCTCCCTTAAATTAATACTCTGGTTTAAGTTAATCGATTAAGCACGATATAACCACTGCAATTTTTTTTTAAGGAAAAAAATGGAAGCGCCGCCCAGTTTTATTTCGTTAAAAATGAAAAAGTACAAAACTTTAGCGTTTCTAACATAACCACTGCATTAGGCCGTTAAACACAGTAGTTAAATTTAACGTTTCTATTTGATCGATAGCAAATGCTTGATAGCACTATCACTTCATTAAAATGATAAGACAACGACTAGAAAATTTTAGAAAGTGATAACAGATCAGATATTTGATAAAAAAAAAATTTCTTGCTATTTCTGAGTATCATATAATGCTATAATCATGGAATATATAATAAAATGAAGTTCCACATGTCATTATTTTTGTTTTTTTTTTTTGTGATGAACGTTATGATTCATGAATATTAGTGGTAGTAGAGTAGACAATGACAATTTAATATTTTTCACATTTTGGTTGAACTTGGAGTACAGTCTTTTTGCTGGGAAGAGCCGAGAGTATTAGTCAGACTCAGACAGTTCAAATGGTTTTGTCGCTTTGTACCCGTTCAATGCTCCAGGTCCAGTCAATTTATCATCTTTTTTTTTTTTTTTTTGAAAATGAATTTATCATCTTACTACTCCATAGGTCATTTTGGATTGTAGTAACAGTGGAAGCCACACAAAAATTCACGGATTTTTACTTATTGATCATGCATATCCACGTCATTCACTTCTCCGTATTAGTGTAAATTTTGCGTAGATTTTATAGTGTTCAAAATGCTTCTGCAACCCCATTTGTTTTCTTTTTGGATTCATGCAATTCAGGTTGTGCTTTCTGAATTCTGATTCGGGAAAGAGAATCGCTTCAACTGCCTTCCGTACAGGTACATCCACATCCGATCACAAGGTTCATGTCAGTAATACAAAAACCCGGTGTACATAAAACACATATACCGAATCACTCATCACCGTCTATTGTTTTTAAGTACTCATCCGCACCGTTTAGATTATGCAAAATCAATCAAACTCTTCGCTGGTTCAGATATTTAATGTTACGTGTCAGATGTTTAGACGATTTTTACCCGGGTTAGTATTACTTACTCTCACTCTTTTCTATCTTCGCTCCAAAAGAAGTACGGTTCAATTACTACACTTGAATTTTCCTCTTGACCTCTTGACCTTTTCGAATTCATCATTTGTTATGGTGAGAATGAGATTTCTTTTATCTCCTTCTAACTTTTTAGTTTTGCACAATTTCTAGCTCTTGATCGAGTTATCTTAGATACTACGAATCAACTAGATTTCTGATCATTTTCTTGTTTAATAACAATTCATCCTTTAACAGGTTTAGGAGCTAAAGGTAACTTCTCTCGATTGTTCCAACTTCTTTTTTTTTACTGTTTCTCTCCTTTTTACACTTCTAGAAGTGTTTTTTGGAGAGATTTTCTTTAGTGCAACTTTTTGACCTTGTAGTTGTTGGTATCAAGTGTGAAAATCACTCCTTTTTGACAGCTGACACGAATCACTTTCCGAAAATGGAAACCCTAGATCTCTGATTAATGTATGGTTGTGTTCGGATATGAAATTGAAAAGTCAGTAGTATATAATAACTGTTTAGTCAGGTGCATTGTTTGATTACATCTATGATGCTCAGCTGGCTTGATTATTTGGTGCTTGTTTTGGTTAGTGAAGCACACACGAGCTATCTTTACTTGCTTAGTACCTGAAACCCTGTCTCTCTGGAAATTAAGTGCTTTTTTACCCAAAATTGTTGCTGAAAAAAATGATTAAATGCTTTTGATGTCCTTTTTGCACAAAATATTAGCATATTATGGGACTCATTAAGTGTAGCAGGCACTGATATATCAAATAGAACATGTTGGCAATTCTTCATCTTAGTTTGATACAATGAGAGAGCCACTTGACAATTACTTTTCAAATCAAGTCAAACAGGTTTAAATTTGGATTATAAATTTATGATATGTTGTTGAACTTGGACATGTAGATAGCCTACTGACAAAACCCACTTGATGATGACTAAATAACAGTGCATAACTTTTCATGATTACATGAAATGCACTTCTTCTTCTTTTTTTTCCCTTAATATTTATCATGTCTTTTTAATAATATTCAATTGACATGTAGTCATTGTTTTGCTAACATTTTCATTTTTCTTCTTTACTTTAATCTGTAGGAAATGGGCATTAACAAGCTTATAGCAGATATGGATTTGGACATAGTTGATCTCAGTGATGATGAAAGTACAGGGAAAACAGGGGTAAAGCCGAAAGGTGGAACTGTTGCTATCAATTCAGGAAATGAGACTGAAACTAACAAGGAAGACAGAGAGATCAAAATGCTGAATGAAAATGAGACAGGGATCAATTGGGATCTGTTAGAAATGGAATCAGATAATGAAAAGGTTGAAACCCAAAAAGAATCCCAGGCAAGTGGTAATTCCGTATTATTGTTGGAGGCAGGGTCTGATCCTTTAGTGTTGAGTAACAGAGAGGATCATTTGAACATGAATAACTATAGTAGTTTGGATTTAGATATGAGGGATAAGGGGGACCAGTTGAAGGGTTTAAGTCAAAATAATGCTGTTTGTTCTAGCGAAAGCAGGGTTGGTTCAGAAGACATGGCGGTAGAGTTGTCTTTGGTCAGTGAAGATATTGATATAGAAAATGAGAAGAGAGAGGGGTTAAATGATAACATAGAATTGGATCTAAATGCAAATAAAAAATTGCACTTGAGCTTGGGAATGGATATAGAAAATTTGAAAGGGCTAACTGAAAATAGCACTATTAGCGATGCTGAAAACAAGGAGAATTTTGCAGAAAAGAGACTAGGATTGGTTTTGGGTAGTACAGATGATAAGATGGAAAATGAAAATATGCAGGCATTAGACAAAAATGAAGACCTGGATGAGGATAAAATTCAGAGAATTGGGTTGTATTTGGGAAAGCCTAGAGATTTCGACGTGGTAATTGAAAGTAATGTTGATACCACTTTGGAAAAGAGACATAAATCTGAGAAATTGGAAATGCAAATCATCTTGGAGAATGGTGACAAGGAGCCAAGAATTGATTATATGGATGGACTGAATGACAATTCTGACTCAGGTACTTCTGCAATTAATAGGATGTGTTTAGGTCCAGGGGAAGTAGATGGTTATTTAAAGGACTCAAAAGGATCAAGTGTTGTTAGTTGTTTTGAAAGCAAGGATAGCTCTGATAAAATGGACCGTGTAACAATTTTGCTTAAGAAAGACAAGGAGATGGACAATGAAAAGATAGAGGGTGCAATCGCTAATGTAGATGTTGTGCTGAAAGAGGGTGTAAACAGTGAGGTTTTGATTAAAGACAGTAAAGCAGGATTTTCTGAAAATAAAGACAAGGGAGAAGAAGTTGATCGTGAGAAGTTGAATCTGGAGGTTGTTGCAAATAGTACTGCCGTCAGCGATGACTCAGAAGTGAATGGCTTTCAATTGGTTGTGTATACTGGTGTTCAGGACACGATTGTTGCTTCCAGCAAGGGGGTAGTAATAAACAAGGGCCAAACAGAAATTATTGAGCCCTTGTTGGACAATGCAAACACAGAATTCGGTTCAAATTTTGAACCAAGCAACAATGTTGGTCTGACAATGAGTAAGAATGAAATGGAGACGATGAATCCTGGATCGCCTTCGAGCAGCATTTTGGACAGCAAGTCCCCTAAAAGAAGGGGTAGACCTAGAAAAGGAAAGGGGAAAATGAATGATACAAGTACTGATTTGGCATTGGTTGTTTATAACTCTGGAGAAAACTCAAGTTCTAGAGGAAAGAGGGAGAGAAAAGAGAGCAAATACCTGAGCCATCCCTATACTATTATTGAGTTTAGTCCCAAAAAGCCCAAAATAGAACTGGTCACAAATGAAGAGACCAATAATGCAGAAGAGGAAAAGAAGATGAAAACTGACATGGATTCTCAACAAGTGGCAGTTGAGCTAATTTCTACAGCCCAAGGCCCATTAAATCATCAGCAAACCAAACTCACAATGGCTGCAATGGGCTTTCTCACTTCATTTCGTGATTCAGTCTGTAGCAAAGTAAATGTAAAAACATCTCAAGAGGTTTGGCCACTGACCAGTGAGCCAACTGAAGTACACCGAGATCATCATGTGCTCCTCGATGCGAGGCATAAGTTGGATGGGATCATCTCGTCAATTACGGGGTCAGGTCTGGAAAATAAAGAGAGTTTGGTTGGTGATGTCAGGGGCCTTGTGGACAAGATTAACTTAATTCTGGCCAAGGACATCAATAGGTACATTTTTCTTAGTTTTATTTACCTCACAAATATGAGTTACATTGCAACTCAGCCAAGTATGACTGGGATGGTTGGCCTTTAGTAAGTAGTTTACTCACTGTCACAAGAGAGCAGGAGTTGTCTGATGAATGGAATATTACAAGCACTTGCCAGTGAATATTTTGTGTTTAAATATGGTAACAATCACCCTCTAAGTGTCTCCGTGTCTGGTTCATGTCAGTGGCATTTTAGATTGTACCTGTTGGTATCTCTAGCCTTTAGAATTATTAACTCTCAAGTACCATGTTTCTATAATAGGATTTAACATGAAAGCACGCTGGTTCAGAGTAGTAGAAACCACATTCCTGTGCAAGTAACTTACAGCAATATTGAGGAGGTTTTTGTAGTATATTTTCCAAATTTATAGTTTATGGCTATTACTTTGTGACAGGACTTTGGAGTCCAACATGGGAAATAGAGGACTTCAGCCGCAAATCATCAATTTGGAGTAACTATAATTATAACTGGTATCATCACTTTTCTAATTTGAGTAGAACTTATGTTTTTATTTTGATACTAGCAGTGGTGATATCTAAGATCACTTAATTTAAAAAGTTATAATCTGCATCGTCTTCTTGTAGTAAATTTAAATTAAGTCTTCTTTCAGTACCTTGACAGCTTATAATCTCTAATTTGATGGACTTGGCTTTGAATGGTGCAATGAAATGATGAATATGTAGGGAGTTATTCTTTTCCGTGGATTATATTTTTTCCCCGATGAAAGTTCAGTCATTATCTGTTTTAATTTCATACGTTAGCTTATATGTTAGGTTTGCTTATATGCTGTGTGACTGTCTGATGGAAATAGATGAGAAGTATGCTTTGTGAACATGCTTAGCAGCTTTTGATAAGTTAATTTCAGAATTAGGACCCACATAGTTGATGCTTTGAAGCGCCTTGTATGGTTATTTAGTAGGAAGTCTTTGTTAGGAAATTCTTTGCTTCCTAAGAGAGTAACATTGAAAGGCAATAACTATCTCCAAATTAAAGAAGAGAAGAGCAAGGAAAGGCACATGCAGACTTTATTCTTCTATTGTTTTCCATTGCGTGATGAATCTTTCTATTACTTAATATATAGAGTTCAGCTTTTTACATAAGCACCTTTAGTTCAGAATCTTCACTTAAATGGACTAGAGGCACTTTATATGGCCGACAGAAAAAAAATAGATAATGTCACAGAAAAAAAATTTATATACGCAAATAACGACAAGGAATTGAAGAAAAATAACATAGAAAATTAACTGCCAAGGTGAAACAGAGAAAAATTACAGAGGTAAGGGATTAAGAAGTGTGAAAGGGAAAAAACGGCTTTCAAGCATTTGGTCAAACCTATTTTCAAATCAATGGACCACGCACGTTTTAATCTCTTTTCTCTTTTTGTTATACCCCACATGCTATAGCTTCATCTTGACACTTCTTTTTCTCTTCCACTTTTATGCATCAGATTTTTTCTGGCATGTGACACTAGCATCTCACACTTGGTCACTAGCCTATTAACAAGTTCAATTATTTTTTCCCCTCAATACTAAATTAAGCAACTCAGTCTCTGGTGTTCCCAAATTTTTAAAAAGGAACTGTTGCGGAAGATTAAACAAAATTTTATATGATCATCAGAAAAAGTAAATTTTAGTTAAGACTTGTTGAAGAGGGTATATCTGGATAGTGGAGAACTTAATTACTTAAAAAGAAATAAATTTAGCTAGGTTAATGATGTTAAAAGGCAGTTGAAAGCAGTAATAAATGTTAAGGAAATAATAGTTTGCTCTATAGCATAGCCGATAAAATGAATTAATTTTTTATACTAGTTTACAATGATGGTTCTATATTTCTAGTACCAGCCATTATCTATATAGCTTCTTTATCTGTTCTTTTGAATTCACATTTTCTTTTTTTGGAAATAAGCGGGTGAAAATCCCACCACTTTCCATTAATTGAAAAGCAAAGTAACAAACAACAAAATCATCTTTAACTTATAGCAAACAAAATACATAAATAAATAAAGATTCTGACTACTGCTTGCGCAAATTTGGGGAGTTAAGCTCTCAAATCAATCAAGTTAAACCATAAATTGCCTCCCGTTAATGGGGAACACAAGAAAAGCCAGTCTTTTTCATGCATCCTTTTAAACGATTACAGATCTATTACTGAGATATGTTTCTTCTATATAAAACACTGTATCAACCTAAGAAGTCATATCTCAATCTCTTTTACTTATTCTCTTTCAGATATATGGCTGTGTTCACTCCTAGATTGTTTAATTAATTATAAATCAAACCGTAATGCTATCCCTGGTAAGATACCATAGTGACCAGCTCATCTCAGAAATAGATTCTGACTCGTATCAGTTGCTTTCAGCTCTCATACGGGTTCTGCAATTATTAGTTCTTTTTAAATATCCTTTTCTTTTTGCTAAAGCAGAGTTTGTTTTGTTCATACAGCGCCAGATTGATCTCGAACATACAGGAAATAGCCAAAAATAAATAAATAAATAAGAAGAAGAAGAAAAAAGAGATAATTTCAAGCACACCATAAGCATTTATTCGTCTTTATTGTGTTCTCTTGAATTTCTATATTCGCAAGATTTATATGAACTACGTAGAAGACTACACTATGTCAAAACTCATTCGATAAACCATAAATTTAACGTATTGCATCAGCTTTCTTTTTTTATTGCATTTAAATGCAACTATTATGAGCGTATAAGAAAATGAATTATTAGTGTTTTGAATTCTTCAAGGCCAACCTAGAGCACTAGTGCTGTAGTAGTGCAACTAAGAACTGTGCATCGTAGAGATTTTTGCAGTACTAATTTAGAACAATATATATTGAAAGGTACAAATCAAAAGGAATAGATAAGTATTCAAGTAGTACTCAGCTCAAATACTTCTTGAACTTTAAAGTAGAATATACAGGAAAAAGCACGAAGCGAATCGAGAAATTAATATATTGAGAAATGAACTACTCAAAGTACTTCACTTTTATCATGATCATCATCATCTTTAGTCATTACATTTCCACACACAAATGATGAAACCAAATGGAAGGGAAGTTCTTCCAACTCAAAAGACATAGAGCACGGATCAAAAGAAACACAAAAGGAAAATCAAATCCCAAAGGTAAAGAAATTGGAAAAAAAAAATAAAGAAAAGAAAAATAAAGTCATTTCTAGTACTAAGTTTTCCGTCAATACTACTTAAATTCTAGGGATTCCATGTTTCTCCAGTTAAATAGCAGTAGAGGGACCATGGTTTCCAATCATTGGGCCCCACAAACCAGTCTCATCATCACGGGTGCTGTCACCACAGCAATATGGCTCGTGCCACTCTATCGGTAATGCCCTACCCACCGGTTTGACATCAACCTCTCTAGTTTCGTTATGCCCTATAAATGGCAATGGCAAAGCCAATTCCTGAGCAGGTTCCATCTCTTGTGCATGCGTCCCGCCACCGGCACCAATTGAAAATCGAAGTGCATGTAATGCTTGCAAGCTGCTCAAATCTATCCCACTATTGATCTCTCCAATGCCTAATTCGCTCCCATCACCTCCTGCCAAGAACTTGTTTTCAAGGTTGAACCCGAGACCATAACCATACTTCCATTCGGCAAAATTAGCCGACTCTTGAAGTGGCAACTGCAGGCCAGAAAAAGAGAGCTGGAGAGCAGTGGCTGGTTGGAGGAGGTGGCTTTGCATGTTGACAGACTGCTTCTTAGGGTTTGCACGCTTATTCTTGCGGCATCCACCACCAACTGGTACATTCCGAAGAGACCCTCCTTTGGTCCAATAACGTCGGCAGGTCTTGCAAAAGTACCTTGGCTGGGACAAGCTGTAGTTGTTGTAATAACAGAATTTGGTGTGTGTAGACTCGCATCTCGGGCATTTCAATGGTTGATCATGCTGGGGGCGCAGCCTTTTATCGATGGGAGGCAGTGGGGTGCCAAGTGGACGTGGGCTTGGAATTAATTCTGCTGACAGAGGTGATGACGAATTCGTGCCAGCATCCTCAGTGGCAATGCCCTGTTAATGTACATTTTAAGTTAGGAAATGTTGGCTAGAAAGTTCAATTAATAAAGGGATGGATTTAGTGATTGGTTATCAAAAAAGGATAGATTGATTGGTTAAAAAATTGGAAAGGTCATTCCGTCATTGGGATGTGTAATGATTTGCAGAGGTGGTCCAAGGAATGTGAACATCAACGTGAATTTCAGGGCCCGAAAATATAACATGTGTTTGAAAGATAATAATGTGGGAATTTTGCTCGTGTTTTGTTGGAGGTAAGAGAATTCAAATTTGAGTCATCAAGTTCAATTTCGTACCGCTTGTTAGGATAATACTTTCCCAATTAATGCACTCACTTTGTATATGTAAAGTACGATTCAAAGATTACATGCAGATACTACGGCCTTATATATATATTGAGAGCAGAAAACACTTTATAGTTTATAGTCATCCTAAAGACGTTATATACAACTACAAGCATATATTAGTTTTGTTTCACGTCATGCATTTGGATGGATTGATGAACCTAGAAACTTAGGTTAACAAAAATTGTAATATCCTTTATAATTGGTTGCAAATAAAGAAGAAGAACTTGAGATACTCGGTATATATACACATTCAAAACATTATTTTAGACCTATCAATTCATTTAATTTTCTTAAGACGGACCAACATTTTTTGTATGCGCAAGAACATTTCTCCATGGCTAAAATAAAACTACTGTCAAATAGAATCTATGAACCTATGTCTAGAGTTTCTACTTAACAGAAAAGAGCCTAGGTTTTGAGGTTAATCTTTGGGGGCTGTCACGTAATTGTGGGCACAAATAGGTGGTTTTGTTTTATCCCTTGATCATATAATATACATAAACCCTACAAATTTGGATTAAGAATTGAGTAGCTAGGGTCCATTTTTCTACTTCATAGCCACACCAGCACAAGGGCGGCAATTTTGAATGGCTAAAATCTTATCATGTTAGTGACACTATATCCTTAATTGGGAAATATTAATTCTAGTTCCTTCGTATCAAAACGACCCCCCACCCCCACCCACCCCAAAAAAAAAAAAACTTTCTAATTGCATGTGCTTAGAACAAACTTACATCTATTTTTAAGTAAAACCTAAAAAAATATAATAGAAGCTTTCCAAGCAGAATATATAGTCGATTTTTTAACTTGTCACCTGTATGAATTATGTTTTTCAACTTGAGCTAATTAAAACATATAAGATATCAAAAGCAAGTACATGACTCAAAAGGAGAGTGATAGTGATTCAATTGCAACAGTTTTTTACCTTAAGCCAGTCAGAGGAGTCCATGCAAATTTGCATCGAAGATGCAGCAATTAATTAATTAAACAAGCCTAGTATAACTAGCAATTTGTTTGTAGGCCTCCGGAATTTCCAAAATGAAGTAGTCTATAATGAAACAAGCTTCAATAGGGTCTTCTTAGAGTAGTGTGATTGAGAGAGATGGAGAGAGATGAGTTGGTGGGTTGGTGAGGGATAAATGAAGGAAATGGGGGTGGTGGTGGTGTGAAATAAGAAGAGAGCAAAAGGGACATAGAGAGAGTGCATGTATGAACAGCGTTACAGCAAGCCGAACTGACTGGGCCCCCATAGAGACTTCTGTGGGCCACAACTTGTCTCTAGAGGTTTTCCTTTTCTACTTTCTATTTTGTTGGATTTATTTTCAGAGTTAAGACTAAGACCAACAAATTAACCTATTATATCCGCAGTCTTTGTCTGTTATTTGTTTCTAACATTTGTTCGGAAATAATAATGATGGACGTTGCTTTTGCAAGATCACGCAGTTTCTTTTCCATGGTAAAAGTCTATTAAAGTAAATTTTTCTACAAGTAAACAAAATATATTTTGATTCTTGACAGAACATATTCCTTCGCTGACAAGTCAAAAATTAAAGCCATCACATTATTTCAATGTTAAAGCATCAATTATTCTTAACATAATGAAATTAAATATAGTAATTAATTATTATTGTAATATACAGAAAATGTTTTAGTCTTGTACCTTTTCAGTTTTCACTACTCACACTAATTATCATCTGTCTGGTCTGTTTCTCTTTCTCCATTTTTATTTTGATCCAAAGGTTAATGTGTGCTCTTCATTCTTCTAATTTAAAAGGAAATGTATTTTTGACATGCCTAATTTACAACGAAACTCTTAACTAAAGCAATAATAAATTGTTGTATTTCTTAGTACGAATTCCGTGTGGCTGCAGGTTGCTATTTATACAACTTCTCCTGTTAGAATTTTAGCATTTTGCAAAATATAACTTCTGTAAGAATAATTTTAAATTTTGTTGAAAATTTGCAACATAGATTTTTTATTTTTTTATATACAGTTTTGTTTCTCCGTGCATAATTTCCGTCCGAAGTGAAACCTAAATAAAAGTTTTAGTATCAAGTAAAATCACCCTCATTTTTTTTGTTTGAAATGTGGCATAGTAAGGATACAAACAACCGAAAAGCTAAATAATTATTATTTTAAGTTTAGCAACTTGGTATTTTTAACTTTACTCGAGCAAAAGTGTAAAACCAATTTGCACCTTAATTATAACAGGTCAATAGTACACCATCTTGATGCAGAATAGGTCAAGAGTAAATTTACTTTAAAGCACTTTAACACCTGCTTCGTAGGAAGAAGTTATTGCTAAAATTAAATCTGACTTGCCGAAAAAATAATAAAAATATCAAAATATAAAAAGACTGAAAATACATTTTTACCTTTCTTTTTCATTTTTTTCCCAGTGCATACCATTACTACAAATGTGGAGGTCCCACATTTTTGTAATGGAAAATATAGAAAGCTTACCTCAATCACAGAGTTTCAGGACGCGCAAGTTTGACTATCGTAGCAGCGTTGTAATCAACAAAAGTAATTTGACTGCTTTTAGTTCATTTAACTATTCTATAACTGATAGCTATATATAACAATTCTGTTGTATTAAGTATTGTTTACAGAAAAGTAATTTCTATTGAAGCTCTCGTTATGTACTAATTTTGCTCCAAATTAACAATAACTTTATTTTATTACAGTATTTATAGGTGCAATTCCAGAATTTTTCATCTTTTACCATCCCATCCAAAAATAAAAAGAACGCTGGAAAGTGTCTTTCCGTTTTTGAACCAACGGTTCACTTCTGGTCCCCTTCCCGCTCTCTTTCCGTAACTTTCCGCTCCCCTCTCCCCTCTCCACTCTCCACTTTTCCCTCCCCGCTCCCCTCTCCAATTTCCGCTCCTCTCTCGTTCCATGGCCCCTCCCTTTCCTTGGATCTATCTCACGTGTCTATCTTCATCCCCTTTCCTTTGTTCCATGATTATAACAATATGTTCCATGATTATAACAATCTGACCTCTTATAATAACAATCTGATCTCTTATGATAATAATACGATTCCTTATTATAATAATTTGATCCTTTATTATAGTAACAATCTGATCTCATATTATAACAATTTGATCCCTTATTATAATAATATGATATTTTATAATATGATATCTTGTAATAATATGATCTCTTATTATGACAATCTGATCTTTTATTATAATAATTTGATCCCTTATTATAACAATATGATCTCTTATTATACAATCTGATATTTTATTATAACAATCTGATCCCTTATTATAACAATATAATCTCTTATAATTATAATAATCTGATATCTTATTATAACAATTTGATCAGTTATTATTATAACAATCTGATATCTTATTATTGTAAGTTGACTGATGGAGGGAGAAGGGAGGAGAGATGGAGTGATAGGTGCAGGGAGGGATGGAGGGAGAGAGGGATCACGCGGGAAGGGGGAGGAGTCGCATAAAAGGAGGGAGGGAGCGCGCTGGAGAATTACGGAAGGGAGGGAAAGGAAAGCGGAATGGTACGGAATGACAATCCTAAGAATTGTAATAAGTAATTTCTATTTTATTATTATAATATTTGAGATACAGAAGTATTATAATATTAAAAAAAAAATGCTGGAGTCCAACTAAAGCTAGGAGTAGTTTATTCTAGGTGTGCATTCTCCGGTTTCAAACTCTAACATCCGATCTGAACTAATATGATATGATCTTCAAATTTGAGACTTATAAGAGACTAAATTTTACGCTTTCTTTTTTGTAAGTTTTTATTTTTCTAGATTATTAAAAAAAATATTATTGGAGTGTCCATAATTTTTTTATCATTGAGTTTTTATAAATAAAAAAGTTTGAGAAAATATATAATTTGGTTTGTATAAAATTTAAATATGAAAATCATATCGAATAGTTTAAATCAGCTATTTGAAATTTGAACGCAAGAACGGAAACATACGATCCATCTCATTCGTAGGACTATATATAGTGTTTTCTAATATTTTGTAATGAAATAAATGATAATTAATATAATGCTAGTAAAATAAGAAAAATACAACCAAGACTTGGGCTCTGATCGGAACCACAAACAAACGGAAAAGAAAAGAAAAGAAAAGAAAAGAAAAGAAAAGAATTCTGACGCGAAATCGTTTCCGGCGATCGGCGGAGGTCGGAGGAAATCGCGAGAGTTTGATCGGCCACCGGAGGAAGGCGAGATCCGACGGCCGAAAGGAATTCCGGCCAAATTTCTTGGTTTTGGAGAGGAATTCACGAGCCCAAAACTTTCTCGCAGAATCGCGCCAAACGAACTCTCGCTCCTCTCCTTCGCCGGTTCCGATCAGAAGATTTCGGAAAGTGAATTCCGTTTCCGATTCTCGTGGTTAAATTTGAGGTTTCCGATCAGAGCCTTAATCAGTCTTACTCGAATTTACCTAGTCTAATATTGTAATAAAATTCAAAAGGTGATAGAATAGCATATTTTACAAAGTCTTGGAGGATCCACTAAGCACTTAAATTAGATTCTTATACCTAAACATTTGAAAATGTTAACGTACTAGAAAGGATACGGAGTCGATACTATTTGCCCCCATGATGAAGCATTCTCACAGTAACTTTTCAACAGAGTAACAAGATAAACCGTCAAAAATGAGAAAAAAACAGAGTAAAATATATAAGAGTTAAGTGGCAAATGGTGAACGGAAAAGATGTCGACGTCAGCCGAGAATTTCTTGGGTCTTGCAACAACAGGCCAAACAATACAGAACCGAAAGCCGCACTCTTACTGGACCCCACCTCATTCATACTGTCAGGAAAAATAAAACTAAGATTTATACTAGGTTTACCATTCAATAAATGCACTAGAACTGTGTGCTCCCCCGACATGATTAAGCTAAATCATGTTTGTAAATATAATTGCAAACAATTGCATTATTTGCTGTCAAATTAATTTCTGATGACGGTTGTTTCAAATTAATATATTGCTAAGGGAAGAACATCATTTCTAAATAACAAGCAAATGCGCACGCCCCAAATGTGTGGATAAAATATAATTCAGAATTTTAACAAACTAAAAAATTATCAAAATATAATTTATGAAAAAAAATTTCATACATATAATGAAAATATTTCGCAAGTCATCTAAATTTTCAAAATAGATTATATCTTCATTTATATTAATATAATTTTGTCTTTTTTGCATTAATTGAGATTGACCAAAAAAAGGAATTATATAAATGAGATGTTTTTACCCATCGCCTAAATATTTTTCAGATAAAACGTCAACCTTTTATCTAATATTCAAATCTTAACCACGTATCATATTAGATTAACAAAATCAATGATCCATATTTGATGTTAGATGTTGTTAACACCTTTTATCTGATATGTTTATGTCTTTTTAATGAATGCTTTTATAAGTAGTAGAGATAACTGTTTAAACCAATTTATAAAAACTATTACTAAATGTTTAACTATATATAGTTACAAATATTATTGTATTCTTGTGCTTATCCTTGTGGTTATTTGTGTCCCATCAATTTGCATACAGATTCCATATACAAGTTCCTTTTTAATTTTTTTCCCACAAAAATAAACCAACCCTTTTATTCATTAAGTTCGCAAAATGACAACACAAAACAACTCAAATTGAATCAAGAAATTAAATGTCCAGGTTCATTTGTACTTTGCAATGACTCTAATATAAAACCAGACCTTACTGAGAGTTAAAACTACACTAAATATACTTTGATTTAAAATTTTTATATTGCAAGCATAAGCGTAACTTGTGCTTCAAACATTTTAGTACTCAACAAATAAAGAACATTTTTGTACTAATTAAATCGTTTCATATTTATTATTTAATAAAATCAAATCATGCTATTGAGTTCGTAACATTTATAGAAAATGTGCCTCGCGATTTGTATACGTGTAATCTTGTATATTATCAAACAACTAAACAGTCTAAACTTTCACACATCATTTTTATATTTTGACAAGTTACATTGTTTGACTATATGTTGAAATTATCATATTGGGTATTCTGATTGCATATTGTATACCAATTTTGAATATATAAATATAACTAGTGCTTGATTTGAATTCCAGACAAAAATTAAATAAATTTCCATAATTCTTATATTAAATTCGCTTTGGATGTTCGGCGACTACCAAAAAAAAAAACTTGTCAAAGAAAAATCTAAAGAGCTTAATAATTATTTTTACTGATGGTCAAATAAATTCTAAATTATATGAAGCTTCGTACGCGCTATCCAAAAAGCAAGAAGGATACACATAATTTTTTCTATTTTTTTTTTTTGAGACAAATTTATTCAATGTTGTTCTTGTCAAATTTATTACATTAAATTATTGACATCGGAGTTGTTTTTTAATCATAATTTTTACTCAAGTCGAAAGAAAAGTTGGGAGAACATACTTTTCTAAGAAACGTTCTGCATGACTTGAAATTTTCCTTTCCCAAATACTTTGATAAGATTAAACTAATGGAGTGGACCTAATCCAGGCAAAGGTATGGGCCCTTGTATTTTGCATTAAATTTTGATATTTTGGGGAAAAGATTTGTGTGGTTGCGTATCTTTTTCTTCGTCGCCCGTCTCAAGCAAGGTATCGGTTCTTCCCCAACCTCAGTCCCGGTCACTAGTCGTGCCAAAGCCTGCTGCGTCACATTTTTTTCAGTCTAACCCTCTTAAAGTCTATTTTCTTTGTTTGTCCAATAAGATCCATAAATTAGCAAGATTTGAAGAACAGTACCAATTCTTTATTACGTATAATG
Organism: Rhynchospora tenuis; assembly: GCA_027725995.1. Taxonomy (NCBI): domain Eukaryota; kingdom Viridiplantae; phylum Streptophyta; class Magnoliopsida; order Poales; family Cyperaceae; genus Rhynchospora; species Rhynchospora tenuis. The sequence goes on along the minus strand of CM050889.1, from coordinate 52,855,980 downwards.
AATGACTTTGATTAATTAGGACTCAAACCAAACTTAAAACTGGTCCATGACATAATTTATTTTTATGATAATAATGATCTATACAGTTCATTTGTCACATTCTTTGGACTACTATGTGATAAAAAAAAATGACCTATACAATTTAATTTTGTCGAGAGCCGGTTTGTTGGACCCAATTTTTTCTACTCAAAGAACATATTTTCTCTCAGTCACTTAGCACATTCGCTAAAAATATTCTTACTATGCGGAAACTCACAGAATTTTGTTTGCTTGGATATTTTGTATATTGAAATGCTCAGAGATTTATATCCTTGTATGGTTAATCTAAAAACCATATTTATACTTCACGACAATATTTTCTTAATACACTTAAGCTTCATTAGAGAAAACAGTCTTTTTTTTTCTTGATTTGATATATCAAACATATGATTTTCAGTGTCTATAAATTTATTCTTACATTTTTTAAAGCTAAAGCGTGCCTACTAAGCTGTTAATACTTTAGCAGTTGAGGGAAAAAAACAAATAAAAAATATTATTACCATGTGAAAGGTATATTTTGGAAGGTTACACTTCAAAAAACAGTTCTTGAATAAAAAATTAAGGAGCAGTTGTGGAGGTATAAGGTGTTTGACGTTAGTGGGTAAACAGACAATCCAAGGACATGACGTGGCATGGTGCATTGTCGGCAGTGAACGGCGAGAGACGGCGCGTGACGAGGGATTGAGATCATACGTCGCTATCTTCAACGAACAGGATTGACCACACACCTTTCACTTGATCCAATGCGTATGTTCTCGTCTTCCTCTTTCTTTCTTTCCCCAGCTGGCCCAAGGCCCCAAGCCCTTCTCCCTCCGCCGACCACGTGCGCCGCGCGTGATACCACGCTTCTCTTATTTTCATTTTTCATTTTTGCATGTTAATTGTTTCTTGGGGTTGTTTTGATTGAATTTGTTACGTGGTCCAGAATAAAGCTTGATAATGTAACAAAAAACATGTATAACCGTAGCATGTCAATGTATTGTCGAGTCAAATTGAATAGTCTATAAATATTAAGTTGGAATTCATTCACACAAACACAATATTACAATCTTCAAAAATAATTTTTAGAATCAAAAGAGTGGATTCGAAACACGAGTAGGGAGTTTTTATGAACATTTCAATTTTTAACATAAGTTGGAAACCTTAACCTGATTAAAGTTGGGATATAAATTGATAGCTGGCTCGTAACTTGATAAAAGTTTTCTTTTTTTTTTTTTTCGTGAGCTTGATGGCAGATACCAAGTAAACAAGTAATAACCTGATTAAAGTCCATTTGTGGATATATATAAATTTCAAAAGGTGGGAAGGTTGACCTCATTCTTTCTTAAGAAAAAAAGTTTGAAATGGGAATTTAGCTTGTCAACTTATTTGTTTATATGGCGCATAATATATGAATATGATATTACAATTTTAAAAGATAATTAGTTTAGAATGGAAGATTCAGAATGTGAACGTTTTTATGTTAATCATGCGTATAAACGACGAAATCCGACATGAGTTTTATCATTCATTATACAATTTGAGAAGCTACATACAAGGGTATTTAGCTATCTTTATCATGATTCAATTTACAATCTAAATTGAAGCAAGTGATGTCAGCTAAGTGTAGAATGTGAACTCTTTTGAAGAAGACAAACGAATGATGTAAACTAAATGCTCATATGCCAATAATTTGCTAGTTGTATGCTTTGAAGTGCTTTTCTAGAACACTAGGTCATAACTAACAAGACACAGCAATTTGTGTTGAAATTTTGAATGCAGGAGGATAACAATACGGTTAGACTTCCAAGCCATTGGCCTGAGGTTTCTTCATCAATTTGAGAACTAATACAAGGAAAGTATGGCACATACCATCCATACCAAACCCTCATCATTCCCCCATAAGTTCCATAACTAACTATCCTTATTTTTGACTTATTATCTCATCATCTTACAATTTAAATTTTAACCAATTAGCTAGTTGCATTCGTTACCTACTACATACATCTCAAACCCAGTGCAGTGCAGTGCAGTCTCAACCAAAAAGAATATCTGGGCCTAAGTTAAAGGCTCCAACATTTTTTATTGCGGTTCTACTAAGGCCCAATAAAGTAAACCTTATCATATGATTTATTCGATGAGCCCATAAAATATTGTGCACTATGTCCAAAAAGAAAAAGAAAACAAAAAAGAATGTGAGAGAGAAAAGAAAAGAACCAAAAAACTCTGCTAAAGGGGAATGAGAAAGATTCACATCGGAAGTACTGTTGATCTGGAAACATTGACCATCTTTAATTCAAACCTGACCTGGTTCTGGGACCTATTTCTAGGGATTAGAGAAGGGATCCCACTAACAGTCTCTTTCTTTTCTTTTCTTTTTTTTTTGTTTTGTTTTTTTTTTCTTTTCTTTTCTTTTTTTTTTTATAAAAAAAATCCTAAGCCCGTTGGAAACAGTCTCTTTCTTATTTGGCAGTTGCCAGTTGGCAACATACATTTCATGAGTTAGGATTTTTTTTTTTTTTGGTAAATATGTTTTAGGATTTATGTAGCATATATTATATAAATGTGCTGTGGCTGATAACTTGCTACCTAATCAGATAAAACCTTTTAACAATAACACAGATGCACAGAACATACTCGCCACAGGGAAACCAAATTCTTTCTCTGTGCTGATATAAGTTTTGGAAGCTCTACCTTGAGCAGAATTTCTTGGCTTATGATGGATTAAGGAATCACGTTGAATTAGATTCTGGTAGCTTTGATCACATATAAGCTCACTGAAACCAGTTGATCAACACATTGTTTGGTTCAAGTATTGTAAAAATCTCAAAATTCGGTAGACATCAGCAAGACAAATTTTTAATCAAATACAAATTAGCATTTCAAATTGTATCAGCAAGATAAGTTAAAGCTTAAGTTAGAGAATATTCTGAAGCACGCTGCTTTAAATCAATCTGAGTTATAATAATTTCTGATTAGAGCGAAACCCAATAAAGTTACTCGCATGGATTAACTGTTTCATCTGCCATTTGTTTTGATCCAATGCAAAATTTCTTCTTTTCTCTCCTTTTTAAAGATTACAAGACCCTTGTACTGATATTCTCAAGCAAACTGATCAAAGGAGGGGTCCAAAGGTCCAAAGCAATCGCCTTTCTCTCCTCCCCAAGCATTCAAAGATCTCTCTGTTTACCTGGACAAGTGATGGAGCCATTTGATCACAGCCTTTATTCAAAAGCAAAAGAGTGGCTCTCACTCGAAATCAGAATCACCATGCATGTACCCCCTTATATTTCAAAATAAAAGAGATTCGTTCTTAGAAGAACCAATACTTGACTTGCATGAGCTTTGGGAGTGTGAGAAAGAGAGAGAGACTTCAACCTTAGAGAAGCTTCTCTCTTTGCTTCCTATACTAGGATTAGGAACAACCTCCTCTAACTGGTATACTAACCAGAGAGAGAGAGAGAGAGAGAGAGAGAGCAACAACAATGTCAACATTCACGCAACCAATGGTATACCCCAATGTTATCCCAACGCATCCACCTTCCAACCCAAAGGGCTCCTTTGGGCCGGTATTTGTTGTGTTGTCTGTGATCGCAGTGCTAGCTATTATTGCTTGCTTGATTAGTCGGTTCTGTAGCCGCCGCATGTCCCGGTCAAAGCTAGACCTGATGGACAGGCCTTACGACTCAGAGAGTGACATAGAGAAGGGCGGAAAAGGCTTTGGAATAGATTTCTCAATGGTGAAACCTACCGAGGTTTCTCAGACAAGGAAAGGCGACATAGAGATCAAGTTTCCTCCAGTTAAATCTTCTATGAATAAGGATTTTAGAGGAGTCCCAAGACCGTATGGTGGTAATGTCATACATCCAGAGATTGGAGGCAGGAGATTACCAGGGGGTGTGCCAAGACCTCATGGTGGTAATGTCATACATCCAGAGATTGGAGTTGGTGGCAGGAGGTTACCAGGGAAAAATGTTATGTAATTCATAACAGAAGATTTAGATATGTTGCATCTTGATGCAAGGTGACTCTACCAGAATACTTCATTCTGGTTTCCTTTACATCATTATTTTGTTTTATCTGTTTCCTTGTAATTTCATTTTTCTTTTTCTTTTCTTTTTTTTCATTTTGGAGGGGAAGTGAGATCTAGATTGTTAGTTAATGATGAATTGTGTTAGCTTGATTCATTTTGATTGGGGGAATGTACCAGGCAAGCCGACTTTAGATTTCTTGAGAAACCATTTTCTAATGAAACCAAATGCCATTACATACACTTCATCATTTTGTAACTGAGTTGATCGGCCTTTATGAGTAATTACGAAGGAATTTATAGGTAATACTTAATCATTTACCGCCCATTAAAGCATTGCTAAAAAACGTTTCATGGAAATATTTTTCCAAATCCAAAAAAAAAACTAACACAAATAATTACTATTATGAAACTAACACACCACCCCACGCATATCCACAAAAAACAATATAGTCTACAATTTTACATACACAAAGGCATTGAGAAAGAGTGCCAATTTCCACACTGGAAACCATTGGCTAGTCATCCACCGGATCTTGCGGGCATTCATTCGCATTGCGCCTTATGGTAATAACTGGACAATCAGCATGCTTCACACAGAACTCGCTAACGGTACCAACAAATACCCTAGAAGTTTACAAATTAAAGAAAAAAAAAAGGACGTATAAATATGAAGAAAGAATAACATAGTATTTAGGTAGAGTGTTGGATACTTCCTTAGCAGTATTTGATTTGATTTCTTTTTGCTCTAAATTATATGCATAGTATAAAACATGTATGGTGTTTGCTGAGTTATCACCCAACATTAGATAAGGATAAAAAACTAACAGAACCTATAAAATGTCTTATCTTATTAAAATCCAACATCCTTTATTCATAAAAAATTATCATAATTGTCTTCGAAGAATACCTACAAAATCAAAATGTCGGGCTTAAGACCTGGTTTAAGGTCTAACTAGGCAAGGCTGTATAGTAACTTCGAGAAACACAACACCCCAAGGGAAAAAAACAGAACCATGGGAAATCGATTTGGTATTTTTACAAAGAGTAACATTACAATGTTATCATTGAAATTATAATTTAAGAACTAGACAGTAACCTTTGAAAGGGACCCAGGCCACAGAACGAAGGGAAATGATTTGGTATTTTTACAAAGAGTAACATTGATATGTTATCATTGAAATTATAATTTAAGAACTAGACAGTTACCTTTGAAAGGGACCGAGGCCACGAGAACCAACTACCAGCATATCTGGTTGGACCCTCTTTACCTCACTACAAATCACTTCTTTTGGGTCTCCTTTTCTAATCCAAGCCTCACAATTTATCTATTCAACATAAATTTTAGAACTAAAAGTCAAAAGCAAGATAACAAAAGATAAAATCAAGACCACTTAAACTTTATTGTTCTATCAATATCAGAGACTTGGCCTCTAATACAATATAGACATCACACAAAAGGGGGAAGTAGGATGCTGATCAATTATAATAAAACACAAATTTATAAATTGCAAAACCATGCATGTCTCATCTGGCATCTGGCACACAAAAATGGTAATTCAATACCACTTTTATCAAAAAAATATATTTCTCAATATTTTGCATGAAAATATGTATGAGCAAAGTGCTTTGCAATACAGCCAAGCAGGCCTAATTATAAACAAAAAAGAATAAGAATTGACCCCAAGTTGATGGCAGTGATTGACAAAGAATTCAAGCAAGTGAAGGCCTCTAATTTTGTCTATAGCCTTCATTCTCTTAAAATCTGCAGGAGATGCATAGATGCTATCCATGTCATCAAACCCTAATTAAAAAAGAGAAAACAACACAACCAAGAACCAAACAAAAGTACAAGTCATAAAATATTACAAATTTATTATCTTAATGATTAAGAACAAACACTGGTATGAAATTTACTCAGTACAAACTACCATACCAAACTGGTAAAGTGGTAAGACATGTACCAGCAAAATCTAAAAAAAAAAATCTACACCTACAAAATGATATTGAACACTGGTATACTTATAACTTCACATGTAATTCTCAAAGATTCAAACTTTGAGATTTCTTGGCGACATTGAACACATATATCAAGCGCAAACAGTCAACCCAAAACCATAACAGACAGATTCATCAAACAAACCTACCAACAAACATTACAAAAGAAAGGATTGAGAAAATCTACCATCTTCGTCTGGGATCTGTACATGGAGAAAGAGCAGCTTGAAACCAGAGAAATTGGAGCGGACGAGTTTAGAGAGAGTCCATTCGAAGGCGGAGCGGCTACTAATGGAGGGGTGCGGATACCCCTTCAGAGAAGACTCGTTGACTGCCACCATGACCTTCGTCGGCTCGCCATATCCGTCCGTCCTCTCCATTTCTCTCTCGATCCCTCTCTCTTCACACCGAGCTTGGAGATTGGAGAGGGTTCTAGTTCTTAAGTTTTATTTCGAGAGTGGACTGGAGACGCTCTATGTTTTTGGAGACGTAATACTGGATCTCTCCAGTTTGATAAAACTTTAGAAATTCATGGTATATAAAACTTGTGTATTTGATAATGATGAGATGAGGCCAGGTCATCAGAGATCAGACCAGACGGCCTCAACGGTCAGATCGGTGTCACTTGTCGTTTTGTACTTTTTTTCAATTATTAGATTAGATGGAAATTATTGGGCAGGCCGTAATATATATATATTTTTTTTTTGCTTTTAAGCTTGGATATATTTAAATGTATTTTGTCATTTTTTTGTGCGGATTGCAAAAGGTGCTCGATGCAAATGAATTTCTCCAAAACTAGTCGTCTTATACAAAGTATCCTTACTATATTTGTAATAGCATCAATTAAAAATTCTATCCAATTTTGAGTCCTAATCTTTGGTTACAAATAATATGGTTCATTGATTATTATAATCTAATTTGATCCAGGTGTAGATTTTTTTTTTCTGAATGAAAAGGTTAGGTTAAGCTCTTCGTTTAGATTGGATGTTAGAATGGAAATAACACTAATCCAAAATTCTTTTCATTCCATTAATATAATTATTTTTATTCATACTAAATTAATGCGAAACGGACAAAATTAGAAAATATAAAAAAGAAGATAACTTTGCGAAATCTTTTCATTAGATACTTTATAAAATTATTACCATAAATTATGTTTTGATGATTATTAAGTTTATTAAAATTTTGAGGGAATTGCTTTCCATCATCCTATGATTTCTATCATCCCCATCATCCCCTGAAATCTTCATTAATTATCCAGCGTCCTCATTAATAGAAGTCCAGGGATGATAAAATCCAGTGATGAAATTTAACATAATTAGCGTGTTTTCCATTTTTGTCTATTATCCCACATCCCTGCACGCGTTTTCAAAGAGAATTTGAAATTAATATATATAACTGTTGAAGTTAATATGTATAACTGTTGAAGTTAATATGTATAAATATTGAAGTTAATATATATTAATTTTTGAAGTTAATATATATTAACTGTTGAAGTTAATATATATTAATTGTTAAAGTTAATATATATAAATGTTGAAGTTAATATATATAATTGTTGAAGTTCATATGTATAATTGTTGAAGTTGATATATATAACTGTTGAAGTTAGTATTGTAACTATTGAAGTTAATATCGTAACTATTGAAGGAAACGAAAACAAAGGGACAGAAGTTGAGCGTTGGATTTCTAAAAACGAAAACAGAGGAATTTGAAATTAATATATATAAATGTTGAAGTTAATATGTATAAATGTTGAAGTTAATATGTATAAATGCTGAAGTTAATATGTATAAATGCTGAAGTTAATATATATTAACTGTTGAAGTTAATATATATAAATGTTGAAGTTAATATATATAATTGTTGAAGTTAATATGTATAAATGTTGAAGTTAATATGTATAAATGTTGAAGTTGATATATATAAATGTTGAAGTTAATATATAACTGTTGAAGTTAGTATTGTAACTATTGAAGTTAATATCGTAACTATTGAAGGAAACAAAAACAGAGGGACAGAAGTTGAGCGTTGGATTTCTAAAAACGGAAACAGAGGGATTGAGGGAGTAAATAGCACTGGATGGAGATTCACGCGTTTTCTGTCATTAATGAAGTATTATTCTCATTAATGACTTTTATTCTCAGGGAATGATGGAGATGATGAATATTGGAGATGATCCTTATCAGCCCTGAAGCCCACACATTAGGTGGTCATGTACTCTAATGTTTGCTAGTTCAATAATTAACGAAAGGATTATTCGAGATTTTGTGTGGGGCTTTTGTCATCATGAAATTTTCTTCAAATAATGCAAGTTCTGCCCCACGGGCTTCTAGCCTGTATAAGAATAAAGAACGAAAATTAAATGAAAGTTCGTATTGTTAGGCGTGCAAAATGCCAGCATTGCGCATTGGATAACTTTCAGTTTCAGAACAATAATTCTGAAAACTACAAAGATATGTGACGAAACCTCAATAATAAATAAATAAATAATGTTTGGTGGATATGAAATAATCATCTTGAGCTATCAGCACCGACCAGGACCCACATCTTAAATGCCCGTTAAGGTGGCATCGTTCTTTATCACATTCAATGGATAATTCTTCATTTTTAGAATAGAAAAAAATACTTTTATTTTTAAAATTTTATTTGTGCTAAGTTATTTATAAAAAAAAATTGGTTCTTGCCACTATTTTTATTTTAGTAAGTTAGCTTTTAACCTTCTAAGAAAAAAAACTTATTAGGTTCTTTCGCGAATCGAGATTCGAGAGTGATCACTAGAAAATTTAACTTGATTAGTTCAAAAGGACCGTTAACTAACAATAATAGTTTTTTTTTTTTAAAAAAAAAAAGTGGTCGGTTTCGTACAAATAAAATTTTAATAATAAAACCAACTTAATTATCTAACAAAACTTTGATGTCAAAATTCATGCAAATAGAAATTCAAGTATCAATTTTTTTTTATAAATATTTAAAAATGAAAAGTTTCTCTTTTTCAGAAAATGGAGTTAAATAAAATTCAAATAAATCATTCAATGAGACTCCATTATGCCGGATCAGCCGGTCCAGTCCATTTTGTAGAGTGAACGGCATCGGGAATCAAACAATGAGAGTGCTTCAATAATAGCTTTCAAATCACTATTCTGAATTTGTGATAATGAAACCCACACAAATACAAAATCAATTATTTGTACTGTACAAAGTACAAACGAACAAAGAAGGGAAAAGAAAATAACAAAAAAATGAGGTGACAGTGACTCGCTACACCAACATCTGCACGAATTGAGCTCCTGTAATCTTCCTTCACCAAATCTCCGAGGTAAAGGTTTTAGAGAAATCTCAGAACAGTACAATATCTCGCTTTTGTTCTCTTGATTCTCTCCAATGGCCTGTACGGCGGCGACGGTTCCCAAGTTTTCTCCCACAACAACTTTGGAAACTACAAGGTATTCATTCCTAAAACCTCTCCAAAACCCTGATCGCGTGCAATTACCAAGGACCATTTCTCAGTTCCGTTTGCTTAGCACCAAGGTATTTGCCGTGTTCTTCAATGTGTGTATTCATTTTAAACATTACGTAGTTATGGCGCTATCATGATTAGTGAGTCTTGTTTATTTCTGTCGTTGTTATTTAATCCCAGGCGTTGAATTATCATAAATTGAAGGCTGGAAGCACAGTATATGTTGATAGTAATGAAGGTATTTATAAGATTTTGGCTTAATTTTATTCTATTGGGAGTTTATAACTGATAATTCTCGTTTGGGTCCTTCTTTTTGTATTGTAAATTCAGTGAAAAGGCCATGGAAAACGAGTGATGCAAGGCTGGTGCTTGAAGATGGTTCAATTTGGAGAGCTAAATCTTTTGGTGCTACTGGGACTCAAGTTGGTGAAGTCGTTTTCAATACATCTCTCACTGGGTATTGTTGATTTTACTATTACTGTTTAATTTGGTCAATTTGGTCAATGGTACTTGATGCTTTGCTAGTGTCTTGTTTGTTTTGTTGCATGTAGGAAAAAAAACATGAACTCTGAAATTACTTGGGATATATTAATTACAGTAGTATGGGTGATGTGGCATTCCACTTATATAACAGCAGAGAAATATATTATTTTTTGTATGTGTTGCCACTTTGATACTAGTACCAATACCAGTGCAGTTTTAATATTTGGTATAACAATTATGAACTATTTAATATTTTACCTCTCAGTTAGTATTCGTGAAATATATATTTGCAGGTATCAGGAGATTTTGACAGACCCCAGCTACGCTGGGCAGTTTGTTCTTATGACTAATCCCCATATTGGAAATACTGGTGTCAATCCTGGTACATGCTAATTGAAAGCATTGTGTTTTTCTTCCTTTAGTTTGATCAAGTCTTAAACTTTTTTAAATGTTGTGTTAAGTGTAGATGATGAAGAATCATGTCAATGCTTTCTGGGAGGCCTTATAATAAGAAGTTTAAGTATATGGTACTTATTTATGTAATTTATCTTTCTTTTTGTCTATATTGAAATAAAAAGGTTTCTTTCCTAAATGCTTGCTCTTTTGTAGTACTTCAAATTGGCGGTGTTCTCAAACTCTTGGCGATTATTTGGCCGAAAGGAACATCATGGGCATTTGTAAGTTCCCTAAAACATTACTACTTGCATTTCTCAATACAAAAAGATATGATCTCAGTATTTTGAGTTGTTATTTATTCTAGGTTGTGAGGAACTTATCATTTATTAATTCACTGGAGTAGGGATTCCTATATAACTGAAGCGCCCCCATAAAAGCTTTTTCATTCTTTTAGTTAACATAAATAACAAATAAAAAAATGGACTTTATATGGATTCCAGCAGCCATTATGAAAGTAGTTACAGTTGTTGGCATTAAATATATTTTTCACCATTAATAAGTCGCAGAGTACTACTAATTTAATTCTGCAATAAAACAGTTCTATCCTGATCTACTAGCAAATTTTCTTTCTTATTCCTTGTCTGTCCATTAACCTTACCTATTTTGCTCTTTAGATGACGTGGATACACGAGCAATAACACGCAGATTAAAGCAAGATGGTAGCCTTATTGGTGTGTTAAGCACTGATGAGTCCAGAATCGATGATGATCTTTTAGAAATGACCAAAAATTGGAAGATTGTTGGTACATTAATCTTATTCTATCCTCATTTTATTTTACTTTTTATACGATGTTGGTTCCCCATGTAAATATATCATTCTTTTATGTCCAGGTGTTGACTTGATTAGTGGTGTTTCTTGTGATGCTCCATATGAGTGGTCAGAAGACAAATTTGGAGTGGGAGTTCAATAGAGATCAACTTTCAACTGGTGAACATCATGTTAGTTCCCCACTATCTGCTTCTTGTTGCCATCAATTCTTTCTTTTAGCATATATTTTTTATTTCCTAATTGTACAAGGAGATGCCACATTTTCCATTGTAAGTCCCTTCATAACCTCAATTTCTGATGATCTTGGTAGGTCGTTGCATATGATTTTGGGATCAAGCATAACATTCTTAGACGATTAGCTTCATATGGGTGCAAAATCACTGTTGTGCCCTCTACCTGGCCTGCTTCAGAAACTCTTAAACTTAAGCCCGATGGAGTTCTCTTCAGCAATGGACCGGGTGACCCAGCTGCTGTCCCTTATGCAGTAGAGACAGTAGAGGGCATTATTGGAAAAGTACCTGTCTTTGGTATTTGTATGGGTCATCAGCTCATTGGTCAAGCATTAGGTGGAAAGACATTTAAGATGAAATTTGGGCACCATGGAGGGAACCATCCAGTTTGCGACCTTAGAAACGGCCATGTGGATATAAGTGCACAGGTACCTGTTTCCCTTTATGCTTGATTAAGTAGTAGTATGTATTGGTAAGCATATGGTGTAAATTTTCTGAACTTTTTTAATGAGGAATTGACATTTTGCTGCTTGATCATCCCTTGGATCAGTAGTTGAGAAATGTTTATTTCCTTCAAAAATTAATATAATATATAGTTGTTCTCTTTTTTTTTTATATATACCTTTTGGACTGATCTGGAAGCAACGCCCAATGCAGAATCACAATTATGCTGTGGACCCTACATCTCTTCCAGAAGGAGCTGAGGTGACGCATATAAACCTGAATGATAACAGCTGTGCTGGACTCACATTTCCTAAACTCAAGCTAATGTCTCTGCAGTGTCACCCTGAGTCATCTCCCGGTCCCCATGACTCTGATCTTGGTACTCATTTTCGTGCATCGACTAATAACTTAAATATCGTGATCTTCATCATTACAAGTATTTTTTTTTATTATTATTGTTTTGATCTATCTGCTTTTCCAGCGTTTGGAGAATTTGTGGAGCTTATGAAGGCCAACAGAGTGTGATTAATTTATGGTGCTAATAATTCCTAGATGGCACACCCTCTGGTCCATTTATTGGTGCTGAACGGTATGGGAACAATTTTGTGGTGGGCTTCAGGATCATTTTTTGGAAGGATACTGCTTGGAGCTATTAAATTAACTGAAGCAGCTAGTATTTGCTTTGTTGTGAGAATCGTGTAATTGGGTGATTCGGTACTCAAAAAAGGATCGAAATGCTACTGGCTGGTTAGGTTGTTCCGTATTTTTCTTTGTATTTGTTTACACTTCCAATAGATGCAAAATTAGAGTTATCTAAGCATTGCTCTAAAATTGTCTAAAGATCACCAATTTGTTTCAACTTGTATTTTTTTTAGTTGAAGCATCAATCTGGCTAATTTTTTTTATTTTTTTTTGGCATAAAAGGCCCGTAGGCAATCTTGCTAATTTATTGCTTCACTATAACAAAGAAGGCGAACTGACTGGGATGGCACGGGTGATATTTTGCAAACACTTTAGAGTCTACTGTAAATCTATATTTTGTTAGGTTTATATCATATTGTGCAAAACCTATGTAATAGTAGAAAATTTATGATTAACAGATGAACTTGTTGCTGGACAGAATAATAATGTTTAAGAACTATGAAGTGAATTTCATTTAGAATCTGATTAAGAAGAGATGGGTAAATTGCTGCTACTATTTTTTTTTCCCCATAGACAAACTTTGGGCTGAAAAATAGATGGAAAATCTAGTCCAACTTGGTAATGGTTAGTGTTTCCACCGAATATCTCATGTGAAAGGTTTCCTTTTTGGATCCAATTTTCATGTACTTCATGGGTTTAATTAGTCTATTCATAATCAACCATCACTTATTTGTCAAATAGCTTAGCCTTTTACATCAGTCCATCAATAAGAAGTTCACATAACACCCAACTTATCTAACATTTTTGACAACACAACTGAAAAGTTGTTAAAATCATTTTTTTTTCCTTTATGCATTCCGCACTATTTAATAGTCAAAATGTTAAAAATTGGATGAAAATGCTGAAGTTATCCATCAGAACTTTATAAAAACGTACACTGAATGGTTTTTTAACAAATTAAAAATATTTCGGATTTAATAGCCACTAGTAGCTTAGTCCTATTGTTGAATCTTAAGTCCAGCAAAGCTCGAAGCCATTCTGTCCTCATATGTACCAGTATCAAATGCATCATCCTGGTACACTTTCGCTATAATCGGGTTGCAGACACTTTCCAGCTCCTTCAGCTTATATTCAAATTCATCAGCCTCAGCTAGTTGGTTGTCATCAAGCCAGATAATCGACTGATTGATCACTTCCTCGATTTTTTCCTTATCCTCTGCTGGCAATGTCGAAGCTATTTTGTCATAGTTGATAGTGTTCCTCATGTTGTAAGCATAGTTCTCCAATGAATTCCTGGCCTTCAACTTTTTCTTCTGCTCTTCATCCTCTGCATCGTACTTCTTGGCCTTTTGTGCCATCCTTTTTATTTCCTCCTTGCTGAGTCGACCCTTGTTACTGGACATAGTTACCTGTTTCTTTCGGCTGGTGTAGATGTCTTTAGCCGTGACATTCAAAATTCCATTATGGTCAATCTCAAAGCAGATATTGATTCGCCACGTACCTCCGGGCGCATGGTTAAAACCCGAGACGTCAATTTGACCAAGGAAATTGTTGTATTTTATTTCTGTCCCCTCACCTTCATACACCTGGATGGGCACAACTGGTGAGTTGTCAGTCTCAGTGCAGAAGACCTGCTCCTTCCTTGCTGGGATGGTGGTGTTTCTGGGAATCACGACAGCCATGACGCTACCGGCCGTCTCATAACCAAGAGACAATGGTGTCACATCAAGGAGAAGGAGGTCCTTCACTCTCTCATTTTTTTCGCCGCTCAAAATAGCAGCCTGAACAGCAGCACCATATGCCACAGCTTCATCAGGATTGATGCTCTTGCAGAGCTCCTTGCCATTGAAGAAATCTTGAAGGAGGTGTTGCACTTTTGGGATCCTAGTGGACCCACCAACAAGGACAATATCATCGACACAGCTCTTGTCCATCTTGGCATCCTTCAAGCACTTCTTTACTGGCTCCATGCACTTCATGAATAGATCCATGTTGAGCTTCTCGAACCACGCCCGAGTGATTTTGTAGTTGAAATCAATTCCCTCAAACAATGAGTCAATCTCAATGGATGTCTCTGCGGTGGAAGACAGGATTCGTTTTGCTCTCTCACATGCTGCTCTTAGCCTCCAGATAGCCCTTGGATCCCGCCTAATATGCTTAATATGCATCCACATAAACTTCTCAGCTAAGGAATCGGCCATTCTATTGGTGAAATCCTCACCACCAAGGTGAGTGTCACCAGCGGTTGCCTTCACCTCGAAAACGCCATCCAAAATGGTGAGTAGGGACACATCCAAAGTGCCACCACCAAGGTCGAAAATTAGAACATTCCTTTCAAATGAGCGACTGGCTTTCTTATCAAGGCCATAAGCAAGTGCAGCTGCAGTTGCCTCATTGATAATTCGTATGACGTTGAGTCCCGCAATTAGACCAGAATCTTTTGTTGCTTGACGTTGTGAGTCGTTAGAGTATGTAGGAACCGTCACGACTGCATTTTTTACAATGGAGCCAAGGTAAGCCTCCGCAATCTCCTTCATCTTGGAAAGGACCATGGAGGTGATTTCTTCGGCTGAAAACTGTTTCTCCTGACCTTTGTATCGAACCACAATCATGGGTTTGTCCCCTGGACCAGCAGTCACTTTGAATGGCCAGAGTTTGATGTCGCTCTGGACTGATGGGTCAGAGAAGTGACGCCCCAACAGACGCTTCACATCTGTTTAATTTTAAAAACCATGCAAAAAAAAGCTTTATAACGATACTGATAAGATATTGTCAGAAAATTAGTAGTCAGCAAGAGACATTGTAATTACACAGTCGAAAGGTAGGCACATGCTAAGAAGTCTTAGCAAGTACTAATAAATTTCTTAAACTGACAATTTAATTTAACTCGTTGTTGCGTAAACAGAAACTTACCAAAATTAGGCTATATACACAACAAGTACGGAGTACCAGAATTTTAGTCACAAGTGCAGTTCAAAACAAACTTTAACTGGTATGTATATTAACAAGATGCCACAATCATTTTCAGAGCAATGTAATTAACCAACATAAATCGGGAGAAATTTGCACATGGCTTAAGATGTATATCAGCAAATAGAGGACCCATTAAGATAAAAACAATTGAGGAAAATAAACTCACCGAATATGGTATTGGTGGGGTTCATTGAAACCTGATTGTTTGCACCATCTCCAATCAGTCTTCCCATTTCAGTAAATGCCACATAGGACGGGGTTGTACGGTTCCCTTGATCATTCACTATGATCTCAACACGATCATATTGCCACACACCGACACACGAGTAGGTGGTACCAAGGTCGATACCAATTGCCAGCCCTTTTTTCGTTCCCGCCATTGAGGACCAAAAAGATCATAAGAAATTTAGATATGAAAACTAAAGCAGCTTATAATGTAGATACCTTTAGAGGAGTTCAGAGGAGAGGAAATCCTTCAACTTTAGAAAGGTATCTTCTTAGGATCTACAACAGAGAAGTAAATTATTATAACAAATAAAAAATATATACTAAATTCCATTCACCGTGCAAATTGGATTAAAAGATACCCTCCATTAAAATTTTAGAGGGAGGAAATGATATTATAATAATATATACTAGCTGGTCAACTATAAAACCCAATTGGATTACAAGATCCCGCGTTTACCATTGACCGAGTCCTGGTCTGTAGCGCTGTCAAGATTCCACCGGATGGAACGGAACGGAAATGGAAGAAAAATTGGTTTCGTTTTGAAAAACGAAACGGAAACGAAATTGAAATTCATACAGTTTAACCGAAACGGAACACGAAAATGACGAAATACAATGGAAAATTGAAGATAGAACAGAAATATCGTTTCGTTTAACGAAACGGAACGGAAACGAAATCAAATTTGTGTTTCGTTGCCGAAACGGAACGAAAACGTAACGGGCTGTTTCCGTTCCGTTTCGCACGTTTGACAGCCCTGCTGGTCTGACATACCCATTTTAATACGGATTTTCGGCCAAGACCTCATATCTTACCAGAGGAAAGTTGATGCTATTTAGTGAGACTTGGGCTACCTTTCCGTAATTTTTTAAACAAACATAACTGAAATTTTAAATTTAATATTACACATATTAAAAAATAAATTTAATACTAAATATGATAGAGCATCCTGTTTGGCACCAGCGTGCCACGAATCCGTATCCTCTGGACTGCGGAACGGTGGACTTCGATGGACTTCCTTCCATCAGAGCCGTCTGATTTAATCTCAACGGCTATAAAAGAGCCCCGTGTATTCCACCACATCCGAAAAAAATATTGGCCCGAAAAAATTCAACCGTTCTGATCAAATCGGACGGCTCGGATCAAAGAAGACCACTGGACTTCTTTAGAAGAAGTCCAGAGCATACTGGTCCGCGTGCCACTCTCACTGGGGCGTCCAGTATACAAGTGTTGTCCTATCCGTTTTTCAAGTATGAAAAAAATTGACTTTTCTGCCAACGCCAATCCCACGGTGGCCCTCACTATTTTTGTCAAAAAAAACTAATATATCTAGCATCGTAAATGACATTGGTGTTTACAATTTTAAAATTATTTTTTTATTTTCGAAAAAGTCATTATTATTTTTTGAAAAATAATTACTATTTAAATAAAATCAAATAACTTGTCTGACCGTCAATGATAGTGATGCATTACTATTTCCAAAATAAAAATTTTTAATTGTTATTTTTAAAAATTAAATTTTTGAGACTTGGCACTTGGCAGTGCCATTCCTAGTGCTGCGGCGCCAAGGCATCTGCAATCTGACATGCTGTTGTTATTGTTTTTTTTTTTTAAAAAAAAAAAAAAAATTAGTATTAAATAAAAAATTGAGACATGATTTTTAAATTAAATTACGAGCTCCCGTTTCTCTTATATGAAATACGGGACTTACTCTTTCATTAGATATTGCTTGAACATACAATTTGTTGATCAACAAAAATATATTGCCTGGAGATTGGAGAATTCGACGTTTTAGCTACCATAAAAATAAAAATTTGTACGCGACAAGTCAACGTAATATATATGCATTCAACTCAACAATTTGACGGCCGTGTAAAAACAGAAAAGAGAACAATAATATAACATCCCAGGCTGTGGGAAAAAAAAAAAAAAAAAAAAAACTCGACAAATATGAATTCCAAACAAAATCAAGCAACCAATCAATTAAGTAATGTTGACATATATCGAAGGCCCTCTACAAAGTAATTTGTAAACACCTCTATTTCACGTTGTGTGAAGCACAAACCTATCTCCATGCCATCCTGTTCTCTGCTCTCTGCAACAGCCATAGCACCTGAGTATACAATAGATACAATATCCACCTTTGCTGGCTTTCCCCACCCGAAATCAACATCATAAACCTTAAATCTGACCGAGCCCGAAGTTCCAAATGGCTTCTTACTTCCAATATCCAACACAATCTTACCCCAATCTTCCGCATTTTGTATCCTGACTCTCTTCACTTCATCGAAGGCCTTACCTATAGCCTGACATGCTACGAAAAATCCGGCAGAACCAACAAGATCTTCAACTTTTTCCTGTACGATGCATGGTCCAATGCAATTTCCAAGGTAGTTTTCTGGAATGGGTGGTTGATACGATTGACGATGGTCAATTGCAAACATGCAATACACATCTTCAGTCTCAGACACAGTTGATTTGGCTTTTACATACCCGACCCATATAAAGGCATAAGTGACAACCGCCGTGGAACAGCGTAGCGCCACGTTTCTCTTTGCTGCTTCATGCAGCAGTACTTCTTTGAGCAACTGTATTTGCTCGGCCTTTAGGTTGAAGGAGGCAAGAAGCATTTCAGGATCAGGTTGCATACCATCCAGATTGTGGTTCTCTGTACCTGATAGATCATTCAAAATAGCTGTATATACGGAATCATCTGGGTTGGGGATAATTGACCGATCAACCTCAATCCTGAATGGAGTTGGTGCCTGTGATACCTTGGAATAGCTTGTGTGACAGATTGTGGCCCACGCGCACATGAAATTTACAGAGCCTTTACCGTCACATGCTGAGTGATGCAACGTGGTTCCAATCACCATACCATGTGACGGAAACACGGTCACCCGGATTGCAAGAACTGGCTGTAGCCCACTGGATTCATTCTTGCTCAAACGAGGCAGCAGCATCTTGAGTTTCGATACCTGTCTTGGATGGTCACCGAAAACCTCATCATACCGATCAGACTCAGCCACAGTAAGGGCAACGGAATCACCGTCTTTATAGTAAATCTCATACTTGTCGGTTGTTTCGGGTGTCAATCGGATGTTGCCGGCTAATGGAAAAAAGGATTGGAGAGCAAGGGAGAGAGATGATTTGAGGGCAGGAAGACAATTGGAGGTGAAGTGTGAGGTGGAATGGTGGAAAGGGTAGAAGAATAAGCGTTCGACCGGTGCGAAGCTCAGCCATATAATGTCAAAAAAGGTTAAAGGAATCGATGTCTCTGGCACTGATCCTGCCGGCGGAGAGACAAGAGAGGTTTCTATGATTTTTGGACGGGCTGATGCCATTTATTATTTTTCCTTCAGTTTTCTCTTATCTCTTTGATGTGTGAATGAGAATGTAAGCTAGCAAGATGTTTATCTTTGGGATGAGGCATGGAATTATTCGTCTCTTATTTATATTTTTTTTATACATGATATTATATTATATTATATTATGTGTTAAATTATTTTTCTTACGAGTGAGAAAGTTAAATACGACACTGGATTTGACTTTTGGGGCGCGCAAAGATCGCAAATTGATTGTTAAAAACTTAAAATAAATGCACGGGAAGAGTGTGGATATTATTAATTGGCATTTGTTCTTCATCTACCTGACTCCTGATCACTAGACACTAGCTATAATTGGACAGTGACCAGTACCAACTACTTGCTAAAGAACAGCAGCTGGCATCTTCTGATTTTTTTTTTTTTTTTTTTAAGGGTAGGTGGCGATTGCTATCTTCTTGATTTAATTATATAAGAAATTTTCAACTTGCATTTTTCTAATTGCCTTTTTAGGAAAATGCCTTCATATTTCAGCTGTACAAAATTATGGCTGTGTACTTTGTGCTCTGGTACGTAGCCAGTTAGCCACTGAAACCAAACCATGTAAAATATCCGGTCAATAAATTTGTGATCATACAATCATAAGTTTGGACGTTGGACGCAGTAAATAATTTTTTGACAAAAAAAATGTTTGAACGATTTTTCAAAAAATCAATCATGTAATAGTACTAAATTATCATGTTGCGCCTACAAGTTCTTTTTTTGAAGTCAGAGGATGTTTTTAAAATAAAATAAAAAATCACAAATATTGTATTCACAGAGAGAACTACAGATGTTATTGTAATCTTTTCATAGAAAATCACAGATAAAAAGATTTAGAATCTTTTCAGTTGGTTTGCATGTTCACTTTACAAAAGACAAGGAATTAATGAAAATGATCTTATCCTCAGGTATGCATAAATGGATAAATTATTGGCTTGTTCCAAACTGTCCTTCGTTTAGCTAAAATACATTTTCATGTGAGTAATGGACTAACGGTTGTTATCTCCCTTCCTTTCGCATTTTGATTGCAACTCACAATGACGCCATCAAAGTTCATCTTAAAACTGCTGTAAATAAGTAGAATTAGGATCATTTGCCTTAGAAGATTCTCATTATCGGCTAATTACGAAATTGTAAAGTCTATATTCAGATAATAAGGTTTCTACCATTTATTTAAATATTTATGTCATGTCGTCTTTCTCTTCACTTCTCTTTTGAGATGTGGTCAATAAGCTGGCTATTTGTATATTGTGGGCTTTATTGTAATTCGGGTCGTGCATCTCAAGAAAAAGTGTAAATTGTTCGATCTGTGCAATGTAATCTAAGCAACAGTAGTAAGATGCTAAACCTTCGCAAGTAAAACTTTTTTACCGTACCCCTTCAATGCAAACTGCAAAGGACTGCCCCAAAAGACGTTTCATATGATCACATCTGTTTAGTTTTACAACAAAGCATAGAAAACTTTATAATATTTGTAAGTAATAAGATACCATACGACATGCCAGAAATTAGTAGCCGACAATGGACAGATGAATTTTGTTACAAGTAAACAAAGTCGAATGGCGCGCGTACATGTTAAGACGTCTTAAATTGACAATTTAATTTAATTGGAACCTAAATCAGATTGTTTGAGGAAACTAGATGACTAAACCTACAAGAAAAAACCACAGCACTTCATTAATATAAGTGATTACTCATTTGAGTAAATTAATCCTTTATGGTTGTTACTTGTTAGTAAGCAGGAACTTACCAAAATTAGGCTATATTCACTAGAAGAACCAGACTTTTAATTAAAGCGGCACAAATGCAGCTCAAAACGAACTTAATGGTATATAAATTAACAAGATGTCACATTCATTTTCAGAGAAATGTAATTAATTAATCAACATAAACCTGAAGTTACATATCTTAAAAGGTACATTACAAATAGACGGTACCAAGATTATGTGGAATCAGGAAAGCAATTGAGGAAATTAAACTTACCTGAATACAGTATTTGGTGGGAATTCAACAGAACCTGATTCTTTGCGGCATCTCCAATCAGCTCTGTACTTCAGTAAATGCCACGTAGGATGGGATCATATAGTCCCCCTGATCATTCGGTATGACACACTGACGGTCCGATGCACGAGTAGGTGGTACCAAGGTCGATACCAATTGCAGGACCTTTTCTTGTTCCCGCCATTTTGGGGAGAAAAACTAAAGCATCTTGGAATGTAGATACCTTAGATCAGCATTTGGCGACAAAAACTTGCGAAGAGATTGTATCTCTTTTTATGCCATTG
The DNA here is from genome assembly GCA_027725995.1 of Rhynchospora tenuis. Lineage (NCBI taxonomy): Eukaryota > Viridiplantae > Streptophyta > Magnoliopsida > Poales > Cyperaceae > Rhynchospora > Rhynchospora tenuis. The sequence goes on along the minus strand of CM050889.1, from coordinate 52,834,601 downwards.
GAGTGAATTGAATTCAGAAATGAGGAATTCTTTCAACTTTCCAGGAACCTTCTTAGAATCTGCGATTGTAATGCAGAACGAAGTTCCAGCTGGTCAAACATAAAATCCAATTGGATTAACAGATCAATCTATTTAAATTTTAAAGGGAGGAAAAGATATTATATTATTGTATATATATACCAGCTGGTCAAACCATAAAATCCAATTGGAACAAATTTACAAGATCCCGCGTTACGGTTTACCATTGACTGAGTCCTTGATCTGATCTAGCCGAATCTTATGCGGATCTTCGGCCGAGATCTCATATCTTACCAAAGGAAGTTGATGCTATCTAGTGGGTCTTGGGCTCCTTTTCTCTTATATGGGCCTAGATCTTTCTTAGAGATTGATTGAACATACAATGGAAAATATATGGTAATTACTACTCACCATCCTTCTAATTACCATCCACACCATCCACAGACTTCAAACAGGCCAGATTGGGCCCAACGACTGGCCCAGTTTATTTATATCTCTCTAAACCCTCTCCCTCAACCCTAGCCGCAGCAGTCGAAAAAGAAAGAGACGTGATTCTGCATCTGGTTTTTCAAATTCGAAACACCGGTGCGATTGACGACAAAGAAGAGGAAGAGGCGGTGCAAGTCACGCTGATTTTGGTACTTTCATTTCTTCTCTTCCTTCTTCTCTGTTGCTTTTATTTTGTTTTTGCTCCACCGCTGGCATCGTTCTCTTCCTTCGAGACCCCTATTCTTTTTATTCAATTGGAAAAATTGGATTCGTATATGACTTTTTTGTTTGTTCTTAAGTAAAGATATTCATTAATTCATGTGTATGAGTTTAATTTGGCCATCGTCCTTGTCAGGTAGAGACAAATTAGTGGCATGCAATGAGCTCGTGCTATTTGGCATGCTAAAGATTTACAAATTTGATTGAATCCCCTGATTGTAAAAATGTTAATTGAACTCAATAACCATATGAGTAATTATTGCAATTGTACTTTCATCTAATTTTTTTTGAACTTTAATTGAAATATTAACATGGTTGCTTAATAATTTCTATAGATCTCAGTTGGGATGACTCGAGTTTACATTGGAAATTTGGACTCGTGCATCGGTGCACGTGAGCTTGAAGATGAATTCCGAGTTTATAATCGATTTGTAATTTGTTGGGAATTTTTTTGAATGAATTTTGCTGGTTGTGTCAGTATTTTGTATTATGTAGTGCAAGTTGTTATTTTTTTCATTTTTTAGATCATAATATGTAATTTGTTATCAGTGATTTAGTTTCCGTAATGGATGAGTTAGTCACCGTATGTGTTGAGTTAGTATCTCTAAGGGATCAGTTTCTTAATAAATTATCACTGTTCAAATTACGAATGCATCTAACTGAACACATAAATAATTTTAATTGATCCATTAACTAGTTTAATTGAACACAAAAATTTCGAAATTAAATTTTCGTTGCAACTAACTGAACACATAAACACTTTAAATTAATCCCTTAACGTGTTTAATTGAGCACAAAAAACAACAAAATCAAAATTCAGTTGCAACTAATTGAACACATAAACACTTTAAATTCATCCCTTAACGTGTTTAACTGAACACAAACTTATAAAAATTCAATTTTGAGATACAACTAACTGAACACATAAACCTTTAAGTCCATCCCTTAACGTTTTTAACTGAACAAATAAATATAAAAATTCGATTTTAAGATGCAACTAACTGAACACATAACAAGTTTAACACATCCCTTAACGCATTTAATTGAACATAAAAATCCGTCCATTTGATGACGTCAGCGCGAAAAAAAAATTTTGAAAAATTTTTTTTCGAAAAAAAATTGATGACGTCATCACGCGAAAATTAGATCTCTGGAGCGCTCCTGGACGCCTTATTTTCTTTACAAAGCCCAATTAGGCCTAATTAAGCCTGTGGATGGTAATGGATGGTGTATATAATTTCTGAAAATATATTACCAGCTCAGCTGGAGAATTTGACGTTCTCGATACCATGAACATAAATATATATGACAATCATGAAGATAAAAACTAAGAAATGTGCATGTGTGTATAAATATATTCCATGTAACATAATAAGAGGAGCAGTTTCTAGCAATGATAGTGTGTAATGTGTGATTTGGCATTTAAGATTGCACAAATAGCAAGTTGAAAGGCTTGAGATGCTAGACTAAAGTCATAGCAAAATTATATTTTCTATAAATGAAACTTCATTTTATGAGGATAAGTTTGTTGACAAAACGATGCCATATTAATAATCTAGAAGAGTGCTTTATTTCCATTTTTGACAAAAGCCTTATGTTGAAAATTTTCACTTATTAGGCTATATATATAGGTTTAACGTTGAAGCCAACTGCATCAACCCTTTTGTTTCACTAGATGGCCGTGCTGTTGCGGTATCATTATTATCATCAGCACCATCATCTATTGTTATTGTTATTGTTATTGTCCTTGTTATTGTTGTATCTTTTAGAATTTTTGTCTCAATCGATTTGCGTTGATATTTTTATTGGATTCACCAAATTTTGTCCATGTTTAAAGTAATAGAAACAAACATCTACGCGGGCTTTTGGCATGCATAAGGTTAGCATTGTTAGAAAGTGTTCAATTTTAATTTTTTTAACTGCTAATTAGTTTAATTAACAACTAAACAAATTAGATCTAGTGCAAATTAAAGACATCAACACATCAAAACAAGGGAGAAAAGAGAGGAAATTGTACCTCTCACAAAATCGTATTCGTGAGGCTCGAATTCTAGACTTAGGAAGTTGATGGCGTACGTGCTCTTTTTATATGATCTAGAATATAATTACCAGATCACTATTTATTTCCAATAATCATAAGCGGTCTCTTCTTTTATCCACTGTTGGGTTGAGTTCTTACTCCTCTTCGAGTGATGTATCGTTACGCTTACTGGTTTCTTTAAGTCTCCCGATCTGAACACAATTAAATAAACCTTATTCAGAGCATCAGTTGATCATTTCATAAGATTTTAGATTGAGACGAAGTCATTGGATCACAATAATCTATATTTAAACTCTTTATATGGTCTAGTATATAATTCATATCTTACATATTCAAAATATTAGATTATACATAGAAAAATACATATAATGTGGAAATAAAACTTTTTTTGAGTATTATTTGTGCATTTCAAGTGATTTTGAATTCATTCGAAGTCATTTGAAAGAAAATAAATAAGTGACTAATGAGGAAGAATATTCAATAGAATCAGCCCACATATTAAATCTCTAACCATTAAGAATTGAAAGAATGGATCAATAGAAGCCGCTACCGTGCAATAGCATGGTTCACTTTTAATTTGACCAACTAAGCCTAATCCTGCTCCACATGACATGCCATACACAATTTCAGAATAGAAAATGGATCGACAAAAGACTCTTTCTCTCATGCACTTATTGCATGAAAACAGTACAACAATTAAATCACAAAACCATCTCATGACAGGGCCCACAAAACAGACATCAAAGCTAATATTAGTGACTTGTCTAATACCGCTCGCATCTAAAATAAGAACCAAACGCTAATGCAAGTGGGAATGTTATTTAACTCACCATCCAATCAAGACCAGCGACCAAAAACAATTCTCATGATAAGAACATACGTTACTGTTCATAAGAAACCTAGACCCCATCCAGGATTAGTAGGTTATAATATTGTGAGAGATAACACTCGATCATAAATAGAACGCACCGCGAGAATTAGTACTCATACCTCATATGATTTCTAACACATTAATAATTATAACGGTACAATGCAAAAAAGGCTCTGATCGAAACCACAAAGCTGACACGAGAATCAGAAACATAATTCTCTTATCCCCAAAGTTCCTGATCGGAACTGACAAAGGAGGTGTGAGAATTCTCGTCTGGAGAGAGTCGGCGAGAAAATTTTGGCTCATTAATTTCCCTCTGAAACCAAAAAATTTGACGAGACTTCGTTTCGGGCATTTGATTTTGTACTTCTCTGCTAAGCGATTAAACTCTCGCGATTTTCTCCGATCTCCGCCAATCGCCAGAAGAGACTTCACGTGATCATGTCAAATGTATTCTCTTTTCTTTTCTTTTCTTTTCTTTTTGCATTTGTTTGTGGTTCTGATAAGAGCCAAAGAAATAAAATAAGTACCTATGGTTAGTGGGAATCAAATATGGTGTAGCACAGTAAATCCAAATGATTCCGAAATGAGAGAGAAAAATAGATGTGCAATGGAAAAATCGGGAGAAAAACAGATGCACGTTGAATGGTTTCAATGGTCTAGATTTGCTACGCTACATTGTGTAGCACTATACCATATTTGATTTGATTTGATGCTTGCCAAGAGGGGCATCTTCTCCTCTGTTGCAACTGTTTGAACACATGTAGCATGAAATATACAGTTGTTTTAAAAAAATTAATATTATTAAATCTTAAGATAAATAATTGAAGGAAACAAGTAATAGTAGGTTCTTCATAATTCTTATGACATGAAAATTGGACTTAATTAGGTTCTTTGGAAATTCGATCAAGAGAGATTCAAATATGAACGAGAATCACGATTAAGTAAAATAAAACAATAATACATCTAAAAAAATAAAAAAAAAATAATATATGCAAATTAAGCATTCAAATAAATTATTTGAGTAAATTTTTTTAGAGGTCACTAAAGTTTATATACACAAGTTATAAACTAAAGTTTAATTTGTGTATGTAAATTTTATGTATGTAAATAGTCCAGTCTAAAATGAGTTGAACTCATAAATTAAGCACTCATAATATGAGTAAATTTACATACACAAATTATAATTTGATTGGAATCTCAAATTTTGTACCCAAACATAATTAATTAGATGGAATTGGATGGAATCCTAATGAGTGATTAAAATTGGACAAAATCAAATATCACTGGTTACAGAAGGACAAATTAAAGTTCAATGACTAAAACTGGACTATGTATAAACTTTAGTGACATTCGAAAAAATTTACTCAATTATGAGTGCTTACTGTATGAGTTCAACTCATTTTAGACTGGACTATGTATGTACACCAAAGATACCAAATTTTAAACTAAAGTTCCATTGAGTGCTTAATTTGTGTATGTAAATTTTTTCGGAGGTCACTAAAGTTTATATACACTAAAGGTACCAAATTTTGTCAAAATATATATGTAAATTTAAGTCAAACAATTAAATAGTTCAACTCATTTTAGATCACATTTGGTGGATAATACCGAACTTTTGTGATTTTATGAGTTCAAGTCGTCTATATAGCTTACCACCATGCTTCTATTTTGATGAATTTCGAATCTCGCAGTCTGTATTTTTTTTTAGCTTTCTTATAAAAATATATTGGGCTCAATTGTTGTCGAATCCCAATTGGGTCATTCCACCAACCGGCATATATTGTTCATATTAAAACCTAGAGATGACATTTCCTGTGGCGAGTCAATGGGTGGAGTTCCTCGTAATTTCCCTCTGCCTTTTTCAGAATATCTGTAAACATCAGAAAGATGCATTTTATTAAAGCATGATTCCCTTGCCATTTCAATTCAATAGAGAAAAAAGTAGACTCAAAAGAAATTATAGAGGGAAAAAAGACCCTATCACATCATAGTTTTGATTCTAAGGTGCAATGTGCTATTTCTTCTCACGTACTTTTGGCACACTATTGGTAAGGAAATCCAAGCTTATACAAGAAAAACAACTTTGCTCAATTGATTTGGACCATTCAATTAAAATATTCTGACGGTCAAAATTGTCTAAGTGAAATATTGCACTTTCCCAATTAAATGGCACCTTATTCTTTTTTTTTTAAAAAAAAAAGTCTAAATGGCACCTTATTCTTAACGCATATATGGCTGAAAGATAAGGTCAAAGCACTTTCAATGGATTGCATTCATTTTCGATATAAGGTGCCAAAACATTGTATCAGATTAGTTCAAAAAACCTACTTCTTGCATGCGTTGGCAAATATATCTAGTCAAACTGATGAAATGTAAGAGTGAAGCTAAGATTTTTGACTTTGTCAATATTTTTCCAAGATAACCCTAAAAATTTGACAAACTAAAATAAAGCAAAAGGTTTACAACTAAAAATAAATAAAAAAAAGGAACTAGAAAACATGATAACATGACGCGTGTCAATTAATTTTCTTACGTAAGTCACTTTAATTACACAAATTATTTGGTACCTTTGGTTCAATGGAACACCTCAGGTAGCAATAACTGTGTAAAGCGGTTTTTAATCTGTCATTGCAATAATTGGAATCAATTTCTCTTGTTAATTTCATGAAGAAGAATATTTGACGTAAATCGTAATTGTGAATGTTTGTCGTAATTGTGCAAAGTTTTACTCTAAAAAATATATTTTGACAAATTATATGACAACATTGCAAGCACTAAGCAGTGCTTTACTATTTTCCTACACTTCTACAGCTAGAAATGAAATGTCCTGAAAAAAACATACATATAGAGACGACAAGATATCTGTATAACTAAATCGTATAACTAAATCTACAGATTGGTCTCTGAATCAACAAAGTGCTTAAATGAAGAAAATTAATGTCATTAGCTTGATTTAGGAACTTACTATTTTGTCTTTACTAATAGCAAAAGATACCTATATATAAACTCTTCAGACAAAAAAAAAAAGGTCATACGCAATATGCTTTTAATTAATAAAAATTTTAATTTTATTTGATACTACTGTTAGCCATAAAATTTCTTCTAAAATTATCGTTTTTGTATTACGAGAAATTTTGTAGGCTAACTTATTCATTTAGGCAGGCTGAATGCTTCTTTCTCACTAGCAGTCTAGTTATTTTCTTTTGCATATATACAAGAAAAGTTCCTGCTAAACCAATATACATTTATTTTTTTTTAAATAAATAGTACCCTCACGGAGCATCTGCATTCATTAATGCCTAAGGGCTCGTTTGGATGCCGAACGGAATAGGGGAATAGTGGAAATAGCCACTCTTCCCACTCTTCCCAACAACACTCTTCCCAACAACACTTTTCTCTCTACTTTTTCACACTTCCCAACGCTATTCCTAAACTCACCATCCAAACGACCCAGGAGTAACACTCTTTTCACTCTTCCCACTCTTCCTACTCTTCCCACTTTTCCACACTATTCCCACTATTCCCAACCCATCCAAACAAGCCCTTAAAAGAAGAAAACGCACAGTACCGGTGTCAAAGGATGACACCTCAGTGGCTAGAACCTCTTCCTAGCGTACCATTTTGACGTAATATGTGATGATGTGAAATTGCATTTGTTTTTTTAATATAAAATAGGGGGACCAAATAATGAAGAAGGTTACGATGTCACACAATTCAACAATCTCGCATTTTATTTTACTTATATGTTTAATTAACTCAAATATCTAAGCCAAATATAAAAAAAAATCGCAAACTCTAATAGACTATTCCAATATTTGTTTCTCATAAGAGAGCATGGATTTAAAATTTTATTTTTAAAGTTAAATCTATAGTATTAATAGATCAAAATACACCCAAAAAAATTATTAAAATTAATTTATCATTATTTAATAGATTCATTCATATTAAGTTTATATGAATAAATATTTCGTAATAATTATTAATTTAAACAATTTGAATTCGATTGTAAATATATTATCGATATAACATAACGAATGTTCTTACGACTTAGGTCCAATTTGTAAAACCCACGTCCATTTTCCCTACAAGGGAAAAAAATTCACAAACAAGATTAAAATAATAAAAGAAGTTTTGAGGGGAAAGAAGGGAACATTACAGCGCCAAATATTTAGAACCAGACACATCACAGTGGTACTACTCGCGCATTCGGCATTTCTCCAAGTCTCTCGCCTCTCTTCTCTCTCTCTCTCTCTCTCTCTCTCTCTCTCTCTCTCTACTTCAAACCCTAGCTTCCGATCGCTGTCTCCGCTACTTCAAATTTCAAGTTAGTTTCCCTTTCTTGCTTTGATTTGTTAATCTATTTTGCAACGACTTTGATTCAATGATCAATCTATGTCTCTGGCCACCATCCATTGTTTACTATTCCATCGGATAATTTAGTAATTGTTATCCGCCACTATTTCTATTTTAAAGCTCGTAGGATTCAGGCAATGGTGATATTGTTTTTAATTTAATGTATAGGCCTTGATTTGTCTTGATTTAAGGAATTTGCTTAGGTCGGTTTGTAATCTTGTAATCTTTTCTTTTCTTTTTTTAAATTCTTGTATAATTTCTTTTTATTGTTTTTTTTCTAATAGAATTGTTAGTGCTTGTGCTAATTTTCTTTTTTTTTTCTACGTAATTGTGTGCCTACAAGAAAACAATCTAACCAGAGATTGTATGACCTTTACTAGCTAAGTTCTTTACACAAGGATTTATTTTTAAAAAGCATGAAACTCCAATTTTCAGCATTGGAACTCTAACCTATGACCTTTTTTTTTATATAGGTTCTCTCCTAATTTATAGTCTTAATTAGTTCAAGCAACAAACCATTGCTTATGCGCCACAAATGAAGTTGTGCAGCTAGTAAATTAATTGAGTGGAAGTGTAAACTGAACCAGCAAGAGAAAAGCAGTAAGGTAACTTCTTTTTTTATGGAAGCAAATTGTGTTAGTACCTAATTTGTAGTTCTAATTTTTTTCTTTGTGAGGAGCTGGTATGTCTTAATGTTTTATGGGGGAAGATATGACTGATCATAGACCAGGATGCAAATTTAATAGTAGGTGGATAGGTATACAAGTTAGGTTGGTAGGTTGCTGGGTTTCTATTGACCTCCCTCTTTGGGTATTTTGCATGTATAATCATGATACATCTATTTTCTGGTAAACAAGAATGTCTATGTTGTTTTATTTTTGTTAATAAATTTTTGAGTTCGCTGTTTTATCTAAACAATTTAATGTGTGTCATTACATGATCTGAGTGATTCGAGTAGCTCATAGTACTTTACTTGGCTATGCAAAAATTGTCTTATATTTGATCGTGTCTCATTCTATTGAGTTATAACAGAACATTGTAAGCTTTCAATTGTGCAAAATATGTCCTTCTTTTTGAATTGGTCCCTGTTATTGTTAAGCTTTTAATCTTTATTCATTTTTTTTTTATATATTTATCTTACAAAAAAGCTTGATGGGCATCAGTTGTGAACTAGAGCCACTGAAGTCCTTCTCTTTGTCTCACTTACTATGATATGTAACCTTTCCTAAAAGTGAGTTTAGGCATCCATGTTGTCTGTGCTGGAAAGAGTTCTGTATCTTGGCCTGAAACTTTGCAGCCAATGTTTGGGCCTAAAATGCCAAATAACCACAATCTGAACTGAGAGGTTTTAAGCTAGGGCCTAAATATGGTATCAGAACCCAGCCCCTACGCCAAAAAAAAAAAAGGTCCAAAGAAGCAAATTCCGAATGCTGGTATGTCCACCGTGATCCTCGTGAATCCTCACACCCTCTCTTTATCTCTATCCATCTCTATCTATCTATCCTATCTCTATCTCTCTCTATCTCTATCTTTATTTATCTCTTGAATCCTAGATACGGTTGTAATGGCTGAACTTATCTACTTACCACAAAAAGACTTCAGCCGACTATGACACCAAAGGAATCATAATCCTTGAGCTCGAGATTTGATCTAAAGGACTTTCTTATCCTTCAGTTTTCTTTTTTTTTTTCTTTTCTTTGTGTTGATATCCCCAGCATCATCAAGGATTCGAAGGATTGAAAGAAGGATAGTCTCCATGGGATCACTTGATATTCTGGAAATGGAACCTTCAGTGTTTACTATAGATCCAGACGCAGAGTAACTTTCGTTAATTTCTATTTCTGATTGTCAAATTTGGAAAATATTGGCTTTGGTGGTTTTAATCTGTGATTCTAGTTCCAACGAATTTAAGGAAATCAGTATTTGTATCCCTTTCAGAGTTCAATCAACCTAGCTTAGTCAATTTGACCTTGTGTGTTGTTTTTCTCTAGTAGCATCATTCAATAAATATTTTCTTGTTAATAGATCGACATACTTTGACTTATATACCTTGCGCTCTCTCTTTCTCTCCATGGTAATATTATAGATCTTTGAGGCAGATCTTCCAAACAATCAGAAGAATGGCACAAGATGACAGCTTAAATTCGCCGAGGCGTAAACCTGGCCTACTGAGGGACCAGGTGCAGCTAGTGAAGCGGAAAGACTCCAATCGGTATGAGATGATACCGATCCCAGAACAGCTATCATTTGAGAAGGGCTTTTTTGTCATGATCCGAGCATGCCAGCTTCTGGCGCAAAAGAATGACGGGATTATTTTGGTTGGGGTTGCTGGCCCATCTGGTGCTGGGAAGACAGTCTTTACAGAGAAAGTGGTCAATTTCATGCCAAGTGTCGCAGTCATATCAATGGATAATTATAATGATGCAAGTCGTATAGTTGACGGAAATTTTGATGGTATACTGTTTCTATCCCAAATATTTAAGAATATGTTTGTGTCTTATTGGTTCTGGGTGCTATGCTTTACTGATTAGAACTATAATTCTTTTGAAAGGAGGGGCTGAAAAACAAAATCAGAAAAATCATTGCATTTGTGGTTATGCACCAATATCCAAAACATGAGTGCAGAAGATGGCCCCAACTTCTGATTTTAAGATCATTCAGTATTATTATTTATTATATCTTTTTGTGGGCCTGCTGGAGGTTAAAGGTGGGGTGGCCAGAGGGTGGCAGCTGTTGTCCTAGGAACAACATTTGTACAATTGCTTCTATGCATTTAGAAATGCCAACTCCTTTTTGCAAAAAAATAAAAAAAAAAGAAAAGAAAAGCCAGTTTAGAAGACAATTTATGTAAATTTATGCATGTATTCTTAAGTGTATATAATTGGATCTGTCTAATTTTCTTTTATTGACCAATCTTACATAGCTGGTGTAATGTTATATACTTATATTAGACTTAGAGTTTGGCATTTTTAAAATATGTTCCTCTGTGGTTGTAAGTTCCTTTTCAGTTGAACTAAATATCTATATAAACTGTAAATTCAACAGATCCTCGGCTGACAGATTATGACACATTGCTGGAAAACATAAAGGGCCTTAAGAATGGCAATGCTGTACAGGTTCCTATATATGATTTCAAAACCAGTACACGTACTGGATATAGGCAAGCTTTCCTACTATCCCTATCAATTTGATTTTAACAATGCAATTACAGTTGATATCTGGTTTTTGGGTTTTGCAATTGAATATTATGTAGTTAGATGTTTCGAATGTTCTATGGCTTTCATCCTAGTGCTGATATCAGCCCATAAGGCTTTTCTTGCATAAGAGAAGTAATTTGGAATGCACATTTAGTTTAATATTTATTTTTATCTATTTATCTATGTGTTTATAAACTTATCTGTTGGCATTCTCATATTGACAGGACGGTGGAGGCCCCCAGTTCCCGTGTTGTAATAATTGAAGGAATCTATGCGTTGAGTGAGAAGCTACGCCCATTGCTAGACTTGCGTGTGTCAGTTACAGGCGGGGTCCACTTTGACCTGGTAAAAAGGGTCCTGAGAGACATTCAGCGTGCGGGTCAAGAGCCTGAGGAGATTATTCAGCAGATATCCGAAACAGTACTTTTTTGTCTTTGAATAATTTTTCGGAGCCTTATAGTTGTTGGCATTTTCAATATATTTGTGGGCATATGCAGGACAACGGAATGATAATCTTTCTTTACTTACAGGTTTACCCGATGTACAAAGCTTTCATAGAGCCAGACCTACAAACAGCACACATTAAAATTGTTAACAAGTTCAATCCTTTCTCTGGCTTTCAAAATCCTACTTATATTTTGAAGGTATATTGACCCTCTCCCCATCTCCTTCCAATTTTTTTGCTCCTTCTTTATGTATGTTTTAAGTATCAATAATTTTGTTTTGATTTCCTTTTCTATTGGTGCAGTCTCCGAGGAATATAACAGCTGAGCAGATAAAAGCAGTGATGCCAGAAGAACACAAAGAAAGTACAGAGGAAACATATGACATTTACTTACTGCCACCTGGTGAGGATCCAGAGGCTTGCCAGTCTTATCTCAGAATGCGGAACCGTGAAGGAAAATACAATCTCATGTTTGAGGTTCGTTTCTTTCAGAGATCTTCCGTGTATTGTCCCTTGCAAACTATATCTGTATACTTATAATTAACTGTTTTATTTATCAGGAATGGGTGACAGACAGCCCATTTATCATTTCTCCAAGAATTACTTTTGAAGTGAGCGTGCGGCTTCTTGGAGGTTTGATGGCCCTTGGCTACACTATTGCAGCAATTTTAAAAAGGAGTAGCCATGTTTTCTCTGACGGGCGTGTGATTGTTAAAATTGATTGGTTGGAGCAATTAAACCGTCGCTATATCCAGGTACTTAAACATAAATGGTTCTTTTGTTTTTGCTTTATGCTCAAGGTATTTATAATTATTATTTACTTATTGTTGATAACTTGTGAAAAAAGGTGCAAGGAAGAGACCGATTATACGTTAAATTCGTAGCAGAGCAACTTGGCTTGGAGGGCTCGTATATCCCCCGTACATACATTGAGCAAATTCAGCTTGAGAAACTTGTCAATGATGTTATGGTAAGCAGACCTTTATACTCTTCTATATTTTGTTTTATGTTTAGCTAGGTGATATATTTTATGAACAACATATGTGTAGGCCTTGCCAGATGATCTTAAGACAAAGCTGAGTATAGAGGATGATGTATCGACCAGTCCCAGGGAGGCCCTCTCACGTGCATCAGCTGATCGCATTGCGATGAGAAATAAGCATCTCAAGAGGTAATTTGATTTATCAATAAATCTAACATCTGTACTTGTAACTTTTACTCCTTTTTGTTGGAAGCAGTACTTCAAAAGTGTACTGCATTGTTCTTATTTAATCATGTTTAACTCAGAGGTATTTGTTTCAGCGTTCTTTCGCATTCTTACTCTGCACAAGGGGATAAAAATATAGTGCAACTGAGTAAGCTCACTGATAGCAATAGACGTTTTGGGTCGAGGAACCCTGAGACTCCTACTTCCATCAACCAGGTCATTTTCTTTAGCCTTTGAAAAGCAAACTTATGGCACAAAAAAAAGGTGAGTTTAACATGCAAAATAAAGTGGCATGCCCCCAAAATTAAATGAACAAATGACAAGTGATATGCATAAATTTGTACCATTTTCTGTAGTTATCTCTGAAAAGTCTGTTATAAATAATTCTGTATTGTGTATAGCATAACTATGTAATGTTGCTCATTTCCATTAGATAGAATTTGCTCAAATTTGTGGTTAATGACCTGGTGGGGTTATTTTTAAAATATGAAAATAGACCACGCTAATGCAAAGTATAACTGAAAAAATATAATGATACTTAGTCCTTAGGATATCTTGACTCCTGTACCAGGTTTTTCATGGTATATGAAGTCAAGTTTTTGCCCGAGGTCTGATTGTACAGGGAATGCATGTTGGTGATTCACTACATAACTGTTCTTTTGGGCTAGTTGGGTGGTCATATGGCTAGTACTGTGCACTATGTCAGGGTAGCCTGTCTCTGGTGTTCAAGTGGGTTTAATAAGGTGAAATGGGGGTACTGTCCTTCACTCTGATGTTTAGCTCAGGTTGAGTGGTTGACTGAGAGTTGTTAGCTATCTCGAGAAACTTCTTAATTCCTTAATTCTATATATTTTTTATATCTTTTCCTTGCCTTCCTCCTATGTATAATATTTTTTTTTTCTTTTAATACATGTTTTCAGGGTGTGATTACGCAACTGTCAGAGCAGATATCAACACTCAATGAGAGGATGGACGAGTTCACATGTAGGGTAGAAGAGCTCAATTCAAAGATGAGCAATTCTATGAAGCGGGCTTCAGCAAGCCACCAAAATTTGCCTCTCCAAAGTGAGGCTTGTAATGGATCAGGCCCCACCAATCAGTTTGTGTCCCATTTGGGCAATGGTACGCTCATACCCCACTCGTCCTCCTCCAATCAGCTCCATAAGGAGTCTCCATTGATGGAAGAGGTATTAGTCAATCCATTTTCTTTGTTCTTTTTAGAAACTGATTAAGGGGAATTCACCTCTGCACAGCTGATATTTTTTTTATTTCAATTGCAATTTAGCATGTGCCGGTAATTGTACCTGCTCAACTTGTTCTGACTGGTAATGACTGCAACTGGTGTGAGACCTGATTTAGCTCTATACAGTAAAGGCCAACACAGATATCTAATATAAGTTTGCTAAAGAAATATGTGGCATCTGATTTTGTTTGTTTTGTTTCTAAATTTTTAGATTTTGCTGATTTCAAGAAGCCAGCGCCAGATGATGCACCAGCTTGACAGCCTCACCAATTTACTCCATGAAAACTTAAGCAGGGCCAACCAAGAGAAAAATGGGTCGAGAACTAGAATTTTTGACATAGAGACGGTCTCAAACCGTCTTGTTCTGGTTCTTGCCATTAGTGCAGCTGGTTTCTTTTTGTTTAAGGGTCTGAAGAATTGATTTCAGACTAAATTAGGTCTATAATTTAATTCCCAAATAGGTTTAGTATACTAATCTCCCAAGTATACATGGTTGGCATAATTTATAGACTGCTGACATCATTGCTTGTTTGAGCAACTCATTTATAGATGATATATAGAAAATTTTGTTCTCTCTTTATCTGTATTGCCTGTTTGCCTCGATGAGTACTATGAACAGTGCACGTTATTTTTCTGCATTGGCAACTCTGCAATTTGTGTAGCGTGTATGCAGCAACACAGCCCAATAGAGTTGGGCAAAAAAAATAAAGAATAAGGAAAAAAATGTGGGACCGCTAGTATCGTGCCAACTGGAAACATAACTCGCAAATTACATTCTCAGAAAAAATTACAGATTATAGATTACCTTGAGACTTTTTTAACCTAACAACAAGAAAAGTTCGTCTTGTTTGGTTAAATAATTTGATCAAATTATTTCTCGAATACTATTTTGTTCATTACCGAAAGGATGTTATTTTAGGCTCACACAATTAACAATAAGAACGAAATGGAAAAAATTACAATTGATAGCTAAATTAATAATTTGTAAATCCCTTGCATTTTGGTACATAAACGAGCGCGTGATGTGGTACAAATACTAATAGTGTCAGCTAGAAATTGACACAAACGTCATGAGGCAAAAAAAAAATAAATAAATAAAATAATAATAACAAATAAATAAATAAATAAAAGAAAAACAAAAAGGTAAATAGTTTATCTTAAATATCTAATTGTAGGAAACTTTGTTTGAGACGAGGCCTTGCATGTTGGAGATTCACTACAACTGTACAAACTTTGTTCTTTTTCCACGCTGTTCCTACTAACGAGGAAATAGTAAAGTCGGGAGGAAAAAAGAAAAAATAATTAAAAAAAAATATTTAAGGAGCACAGTCGTGGCTTCTACCATTTACATTTAAAAATGTACAAATTACGTACTATAACCTTACCCAAGCATCCTGGGATTTACTTATCAACATAACCGACTTATCCTCCCGATGAAGTGAAGGAGAACTTACAAGAAGTCAATATCTTAAATTTCTCAAGATTTAAAATTTTGGCTCCATAGCTCTAGTGAGGGGCTTATTGGGTGTCTCACCAACTTCACTCGATTTCCCTTCTATGGAGAATGCCATTTGTTGAAACCGTTGTATTTGGCTCGGTGGGTATTGGCTTGGATTGAATGCCATGCTTTGCCCTACCTTTACACCATTTGTGAAGTCCATCACATGCCCACCATCATTGTCAAGTGCTCTTAAAACCTAAATTCATCATTAAACACATTAATAATTTACGGGTATCTCGACAAAAGGTTTAAATTCTTGTACGATGAG
This sequence comes from Rhynchospora tenuis, assembly GCA_027725995.1. NCBI lineage: Eukaryota > Viridiplantae > Streptophyta > Magnoliopsida > Poales > Cyperaceae > Rhynchospora > Rhynchospora tenuis. Next base: position 52,818,746 of record CM050889.1, on the reverse strand, counting down.
GATGTCAAATGTATCTAGTCATACTTGAACCATGCGAGGCCTCTTGGGTGCTGAGTGACGGACACATGCCGCAGCTGCTTCAATCATACGATACATCTCCTCTCTGTCATAATCATTCCCCAGCCTAGGGTCCACGAGCTCACCTATATTTCGGGTCTCCAAAGCTTGCACGAGAAGTGGTCTTGCCTTTGTATTGAGAAGGACATGGAATCAATTATGGACGTATAAATGATCATCACAATTGCATTATGGTACTAGTAAGGCATGAGCCTAGAGTACCAGCTATTAGAATATTTATGGGTCAATTTCTAAATTTTATGTGTCTGAATAATTAAAGAGGCTTGTTGGTTCAAAGTTGAAACTCTACAATGACATTTAACAAAAGTGAAAATTATAGTTTGGTTGTATTTATGTATACCCATTCAATCAAGCTTTTGTTTGCATCAACTGGTCTTCTTCCGGTTATAAGCTCAAGAAGCACTACTCCAAATGAGAACACATCTGACCTATCTGTTAGCTTCCCACTAGATGCATATTCTGGCGCCAAGTACCTGAAAAAACAAACAAAATAAATAAATAAACGTTCAATCAAAACGGCAATATGTTATGTAAATTGGTCATGTAAATATTTTTTAATTTTGCACAAAAGTTGGAGATATATGAGTTGCTTTTGTAAGAACACACCCAATAAAAAGATGTGAGAATACTTACCCGAAAGTTCCCATGATACGAGTTGAAACATGTGTGTGCGCGTCATTTGAGAACTTTGCTAGACCAAAATCTGCAACCTGTTGATTTCAGTTATACAACTTTAGGGTCTTTTTCGTTTACTCAAATTTGTTCTGATTTATGACATATGCTACATTTAATTAATTAACACTAGAGACCTGAGCCTCAAATGCATAGTCAAGAAGAATGTTTGCTGACTTTATATCTCTATGGATTATCCGTGGATGACCTGAGAAACGTGAGAGGAAGAAAAACATGATCATTAGTTGCTGCTTTGTTATGCCTATATTGTAACAATAATAACGTGATCATAGTAAATAATCATACAATCTTCATGTAGATAGGCCAAGCCTCTCGCTGACCCGATGGCGATTTTCTTTCGTTTTCCCCAGTCCAACACTGGCAACCCTTTTCCTAATATTAAAAGATGTCAATACAAAGAGCTCATCAAACTCATAAAGGAAAGATATGTTCAACTTTTTTTTATTTATATATCTTAGGACTTTATTTTATACTCAACACGCTCGCAATACTAATTTAGATATACTTTTTTCTCTCTGTAAACCATGTATTTATTTTTGGGATATTTTTAAAGTAGTTTGAAGTGTCAACAAAACAGTCGGTCTATGTTATGCTGGTCTATATACTGGACTTCGGGTACATCAGAACCTAATTAGATTCCTGATAAGGCGATTATTGAGGTCATTTATGGGGTACAAAAGAAATAAACGCACTTACCATGCAAGTGGTGTTCAAGTGTACTATTGGGCACAAAGTCATAAACAAGCATTCTATTCTGTTCAATTACACAATAGCCCACAAGAGAAACCAAATGTCTATGATGGATTCTGCTAATGATCTCCACTTCAGCTAAAAACTCCCTTTCTCCTTGACTGCTCCCGGCCTTCAGCTCTTTCACTGCTACACACTTCCCATCTGGCATGCATCCTTTATACACACACCCAAAACCACCTTCTCCTATGAGATTTTCTCTTGAAAACTGTCCAGTCATCGCCATGATTTCTTCATATGAGAAGCAGGATTTTGAGACAGTCTGCTTGTTTGGGGTCCCTGGATAGTAACCAGCCTGGAATCTCACATTGGTAGAGCCTTGTTGGTTGCCAGAAAAGGTTTGTGTGGAGGTAGAGATTCTTGGTGATCCAAAATATTGATCTGCTGGTGGGTTCCCTGTGTATTGATATGACTGCTGGTACACAACTCCATCTGAAATTTAAAATATGGGGAAGTTTTATAAGAGTGCACCATTTACCAGCCAGAAATCTTAATCTGAGAGTGTCAGGTACTTCGTATTATGTACGCTTATTTTTCACTTAATCTTGATAGTGTTGATTTTAAATTCCTAGGCCCACACAGAGGTCGAGTGCCGATAAAGAAAGGAAACAAAAGTTGGTACAATGTACAGGTCTCTTGGAAGCAGTACCATACTTTGTCAACTTATTTCAACTCTTATACGTTACCTCCTGTACCGAAAAGCACAAATTTCCATTTGATGTGTACCACAAGCAAAAATCTTTGATATAATACTTCACAAAGATTGGCATGAAAAGATAATTACCTGATTTTGTATGTTGGTCATGGTGAAACATCAAAGCTTCAAGTTTCTTTTTCTTCCTCACAACCACACAGAGAATGGCCACTACCACTGAAACAACAGCAATTACCGTACACAATATTGGAGTGATACCTATTTTATTCCTATGAGTTATGTCCCCCACACCACCGTATCCCGGATCAGTGTATGGGAAGTATTGTGTAGAGGTTGGGGACAAAGGAAAAGGAGGCGGCGGCTTGACACCAGACAACCCAGTTTGCACATTTGTTTTCTGGGTCGGTGACAATCCTGCAGGAGGGGTTTGGTTAGGAAGGAGCTGAATTACTGGAGAGTTTATTTGGGTGTCAGGTTGATTAGGAGGAATTGGAGTTGGAGTTGTTGGTGTGATTTGGGATGGAGATGGATTTGTCAGGTGAGCTGGTTCACCTTGAGGTGCCAGAGGTGTTGGAGAGACTACTGCTGCAGGGGGAGGTACTTTTGAATATGTTACTGGTTTGGGATTTGAATTAGCTATGACTGGGGGTGAGGGAATGCTCGGTGTTCTAGGGGAAGAAGCATAAGGTGCATTTGATGCTTGTGAAGGCGACGACGGCGGTGGCAAGGGTTTCTGAATTTCTTGGGATTGTTGAGGTGGTGGCGTAGAATTTGAATTACTTGTTGGAGGGATTTGGTTGTTTTCTTTTCCTTGTGGTGGCGGTACTGTCATATTGGAACTTTGATTTAAATTTAAATTTAAATTGTTGGGCGATGGAACAACAATTAAGGTTTGGTGTTCCTGCAACTGCGGCGGTGGGGTCAGTGAAGTTGAAGAAGAGGCATTAGGAGGGTTGGCATTGCTGGTATTTGATGGAGTGTTGCTTGTATTAGAATTTTCATTGCCCCTTGAGCTTGAATTTGAAGACGGTGTCAAACTTGACATAATTTGCTAGCTCTTTTTGCTTATTATTTTTTTATTGTTTTGGTTGGCAGATTAAAAAGCAATCATATGATTGGGAGAATCCAAAGGAAAGATATTTCTCTTTCTTTCTGAGTTTAGAATTTGATTTTAGGCACCTTGCTTATCAGTGTACTGACAGACAAACTTGAAATCCTGTGCAAAAAAATAAGTTTGGCAACAATGACATAATTTGAACTCATATAAAACTAGTTTCTAAAAGATAAACATAAAGGTGCAATAGGATTTAAAAAAACATTAACTTATCAACATTCTCTTTACAATTCATTCCCAAAAAAAAAATGCAACGAGAACAAAGATATTTCGAAATTATTCTATTCAAAATAACATTTTCCATTTAAGAGATTAAGCAGAAACATGCAACATGAAAAAAAAAAAAAAAAGTTTGTATGCTTCTCACCTGGAGTATATATCTAAAAAATATCAAATTTTTTCTTCTTTTTTTTTTCTTTCACCAAAGTCCACTTGTAATAAGATACAGAAAAGCAGAAAAAATATATCTTAGTTTATTCTAATTGTTATAGAAATAAATGATATTTTGTAGCAATCGATGGAAGAAAAAAAGATAGGACGATTAACAAATGGATCTGTGGAATTATAAATAAGCAGAAAAAAGAAAACTTAGCTTATTATAACTAAATAACTCAGCTAAACAACTTCAATAATTCATTGAGCTAATTCCAATATCAAACATAAACTGCCAACTCGATCAATTAAGTATGTGAAGATCAGAGAGGAACCTGAATATCCCTAATAGTAGACCCAGTGATCTGAAGATGCAGAGTAAATCTCCCTATTCATAAAAAGGAATGGTTAAAATGGGAACGATGCTGATTGAAAATTTCAACCCAATGATAAGAAAATGGAAACTAAGTCCAGAACTAACTAAACCTCCCCATATACATAGCGCTAAAAATAGAAGAAGAATATAGCAGAAATTTGATTTTGGGGGCCTTCCCACCCGTTTACCAGAAACAGATCAACTGCACTGAAGACAATCAAGTTTGTTCCTACCGCAAGGTCAATTTGTTACAAAGCCTAAGGTGGAAAAAATGGATTTGTGTTTTATTTAATAATTAGTCAATATTCGATGCCCAATTGATAGCAAAAATCTGTTTGAGTCTCCTATATAAAATTGCACATCTATTGGATTCAATGTGAAGGAATATCATGATGTTGTGTTTGCTCTGTGTATGAGAGTGTGTGCAGTGCAGTAAAAAGACATTAGAATGAGTAATTTAGTATCACATTGTTTCGAAAGAGCTCATACATCTTGAAAAAGATAGTCCTGCAAAACTTTGCATGTAATGTTCACATGTGTTAAAGATTAAGGGAATTTTTCATTCTTTTCCAAAGGAATAAACGGAAAATTTATGTGATGTTTTAGCCCAAGTATGCAAGAAAGGATAGACACTATAGGAAACTGCAGCAGCAGCAGCTGAATCGGCATTTCAGTTTGCATCTACAAAATCCATCTAACAAGTTAGTTGCATCAACAGACCTGATGCGACTGCTATCGATGCAACTGCTTAGTTATAACTTATAATCAGTTATAATTAGAAATTAGATAATAACTTCCAAATTACCGAGTTCAACATAAAATAACTTTTACGAATTTTTACTTATATGACCTTGTATAGAATTGCAGTTAAAATATAGTTAGACAACATCCAGACTCGCTCCCTAAATTTCTAACCGTATATTAAATCAAATAATCTAAACGAGCACATCTATTTATTTCATGGTTTCAAATATCAGAGGATACACACTGTACATTATATACAACCTGATGAAGTGGCGGAACCAGAAAATTTTGAAATGGGGTTCACCAAAATAATCTAAGACTAAATAATTAATTTATTTATCTATATCCATAGAATTATCATATTAAATTTAATATTTTTTAACTATGGGTTCAATAATACAATTATAAGGATATTTTTATGGGGGTCAAATAGTGTTTCTTTAACAAAATTATCAATAAAACCATAGAAATTATGTATAAAAATGCTAAATTAGAAAAAAAATTATGGGGGACATTGCACCTCATTGGTTCCATCTAACTCCGCCTCCATGCTAAATTATTTTTAGGTTTAGTTTTAATTTTTACAAATTTGCAGGTCCTTTTGAAACCCTCATTCTTTTAATAATCAACCAACATTGTAAAACCGTCAAAGTCAATCAAATAATTTATATCAAGGTCAGTAATAACATGAATCTATTTTCGGATTCCTTACTTTTCATAATTTCCTTCTGTTTTAAAAATAAACTTCAATCAATCTTTTCTACAAGACTACAACGCCTTAATTGAATTCGCCAAATTGGGCAAATCCTATTTTATGGAAAAGAGAATCCAAAATTATAGGCCCAAATAAAGCCCACACCGACTTTGTATCTTTCATTAATCTCCAGACATCAAGTCTCTCTTTCGCTCTCTCTCTCTCTCTCTCTCGCTCTTTCGATTCTCTTCTCGATCGTACTTTTCTCATCACGCAATCTAGGGTTAGGGTTTCTCGAATCGACGAAGAAGAATGGCAGCCATGGATACGGACGTGAACATGGTCCCTGTTGGAGAAAGCTCGTCGTCTGGAGCGTCGTCTTCTTCCAAGAAGGCGAAGCGATTCGAGATCAAGAAGTGGAACGCCGTTGCTCTCTGGGCTTGGGGTAGTTATTGTTTCTTAATTTGAGGATTTCTTTTGTGTTTCGATCTGTTTTCTTGTTTAGAACCATGTCAATTGTGATGTTGTTAGGTTTAGGTTTAGGTTTAGATTTGTCTGGGGTTGTTCTTGCGGGTTTGATAATCACTTGTCGTAATTAAGGCACAGGCTATGGCAATGAAGTCGAGAATTTAGTAATACTTTGAAGAAAGCTTAGATTTGTTACTATGATTTAGGATTTCGGTCTTGTTTACCCTTTTTTTCGATAAACTAGATAGCTACTATATTCAAGAAGTCAATTTTAATCTTTTTGTTAGCTATGATGTATGATTATCATGATGAATGATCTTTATTTAAGTTATGAAAGCATTGCGGTCATTACTCATTAGGCCTTTTTTCCTAAGTTATGAAAACTTCTATAGATTTTGTGTAGCAAACTTGAGTTTTGTTTTTGTTAGTTCTCATTGGACTCCTGTTGAAATTCTGAAATACCTTTTGTGTAAATTTCTAAAATATATTATGTGTTTTTTTTTCTGATTTTAATATGAAACTAATATAATCACTAATTCCATTCACTTATTTGTAGATATTGTGGTGGACAACTGTGCTATATGTCGGAACCATATTATGGATCTCTGTAAGGGCTATTTCTCTTAGTTCTATGTTTTATGATTGTATAGAGTTTGCCTTTTCATTTCCTTTATTTATTATTATTAATATTTTTTTTTTGCTAATTTACTTTTTGTATGTGTGCAGGCATTGAGTGCCAGGCTAATCAGGCAAGTGCCACCAGTGAGGAGTGCACTGTTGCCTGGGGTATGTTTATTTCTTTTTTATAGTATAAAGTGAATTTCATTAGTTTTATTGTACTGCATAATAATTAACTGTAAAGGAATAATTTATCCGAATGTTTGTTTTTCCAAAGCTAGTATTACTGCATACCACTTTTTGTAGCTTCAGATAAAATTAATGGAGTTGCATAATATAGCTCTTCATTCTGGCACTTGTTCTTGCTAAATGGAAATCATGATTTTATATTATTTCATATTATTTTGCCCCACTACATGTTCTTTTCCTAGTCTCTAGTGTTTCTTGATATCCAAAAATTGAAGCCTCGAAGTATTATGTGTCAAGGCTTTGTTGCTATCGAATTGAACTTGTAATTTAGTCTAATATAATTTGAGTATTAATTTTTTTTTTTTATTGTGAATGTGATCTATATCATATATATACAACAATGGTCCATGTAATTTAACTGAAGGTTACTTGGTGCATGTTTGTAATGATTCTAATTTTAGGAATTTTGTTCTGAACTTGGGTTTCATTTCCATAAGAATAGCTAGGTTTTTGTGACATTTTACATGTGTAATCTTGTTGTGTTGGATTTGATAGAGAATTCAGATTGTAGCATGTCTATAAACTTATTTTTGTATCGGATACCTTTCAGAGTCTCAAAATGTTTTATTCTATTTTATCAACTTCCGTTTGTTTCTAATATGTATAATGTATAATTTAATGGTGAGTTTAATGTCATTTACACTTGCATGATAGCTGCTTGTTTTAACTTTTCTATTCATGATAGCTGCTTGTTTCTGAATTTAGTTGGTTTTAACTATTTTTTGTTTGTTATGGACAAAACCAGGTGTGTGCAATCATGCATTCCACTTCCATTGCATTAGCAGGTGGCTCAAGACTCGTCAAGTCTGCCCTCTTGGTATGTACTTTTTTTCATGAATTTGTTTCTGTATACTTGATATAATTTCACTCGTTCTTTGACATCTTGTTGGGTAAATGTGCAGATAACAGCGAGTGGGAGTTCCAGAAGTATGGTCATTAGAGATGTTGAATTGTGCTATTTCGCAAGGGCCTCACATAAAAAAGCATTACCCTTTATCTTGAACGACATTAGTTGTTTATTTGACATTGTGCTGCGATATTTGTAGTCTTATTTTCTTAAATGGTGGATTGGTGCTTTATGCTTGTTTTCTTAGAATGATTTTTGTAAAGGCTAAGAATGCTTTCTGTTTGCTTCCCTCTTTACTGCTACAAAATTAAGAACGGTTGCCTTAAAAGTTAAAAAAGTTTACACCGCTTATCAAAATGTAATTAGAGAAAAACTAGCATTAAATTTTTTTGTCTTGGTTGGGGTTGTAGAAGCTTACAACAGCGCTAGTTTTGTTGATTGAAGGTTGTACCAAAAGAGTATCAAATTGGCTCCGTTTTGCTGGATTTAATGAGTCGTTGATTTCTTCTTGGAGCGGTAGTCCGATTGCTATTTCGATAATTTCCACAACGACAATTTTAAATTTTGAAAATAATTGAGAAGTGTTCAAATTTGAATTTATAATGCGAGTATATTTAGAGTTTATTATTTATCAATTAGTATGCAGAACGTGTAGGAAATTACTCAAAAAATCACAAATAATTCGCAAGATCTATTTATCTTTCGTGATTCGTGAAGATGGGTGAATAATTTACTACGTAATTCTGAAGCCGTTTAAATAAAAATATGCCAAATTTTGATTTTGAATTTTTTTTTTTTTTTTTTTTTTTTTTTGATAGCTGATAAAACTAAACCAGATAAAATATTATGTACTAGCTACAGAATCAATCATTTAAAGGAGCCAAACCAAGCATCAATTTTTGCTGTACAAATGAATTTTGGTATTAGAAACTCGAAAAACATACCATACATACAATACAACAACATTACATCTAATAGTTATAAACACCGACTCTGACATGTTGGACCGACCACCAAAACTCAAAATTGGGGAGAATTGTACAAGCTATCTATCTTAATCTGTTAAAATGCTGTATATTTTTGGGGAACCTTATTTCACCATAATTCTCAGGTAGCTTACCTGTCTCTCTTTGTTAAAGCTTTTATCTGCTGCTCCATCTGAAATTCCAGAAAGAATGCAAATCATATAAAGACTTACTGGTAAATCTCTCTATTAGAAGTTCAAAGAAGAAATTGAATCCTTACCTGGGCATTTTTTAACTTTATTCTGTGAAGCTCTTCTGAGAGGTTTAAAACACTGAGATATAAATATTCAGAAACCACTCATTAGAATAGAAAATGACATGTTTTTAGCAATGCATAACCACAAAAGCGTGCAAACTGCAAAGTCCTTAAAGAATGTTAAAAACCATGTCCAATGAAATTGTCTTTTTTTGTCAGAGCAATACAAACACTACCAAGGGATAGCATACTAACAATTATATAAATATACCTTTCCTGGAGACTAGCAAGTTGGGCGTGCATTTCCTTCTCCGTGACTGGTGCTATGAACTGTTGTGCCTTCATTAAACATAAAAAAGTTATTTTAGTGGTGATTAATACAAAATAAAATGAGCAGATTAGGATGAGAAACTGAAAACATACTTCATCAAAATAAATCATCCTCAATTTGAAATTTTTATCAAATCAGATTACAAATTGTTACCTGTGACAATTCAATTGTCCCATCAAAACTATCTTTATGAAAACCTGTGCCATCATAAAAAAAAAAAAAAAAAAATTGGAACAATGTCAGCCAATATAGTTTCACAGAAAGCCACTCATGATAAAAGTCTTCGATCAATATGCAAAAGGATTATCTGACTGAAGTATTGAACAAGACAACATACGTACCAGGACTTTGCTCGACAAATGTTATAATTTTGTTGATTTCCTCCTAGAAGAACAAAAAGAAAAGGAAGAAGTTTCAATAGAAAATCAAGTTAAATAAGAGACTATCTTGTTATCATGAACATTAGTCTATCAAAGAATAAAAACATGAAGCTACAAACTGTAAAGATCAGATTGTTTCAATGCAATACATGGAACACAAGGAATCTAATCTAATCTCCTTTTTGAGGACAATCCTGATCAGAGAAACTGTGAAACAGGATCACTACAAGTGCAGCATAAAATCAAGGGGCGGGGTTTAAGAAAAGAAATTATTCACATGCAGTAAGTAAACCTGTTTTTCACAAAAATGGCTCATAATGTAGTATTTAAAGAATAAAATAGTCATTATGTAGAAAGGAAGTTAAAGCTGCTGGAGGTGGATCAGTGAGGAACCAGATGCTACTAAAATCAGATGCATGCATTTTTAACATAGTTTTAAACTATCGTATGGTGTACAAATTTATAATTAGAGAGAGGTCCTTCAAAGTTCATCATTTAACAACAGAAAAGAATAACTGAAAAATCTAAAAAAATAAATAGATAAATACCTTCTGCATCGCATTTTGATTCAGTAAGAACTGCAAGGATGCAAGAATCCTATTTGAATTCACAGGAGCTCCTGTAGGTGGTTTGCTGACAGGGCCTGCCTTCAAATTTGCTGATGACGGCACCTGAGAAATCGTTCTGGTATTAAATTCCCAAAAATGTGAAACAATCAAGAATATCTTTTCAAAAGCTGTCTTATTTTGAAGTACCTTAGGGATAGAATCCTGCTTTGTAACCTTAAATCTTCCTCTTTGCTCAACAATGGTTCCTTGTGCCCTTTCCTCTGGCAACAACAACACATAAACATTTATTTACAAGTCAAGAAGGATGAGATAGATGGAGAGGGTGATAAAAGGAGAGAGGACGAAAGAGCGGGAATGAAATAGGGAGGAAAAGAAGGAGAGAAATACCAGATGTAATCTTCGGTGGATCTCTCTTGAGAGCATGCTGCAAGAGGGGTCCACTATGGTTGTAGTTCTTTGAATGTAGATGCTTGTGATGCAATGGTTCCCTATATATGCAGGCATACAAAAGAGGCAAGAACAAAAAAGAGGTTTTAGCAATATAAAATACCAAAAATTATATATAGAGGATGCATCAATAGAGAAAAAGAATGTCTCACATGTGGGACCACAAGTTTTTTAAATAACATTCAAGTTTTACTGTAGAATATAAATAATAATGTATGAGAACATTAATTTGCTATTGAATATCTACATGTAGTTGACAAGTAATTAATTCAATGTATATGAGTTTAAAGTTGTTAAACTGTTTCAGAAACCCCACTAACTTCTTACTTCTTGCTTACAGATTTGTGTTTGGAACTTTGGATGCAAGAGAATAGAGAATAGAGAACTGAGAAGAGAGAATACAGCTTGATTGTGAATAGGGAATGTTGTTTGGATGCTGTGTTCACTGTTGAGAATAAAAATGGAGAGGCTTGTTCACTACTTATTCCACATAAACATAGGAACAGCAAACAGACCCAGTAGAGAGAGAAAATTATGTTTGGTTGTGCACTTTTCATAAATAGAGAGGCAAGTTCATGAATAGGCTTGTTCACAGATGCGACTGTCCAAAAATTACATTATCCCATAAATTTGTAGTCGTCACCAAAACAAATTCAGAGCAACCAAATACCACTCATACTATTAAAAGGTATGTATGTCTAATATTTAACAAGGGAAAAAAAGGATTTTGTGTATTTGCCTTAAAAATGCAAAACAGACAACATATAAAATAGGGGAGAAAAGAAACAATACCTTTCGTTTTCAGCTGCAGCATTCCTAAAAGGGGAGAGAACATGATCTGGAATGAGGGATCCACTCGGAAACTTTTGTATTCCAACCATATTCATCATAGTAGACGGCACTGAAGCACTCCTCTCCATGCTACCACTATTCTCGCAATTGGGAATCCCACTGGTTTGTGTATTCACATGTTGTGGTCCAGCTGGTTGCCTCGAAGGAGACAATACATCAGAGGTGGAAGGCTGCACTTGCACATTAGGAGATGATGAACCAGGTGTAAATTGACCCGATTGCCTCAGAGGTGATAGTGATTCAGGTGTAGATAGCCCTTTTGGGCTGAGGCTACATGCTGTTGATTCATCTTCACATACATCAAAGCAAGCCCTAAGAAGGAAATCGCAAAAGGTCAACAAGGGGAATTATGGCTTGTACCAGGCATGATCAAATTTCCAATTGGTAATAACAGTCTCTGCTTGTAATTTTCTTTGGATTTATTTCACAGAGAATTTCCGAGGGCATCACCAGTTAAGCTTTCTTACCATATCACACCAATAATACTACTTTTTTGTTTGGTTCTTGGTAAGGCTTCTACCAGGACAGTTTATAATGTACTTCTTGCCTGATTGTCCCTCACGGTTATAAGCTTCACAAATATGTACTTTATTGTTGATAAGAAATATCTAAACATACTTAAGAGCTTGAAGATTTTGGCCCTGAAAAGCAGACACAAATTGCCCATCCCAATCTGGAATATCTTGTATACCATCCTGAAAGGAAAAAAATAATAGTATAGCTCAATAGCATAACAGCAATGACAGACTAAACGGTTATATTAGAAATAAATATCAAGTAAAGCACCTCTCCAGAAGTAGACGAGCCAGGAGGGTTTGTTATTTCAGAAAAGCTACTTGCTGGTCTTGAATTGAAATCACTCTTGACTTTACTAACTCCATTATATGTAGATTCTGGGTTAAATCCTTCCTCCGCACTATCCAGCTAAAGTAAAAATTGTAAAAGGCAAAGGAGTGTTTTGTCAGGTATGTAATAATGAATATTATTCAATTAAGTAATGTAATGAAAAGAAGAAGATACAGAGATGCATACAAGGGCAGCCTGAGCTTTTAAATCCTCCAAGTTGAAGTTCCAACCACTAATTCCCTTGATATATTCTCGCTGTTCACGCAATATTTTTTTATTAACACAAATAAAAGAAATTTAATATCTGCCTAGACTAATATGTATTGCAACATAAAAGAGGAAATGAATCGGCTTGACCTGAGATAATTGCTCCATGTCACCGTTCGCCAATTTATTATGCATTATGTTTGCCTCCTTTGCCTATGCATGAGAAAATTCATTCTATTTGAGTATATTATTTTACGAAGTTCTTCCAAAAATTTGTGCAAGGTCCATGTTGCCTATAATTGAGAATTGCATTGGGGTACTAAAAAAGTATAAGGCTTACCATACCAGATCCTAATGCCGATACCATTAGCGGCTCAGTAAATACCAAACAAATTGACTTCCAAACACAGAAAGAAACACAGCAACACATGCAGTACACTAAACACACCCACCTCCCAACATCACAAGCACAGAGTAGAGAGAGAGAGAGAGAGAGCACCTTTAAGCTACTAAATCGGTCGGCAAGGGGAGGCAGGCCTTCTAAGATAGTTTTGGCAAGGTATTCAGGTGAACGGGCATGCTTAAAAAAAGGGTGCTTTAGTAATTTCTCAGAACTAGGTCTCTTTTTAGGATCCTTCACAAGACATGTCGCCACCAGCTCCTTAAATGACTATAAAAATATATTGGGATAAAAGGTATAGTGTTAGAAATTACATGTACTTTTTTAACAACCTAAAAATGATGAAAACTGTCTCCATACAAAACAGTAAAAAAAAATCTACAAATATTATCTGTCACAAACTTTGAATCTATCTAACTTGTACATATACTTTCCAAAGAGTTATCAAATTGAGCATACCATTTTAAGAAGTAAAATAGGAAAATAAAGTCATAAGAGAGCAAAGAGATAGCATACCCTAGAAAATCTTTTGTCCCTTTCATAGTCTAGACCAGGTGGTGCATTTTGTAATGTCATCAGTAACACCTATACAACAGAAAAAGGAAAATCCTTCAGCTAATTTCAAAAAATCATCTTATGTTGGTGAATAATACTTTAATAATGAAATATATTGTAAAATAACTCATTTTGACAAAGATATTTGGATAAGAAAAATCTCACCTTCATAGGAGGATATTTGGAGAAGGGGGCATGACCATGGGCGAGCTCTAGTGCAGTTATTCCAAAGGACCAAATATCAGCCTTAAAATCATACCCATGCAATTGTTGCATAACTTCAGGAGCCATCCTGCAAAAAATAGAAAGAAAAATATGCACTGAGAAAAGGGAATTTACACATGGACGCGCACACACACGCTTATCAGATAAGACCTTTAAGTTTCCTAGGAGTCCCTGGTCGTGAAGTATCTTAAGGGACTATTGGAACATTTACCTCTTTTAAAGGGCTCTATCTTTCAATTATATCTAGACAACATAATTAGTATGATAATTAGAAAAATAAAATAAAAGAAAAAATTGGTCGTTTCAAGGTTCATTCAGAGTTTCACAGGACAACACCAATTTTTTCATTCTTTCTAGTGGTCTATGTAGTTGAGGTATGGCAAGACAACTGTCATTACATATAAGAATATTAGTATTGTTACAAATAAAAGAACTAAAAGCACTCAGTTGTTTTAGGTATTGGTATTTATAAAAGAGACAGAGAGAGAAGGAGGGAGGGAGATGCGTACCAGCAGGGGGTGCCAACAAATGTATTACGAGACCGCTGTCTGTCCCCAGTATCAAACATACAAGCTGACACGCCATAATCTGCCAACTTAACTGCTCCATTTCCATCTATTAGTATATTTCCTGCCTAAGGAAGTAGAACTTTTTAAAAGAAGTATAATGTGTTTTAAAACAAAGTACACTTTGCTTTAGTGATGCCTAACATTGATAATTAACCTTTTATTTTTGTAACAGAATCAGTACCTACAGTTAAAGGTATATTATTGTAACTTTCACAATAGTTAAGAACTACCCCATCTCTACTTTTCTCTCAGCACATGAAGGAAAATCCATTATAACTATTTACCAAACTATGGAACCTTCCCATGGCATTCATAAATGGAAAGTAACTTACAAAGTAACAAACAGTAACTCCAAACACATATGAAACTCCAATGCTACATGGAAAGAGGCCCAAATACCAACAACAGGAATGGTAATAACACAAATAAAGGAAAAAAAAGAAAATAAAAATTGTACCTTGACATCTCTGTGGATGTGCCCATGATAATGGAGGTAGACAAGGGCTTTCAGCACCTCACGAAGGAGTGTAGCAATAACAGGCTCATCAAAGCCTTCTGGAAAGGAGCTTTTCATTATGTGGAGAGCGGAGCCACCTGACATGTAAGGCATTATCACCCACAAATTGTGACCTGAAGTGAAGGAGCTGTATGCACGTAACAAATTTGGGTGGTGCAGTAGGCTCATGGTCTGTACCTCCCTTCTTATCCCATCCTAAAAAAAAACAGATAATACGTTATGAGCGCCCAGTTTGAACCCCTGCGGACAATGGCAGATGCCAACAGGAGAAACTGACCATACTGGGGTTAATGTGTTACTTTGTAAGGGTGTGTCAATGACAGAAACAACTAAAATATACCAATTTTGTAAATGTTAGTGGAGCCAACTGACCCCAACTATCTCCAAGAAGAGCAACCAATTCTATAGCAACACTTATGAGTTTAAATTCGAAGCAATTTGAGGTCAGTGTTTTCGTAATTATATCCCTCAGTCTGTTGGAGAAGTTTACAAAGTTACTAAGGGTACATTTAAGTGATAAAATCAACGACCAAAGGTCGATACTTTCTAGATAGCACTTATAAATAGCATATAAAAAGAAAGTAGAGAAAAACTACAACTGTGTTTAGATTTTCATCAAAACATTGATTGCAGCTGTCACAGTAATTAAATACAAAATATTTACATGTAATTATAAAACCCAATTTTCCAACCAATATGACTACATAAGCCATCCATCAATATGTGAATAACCTTATATGAAGAAAAATTAAATTGTCATAGCTGCGGTTTAGTTGTAATTGTACCTCAACTAGTTTTACTAAAACAACTCATAGGTCGATGTTCTTTATTGAAGGGCACTCAGGGAAGAACAGTTGCATGGAACAAAAGAATCAAAACTTCATACCATATGTATACTAATACAAAATAAAAATATGCATATCTATATAGAAAAATCTTCACCAAAATAGAGAGAAAAGAGATGGTACCAAATCATTATTGCATTTCTCCAGGTCAAGAACCTTGACAGCAACTATCTTATTGAGAGGTACGCAAAGGGCACGGTACACAGTAGCACTAACCCCTTCACCGATCTCTTCATAGAGCTTGTAGTCCTCAGGGTTTGCAGGAAACCTCTTTTCTGACTCGTAACTCTCCATGTCTTATTGTTAATTAATTTACTCTTAAATAGCATCATTAACAGGTCTCTACCTATTGATGCAATTAACACGATGCATTAAGCATGTGTTAATACAGGGTACCTCCAATTGACCGAGTTTATATACACCACCAATTCTGCCTACTTAATTTATCTGAAATGGAAATAAAACAATAAAATTGTGATCAGTGTTAATCAGTAAAACTTAATCATTGTATACATAACAGAATAAGAAAAAAAAAGTTCTATAGGAAACAATTCAGCATTTTAAAATGAGCAGTTCGTAAGTGGAGAACTGGATATTTTCACATTACATCTGAAAAACACAATTAACAACAAAAATTCTAGTTTCAGGCCAAAAATGTAAGTTTCAAATAACCAAATCCCTTACTCCCATCCTGCTCTTTATCATTAGTAAATTACCTTAATTAAAAATCAAAATTCGGACCTTCTACAACACTAACACCCCATTAACCACGATTCAAAAAACCTATCGCCAGCTGAGGATCCGATAATTCATCGATTTCCCAAACCAACTGGCCGCTTGAAATCGCGACGGAGGCGCAGCGCCGACTGATTCCTCCGACGAACTTGCGCCGAGTCTCGCTTCTATATCGCTCGACTGATTCTCCTTCCTTCCTCTCTTCCTTCTTTCCTTGAGATTTGATTTGGTTTGGTTTGATTTTTTTGTTTTTTTTAATTAGAGTATTCAAAGGGGGTGTGATTGAATAAATGAAATGAATAGTGATCGGAAGGGAGATTTGGGTTTGGGGTAGCGTGGAGTGTGTTTCGTTGATTAAAAGGAGACAATTTACAAGTTGAGAAGAAGAGAAGATGGGTCAGTTGGGTCGCACCTCATGGTTAGATAGGCTGCTAGCTAGACCAAAAAAAAAAAATTTGAATTTTCTGCGGTTGTATATTTAGAGTTTTCGTTGAATTAGTTATTTTTTTTATTTTTTTCATTTAGTTAGAATTATGAGATGTAAGTTGAAATATGAATTTACTTTTTTTGTAAAATTAAATCGTTGACTGTGGTAGTTAAGCTGCAGATAACTGTACAGAAGATTAACTGGTGGTAGTTGTATTGGAAATAACTGTTTTATATTTATATTACTTGTTGATTCTTTTCAATTGTCTGATTAACGTGGCCTAATTAGTATGATACTATTTCAAGTTATAACGCAAATGTGCTTAACGTTACTTTATTATGACATAATTTCCTTTAAAACATATCATGTGAACTTAAGTCTAAGCTAGACCTTATATCAATTAATTTATACAGTATTTTATTTTTACTTGACATTTAAATTTGTAATTAATTCTTTTCTATTCATTATGATTGCATTGTATTGAGATGGTGCATTGGATGAATAAAATCTTATGTTTTACCATAATTTTCAACAAACCTATTTGGTGTAAATACCAGCATTTTTCCTACGCTTTTTATTTAGCATTTTTTTTTTCCATAGTTTTAATGAAAAGTTTGGGAATTTATAGGATAACATTAAATCGCTCTTAAATGTAAAATTTTGATTTATTGATTTTGCTTCTACATGTATGTACAACATTACAAACTTTAGGTTTCTTTGTTGTACACGTCAAGGAAGTTGTAAAATTTTGATGATATAAATTATTTTCATAGGTTATTTTGTCGTTATATCGTTACGTATCATGCAATTTTAAAATCTTTTGTATGCACAAAAATAGTAAAATAGATGTTATTAACTATTGTTGTTTTGCATTGTGTGATGCAGTTTTCTTTTTTCTTTTTTTTTTTTGTTATTGAGACCTTGTTTGGCTACAAGAAAGTCTACGAATTTCGAACGAAATATATAATAATTTAGAAAGATAAAGTCGCGAAGGGAAATGTCCATTTAGATATTATTATTATTTTTCCTTTGATTAGATTTGCACTATATCTTTTATTTAGTACATACCTTCCTTAAATCGCATCCATATTATACTAGTATGTCAAGAATTTAATACGATATTTTGTTTTTAAAAGAATAAATTTAAAATTTTAAAAAAAATTTAGTGTACCTTTACTTATTCTTGTCTTAAAAAGGCTATCCTATCAATATATCCATATTTGACTAGAAAGACAGATACATGTTGTATTTATTATTTTTATTTAATTTTATAAATGAATTCACGCACATATGTTGAAATTCTAATCCAATAACTGCTACAGTTCAATCTCAAGTTTCTACAGTCGGAGATGTATGCCACCACGTGTGTTGCATGCTGTATTTTCTCAAATATTCTGGGTTCGCTTGCAAAAGAATACAGCACGTTTTCCAGTTTAGGTTGAAATAAATAATTCCAGGTATGAATTCAATCAACTTGTAGACTGGTTTAGTTTCCATGGTTCAAGTTGCTTCTCGCAACTTCCTAGTTCCTACCACTTATGTAGGCCCATGGGCCTTTTCGTCTAAGAATAATAAACGCCATCTTTCCAAAAAAAAACAAATTAATCATAAATAATGCCCCTCTGTTCAAAATAAATAAGTAATGAAATGAAAAAAAAAATCTAGCATAAATGTATGGGAGTTAGCCTAAGTGTACAAAAGTAGGCAACTAGTTGCGTTTCAAATATATCATGCGCTTATTAATACGGGGCTCATACTTTGGAGACGTGAGTCATTTTGTTTTTTCATTTCTTAGAAAAAAAAAACAAAAGAAAAGCATCTTTGAAGGGAAATTCCTTTTTGCCAAAAAAAGGAATATGCATCACTCAACTACTATTGATTAAAAGTAGTACTTCCTTACATGGTATATATTTGGTAATAGTAGCACCTTGTAATTTTCTTGTCACCAGATATTCAACTTCTATAGTTTCATTGCTGTCGTTATCATTACTCAATAAAGTTGAAGTTGGACAAAAGAAAAAAATGAACCAAATAAGATGCTCTCTTGAGTCTTTTGTTTAATTTAGGAGGTCAAGGTTCAAATTATGGACCCGCTTTTTTTTATAAGGGTGCATTAATTGATTTGGAGAAGTTATAGTCAAAGACATAATTCCTCCTTTGGAAATTGGTCAAGCATCACACGGTGTGATTTTTGTTGAATTCGGCCACAAAATATTTATGGATTGTCGAAGAAACATCTGAACTGATACGTATATTATCTACACGTTGAATGTTGCTGTTGAGTGAGAGTAATTAGAGTTAGTATTTCTAATGGTGCAGTAATATTATTCGTCATATGTTATAAATAAAATTATATATTATCTACACCAAGCTAATAGGATTCTTTCGAAATTAGTGTTCAAACAGATATTTGATGTCATTTAAATTTTAAAACATAAGTGTGTACTAAACCAGGGAAGCTGAAGTCAAAAAATATTTTTGTTTTGAAATTTAGTCAAACTTCACATGGTTGAATTCAATCATAAAATTTCCTGATAAATCGTACAAGTTCTGCAATTGGAAAAATATTAAGAAAGAAGTTGATATAGTAATTATAACCTAAAAAATACTACGGCCGATGTTGAATTTGTTTGACTGATTGACACGTTAACAAATTTCCTTTTGAGTGACCAATATTTTCGAAATCAACATTCAGCAAGCATAGCGCAAGCTCCCATAAAAAACAATAGATGATATAATAAAGTATACAAATTGAACACTAAAAATTTAAAATTAAACTGTGAATGACAACAACAAAATGCCAAAGCACTTCAATCGATATAAAAAGCACATGTAACCTAATAAATTAATGAAACTATTGGCTTAAAAAATATCACAAATACAAATTTTCCTGCGTTTAATTTAAAAAAATTGACTACCAAACACCTCACTCTTTCTTTGAAAAAAAAAACACACAAATTAGAAGTTGAAACATATTTAAACTAAATAACCTAAAAATCCACTGGATATCGCCGAACCACCAAAAAAAAAAATTGTCAAGATTAAACAATATGATAAAAATATTTTTTTTACAGTAACAACTAGACGAAACAACATAGTAATCAACCATACTATTTAATAACGGTAAAAATATCAATAAAATAACCTATCAACGTTTCACTTTTGACAACGTCATTTTCACCTGGTAAGTAGATATTAAGATATAGCTGTGTTCAAGTGAAAATACATAATTCCTCTTTTAGACCATAACAGTTACACGTAGAATTCTGGATGCATCCAACTTTTAGTCATGCGCCTGAAAATTCATACATTGAACAAGTCCACCAACAACAGTGTTTTGTGACCTCATCACGTATTATCAACTTTAGTTTTGTCTCATGCCAACATGTTTTCTTTCGAGTTTGAATAAATGTGATAAACTTCTTTATTTGAAAATTACTGTTCCCAAAGTGGTAGGGAGAGGAAAATGTCAATTTTCAATTTTGGAGACTGTTTCGCCATTTCTTTAAATATTAGTATAGGAAAAAGATCTTGAATATTAATACAAATCTGCGCTGTCAAAAGAACCAAGTCCCAAACAATGGCCGACATATTCAAAGTGCCAACGTTACTAAAACTAGAGGGCATATCGAGCTTCACTCGATGTAGATATCTATAATAAGAATATTTTCATTATGTTTCTATAGTTTAATTATGTTCATTTTTTAATATATGGTTAAGATATATTTATTTTTAGAAATATAGTTTAGTTATTGTAGGTTTGATTTGATTAAATTTAAAAAGTTTGATCAGTTTAAAGAAAAAATTATATGTGTGTAAATAAAGTTAAAATTATCTGAAATAATAATATTAATATGATTTATAATATGTTGATATTATTCATGAAATATAATATGTTTATAAATGACTTAAATAAAAAAATATATATATTGTAAAAGATCTAGTGTTTTTTCAATTTTCAAATGAATGAATTTAATTTATATTTTGTCAATCAAAATTAAGAATGGTGATGAAGAGAAATTAAGGTGGAGAGAGACTCTAACCAACACAAAAGAGATGGAGACATGATGAAAATAAAAATAGGAATGGGTCACAAACATCAGAAACAAATAATGTGTTGCCAAATTATTATCTGATGTTGAACCGAGTCAGTTTTATGAGCAATTGATAACACTCATTTATATATACCTTTCTACCGGACTTTACCCTAAATTATAACTCAATACCTTTATTTTATGTTTATTTCAGTTTATATTTGTAGGATTTTGGTACTTCTTGGGTTTATTTATATTTTGTAGGGACTTGGAAAGAATTTGGTGAAGTTTGGTCCAGAAATCATGCACTGAAGCTTCCATGCGGCCTGTACCAGATTTCATACGGCCTGGATAGCACAAAACAGCAATATGGGCCAGATGACTCATTCCTGGCCCATCCAACCCGTACCAGAGCCTGTCCAGCCCGTATGAGACTCCAAACCCTAGCTCTATGCCTATTTAAGGTGCCCAAAGCTCAATTTTTAGGGATCTCTCACCTTCTCTCACCTCAAAGGCGGCTCCCCCACCAAAACCTAATCCAAATCCACCTTTTTCCTCCTCTGTACGGCCTGGACGGGATCTCGTACGGGCTGGGCAGAGGGTTATTTCGCCTGGTGAGCCAGATTCCGACCAGAGTTCGACCACCATTCGATCCAAGCTGCCATATCTCAGATCTAGAGGCAAGGAAGAGGCTTGAACAGGGACTTTGCCTTCCTCCTTCCTTCTCTTTGGTTCCATGGAGATTGTATCACCTTCTTTTCTATCTTTTGATTGTATTTGCACTATGTTAGGCTAGATTTGTTAGTTCTAGGGCTATGTTTGAACCAAGGTTAGGATTGATGTAATGACTTGATGTTTGATTTCTATGGTATATCACTTGTTGGTTGTTTATTGTTTATGCTTGCTTGTGTTTGATTGATTATGTTGAACCTCCTATTGGGTGATTGCGCACATCCGATTTTGGCTAAAGGTGTAGACTAATTGATTGAATTGAGTAGGTGACTTGAGGTAGGTTAGGAGCCGAAATGTGACCAATTTGTACCCCAAAAGGAGAAGATTTCTAATTAGGCGAAAGTCGGTTAGATACCTTAGTAAACCAACTTGTGGACTTAGGATAATTAAGCCAACACACGAAAGTTGAGGGTTAATTAGCCTAATGGGGGTGTTAGACTAGGTTCCGGTCACGATACCATAACCAATATGCGACGGCTGCGGTTTAGGGAGTCCAAGTCCGGCTAGATCTGCCCCATACCTTTAGAAACCAAATTATCATGAATTGCACCATCAACTAAGGGTTGTATTGTATCAGTTTGTCCTTGTTCGGGCTGGATGGAATCCTGTGCGGCCTGGACAAGATCAAACTGGTTCAGTACAAGTCAACGTGTGACGCGAAAGTGCGCACGTTGACGACCCGAAGCCTAACCAAGGTGACGACAGAAACCCTAGGACGTTTTATTATCTTAATTTACTAGAAAACCACCAAAATTGTTACTACTTTACCCTTGTTTTAGTTTATTTGCTTGCTGCCCTGTATTGTTATTGTTCTAAAACCAAAACCAATTCAATTTTACCGATCTAGATTTTGTGAAAAGGTAAACTTAATACTCAATTGAACCGTCCCTGTGGAAATCGACACCCGACTATACCAACAAATTACCGTACGCTTGCGGTACTTTTTAGGTTGTTTTAGGGTACTATTAGCTACACATCAGCAATAACACCCGACACACAATTAGTTACAAAGTATCACATTACAGAAATCATAAAAAATACTATTGCACAACTATTTCACAATGCTTAGAGTGTTGGACGATATTTAACTAAAGAATCGCGACACCCACACATTTTTATTTATAACTAAAGGGGCATATTGAGCTTCGCTCGATGTAGATATCTATAATAAGAATATATTTATTATGTTTCTATAGTTTAATTATATTCATTTTTAATTATATGGTTAAGATATATTTATCTTTAGAAATATAGTTTAGTTCGTAGGTAATTTGATTTGATTAAATTTAAAGAGTTTGATCAATTTACAGAAAAAATTATATGTGTGTAAATATAGTTATAGTTATCTGAAATAATATGATTAATGTGATTTATATTATGTTGATATTATTCATAAAATGTAATATGTTTATAAATGATTAAATAAAAAATATATATCGTAAAAGATCTGATGTTTTTTCTATTTTCAATTGAATGAATTTAATTTATATTTTGTAAACCGAAATTAAGAATGGTGATGAAGAGAAATTAAGGTGGAGATGGACTTTAAGCAACACAAAAGAGACGGAGACAAGATGAAAATGAAAATAGGAAAGGGTCACAAAAATCAGAAACAAAATAATGTGTTGCCAAATTATTATCTGATGTTGAACTGAGTCAGTTTTATGAGCAATAACATTTGACACACAATTGGTTACAAAGTATCACATTATGAAAATTAGGAAAAATGCTATTGCACAACTATTTCACAATGCTTGAAGTGTCGGATGCTATTTAACTAAAGAATTCCGAGACCAACACATCTTTATTTATACTATTGATATTGATATTGATTGATTAGTTGAGAGAAAGTTTTGAAGATCTCGCCCATTGACAAAGGTCCAACTAAATGCTAAGGCCATGTTTGGTAAGGCTATTTAAACTCTTTAAGGTGGAAGAAGGGAGTTATTCCTCATATTTCTTACCAAACAAGAAGTAAGCTAAGGAGTTTAAATGAGGAATAAGCTTCTTTAAACTATGACACCTCTTGAGGTGGAATAAAATTTGTTTGTGGGACCAATATAAGAAATAGTATTAAAAAAAGTATTTTCTTTTCCTCTTTTGTCGTTAATGACCATGTTACCCATTTTTTTTCTTTGTTGCTATTTCTGCTACAATTATCATTTTCTTTTATTTTTAAGAAGCATTAATTCATTTAATTTGTTAGTTCTTTTGACTCAGTAGTGATTTAATAATTTTTTAATTATATGTATTTAAGGAGTGTGTCCGTCATAAAGAAATTGTGTCAGATATACAGATTTTTTTTAATAACAATTAAAGAATATAATTTCACTTGTTAATTATTTAAGAAGACACAAGTACAGTTATATTTGTACAAGAATAATACGTTTCATCCAACTCAATTGCATAAAATTAACTAACGTGAAAAGAAGGGTAATATGGTCTTTTTATATTTTAACTTTAAAAATTTTTCTACATCTTTGTTATTCCTTGATGTGCATAACCAAACAAGTACCTCCTTAACAAGACGTAACTTGACATAATTTTTTCTCCTTAAGTTCTTCCTCCTAAGTTATTCCCTTACCAAACGCCACCTAAATCAAGATGGATCTGATGCAAGGGGAAAAAAATAAAGATAAAAAACTCAACCAAATAGATAAAATTCATGAAACAATAAATTCACTATAGAGTCATTTATTTTCAGTTTTTTTTATAAAAATAATATTGATTCATCATTCATCTAGGCTGAAAAATTCGAATATTTTACTAGATAATAGTTGACCCAATTTTAAGTAATGTAATATTTGTTGTTGTTGTTGTTTTGACTACTAGCTATATGTATCAAATTTATGGGGACATATTTGTTAATACAAATTCGTCATTTAGAGTCAGGCAATGCCTCTTTTTTTTTTCGGCAGAAATGATTTAAAATTTAATGGAACATGTCCAAATTAATTATGTACAAAATTAATTGTAAATCATATCCAAATTCGAACAAGCGCGACATGTATAAATTTTTAGACAAAAGGTGAATCCTAAGTTAATTTACACATAATCACAGTTCTAGGGACACGTAATGCATTATGGCTGATGGATAAGTTTGGAGTTTGGAGCGAAGTTACTGCGGCCAAAGCCCATTTTGAGTCGAAAATTCAGCGATACTTTATTCCAGTAGTATAATAATTTTGACCGTCGTAAAAAAATGTCTTAAGGAGAATATCAGTAGCTGGCTCATGTATGAGTTTGTCAAATCGTGATTATATCTTAATTTTTTTGAATTCTAACGGACGATTTAAACACTTAACTAATCTTCAAATTCAAATTATATTGGAAATAAAGTTGTATTTTTATATTTTTTTTTAAATATTGTTATTGGATGGTCCAAAATTCTTAAATGAGATTTTAAAAGTATCTGAAAAATAGTAAAATTTTAAAAGAACATAGAAAATTTAGTTTTTAACAAGATTCGAATGTCAAGATCTATAATGGTTCGGGTCAGCCATTAGAAGTTTTAAAGTTAGGATATATAAAGTCAGCTATTGATCTGTGAGTTGCAATTGATTTCATCACATCTCTTTGAAATATTATCTATACTATATATATCATATTTTGTATATAAAGATGAAAATGATATCAGTTTTACCATCCATCAAAGACTATAATTCACAACGATCTAGATTTAACAGATATCAGATAATATTTAAATTGCATGAATTTAATTTGATACAAAACTAATCCATAAGGCCATCATTTTATAAATTTTTTAATGTGTAGAAATGTTTTTAATTGATTTGAAACATTGTTGTCAAAATTGTTTATATAATCTTTGTCAATGAATTACCATCCTCTAAATAATTAGATTTAAATAGTGTCACCTTCATTAGAATGGTAATGAATCAAACAACAGTTTGAAAGTTTCTTTCGAGCTACGCATTTCCATAGACCAATTTCTTCTTCAAATCCTCCAAATATTTTTCCGCAGAACACCATACAACATACCCATGCCATGCTCCAATTATTTTAGTTTCTTGTTTACTTTTACAAGTTAAAGTTGATGTGACATCAAAGAATTAATCACTTTATTATCCATTTATACGACGATATGACTTTATTCGGCTAAAAAGTTTGAACTAAAAACTTTAGGAATACCGCAATTTTGTTCCTTTTGCTACCAAGTTTTCTAAAAAGAAAACTTTAGGAATACTATTGAAATATTCTAAAGTGCCAATTGCAAAGCTTTTTTCTTCAAAGTTATGAAGTCATGAGGCAGTCCCAGTAAATAGGAGTGACTCAAAAAGGATTTGAATAACCTTTTATTAGAACTTACTATCATTCAAAGATATGCCAGATGACTTCATCTGTAGAAAGTAATTTTGTTCAAATTCACTATATCTGTTCCGTAATTAAGTCTAAATTATTATTTCTATTATGATTTATATACATAAAAAATAGGCATAACTTGGATTATTTTTCTTTATGTACTGTGATTCGAAGGTATACTAGTATCAGCGTTCATATAGGAATTATTTTCATCAAAATTCATTAATTCGTATTCGAGTTAAGCTTAACTCTGTTTCCTACTCCACTTTGATACTAATCTTAATTATAACTCCTAATTTGAATCCAGAAAAATCTTAGAAGTGTTGGCACAAATTGGTCACAATCATTGTCATGTACTTGAAAAATATCACTTATTTGATTTACCCAACTTAAAATTATGTTTACCACCTAAATACCACTACAGATATTTTCTACGCGAAAAGGAGATCTGTATTTGAAGTCAATTGAAACTATAAGGAGAGTTCAGATGTCTCTATTTTGTATTTTTATTACATATTTCCCTCCAATGCGTCATCACCTTGAAATTTTGAAAACTCCAAAAATATCAAAATAAAATCGCTAGATATAATCTAAGCTACGTATATGCACATGAAGAATTACGATATTTTGTCCTAACCTTGATCGGCATCAAATGCTTTGGAAAAAAAAAAAAAAACAATCACTAATGTGGACAAATTTTGGAGGCTGAATTTTTAAGTTGTCGGATCATATATATAGAGAGGGGATTCAATCAAAGCGCTTTGACCGAAATTCCGGTTAAACCTCGTCAGATCTCAATTTTGAAAGTTCGAATGACCGATCCAAACCGTCAAATATGATCTCCCTATTGAAATCTACTTGTAGACCAAATTTTACATTTTTTTTAAAAATTCTTAAGTATTTTTTTGGATTTTTTAAAACAAAAATTTTTGAAGGCATCTGAACAAATTAGATTAACGCTAATTTTTCTAAATTTCTAAAGAAAATAGCAAAAATTTCAAAAAAATGTAAAATTTTGTATGCAAGGAGATTTCAATATGGAGATCATGTTGAGCAGTTTGGATCGGTCATTCGAACTTTCAAAATTGAGATATGACGGAGTTTAAGCGGGAGTCCGGTCAAAGCGCTTTCATTGAAGGCTTTCTCATATATATAGTTTTGCTATGGTTAGTTGCAACTCATGGAGCCTTCCGTGAGTTGCGATCAAAACTGTTATATCTGATTCGAAATGACCGATCCAAACCGTCCAATATGATCTCCATATTGAAATTTCTTTGCATGCAAAATTTTATATTTTTTAGAATTTTTTAAGTATTTTTTTTGAAATTTTAGAAAATCGCTAATCTAATTAATTATGCACTGTTCAAAAACAGCAGTTTTAAAAAATCCGAAAAAATACTTAGAAATTTTAAAAAAATATAAAATTCAGCATGCAATGAGATTTCAATATGGAGATCATATTAGATGGTTTGGATCGGTCATTTCGAATTAGATCTAATAGTTTTGATCGCAACTCACGAAAGGCTTTGTGAGTTGCAACTCACCATAGCAAGACTCTATATATATATATAGAGAGAGAGGAATGCTAAGGTCCTACACGTAGGACAGATGCGGTGAGTTATTGTACGTTCCATATAACTTCTGGGAGGTTTTTTAAAAATACGAAATAAATAGTAAAAAATTTCGGAAAAATGTAAATTTTGGTTTCATACTAGTTTTCAATATGAAGAATCAATCTAACAGTTTGAATCGATTGTTTGAAATTTGATTACGCAAATACGATCATGTAGGACGGACCGCATCTGTCCTACGCGTAGGACCTTAGCATTCCTCTCTCTCTCTATATATATATATATATATAGTGAATGGATAAAATACACTGATGTGTACGGATCTTCCCCGTGCACATGAGTTGTTTTTCAAGATCCAAAATTCAAACGGCCGATCCGAACCGTTCAAATTGTTCTCCATATTGAAAAACCTTCGGAGACCAAATTTTACATTTTTTTGAATTTTTTTACTATATATTATGATATTTTCAAATTGGAAGGCCTGAAATACTTCAATTGTAGTGTTTTTTTGAAAATATCATAATATATAGTAAAAAAATTCAAAAAAATATAAAATTTAGTCTCCAAGGGTTTTTCAATATGGAGAACAACTTTAACGGTTCAGATCGGCCATTTGAATTTTGGATCTCGAAAAACGACTCATGTGTACGGGGCCGATCCGTACACATCAGTGTTCTATATCCATTCTATATATATATATGTACGTATAAAATCAGTGTTTTTCTTAATGTCATGTAATATAATTAGTAGTAGAGAATCACATCAGGTACTTCTTTTATTATTTGAAGTTTTAGATTTTTTTTGGTCATGACAAGTTAAAAATTAAATGGCGGCGTAACGGAGGAACGAAATATGAAGACATTCAAATTATTAATATGGGAACTGCAAAACAAACTATTTATAAAAAAAAAACTTCAGAAGGAGGATGACTATTGCATTTAGAATTTTTGGAACTTTATCTTCTACGACAAAAAGATTTGCAAGCTACGGCACTAAACTTTTAAAGAATCAGAAAAGGTGAAAATAAAAGTAAAGACTAGGGGTCTAGGGCAGTGCAGTTCCCTTTTGCTACTACTTCCTTTAGTGAGAGAGCATCTTTGCTCCCACAAGTCTGGGCAAGAAAGTGTGGCCTACATTAAGTTAGGAATTGTTAACATATATATCCGAGAATGATTTCAGAATCTCTTTACATTGTGGAACTATTCTTTGGTCTATTATTCATCCCATGGACAAAAAGGAGTATTTTGCAAATAGATGCAACTCGCCTTAGACATTTGCAGATAAGTCACTACCAAACTAAATGAAGAACAAGGCATGTTCGCTGGGTGTTGGCAATTTTGATCACTATTTTCTTCCCAATACGCTTTTTACTATGATGTCTTAATTAAATTCTAAGTTTCCATTTTTCATCAATGAGAAATGCTAGAGTCCAATATATTGGACGGATGTGGTCCGTCCAATACGATTGTTTTCACATTTTTTATTTTCAAATGACTGATCAAAACAATTCAATATGTTCTCCATATTTAAAACTTATAAGAAATCAATTTTTACATCTTTTCGAAATTTTTTACTATTTTTTTGGTATTTTAGAAAATTGTTGTCATTAGACGATCCAAAACTTTTATATCATGAATTTTCTAAAATACTAAAAAATATTATGAAAAATATTATGTAAATATTATGAAAAATGGACATAATTTGTTCAAAGTTATTAAGTTAGCCATAGATTAAATTATTGCGCTCTATCTGCTTATGACCCCTCCCCCCCAAAAAATAAAAAATAAATAAATAAATAAATAAAATGGCAGTGCAATCTACATAACTGGTAAAAGATATTGATTTTACAGAAAGTTGCAAAGAAAAAATGGCATGAAATAACAATGCAATTTTGTGGCCCAATAGCCCAACTTCTAGTACAATATTAAAATATAGGGCTCATTTGATTAGTCACATGACATTTTTGTCCCACGACTCTAATGAGGTATGTTGTTTTCTTATAATTTCTTTAGTGCGTCTAAAACTCTAAAACAACACGAAGTTCCAAGTTCACAAAACCAATAACTGTGTCAACTTCTATTGGGCCATATAAAATAGGTCCATAAAGTGAGCCTTAGGCTCAGATCAGTAAAGTGAATCAGGTCTAAAGGTGCTTGTATAAATCACTCCTGGCATTAACAGAAATTGATTGTTTAACCAACGTCTTGGGCTATCTATTAGCGTTCATCATTACCTTGATATTTGAGATAACACCAAATACGTACCTAATTAGCAACTTTTCTTGTACCCGGCCCATGGGCCTTTAGTATCCATAAAAAAAAAACTTTCTTGTACCCTACCAGTGATAAAAACTGAATTAAGTTTGGTGACATCTTATTTGACCACCCTCCACAAGTCTAACGTTAAATCAACATTGTATGTCGTTGGTTAATAGAGAAAGACTGCAAATATTTTTTTTTGTCGATTAGGTCTTCTAAATTCATCCTTACGTGTACCTTCATTCATGCATTAGAGAAGTTTTATTTAGAGTGTTTGAGTGAGACATAAATCAATATGGAGCTGTAATACATCAGGAAACACTAAACATTTTCCTAATTTTTCGGTTTCAATTGCTTATATCTAAGCATGATTGGAATTAATTGATTTGGAATTAATTGAGTGTCGTTATTACTTTGATTAAGCAGGTAGGAAATAATAGTACAAGCAAACATGCTTTGGTTGTTTGGTACCATGATTGAAAAAAATAATTATTCTTGTTAACCAATACAATCACACTTTCATACCTACTAATTAATCGCGGACTAAATTAATCTTGTCTGTGGTTTGCTAATAATGCGATCATCTTACTAAATGAATGTTACTAAGATATTTAAAATAGGATCATTTTCTTGCCAAACAAAACTTTTTAAAATTAATGCATGTATATGCTAATTTATGTATGTTGTAACTACTGAGAAAAGTGCCAGTCTTCCAAACTATTTATTTATAGTTTGCAACTTTGCATGCGAGTACAGTTATGTTTCTCCCAGCTTGCAACCATTTGAATGACAAAAAGCAACGCCCAAACATGTCATCGGTTTTAATTAAATATCGGGGAGTTTTTTTTATATATATACTTTTTTTTTTTTTTTTTTTTTTTGGGGGGGGGGGGGGGGGGGGGGGGGGGGAGGCAAACTAATATGAGACATCGCATATTATGCGCTTACGAAAGTCCCACCATTTTTTGTTTTATCAATATGCACAGCCAGCAAAATAAATAAATAATAAAATAAAATTATATCAAATTTTGGCAATTTAGCCTCTTGTATAGATCGATAGCTATCAAATAATAAAACATGTTAAAATCATATATGCTTTTGTACGCACGTAATTGAGGTAAAACAGTTTGAAATTATTAAGTTATATGTGAATAAAAAGAAATGTAACTTGGACCAATTATGTACGAGATGATTAAGGTATCTAAAGCATTAGGAAATTTTGATTAATTAAATATAACGATAAAAATCTACAACATAGCAAAAAAAAAGACGAAGATAGCTCCAAGATAACTCCAAGATTCTCTCCTATGAATCTCAATAGTTTCGTAGAGTGGCCTCCGTTACACGGCGGTTCCGACGCAACGGCAAAGGCGAAGTTTCTCATCGAGCGTTACGGAAAGCAACCAACTTCGGTTGCGCCGTTGAGTCGCTCGCAGACTTTTGCCAAAACGGTTACGCAGGCCCCAAAGGTGGCCCAATCCAACCGTCTCATTAAGTCACGTGCTTCGCGAGTTAAGCGATCTGGCACGAATCTTGATTTTCAGGCAAGATCTCTCCTGGAACGTAGGATGAAGGGGCGGTGTTTTAAGTGTACGGCTAGAGATCATCTAGTGAAGAATTGCAGAGACCCGAAATTTTGCATGAATTGCAAAGTTACGGGACATACTACTAAAGAGTGTCAGAGCACTCGCAACCTTTCGTCTTCTTCAGTTCCATCAATCTTGTCTGTCTCTTCCTCCTTGATTAGTCACACCATCTCTCAAAAGCAAACCCTAGACCCTTCCTCTCAGTTCTCAAGCACAGCGTCATCCTTGACTTCAATGGAGTACTCGATCTCCAAGTTGACTGAAGATGCTGAAGTCACTGAGAGAATGCAAGAATTGGTTAGAAGTATTGTGATTCAAGCAGATGCAACAATCACACTTGCAGATGTGATTTGCGAGATGAGAAGACTGGTTCCTCCTGATCAGTTCGTGGTGACAAAATTGAAGGATGAGCAGTATCAAATAATTGGCCCGTCGGTTGATTGGTGCAGAGAAATGTTTCGTGGGGGATGTATGGAGATTAGATTTCCAGAGGCAAGATCAAAATTTTGCCCTATTCTCAGAGAAGCAAAGGATCTTGATCAAAGATCTCATCCAAGTCGCTTCACGGTGAGAATCTTTAATGTTCCTTATGGCTGGGGAACGAGAAATGGTGTAAGTCAGATCATCATGCCTTTTGGTAGATTGTATTGTCTTGATGAACCAAACCAAATGCGTTTGGAAGGTAGGTGGATTCGAGCTCAAATTGATGTAGGAGAAAGAATGCTGATTCCTGATGCAGCTTGGTATGAAATTCATTGGGCAAATGGTAATGTAGAGTTAGTCAAAATTCTCTTTGTGGTAGAAGAAGAGAGACTCAGTTCTGAGTTTGCAGAGGGTATCAAAAGGATACCTCCTCTAGTGTGGTCTTTGCATGAACAAGCTAGAGTGAATAGCATACCATCTGTGGTAGGGCAAGCAGGAGGTATCAAAATTCATCAAGAAGCTACAACTGGTGCAAAGAAGACAAAGAGAGGGAAGAAAAGGAAGCTTAGAAACACTCCCAATACAGATGAACAGTTGCTGATTGAAAACAATCCAAGCCCAGGAGTTGTAACTAGATCTCAAGCTAGAAGAAGTGTGGAGGGAGGAATATCTCTTATTGAAAATAGAGCTGTAGAAAATAAGAAGGAGGTAGTTGGAAAAGGGAAAGGAAAACAGATAGAAGGTAGGGAGGAGATGGAGAAAAGAGATTTGAAAAAAGCATTGAAAGATAGCAAAAAAGCAAGTTTGGGACAATCTAGTGGTTCTAAGACTGTGAAAGGAGGGGTGTTGGCACTTGAGGCACCTACTGGTAACAAGGTACCAGCATTTGCTGGTTCAGCCAAGCATGCAAATTCAGTCCCTCCTGGCTTCACAGCCAAAGCTGCTGACACTAATCTCACTAAGGCTGACTCTGCTCCACCAACTAAAACCTCTATCAATCACATCCCACCCTTCAGAACAACTAGCCACCCTTTTGTGAAGTATGTACCTCCAAAGAACCCCAAAACTGCTCAAGCAAATGCTTCAAGTGTGCTCATGTTATGGGACAAGGCCATGAAGCTCAAAGCTATGGGAAAAGATATGGGCATTGAAATCATGGGGACTATGATGAAGGGGTGACCACTCCAACTGTCTTGACAGAACCAGCACTGAAGGACATTTCTCCTGTGGAAGTGGAGATGGAAATTTCCCCAGCCAAAGAGACTGACAATGTGGCTATTTCAAGGCCAAGTAGAGCTGATATAATGCATCTTCAGTCTTTCGACTTTGAGAAGGTGGCTTTACTCAAGAGACTGGAAGAAGCAGAGAGAAAGAATGCTGAAGTGGAAAGTAGGAATAAGGCAATGCAGGCTCAGATGGAGCAAATGCAGAAACTGAAGAAGCTGGAGAATGAAGTTTGCAGAAGAGTAGAAAGGGCCCAGGCTAAGAAGAAATCTCCAATTGTCAAGTCTTTGTTCAAAGATGGAGACAAAGTTGAAGATGCTGTGGTCTTTGAAACTGAAAGCGAGAATCAGGTGGAAATAGTGATAGCAGCACCTTTAAAGCCTTCAAATCAAGGTTTGAAACACTCCCCTTCCCAGTTTTTAGATAATTCAGTAGTTAATAATTTTTTGACTGATTGTTTGGAATCAATAGATATGTTATCTGTCTCTTTAGCTAACTCTAAAAGTCTTAGCATAGATATAGATTCAGATAATGACAGTAGTATCTCTAGTATAGAGGAAATACATTTGAATGGTAATTTAAGTATAATTAGTAATCCTATTTTTGAGGAGTCAGTTACTGATTTTTCTCTGCATTTAAAGTCGATAGACTTAAATGCAAGTGTTAGCGCTGACAATATTGTAGAAAATTCAGATTCAATGGTTTCTATTATAACAGGAAAGGAGATTGAGATCAGTAATGAATTCTCTCAACTGTTAGAAGTAGAAAACCAAAGATCTGAGCCTGAGGAGGAAACTCTCTCAAATATTCATAGTTTTTCAGATAGGAGTAGAGTTAAGGGTTCAATGTTTGTTCTGACTGATGATGAAGTCAATTCAGAAAGACTGCAGTTGAACATTCAAAAAAGTTATCCTGAAATGGATTTAGCTGATTTGCCCTTTCTTGCTGGTCTTTCTCATTTAAGTAGACTAACTGATTCCCAAATAGTTAATCTTTTAGAGGATTTTGGTATCTCTTTTGGAGATAATTGGGATAATAGAATTAGAAGGGTGCAAATTTTAAGGAACTCTGAGCCTTCTAGGGTTATAGATATGCTAATGGAACTAACCAGAAGCATTAATTTTCTAAATAATAAAGTGTCTTGTCCCTTATAGTTTTTTATGAAGACAATTTCATGGAATATAAGAGGTCTTAGGGGTAGCAATAAATTAGGACAGCTGAGAGATTATATCAAACAGCAGAAACCAAGTATTTTCTCTATTCAGGAGACAAAAAGAGAATCTTTTTCAAAAAGATTCTTGGACTCCTTAGCTCTTGGGTATAATTGGAATTTTTTGCCCTCAAAAGGAGCTTCAGGGGGAATTTTAGTAGGAGTTGAGGACTCAAGATTTGACATAAAGTTGTGGGAAATCAGAGATTTTTCAATTTCAGTAATGGTAAAATATAAACTAGACTCAAAAGAATATTTTTTTTCTTTTGTTTATGGTCCAATTGCTGACAGCCAAAAAGTCAAATTTTGGAGAGAACTCAACAATATTGGACACTCCAACAACAAACCTTGGGTTATAGGAGGCGACTTTAATGCAATTAGAAATAGATTAGAAAAAGTAGGAGTTTCTTTTCACCCTAGAAACATGAACAACTTCAACAACTTCATCAACAGATTTAATTTAGTGGATCTGAGATGTGTTGATAGGAAGTTTTCATGGGCTAGGGGTGGAAATAGTAGACAAATGGCTTGTTTGGATAGATTTTTAACAAATCAAGACTGGAAAGACATTTTTGATAATACTTACTCATATAGCTTAGCCAGAATTTATTCAGACCATACACCCATAGTTTTGGATTCAGGAATTTTGAGACAAACAAATTTTTCAAAATTTAGGTTTGAAAAATGTTGGTTGTCTCAAGAAAATCTAAATCAGAACTTGCAAAGATGGTGGTCAGAAATAAATCTAGGTACAGATAAAGCTTTTAATTGGGAAACAAAAATTTTAATTCTTCAAAAGAAGTTTAAAGGTTGGAGTAGCAATTTAGGTAGAGAAATTAGAGATAATAAAATTTCTTTGACCAATGATATTAAGTATTGGGAAGAAAAATTAGAAGATAGAAGGTTAGAAGAAACAGAATTAGCTTCCTTTATTAAAGCAAAATCTGACCTTTATGAAATCCATGCCAATGAAACAATTTATTGGAAGCAGAGGTCAAGACTTACTTGGATTAGAGAAGGAGATGCTAATACTAAGTTTTTTCATAGATATGCCTCGATTAGAAAAAGGAAAAATCTGATAAATCATCTAGTAATAAATGGAGAGGAATCTAGGGATTCTTCTCTAATTTCCTCTCATATTCTTGATTTTTATAAGTCTCTTTTGGGAGCTGAAAATCAATTATGGGGGAAGCTAAGAGATAATGTTTGGATAGAAAGGGAATTAGTTACAGTGGAAGAAAATGAAACTTTAATAGCCCCTTTCAATATGGAGGAAATTAAGCTAGCAGTCTTTCAGATGCATCCAGATAAAGCTCCAGGACCTGATGGATTGCCAATGCTGTTTTATCAGCATTTTTGGGAGTTTGTTAAAAAGGATATTTTTAGCCTCTTTAATGACTTCTATGAGGGTAATTTAGATTTGGCTATTTTAAATAAAGCTTCTCTTTGCCTTATACCCAAGATTGCTGATGCAGCTAGGATTAATGAGTTTAGACCTATAAGTTTAATTAACTGTATTTTCAAGGTTTTCTCCAAAGTAATTGCCAATAGGTTAATTCCTATTCTCTCAAGACTTATCTCCCTCAATCAAAGTGCTTTTTTGAAGGGAAGATATATTCTGGAAGGAGTGGCAGCTGCTCAGGAGATTATCCACTTTGCTCATTATCATAAAGAAAAATGCATTTTACTAAAATTAGATTTTGAGAAAGCCTTTGACAATGTAAACTGGCAGTATCTATTGTTAACTTTGAAGCAAAGAGGATTTGATGAAAAGTTGATTCACTGGATAGATAAGTTGCTAGTAGGAGGTATTACTGCAGTAAATTTAAATGATAAGTTAGGAGAGTTCTTTGAGTGCAAAAAAGGTTTAAGACAAGGAGATCCTCTTTCTCCTTATCTTTTCATTTTGGCAGCAGAAGGGCTAGCAAAAATTTTAGAGAAGGGGGTTTTAAATAATCATTTAGAGGGTTTAGGTCCTGTTTTAGCTAATAGCAAGAAGGTGTTTCATTTGCAGTATGCAGATGACACACTTCTTTTTGTTAAAGCTGATCCAATAGTTGTAGAAAAACTTGCTTGGGCTCTAAAAGCCTTTGAGGGTATCTCAGGACTAAAAATAAATTATGCCAAGTCAGAAATCATTCCTTTGAACTTGAGTAGCAGTTTAACAGAAGATTTAGCCCAAATTTTACACTGTAAAATAGGGAGTTTACCTATGAAATATTTAGGTGTCCCTTTACATTGGAAAAAACCTTGTAAAGCTGATTGGAACCTTTTGATTGACAAAGTCAGTAAGAAATTAGCTAATTGGAAGGGTAATCTTTTATCTTTAGGGGGTAGACTAATTCTAGTAAATTCAGTCTTGTCTGCTTTACCCCTGTATCACTTATCACTTTTTAAATGTCCAGCTTGGGTCATTCAAAAGATTGACTTTTATAGAAGGAGATTTTTATGGGGTAATTTTCAGGGTAACAACTCCAGAAAGTACAATCTGGCAAATTGGAAGACAATCTGTAGGAAAAAAGAAAATGGGGGTTGGGGAATTCTAAACTTAGCAGAGATGAATTCAACTTTGTTAGGAAAATGGGTTTGGAAAATAAATAATGCAAACCACACTTCAATTTGGAAGGAAGTGGTTACAGTTATTTATAAAGGAAGATGCCCAGTTACCAGCTCCTTTTTCTGGAAGGAAATCAATTCTCTCATACCTTTACTTAGAATTGGTATGAAAAAGTTAGTAGGCAATGGCAGAAAAACAAGTTTTTGGCATGACATCTGGGTTGGAGAGAGTTCTCTTAAAAATAGTTTTCCTTTAGCTTATGACAAGACCTTAAAACCAAATGCTTTTGTAGAAGATATCTGGAATAGGGGTAATCCTAATTTATTTTTTACAAGGGGTATTTCGGCTAATCTTAGAATAGAAAAAACTGAGCTTTTTAAGATTCTTCATGAGTTTCCTTTTTCAAACGATGAAGATTCAGCAATTTGGACTTTAGAAGCAAATGGCTCTTATTCAGTCAGCTCAGTTTATGCTTTGTTAAATAATGGTGGAATTAGAACAGACTTAGCTAAATCAGTTTGGGTACTTAAGGTCCCTCTCAAAATTAAGCTTTTCTTTTGGTTAGTTTTAAATAATAAAGTCTTAACTCAAGATAATCTTTGCAAAAAAGGTTGGATTGGTCCAATTAAATGTCCTTTGTGTCAAAGTGCAGAGTCAGTAAATCACTTAATGATTCACTGTTTGCCTTTTAGTTACATTTGGACTTTTTTCAATAATTTTAATGTAAGAAAAGTTTCTCTGCAGTTTGATGACCTAATTAGTCTTTGGAATAATGGCTTAAGACTACCAAAATCTAACAGAATTTTTGTTCTGAGTTTTGTAGCTATAGCTTGTTGGGTCCAATGGAATAATAGGAATAGTTGTATTTTTAAAGATACAATTAGTAGTAATTTTACTGTTTTGGCTCATCAAATTGCAAATCTTTTTCTGACTTGGACAGGTACTGCTTCAGGTATTGAAGCTGGATTAGCAAACGCGAACTCAGAAGTTATGCGTTTTCTGACCAATATCCAAGTTGGTTCAACTACTGTCACAGGGACCTCTGGAGGCTCACAAAGCAGGGGACAATTCAGTGGTTTTACAGCAGGAAATGAGGTTGTTCAGAGAACTGTTTCGACCCCAGGAGAAGTAACTCAAACACCCACTACTGAAGATGCGCAGAGGACAGTTGAGAATCTGGAGGAAGTGATAGTAGAAGATGCTTCAGAAGAAGAAGTTTGATGATAGTTTGGATCATTTGGTTTTATCTGTTTTTTTGGTTTTTAGTGTTTCTTAGTTGGAGATACTTTTCAGACTCAGCTTTTGTTTTTCAGTTTGTTTGTATTTCTTGTTACTTTAGTCACCAGTAGTGACTAGTTCAGTTTTAATGGAATGGCACCCCTCCTTGGGGTTCTTAGTTTCAAAAAAACAAAAAAAAAAGATTAATTAAATATAACGATAGCGCCTACAAATTAGTTAGGCGACTGGACCTAACCCCTAAAGTGTAATTAACTGAAGATTCTTGATCACATACAATGATCTGTAAATGCGTTCAACTAACTTTGTACAGATATAAAATATAATTTTAAAATTTTAAATAATAATCTCTTCAGTATGTGTTTAATTATATGTGAAATATAAATGTCAGTTTCGTCATTTTAATTACGGCGTAAAGTGGGACTTGATAAATTTATTGCAATTATCAAGAGATCCAACATATAATTACTGAATTTCAGCAACTTTGCTTGCATACAATAGAGTAGTTGCATCTCTTAACTTCTACACAACCATGGTAAAGTATACCAATTGTTTTGCAAAGCACCAAAAATTATAATTCAATTATTATAAGTTTATAACGAAATTGCACACACGCACACACACGCACACGTTCTTTTTACATTTTGTGAATTTCCTTCTAGCTACATCAGCTTAACTTTTACACAACCAAATACGAAAACTTATATTCTTTACCTTTTGAAATAAAAATCCATTAAATTGAAATCGTCTACAGAAAATGAGCTCTTTTCAAAGATATACTTGGTCGTTCACCGTCTATGAGCTCTTTTCATAGATATTTTGTCGTTTAATTACTTTGTCAGAAATCTTTAACTCTTCAGTCTTCAGTGTTATTTTACACGTGCTTACACAAAACTAAAAATGATAAATCCCACGTAAAAAAAGAGCAAAAAAAGCTTTGCTTGCAAGGCAAATTAAACTCATTCATTTCCCGTTATTTGTAGCTGAAATGTCAATTTTACGGTTTTTACCCCATAACCGGAAAAAGAGACCCCAACCGTTGGAGGAGGTAACAATCGTTGTCATCCGAAAGGAATAAAGATAAATCCTAAGAAAAAGGTTCTTGTGTCATTTTAATTACATGTGGGTCCCAACAGAAGCAAAAGAAACAGAGTTAGCGGCAACTGGATCCTCAGCAGTCGTTTTAAACAACTGGCCGAAATTTTTCTTTTTTAATATTTAAAAATTTAAAAATTCAAATATCGAATCCAAATCGTTGATCTTGTTCAATTTTATGGGCGATGCATTTTCATATAAATTTTATAAAATTTGGAGTCGATTTGATAATTGATTAAGTGGTAAAAAATTTGGAGTCGATTTGATAATTGATTAAGGGCTTAAATTATGAACGTATTAGAATTAATCAAATAAGGTTCGTTCATTTGTTGACTACTTAATCAATTATCAAATCGGCTCCAAATTTTATAAAACTTATATGAAAACGCATCGCCAGTAAAATTGACCAAGATCAACGGTTTGAATTTGGTATTTAAATTTAAAAATTTTAAAATATTAAAAAAACAAAAATTCGGCTGCTCAACAGTCGTTTTAGAGAATCCGATTCCAAGTTAGCGGTGGCTCTTTCGTCGGTATCATATAGCAGGAATTGTACAAAAGAATTTGTAACAAGGATTACTCCATTTAAAAGGAGCCCCTACAAAGTTGTCTCCACCAAAACTTGTCTCACCAAGCCTGAGAAATATCTATCATTTATCCATTTCTTTCTTTTTGCATGAGAGAGGTACATTAATTCTGCTAAACGAACTGCATGAGATAGACCACATTCAGTGATAATGAATTTAGTTAATAATATTAATATTAATTTAAAATATGTTTTTCCTTATAAACTTACCCATGAGGAAATAAAGGGTCTGTCTGGTTTACAGCTTAGTAGTTTACACAGTTTTATGTCACTGAGTTCTTATAACTCGTTTTACCCGAGGAAATATGTAAAACTCAAAAAGTAAGTCTCAGCCACGTATACATAAGTTCAGTTTTTTTACAATTTTTTTTTCATGATTTATATGATTGTTGGATATATTTAAATACATTGTATTTTACTTATGTGATCCAGGAGGTCCATTTTATTTATTTTGACACACTATTGCATTAAAAGGCAATATAAAAGCTTTCAAATTTTTGCGTGCACATAAAGGAGAATCAACAGTAACAGAACTCGACCCTTTAAAACATATAGAATTGTTTATCCACCCATTAAGAAACTAAAATAATTAAATAAATAAAATACACATACACTCGGATCACGTGAAAACCGGACGCCTCCACCCAATTATTAAGTTTGTGCTAATGAACTTTTTTTGTATGTTGTATTTGTTCATTCACTCTGCAAAAAAAATTTATCAGCTTATTCGTTTAGCTTCACATGTTTTTGATAACTATAATCATCAATCGCACGATTAATTAGTGCCCCTTATATTTTTTTTTGTTACATCTCTGAACATATGAATGCCCAACGAAGCAATTGACTTTGAACATTTAATTTTTGAGCCACCGACCGAAAGAAGATGACGACTTGAATATCTGTTTTGATAAACCACACACCATGCTTGTGGTTCCATGCTGGCTGTACTACTGGAAAAAAAAAATTAAGTAGTTTTTTAATAGGCTGTACTATAAATTGACTTTCCGGGAAAAAATTAAGTAGTTTTTTTTAATAGAACATGCTGGATAATCGCCGTATTAAATTGTTAATAATTCTTTGTCAGTTGGTCGCAGTATTACAGTACTGGCGCAACCTGATCCATCTGCTCAATTTTTTTTTTTCATTGAGAGGGACAATCAACTGCAAGTTCCATTTTTTTTCATTTTAGGAAAGTGTGAAATTGAAGATTGCACGAGCTTGGTAGTTAGATTTTTTTTTCAGACTGGATGGATAAATTTTTAGAACTTGTAGTTGCTTGTCAAAAAATTTTCCATTTCAAGAAAGTACTTTCAAGCTTTAGTTCATGTTCTACAAAAGTGATTATGAGTAGTATGTGCCTTTGGAGTATTCCACGGACATGAATGATCCATTAAATTTTTAAACGGAGTCACACATAATACAAAATACTTAAATAAAAATAATAAGCACGTAAAAAAAAGGTTATAACTTTGAAATAGGAGAATATAAATTCATATCAAATATGATTTTTCTTAAAAACATTGTGTCGGCTCTTATTAAGTCCGGCATTGTTCATTTGAGGAAGATGCCTGCTTGGATGATCCAATTTATTTAATTACACAATAGTAGATTTGTAATGGATAAACAATTTTGAGAGTCATAACGAAAATTATAAATATTTTTTATCGCAGTGAGATTCTGCAACGATGTTTTTTTAGACAGTTTAGCAGCGGCTGCTAAGGATTCTGCAACGATGTTAAGTGAATAAATTGGAGTCAAGAGAGGATAAAAATACCAAAGCAAAAATGTAACAGCTCTGTTTACAGGGCACAATATATAAATAAAGATTGTTTACTGTTGATAAAATTTTCTCGTTTCTTCACTTTCATAACTTTTAATTTTTTAGTTCTATTTAATTTTACATTTTCATGACATATCATCTATTGCCTTTAATCCTTTTATCTTATTGACTTTTTCTAGCACAGATGACATAATATCACACAAAGACAAAAAGAAAAATATACTACGTGAACTAATCTAAATTCAATATTTTACGAGGGGTGATGAGAAAAAACGAGTGGGAATTTTTGCAGTCCCTTTCGCTAGAGACAAAGCATCCCCCACGGGCGGCGACCGGCCCGTCCGACCTTATAAAATATTCACCAGAGCCTTAATCAATGCCAGTGATTAAATATAATAAACTTGATCCCCACCGTCAATTTAATTAGCACGAATCACGAGATTGCATCGCCAGTCTGTATGTCCGAAAGGGACTGCCGCCTTTTCGCCAGCTGGCTCGCAAAATACGGTCCCCTCCGAACAAATATCTGGCGTATCAGGTGCATCGCATTTATTAAGAACCGTTCGGAATATAACCGCGGAGGGAAGATAACTGACTCTGCTATTGTTGCGTCGGTTGTTAACTCGAAAGGTGTACAAGAACCAAGTCCTTGTAGTTTTTTGAGAGGAAATGCAAGGGGTCCACAGAATAACAACCAATAAGGAGGGAGGAGCAGCTTAGCCACCGCTGTCCATCAACCGTCCGATGTAATCGTCCCTGCTGTCTATGACTGAGACTTCCCGGCTTCCTGCTCTTTAAATTTTGTCTTTTTAACATTACCCTCTTAAAATCCTTTATTGCGAAATAATCCTGCAATATTCAGCGCAGAAGACTTCCTTCTTAATAAAATTTGCAATGATACATCAGCTGTTGTTAGCCGGTTTTGAAATGAGTCAAGTTCGAGCGAGCCGATCTTAGCTCAAATTTGATTTATTATTTATTCTAGTTTTATCGAATCAAATCGAATTAGAATCGAGTTTATTTCTTTTCGGGAGTGGTGGAATTCACGGGGCTCTTTTAGCCGTTGAGATTAAATCAGACGGTCCGGATCGTGCCGACCAGAGGATCTGGTTTCCTATAACGAGATTGTCAGGCTGAATTATAGTATTTTTTATATATTTCAAGCGAGCAATGTATAAATAAATTAATAATTATCAATATTTATATTATTTTTATTTATAACTAATGCTTTATTCATTTAATAATAAGACTTTTTTTTTAAATAGTATTTATATGTGAGAAATAAATATATTATATATCAAATTAGTTACTAAATATTATAAATTAGTTAATAAGAGCGAGTTGAACTAGTTTCAAGCCCGAACGAGCCAATCAATTTTGAATAAAAGTCGAACAAGCCTCGAAGGAGCCACGAGTTTTTTTGTTCGATCTCGAACTCGTAATAATTGTTTTCGATTCATCAATACATTAGAGAAGTGCTAGAGTCTTGCGTATGGGATCAATAAATTTCGTTCTATGTGGTTGTTTTTACATTTTAATTTTTAAACAACCAATGTAAACTATTAAAACTGTTCTCTGTATTGAAAATATATAAGAATCAAATTCT
Source organism: Rhynchospora tenuis (assembly GCA_027725995.1). Classification (NCBI taxonomy): domain Eukaryota; kingdom Viridiplantae; phylum Streptophyta; class Magnoliopsida; order Poales; family Cyperaceae; genus Rhynchospora; species Rhynchospora tenuis. The sequence continues at coordinate 52,775,744 of CM050889.1, read as the reverse complement.
ACATTTTTTAATTTTTTTTTTATTTTGTAAATTTTTAAAACAACTGTTATTTGAAAATAGTAAAAAAAATAAAAATATAAAATTTAGTTTCTAAATTTTTTATATATCGAATCAATCATTTGAAGTTTGAAACGTAAGAATTACATCGTAGGAGAGAACCATCCATCCTTATGCGAAACTCCTTCATATATTTTTTATATTCTTCATAAAAAATAAATATGAGCCAATTGACTAAAATTGAACTAGTTTGAAGCCCGAACGAGCCAATCAATTTTGAATAAAAGTCGAACAAGCCTCGAAGGAGCCACAAGTTTTTTTGTTCGATCTCAAACTCGTAATAATTGTTTTCGATTCATCAATACATTAGAGAAGTGCTAGAGTCTTGTGTATGGGATCAATAAATTTTGTTCTATGTGGTTGTTTTTACATTTTAATTTTTAAACAACCAATGGAAACTATTAAAATTGTTCTCTGTATTGAAAACATATAAGAATCAAATTCTACATTTTTAAATTTTTTTTATTATTTTGTAAATTTTTAAAACAACTGTTATTTGAAAATAGTAAAAAAAAAAAAAATTTAGTTTCTAAATTTTTTATATATCGAATCAATCATTTGAAGTTTGAAACGTAAGAATTACATCGTAGGAGAGAACCATCCATCCTTATGCGAAACTCCTTCATATATTTTTTATATTCTTCATAAAAAATAATTATGAGCCATTTGACTAAAATTGAACAGTTGAAAGTTTCTCGGAGGATAATGCTCAAATTTAGATAAATAGCAGCAGCGATGCTTTGCAGTTTGCACATAAAAAGGATACTGACAAAATTCAGATAGATGGAGTCATGGAGGTCTGTTCCTATTGTCCGACTACAAGTTTGTCCGTTTATGTGTCGTCTTGCTAATTTGCACATTTTATTGTCCTTTCAAGCAAATATTATCATGAAAAGTTCGCTTCTCCTATCTGGAAAATAAATCCTATACCAGTGTAAGGGCATTTTTGGCAATAAAATATAAAAAATATCATACGACCAATTACATGTCTCAAACTCAAGGGATCCAATGTACGTTGACAATCTTAGCTCTCTAAAACAAAAGCATGTACGTTGGCAACCTCCGTACTTCGTAGTTCCCTTTATTTGCATCATCCGCAAAAAAAAAAAAAAAAATGTCAATATTTTATGTAAGAACGACAATTTATTTTTAATATAAAAAGCATTTTTTTTTCTTCCGCAGTGTAACTTTCCCCGAACTTCATTTTTCTTTACTTGACTCGAATAATGATATTTTTTAAAGGTGGTCTTGGATAATATTTTTTTTCCTCTTTCATATTTTTTGGTCGATCATCAAAACAATTTCATGCACTAATCAAGAGATCATATAATCATCTTTAATAGAATGATTCTAATATATGTGTAAATTAAAAGTTTGCAAATTTGAATTTGAATTTTGAAATTTTATTAGTTAAAATTAGTCTACTTTAAATTAAATAGTTTAGGTTTAAAAATTAAAATATCAAACCTAATTTAAAGTAGCCAAAACAAAGATAGACAACCCATTGATAGATTTAATGTTATAATTGGTCAATTAATTAAACTGATATACATGAGTAGATTTACACTTTACATAATATATCTCACTGAATAAATGTATAAAATCAAAAGATAATGTACAATAATTTTTTAGGTCTCTTTTTCCGCGAGAGAACAGTGATTTTAAACAAATAAACTTTCTTTTTCAAGACAGACTTGGTAGCTGCAAACTAGTTATATTAAACAAATAAACTTTGCAATTTGTAAATCGAAGAGATTTTAGGGGCGAGATGAACATTTCAGTAGCTTCAAATTGGCATGTAGTCATGTAGATAGTTAATGCCAATAAATAACAAAAATATCCTTAAATATTTTAACAACTTACATTCTTTTCCTTCATTTCCTTTCAATAATGAAGCGAGAACAAAAGACAATGGACCAATGTGAAAATAAAAAAGAGATAAATTAAATATTTGACCTCTACATCGCTTCCTCTTGCACTCCCATTATTTTTCTCAGCTCACCGTATTAAATGAAAACAACTACTGAGAAAAATCAATAATCAGTGTTATAACCTCCTCTCTCTCTCTCCAACTTGTTTGTTCAGGAAAAAAAAGCCGAGAAGCTTTGCTTCAAATTTCAATGGAGGCTCTTTAGTGTACGATTCCCTCCCTCTCTCCCTCCCTTTCTCTCTTTCTGGGTTGCTATTTTATCTCAGTTACTCGCATTGGTTGCTAATCAGTGTCTAGTTTCTTATATTGGAAGATCTGGATTCGCCAGGTCACTGAAATTAGCTCTGTTCCCTTCTTTAAATAGAGTTGTGATTTCTTCAATTCGACTACTCAGTGGTCTAAATTCGGGTTTTTGTTAGGGGATCTTTCTTTCTAGTATGTTGCATTTAGATTTTTTAAGTAATTTGCGCGTAATTGATCCAAGGAGTCCCAGCTGAAGTTGGTTGGAGACTTGTTTTTTAAGAAATTAGGTTTAGAAAAGTTATTGCCTCAGATCTTTTGGGTTTTATCAAGAACTTTTTGTTAAATTTTAATATTTATCATCATTTTGTCCATGAAATGGGGTTTTTTTTTGAAGGTAAGATGATTTTTCTGTATTTCCTGAATTGGTTCTATACTATCGAGAGATCCAGCTGCGAGTAGACCCACACCTAGTGTACCCTTTAACTTTACAATTTGTATAGATTTTGGTAATCATTTAATTTTTCTTTGTTATTCCTGATCTTTTTCAAATTTTTGCTACGAATTTGCCAATTGGATTTGTTTTCACGTTCAAGTTAGTTTCACATCTTTAGTACCTTGTTGTAACTGACTTGCTTAATTAACTATACCTAACTTAATGCTTTCCTTTTTTTAACAAATATAAGATTACTATATTTACTGTTCATGTAAACTGAATTATCTTTTAATTACTTGCAGGCCTCATTATCCGCAGTTCAGCTAAATTTCATAAGAATTTAAAAAAGTAGAAACCACAATATTGCCTAACAAAAAATGCCGGGTATAATAAAGGATGGAAATACCCCCGAAGAAACCGGAACAACTGAAACTGAAATCTCTCCTCAAACCAACAAAAACACCAGTAACATCCACTCCTCTCCAACCACAGTCATGACACCAAGTGAGCTCCTTACCACCACCCCGGGCCCCGCAGGGCAAGCTGGCCCGGCAGAGCCTTCAATTGAGCAACTCTACAACAATGTATGTGAGATGGAGAGCTCAGGGTCAGATCGTGGCTCTCCTTCACGGGAGAGCTTTAACTCTGATGGCGATGAGTCCCGTATTGATTCTGAGCTTCGCCACCTAGTTGGGGGTGAGATGGAGGCCGTTCGGGTTATTGAAGAGGAAGAAGATAGGGAAAACAATAGTGTAAGTAATAAACAGAGCAATGATGGCAATGTTCACAATGCTCCTGCTACACCCTCCTTGACACAATTTTCAAACTCACCAGTAAAGGTATTGAAGAAAAAGGGTTTAGGTGCAAGAAATAGTGTTGGATCGGTTGAAGAGGGAGAAAACGGATCGAGGAAGTCTGCCAGTAGGGCTGGGTCAGGCAGAAGGAGGTTGAGTAATGGAACCCAAGACCAGGATGATGATTTCGGGTTGGACAACCCTGATTTAGGCCCATTTCTTCTTAAGCATGCGAGGGATTTAATTGTATCTGACAACCCAAGAAGGGCACTGAAGTATGCATTGAGAGCTGCAAAATCCTTTGAGAAATGTGCTAGGGGAAAACCAAGCCTAAACTTGGCCATGAGTTTGCATGTTGTGGCTGCGATATACTGCAGCTTGGGGCAGTATGCTGAGGCTGTGCCAGTGCTGACAAGGTCTCTTGAGATACCGGTTATTGAAGAAGGTCAAGATCATGCGTTGGCTAAATTCTCAGGGTACATGCAATTAGGAGACACATATGGGCTTCTGGGTCAACTAGATGCTGCAATTGATTGCTACAAATCTGGCCTTGAGATCCAAAAAGAAACACTGGGACCTACAGACCCCCGTGTTGGAGAGACATGCCGTTACCTGGCTGAGGCACATGTGCAGGCCTTGCAATTTGATGACGCGAAGAACATGTGTCAGATGGCACTTGACATTCATAGGGAGAGTTTTGAGCCAGCCTCAGCTGATGAGACAGCAGACAGACGTCTCATGGGTTTGATTTGTGATACTATGGGGGACCATGAGGAGGCCCTTGAGCATTTAGTTCTGTCAAGCATGGCAATGGTGTCTGGTGGAGACCAGGAGACTGAGGTTGCATCAATTGATTCTAACATTGGAGACATTTATTTGTCTCTTGGCCGGTATGATGAGGCTGTTTTTGCATACCAGAAGGCGCTTACTGTTTTTAAAACTAGTAAAGGGGAGAACCATACGACAGTTGCCTCCGTGTTTGTGCGATTAGCAGATTTGTATAATAAGACTGGCAAGTTGCGGGAGAGCAAGTCATACTGTGAAAATGCCCTTAGGATATACCAAAAACCTGTACCAGGTACATCTATTGAAGAGATAGCAAGTGGCTTGACTGATGTAGCGGCCATATACGAATCCATGAATGAGCATGAACAAGCCTTGAAATTGCTCCAGAAAGCCCTGAAAATGTACAACAACTCATCAGGGCAACAAAGTACCATAGCCGGTATAGAGGCCCAAATGGGGGTTTTGTATTATATTTTGGGGAATTATGGGGAGTCTTATAATTCATTCAAAGGATCAATTGCAAAAATGAGGGCCAGTGGGGAGAAGAAATCAGCATTTTTTGGGGTGGCTTTGAACCAGATGGGTCTTGCATGTGTGCAAAGATACGCCATAAATGAGGCAGTCGAGTTGTTTGAGGAGGCTAGGACAGTTCTAGAGAAAGAATATGGGCCATACCACCCCGATACACTCGGTGTTTACAGTAACCTTGCAGGAACATATGATGCCATGGGAAGGTATGTGTCTTATGATCTTATCTCTATTTTCAATAGCTTTGTTCCTCTGATGGCATGATGCTGTTATTATCTTACTTATGGTTTCTTTTACTAAGTTATAGTTTCAGCTGTAATTTTGCAATTATTCTTAAATTTAATTAAGAAAAGAGAATACTAACAGTGAGAATTCTGTATGTGATTTTAGGGTAAAAATGAAAAGATGAAATGATAAAAGATTATCTTATGTATTGTCTGCTAAGCAATATTTTCAGTGAGTTGTTAAATTTTTGTGTACTACTTGATGGAGGCTCATAATAAAATAATAAAATTAGTGACTAAGGTCTATGGAGATACAAATCGGAAACAATAAAAAGTTCAGTTTGTTAAGCAATTTTGAGTTGTCCTTCCTTCTTAAAATGTCAGGGTTTGCATGCAAATAATATTTTAAAAAGAAATGAAAAAGTTGGCCTTCATTGTTTTCTAGTTTATGTTGTCTTTAATTCTATTTCTAGTTGTTGCTTTCTGTTGTCATTAAAAGATACAGATTGTAATGGCAATTGTCGTCATAAAGTTGCAATAAATATTGCAAAATTGGTACTTTATTTATTCTCTTAAGTTGCGTGCACATGGTTTTACTGTTTAGTTGATAAAAAGTACTTATCCTCATAAAGATGCGATTTGTTTTCTCTATTGATTTTACTTTGCTTTCTGATTCACTGTCCTAGGAAGTTATTTATTCTAATAGAGTTTGTGCCTTGTGCCAACTGAGTAAAGCATCTTAGAGTACTAGTCTAACTTTAGAAATCTTTAAAGAAAGTTGTTTGGTGAATCTCAATTATGAGATAGTACTACCTCTGGTACCAAATTTTTTTTTTTACCAGTTTATTATTTATAAAAGTACAAGTGTTGTTTGAAGCCTATAAAGTTCAGACAGTAATGGTTAAAATGTTAAATTATATGCAGGGTGACATTAAATTAGCCATTTACTGACTTACATGCGTCTATTTGTTACTGGCCCCAATACAGGCTGGGATGGACCTGTTGATGGCTCATGTCAATGCTACATTGCTACCATAATTCTAAACCATTGACAATTGTCTTTCTGAAACTGTAATGCAGATTGGATGAGGCCATAGAGATATTAGAGCATGTGGTTGGTATGCGAGAGGAGAAGCTTGGCACAGCCAATCCAGATGTAGATGATGAAAAGAAGCGTCTAGCTGAACTACTCAAAGAAGCAGGTCGGGTTCGAACCCGTAAAGCATTATCTTTGTTTAATCTTCTTGATGCCAATCCCAATGCAAAGAGAAATGAAGTTGTTGCATAATCAACAGTTATTAGAAAAAAAACTGAAAAGAGGCCCAATTGATTGTGATTCAGTTGAGAAGATAGTGTTGTATTTTATTATTTTTGGGTTTATTTTTCTTTGATTTAAATTGTGAATGAAATTTATAGAAGAGCTAGTTTACTTGAATTTCATTCAAGGATATGAAGAAATTGTAAAAGTGATGGGTGATTGGTTAAACATTTTTCTTTTTCTTTTTATCACCGATAGATTGATTATGATTGTTTGATCCAGCTTATTTCAATACTTTATTGCTACTCTTGTCAACAGGCCAAGCTGTATGAGATTTTTTATTCTGATTAGAAAAAAACAGCTAGAAAATAAATTCCAAAGGGAAGGATATACAGACAATTATGTTTCGACAAAATAATTATTAAAACAAAAAAATAGATTTATGTGTTCTCCACAATTTAGGTAGATTTTGTCGTCACATTTGGCCTAAGTTGAAAATGATTTGATTAAACCATTTTCTTCTAAATGAATCTTGGTTCGACGAGTAAAAATAATATCATTTAGTTTATTACAATTTTTTTTAAGCTATTGAATAGATAACAAAATGGCTCAAAAACAATGGAGAATGTGAATAAAAGATTGGAAAATTAAATACAATAAAAAAGTGCTTTTGATTACAACAAGTACTTTTCAATTATATATCAAAGTTAAACACCCTTTTCTTTCTTCACGGATTATCCAATTGAAAAGCTCAAACTCTAAACAAGAGCTTAATTTTTTAAATCAACTTCCATTAACAATATTCCTTAATTATGAAAGTTTCGTTAATAATGAAACTTTAGATAAAAAAAAAAAAGTTTCCTGTTGAAACCATGTACTCCACCCACATCTATTATACCTTTTCTCTTTTATGATCCCTCTGACATAGCTTTGAGCAGTGATGTCAACCAATTACGGAGAGAACCTTTACAGCGCAGCAATTGCCAATTTGCAATCCCTGGTCGCACCAATAAAGGTGGCTACCAGACTATCTTAATTATTTTTCTAGTTCCGATCCAGTTAGGACTTAGGATTCCATGTCACGCGGTTTTGATGTAAACATTAATTCTTGTTCTGCTCCTTAATTGTCCTCGTCTACATAAGATGATTTCTGTTTTCTGTCTCTTTAAAATCGTGTACAGGCGTTTAAAAAAAAAGACAAATTATAAACCTGAATGCATCAGCTACAAGAACGAATAAAAGGATCAAGATAATTTACCAACTTGAATTTTTTTTTTTTAAAATAATTTACCAACTCAAATGCATCAGCTACAAGAACGAATAAAAGGATCAAGATAACTCCACAAAAAAAAAAAGGAGACAGAGAAAACTGTTGTAGTTGCATTTTTGACTCGAGGCCCTTATCTCAGGTTAGAGTTCATCCAGGCCCAGGCCCAGGTCCATTAGAAACATAGGCCTGTGAAACGGGTAACAGATTAATGGGCTGATCTAACTTGGCCCAATTTCCATTTTCGAGTAATGACAGGCTGAACAGCTCCCGGCGCGCCAGAGGCAAAGAGAGCAGGGACAGAGCTAGTTTCAGTGCTGGTGGCGCACTTCCAAACCCTAAACCCTTTCTCTCTCTCTGAGCGCAAGCATGGCGAAATCCAAAACACCTAAAGCCTCATCTACGACGGAGGAGGATCTCGCCACGCTCCACTCCGACGTAGTCTCCTTCGCCTCCTCCCTCGGCCTCGTTTCCGGCGTTCCCTCTAATTCCTCCGGTTTCGACGACTCCGACTTCCGCAAACCACCTCAACCCATTAAACCCGCTAAAACCTCCCATTCGAAACCAGTAACTAAAGGTTCCGAAGAAAATGCGAACCCAACTCCGAAAACCCCTGACCCGAAGTTTGCTAAGAAGAACAGACCCAAGCCTTTGGAGGTTGCTCCATTCGAGAGTGATGGTGACGTGGCACATAAGGGTTCTGAGCTACCTCTCATGAAACCCAGCGCTTTATCAGGTTCGTGTTTCTTAGTTTAATTATAGTATGAATGAGAGCAGAAAATGGGCAGTGTGGATGCTAAATGATAAGAAATTGCAATTTGTACTAATATATGGTTTTGTATTATATCAGGCAGTTGGCATGTGGATGCTGCTGAGCTGGAAGCAAGGGTTTTGGGAAAGGAGGCTAGGGGAACCAAACCTAGGATTACAGGTGTGGAAGAGATGAGGAGGTTAGCGGAGAGAAAGAAGGAATTGGGAGAGAGATTAATGCAACAGTACACGAGAGAATATCAAGAGGCGGCCAAGAAGAAAAAGAGTGGAGATTTGAGGCTTTTAGAAGCTACTGCAAGGTCTGGTACTACAGCTGACAAAGTATCGGCTTTTGCTTGTTTGATTGAGGATAATCCAATTGCCAATGTCAGATCCCTTGATGCTTTATTATGTGAGTATTGACTATTGAGAACTCTCTCTGTCTCTCACACCAAACTCGAACCTTTGTGTTATAATGATATAAATCGATTGCAATTATCACAACTTTTTTGTACTGAGGATTATGAACCTGTACAAAATATGTGGCTGTTCATACACTGTATCACTTTCCGTTCATTACAAATATCTATGAACCATCCTGCACTCTGTTTGATTGCCAGCTGCTTTATAGATATGTTTATTTCATTTTTGGAAATTTTAGCTATGGTGACTTCAAAGGTTGGAAAGCGCTACGCCTTCACTGGATTTGATGCTCTAAAGGAGCTGTTCCTTTCTAGGTAAGATACTGCGCTTTTTTTAATTTAATTTAATTTTATTATTTTGAAATAATCTATTATAAGGTCAGTCCATTGTAACCCTGGAGAATTTAAAAGTACCTCTTTAAAACCAGAAATGTAATTTGTCACTCTTTATTAGCTGAAACAACATTTTATATGCATCTTAATGCTTCTCATATTCTGATCAATATGTCCAAAGTACCCTTCCTTTGTTACTGTCTAAGTATACACTAACTACAATAAACTGGGGGGAATTAGACATGTTTTAAAGAAATCAAGGTAGGAAGAATTTTATTCAAATAGTGGCATTTTTGTTTAAAGCAGCATACATGATGTATTATAATGGTCGACCTGAAATTATTTGAAGATTGTTGTTCTGTTTGATTCATTCATAATAAAATTTCGGTAGGTTATTGCCAGACCGTAAACTTAAGAGTCTGTTTCAGAGGCCACTAGATATTCTTCCGGAGACTAAAGATGGCTACTCGCTTCTTCTTTTTTGGTATTGGGAAGAGTGCCTCAAACAAAGGTTGGTTCTCTTGTTTCCTCAGTACTACTTTTTGTTCATATTCTATGTGCTTATCTTGCAATTAAAAAAGTATGACAGCTTGTTTTTACAGGATAACAATAGTTGTTGAGGTGATTTTATCTTTTCCTTTTTGTTTGTTAAATTCTTCCTAGGTATGAGAAGTTTGTGATTGCATTGGAAGAAGCACTAAAAGATATGCTTCCTAGTCTCAAGGACAGAGCCTTGAAGGTTGACTTTTGCATTTTCCATGTTTTATACTTGGAACCTTGCATTTACACCCACAAAGAACACTTCATATCTATTTTGTTTTGTTCATTCTTGTTTCCAGACGGTGTTTCTTCTTCTAAAGAGTAAATCAGAGCAAGAGAGAAGGTTGCTGACAGCTCTTGTAAATAAAGTAATTGATCTTTTGTTCTTTCTTTCTTTCTTTCTCACATGTTGCCCATTGAATTGGTTTTGGTTTTGTACAAACTGGAAGAGGACCTGCCAAAAAAGAAAAAAAAAGAATTGAACTAAAGAAATCTAGAATCTGAATTTGAAACTCGGCTTAATGAAAGGACTAACTTTGTAATTCTTGGTAGGCAATTTGATAACCTGGCTTTCTAAATTTGTTGGCTTTTACTTAGGTTCAATGGTGAAAGCTCATCCATGCAGAAGCCAAAATTTCATAGTTATTAATCTGAGTTGAACCTAATTAACAGCAGTCTGAAGTTTAGAATTGTATTGACCAACTTCGGTTCTGTTCAAAAAGCCAAAATATTGCTGAACCAAATGATCCCTCTAAATATGACAGCTGGGAGATCCAGACAATAAAGCGGCATCAGGAGCAGTGCATCATTTATTGCTTTTACTACATGCGCATCCTAATATGAAGGCTGTTATTATTGACGAGGTTGATTCTTTCCTCTTCAGGCCTCATATTGGGTTGCGAGCCAAGTATCATGCTGTAAGCTTCTCTCTTTTCCCACTACTATCTTTATGGTCATTGTATTTACTTAAGATTTTTATCGTGCTTTGCGTTCCTGGTTCATTTTTCCTTTGTAGGTAATATTTTTGAACCAGATACATCACAATATTAAAGGGGATGGTCCTAAAATAGCGAAGCGAGCAGTTGATGTCTATTTTGCACTCTTTAAGGTGGGATGCGCCAATATTATGCTCTCTTTTTATTTTCTAGTAGAACTCTCTTTCCATCTGTGTAGAAGTCGTTGTGTTGCCTGCATAATTTTAAGTAATTTGTTGTATACAAAATGCCAACTTGTTTTTCATTGCAATGTAGTTGTAATAAGTTTATACACTCCATAAGTTTCTAGTGAAAACGAGCAATTACCAATGCAACTCTTTATTATTATTAGTATTTTCCTATTTACTTTTTAGGTTCTTATGTCTGCATCATCTGAGAATGCAACCCAAAAGGACACCAAACTCGACAGGAAAGGTGCTGGAAAATGGAAGCACAAGGGAAAGAAAGAAAAAGAGCTGCATAAGAAGAGTCAACAGGAAACCTCTGAATCTAACGCCGAGATGGATTCTCGGCTCTTATCCGCTCTCTTGACTGTATGTTCTCTTTTCATAATATGATCTTCATCTGACCAAAAAAAAAAAAAAAATGGGTTTCTTAATCTCCATATTCAATGATGCAATAAGTTATTTATAGGGTGTGTTTGGCACCCCACGTGAACAAGCACGAACTGCTTGTTCGTTGTTCCCCAAAATCAAGGAATAAGAACAAGGGGGCAAATTGCTTGTTCATGCCTTGACCCATTCCCTTGTTCCACGTTTGGTTCCCTTGTTCGCCCCTTATTCACAAACTGGTTGTTCGCTACCAAAACCAAACACACCCTATATCTGTGTCCATTGCTCGTCTGATATAATCATATGAAAAGCAAGGAAGACGAAGCACTGTTCATCCAGGTGTATAGCGATGTTGTCTTTAGCTCTTTTTTTTTGTGTGTATTTGCAGGGTGTGAACAGAGCTTTTCCTTATGTTTCAAGTGATGAAGCTGATGATATAGTAGAAGTCCAGACACCTACCCTCTTTCGATTGGTTAGTCGGTCTTGTGAAAATAAGACAAGCTTCTATTAGTTCAATCACATCAGTATCCTATCATTCCCATTTACAAAAGAAATTAGAATATTTTTTCAACATCTCGAAAACCATGAGGAATTAGACTTTGGAATTAATGTATTGTGTGCATTGGAAGACAGTTTTCACAAGTTCAAAAGATGAGCTTTATAATTTTTTCCCAAAATGGTCGGAAGAAAATATAAAATTGTTGCAAGGCTTATACGAAACAATTATGAGGTGATAATGCAATTTAAGTGTACACTCCCATGTTGCGTAAAAAGTTTTAGGTTAATATTTGGTTTCCTTTCTCTTTTGTTTGTAGGTTCACTCTGCGAATTTCAATGTGGGTGTCCAGGCTTTGATGCTTCTGTACCAGATCTCTTCGAAAAATCAAATAGCCAGTGATCGGTTTTACCGTGCTCTGTATGGAAAGCTTCTTACTCCTGCTGCACTTTCTTCTTCTAAGGTTCTCTCTTTCTTTTGGCTGTCCATAAATATATGAGAAATGCTTCCAATATATTGGACGGATGGAGTTTGTCCAATACGATCGTTTTCAAACGACCAATCCAGAATTTTACATTTTAAGGTTCTCCATATTGAAAACTTATAAGAAAACAAATTTTACATTTTTTTTTCGAATTTTTTAACTATTTTTTTGCTATTTTAGAAAATCGTTGTTATTGGACGATCCAGAATTTTTATATCATGAATTTTCTAAAATACTAAAAAATAAGTGAAAAAATTCTAAAAAATGTAAAAATTGGTTTCTTATAAGTTTTCAATATGAAGAACATATTGTACGGTTCAGATCGGTCGTTTAAAATTTAAAAATGTGAAAACGATCTTATTGGACGGACCCATCCGTCCAATATGTTGGACACTAGCATTTCTCTATATATATATATATGTATATATATTTTTGGGTAAATTACAGTTTATGATTCTCAATGTTATTGTTTCCTCAGCCAGAGCTATTTATTGGGCTACTGACAAAAGCAATGAAGAATGATCTTAACTTGAAAAGAGTGGCTGCCTTCTCAAAGCGTCTCCTTCAGGTATGTTATTTCTCCTGTATATGTAAACTGTAGCTTGGCTTCCACCTCTGTCATGAATTAGAAGTTATTTATTTATTTTTTATTTAGTTTCTGAACTTTCCATTGTCTGATATATAAGTTTTAGATTTAATTTGCTTCTACTGCAGGTTGCACTTCAACGGCCTCCTCAATATGCTTGTGGGTGCCTGTTCTTACTCTCAGAAGTTCTCAGCGCAAAACTGCCGCTTTGGTATATATTTTTTTGCTTTTCATATTGTCGTTCAAGCAATTGGCAATTTTTAAGTTAGTCTCTGGAGCATAGCATAGTACACAAACAACGTTCCAAACTATGAACATCATACCTCAAACGTTATCATAGATCTATATTTGTCAAACTAATATATAAGAATATAAGTGACACTTTGCATGATGGCGTCTGTTGGTACTGTAGGCTGACTCTGAATATAAAAAATGTCAGGTCAATGATGCTTCAAAATGAATCAGTCGATGATGAAATAGAGCACTTTGAAGATATTGTAGAGGCATCAGATGATGAGCAAGAAAAGGCAAAAGCTGTCCAGAAGAATGATCAAACCGATCATGGTTCTAAAGTTGGAAATGGGAAAATTCAAGTGCCCAGTAAAGGAGACAAAGAAGTGCCCACTTCTGAAGTGGCTACATTGCCTGCTGGTTATAATCCACGACATAGAGAGCCTTCTTACTGGTAAACCCTTTTTTATTTTTTTATTTTATTTTGTTTCACTGTATTTGCATTGATCTCTTGCAAAGTGTAATATTTTATGTGTTGCTAGAGTACTCAACTATATTATATGAAGTCCTACTTTTCCCCTTTACCTTTGGTTGCCTACCGGGGAACAAGTACAAGCTAGACCCTGGGAGCAAAAGGCAATAAAATATTTGTGGTGAAAATTTATTATGGTGTTTCTTTTCTGTCACAGCAATGCAGATAGGGCTGCTTGGTGGGAGCTCTCTGTTCTTGCATCCCACGTACACCCCTCTGTGGCAACCATGGCCCGCACCTTGCTATCGGGCGCCCCAATTGTGTACAACGGAAACCCATTAAGTGACCTGTCGCTGTCAGCTTTTCTCGATAAATTTATGGAGAAGAAACCAAAGACGAATAAGATAGCTGAGGGAAAATGGCATGGTGGCTCCAACATTGCCCCTAGTCGCAAGGTCCATGCAGTTTTTTCTCACTTGTGTCTGTTGGGACCAGTGATTGTAGTGTCAATACTGATGTAAACACTGTTTCTTTCTGGTATGGTTATAATGCTAGGTTTACCATGTATACTAGTGCAGTTTGATACTAGTATTCCAATGCGTGTTGAGATTAGCATAAAAAATCCCTGATCCTGGTAGGTTTTGTTGGTTCGATATTTCAATGTTAGCTTTTCCTAGCCAAAAGAATAATCCTTAATAAAAGATAAATGATGGATGTAAAGTACTACTGAGTAGAATGTTCATGAATACTAGAGTATTATGTATATCTCTGTAAAAACAACAACTATGATGCATATTCTCCAAGTAGTTGGTAATATACCCTAGTCTTGCTCTTTTTTTTGTCAGTGGACATCTTTCTTTTGAATGACGCTGGAAACAAGAGATTTAGCTGGTAATATGCCCTAGGCGATTATGCATGATACTTTGAAGAGATAGATGAAACTTCGGTTTCAGTAGCATTACACACTTCATGTGACAAATTATAACTAAACAATTTCTGGCTGTTATGCAGATTGACATGAACCCAAGATTGATAGGAGAGGAAATCTTACAACTAGCAGAAGATGAAGTACCACCTGAAGATCTGTTCTTCCACCAGTACTACATGAGCAAAAGCAGTTCGAAAAACCGGAAAACTAAGAAGAAGGTCCAGGATGATGATGAGGATGAGACTGGAGGAGACTTCCTATTAGATGGTGATGCCCCTGTAGACAGTGAGGAGGATGAAGAAGAGGTTGAAGAAGAGGATGCTGAGATTGATGATATGATGGGCGGTGGATCCATCATGTCAGATCAAGAGGAGTATGATTATGATGATCTTGACAGGTAATTACCTTTTGTGTTATAGTATTGATTATTTAAGTGATCACTGCTACAATTATGTATAGCGATTTGTTTTCTTCTGCATGTTTTGTTGTACATAATTCCTTTTTCTCTCTCTAGGATTGGTGGCGATGATGAAGATGAACTACTTGGAAATGCTGCTGATGCAGAGACTCGTGGTCAAGAGCATGATAGTGATGTTGAGGATAATGATATAGACAGTGATGCTGGTAATGATGATGAGGATTGGTTTGGCAGTGATGTTGATGAAGTCGAGGTTGATAATGATGATGATGGGGCTACTAAGGAAGGTGGTCGGGGTAGGAAGAGGAAACATGGAGGTGGGGTTGGAGGCACACCATTTGCTAGCCTGGAGGATTTTGAGCATTTGATGAAAGATGGTGAGGCTGATAAAGGAAAAGACAAGAAATTGATGGGTAAAGAGAAAACTAAGAACAAAAATAAGGATAAGAAGAATGATAAAAACAAGAAGAGAAAGAAGTCGCGTTGAGCTGTTCTGCTGCGATGAATTAGTCACGACAAGCCGAGTATTGAGATAGGCGATAATTTATTCAGAATTAAGCCTATTCAGTAATTTGGCGGTGCCATCCCCAGTAATTTTCCAAGTAGAGGGGGCTGCTTTTTTGTTGTGATTAGTTGATATATTATTTGTTGTTGTAAACTTGTAATTCAAATGTAACTTGGTACATGAGAAGTAATAGGTTTAAGTATATTTTTTGTTGCACCTCCAGTATGCCACTTGTGCCTGAGAGTTTCAAAGGTTGTTATTACTAGAGTTACTACACTTAAAAGTAATTTAATCTATATGAAAATTTTTTATGATAGCACACGGGGAATATGATAGAAGTGTTCAATTTAACTTGTGTTTTTTGTGGAAGTATATTAAGTTTAAATTTGTTCGTTGCTTCGTTTTTGGGTCCATTTGATTTGATCAACGGCCTGGAGTTTCTTTAAACGACCTGTCAAGCGCTCGTAAGTCTTAACCTGATTTGCCCTTTAATTTGGTCAAATAATTTTAACAGTTGAGAATGATTTTATTTTGGGTGTTAGAAATATGAATGCCAAATAAAATGAATTATGCGAATTATATTCCCTACTTTGACATACACACAAAAAAAGTTAGTTCAAAATATACCTACTTTGAAATACACAAATACCAATTTGATATATTTTAATATATTCCTGTTTTTATTTTTGTTTTTCTTCTTTTACTTTTTTTTTTTATTCTCTTTGCTTTAGTAATGAAACTTGTTGGCATGGCTCTCGCCACCTAGCCCTCAAAAGGTATATTAATATGAAAATTAATTTGTAAATACGGGCGGAACCATATACATAGTTGCATTTTTGAAGGACGATTATATAGGAATTTGAAAATTAGAAGAGAAAGTTTAATATGCACCGTAGTGCATAGAGCATTCTATGCACTACGGATTTTTTCGAAAATATTTTTGTAAATTGACAAATCTAATTTAACCAATCTAATCCATATATTGAAATCTCATAGGAAACCAAATTTTACAATTTTTGAGATTTTATTACTATTTTTCGAATTTTTTTTAACTTACCATTTTTGGAATGTAGTAAATAGTAGTTTGTTTCAAAAAATGGCAGTTAAAAAAAATTCGAAAAAAATAGTAATAAAATCTGAAAAATTGTAAAATTTGGTGTCCTGTGAGATTTCAATATGTAGATTAGATTGGTTAAATTAGATTTGTCAATTTACAAAAATATTCCTGAAAAAGTCCGTGGTGCATAGAATGCCCTATGCACTATGGTGCATATTAAACTTTCTCAAATTAGAAAGTCCACGAATTCTGGGTTTGGAAATCTGGTAATTCCGATTACGTCTGTCGAATGACATTTTTTCAATGTACTCAGTCTCAGTTCCTAAAAGTTTAGATCCGATCGCAGATTGAGATTACTATACAATATGTGTTTGTGATTTGGAAAACCATGATACCAAAATTTCCAAATTCAGATTCCCGTGTAGAAAAATGTAGACAAGAAGCAGAAATAAAAATTGTAGAAAAAACTTTTTAGGATTGGTTCAATGCGCTCGAAAAATAAAAATATATTTATAACAGATGCATCTTAAATTCTTAATTTACGTGGCTCAGTATTTCCACAAGGACCACAAGTTACAAAAAAAATTCTTATACTCTCTCAGTATATCTCGAAAATCTCATTGTATCTGCAACAAATTTACTTTGCAACTCAATACATGAATACAGAAACGTAGAATTAATAGCGGTGTCGTTTTGGACTCGCATCCGATCCTACACGCGGAGAGTTTTTCTTTCCTCTCGTTCCCTCTCTTGAGGGCTCGCTAATCGCTGTCGAACCAAACAAAACAGATCCCGATCCGATCTCTCTCTCTCTCTTTTTTCCCTTTTCTTTTCTTTTCTGGCGATCTCCGCCACCTCTCTCTTCTCGCATCTCTCCACAAACCAAATCCATGGCGTCCGGTCAACCGGGACCGCCTCCAAATTACATCCCCAACCCCAACCAAAATCATCCTAATATCGCTGCTGCTTCTTTGCAAAATCTCCAGATCTCCGGTCCAGGCGTCGCGCCACCTCCACCCACTGCCACATCAGGCCCCATCTCCCGCCCTGGTCCTGGTTCCGGTCCCGTCCCACGTGGTCCCTTCGCCACCAATGGTCCCCCCATGGCTCCACCTACTGGACCCCCCCCTGGTGTGACGCCTTCTATGATCCGAGCACCGCCTGCCCAATTGGGTCAGACTCCTCAGCCATCGCAACTGGGTCCACCACCACCAGCAGCACAGCCACTGGCAGCATCCCTGCCGCCTAATTCTATGATCGGTGCCCCTGCATCTCAGTCCTTTGCTTCGAGACCGTTTCCTTCGACTGCTCAGGGGCCAGTCTTGGGTCCCTTTACCGGCAATTTGAATCAGAACCCATCGGGATCCATGGGATCACGACAATTTCCAGGGCAACCTGCTTCACAACCTTATTCTGGACCGCCAGCACTGGCATCACAGCCTGTCCGGGGTCTCCCACAGTCGTTTCCAGGTCAGATTGTGGGTCAGCCGCAAATGGGCCAACCGCCAATGGGCCAGCCGCCAATGGGCCAGCCACCAATGGGCCAGCCGCGTATGGGGCAGCCACAAATGGGGTTACAGCCTATGGGTCCACCATCTATGGCGGCGCCATCAATGGGGGCTCCACCCATGGGTTCTGCTGCTGCACCATTTAGTGGTTCTGCATGGCAGGGTCAGCAAAGACAGGTGCTTTCCATTCCAAAGTGAATTCTCTAATGCTATTACTTGATGAACTACCCTATCAAACAATATCTAATCATTCGGGATGTGATGCGATATCCTTATCTGGAACTTTGTTATGCTTGTGATATTTGAAAGGCTTTAACTTTTAGTTTTTTTATATTTTGGAAATATATAGGGAGGCATGCTCGCACCAGTTAGGATGGCGCCTGCTGGAATGGGGCAACAGTCAATGGTCTCAACGCCAGGTGCAGTGATGGGCTACTCTCCTCATGCAGGTGCTCAAGTCGGCACTCCATCAAAGATTGATCCAAATCAGATCCCTCGTCCCGTGCCTTCATCTAATTCATCACTGGTGTATTTTGAGACTCGTCAAGGAAGCGTAGTCAGCCCACCCCCTGTATGTCTCAGATTTAGCTCAGCTAAATTTTTTTTTTGAATGTGTTTCATGGGAACTTTGGTAATTATTCCATTACCACATTTTCCAAATCTTTTATCTTCATAGCATCATTTTCCAATGTGCTGTTGCAAATGTTTATGTGATAGATTGTAGTATCTAAGTATCTTATCAAGAATTGTAGCCTTGACTAGTGGATGTTATTGGCATGATACCATTTTTTTTTAAAATTTTTCCCCTCTTTAACCGCATCATAATGCTTGAGGCTTGATCCATATCTGAGCACCCTCTTTCAATAATTAAGCATGAATAGAAAGTAATTAAGTAGTTATGAAACTAGCCCTCATACATCACTACCTGTATGAACCTAAGATGTACCAAAATCAGTTATTAATTTATTATTATGATGGATTCATGTCAATGCTGACATGTATCTCCATTGTGATCATCAAATACATGCATGATCACTAAGAACCATAATTTTCTGTTCATAGGCATATTAACTAAAACAACACCAACAAACCCAATTAGTCCCAAACAAGTTGGTGTAGGCCCCTTTGGCTTATATTGCTTAAAAGCACAGATATGATCTTTTCATAACCTTAATTTTGGTACTTACTAATTGAGCTATAGTATTTATATAAATGTGGCTTTTAGAATCATACAGTTTAACTTTTGTTATTTTTTTGTTCTTACCATCCTTCTTTTACTATCTCTGCTTGTATCGTCAGCCTGCCACTAGTGATTTTATTGTCAGGGATACTGGCAATTGTAGCCCCCGTTTGATGAGATGCACAATGAATCAGGTATGTCCCCTTTCATTCATATCCAGATTTCCTTGCATTGCCTACTTACATGCAGCAATGATGAATAAAACTTTGCAGATACCATGCAATGGGGAGATTTTGACACAATCATGCATGCCTTTGGCTTTAATGGTGCAACCATTTGCGCTACCGCACCCATCAGAAGAGCCTATCCAGGTAAATAAGTATAAAATTCCCTTTCCTTCAGTTTTCTCTTCTTAAGTGTGTGCTGCCAAATTCTTCGTTCTTTGTTTGTAAATGTAGCTGGTAGACTTTGGTGAAATGGGGCCTGTCAGGTGCATTAGGTGCAAAGCTTACATCAATCCTTTTATGAGATTTATTGATCAAGGCCGTCGGTTTGTTTGCAACCTTTGTGGTGAGTAACAGAATTAAATTTTTTTGTCATAATATGTGTCTTATCGATCAGTGCACTCAATAAACTCTTATATTCTGTTAAAATATTTCAGGGTTTAGCAACGATACACCTAGAGACTATATATGCAACTTAGGACCTGACATGAGACGGCGCGATGCTGATGAAAGGCCTGAGTTGTGCAGAGGGACAGTTGAATTTGTAGCCACCAAAGAATTCATGGTTTGTTTGTATAGTATTACTTGCTTTTTCTTACTCTTAATCTATTTCAGCCAGCTTATGATTTTTTCTTGAGATAGGTACGTGAGCCGATGCCAGCAGTGTATTTCTTCCTAGTAGATGTCTCGATGAATGCAGTAGGCACTGGTGCCGCCGCCGCCGCTTGCAGTGCAATTAGCCAGGCTATTTCTGATATTCCTGTAAGCATGTCATCTTCTCTTGGTTCTTAAGATATTATCTGACCATATCTGGATCCATATCCAGATTTATGGATAGGGATATTTGTTGGATATGGATATGGGTATTTTTTCGAGCAGGTACGTGTACAACTCTCAATTTGGAAGCAGGGCACAGATACAGATACCTGATAATTATCGGGATCCATATTATTTTGGTATTTGGATATATGTTTTAAAGGTCTATATATGTCTTTATTTTAGGCTTTGAGGTTATATATATAGATATAGATATGCTATGGTGCATCGCGATGTATTGAGGCTTTTGTACATCTCAATCATTATCCATTAATCGTTTTACAAATTGACAAATCTAATTAAACCAATTCAATCTACATATTGAAATCTTGTAACAAACCAAATTTATATTTTTAAAAATTTTTGTACTATTTTTTTCGAATTTTCTAAAACTTTTCTTTTTTGGTACCAGCTAATAGTAAGGAAATTTAAAAAATGGCAGGTTTTAAAAAAATCGAAAAAATTAGTTAAAAAATTCCAAAAAATATTAAATTTGGTTTGTTATGAGATTTCAATATATAGATTGGATTGGTTTAATTAGATTTGTCAATTTATAAAACTATTGACAAATATGGTCGCGATGTACAAAAGCCGCAATACATCGCGATGCACCATAGCATTTCTCTCTCTCTCTATATATAGTTTTATTACTAACCAAATTATTAATCTTTAGACTTATATACTCGATGAAAACTACTTATATGTCATCCACCTTCAAAATGTATAACTTTTTTTGTTGCATTTCTTCTAAATATGATAGCATTTAGTTGGTCGATTTTTAATAATTAATACATAATTTTTAAATTAACAAATTTGTTATTGATATGATGTTATTAATCTTATAAATGTACACATAATGCGTATTTTTTGTAGAACACATGATAACTTTATTTTAATATTCAAATTATATAAAAAAAATTCAGGTTCATATTTGTATTCATTAATATTCAACCCATATTCGTTTAATGTCCACTTAGTATCTTTATCTGAAAAATGAAAAGCAGATTTAGATACGGTTTGCCATTATCTATCCTTTTTGTTTGCTCTCCTACTGAAGTAATGACAAAAGAAGATTATATGTGTAAATTTAGGTCATGGAAAAAAGAGTCAGTTAGATATTTGTTTTAAAGCAATTTTCCTATTTGGATATGGTGTATGATATTCTATATTCTTTCTGCTCTCTAATATGTAGGAAGGTCCTCGGACAATGGTGGGAATTGCAACTTTTGACTCCACTATTCATTTCTACAATCTTAAGCGTTCTCAACAGCAGGTGTGGTTTCTCCTTTGCTGTTTATTTACTCCTTCCTTCTCTTGAAGTTTTGGAGCTTTACGACGTTGATTAGAGCTTTTGATTGTCTGTAAAATAACTAAAGGATGAACACTAATGAGTTTTTGCAGCCAGTTATGCTCATAGTACCTGATGTGGAAGATGTTTACACACCTCTACAAACTGATCTCATTGTTCCACTTGGCGAGGTTTGCATCTGTAGCAGCTCACTTAAAATAGTTAGAAATCTGCTCAAGACTTATATGTGATCCTTTAAGAGTGATCTGAATTCTTTCGTTTGTTTAGTGTCGTGAGGCCTTGGAGCAGTTGTTAGAAAGTATTCCAAGCATGTACCAAACCAACAAAATTGCTGACTCTGCTTTTGGGGCTGCTATTAAGGTACTTATCTATAAAATATTTGTTAGAATGCTTTAACTTTTTTCCTCCACATGTTTTGTTTCTATTAAGATAGTTTGCTACACAACTTGTAAAGTAGTGTTAAATAGTTTAGCGTTCTATTTGTTGAGTAAAAGAAATTAATTTAAGTTATGATTTTTCTTTTTTTTTTTCTCATGTATTAATTTTCAGGCAGGGTTCTTGGCTTTGAAGCCTACTGGTGGAAAGCTTCTTGTATTTCAATCTGGTTTGTTTCTGACAAACTAAATGCTCTGAAATATTCTATTTTACTTGCTAAACCAATATTTGTTTACATTCTTGTTTCCTTGCACGGAAGCACTTAAAAAGTAATAAATAACAAGGTTTTATTTTGCAGTGTTGCCATCAGTTGGAATCGGGTCTTTATCTTCAAGAGAAGCTGAAGGACGTACAAATGTATCTAATGCTGACAAGGTATAAGCAGTTAGCTTGTTTAGTGAGTATACTTTATACATACATATATATTTTAGTAAAACTTCCAACAGGGTATTGGTTTCTAATGCAACTGGAAATTTGTTAGCTGTTATGATGCCTGTTAGAAAATAATTCAAACAATGCCAAAAGTTCAATAAAATAAGGCCAAACTTTGCTAGAACACACACATTTTTAATAAACTAAGGCCCTGATCAGAATGGAAATTTTTTTTACATGGATTTCATTTTCATTTCATTCCAAAATTCTTGATCAAAATGGATGGATTTGACGTAATTTGGTTGGAATTTCTATGTTATTTGATCCAACGAAATCTCGAGAAATCAATTCCAATGAAATGAAATGAAAGGAAAGGAAATCCCGCGTAAAAATGGATTTGATCAAGGCCTAAATGCCATCAGAAGACAATGTATAGCTATTCAAAGCTCTACATGTAGAGTTGAGCCATTAATAAATTTATAATTACTTCTGCAACCATATTAAGAAATTTATAATGCCACATTTGCAAAAGATCCTCATGACTGCTTATTATATATTCAAAGCTCTACATGTAGAGTTGGATTCTTATTCTGAGTAGTGGGATTTGATTTGTGTAATTACAACAACTGTATTCCTTGTCTCAGCAAAACTGAATCATTGAGTCATTTTATATCATTTACATATCGAATCAGTGTCATTAGAATTGTTGAGGATGGATGCTTACCTCTGAAACTTGTGACTGTATAATAATTTACTTCAGTTGATTTCAGATTCTTCGTTCGTCTCCACAGCGTCTGCTATTTCTCTCCCAACTCAAACAAAATTAAATTTACTAATAATTTATTTTTACACAATTTGTAAGCATTAGTCCACATATCCGGTAAAAGACCAAGACCCAGCTGTCCCAGTGTCAATGTCTTCATAAATTCTCTTTTAATTTTAGTTTTCTTTATAGAAAGTACAGTGAATGGTTCATTGCTCTAATTGAATCTGGCTTGTTATTTAGATACACTCATGTGGTAGAAAATGATCCAAGAAGTGTATCCTGGAATAATTCCTTTAAGTCCCTTTAATGCTCCACATGATGAATTATAACTTGTAACACATTCAATGTTACTGACTTCAGGAACCTCATAAGTTACTCCAGCCGGCAGACAAGACTCTAAAAACAATGGCAGTGGAATTTGCAGAATATCAGGTGAGAAAAGAATAAAGAAGTCTGTCCTTCAGAAACAAAAAATTCATTGATTTTATTTATCATGGAAAAAAACTCATTTTATTTTCAATCTACAGGTTTGTGTAGATGTGTTCCTCATGACTCAAACCTATGTTGATATTGCTTCCATCTCTGTCGTGCCAAGTACTACTGGTGGCCAGGTAAAAGAAAAATAATTGATCTAAATTGCATACCTATTGTGTAACTATTTTACTTCTTAAAGAACCTACTTCTGGATAATGTGTTAGTACTTGGAAAATAGCATGGAAGGATGGGGCTAAATAGCAGCATTTGATTATTTGGACAGTTGCTTATGGAGGCAGTTGTTTTTATTTTACAGATTTATTACTACTACCCTTTTTCGGCTGTTTCTGATCCTGCCAAGCTTTACAATGATCTCAGATGGAATCTCAGTAGGCCTCAAGGTTTTGAGGCTGTCATGCGTGTTAGATGCAGCCAGGTTAATTTTTATACGTGCTTTGCTTGATTAATCAGGTTGAGATCATATGCTTAAAAAATAGGCTTTAGCAATGTGCAACCAGAATATAAATGCCCTTACATTGACTCATGTACACTGTTCTAATGTATGTCAAGATTCTTAATACAATCAGGAGCTTGGTTTTTAGATGTCCTTATTCTGGTTAACTTCAATCTTTATTCATCGTTTTATTTTCTTTTTGTAATTTAAAATAGGGCCTCCAAGTTCAAGAATACTCTGGCAATTTTTGCAAGCGTGTTCCTACTGATATTGACCTTCCTGCAGTGAGTTTCAGTGCCCTTAAAATTTCATTGTACTAAAAGAACTTCCCTTTGGGGTTCAGATCCCTGGAAATCAGAAAATTTTGTCTCTTAAAAGAAGTATCTTTTGTGCAGATTGACTCAGATAAAACAATAATGGTCACTTTTAAGCATGATGATAAGTTCCAAGAAGGTGCAGAATGCGGGTTTCAGGTACAGAGTTTAACTTGGAATTTTGTTAGAAGAGAATTTCTAACTGGGCCTTAACATCATCTTGATGTTTAGAAGAAAATATGATCCTTTTGTCAATTTGCACTAAGGATCCATTATAAGACACAAGTTTTGGTTTATGTCATGTCAAGGAAAAGGTACATGGCTTTAACATCTCAAAATGGAAAAATGTATGTGAGAGGCATGCGAGAACTAGAGCTATAGTTGGAAACAAATTTAGCTACTAAATAGAAAGAATTTGCCGTCATGAAAAATGTATATCCATATTGCAATCCTAAGCTCAGAACCAAACTGTACCTAGAGTTGCAAATAGTAACATTCTTTATATACTGATTGAACAATGTATCATCATTTTCTTTTTAGTGTGCTATCCTTTACACTACGGTGCATGGACAAAGAAGGATAAGGGTTATGAACATATCTCTCCCATGCACGACTGTGCTCGGCAATCTCTTCAGGTCAGCTGACTTGGACTCTCAGTTCTCCTGCTTTCTCAAGAAAGGTACAAAATTAATTTTAGTCATTTACCTAAATCTCCTTTATTTTTTTGCAATACTATTGTATCTGGAAACAGAAAGTGCAGTATGCACCATCTAGGCCTAAATATATTAATTATCATTTTTGGGATAGCATAGTTTAGAGGAATGACTTATTTTATGTGCAAATTTATACTGGATTACATGCCACATTGTAACTATAAGATTTAACTTACTACGTCTTAGTCTTGATATGGAAACCATTAGTTGATTTGTTAAGTTATTGAAACATTGATCTATTCTCATTTCTTTGAGCAGCTGCAAATGGAATCCCAACAACTCCACTTACACAAGTCAGAGAGCAGATTGTGAACCACTGTATTAATATACTTGGGTCATACCGCAAATTCTGTGCTTCTATTTCTTCTTCTGGGCAGCTAATTCTACCAGAGGCACTTAAGCTTTTACCTTTGTATACCTTAGGTTAGTACTCTCACGTCTTTTTGTTCTCTGCTTATCTTTTATTTTTTTTCAGAAATAGCAGCATAAACGCCGATTGGATGAAACCAAGTCTACAGATTTGAACTCTGAGCAGACTAGAACCAAGAATCTAAGTCTGTGAACTACTTCTGCTCGCCTCTGAAAGCATAAGTAATCAGTACACGCTACTGGTATACTTTAACAGTGCAATATTGAAAAGAAAGCATAGAAACAAAACATAACAGCTGATAATACAACTCATTTAACAGCTGTCTTTTTGTAAACTACCAGCACCTAACTCTGTTTGCTTGGCTTGCTTGGTGCACAATTTATAAACAATATAAATATGCAACTTTGATCAACCTTTCTGATTGACCCCACTAAAGCATCATGGTCCTGTTAGCTTGCATCAGTTACCATCGGCATCCTACAATACACAGCCTGGTTAAAAGTTTGATATGGCATGGTTATCACCTTCAAAAATAGCTCCTTTACAGTTTAGGTACTAACATCTCATATTAATTATTGCATTGCTTTGTTTATCATAAGAGTAATTTTGTAATTTCAGCATTGATAAAGAGCGCTGGGCTGAGAAATGATGGGCGGTTGGATGACCGGTCTTATTGGGCCAGCCATGTGGCTTCAATATCTGCCTCGCTCGCTGTTCCTTTGGTGTATCCCAGACTGATCTCCATTCATGACCTCACTTCTAAGGTAAACTCACCATTGATAGTACGTTAACTAGTTATGCTGAAATAACTTTTAAAGCCCTGATTTCTGATTGTTTATTTTATTTGTTTTTATTTTTTTTTTTCAGGAGGAAGGAGATTCTGTTCTGCCTGCTCCAGTTGCCCTTTCCAGTGAGTATTTGAGCGATGAAGGGGTTTTTCTCTTAGAAAATGGAGAAGATGCTTTAATTTATGTTGGAGGAATGGTAAATCCAGAGATTCTTCAAAAGTTGTTTGGTTCACCTTCCTTGGAAGGTGTGCCAAGCCAGGTAAACTTTTCATGCAGTTTTCTTTTGGCAAAGTACCTACCAATTTTTGGTATTTGCAAAATGACCTTTTTCAAAGGACAGGGAATGAAGTTATAGAATATTCTTTGCTGCTTAGTTTTTCCTTGGAAGTTGTTTACATTTTGCTTGCTATGGGAAAATAAAATTGACAAAAACAGCAGTAAATAACTTAGGAGACCTATTATTCAGGGGAGATGGCATTTCTGTTGCATAAAGAGCATTTTAGGCCTTTTTTATTGAATATGGGTCAAATTGTTGTTATAATGACATTTATTGATCCTGTTTGGTTTTATCAATTTGTAAGATTGTTAAACTTGGGATACACATGATATCTAACTGGATTATGCCCTTCTTCTTGCAGCTGGTATTACAGCAATTTGACAATGATTTATCCAAGAAATTAAATGAAGTGGTTAATGAAATAAGGCGTCAGAGATGCTCATACTTAAGGTCTCATACAACCTTCTTGACTACATTTTCCCTTTTTTTTTTTTCCAGCCTATTTACTGTATTCTCTTTTATAAATGCCAATTACTGATCATGTAAAATTTGATGATGCAGGCTTCGGTTGTGTAAGAAAGGCGAACCATCAGGTTAGATGACTGAATTGCTATTAAAATGATCCTTGTTCTGTTACAAAAATAAATAGTACTCCTTCCAATCCCACTTAATTGTGTCAAAAATCTAGTTTATGTTGGACCAAGATAGCTACATACTGTAGCAAAGATGAGTATAATTAGTCCACTACAAAATGTCATAGACAAAATCAACCAAGTATTCACTAGCTTGTCTAGTCTTAATGGACTAGCATATTTTTGAATTTATATTTTATCAATATTGGTAATGATCATAAAATAATGTACTATCTTGTTAAATAATATATATATTTTTAATGGGGTGCAGGAATGCTCTTCCATTCTTACATGGTCGAGGACAAGGCCCCTGGAAGCCTATCATATGTAGAGTTCCTTGTACATGTACACCGGCAAATACAAATTCAAACTAAATCAAATTAAATCACAGAGAGTGAGGGAGAGTGGGAGATGACCTCTTGTTATTATGGAATTATGAAGCTTATATAAGCAGACCTTTTTTGAATGCTATATATGATTGGAGATTGATTTTAAGGAAGACAGACACAAAGCCTCGGGTGTCAGTTATTTTAATTAGTTTCTCTTAGGTGATAATACTGTACTCAGGTCTAGGTTATTTTTTGAAATAGATTATACATGTTATGTTTTGTTCTTTGGTATTTATAATTTTCGTGTGACCAGCAGAGGATTTATGATTTTGGACACTAATGAGTGAGTGGAATAAAAGATTTTAGCGTAGGCTGATAGCCTTCTGTGCTTCTGTTGTACAGTTGTACTTCATTCACATATGCTTGGCATTATAGTTTAGATTTTTTTTTCACTTCAATGACAATTAGGCATAGGACGTTCGCATGTCTTGCTCGTGCCATAATGGTGCGCACTGATAGTTGTAAAAGACTGAAATCAGGCATTTTAATTGAAGGTTATAGAAGCCTTAATTTAAAGGTGCACTATTGGAAAGAAACAAGTCAATTATCCTTATTGGTTTATTTTACAAACACGCTTAGTTTCGGAGTTTTTACGAATGATAGGAAAATCGTCCAGTTTGAACATCCAAAACTGTATCAGTAGTTTTTTAACTAAACCATGTGACAGAAAAATATAAAAAGGGATCTGTATAAAATTCAGTCGAGAACATTACTTCCAAAAAGAAAATGCTTCAATTCATTAAGTGATGAAACATTTATAAGACTAGGTGGCACATCGAGCTCGATGCTGAAATTTATATTAAATTAATTTGTATTATGTTATTATAATTTAGTTATGTTCCAATTTGATTTAGTTATATTCCAATTTTATTATCTTTATTTCATATGAGAATGTACAGTTACATATTATTTGAAAATCTATCATCATTTACACAATGTGTTTCACTATATTTTAGATGATATAATTATAAAATAAAATTAAAGAAAAGATGGTATTCAATAACTCTTTTTGTTGAAATACGACTAAATAACATATTAGAGGCATAGAAACTATGATCTGAGTTAACATCATTATTAATCTTCTACTAATTAAATATCTAATTATTTTTGTTCTTTTTTTAAATTGTAGAGAAATTACAGGATATATACTTTGATGTGGTTGTGACGGTTGTGTCTAAGAAGAACCTAAAGCGACTTGATAGAAAAATGTTGGCACCTGAATTATTCATCAACAAATGTAAATAGCAATGAAAATATATGCATCAATAAGTAAGTCCTTACAGATTTCAATTTGACATAATTTTACGTAACATTGAGTCCTCTTGAATATACTTCTGACCCTCAAATAATAGAAGAAGCTTATCAAAATTTTCATTTCTTATTGGCTTCGTCAAAATGAGCAGCAATTTGCCTTGGTACCCTTCCTACTAATTGATCCAAATCACTATTGCTAGTTTTATTTATTTATTTATTTTTTATCCTGGAGAGCCTATCTCTGGCACTAAATGATTTGTTAGACCCCCAATTAATAAGGAACTCAACAATGTTTTGAAGAAACTACATTAATTCCCTTGTGGATTTGCTTGGCTGTGAGGCTCTCTAAGGATTAGGCCGATGTTGGGTCTGCATTCTCTACTGGTAGTTTAATAGTGTACATAATGCTTAGAACCATTGTTTATGAATTCCCTTCTCCTACCATTTTTTGACTTTCTGTACATAATCGCTACCATCAACAGATCGCATTTGGTTTGTAGTGTCACGAAGCAAGGTTTGTAGTGGCCAGAAGAGCGAACTCTTCTTCATAATTGATCGGATGATGAAACCTTGCGTTCACATCCAAACCCCCAAACCACCACCACCACACACACACAAAACAAGCTCGGGAGACACATAACTGTACTTGCATGCAATTATGCAAACTATAAAATAAATAGTTTGGAAGACTGGCACTTTTCTCAGTAGTTACAACGTACATATATTAGCATATACATGCATTAGTTACAAAAAAAAGTTTTGCTTGGCAAAAAAAATGATCCTATGTTAAATATCGTAGTAACATTAATTAGAACGATTATGGCATGATTAGCAAACCACAGACAAGATTAATTTGGTCGGCGGTTAATTATTAGGTATAAAAGTGTGATTGTATTGGTTAACAAGAATAATTAATTTTTTCAATCATATATAATAGCCGTCCAAGTATGTTTGTTTGCACTATTATTTCCTACCTGCTTAATCAAGTATTAATGACACTTATTTACGCCAAACTACAACAATCATGTTTAGATATAAGCAATTGAAACCGAAAAATTAGAAATATATTCAGTTGTCTCCTCGCGGGTTACAAGTTACAACAATCCCTAGCCCATATTGAACCATGTCACACTCTCACCCACTAAATAAAACTTCGCTCATAAAGAAATGAAGGTGCATGTTTCACCTATTTTAGGATGAATTTAGAAGACCTAATAATAAAAAAATATTTATGGTCTTTTTCTCTATTAATAAGCAGACACGAAGTTAATCGAAGTTAGATTAATTGAGGGTGGTCAAATAAAATCTGACCTGACTCAATTCAAATATTTATTACTGATTTGGTACCGGAAAGTTACTAATTAGGTTGTTGGTGTTATCTCAAGTATCAAGATAATGATGAACACTAGTAGATAGAAACATAGCCAAGGGGTTTGTTAAACTATCAATTTCTGTTAATGCTAGTATTTATCACTGATTCGGATCCCTTATACTGTTTATACAAGCACCTTTAGAACTGATTCATTTTACTGGGATGGGCCTCAGCAATAAGTATCCTTTGCCCATCTGCGCACTCTGCCCATCTCATCACGCCCGTCCAATCTAATCTTGACGGTTAATTTTTTCAGGCCTATCAATATGGTATTAATCACGGGACACCTATAATTGATTGGATGGTTGGGATGCAGATAGGCACTCTGCGCGACGGGCAGAGGATATCATTCCTGGGCCTCAGGCCTACTCAATGGACTTATTTTATGAGGCCCAATAGAAGTTGACATAGGCTTTATTGTACATTCATAGTTCCATACAATCATTGAGAAGAGAAGACGTATATCTGCCATTCATTGTTCTCAATGATGCTTTGTTGAAAGATCTTGTTCGGATTAACGAGCAATTTAAAATGAATCAATGAGAAAAGAAGATATATATAGGTCGGGAAACACGGGCAATGAATCAGTTTCCAACTCAAGGGACACAAAATTGCTCGAAAATAACTAAACAAAAAGATGTTTAATTGTAGAATTGTTCCAAAAATTCTCTTTAAAATAATAATTTCAGAGCGTTGTTGGCTTAGAAGTAAGTGGTTGGTGGTGAGGAGCACCTTATTTGTAAAAGATCTGACTTGTACTAGCTTAATGTTTCATGCTAGATCCTGCTTTCCCAAATTGTAGTTACAACTCCTGGATTTGTCCCAAATCGCTTTCATCAATTTTACATCCACAGTTATTTTGCTATCAGGCACAAATAAATTTTGCTAGCACATGAATTAGACATTATGAGTTCACTTTTCCGTGGCTGTATTCGGTTGAACAAAATCCCTTTTATTTGATAAAGGAATATTCAAAATCTTTCTGTCATCACTCAAACTTTAAAATTTTGACCAAGAATCTCTTTGTTTATCACTACCCTTTGTCCTTTCAAACGTTTTATTTTTCTTTTACATAAAATACGGCAATAAGCATATCATATAACTATCAAAGTCTTGTCTTGTAAGGTCGTATTTCTAATTTATTCAAAGTATTCTATACACTGATATGTATGCTTAATTTTGAGTAATTATCTGAGTGTGCTTATATTTATACCACTTAAATAAGCTTTGACTTATTGAAATTGCTAGTCATATCATATGACTTAGATGTGACATTCAAGGAATCCTAATTTCTTTTGTGGTCATGCTTAGTCCCTACAAACTTTTGGTGAAATTTATCATCTTTTTGCCAAGACCTCTTTTTGACTGAAAGTATATTTTTCTCGTCTGGAAAAAGAAAAGAGAACCCATTTAGAATCATCTCGTACCATCATGTTGGTAGGAGTGAGGTAACCTTAATTAAAGTGTTTGGTCAACATTGGTCAAAAAAAGAAGATCAAAGCATATCCACACAAAAAAGGTCAAATCTCTCTCTCATCCTAGGAACCTTACATGTGGTTCCTTATAAAAGAGAATGGAACTTTTTTCTGTCTTAGTTCGCCGGTCTGATTTCGAGTCCTGAGTCTCCTGACCGAGATTATCAAGATCTAACAATGACAAGGATTGCGAAAATAGATATTGAGAGATTCGGTAACATTCTAGAGTAGGAATGGGCTCATTTACAAAACAAAATGTATATATTTTTTGCTAAATGAAGAATTTAGCATTTTATAATTGAAATTATCTTTAGTTTTACAATATGCGTATGCTTTTAGTTTGTGAGGCCATATTTTAATAGGTTTTCTTTCCATTGTTTCAAGTTAATTACTTATATTCATATTCACTATCAGTAATGAAAACCTATTATTAATGCAATATTAATTAATATATCATTCATTATTCATAGAGTCACGATCCATTATTAACGTAATTTATTAATTAGTTTTTTTTTTTTTTTTTTTTTTTTTTTTTTTTTTTGCGCTGTTCAAGTCACTTCTTAGAAAATCAACCGTTGGAAAGGATTTCGACTCATGAAGCCATCAGGCCGACGGAACTGTTTGATTTGAGCTTAAGGTGTACTCCAATGAACAAAACTTGCCATGAGACATGGGGACACCAAGGGTTGAGGTTAAAAGCACAAAAGCGTTCACATCTTGACCTTTTCCTTTCCTTTCTTCACATCTTTGTCTGTCTTTTCTGCTTAAGTTTTGTATGTGTGCAAATACCAATTGAATTTCAACTACAAAATACACCGGCAGATTAAGCTGAGAATTTCAACAGGCAGGGAATTACTTTTATGTGTATAAAACAAGATAAAAAAGCAAATGCATTTAAAGGTCGCCGAAAATAAAAAGGAATATGTCATTTTCTTATCTTGTAAATATTGAAGATTAAAGTTGGTAGGTCTCTCTAGATGTGAATTTTAAACAACACTATAATTTCACAGAGAACACTTATTTGTATTCTCATCAAATTATTATGATTCGTGAAAACCACGCATATTATATTGTCAATTTAACTTCCTGGAAGGTGACCATTGAAGCAAAAATGATTTATCATAAATGTTTATAAAGTTAATGACTGCATCTTAATTAACTATAACTATCCAACTCTCACAGAACGCATTGTTGAATAGGAAACAGAAAATTATAATAACCAAATAGAAATTGAATGTTGTAATTAATTTATTCTTTCACATATTTTTTAGTACAAAATTTATGAAAGGCAACATTATACCTAAAGTATATGTTAATGTGGCTAAAATTAGAACCACATCTAGCATTCATTGGATGATGTAAACGAACTCGATTTTTATGTGGTGTTGCACCCACAAGTCAGTAGCATCCTTCTGTTTGAATTTTATAGATGGTCTCTTAATAACACAAATATCTGCCAAGAATCTGATGCTGCGGCGTGGCTATAAATACCCACATCCTGTCCCTAAACCCATGCACCAAAACTGAACCACCAGATCAGAACTAGCATTCTTCTTTTGAACTGACACTTCGACATGCCAGGGGCAATGGATGGCAAGAGAGAGGAGACAGTAAGGTATTCAATTTCACATCCTTTTGCAGAGACATTCTCAGATAAACCCACAAAGAAAGCCAGTTCAATCTGTTTATGAACTTGTACTTAATTTTCCTAAAATCAACATGACAATGACAGTACTGCTTTAATTTGGTTTTCTTTGTCAGGAACAAATGCGCGGCTTGTTTTCGGCAATTCAACAAAGTTGAGCATTTAGTGGAGCACATGAGGATCTCCTTTCACTCGGTACATGAACCCAAATGTGGTGTGTGCCAGAAGCATTGCAGGTCCTTTGAATCTCTAAGGGAGCATCTTATAGGTAAAAAACTGAGGATACATAATCAATATTTCATTACTAGCTACCAATACAGCTGGATCACCTTTTTTCTTCTTTAAGCAAATTTCAATAATTATTTTATATGGAATGCTGACTCTATATAATAAGCCGTTTTTCTTAACACCAGGACCACTACCGAAGGTTGAATGCGCACGAGTTTTTAGTGTGCGAGGTTGCAGCTTTTGCTTGAACATCTTTGAAAACACTAGTGCTCTAAGGTATCACCGTGATTCGTGCCAATATTCTCGAAATTCGGTATGTCACACTACTTATACTAAGAAAAACTATAAAGTCTTTCACTAATTGTACTAATTAATAATTTACTACAATTTCTCTCATGAACTTTTCGTTTTACTCAGGGTTTAGCCTCTCGCATATCGAGGATAAGCTTACAAAATTCGACTGGTGACTCGCAAGCAGTCGCTCTAGCATGCACTATGGTTGGAGGAGGAAATGATGGCTCTATTGACCTATGTGCCAGGGTTTGCCTCATTGGAGAAGATGAAAATATCATTTTCCATGCTTACATCAAACCTTCCATCCTTGTCACAAACTATAGGTAAACTTGTAAAAATGAGTATTGAAATTATTAATTTACCCAACCAAATGTTAGCCTGCATTGGGGCCTTACTTAGATCGAAATCTTACGAGGTCATGACTTGTTTATTGGGCCTTACAATTTCAACGAGATTTTTTTACATATCTAAGGCCTGCTTCAGCCCTAAATTTTTTTTAACGAGCCTATATATAAGGATTTATTTCTTCCCAATTATTTGCAAAAACTTGAGTGCAGATGTAAGAAGTTTTCGATCTGTTCTTTAATGATGCTATAAAAGGCTTCATTTTATTTTTTTTGAAGAAAAAATGTGAGTCCTGTCCCATCTTTGATTAAAAAAGGCTTCATTTTATTGGGCTTAGGTATGAGAAAACAGGCATAAGGCCAGAGCACTTAAGAGATGCGATGCCTATACAACAAGCAAAGAGGAGGATTCAAGATATCTTATGCAATGGAGAACCAGTATGGAAAATTAGGCAAAGAGGTGGCAGAGCAAAGATACTTGTAGGAGTTGGCCTTGACCATGACCTAGCTTGCCTTGGTGTAGAATACCCTTCTTTCATGCTAAGGTTGACTGCCTTACCCTACATATAATGAACTTGATAATCCAATCAATTATATAATAGTTACTTAAATGTTGATTGTAAATTGATTTTCGGAATGATCACAGGGACATAGAGAACTATCCACCCTTGATGAAGACGAGCAAGCTTAGCAACTCTCTCAAGTACCTTTCACAAGCCTATTTAGGGTGAGATTAATTTGATTAAAACATTATAAACTTGTTTTAGTTACATTCCTCTAAAACTACCTCTTTTTTTTTTAGCAAATTATTTTCCTTTCGACTTGTGTAACACTAAAAATAAAATTTAATTATGGCATGCAAATAATAACATTGATAGTTTTACCATAGAGGCAATATCACAAGTGATCAATATGGCCACATAAAGGATTTAATAAGGGGTATCATATTTGAAGAAAATATCACTTCTGCATAAGTTTGTGATGTAGGTATGATATCCAAAACGGCATACAAGATCCATATGAGGATAGCGTAGCAGCAATGAGGCTATATCTCAAAATGAGATCGCAACCACACCCAAGAGACTACATTTCGGGTTCGGGTGAGGCCCGGAATAGAGACAATTTCCCTGCTTGGAGGCAGAGAGAACTGGAGAGGATGTCTCCCGAGGCATTGTTAGAGCTTTCTGGATCTGATTACTACTGCTGGTGCTTGGACTCTTATAAGTAATTGAAGAACTGATGAGGAGTACTTTTGCCAAAATATATGTTGTGTGATTTCACATAGTTTAAGCATGAATAAGTACTTATGTTTTAATTAAGAAATAACGTGATGTTATATAATATCTAGTTCAATTGAACTAGTATCAATATTATTAGTTGATACACCTGATGTCAATGTGTGCTCTGCACAATTCTCATGTCTAATTGATTGCAGCATGGTCGTACAGTAGTGCAGATTCTTTTGCATACAATTACAAACAAATGTATAAATTTTACAAACGGAAATGTTTAAGAGATCAATTAATTATCTACTGTTGACCAGTTGCAACTTTATGGTGTGGCCTTGTTGCTACATTTGCATGATCCTTTTCATGCTTGTGATGAATATTTCTAGATTGGCTCCTATATAGCTTGGCAAACTCTAGGCATTGCCGAATTACAGTTAGCATTGTGAAGTGTGTGTCAAAATCATTTTTAATTGGAGAAGGGTATCTGAGGTTGCTGGATTTGCTGTAAGTGTAGTTTTCTATGAAGTACACACAATCTGTTCTTGCTTTAAATGCAACCTCTCGCCGGAGCTCTTCAGCTTGCCTTGTTGTTCTAATGGATTTTTTGTGGGTTAGAACCACAATTAGATGCAATCCTGGAAATGTGTTAATACAACCATTAAATACCGTTTGCTTTTATACCAATGAAACATTATTTGTACCAATTTAATTAGTACTGTTGATTACACACATTGCAGTCGCTACTGAGTTCATCAATTAAACCATCAATCTATTACAGTCTTTGGTGTTTGCAAAATTTTGTTTGGATCCCTAACATAGTATTTCGGTTTAGACAAAATTGAACTACATAGTAGGAGGTTTGGATAATTTCCGTTTTGATATTTTTTAAAAGAAAGAACATTCATACTGTTTACCTCGTTCTCTCACCGGAGTTGCTATTTCTGGCAATTTTCTGATCACCAAACTCCGCTCCTTGGTGGCACCAGAGCACCTAATTACCACAACCACACAATCCACCCCTTCAAGTCCTGCAACTGCATCCTCCATATCCTCCTTCGTCGTCTCCAACCCTATTCCCTTCTCCACCATTGCCAGCGTCACCTCCTCATCACTATTCTGCTCGCCTCCTGCATCCACAGATGCGTACACTACTCTTTTAGTCTCACCTGCCTCCCCTCCTGGTGGCCTCGACTCAGCACGCAGTAGCAGCGGCCCATACTCATTAGCCAGGGTGCGGCATGCTGTGTTAAGAAAAGAGCTCTTGCCATGTCCCCTGACCCCAACTATTAAAATTGATGGCGGTGAAGGCAACAGCATGGGTGCTGCTGCTGCATGAATCTCACGGCGAAAGGAGGAGATGGTATCATCCTGGCGGACCCGTAGAATTGTTAACATTGCAGCAGCACCGCTCGTTATGGCGGCAGTGAGTTTTAGTAGGAGGGATATTGAAGGATGCATGATTGGAGGTAGGCTTAAGGAAATTTGACATGAGTTTTGGGGTTTGGCTTAGTTTGTTGAATACAGAAAAATGGAGGGAATAAAGTATGGGGATTTTTAAAGGAGAGGCTTGCTATTCTTGGCAAGCAAAATATTGAGACTTTTTTTGGTTTTTAACTTGTCTTTGACACTTTTTGGGGTAGGGGGTTGGTTTGTATCTAACCTTTTCTAAGGAAAAAAAACCAAGGCTTTGAGTTTGGTTAACTTTAATAGCAGATCTTTGATGATTACATTATTCCATAAAATGGAGCTAACAATCATGTGATGGTGCATTACCACATGCATTTTGTTAATTCCGACAAGTCGACAAGAATAAAAGTGGGATGTCTTAAAGCATGGGAGGTTCTTGGTTCTTTGCTTGGGAAATGAAAATGGAACTTTTAGCTCCCTTTTTCTTCAATTTTACCTCGCCTTCTCTGAGGTGCTTAGGGCTGTCAAAACATCTGGAACGGGCACGGGAAAGACCTATTCCGTTTTTATTCTGTTTTAGTCAACGAAATAGAACACGTGTTTCGTTTTCATTCCGTTTCGGTAAACAAAATAATTTTTGTTTTGTTTTCTGTTCTGTCCTTCATTTTCCACAAATTTTCAGCCTATTTACTTGTTCTGTTTCATTCCGTTCCAATAACATTTAAAAATATCTGTTTCATTTCCGTTCTGTTTTTAGAAATAAAATTAATTTTTCCTTTAGTTTTCTGTCCCATTTGGACGGAACGGAACGTGAACGTCCAAAACGGACGACTATTGACAGCCCTAGATAGGGGTGAAAGACGTTAGAAACAGAACGAAAATAGTGTGTTTCGTTAACCGTTTCGTTTCGGTGACGAAACAGGTTTACTCTTTCGTTAATCGTTTCGCAATGCTGAAACGGTCGAAACGAACGAAATTTACGTAATTTACACAGGAAAGAAACAGGTTTTAATTTCGTTAATCGTTTCGCTAAACCAGACGAAATAAAAATTTGTTTCGTTAACCGTTTCGCCTGGGCGAAACGAAACGAAATAGCGGAGCGGAACGAAAAACTTTCAGCCCTAGCCCTAGAGGTGTTTCATAGGACTGAACTACAATTCTACAAATATGGTGGCCAGGCCTAAATCCAAACCAACATGTACTAACAATGTCGGCCCACTTGGCTTTTCATTTTAATTTTTCTTTTCAATTTTTTCTTAGAGTGAACTATGTATGATGTAACATATAAGGTCACAAAAGTTCATTTTTTATTCATGAGCTCTGTACCTATGCCATACATTATGTTTATATTTTGCTGAAATAAAAATGTGCTGCAGCACCTGTGCCCTTTGTTACTTGAACTGGTAAAAATTTCTAAACCAAAACTCTGTTTCTTCTTTCATTATAATATCAGTTTCAGAGCAAAAAGTATTTGTCCTCATTAATCGCAAAAATAATATCCCACAGTAATCAATTAAAAGAATTAATCAATTAAGTAAGAAGGGAACAATTACAAACTAACTCTAATTTTAAGGTATCCATTTTATGCGATCTATATGTTAAATTATTATAGAACGTCTTGTCATGGTTTTTATATGACTTTTATGTTTCAAATTTGATTTTAAAACCAGCAATGTGACGGTAGAAAATAATACAAATTTTTAAATAAAATTCCCTTTTGTTTAAGATTTCAGTGGAAACACTAATTTTATCATTAAAAAGAAAAAAAGACACTTTTGTATATGGAGAAATATGTTTCCCACTTTGCTTTGGAACAAATCAAAATTGACTGGGCATTGGACTGTCGGCTATAAATGACTGGAGTAGGTTCATTGAACGAACCTAAAAAACAAAGAGTGTGACTAGAGACGAATGAGACTAGACCTAAACAGGGTGTGCGCATGTATGTTGTACAGGCTCGTCAATTTAATTTAATTGTTTAGTTAGTGATTGACAACTAGTTCTTGGTCTAGTGGAAGAGAGCAACATGCATTGGCTCGAATCCTTTCCTTGAATGAGATTCGATCTTGTCCAATCTAGTGGAAGAGAGCAACACATCTTCGGTGCAAGTTGCTGGTTTGAAGTAAGACATTTTGGATGAAGATTTTGAGTTTATAACTCGATTGAAGAATTATTTATGAATATTTAATTAAAAACAAAGGAAACTTGACCTTCATCTTTCTTTAAAAAAAATATTTAACTATTTTTATTTAATATTTTCTGTCAGGATTTTCTTCAGAAGATCATTCCAGCAACTCCAATTTGCCGCTCTAATCGCAATTATAATACACGATTTACCTGTTTAATTAAATTTACCTGATACATCATACATATCGTAAAACTTTTCCTTAAAAACCGTTGTGTGATATAGTCATATAGACGGTTCGATTCAATTCAGGTGTTTTTTATCATGCGTGGTAATTTGTCGATGTAGAAATGGCAGCTCATCTCAACTTCGTTTAATTAGAATTCTAAATAAAATGACTGTATGTAATCAATTGATTTCAACGAAATGACAACTTTGTTACCCATTTGTAAGATCGAATATATTGAATTAAAGCAGTGAGACCCCCCCCCCCCCCCCCCCCCCCCCCCCCACACTTTGGGGTTTCCAAACTATATTTTTATGTATTTTCTTTACACAATTGGTCCTACTAATAACGAAATTTGATCCGTCTTAAGAGGAATACCTTACACACTATCAAAATTCTGAGGCAAAATCGGATATAAACCCCTCTGATCTTCTTTATTTGGAAATAAACCCCTACAATTTTTGAAATCGGATATAAACCCTCCTAATTTGATTTTGTTTGGACATAAACCCTTTTAGTTATTTTTATTCATATTATTAATAAAAAAAAATCCTACTTTTAACATTATGACTAAAATACCCCAAATTGACAAGCCATGTTATCAATTTACCATACCTCCTGGCATCTCCTCTCTTTCTCTAAACTTTTTAGAGAACGCACCCGATGGTCAGACCAATGCATTGATCTTATTGATAATGCTAAATATCAAAATGAGGTTAGATTAGACTAGCAATTCAAACAGCACATATGCTTTGCGAATCACGCAAGGAGAAGGGGATCAAATTGCTTTGCTGCTCTTGGTCATGATATATTGCAGCGTCTGCATATATCGTACTACATGCAGTATTTCTTTACACGAGCTCAACAAGGAAGTACCAATAGAGATTCTTACTATAAGAACTCGCATGCAAAATATGCTGTCAAATATTAAGCAACAACTTTTTATTAATTTAACAACTAATAGAGAATGCTCAGTTTATATAACTTCTTGAAAAGATTAATCAACTTCATGCTAAAGCGAAAAGAAAAGAAAAAAAAAAAATGATCTTGTGCCAACATGTGGATGATATCAGCAATTCCGACTGATATGACTTACCAGTAAATTGATATATTTACCATTAACTAATGTAGAATTGTCCTTTCAACCTTCTTGAGTATTTTCTATAGCATGTCTTCTTGTCTTCAATGTATGATGGGGTTATTCTTCATTTAATGATTATTTTGTTTAGAGAGAAATAGATTGTTCAAATAATTAATGAGAAAAAAATCATCATGTGACTCTCGGGTCTCTCTTAGTTTTATACAAAGAAAGAGACAAAGAGAATATAAGAGAAGTATTAGGAATTAGCAAAAATCGTTCCAAGAGAAAGCTGTCATAAGAGATTTAGAAAGAGAAAAGTCAAAGTTTCTGGTTTGGAAATATCAAGTGATGGTGGAGAGACAAACAGGGAAGATGAATCGTCTCAGGTCAAGGTCATTTCGGTCATGATATTAATTTTTTTATTTTTCTGTTTAAAATATGAATAAAAATAATGAAAAGGGTTTATATTCAAATAAAACCAAATTAGAAGGGTTTATATCCAATTTTAAAGATTGGAGGGGTTTATTTCCGAATAGAGAAAATTAGAGGGGTTTATATCCGATTTTGCTAACCCTTATGTATATCTAGAAATTTTTGAGAAATAAGTACTTAAAGTCTTATTTTTTTTTATTAAATTCTGACTCTTTTTTCTATATTTACTTTTTTTCCTAATTTGTTATTTTATATTTATATTTCCAATTTTCAAAACCTCTATTGTCATCTTTAAAAACAAAATTACTATTATGAACAACTTCTACCGCATGCACGCCGAAATATAAGTTTATATATAATTTCGTCCTTCCTGTTAAACTTTAAAAACAAACAATGGTTTAGAGAGAATGATCAGTACAAGGCACGACAAATGAATTCATGTGATCTACTATCCAATTAAAGAAAGAGAGAAAAAAACAACAAAAGTGATGAACAAGATAATGGCAAAAGTGTTGTGCTGCTGATTGCTATGGTGTTGATACTTATTTGAAAATTGAAACTTGGAATATGATGGAACACCATAGTCTAAGCTTAAGCAACATATATTTTATAAGAATTTGACTTATTTAAATTTTTTACTCCATTTTTGTGGGGACGCTATAATAAGCCGCCGGCTGCTATAGCGCACAAAATAAAGGCAGCAGATGGACAGTGATAGTGTTCCCTCCCTCAAATAAAACCCGCTGTACCTTTTCAGCAAGCACTAGATACTAGAGAGGAGCAGAGATAAGAACCCAGGTGACCCGTTTTGCATAAACATGTATTGTATATGACATATGTAACCAACATTAAGGACTACTGAGCTCGGTTTTACTGATGCATAATAGTTTGTAGCCAATGATGAGTGAAGACATTGAAGAAACTAATATAACACAAATAAAACTCAGATTTTGGAATTGAGTGAAGTCAATCGACTCTATTAGCACAAAAGTAACTTACAAATATATTAAAAACAAAGATTTTTCAATGTTTTTCTAAACACTTATTATTGATCAAACCAACATAATATATTTTTTTTCTTCGCTACATTTATGTATTTTATAAAATCTGTGGGATGCGACAATCCACTAAGAAGATGATTTAAGACATAAACCATAAGAAGGAGAGCGTATTATTAAGCAACACAATTCGATCGCTGTAGATCTAGAATATTTAAACGGAGATCTTGCACAATTTTGTCTTTGTTCCTTGTCCCGCCACCAGGACACGTTGCCATAAATCTCTCTGGGCTCTAGCTATAAATGAGCCACACTATCGCTCTATTTTCTTCACTTCACTTTGTATCTCACTCTCACTTAAATTAAACTTGAATTAAGAGATTAATGGCAATGTTTCGTGCATCAAGAGAATTTAGCAATATGTTCGGACAGAGGTCTCCTCTCCTGACTTCTCTGGACAGAGCTGTCCATGTAATTTCTCTAAGAATTCCTCAACCTTTATATACAATTATTACAGTTTTTGGTTTCAGGTGAGGGTACTGGTGCCTGGAATTTGGGTTTTCAGGAGTAAGCATGGAGTAAAATTTTATGGATTTCTCTGTATTTCTAAATGTCCACATACTTTGAAGACTTTTCTTGCACTTCTTTCAATTTTGATTTTTCAGTTCAATGTCTTATACTTTGTTTACCTGAAAATGTTATTCAATAATTTTAATAAAGAATACTAATATATTACTGCAGGGTTTATCTGCAAACAAGAAAATTGTAGGGGTATTCTACAAAGCAAATGAATATGCCCAAAAAAACCCAAATTTCCTGGGCTGTGCAGAGCATGCTCTGGGAATTAAGGATTGGCTTGAGTCTCAAGGCCACACATACATTGTCACTGATGACAAGGACGGGCCCAATTGCGGTTTGCGACCTGTTTCATTGTTACCTTTTTCTTTTTAAAAACAATTTTGTATAGTAGCCAAGAAGACACATACATCTCTACAAAGAAAATATGAACCCTCCCCCATTTATTTAAAGCATGCAAAAATCACGCGTTCTTTCTCAGTGTTCGTCTCAAAATTTAAAAAAAAGAAAAAAGAAAAAGAAGAAAGAGAAAGCAATAGATTGTGCTTGCCATTGCCTTGGTTAAAATTGACTTCCAGTTAGGAATTTTTAATCCATTTAGAAAATTTGTTTTATTAACAGAGCTAGAGAAGCACATAGAGAACATGCATGTGCTTATAACTACCCCATTTCACCCCGCCTATGTCACCGCTGATCGCATCAAACGAGCCAAAAATTTGGAGCTCCTTCTAACAGCTGGGATAGGTTCTGATCATGTCGATCTTAAGGCTGCTGCTGCAGCTGGGCTGACAGTTGCTGAGATCACAGGTGAGTCTATTTCGGTAAACATGTATTAAATTATTTCCTGCTTAACTGAAATAATAAAATGCACAGATTTACTGGCAAAACAATTTTGACAACATATGACAGGAATGGTTATCTCAAGTTTAAGTTAAATAAACACTCTCTC
Source organism: Rhynchospora tenuis (assembly GCA_027725995.1). Taxonomy (NCBI): domain Eukaryota; kingdom Viridiplantae; phylum Streptophyta; class Magnoliopsida; order Poales; family Cyperaceae; genus Rhynchospora; species Rhynchospora tenuis. The sequence goes on along the minus strand of CM050889.1, from coordinate 52,732,800 downwards.
TCCTCTATTCTTAAGGCTTTTATTTTGTTCAACTCAGGGTCAATATAGTCATTTGTCGGTTCACTTGATCTCAATTCTTAAAGCTACCTATTATTTTGCAATTTTCAGTATTTGAACATGTGGAACGATATAAACTCTACTACTTTCTCTTCAACAGGGAGCAATAATGTGTCAGTGGCTGAAGATGAGATCACTCGCATCTTAATCCTGGTAAGGAACTTTTTACCTGGCTATCATCAAGCAATAAATGGTGACTGGAATGTGGCTGCTATTGCATACCGCTCCTATGATCTCGAAGGAAAGACAGTTGGTACTGTTGGAGCCGGGCGAATTGGTCGGTTACTATTACAAAGGTACTTCTATATACCTGGGATCGGTATGGCATCAGCTTAGTACACCTTAATTTATGATTAATATTATCTTTGTTTTTGTTTAAAAAAAACTCTTATACCAGTATGCACCAGTGGAAGCATATGAAGTGAGATTAAACGGGACTAGGTTTTGGGATGCAAAAGGAATACAAAATAATGGACCTTTTTTCTACTCTTTTGTTTTTTTGACAGGTTGAAACCGTTTGGGTGTAATTTGTTGTACTATGATAGAGCTAAAATTTCACCTGAGCTGGAGAAAGAGGTCGGTGCAAAATTTGAGGAGGATCTAGATGCAATGCTTCCAAAGTGCGATGTTGTTGTGTTAAATTTACCACTTACTGAAAAAACAAGGTTTGAGGAACGAGTTTGAATTTACATATTGTTCCATTGGGGTATTCAGACCGTAGTTGAGTTGAAGAAGTCCTCTGATCACTGTTCTCTGTCTAGCCAACTATATATATAAATATATATATTTTTCACCAAAATTTGAAGTTCACCTCCAATATTATAATACCATTTGTTTCACTTTTAATTGGAATTTCAGGGGATTGTTTAACAAAGAGAGGATTGCGAAAATGAAAAAGGGGGTGTTAGTAGTGAATAATGCAAGAGGAGCACTGGTGGATACTCAGGCAATGGTAGATGCATGCAACAGTGGCCATGTTGCTGGTATAATATATCTTGTTCATCTTGCTAGAATTTACTGAAAATTGTTTTTCTGCACCCAAAGAACCCCCAATTTTCGTTTATAATTGGGATATAGCATGTAATCGTTTCAGAAAGAAAAACACTGAAACTGCCAGTTCTTGTGTAGAGAGAAGTAGCTCTGCTTCTTGTAGTCATGTTTTGAGACGATCAGGCCTTAGTCAGTAAAGCTACCATTTCTTTTGTATTATGCTGGTATAAACAAAATTACTTGTTGGCAAAAATAGAAATAGTTAAGGAGCATTATTTATTTTGTAAGCAATATTTAATTATTGATATCTGATTTCACTAATACAAATTGCTTAACTTTCTTAGCTTGTAGGTTTACTATCTCTATATATATAATATAAATTTGTGCCTGCTGCTTCTTGAAAGAGACATCAACTGTCAAATATCTCTTTCACTCATCTCCACTTAATTAATTTAAATGATACTTCCTCTCTACTTAATTAATTTATATGGTATCAACATTTTGAGTGTTTGTAAGAGGTTAAAATAGAAGAGAGACAAATCTCCATTTTCTTAATGACAAATTAATTTTCAGTAGCAACCAAGAAAAGAGTTGATTGGGCCGAACCAGGTAGGTAGGTTAATGAACTTAGCATGGCGGCAATTAATCTTTGATTGAACATGCTCACTAAAAGTGAGTGCTTAACTTCATCTGTAGTGGTAACTATTTATTTTAGGATATGGTGGTGATGTGTGGTATCCACAGCCAGCGCCAAAGGATCACCCGTGGAGGTACATGCCCAATCATGCAATGACACCTCATATCTCTGGCACCACTATTGATGGCCAGGTTAACTATCTATTTATCTGTAATAATCATACTTTAGTATTACTGGCCAATTTCGTTTTCATTATTACCATTATTGTACCTGTCAACTACCCATTGTAATGTCTAAATTGCAAATCCTCTATTTATCAAAATATTTCAGTTCTTTCAAAATGGAATTAAAAAAATAATTATCTATGATAATAATAAAAGTTCAAGATATAAAGTTCACAAATGCTTGATCAATATAGTAATCCAATATCTGACAATAACAAATTTTTAATATATCAGATTAGGTACGCAGCAGGTGTGAAGGATATGCTTGATCGGTACTTCAAAGGAGAGGATTTCCCAGCACAAAACTACATAGTCAAAGAAGGCAAGCTTGCCAGTCAATACCAGTAGAGCTGTGTCTCTCCATAAATCACAGAGAAACAACAAAAACAGAATGCAATATTACGAAATAATAATCAAGTAATTTTGTGTTTCAGTTGATCAACTGGTCACGTTTTGCACCCATTAAGTCCTACACTTGTATATTTATGCAAGTGCAGTACCTTGCGTGATCTGAAATAAACAGTGCATTCGGTTATATTACCATTTTAAATGGCTTGGTCCATTTCTTCCCTTTTTATTTTCCGCATTTGAAATTTTCACAAAAATAATTTGCTTAGTTTCACAAAGTTGCTTATTTTTGTATATGTACGTGGCCTCATTAATTGCAAAAAATAGCATCCCACATAAATTGATAACAGTACAAAAAAAAAACCCTATATTATTTGAGAAACTAACAAGAGTCCTTATCAATTATCATATATCAGATTCACAATTAATAAAATCGTTCTAGTTGAACTTTACATAGAATTAATTAACTGTAAGAGCGTGTAAATAGCAAGATAACTCTAATTGCATGGTATCCAACATGTATTTTTTTTTTTTTAAAAAAAATAGATGACCAGAGTCCAGAGTCACTCCAACAATTGTATTAATGAATAGATATTAGACGATTAGACGAATATTACAAAAGGAAAGTGAGAAAACAGCAAAGGTGAAAAGGTACGAGAGCCCAACAAACCAGGGGTGATATACACCATTCACCATTTTCCCATCCATTCCATCCAACAGGCCAAAAATGGGTCTCACCTCTATTTTTTTCGCGTGCTGACGTCAGCGAAAATTTTTCAGAATTTTTTCAGAAATTTCTGGATGCTGACGTAATCAAATGTACTGGTTTATTTGTTCAGTTAGATGCCATAAGAGTTGAATTAAAAGTCGTAAGTGTTCAGTTAGTTGCATCTGAAAATGGAATTTTTGTATTTTTGTGTTCAGTTTAATACAACAAAGGTTGAACTAAAAGTTTTATTTGTTCAGTTAGTTGCATCTGAAAATAGAATTTTCGTATTTTTGTGTTCAGTTTACTACGACAAAGGTTGAATTAAAAGTTTTATTTGTTCAGTTAGTTGCATCTGAAAATGGAATTTTTCGAATTTTTTTGTTCAGTTTAATATTGCAAAGATTGAACTAAAAGTTTTATTTGTTCAGTTAGTTGCAGCAAAAATTTGATTTCGTAGTTAGCATTTACAATATACAAAGTGAACACATATAACAATATAATTAACATTTATAATAAACAAAGTGAACACATTCAATATTCAATATACAAAGTGAACACATATAACAATATGATTAACATTTACAATAAACAAAGTAAACACATATGATGACTAACTAATCCATCAGGAAAACTAGATCACTCATAACAAATTACATATTATGATCTGAATAAATGAAGAACTACTTTTGAGATGAGAAGATTGCTAGTCATCTTGGCGCTTTCGTTGGCAGGAATTCGCAAACCCCTCTCCATTGCATACAAATCGATTGTAAAATCTAAACTCATCTTCAAGCTCATGCGCACCGATGCACGAGTCTAAATTTCCAATGTAAACTCGAGCCAATTGAGATCTATATAAACCATTAGTAAACATGTTAATTTCAATAAAATTTTTTAAAAATAGCTGACAAGATAAAAACATAATTATTTTAACATTGTCTTTCGGTGATTGAAATTCTATGAGCATAAGCAAAGCGCGTGCTTTTGAGTTTGGGCTTAACTACACCTTGATCTACCTACAACACTCTGATTCAAAAGTCCTGGGCATGGCATAAAGGAATGCCGCATATGATGCTTTGCTTACTTTAACGTTTTTTAAAGTTAAATGAATCCATTTTTTTTCCACTCATGGGCCTAGACGAAAAAAATAATTTGGGAAAAGATAAAATGAAACCACCTGAACGCCTGAATTAGAGGCAGTAGGAATTGAAGCTGCCCCATCTAAGATTTCCGAGCTGAGCTTTCTCTTCAAAGGAGGTCGTGGTGGTAGAGGGCTCCGAATTTTGCCAGAAAATAGCTCACTGAAACCAGGCGACCGGTACGGTGATGAATCAGAAGGTACTGAGTTCAGATCCAAGTTTTCCTTAGGAACCTTCGGAGGTTTATTTTTCTGCGAATTAGGGGTTAGAAAACCCTAAAGTTTATGTAGTCCATTAATTTGGGAGTTGTTTTTCTCGATGGGAAAGGCGAAGAAGGAAGAAGAGAAGAGGCGACGCAGGTTTCTGCGAGGAGGAAAAGCGAAAGAAGAATTAAGGCTGATTGAGAGATGCGGCCAGGGTTTGAGAGAGGAGTTTCGGAGTAAATATATAGGTGGGCCAATAGCTGGGCCAATCACTGGTCCAGTAAAAGCCTGGCGCTGGTCCAATGGATGGTTGGATGGAAAAATTCTGGATGGAGAGTACCAATTCTGCCAACAAATGGGGAGAGGGCTCCGGGCTCCGGCTGACCGGCTCCACCTCTACTAAATTACCAAGACCTCTATAAAATTAAAAATTAGGCCCATGTGAGTCCAAAGTCCTGGATTTCACCTATATGAACGAATTAGATCATTCTGCACAGAGGAGAGAGAAACCCCATGTGTCTTGTTCGAATTGCTTATTCCAAACACATGTGGGTCGCAAACAAACACACCCTTGTGTTTGTTACATGTAGCAGTTCAATTTATAAGATGACAATTTGCCATGGCTCCTTGTGTTTCAAATTTAATTGTTTTTTTTTTTATGGCCGTGATTTTTAAAAGACACCATGTAATGGTACAGACTGTAGAAATGTTAATAATTATCCCATTATGATTTTTTTTTTGTTTTAAGATTTTAGTGGGAACATTATTACATGATTACGAAATTATTATTTTATTGATTGAGCCAAGAGATTTGTTGGAGCACAATTACTAGTGCACATCATGTCCATATTTTAGAGCCGTTGCCGTGCATTCTTCATACCTTGAATGGCTGGAAAATTGGTTTGTCCATATATATCTATATCCATATATAAATTTGACTTGACTCCTAGTTAGATCCTGTCGGATCTCAAATTTAAAAGTTCAAGTTACCAATCCAAACCATCTAATATGATATTTATATTGAAATATCATTGCAGACCAAATTTCATTTTTTAATATAAAATGCATGTTTTTATACAATTAACAATTAACAAATCAGAGATTCTTAAATAAATGCACGTTTTATACAATTAACATTTAACAAATCAGAGATCCTAATTAACACGTGTTACAAAAATTAATGTGCACAGAATAAATTCTTTATTTTTTCTTTGCCTCTCTTAGCTAATTTTGATTTATTGCATTTAATTTGATTAGGCCAATCAAGTAGCAGTGCTGCTGTAGTAAACAACCCAATAAAAGCCGAGCATCTACAAGTTGTAACTGCGACGAACCACATCAATATCCTCGTAAGTACCCTTCGGGCCACGGCAATACTTATAAATGCACCTTGCGAAAAGATTATAGCAAAAATGTTCAAATAATTGTTAACATCAATTTTAAACCATTGATCTATATAATTTGATATGATTTACGGTTTAGATGTGTATTTAACACTAAGGCCCTGATCACAATAATTTTTACTCGGGATTTCATGACATTAGAAATGATATCACATTTTCTAATATAGTGCAAGGGCAATTTTTTATGTAGCATTATCAGAAAAATAAAACCTCAAAATTAAATTAAGAGTCTGTTCATAAATTTGTAAACTAAAGATATAGGAACCTGAGCCTGTAAATGTATGCATGAATGACCAAAATACTTTATATTCATTAAGGTTCTTGATCACAATGAACGAATTTGGTGTCATTTGATTAGAATTCTTATGTAATTAGGTTTGACGAAATCCTATGAAATCCTACTAAATCAATTCAAATAAAATGAAATGAAATGAAATCCCGAGTAAAATATAAAGTTACGCGCTATGTTTGGTTATTGCACGAACGTGTTCGATTCTTGGTGACTTATTTTTTTTCTTTTCGCTTTTCATTAAGGTTTTTGTTCTCTCCAGCCAAATCCCTATACACTCCGCTCTGGCGAGACGGATATCTTTTCTTTTTTACATACCGCCCAATCTATTGTATAATTTAAACATCGATGACCTAAATCAGCCGCACCTCTCACGAAGCTTCTAGCCTTCTCTCTCGCGAGTTGTGATCGCCGCTCCCATTTTTCCTCTCTAATCCAAATCCTCATCAGCCATGATCACCGCTCTCCTCCGCCGCACCTCTGATGTGCCCTTCTCATTTTGCCATCCAACGTCGCTACACCAAATCTCCGCTAGGGTTTATTCTAAAACAATATACCTAAATCATCCATGGACAGTATTGCAAGTTCTCTTGCGCTTTTGATAAGTTCAGGTGAGTAACAGTATTGTTTAATTTTCTTTTGTCTCTCCTGAATATGAAATTTTTGTCCTTTTTTTTATCCTTATTTTCTCAATTTTCTCATCAAATATGTTGAGAAATGATTTTGCTGTAAATGATGCTTAGGTTTAACATCTTAATTAATTGGTGTCTTTGATAAATCCTTCTTTGCCAACACCTGGATTAAGGGTCTAAAGAGGTGGAATCAAATCCTCTAGACAGATGTCTAGAGTGGACATCTGATCCCAACCATCCAGTCATTAATGGATGGCCTGTGATAAATACCAGATTGATAGGCCTGAAAAAAATTAACCGTCGAGATTAGATTGGACGGTCGTGATGAGATGTCCAGAGTGGATAGTTGATATCCTAAAGAGGTTGCATATCCCGTATATATACAAATAAGAAAAAGTAAGCAAATTTTTGGATGGATTGTGATAGTTGATTTTCTGTTAGGCACTGCAATTGAACAGAATTGCAGTTTGATTTCTAAGAAATTGATAATGCATGATCTATTTGTTTTTATTTAAATAATGCATGATCTATTGATTAGTATATACTGAGCAAAAACTTGTGTGTTGATTTTGCCGATTGGACCATCTTTGTAAATCTATTTTGTACATGTTCAAAACACCACAAGTTGCATAAACATAATTTCGTTATCAGCTTTGCTTTCTATTATAAAAAAATTGCTAAAATATGAATTTAAAACAGTATACAAGCTTTGGTATTTTGTTAATCTCTATTAATTTGTTTTGTTGCTCCTTTTACATTGGCAGATTGGGCCTGGTAAACACTATCAAGGTGTGCTAAAATTTGAAGGATATGGAGGGCGTGCGAAATCAGATTGCCGGTCTCTTCACTGAAATTTTGCTCAACTCCATAGAGTCATGCCTTTCTTTTAATGAGGGATGTGGAGACTGTGAGAGGTTGTGCATACCATGAACATGATCAGTGGTAATCACATGAATTTCTTTTTTTTTTTTTGTTTTGCTTTGTCTTTGTTTCATGTCCATGGTTCAAAGGTTCTATACAGTTATGCCAATCTAAATGAAGAAAGAAACAATGTAAAATTAAGTTCTTTTATTGCCTATTTTAAACCGATCTAGCATCATTTGTCTGCAGCAAAAATTTGCCTTGTTACACATAATTAGTTTTCTTTAGTATGACAAGTAGGGATATCTTGCACAAATATTATTTGTGCAAATAGAATAGTTAGCGAGGTATTACAGGATGATCATATGAAGATTTTGAAGGATTTGTTTCTGAAATCAAGATGCTATTATCATTTTCTTAGTATATTTCTCTGCTAAAAGGTAAATTTTTTATTCATACTTTATTTATCATTTTCCAGCTCTATATTCTTTTATTCTTCTTATTTTCTTATTTTAGACTAGATGCTGAGGATGGGCCATCAGGAGCTTAGCTGAGGAAGATGGTCATTTTAGAGGTAGTTGCCACTCTTTTAAGGTAATCTTTAATTATGTGTTTTTTTGATTTGTTAGTGTGGTTATGAGAAAGTAAAATGATCCAGAGCATCAAGAGATCAGGCAAAGAATATTGCAAGAGCTCATGGTACATCTGGCATGGTATTGATTTGGTCTTCTTTTTTCTCTTTAACTTACTAAGAATCGTTACTACGAATCAATAAGTGCGTTTTCTGGCAATTGGGGATTGTATTATAATCATTTTCTTTTCTTTTTTTTTTCCTTAATAAATTTGACTATTTCCCATTTATAATTGTGTATTTATATAAAATTTCTACTGGAACTCTGAGCTGGAGCTATCGTGCTCTATTTTTGTTTGTAGGAATTGTTTAGATGCGTTAGTTATCTAGAGATAGAGATATAGCAGATGGCAGTTTACTGAGTCTTCTGGTGGATTCAAAATATTGGCGCCAGGGAATGGGTTTCCCTTGGTTTGTTTTTTTTTGGGGGTTCCTGAACAGAGTTAGTTTGTAAGTGATGTTTGTTCTTTAGTTTAAATCTTGGATGCTCTTCCTTTGGAAATGATTTTTAAATAAATGTTTAAATCTAGAGATTGTTGTAAATCAAGATGATTTAATGTGGATGTTTCATCTACATAATTCCCAAGAGTTTCATCCTTATTATTAATTATAAGAGGTTTTATTTGTAGCCTATATATAGAGGAATTGTAAATCCATATCGATATCAATAACAAAATACAAACAAGAACTCAAATAAAAATACAATTGTCTTGATACATTGTTCTTTGTGTCTTTCTTCCACTTTATTTTATAACACGTTATCAGCACGAATTTGCTCGGAAGGAATCACAAAGTTATTTTCGCAAATTGCTTGGAAGAATTTGCAAACTTGTTTGGTAAGTAAAAGAATAAATTGCTCAAAGAAATTATGAGGTAACTAAAAGGTATGATTGATTATCATATAATTTATTAATTTCAATTTTATTTGAATTTTTTGTTATTATATGTTCTATTTGAATTTATGAGAATCATTTCCAGAAGTGAATGATAATAATATTATTTAAACTTGAAGTTTTATCAAGAACTTGAAGTTCTTATTAAATGAGGAACCTGAAGTTCATATTTCGATGTAAGTTTATTTAGAACCGGAAGTTCTATCAAAAAATTAATATAAACAGATATTATCGAATGCCACTAAATATTTCAATAAATAACTAGCAGTTATTATTCAAAGCTGAAGTTTTATTAAAGAACCAGAAGTTCTGTGTCGTAATAACCAGAAGTTATTATAGATTACTGGATGAAAAATAACGTGAAGTTATTCCCAATTTAGCATTTATTATTAGTCACCGGATGAAAAAAAATAACCTGATGTTATTTCAATGAGATTCTTCAAATTACATAGTCAAGAAATTTAATAACCAGAAGTTATTGAATAAATGTTATAACCTGAAGTTATAATCATATGAATCAAATTTTATTTTTTTTATCTATTTATTACTTTGTATATTATCTTTATTTATCATAACCTGAAGTTATGATATTAATAAACTAGTTATTTCATTTAACGTTCATTAATTGCATAGTCAAACGATTTAATAACCAAAAGTTATTAAATAAATATTTACTATAACCTGAAGTTATAAAGTTAAATTAAAGTTATGTCTATTAATTTTATTTATTTATTTATTTATTTTATTATTGTAACCTGAAGTTATGATACAAATAACCTGAAGTTATAATAGTAATAACCTGAAGTTATGATGAAAATTTGTTAGTACTCTTGAAGAGTTTTCAAAGAAAAATGTGACCATCAAAATCCAAATCTCGTTATAATATGTGAGATTACATGATCTAGATGTGAGTATAATTCTCCACAATTAATGTCTCAAATTTGCTCCCGTAGTAGCAAAAGATACTCCAAATTAGTATCACACCTTATAAAGAAAAAAAAAATAACGAGTTTCTAACAAATAATAACAAGTATGAATTACTTGAAAATTCATTCCCTGAAGTGAATATGATTGTATCTAAATAATGACATGGTCACGGTCATGGTAAATTTTCGGCGATGTGATGGTCAATATAAAAATTAAAAGAAAATAGTGTGGTGAGAAAGAACATCTTGAAGATGTTTGTTACATATATGGTTAAACAAAGTTTTGATAACGTACCAGTAGTACGTCCAAAGATCTAGTAATGTTTTCATCAAGTATAGTTATATAATAATAGAAAATAAAGTATGGAACTTTATATTTATGTTTAATTTTATAAATTAGTTATATGATTAAAAGCAAATTTATTTTTACTTTCTTTTATTTTCAAGGAAAATGACTGATGCAATATTAAGTAAAGAAGATCCATGTCTGGTTGATTGTGGAACTACAAATACAATATTGAAAAGTAAGAAATACTTTTTACAATTGTATCCCGGTGCGACTAATATCCAAACCATATCTGGCTTAAGTAATATTATTGAAGGCTCCGGAAGAGCTTACATTTTGTTACTTCAAGGAACAAAACTAATAATAGATAATGCATTATATTCGAGTAGATCCAGAAGAAATCTACTGAGTTTTAAAGATATTCGAAAGAACGGTTATCATATTGAAACTATGAATGAGAAAAATTACGAATATCTTCATATCATATCTATTAAAAATGGCCAGAAAATTATTATGGAAAAAATGCAAACATTGTCTAATGGACTATATGGTACTTATATAAGTACAATTGAATCAAATATGGTCACTAACCGGAAGTTAGTTGATCCAAAGTTATTTACATTATGGCATGATAGATTGGGCCATCCAGGAAATATAATGATGAGGAGAATAATTGAAAGTGCAAATGGGCATCCCCTAAAGGACCAGAAGATCATCAAAAGAATTATTATGCCAAGCATGCTCTCTTGAAAAACTAATTACAAGGCCATCTCCAAATAAGGTTGGACATGAAGCTCCATCATTTTTAGAACGAATTCAAGGAGATATATGTGGGCCTATAACACCACCATGTGGACAATTTAGATATTTTATGGTTTTAGTTGATGCATCAACACGTTGGTCACATGTGTGTTTGTTAGCAACAAGAAATGTTGCATTTGCTAGATTACTAGCACAAATTATTCAATTGAGAGCCAACTTTTCGGATTATCAAATTAAAAGAATCCGACTTGATAATGCAAGAGAATTTACATCCCAAGCTTTTAATGATTATTGCATGTCTATTGGGATTACTGTAGAACATTCAGTGGCACATGTTCATACACAAAACGGTCTTGCAGAATCGTTTATTAAAAGGCTACAGTTAATAGCTAGACCATTACTTATGAAATTTAGTTTACCTTCTTCTACATGGGAACATGCCATATTACATGCTGCTGCACTAATTAGATTAAGACCAACTGCTGATCGCAAGTATTCCCCATTACAATTGGTCTCCGGAAGAGAACCAAACTTATCTCATTTAAAGGTATTTGGTTGTGCGATATATGTTCCAATTTCTCCTCCACAACGCACAAAAATGGGACCTCAAAGAAGGTTGGGAATTTATGTTGGTTTTAACTCTCCTTCTATTGTTAAATATTTAGAACCTTTAATTGGAGATGTTTTTACAGCAAGATTTGCTGATTGTCATTTTGATGAATCAATATTCCCAAAATTAGGGGAAGGAAAACAAAAGATGGATAAACAAGTGACTTGAAATTCATCATTATCTTACCTTGATCCCCAAAGTGGTCAATGTGAACTTGAAGTTCAAAAGATTATAAATTTGCAAAGAATTGCAAATGAATTGCCTGACGCATTCACAGATATAAATAGAGTCACTAAATCACATATTCTAGCTATAAATGCACCTGCTCGAATAGATATTACAAAATTATCAAATGAATCTCATGAGCGTAAAAAACGTGGAAGACCAATTAGCTCTAAGGACATAAATCCACGTAAAAGAAAAGAGCATATTAAAGCAGTTGGTACAACCCCAGAAGAGGTTTACAAAGTTCTTGAAGAAACTAAATCTCCAGAACAGATTAATAAAGTTCCAGAAGAAACAAAAATCCCAGAAGAGATTAATGAAGTTCCAGAAAAAAACTGAAGTACCAAATGATTATGAGATTTCTATAAATTATGTGAAAAATAGTACAATATTGAATAGAAATAAAACTCATGTTGATGAAGTTTTTGCATTCGCTATTGCAAGTGATGTTATAAGCGAAGAGGATAATGTGCCAAAAATCATAGAAGAATGTAGGCACAGAAATGATTGGCCTAAATGGAAAGATGCCATACAAGCTGAGTTGAATTCACTTGACAAACGACAAGTGTTTGGACCAGTAGTTCAAACGTCCAAAAATGTTAACCCTGTAGGTTACAAATGAGTATTTGTCATTAAAAGAAATGAGAAAAATGAGATTGTGAGATATAAAGCAAGGCTAGTGGCGCAAGGTTTTACACAAATATATGGAGTCAATTATGAAGAAACGTATTCACCAGTAGTGAATGCGATGACTCTTAGATTTTTAATAGGTCTCACAGTCACAGAAAATCTAAAAATGCAACTTATGGATATTGTCACAGCCTATCTATATGGTTCACTTGATAGTGACATATACATGAAAATCCCTGAAGGATTAAAAATGTCTGAAGCATATAGATCAAAACCTAGAGAAATGTACTCCATAAAATTGAAAAGATCTTTATATGGACTAAAACAATCAGGTCGAATGTGGTACAATCTACTTAGTGAATATCTTCTTAAAGAAGGATATAAAAATAATATAGTTAGTCCATGTGTTTTTATTAAAAAATCAAATCAAGATTTTGCAATTGTTGCAGTATATGTTGATGACTTAAACATTATTGGATCTCCTGTAGAGATTGAAAATACTGCAAAATTATTGAAAAAGGAGTTTGAAATGAAAGACCTTGGTGTAACTAAATTTTGTCTCGGCTTGCAGATCGAGCATTTAAAGAATGGAATATTTATCCATCAATCAAATTATACAGAAAAAATACTAAAAAGATTTAATATGGATAAAGCTCATCCTTTGAGAACACCAATGGTCGTACGATCGTTAAATACAGAAAATGATCCTTTTCGTCCCCAAGAAAATGATGAAAAAGTACTTGGTCTTGAAGTACCATACTTAAGCACAATTGGCGCATTATTATATCTTGCAAATAATACAAGACCTGATATTGCATCTGCTATAAATTTATTGTCAAGATATAATTCCAAACCAACCCGAAGACATTGGAATGGAATTAAAGGTGTGTTCCGCTATCTTTGCGGAGCTCAAGATATGGGACTATATTATCAAAAGGATACAAAATCAAATTTAATTGGATATGCAGATGCAGGATTTTTGTCAGATCCACATAAAGCACGATCTCAATCAGGATATGTATTTACTTATAGTGGAGCTGCAATTTCATGGCGATCGACAAAACAAACTCTAATTGCCACATCATCAAATCATGCTGAACTAATCGCTTAATATGAAGCAAGTCGAGAATGTGTTTCATTAAGGTTAATAATTCAAAATATCCAAGAAGAATGTGGGCTTGAAAATATCAAGGAAAATCCTACTCTATTATATGAAGATAATGCAGCTTGTATAGCACAAATTAGAGAAGGATACATTAATGGAGACCAAACTAAACACATTGCGCCGAAATTCTTCTGGACACATGATCTACAAATGGATAGTGTAATAGATGTTCGAAAAATCCAATCAAGCAACAATTTGGTCGATCTATTCACAAAATCTTTGCCAACAAGAAATTTGAACAACTCACAAAGAAGATAGGTCTTCACCGATTAAAGGATATTCAATAATATCAAAATGAGGGGAAGCATTATACACCTGTACTCTTTTTTCCTTATTCAAGTTTTTATCCCAATGTGTTTTTCTTGATAAGGTTTTTAATGAGGCAGAATAAATGGTCCTGAAGTACCATATTAATATTGATCCTGAAGTATCATATTAATAGTGTATAATGAAAGATGAACATCCAAGGGAAAGTGTTGTAAATCAAGATGATTTAATGTGGATGTTTCATCTACATAATTCCCAAGAGTTTCATTCCTTATTATTAATTATAAGAGGTTTTATTTGTAGCCTATATATAGAGGAATTGTAAATCCATATCGATATCAATAACAAAATACAAACAAGAACTCAAATAAAAATACAATTGTCTTGATACATTGTTCTTTGTGTCTTTCTTCCACTTTATTTTATAACAGAGATAACTGTTTAAATCCTGGATGCCCTTCTTTAGTTTAAATCTTTAGTTTCCTGAACATATTTTGGGGTTCAGAATGTTTTTATCTAGCGATAACTGTTTTTTGGGGGTTCCTGAACATTTATTTATGGAAAAATTAGTTTTATGCCACCAAATTTTTTTCAATTTGGAAAATGCCACTCTTAGATTGCTAATTATATGTGTGCCACTATATAATTATTAAAATTAGTTTTTTGCCACTAGTTTTTTCTAAAAACAAAATGAATTCTAAAAATGTCATCATTAACCTGTCATAATTTTTAATAATGACGAAATTGTCCCTTTGAAAATAAACCCTAATCTAAAATAAAAAACGGCGCTGGAGGGAAAAAATGAATGCACTCAAGAAACAAAATTTTCATTATTTGTTATACCAAAATATAGTACTAGTTAGAGTAATCATGATTTTTTTTGGTTCGTCTATATTATTTCTTTATTACATAACTACCTTTAATGGTGTCAAAAATACAACTAAACACTACAATGTACATTATATTTTCTAGATGCATTGATATGCTCACTCCACTTGGATTCGTGTTTCCTAAAAAAAAAAAAAAAACATAATTTAAAAATAACGAATAAATCATGTTCATCTAATTTGTAATGACATAAAACTCGTTATTTCATTCACGATGGCATATTTCAAATTTTCAAATTTTACATGGCATATTTAAAAGGATTAAATGGTCATCTCAATTGTCTGAGGGCATAAAACTAATTTTATTATTTTGTAATGGCATAAAAATAATTTGTCATTTAGTGATGACATTTTTATAATTTTAATTTTTTTACATTGGCATATATCTAAATCACCCTTTATTTATTTATTTATTACTAAAATTTTTCTTGGTTTTTAAGTATGATCGTTTCAATTTTTGTTTTTATCTATCGATAACTGTCTTTTCTAGCCTACCGTAACTTGTTTGGGACAAAAGACTTAGTTGTTGTTGTTGTAGTGATAACTGTCTTTTAGGAAGCTAAAGGAAATTCATTCTGAACTTGATTGCTTGACCATTTTCTTAATATGATACCATCTCACTTGATATTCTTTTATATTGTTTATTTCATAGGTGATCAGTTTGATGTTAAATAACCAGAAGTAGGGTCTGTAACCATACACTTTGCAAAATTTCCATTTCGCCCTCCTGACTGTTCAGCTACCGTCGGATAGAGGTAGAGAAGGCAAGGACAAAAAATGCTAAGAAAATAACCATTTTCTTAATATGATACCATCTCACTTGATATTCTTTTATATTGTTTATTTCATAGGTGATCAGTTTGATGTTAAATAACCAGAAGTAGGGTCTGTAACCATACACTTTGCAAAATTTCCATTTCGCCCTCCTGACTGTTCAGCTACCGTCGGATAGAGGTAGAGAAGGCAAGGACAAAAAATGCTAAGAAAATAGAGCGAAAAGTTTGTATATATGTTGGCTGTTAGAATGGTAGTTTCTAGAGAGAACAAAACATTATAGGCTGTAGCAAGTTGGTTTTTGTTTGGCATGGTTTTAGAATATTAAATGTGCCATCTTATAGTTCAAGTTGTAAATAAAGGTTCTTGCAAGGCCCCTTTGTAAAAAGAATGCGAATTCAGATTCTTTGTTACTTAAACTTGAGTCTTAACATCAGATACTGACCATATCTGAATTTTTTTAACTGACATGGATATCACTTCCAGTAATTGTGGGGATCCGAATTTTTTTTGTTTTTGGGTATTTGGATACGTTATGTGACTGTTTTGGCCACATGTATGATTTTCAAATATTTCTTGCCGAGCGTAAATGTCAAGTTCTCATTCTATTAATAATAATTAAAATGTGAGAAAATCATATACATTTTATCAAATTAATTATTACAAAATTTGTGAGTGGATACGAATGCAGGTATTATTTTCAATTTAGGGAGTGGATACGAATACAAATTATAAGGATCATGATATTTTTTTGCTATTTGTGTACCAAATTATCAGGATCGTGATATTTTTTTACTATTTGTGTACTAAATTATCAGGATCATTGTGAGGCCTGCATATTATGGTCCTTTCGTCATTAAAGCCTATAGTCAATTGTGACACATCAATTTCATTTTCACATATCATATTTTAATGTCTGCCCGCACATTGAGTATGCACTGCTGCTAGTATAAATACAATAAACTAAATAGAAAGTAAATAATATTAAATGGACCGGCGTAACCAAAGATGGGACAGTGAAGAGGACTCCAATATATATATTAAAAAATTAATACGGTGCTGTGGTCCACTGGCCATGTACATATATGTGATGTACCACTTGATAAAAGAAAAGGTGTACATTATAACTCTGACATGCACGGACTCGATCTGTCAAAGCCTTCTTAATAGCCTGTAATTTAGATGAATAATTATTGATCTCGTGCCCTGTAATCTCGAAACCGTATCGATTTATTTTACGATTTAATTATATTTCAGTATTAATACACTTCCTAATTATCAGATTAGCTATTGAATGAAGTTTAAATTCGTCAGTCCAAACTCCATTGAACACGGGCAGGAATGTTCCGATTTGGGGCTCTTAGTGGGACTACTTTAATTTCAGATGATTCGGGAAAGTCTATATATAATGGCCTTATATTGGGACTAAATTTTTTGTAATATTCACCTCATCTAGCATTAATTAGGTAGTTCCATAGCCTGAAGTCTGAACTCTGAAAGGGTATAGAAATTATAATATGTAAAATTAGTGTTCTTAGTTCTACCTGCTATAATGGTTAGTAGAGTTAGTGGTGTAAGGTTAGTACTTTTTGAGATTAGAGGAGTAGAATGATGAGGGTAGTGATTGGGAGGGATTAGTGCTAGTTTACGGTCAGTAAATGTTGTTTAGTGTGATATGTTGCGGTTAGTATTTATTAGTGCTATATTCATTATTAACTATTATTAATTAATAGTTAATAATAATAATAATTTTAAATTACAATATTGTAATTAATTATTGATTACAAAATAATTATCATTATTTATTATTAATTGTAATTATCATTATAATTATTATAATTTTATATTATGGATTATTTAAATTTATACAATTATTATTAAAATAACTATTATTAATTATGAATTAATTATTTTTATTATAATTATTAATATTATTTTTTTTATTTTTAATTATTTATTTACTATTAATAATTACTATTAATTATTAATTAATATTAGTTATAATTATTAAATATTATTTATTTATGTATTATTAGTAATTAATAATTAGTATTAATTATTAATTATTACAGTAATTATTAATTATGAATAATTAATCATAATTATTATTATTTTATTTATTATTACTTATTAGTTACTTTTAATTATTAATTATTAAAAACTATTAATTATTAATTAATAAGAATTATTAGTACTTATGAAATATTCTATTATTAAGTTATGTTAATTATTAATATTTATTATTTATTAATTATTGTTAACTATTAATTATCATTAATAATACAAGATTAACACTAACTCCTTTATTGGTGAAATCACTAACTCACTTATTGGGATGGTTAGAGGGTGAGCACAAAGTTAACACTAACCTTTGCTAACCTCAATTCATTTGATGAATTGAGTTTAGTTGGTTAGTTCCACTAACCCAAGGTTAGCACTAACTCCTTCAATGCCAAATGCACATTTTTCGATGGCTAATGCCAAATGCACCCTTTAAGTAATAAGTGTTAGGAAGTGTTTAATTTCATTTTTCTGCCATCAAATAGCAAGAAATCACAACTAAACACAAAAGATCTAGGTTTCAATCAACATTCACAAGCATTTTAAGATGAGAGTGTAGGAAGAATTATACCTCTCACAAATGTTCTTGTGAGGTTCGATCCAACGGCACTTGGAGTCGATGGGGTGCTCGCTCCACCTCCTCCACCACCAATGGTTGCCTCTAGCCCACCAATGATCCACCACCAAGCTCAAGAGAATGCTAGTTTTCTTGAACCTCCTGCTAATCACCTTGCTTCTCTACTTAACTATTTAATGGAGAGAAAGAGATGTGTGGTGCTCAACACATAAGCTTGGGAAGGGAGATGAGAGGGGGTAGCTATGGAGGCGCATGGAGAGAGAAAAAGAGAGGCTAGGGTTTCCCAAGAGATGACCCCTTTATATAGCCAACCACTCTCATCCATCTTTCATACTATTTACAAGTATGCCACTAGGGCACCTAGCTGAAATTAAAAGAGGCTTTATTGGGCTATTTCAAATGTGCAATGGCCCAATAAACTAACCCTTTAATTGCCTTTTCATCCTTCCTTAAATCGGGCCTTTAATTAACCAATTAAATAGAAGCCCAATTAGCTCAAACTAATTAAAGTGAGTTGAACATAATTAATTATTAACTCATTAATAATTAATTTATGATTAGCTAATGCATTAAATTATTTCCATGTGATCCTTTTAATTTAATTAATTATAACGGTTCATAACTGATGAGCGGGTTTTAGGAACCAGATATCAAATGAAATTTGTACCTATAACTTAACTCACTAGTCGTTTCAGTTAAGCTTAGGGTCGAACCCAAGGGACGGATTAATGAATACTGGACTCGCTGGTATTCAAAAGCTAGACAGGTAAAAACAGGTTGAATCAAACAATTCAAAAGTAACCATGCAGTAAATAAATATTTTTGGTTGTTTTTGGACTTAAACAAGACTCTAAACAATTCTAAATAAAATAAGCGAACAAACAGAGATTTTTGGTGGTTTTCTTATAAATAAAAGTGTCCCAGGGATCGAATAATGACTTAGGTTTAGCACTGAAAACTCCGAAATCGATTGCTTTCGCAATAAACCCGAAATTCTAAGATTCCAGTGTCCTGTCCAACCCGGACAAGACCTGTACGGGTCGAACAGAACGCATGAAATTGAGTTTGTGACATTTTAAGCTTGGCTTTGACATGTGTCGGGCTTAGACCGGCTGTAACTACAACTCCTAACCCTCAACTTTCGCCTTTTGGGTCAAAAACTAGCACAGGACACTACTTTACCCGCTCAAGTTACTAGACCTAAACTTTCGTGTTGGTACAAGTTCACTTAAGTTCATCTATTTGTTTTCTTCAGGATATCTAAATGTTCTTTCAAACTATTTAGAATCTACACCTTTCAGTACAGATAATCTACTCTTTCGAGTCTACAACTTATCCCATTTACTTGATTAAGATCTAGTTGTGCAATCTAAATTTGTAACTTAACCAAACCAGGCCTTCGATTTAGAAGTAAAATAGATCAAACAACAGAGTTTAACAAGCATTAAAATAATACTAAATAGAATAACCACAAGTCAAGTATCAAGCCATCAATATCACAACATCAAACTAAACTAAAGCTACACCTCACCCTAAGAAAGAAGTAAACTACTCGAACATATTCATAAAACTACAATAATAAATAGCAGAAAGTATAGTAGAGATACAAGCCATGAATGATAAAGAGAAAAGCATCAAAAGGATAAACCAAGGTACTCCCTTGAAACCTAACACTTCGTCTTCAAGGCAGTGGAGGTGTTGGAGAGCGTGAGATCTGGTGCTAAGTGGTGGATGGAGGCCATGGAGGCCTCCATGGAGGCTGTGGTGCCAAGGGACCGAGAGAGCCCTCTGTTGGGCAGAGAAAGATGTTTTTGTAGCCTTCTCCAGACTTGGGGAGGAAGCCTAGGGCGTCCAGGGCGAGATTAGGGGGCCAGCTGCCTGCTTTCAATGCCAAATTGCCTTCCAAAAGTGCCAATTCGGGTCTGGGAAGGATCTGGTTCGGGTTGGAGACAGGCTGGATCCAGGTTGGAGGACTGGAGGAGCTCTGATGGCCTAGGAATGGGTCATTTCGACCTGGACAAAAATCTGTCCAACCTGGACAGAGCAATGATTGGAGTTGAATGAGAGCTGCGGCTCTGATTTCGACCTGGAGAGAAGTTTGTCCAACCTGGACAGAGCAGAGAGTTGGACTTGGAGTGGAATTTGAGCGACTGTGCTGATTTCGACCTGGACAGGATTTGTCCAACCCGAACTGAGCATCAAAAAGTCCAAATCGTGGCCCGGATGAGTAGGTCGTGCATGAATCGTGGCATGTGGCCCACATGTCGACCTGGAATGTGCCCCAAGCGCCAGGAATGAGTCGTCTGGCGTGCAAACAAGCGTGGAGAAACTTCTTTGGGTCTGTTTTTCCTTGGATCTTCATCAAAACCAGTGTCAAGCAAATGGAAGCGGCGGCAAAGCCAAATCCTGGAAAATCACAGCAAAATATCAAATAATAACAAGTTTTGGGTCATAATTGGGTGCCAAGTAGGGTCAAAATACTAACAAATAAAAGAGATATCAATAACGGTATATAATTAATTAATTAACTTATCACATTTCACAATACATACTATTGTGAATAAACAATAAATGCACCAAGTGGTTAGAATCATATTTGTGCGACCCTATTTGAGGATTTATACTATGTTGGCCATGGAAATAAATCGTTATTTATTTCCAATAATCATAAGCGGTATCTAGCAACACGTTATGACTCCCAATTCGTATAAATAATGTACTGTTACAATATCTCAATCCTGCATAAGAAATATAAGTATTTCCTTGTCTGATTCTTATGTCACATGATATCCTTGTATAATCCAAGATAGGAATGTGTCATTCTTGCAGATTATACATTTCTTGATCTAGAGTTGATTGTACAAGTTGGCCAAACAATCCAAACTCCATCAAGGGGCTCAAACAGATATCATCACTCATTAAGTATATTAATGAGGGACATACGGTTTTCTTGATGAACAACTTTTCTCCGCACAATTCAAGAGAACATAAATAAAGTCCTTATAGCAGCCTTTATCAGGAATCAACGTTAGACGATATTTATTGAACCTATCCTCATGTGAAAAAATTGAGCATCTCAAACTTAGAATCAAACTGATATGAAATAAACAATGACACTTAACACAATCCAAATGTTTATTTCATTGGGTCAAGTCCTGTACTATGTTTTACAACATATACATATGCAATTAAGTTGGTAACTCCTTACCTATGATTTGTAGAACTTAATCATCGCTTAACTTGCATACTAATCTTTTATGATAATTAATGTTCCTTGTTAATTATCAAGATTATGGACGATTTAGATTTATTATTGTCATTCTAATGAATGATCCACAGAGATCTACAATTCAGATCCTCAACCTGAATGATCTGTCAATAATAAACTCTAGGAACAAATGATCAAATATCATCATTAACATAAACTAAGAAAATAAGTCATTAAATATTGACTTCTAGGACAAAACTCCAACAATCTCCCACTTGGCCTAGAGTCAATCAATAGTGACTTCTAGCCAGTGAAGAATTTAAAACAATGTCATATATCCATATATATACATGTTCCGAACCTCAAAAGATATAATACACTTAAAACAAGTTACTCATACGTCCATCACGCATGGATGCACAATTGCATCTCGTATACCGCTTAAGGTAGAGGTTAAGTTAGAGTGTTCGCTGTGTCCGCGAACCTATCCAATTTTGTTTGACCCTATATACATATATACTCCTATATATGTGTTCTTGATCATCATCATAGGAGATCAAGTGACATCGTCATAGATCTTAGTTGGATCACCAATTTAAAATTGGGTTCTTCAAGTTTAAACTATGGTTCGAGATGCATAGAACCATATTAGCTTGACTGAGAACTTCACGATCCATACTACATTCTTTCATTGCTTCACAAGTTGCTATATATTTTGTTTTGGTGATGGAAACGGTTGTAATATCCCATTTAGAACACCTTCTAAATTTACAACACCACATTGAACAAAATATGTAGCTCAATTGTATTTATATCAATCTTTCGAAAACTAGCATCAATATAACAATTTATATGAGCTTTATTTCATCTTACCAGATGAAAAATATATCATTCTTTCTCATAAGATACTCGAAGATATTCTCGATTATTGTCTAAACGTGTATTTCTTTGTATCCAGTTGACAACTGCTTGTCATACTCCTTGGGTACAACACATAGGGCATGTGCATAAGTATGGCGTACGTAATGAAACTCATAACAGAAGGATGCTCGAATTGTATCGTGCACTTTTCTCGAATTGAGTTGCAACACACCGAGTAGAACTCAAGTGTATGCCATACAACGTAGTTAGACATCCTTTCTAGGAGTCTATCTTTTCGTGTTATTAGAACACTTTGTCATTATATGCACATTTTCTCAAACCTGACATCCATCATAATCTATCTCCATAGATTTTGTTTCCTTGGATTTAGGTGACTTGCCCAAGTTCTCAATTGAGAAAACATTCTCCAGTGAGATCTTGACAATATTCATTTTCTTAATGTTATTCCCAATTAATGTCTTGTATCTTGTACAATACATGTAACACGATCATGCTCCCACTAAATATCTTGTCTATATAAGATACTTTTGACGAAGTGCAACTCCTTGACTTCCTTGTCAAAATGTTTATTCCAATTTCCACAATACTTGCTTCAATCCATTAATGGATCATTGAAGCATATTTATGTTTCCAACAATGCAACAAATCCTTGGTTTGTGTCAAATACACAACAACTTCCTTCATTCAATCGAAGAAGGCGGTTTTGATGTATCTTTCCATATATCTATATATACGAAATATAATGTCACACCCCGACTTGAGGGAATGACACCTCCTCCGCCACGAGAACAGTTTCCCGCTCCCGTAAGGCGACCAGACAGACAGACTATATTTTTTTTTTCATTCCATTTGTTTGACCCAAAAATATTATGCCAAATCGCATGAATCAAATAACCTATTTTTATGACAAATAAATCCAAGAAAGCCCAAAAATCCACGAAAAATACCAAACAAACTCCAAAAATTCCCCAAAAATACCCAAAAGTTTCCCATGAATTATGATGAATTATCATAGTTTCAAAATACCAAAAATATCTACATAAAGCCTCCATTTTGCAAAGAAACCCCAAAACTCTACAAAATTACCAAAAATAAATCCATGAGAAATTATCCAAAACTTTTTGAACCAAAAAATCCCTTATATTTTTATGAACCTACCCACAAAATTTCAGTCACAAATACCCTTGGGAAGGCCTCCAAATGATTTATTGAAATTTGGAAGCAAATAATTAATGGAAATTTAAATCAAATGCCAAGAAAATCCCAGAAAAATCCGTCGAATTGGGCGCGTCCAACCCATTGCAGGAGATCCGGGGAAGCATGCGACGTCGCTGGAGTTCAAATCTTCTTCTCCCGCCTTGATTTTTGCTTACACCCGGTGCATGAACCAAAGATGCTGAAACCTTTGATCCGTCGCTGGCTCACAGCAGACCAGGCTCATCCAACTGCTTCTCTCTCATTAAATCTGACCCGTGGGCCCCTACCTGTCAGGTCCATCTCCTTCGCTGAGTAAAAATAAGAAACGCGCGATTTTACCGCTGACGCCGGGTGAAAGAGGTGAAAATGGCATTCTCCGTCGACGTGGCTCCTCTCAACTCCACAAATGCAAAAACCAGGCACTCTGGCCCATGGTTTTGCGAAACCAAGCCCTAGCAGCAGTTGAATCTCCACCATTGATGGAAATTGAGCGATGGAGATGAACTCTCGGCCATGGAGTGAAACCCTTGGCCTCGGGCTATATAAACTCAAAATTGAAGACAGAAAGAAGAGGAGGAAGGTAGCCGCAATCAGGGTTTAGGTTTAGACAATTGTAATTAGGTTTAATTTAGTGTAGGCAGTGTGGAGAAAGGAGAGGCAATTCATCAAACATCTGTTCGAGAGCAAAAAGAGGTGAAATTAAACAAATTGGCCTTGTAAAATTCTGTTTGAATATGAAATAAATGAAATTGAAGTGTTAATTGAACTTTTCCTCCTCCCTCTTCCTTTGTCTCAGCCACCAATCAATGGTGTGCTTGAGTTGTGTAAGCACAGCTCTCATGGACCATGGTCTGAAGCGCAGCATCAGCCATGGCCATGAGATAAGTTTAGAAAAGATGTCACATGAGTGTTTGGAGCTTAGCACCTCGACTCATGTGATGATCTTGTTGGTTGCATGGGAGCAGCCGTGGCCATCATTTGAGGGTTTGTAGCTTGGCTCAACTCTCAGGTGAAAGGCTTCGAATTGGCATGGTATAGGTCCAGAGCTTGGCACTGGCCTAACCTTGTTCAATGTGTTAATAAAAGAATCAAAAACAACAAAAATAATGAATATATGGTGTAATGTTCCTCAACCAGCCCTTTGTATATAATTTGCTCAAAATTTAGGACTTACGTGCTTAAAGTGAAGTGTGTTCTGCATTCCCTAAATTAGCTTTGCATTATCATGAAATAAAATGTGTATATGCATATTCACAAGCTCTGGCCAGTAATGAAATAACAAGGAAAAGCAGGGTTTTATTTGCATAAAAATATAAAAACAACCATGGACAAGAGGTACAAGGTTCTATGGATAACAAGAAATGAAATTTTCTATTTTTGGGAATTTCTGTGATTTTATACGATTTTCCAAGGCAGCAGGGGCATTTTGAGAAATAAAAATTTTATTGAGTAAATGCTGGACTTTATAAACACTTATTTGAACAGAAGTTTTTTTTTTTAGTACCCTTGATAGTGATTTTGCCAACTTTCATTAATTTTGGATAAATATATAATCATATTTCCTATTATTCTTCAAAGAATATGAAATCATGCATATATTAAACAAAATAATGAAAGTTGCATCTCTCATACATTCAGATGTGCTAGTAAACTCACTGTAAACAGTTTTACTGTAGTTTGGCAACTCAAATTAAAAATCATCAAAAAACAGTGGTAAAATTGCCCAAAAAGGAAAAGTGAAAACTGTGAAATATGTCAAAAGCTCCCTCTTATAACCTGTGCTAAATCGAATCAACAAAACAGTGCTAAACTGGCTCAAATTGGATATCAAATCAAACCTATTTGCCGTAAGACCATTTACATGCAAGTTAGAAATCAAAACGAAAATACAAATTTGCACTTTCTGCCTCTTTCTTCTTCGGACTAAATTACAACGATTCGAACCAAGTTAAGGGTATGAGAGCCACCCACTTGAACTCTCGAAGCTATCCAAAGGCTTACTGGCATCAATGAAGCTCTCGGTGAGGCTCATCAGCTACACCAGATCAAACCCAAAACGAAGTGAACTGCCTCAGTCCAACTCACTCCTCTCCAGGCCACCAAATTCCAAATTGGCTCCACCATTGTCTTCAATCCACGATTTTGAGTGTAAGAAACCTACCCCTGGCATGAAAAGATGACCAAGAAGCTTCAGACGCCATTAATGGCAGCTCGAGACTCTTCAGGCCTCACCCGTCGATACAAGCCATCATAGAACTGTGGTGACTTTTTCGTCATTTCTCGAAAAAAAATTGGGTTTCCTCAAGAACGAGAATAAGTCTTAGATTCACCCCTCACAAGCCTGGGTTCAAGTACTGATGCCTCTTAACGACCAGAGAACATCGACTAGGATCCATTCTCATGAGGGTTTATTAATTTGTGGATCCTTTCTTTCCAATAGGCGCAAGCCCCTATTGTTAATTACCCCGTGGTTTCCCACGAGAACCTCTGATTAAGAGATTCAAGGAATTAAATATAATAGGCTAGAAAATCGTTATTTAAATGATTTTGTGTTTAAGTTAATTTTGGGGCTTGGACCGGGCTCAATTGACGGTACCAGACTTAGTTTGACGGGACCCAATTGAGTAATTTATTCCTTTTGGGCTTAGACCGGATTCAATTGATGGTACCAGACTTAATTGACGGGGCCCAATTGAAGGTGTCTAAAATGCATCTAAAAATAAAGCTATCTAAGATTAAGAATATCTGAGATTAAGGATAATTAAAACTAAAATTAAAATTACAACTAAACAGCCTATTTGAAATTATTACTATGAGTGTGATTTGATTTCATGGTCCTGGACCATTTAGGGACTCAAAGGATCGGTTTTCGGCCATTTAGGGGCTTGTGAAAACGAAAAGATTTGATTTGATAATTCTCGGCCATTTAGGGGCTTGTGAGAACAAAGGATTTGGAATTCTCGGCCATTTAGGGGCTTGTGAGAACAAAGGATTTGGAATTCTCGGCCATTTAGGGGCTTGAGAGAACAAAAGGATTTGGAATTCTCGGCCATTTAGGGGCTTGAGAGAACAAAAGGATTTGGGGTTCTTGGCCATTTAGGGGCTTGAGAGAACAAAAGGATTTGGGGTTCATTTGATTTGATTCAACCTTGACATGATTTGATTTAATTTGGTTTGATTTGATTTAGTTCAATTTAGTTTGATCTTTTATTTGGTAAAATTTAGGTTGATTCATTAAACTTAATTTTGGATTTAATTTGAGTTAATTGATTAAGTCATATTTAAAGTGATTTATTTGATTATGTTTTATGTTATTTACTAATTTATTTGATTATTTATTATTCACTGGCTATTCATTTATTTATTTATTGAATTATTTGATTAGTATGGGTCGATTATTTATTTTATGATTTATTTATGATTTATTTATAATTTATGATTTATTTAACATTTACTTATTATTACTTATTATTTTAAAATTTACTTAATATTTGTTTTTTTTTTATTATTATTATTATTTAGGAATCTTATTAAAAATAAGATGAAATTTCTAAACAAAGCCAACTCTATTTTTGATTTTGATAATACTTGACTAGAAAATCAATAAAATTACTTAGAAAATTTATTAAAGTATTTGATCATTTTTCTAGGATTTTAAAATTGGATTTTCATAATGAAAGATACTTCAAAAATAAGAAACTATTTATTTTGACAAAATAACATATGAAAATAATATTGGATCTGGTTTATTTAGATTTTTAGAAATTTTTGGATAGTTTATTTGGATTTTTCTGAGACTCCTACTAATTTTGGTGAATTTTTGAAGTTTCAATTAATTTATAAAACTCATTTTTAAGAGAAAATACTTTGAAAATACAAAATAGGTACAAATTGACATAATTTTATATCAAAATATCAGTAAATCTAGATTCTACAGATTTTTAGAATTTTATGGATATTTTATTTTAATTTTTCTGAATTGTATACTATTTTTAATTAATTTTTGAGATTTTTAGCTGAGGTGGAAATTTCTGATTGGTCCACGTAGCGTTGACTGGGCCAGATTGACGCTGACTTCGTCCTGGACTTCGTGTAGCGAGTGATGCAACCTGCCACACGAAATAAGCCACAGAAAATCCGCGAAGAATCGCGTTTAAACTCTTCTCCCTCCGTCGAGGGTGGCCTTTTTGCAGAAAGGCCCTCGCTTCTTCTCCGGCCAAATTGCGACGATTGCGGCCACCATTTCTGTCGATCCAAGGTTCGTTGAAATCGTGGAGGTGAGAGGAAGCTATTTGTGGTATCGAATATGGCTTTAGAAGCTTGTACCGCCGTGTGGTTCGTTAGGAGTCTCGGATCTCCATTGATGGCGATAGATGCTCTCTGGCCATCTTCTCTTGCCAGTTCTAGGTTTGTTACACTCAATAAGATGTATTAAAGACTACTGGAGGGTCAATTTAGAGTGGAGGAGCTTGGAAGAAGGTGAACTCGACTGAGCACCTCAGCGTTCGTTTGAGGCCAATCTGGGTCGACGTTGTGGGGCCCACGGAGAACTTTTTGGCTACCAGAGATTACTTGAGTAGCTCCAGGGGTTCAAGTTAGTGAACTTCAGGCCTTTATTTGGTTTTGAATCATTTTAATTTGACATGGGAAGCAAGTAGGCAGAAGTACTCATCTTTTACATTCTAATTCCTTCTCTGAGTTGCATGTAGGTGTACTTACCACTGCTAAGCTCGATTTGATACTCCAATTAGGTCCAATTACATGTAGTTTGAGTGTTTAAAACATCATAAGAAGCAAGAGCAAGGATTCTTGCACCTTTTCTTTATTTTCAGATTCATTTTTGTTGATTATACCACTGCTTTTTTTTTGATATTCTTGCTTGAGTTACTGAAATGCAGGGAAATGATTTGAGACAGTTACAACAAGCCTGTGTAATGCAACTTACAAAATTTTTGCCAAATACTTAGTCATTTAAACACATTCTGCCAAATATAAAATAAATAAGAGAGCTACTTTATACCTATTCTAAAATTCTGAAAACTTGCTAAAATGCCCATGAACATATCAATGACCTTTCTGTATAGGTAATTTGCATAAGAATCCAAGGTTTTAATAAATGTCAACTTATTTCATAAAAATACCCCTACTGCCTTTTTAAAGCCATATAAAATCGTATAAAATCCATAAAAATAGAAAACTTGCTCTGTACTGTCTATGAAGTTCAATACCTGCTGTCAATGCATGTTTCCTATACTTTTATGCAAACAAACCCTTAAAATTTACCTATTTTCTCTTCTGGACAGAATTGAACACTAAGGCACTTAAGCATTTTTGTTGAAACCACATACTAAATACTTAAAGCATGTATTATTATTGTTATATTAGAGCTCTAACAGAATTTGGGCAGCATTTCTCCCTCATTTTTGTTTGATGAGGTCTCCTATCCATGGCCGAAGCCATGGAGAGGGAGATGCTACCCAGGACCTGATGATACACCAGCCGAGGTAAAGAACTAGGATTGAGGAGACCCCAACCGAAGTATAGAGAGCTAGACCTGAGCAAAACCTCAGGCAAAGCTAGTGTCAAGTGATATTGAGAAGGAACGAAAAAGGGAAAATAGAGGAAGAAGAAAAATAGCACTCAATTGCCACTTCAAATTGATTTCATTAGTCTTAATACATCGGATTACAAGCGGGAAATCACTCAATTTTTCTTACCTTCTCCCTCCCTTTCCTAACTGTTTGATCAAATGCCTCCCTCTACTTTTTTTTGTCTAAGCTCAATTGAGCGTATTTGATTTATCTAACCTAATACACCCTTGCGGCTACCTCTCCTCTTCTCCTTTTTGTCGCCTCAATTGAGGTTTATATAGACTTAAGGCCTAGGGTTTCACCTCCATGGCCGAGACGATTTACACCATCTGATTTCTCTCCAACGGTTGATCTTCAGCAGCGCCTAGGGTTTGGTTTCGCAAAACCGTGGGCGAGAGAGGCTGGTTTTGCTATTTGTGGACGAGGAAGATGCCACGTCGTCGAGAAGCGCCTGGTTTCACCCATTTACCCGGCGTCGCGCGGTAAAACCACCATTTCATTTTTACCAGGGAGAGGACGGAGCTGACAATGCGGGGCCCACCTGTAAGGATTAATGAGAGACAAAGAGATGGCTGGACTCGTTTCACTGTGAGCTATGCTGAAGTTTCATCTCTCTTTTACCTCTTGGCCCACGAACCGAGTGCATGGAAATCCCATTTATGGGCGCGCGATTTTTAAACCCCAGCGACATCACTCTTCCTCTGGGATCCGATACAATGGGTTGGACGCGCAAAAACCATCGATTTTTCTGGGATTTTCCCTTCATTTCATTTAAATTTCCACTATTTAATTGCTGCCCAATTTCAATAAATCATTTGGAGGCCTTTCCAAGGGTATTTTTGGATGAAATTTTATGGGTAGGTTCAGAAAAATATAAGGGATTTTTTGGTTCAAACAGATTTGTTAAATTATTTATGGATTTATTTTGGAAATTTTATAGATTTTTAGGTTTTCTTTGTGAATTTTGGGGTTTCTGTAGATAATTTTTGAGTTTTAGAACCATGATAATTCATCATAATTCATGGGGGATTTTTGGGTATTTTTTGAGAATTTTAGGAGTTTGTTTGGTATTTTTCGTGGATTTTTGAGCTTTCTTGGATTCATTTGTCATAAAATAGGCTATTTATTTCATGCAATTTGGCACAATATTTTTGGGTCAAACAAATGCCCCCCACTGGAATTGGTTGTGACAATTCTGAAATGGGAACAAACGATTCCAGTGGTTTCTCTTGACCGTTTTCTTGACTCATTCTTCTTGGATCATGAAGTTCCATTTCTTCGGTATTCGTCGAACTTACGCTTGGTCAACTTTCCATGCTCAAGGCCTCCCCCTGAATTTCACACATTTTCCTTCAATTTGGGTGGGTATTTTGGCCCACATTCTGTACACATAAATCCAACCACAATTTAGGCCAGGATATTTTGAGACCGTGCCTGTATTTCCTTGGGTTTGGATTCACATAGACTTTGCTTTTAATTTCTGTTTCTTTCTCGACATCAACCTTGAGCATTTCAACCTTCCTTGCACCTTCTCCGAACATTTCCTATACTATATTTTGGCTGATGGATTTTGTGGAGCTAGGAACATTTTGGGTGGAAGGAATGACTTATGGGGCCATAGAAGGCAAGTCACCCTTTTATTTTCCTCACCCACTCGTGCTTACCCTCTCATTAGGTTTAGGCACTCATCATAATGGCACTCAATTGGCATTGATACGGCATGGGCGCGATTGATGTGGGGTTTGGTGCCCTCAGATAGCTTCATAGGGCGGTGCCTTAATGCCTTCAGACGCCACAAAGGCTTAATCTTCATTAGGCATAGGTATATTGGAATACCACTAAGGCTTTCCTTGACACGGCTTCGCGTTCTCCAAGACTCGAAAGTCTTATCATCGACCGCGGATTATGACATAAGGGTAAATTTTCACAAAACGGGGCAAGTCTCTTTTCAAAAACTTACCCCTTTTAATGGCTAATGTTTTGGATTTATTTTGGAACGAGATTTATTCATGGTGGAACTCTTTTTTTTTTTTTTTTTTTTTTTTTTTTTTTGATTTTGTGGAAAATTTATTGGATGATTATAAAACCTTTTTTTTTTTTGTGTCATTGGAATTTTTGCTTTATTGAGCCTAATATATATACATTTCATTATACATTTCTTTTCTTCTTCTTTCTCCTTTTTTTTTTTGTAGAGAAGATCATCCTCAAGTGTAGTACTTTTTCAAGTATCGGCCATTGATTGGTGGAATTGCACACTTTCCTTCCTTGTCCACCAATTTGTAAGACCCTCCTTCATACACCTCTTTGATGATGTAAGGCCCTTCCCAGTTTGGGGCAAATTTTGGACCATGATGTCGCCCCAAGATGGGCCTTCGTAGGACCAACACCAAATCTCCTTCTTTAAAAGCACGAGGCCTTACCATCTTGTCATAGGCCTTGGCCATTTGTGTTCTATACAGCTCCAGACTTTGTTGAGCCATTAACCTCTTCTCATCCATGGCATCCAATTCTTCGAGCCTTAAGCGGGCCCGCTTATCCAATGGTAAACCTGCATGCATGGCTACCCTGAGAGATGGTAATTCGATTTCCAATGGCAATACTGCTTCCGTCCCAAATGCCAATGAATAGGGAGTTGCTTGAGTAGGGGTTCTATAGGTCGTGCGATATGCCCAAAGTGCTTCTTGGAGTCTTTCATCCCAATTTCGATGATTGTCCCCCACTGTCTTCCTCAATAATTTAATCAAGACCTTGTTGAAGGCTTCTGCTAGCCCGTTAGCCCTTGGATTATAAATAGAAGAATATTTCCACCTTATTTTATGTTGCCTTGCAAAAGCATAGATCTCACCACTCTTGAAAGCGGTGCCATTATCAGATGTGATCTCCCTTGGTGTACCAAAACGGTATAACACATGATTCTTGAGAAACTGAATAACATCCCTACTTCTCACTTCTTTCAAAGGAACCGCCTCGGCCCATTTAGAGAAATAATCGGTGATTGCTAAAATGAACTTATGCCCTTTTGAAGATGGTGGATCAATGAGTCCGATCACATCCATTCCCCACATATCAAACGGCCAAGAGGCCACCGTTGGATGTAATGGATTAGGATGTTGGTGTATGAAATCACCATGTACCTGGCACATGTGGCACTTTTTTGCTTGATTTTCACAATCCACAATCATGGTTGGCCAATAGTATCCCATCCTTTTGATATGAAGTCTCATTTTAGGACCTGATTGATGAGCTCCACAAAAACTCGAATGTACTTCTTTCACAATTCTTTGGGCTTCTTCATACGACACACATCTCAACCACAATTGATCATAAGACCGTCTATACAACGTGTCATTCACATAGACATATCGAAGAATTCTCCGTTTCAATTGTTCTCTTTCGGCCCTTTCTGTAGGAAGAACTTGATACTTGAAGTATTCCACAAAGGGTTTTCTCCAATCTTCCTTTTCATCTACTTCTACTTCCATGGTTTCATCTGGATCCATCAACAAATCCGCCTCCCATTCCTCCAAATCCACAAAAAGGTTGGCATTCATTTCCTTTTCAATTTCCAAAAGATAAGGTGCAAGGGATCGCCGATTTCTTATGATAATTTGCACCTCCTCACCATCAGGCTTGCTCAACTGAGTAGCTACTCGAGCCAAAGCATCAGCCATGCCATTGGAAGCTCTCGACACCTTTTCAAAAGTGATCTTTGAGAATTTAGCCACTAATTCTTGAGCTCTTTCATGATATTTCACTAATTCAGGCTTCTTCACATCAAATACCCCTTCAACTTGGTTAAGAATCAATTGAGAATCTCCACACACTTTCATCTCTTTTATATTCATGCCAATTGCAAGCTCCAATCCGGCAATCAACGCCTCATATTCCGCTTCATTATTTGTGCATGGTTCGGTTAATGCTATCGAGTGGCGAAGGATGCCTCCTTGAGGTGTAACAAAAACCAAACCCACCCCCGCTCGAACTCGAGGTAGCTCGGGCCTCTTGGAAGGTTGTATAGCAGATGATCCATCAAAGAACATTACCCAGCCTGCTTCCTTTTCCTCCAAACATAGACTTTGTTCATCTGGGAACTCACAATTCAAAGGGGAGTCATCGGGGACAGGATGTGCTGCCAGAAAATCGGCCATCGCTTGCCCTTTTATAGCCTTTTGAGGGGCATAAGTAATATCAAACTCCATGAGAGCAATAGCCCATCTTGCCAATCTTCCCGTTAACATAGGCCTAGTCATCAAATACTTCAATGGGTCCACTTTTGATATCAATGTGACCTTGTGGGACAACATGTAATGCCTTAGCTTCTTCGTGGCAAACACCAAAGCTAGGCAATGCTTTTCAATTGGACTATATGATTGTTCGGCCCCAACCAACATGCGACTCAGGTAGTATAAAGCATTTTCCTTTCCTTCTTCATTCTCTTGAGCCAAAAGTGCACCCAAAGATCCCTCCAAGGCCGTAGTGTAGAGGACCAACGGCTTCCCTTGAATAGGTGCAGCGAGGACAGGTGGTTTGAGGAGATACTTTTTTATGTCCTCGAAAGCCTTCTGACACTTTGCATCCCATTTGAAGGGTACATCTTTCTTGGTCAAATGAGTAAATGGCTTTATCCTTCCAGAAAGATTAGCAATGAACCTCCTAACGTAAGCCAACTGCCCCTGCAGAGAGCGGAGTTGCTTGAGAGTCTTTGGGGGAGGCATTTCTCTAATTGCCTTGATTTTCGCGGGGTCAATTTCAATGCCCCTGTGCCTTACCACGAATCCTAAAAACTTTCCAGAAGATACCATAAATGCACACTTTAAAGGGTTCATCTTCAAGGAATATTTCCTCAATCTTTCGAACACAACTCTTAAGTGCTCAAAGTGTTCATCAATTGATCGGGCCTTAACTACCAAGTCATCCACATAGCACTCAACTATCTTGTGAATTAAATCATCAAATATCTTGGTCATTGCCCTTTGGTAAGTTGCCCCTGCGTTTTTCAATCCAAATGGCATTACCTTGTAGCAAAAGATACCTATTGGTGTTCGAAAGGATGTGTGCCTTTGATCTTCCTCATCCATAGGAATCTGATTATATCCTGACGACCCATCCATGAAGGAATACACCACAAAAGAAGAAGTGTAATCGACTATCAATTCAGTCACAGGCAATGGAAAGTCATCTTTTGGGCATGCCTTATTTAGGTCTCTGAAATCCACACACACCCGAATTTGTCCATTTTTCTTCTTCACCGGCACAATGTTGGCGACCCAAATAGGATTTTCTTCCTCCCTGATGAAACCTGCATCAATCAACTTCTTTACCTCTTCAATGACCTTTTCTTCAAGCTCGACCCGCATGCGCCTTGGGGCTTGCTTAACGGGTTTCACATTGGGATCTATCTTCAATTTGTGAGAGGCCAAACTAGGGTCAAGTCCGGGCATCTCTGTATAGTTCCATGCGAAACAATCTTTATATTCCATCAAGAGTGCTTTCAATTGCTCTTGCTTCTCAGGGGGAAGCGATGCACTTATAAATGTTGGTCTTGGATCATCCTTGGTACCCAAATCTATCTCCAAAAGTTCATCAATTGTGTTCTGGCCTCCTTCCTCTAATTCTCGAGGAGCATTCTTCGCAACCTGTATGAACTCTTCTTCATTTTCTTCTGGTTGCGACTCAACGGGCGTTATACCCACCATGTGGCACTCAACAAATAAGACCTCTTCTTGGGGCACTTGAAAACCTAATCCTTTGGTCTTTTTAAGCTTTCCATCTGGTCCTTTAACCCACATAGATTTCTCACTCCATAATTCTTGAAATGCCTTCGCACTTCGCCTCGAAATTGGCTCCAAACAACGGGCCTTTTGAAATAAACCTATCAACTTCTTGTTATAGTGACCCATCACCTCTATTCTTTCACACTCATCGTCTTCTTCCTCTAGCCATTTCTCCCAATCATCAGAGCAAGCTGCCCCATCCGATGGCTCCACACTTTCGGCCTTGTAGAATAAAATTCCCTTATGGAATACCATCCTCTTTTGGACTTTCTCCACTTTAGGAGGAACATAGAAAGTTTCCAAATCTTTTATTTGATTCACCTCTCTCGGGGTAAGTTCTTTAAAACAACCCAGTGGGATTTGCTCTATAGCCATCGAGTCTTCACTTCTACCAAACCCCCTGTCAGAGTCAGTATCATATGCATAGACTACCTTTCTTTGCTTTTGATCCTTATTACTCGCCCCGCAAGGATTTCCACTTCGATCCTCTTCTTCTTCTTTTATATAGAGCGGAGTCTTGACAGCACATGAGGTCTTGGCCCTCCCTTTCAGGATCACTTTTTCATTATCACCTCCATCTTCTTTTTCGGCTCGCCATCTCATTCGGGGGGAGGTACTCCTTTGCGAAGTTGGAGCATAAAACCGCTCAATCTCCTCCAATTCCACTTCATGTGCCCCATAATATTGTGGATCTCCCTTGATTGTCTTTTGTTCACCGTCATGTATGTACTTGACACATTGGTGGAGGGTGGATGGCACAAGATAATTCTCATGCAACCATGGTCTTCCTAACAAAGCCTTGTATGATGTATCGGCATCAATTACATAAAATTTGACCAAGGTCTCGAGCTCTCCAAACTTCATAGGAAGAGTGATTGACCCCAATGCTCGTTCAGAGTTTTGGTTGAACCCATGGATATAGACATTCTCGTCCAACAAACGCCTTCCTCCCAAAGCCAATTGATTCAGTGATCTCAAAGGCAAGATGTTGATGGAGGACCCTGGATCTACCAACATTCGGCTTAGTTGATTTCCATTAGTTTTGCCTGTAATATAGAGTGGTTGGTTATGCTGAGCCTTTCCCATCATTAAGTCCACATCAGTGAAGGTAATCTGACTTTTCGGCTCCACATAAAGGGCCTCAGTCATATGCTTCTCCGCTAAATAAGCTTGGAACTTTTCGGGCTCTTGCAACACCTCCATCATTGTGTCTCTAAGCTCTTTGGACATCATTAGCGCCTCAAATACACTGATCAGTGCAGGTGTACGCCTCAAATGAGCCAAGATGTTGTACTCTCCAACAGCATCTTTTGCTTTTTGACTTGGCCCCGGCTCTTCAACGGTTTCTTGTCCTTTGCCTTTACCTTTGGCCTTTTCATTCTCCTTGGGCGCTTGCCTTTCAGGGATATTGGTGCCAGACCGAAGATTTAGGTGACACTCCTTTTCTTCAAACATGCCTTTGGCAAAAAGACCTTGATATAACACATTGTCTTCTTCTTCTTCAGAATCGTAATAATAAGTGACAAGCTCCCCTTCTTTTCCTTTTGTTTCTTCTTGATTAAGTTGCTTCACTAACTTTTGCACTTGACACTCTTCGTGATCAGATTCATCACTTACCACTATAATGGCATTGCACTCCACATTACGCCTTTCATTCCTCTTTTGAAATACCGCATTGGCCTGAGCATGAGGAGCTGGCTCTTGCTTGAAACTTTGGGGTATGATAAGGTCCCCTTCCTTGATCATCCTCTCGAGAATATCTTTAAAGACATAGCAATCTCCAACAGGGTGCCCCAAGACCCTATGGTAAGCACAATAAGTTGGGTCATTTACCTTATTTTGCTCTTCAGGTCTTTTGCAAATAGGCAACTCTATAGCCTTCCCCTCCAACACTTGTTTGAGCAAGGCCGCTGTCTTTTCTTTCTTGAATGAGTATGGCTTACTCAAGCGCTCATTCAAAGGTGTTCGAATCCAAGTATTTCCACTACTTCCACTACTATTATTGTTTTTATTTCCTTTAAAACCACCATCTCGATTAGTGGAAGCTTCATTGGCCCCAGCTATCTTAAGAGGACCTTGCGCTCTATTGCCTTGATCATTTCTATTATTGTTATTGAATCGGGCCTCTCTCGGTGGCCCAATATGCACCACTCTCGCCACACGAGTCACGAGATCTTCATAGGTGTAAATGTCACTTCCAGATAACGGCCTTCGAATCCAATCATCCAAATTTCTTATCAAGAACTCTACGGCCTCCGCTTCGGGCATCTGGTGCGTGCACCTGATATTCATATTTCTCCACCGATTAATGTAATCAAGTGGTTTCTCACCTGACCTCGGCTTTTCACAAGCCAAATCAGCCATACTAACTCTTTGGGTCACCATAGCAAACTTAGATCGGAATATCTCTTCCATCTCATCCCACGTTTCAATCGAGTCATTTTCAAGAGAAGAGTACCACTCAAATGCGGCACCCGTCAAACTTTGGGAGAATTGCCTAAAAAGGAGGGCTTCATCACAAGAGGTATTGCCACACGCATTCCTAAACTGCACCAA
The DNA here is from genome assembly GCA_027725995.1 of Rhynchospora tenuis. NCBI lineage: Eukaryota > Viridiplantae > Streptophyta > Magnoliopsida > Poales > Cyperaceae > Rhynchospora > Rhynchospora tenuis. Next base: position 52,695,406 of record CM050889.1, on the reverse strand, counting down.
ATGCTGATCAGGAGTGATACCCTCTTTTCCCGTGCCATCAAAGAGATTGAACTTCGGCACTTGGTATCCTGAAGGATAAGCAACTTGTTCGTACTCCCTTGGGTAAGGCCTTCCACACCTCTTACGAACGTTAACCAAACGACCCGCTCCTGATGCTTGGAGCTGCTGATTTATCATATCTTGAATGATTTGTTTGGTTGGTTCTGACTTTCTTGCCCCTGTCCGAGATCGTGCCCCGAGAACTTCATCTTCCTCGGACTCATATTTAGACTTGCTCCTCTTTTCTTTAGAATGCTTTTTATACCCTCTTTCTTCTTCTTCTTCTGACGACTCATATTTGACCTTATTCTTCTTTGTTTTAGATGATTTTCTTTTGCTTTTCTCTTCTTCCTCATCAGATGTCTCATATTTGCTCTTACTCTTTCTTTCTTTCACAATTTTCTTCTTGCCTCTTTCTTCTTCTTCATCAGAAGACCCATACTTGCTTTTACTCTTCCTTTCTTTTGAAGTCTTTTTCTTGCGCTTACTCTCTTCCTCTGAGGAGGAAAAGTATTCTTTCTCAAGCTCTCCAAGCAAATTCTTCTTCTCCAAAAGTTTATACATTTTCTTAAGCAATTCCTTATCTTTCTCTCTTTCATTCATTAATTGAGACATCTTCCTTTCATTTTTCTCCATTATACTCATCAATCGAGTGTTCTTCCCTTCCATCCATCGCTCTTTTTCATCATCACTTTCTTGGGCGCTCTCAATTAGCACTTCTTCTTCTTGGGGGATATTGTGACTTGAAGACGTAGGATCTTTCTTGTCTTTACCATCCTTTTTAGTCAAAATGACTTCTTCGTCACCAACCATATTCACAAAGGCATGCATCTCATTCTCCCCACTTATTCTAATCATGTTCACGTAAGCATGAACCACTGGCTCCTTCTCACGCCAAACTAAGCGCCTCTTTTTCAATTGTGACTCTTGACTAGCCACTCCAACAACCAAACGAGTTTCATCCTTGGGTACCCATATTTTCTTGGGCCTTGTTTCATTCCTCAAAGGTCCTAAACGTTCCTTTACAGGAGTGGTAGCTCTTTCACCTCCTTTCTGCCCCAATCTCTCCTTCACAGGGGTTGATTCTCTTTTTTGCCTTTTCGGCCCCAACCTCTCATGGACTGGTACACGGGGGAATACAAGTCTTTCTTTAACCGATTGCCTCCTTTGAGGATTTCTGCCCCGGAACTGGACCTGGTATTCAGGAGGAAATTCCTTCATTGTTTTCAACACCGCCTTAGGAGAGTTCTTCCGAACCAACCTAAGAGGCGCAAATGGATTGCTGACTGGGAGATTAGGCCTCACCTCCAACTCATTCTTATACGCTCTCTGTACTTTCTTGATAGTCCTTGTGCCTTGGGAGACTGGCATATACACTTTTCTCACTGTTGCATTCTGACGACGTCGGTGCCTCCTGGGAGAAGATGTTGATCCTGGGTGAGCCCTCTTTTGAGGTACAAGAGCCCATGCTTCCTCTTCAGTACCAACCTCAATAGGAGTTTCAGGAACCCGAGAAACCGCCAATGGTTCCACTTGAGGCTCCTCAACAACATGAGCAAGTTGAAAGCTCCCATCCTTTACTTGCACTATAGGCACAAAAGAGTGCCCATATGGCATAGCCCCATACATGAACTCATGTTGATAAACGATCGGTACTCCGCCAATCCTGAACATTCCTGAAGGCTTGCTCATGTCAACTGGTGTAAACGCCATTTCCTGCAAGAGAACACCTCGAAATGTTATGGTTAGCAATGTTTATTTAATATTTACAAAACGATTTCCTAGCCTTATGCATTTAATCCCTTAAATCTCAAAGATGAGAGGAGAAAGAGGTCCCACCGGGCGTGCCAGAGAATCTGTGGTGACTTTTTCGTCATTTCTCGAAAAAAATAGGGTTTCCTCAAGAACGAGAATAAGTCTTAGATTCACCCCTCACAAGCCTGGGTTCAAGTACTGATGCCTCTTAACGACCAGAGAACATCGACTAGGATCCATTCTCATGAGGGTTTATTAATTTGTGGATCCTTTCTTTCCAATAGGCGCAAGCCCCTATTGTTAATTACCCCGTGGTTTCCCACGAGAACCTCTGATTAAGAGATTCAAGGAATTAAATATAATAGGCTAGAAAATCGTTATTTAAATGATTTTGTGTTTAAGTTAATTTTGGGGCTTGGACCGGGCTCAATTGACGGTACCAGACTTAGTTTGACGGGACCCAATTGAGTAATTTATTCCTTTTGGGCTTAGACCGGATTCAATTGATGGTACCAGACTTAATTGACGGGGCCCAATTGAAGGTGTCTAAAATGCATCTAAAAATAAAGCTATCTAAGATTAAGAATATCTGAGATTAAGGATAATTAAAACTAAAATTAAAATTACAACTAAACAGCCTATTTGAAATTATTACTATGAGTGTGATTTGATTTCATGGTCCTGGACCATTTAGGGACTCAAAGGATCGGTTTTCGGCCATTTAGGGGCTTGTGAAAACGAAAAGATTTGATTTGATAATTCTCGGCCATTTAGGGGCTTGTGAGAACAAAGGATTTGGAATTCTCGGCCATTTAGGGGCTTGTGAGAACAAAGGATTTGGAATTCTCGGCCATTTAGGGGCTTGAGAGAACAAAAGGATTTGGAATTCTCGGCCATTTAGGGGCTTGAGAGAACAAAAGGATTTGGGGTTCTTGGCCATTTAGGGGCTTGAGAGAACAAAAGGATTTGGGGTTCATTTGATTTGATTCAACCTTGACATGATTTGATTTGATTTAATTTGGTTTGATTTGATTTAGTTCAATTTAGTTTGATCTTTTATTTGGTAAAATTTAGGTTGATTCATTAAACTTAATTTTGGATTTAATTTGAGTTAATTGATTAAGTCATATTTAAAGTGATTTATTTGATTATGTTTTATGTTATTTACTAATTTATTTGATTATTTATTATTCACTGGCTATTCATTTATTTATTTATTGAATTATTTGATTAGTATGGGTCGATTATTTATTTTATGATTTATTTATGATTTATTTATAATTTATGATTTATTTAACATTTACTTATTATTACTTATTATTTTAAAATTTACTTAATATTTGTTTTTTTTTATTATTATTATTATTTAGGAATCTTATTAAAAATAAGATGAAATTTCTAAACAAAGCCAACTCTATTTTTGATTTTGATAATACTTGACTAGAAAATCAATAAAATTACTTAGAAAATTTATTAAAGTATTTGATCATTTTTCTAGGATTTTAAAATTGGATTTTCATAATGAAAGATACTTCAAAAATAAGAAACTATTTATTTTGACAAAATAACATATGAAAATAATATTGGATCTGGTTTATTTAGATTTTTAGAAATTTTTGGATAGTTTATTTGGATTTTTCTGAGACTCCTACTAATTTTGGTGAATTTTTGAAGTTTCAATTAATTTATAAAACTCATTTTTAAGAGAAAATACTTTGAAAATACAAAATAGGTACAAATTGACATAATTTTATATCAAAATATCAGTAAATCTAGATTCTACAGATTTTTAGAATTTTATGGATATTTTATTTTAATTTTTCTGAATTGTATACTATTTTTAATTAATTTTTGAGATTTTTAGCTGAGGTGGAAATTTCTGATTGGTCCACGTAGCGTTGACTGGGCCAGATTGACGCTGACTTCGTCCTGGACTTCGTGTAGCGAGTGATGCAACCTGCCACACGAAATAAGCCACAGAAAATCCGCGAAGAATCGCGTTTAAACTCTTCTCCCTCCGTCGAGGGTGGCCTTTTTGCAGAAAGGCCCTCGCTTCTTCTCCGGCCAAATTGCGACGATTGCGGCCACCATTTCTGTCGATCCAAGGTTCGTTGAAATCGTGGAGGTGAGAGGAAGCTATTTGTGGTATCGAATATGGCTTTAGAAGCTTGTACCGCCGTGTGGTTCGTTAGGAGTCTCGGATCTCCATTGATGGCGATAGATGCTCTCTGGCCATCTTCTCTTGCCAGTTCTAGGTTTGTTACACTCAATAAGATGTATTAAAGACTACTGGAGGGTCAATTTAGAGTGGAGGAGCTTGGAAGAAGGTGAACTCGACTGAGCACCTCAGCGTTCGTTTGAGGCCAATCTGGGTCGACGTTGTGGGGCCCACGGAGAACTTTTTGGCTACCAGAGATTACTTGAGTAGCTCCAGGGGTTCAAGTTAGTGAACTTCAGGCCTTTATTTGGTTTTGAATCATTTTAATTTGACATGGGAAGCAAGTAGGCAGAAGTACTCATCTTTTACATTCTAATTCCTTCTCTGAGTTGCATGTAGGTGTACTTACCACTGCTAAGCTCGATTTGATACTCCAATTAGGTCCAATTACATGTAGTTTGAGTGTTTAAAACATCATAAGAAGCAAGAGCAAGGATTCTTGCACCTTTTCTTTATTTTCAGATTCATTTTTGTTGATTATACCACTGCTTTTTTTTTGATATTCTTGCTTGAGTTACTGAAATGCAGGGAAATGATTTGAGACAGTTACAACAAGCCTGTGTAATGCAACTTACAAAATTTTTGCCAAATACTTAGTCATTTAAACACATTCTGCCAAATATAAAATAAATAAGAGAGCTACTTTATACCTATTCTAAAATTCTGAAAACTTGCTAAAATGCCCATGAACATATCAATGACCTTTCTGTATAGGTAATTTGCATAAGAATCCAAGGTTTTAATAAATGTCAACTTATTTCATAAAAATACCCCTACTGCCTTTTTAAAGCCATATAAAATCGTATAAAATCCATAAAAATAGAAAACTTGCTCTGTACTGTCTATGAAGTTCAATACCTGCTGTCAATGCATGTTTCCTATACTTTTATGCAAACAAACCCTTAAAATTTACCTATTTTCTCTTCTGGACAGAATTGAACACTAAGGCACTTAAGCATTTTTGTTGAAACCACATACTAAATACTTAAAGCATGTATTATTATTGTTATATTAGAGCTCTAACAGAATTTGGGCAGCATTTCTCCCTCATTTTTGTTTGATGAGGTCTCCTATCCATGGCCGAAGCCATGGAGAGGGAGATGCTACCCAGGACCTGATGATACACCAGCCGAGGTAAAGAACTAGGATTGAGGAGACCCCAACCGAAGTATAGAGAGCTAGACCTGAGCAAAACCTCAGGCAAAGCTAGTGTCAAGTGATATTGAGAAGGAACGAAAAAGGGAAAATAGAGGAAGAAGAAAAATAGCACTCAATTGCCACTTCAAATTGATTTCATTAGTCTTAATACATCGGATTACAAGCGGGAAATCACTCAATTTTTCTTACCTTCTCCCTCCCTTTCCTAACTGTTTGATCAAATGCCTCCCTCTACTTTTTTTTGTCTAAGCTCAATTGAGCGTATTTGATTTATCTAACCTAATACACCCTTGCGGCTACCTCTCCTCTTCTCCTTTTTGTCGCCTCAATTGAGGTTTATATAGACTTAAGGCCTAGGGTTTCACCTCCATGGCCGAGACGATTTACACCATCTGATTTCTCTCCAACGGTTGATCTTCAGCAGCGCCTAGGGTTTGGTTTCGCAAAACCGTGGGCGAGAGAGGCTGGTTTTGCTATTTGTGGACGAGGAAGATGCCACGTCGTCGAGAAGCGCCTGGTTTCACCCATTTACCCGGCGTCGCGCGGTAAAACCACCATTTCATTTTTACCAGGGAGAGGACGGAGCTGACAATGCGGGGCCCACCTGTAAGGATTAATGAGAGACAAAGAGATGGCTGGACTCGTTTCACTGTGAGCTATGCTGAAGTTTCATCTCTCTTTTACCTCTTGGCCCACGAACCGAGTGCATGGAAATCCCATTTATGGGCGCGCGATTTTTAAACCCCAGCGACATCACTCTTCCTCTGGGATCCGATACAATGGGTTGGACGCGCAAAAACCATCGATTTTTCTGGGATTTTCCCTTCATTTCATTTAAATTTCCACTATTTAATTGCTGCCCAATTTCAATAAATCATTTGGAGGCCTTTCCAAGGGTATTTTTGGATGAAATTTTATGGGTAGGTTCAGAAAAATATAAGGGATTTTTTGGTTCAAACAGATTTGTTAAATTATTTATGGATTTATTTTGGAAATTTTATAGATTTTTAGGTTTTCTTTGTGAATTTTGGGGTTTCTGTAGATAATTTTTGAGTTTTAGAACCATGATAATTCATCATAATTCATGGGGGATTTTTGGGTATTTTTTGAGAATTTTAGGAGTTTGTTTGGTATTTTTCGTGGATTTTTGAGCTTTCTTGGATTCATTTGTCATAAAATAGGCTATTTATTTCATGCAATTTGGCACAATATTTTTGGGTCAAACAAGAACAAATTGAACCCATTGATCTCTTCTCCTTTCTCCCACGATCCTATTGAGACCGATATCGACTGCAATGGTGGCCTTTGCTGCCGTAATTTCGCCGGAGAAGAAGTAGGGACCTAACTGCAAAAATGCCACCTTCGACGGAGGGAGGAGGCGTTTAAACGCGATTTCGCGGGGATCCTCTGTGGCGAAATTCGTGTGGCAGGTATAATCACTCGTTACACAAAATTCAGAGATTAGTCAGCGCCCACTACCCAGTCAGCGCATACGTGGACCAATCAGAATTTTCCACGTCAGCAAAAATTTCAAAAAATTAATTAAAAATAGTGTATAACTCAGAAAAATTCAAATAAAATATTCATAAAATCCTAAAAATCTGTAGAAACTAGATTTACAGATATTTTGATATGAAATTATGTCAATTTGTACCTCTTTTGTATTTTCAAAGTATTTTCTCCTTAAAATGAATTTCATAATTGTTAAAAACTTTAAAAACTCACCAAAAATAGTAGGAACCTCAGAAAATTCAAAATAAACTATCCAAAAACTCCTAAAAATCTAAATAAATCAAATCTAATATTATTTTCATATGATGTTTTGTCAAAATAAATAGTTTCTTATTTTTGAAGTATTTCTCTTATGAAAACCCAATTTTATGAATTCTAGAAAAATGGTTAAGTACTTTAATAAATTTTCTAAGTAATTCCGTCACTTTCTTGTCAAGTATAATCAAATTTAAAAATAAATTGGTAATATTTATTTTAATAAGATTTCAAAAAAAAAAAAAGATAATTATAACAAACCATAAATAAATCATCAAATAATAAATAATATTATCATAAATCATAAATAATAAATAAATCTTAAGATGATAAGTTAAAAACAAATAATAAATAAATGAATAAATAAATCATAAATTATAAAGAAATAATAAACAAATCATAAAATAAATCATAAAATAAATAATAAATAAATAAATAAATACATTATAAACAAGTAAGTAAATAAATAAATAAATGAATAGCAAATAAACAAATAAATTAATAAATAACATAAAACATAATAAAAAAAATCACATTAAATGAGACTAAATCAATTTAACCCAAATTAAATCCAAATCAAGTGCAATTTAAATGAAATCAAATTAAATAAATCAATCTATGGTCAAATCAAAACAAATCAAGTTAAGTTAAATCAAATTAAATCAAAATAAGTCAAATCAAATCAAATCAAATGAAACCCAAATTCTTTTGTTCTCACAAGCCCCCAAATGGCCGAGAATCCCAAATCCTCTGTTCTCACAAGCCCCCAAATGGCCGAGAATCCCAAATCCTCTGTTCTTATAAGCCCCTAAATGGCCGAGAATCCCAAATCCTCTGTTCTCACAAGCCCCTAAATGGCCGAGAAACCCAAACTTTTCATTCTCACAAGCCCCTAAATGGCCGAGAAACCTAAACCTTTTGTTCTCACAAGCCCCCAATTGGCCGAAAACCAATTCTCACAAGCCCTCAAATGGCTGAGAATTTCAAATTCCCTTGTTTTCACAAGCCCCTAAATGGCCGAAAACTGATTCTTTGAGCCCCCACATGGCCCAGGATCATGAAATCAAATCACCTTCCTAGTAAAAACGCATATATAAATTTCAAAGTAAATGTTTTTAGCTTTAGTTTTAGCTTTGGTTTTAGGCAATCTTTCGATAGCCTTAGTTTTATATGCATTATAGATACTCTCAATTGGGCCCCGTCAATTAGGTCTGGTGCCATCAATTGAATCCAGTCTGAGCCCAAAAGAAATAAATCATTTGTACCTTCAATTGGGCCCCGTCAATTATGTTTGGTGCCATCAATTGAGCCTTGCCTAAACCAAAAATCATTTAAATAGCGATTTTCTAGCCTATTATATTTAATTCCTTAAATCTCTTAATCAGAGGTTCTCGTGGGAAACCACGGGGTAATTAACAATAGGGGCTTGCGCCTATTGGAAAGAAAGGACCCACAAATTAATAAACCCTCATGAGAATGGATTCTAGTCGATGTTCTCTGGTCGTTAAGAGACATCAGTACCTGAACCCAGATTCGTGAGGGGTGAATCTAAGACTTATTCTCGTTCTTGAGAAAACCCAATCTTTCTTCGAGAAATGACGAAAAAGTCACCACACCATTTTCTTGATTTCGGCCCAGAATTCACACAACATCATAGATGAACACACCAAAGTATGTTACATTATTTCAAACCACTATTTACATAAGTAGTTTTCAGTAAAAGAAAAACAAATCACACCGTAGTGCTACCAATCCCGGCTTATTCGTACACAAAGGACTGGTTCTCTCAAGCTAGCTATTTACATATACTACAAAAAGTAAAAAAAAAAACCACCCGACTTTCCTGAATGCCATGACCGCTATCCCAGAACCAAACTCCAGTTCAAAATAAAAGAAAACCAGCACAAAACCGACACTGCCCAAACCCACTAACGGACACACCAGAAAAAGCACACACATACTGGACAATCCTAGAAGAAGCTAGCGATCAGAACGCTTCCTCTTCCTGGGAGTTAGCCTCCGGCTCTGGCTCAGCCTCGGCCTCGGACGCTGGAGATGCAGGAGGCATCTCAAAATACAGATAAGCCAGTACCTCGGGCAGCTCATCCAGACAGATACACAAAACAACTTCACAATTCAAACTTGGGATCCGTACCGCAAACTGAAGGTAACTACATTCAATAGTAGCAATAGTACTACGCCTCACTCCATTACGCCTCTCCTGGAACCCCCAAGCGATGAGGACACATGCAAAACAAAGCACAGAGTGAGATACAATCTCAGTACGGGTTTTAGTTCGAGTACGCGGAACTCAGTACGAACCGTGTAACGGAATCTATTTCCCTTTAAATAATAATCAACAAAGTTTACATTATTTATAGAAAGTTTCAATACCGTTGGTACCAGACGAAAGGGTCCGATGACCGGCATACTGCACCATGAATATGCACAGAAACAACCAAGCATAATTATTTAACAGTAATTGTATTTACTCAAGCTCTTATCGGCCGGTCAGATTCAGAAAGAACTTTTCCCAAACCATAGGTCCAACCCTAGGTACAGATGTCAGAGGGAATTTCCAGAAATAATAGCGCTAAAATCCTGGCCGGGTAGGTGGCCAAACCATACTCCGGAGAGTAACACAATTCAAGTTTATATTATGCTATTCAGACTGGATGAGAATAGTCCGATTAAATTCTGAGTCAGATTCTTCGATTACAACCGAAGATTATGCAACATAGTCAATTTACGGAAACCATTCCAGTCTTTGGGATTCTGACTTTCCAAAGTTATCAAAGAAATGATAAGTCAGATCCAGGCTAATTACTAGTCAAACGGACAGTTTGATTCAACATGAGTTTCATTTGTTCGGGATTCCTTAACAATTATATGCATTAAATGCAACCTTATTCTCAACATGCAATGCATGAACTTAAAGATACCGATATCCGAGTTTGAATAAAGAAACCGCGTAAATTCCGCACCTTGCTGCTTACTGTTCCCTTGGAGTATCAGGGTCCGTGCCTGTTTACAAACCACAGATCAAGTACCGTTAATATTTGTTTAACGGATTTCTTTAAATCTGAGTCTGGTTCCTAACGTTTAACCGTGACTATCATAGTTTGGTTTACCAAGTCCTGTATTTACCGTAATTATGTTGAAACCATTTTAGTTATTTCTCCAATCATCAGAAACTATGCCTAACGTTTATTTCCTAATATCGAAAATTATCATCAGATACATAATACAGAAATATCAGACAGAATTAGGAAATCGTTAAGCACAATTCAAACAAAAATCAGAAAATAATAAATCAGAATTGTTTTATTTTGGCGGGATCAGAAAGTCTGGTTTATTTGCCACGGTATCTGTTCTTTAATTACGCAGACTATTATCATCATATCCCAAAAAAAAACCCACAGATTAATATTAGACTATAGTTAGTCTATAACAAGCTCAACAGAACCCGTCATTAGCATACAGATATTAGATTTTAATTGAATCCGAAAATCTAATCTTAATCACTATACAATTAGCCCACAATTAGATTTATTCCCGAAATAAATAAGCCCAAAGAAAATCCAGCCCAAACTTTCTTTTTTTTTTTCAGCCCACAGCGAAACAAAGCCCAACAGAACACAGCCCGCGAACAAACCCAACACACCAGCCAAGTCAACCCAGTCAACTGGGTCCAGTTGACTGGGTCAAACCGTAACGGGTCCGACAAACAGTGTTCGGATCCGATAAGTCATCATTTTTTTCAAATAAGCCCACAGAAAATTAATAAGCCCCTCAATTTCTCAGTTTAGCCCACAACTTTTAGTAGAAGCTTTCATTGTCACAAATAAACCCCTCAGACTTTGCAAAATAGCCCTCAGAAATTATTTTTATTGCAGTTTCATCCCTGGGCATCGGCAAGCATACCAGAATCGTACCAGATCGCCAATCTTTGTACCAGTGGCTAGTACCACTATCCCAACAGTCCCTATTAGCCACAATATGCATCTATCATGCAAGTTATATGCTTAAAAAGCATCATATGCCTCAGTTTACACTATATGCATCCGAAAGTGTATATATACAAATATGAAAATGCATGCTCATGATTTTCCTTCACTGTCATCACTCTAATATGCATCAATACCTCACATAAACCATATAATTCCCTTCCAGTCATGCACTAGCATATTTATATGCAGTTTAGACTCAATATATGCATAATACCCCATTAACAGCTAGTTTAGTCCATGAAACCACTATATACAAGTTACATCATTATGACAGACATCATAAACAAACTTAATATGCATAACTTACCAGCTAACAGTTCCTATAACTCATCATATAAGATATACTAAGCCAACAGCTCATAAAATACCCAAGTATATCATGTACCCATGACAGATAGCATTTATATGTGTCATATATGCTTATAATTACCATTAATATGCATGAACCTTATGCAATCACTGTCTCATGCCCTATTATTATTGCCTTCACCATTAAATCCAAGTTTAATGTCCTAAATAGCATGATGCACAATCATATCACTGCTATCCCCTGAGTATATGCTCATATGCACATATTTATGCAATCTAGCTTACCAAAACCTATTATTAAGCCTCAATTAGCCTCAGAATTAATATTCCTCATCACAGGCTTCCTCATAACAGAAAAATCAGTAAGCATACCCCCCCTCTAAACAAACTACAAGTAATATATCGCAAAGCCACTAAAGTAAACCTTGTTACAATTGCATAAACACCAGATAAATCAGTTATATCGCTACATAGCCACAAGTTACAGGCCAACACAGATGACAATCCAAGCACAGAGAAATCGAATACAGGGACCAAGATTTATACCTAACTCGGAGGATTTAGCAAGTCGTCTCAGGAATTCAAGCAAAACCAAAGCCAAGATCAGGGTCAAGCAAATCAAGAACAAGCTCAGTTCCATCCACCTATTCCTCACGACAGTAACCAAAAATTGATATCAATTCCTTAACAAATTGATATTAAATTTGACAAATCAAAGGAAAGGAAACCATTACCGTCTCCACAGCCGACTCAACCCTCGTATCTCCTCCTCCCCAATTAATCCCAATCCGAAACCCCAACCATATAAAGCAGCTTACCTCGACGGCTTGGGGAGAAGAGGACAAGACGGGGAGTTGCTGTGGAGCTCCGCATGGCATCCACGTAACCCCTCCCTCTTAATTTCTCTGACAACCACATCGATCGGAGGAGAGAGAGGAGGTGAACTCCTCGTGCTAACACAAGGAAGAAGAAGGAGGTGGCTACAGCTCAGTGGCTAGCCCAGAGGCGCTGAAATTTCAGCCAACCCACACACGACACAGAGAGGAGAACAGAAGAGTGGGCTCGACTGAGCGTCGAAGCAATCGAGAGAAGAAGAAGAAAGCCAAGTCGGAAGAGAAAGGAAGGAGAGACGAGTGTCTCTCGGAATTTTTATTAAAATACCCTCAGATCTTTTGTGGCAGAGACATTGTGGCTTATGGTGTAGCAATCAACTGACATACCCTTAATTCTAATGATTATTTCTCAAATAAATCAGTTGGTCTAATCCAGAAGTTAGATATTTGTGGCAAATATACCGAGAAATTCCATAATTTAAACTGAACAATTCCATGTTCCCAGATCAGAAAATCCCGCAACTTTTACTGTTGCAATAATTTATTTAATTTAATTTCTTGATCATACCGCTAGTTATTGGTATTTTCAGACAGAAAAGGACTTGGTTACCATACTACGGTCACTATTGTTACATATAACTATTGCTAGAATGATCTTTATCGACCTATACACAGCTACAAGCGAGAAGCCGTGCTTTGTACATGGTCAACTTGTTATCGACTTAGACATAGCATCAATCATGAAATTGTGCTTTGCACATAGTCGACTTGCTATCCATATATATCTTTCCTTTAAAGATCTAAATGTTCTAGATAGATCGCTCCTTCATGAACATCAATCAAGGTCTATACCTTGTTGTTATATATATGGATTGCACTTGAAGATCATATAGATTCAAACCATACTTGTGGAATCGGATATTTCCATCGGTTCTGTATTTATCAACGGATCCTCATATGTAAAGTACGAGGATGTTGTGAAACCTATGTACTTTTCAGTTAGGCAATTCACTCTCGTTGATCTTTGTAGGATTGGTGCTTGAGGTCCATAAACTATTTCTACAAGAACATGTAGAATAAGTTCTTGATCCCTAATATATTGCACGAGTTTTTCAAACATCATCCATTCGTGAGATGTTTGAGTACTCTTTAGAAGCGAGCGTGCTTATAAACTTCTTCCTTTCACAACTGCTTGTGAATTAAGTCCCGCTCAACTCGCACTAAACACCATGTATGGAGTAACAAGTTTCCCATAAAGGTACTTCTTGTAGTGACGCATAAACTCTTTTAATGCTCACTTTACTCCCACTACTTCTTCTTGAGAATGTTATTCCTTAAGATTATGATTAGCAACAACTACTTTGTTCTTATCACGTTCGTAGAAGTAGTACCTTTCGGTTAATTCAAGATATCCTACAAAATATTAAGCGTCTTATTTGGATCCAAGCTTATCAATCAATCGAACATTGAAATAAGCTTTTCAACACCAAATCTTGAAAAATAATGTATCTAGAGATCGAATCTCGTAAGATATTTTTCTCAATAGACTTCGATGGAACTTTTATTCAGTGTAAACAATATTGTCCTCAAACACAAATCCCTTACATGAGTCGAACAAGTCAATTTAATTTATTATCGATCGAACTATATCAAACAATATTCGATACCTTCATCCTTGGATACATTTTTCAATGTTCCTCATGGAGCGAGTAGTGAAACGTATTTCATACTCTTTAGGTAATATATCAAACTATATGACTTAACTATTTACCGTGATCCATCTTAAGACTTTTACTTTTATTGAATGGTATTTCAACTTTACTCTTGAAATCCTTTTGATCTTGTCAAAAGATTCAAACTTATACCATATCAAATAGATACGTTAATATCTACAATGATCGTTGGTCAAGTGGTAAAGTGTCAACAACCTTTCAATTACACAAGTACTTATAGGTCTATATACATCAATATGTATAAGTCTTAATAAAGTTACTTGTCATTTAAACCTTCGTAGTTCAAAGGCGCTTTTGTCATTTTAACAAACACGATTCGCATGAATTTCAATTGATTTGCAATCGAATTGATTTACGAGCTCCACGTTACGTAGACTCTCATAATGCGATTCTTGTTTATATTCGACTAAGCGACTAATTTACATAAAAGTCAAATACTTTATGTGAAGTCTTACACATTTGTCATTCAAAATTTGTTTATCTATTTCAAGCAAATTCAATCAAGATGCATGAAATCTTATAACAATAAGAGAACAACATTTCTCTATTACAAAACATGATCATCCATCATCAAATATGAAACGGATATAAGGTTTTATGAGATCAAATTCCTAAACAAACTCTTTATATAGTAAAGATAAGTCTACATATTCAATGGCAGCATCTTAGACGAATAAGTCATTTCCAAAACGGAGTTTACTTTACTTATCTCGAACTTTCTCTTATTCATCATTGCCTACACATTTCGTTAAATGCGAGCACATGAACTAGCACCTAATTAATAGTGTGTGATATCTCTTTTATTTGCTGTTGTTTTGACCGTACTTGGCACCCAATTTTGACGCAAAACATATTATTATTTGACATTTTGCTGTGTTTCTCCAGGTTTTGGCTTTGCCGCCGCTTCTAATTGTTTCACACAGGTTTTGATGAAGACTCAGGGAATAATGGGCTCAAGGAAGCTTGTCCACGCTTATTTGCACGCCAGACGACTCATTCCTGGCACCCGGGATGCATTCCAGACCGACATGCGGGCCACATGCCACGATCTAGTCAGTTCGGACCTCGATTTCGGGCTCTCCACGCCCTGTTCGACCTGGACAATCTCCAGTTCGGGTCGAATTATGGGCCGCAGCTCCCATTCCACTCCAAGCCCAAATCTTCGATCTGTCCAGGTTGGACAAATTCTGTCCAGGTCGAACTGGACTATCTCCAGGTCGAACTGTGGCCCAACCACGCGTCTGTCTTCTCCAGCCTGGCTCCAACCCGAACTGACACGTCTCCAGGTCGAATTGGCAATTTTGGCAAGGATCTAGGCATTGAATTCCATGGCCTGGCCTCCCCAGAGGGCAGCTGGACACCCTAGCCTGCGCCCCAAGTTTAGGAGAGGCTTTATAAGCTCTCCTGCAGCCAGACAAGGGTTCTTCTTCTGGATTCCCACGTTTTTCCCAGAGACAGCCCCATTTTCTCCTCTTTTCCACTTGATTCCTTCATCCAAGACTGAGATCTCTCCACTGCCTTGAAGCGACGGCGGCAAGCGGCACCGATTTCCCACGTCCCCACCTTTCCACTGCCATCGAAGAGATAGATCTGAGCGTTTGAGGAGTATTTCGGTTTATTCTTCTTATGCACTTTTCTTTATTTTCTATGGCTTGTATCTTTACTAGTATTTCTTTATTTTCTGCTATTGTCTGTTTAGAGAACATGTGTGAGTAGTTTGCTATGTCTTAGGGTAGGATTTGATGTAAGTTTAGTATGAAGTTGTGTTGAATGATTGGCTTGATAACTTGACTATGTGATTTGATTGCTTAGTATTATTTCTTATGCTTGTTAAATTCTGTTGCTTGATCTGTTTTGCTTCTGAATCTTAGGCCTGGTTTGGTGAAGCTTTAAATTTGGATCGTACAACTTGAATTGAACCAAGTACTTGGGGTAAATCTGTGACTTGGAAGAGTTGATTAGTTGAACTGAAAGGTTAATTTCTAAATAGCTTGAAAGAGCATTTAGATACCCTTAGAGCACAAGTAAATCAAACTTAAGAACTCTAATTCCCGACACGAAGTTAGATTAGTGAACTTAGGCGGGCTAGGTAGAGTCCTGTGCTGGGTTTTAATCCAAAAGGCGAAAGTTGAGGGTTAGAACTCGTGTTACAGCCGGTCCGGGCCCTGAACGTAGTCCGATTCAAGCCTTGAATTCGTTTCCAGACTTTCTGTTCGACCCGAACAGGTCTTGTCCAGGCTGGACAGGAGTTTGAAAGCGCAACTCAGTCCAGGCTGGACAGGAGTTTGTCCAGGTCGAACAGATTCTGTTCGGGTTGGACAGAACCCCGGGATCCGGTGTCTCGTGGTTCGTTGCGAGAGCAATTGACCGAGGAGGTTCCGGTGCTAAACCTAAGTCGTTTCCGATCCCTGGGACGCCTTTATTTGTCAGAAAAACCCCTAAAATATCTTTGTTGTTTGTTTTCCTGTCTTTTGCTTTGTTTAGAATTGTTTTAAAGAGTTATTCCAGAGTCGGAAAACACCCAAAAACATCTATTTTACTGCATGGTTACTTTTGAATTGTTTGAATCAACCTGTTTTTACTCGTCTAGCTTTTGAAAACCAGCGAGTCCAGTATTCATTAATCCGTCCCTTGGGTTCGACCCTAAGCTTAACTGAAACGACTAGTGAGTTAAGTTCTAGGTACAAATTTATTTGATATCTGGTTCCTAAAAACCCGCTCATCAGTGTGAATTAGAGATAGTGAGATAATTTGAACGACAAATATCTTAAGGTTTAGAACATCATGGTATTTCGGACAACCTTTCAAATGCCTCCCATAAATGGCAAATGAAACATCTCATGTGACACACGGTCACTAGTGAGGGTCTCAAAGTTTCAACTCATATCTTGGTGAAGTATTCCTTTAATACTTAACCAATTACTTTTAGCACTAACAAGTGTGCGAACAATATATCCTTTATCCATAGAAAGAGATTGTATGACAATATCAACAATCCTTGATATTGGAGATCTTAATATCTCTAGTTATCAATTAGCTACTCAAACCTTTCGGTTTGCAAGCTAATGAAATATTTATCTTCTTATAAGAAGAGTCTTTTGGTTAACTCACACTCTATTACTCGATCATAAATGATTGAGTCTACATTTACTTTCTCTAAGAACGTCTTCTTGAGTAAATGGATGAGAGTGTAGAAGTTTAGTCTAGTCCTTATGAATTTTCCAATTCAAAGGTCTAGAACTTCTAAAGGATATAAACATTCGCTTTATTGAATAATTTTCGTCGAAACTAATCAATCATTGCGAAGTTATGTTCGGGAAGTCGAGGAACATTTTTGGGATTAAACTTGCTCAAGTTTCTCATTTCCAAGAACATGTCTTAGAAATCGACGTTACTTCTCCAAGTAAATCTCTACTACTTATAAATGCACCTAACAAACCTTGTAAGAAAAACCAGATAAAGGTTGTATTATATCCCTAATATCAAATATTGGTCATTGATTTTGTTGATTTGATCAGATCTGTGGTCTTGATGGCTTTATCAGATAAAATACTAGCAATTTATCTGAAACTGGTGAGGCGGTGGGACGTTTCATAACTGAAACGCTACGCTCCGCGTAAGCGGTTCGATTCGCGCAGCCGCACCTCTTTATTTTTTTTTCTTTTTTCTCTTTCGCAGCGCAGTGCGCACTCTTCATTTTTTTCCCTCTTTCACAGCGCAACAAAAATGGAAAATTTTCCTACGCAACAAAAATGGAAATTTTCTGCCGGCAATTGCCGGCAATTGAATCCACGCATTACTTTTTTTTCCCTACGCTTACCCTCCCCTCTCAAAGAATTGCTTCTCTCTCCTGTACCAAAATCATTATCCTTCATAACTTTCGTGCGCAAGGGTTCATACTTCAGAGAGATGCGCGATCGCCTTGACATTCCTTTCCATCTTTTCCTTTGCCTTCGCTTCGCATTTATTTCGCTAACCCTAAGTCCTTGATCAAGCCACCGCCTGTAAATTGAGATCTAACCTGGCGTTTTCAGATTTCACCGCTCAAAACACGGTTGCTCTCCACCGTCGGATCCTCTAAGGTAACTTATGCTGCTCCCATGATTCTCTCTTCTCCTCTCTTTTTATTTCCTTACCCTTCTCTCAAAGTGGTGAACAATGATAATTTCTAGATGGATAAAGTACTTCACGGATTTCTCTTGACGGACAAACATGGCGATTGTCCGAATTGAATCGGCATGGACGAGATCAATGGAGTTTGGTGACCTGAGGAGACAAATCAAGGTCGGAGATGTGATCATGGCCAACCATGATAGGCACAATCGACGAGCTGGCCGATGGCTGGTATCGAGTGTGGAGTCTGGAGCCATCACGCGACCTGGTAAGAAAACGAGTTTAATTTTTGTTGATTGGATTTCTTTGTTCTCAACAGCTTATTGAGTGTAAGTGCCTTTGCTCTCTTGATGCTGGTGCCATAATTTTCTTTGTTGATTTTAATGATGATTTGGATATAAATGACATGTTGGTTTTCTCCTATCTTTTTGGATCTGCTTGTGCGAAGCCTTTTGCCTTTATGTTGGTTGAAATGGACAGTTTTGAATTGTATCATGACAGCAAAATAAAAGTTTTACCAGTATCCAGACCAAATTGTTCCAAGAGATTGCAATTCGGTGAGTTTCTTTTTTAATCTTTTTTCCCCTCCTCTTTTGCATGAAATAAGATTAATTTACCAAAAATGGTTTCTATTACTTATACCAATGTAATGGAGTCTGTCTATTACTCATTCCAATGTATACAAAGGAGAGGTATAGGAAGCTTAATATAAACCTAATTATGTACTTTGATATTTTAAAATGGAGGTAATTTATACGGGCTTTGATGAAAAATGATCAAATTAGCAATTTTGTGATTGTGTATATAAAAACCACATATCAAAGGATGGATCTGGTTGTATAAAAAAAGTTATTTAAATATAATGTTTTTTTCATAATGCATGGATGTGTCAATTTCAGCCTGAATAAAATTTTGAATGCAAAGAATAAATTGATGATTTCTTTCTGTTTATCAGATCATTGATCAATGGATGCAACAATCTAGATCACTCAGCACGTGTTTGATTCTGCGAGGATCATACTGGTAAATGATTGTGGTTATTTATTATATTGGAAGGATGATAGTTAGCACGTTAATTTGACATTGGATCTTAAATGTATCGCACTGAAATAGAGATTATTATTGACTATAATCACAATCCAATAGCCTAAAATGGTAGATTATTGCCATTATGTGCCGTTATCAAGTTGGTGTTGTCTATTGGTAGTTCACATCTTATTTCTCTTTTTCTGAAATAGCCATATATAAGGATTGTGGGGTTGGATTCTTTACCACATGCTATTTTACCAGTCCACCAGATTCTTTCCAGGCATATTAAAAACTATGGTTGTTTCCAGCAGTCACATACATCTATTTTTAGGTTCACATACATGCTATTTTATGTAATACCAATTGCATTGTTGGAAATAATCAATGGTGTTGTCAGTT
This sequence comes from Rhynchospora tenuis, assembly GCA_027725995.1. Classification (NCBI taxonomy): domain Eukaryota; kingdom Viridiplantae; phylum Streptophyta; class Magnoliopsida; order Poales; family Cyperaceae; genus Rhynchospora; species Rhynchospora tenuis. The sequence continues at coordinate 52,676,043 of CM050889.1, read as the reverse complement.
TAGCAAAAAAACCATAGTTTTCAGTATGCTTAGAAACAATTAAATAGTTATAAACAGATCATACATAATTTACTAGATTTTCTGGGACAAGCAACATTGGAATTACATAAAATATTTTATTTTCACCCATAACTTCATGACATATCTAGGCGTGAGACTGATATGTTTTTTGTCTTTTTCTAGACCTATTATCTTCACAAATGAGACAGTTGAGGTGCGCGGCTAGCAGACACCAGCAATAACACGAACATGCTAAGAGCAGGAGTAGGGTAGTGACTGTTAAAATCCAACCACTGGCGGCGTTTTATCCAGTTATGTGAGGTACTTGACTTTTTATTCTTTTGTTCTTCTTGATTTTTTCATATCAAAATTAAGTCTTTTTCATTATTGGGAATAAATTAAGTCTTTTATTTGTACTCTATACTTTTTATAAAAATGCTATCTCAATCATTCACACATTGTTTTAAGCTTAAAAAAATATAACTAAGTCTTTTTCATTATTAGGAATAAATTAAGTCTTTTATTTGTACTCTATACTTTTTATCAAAATGCTATCTCAATCATTCACACATTGTTTTAAGATTAAAAAAAATATAAATAAAGATGGCTCATATTTTGGAGATATTTTGGGATATTGACACAAGGTTAGCTTGACTTTTCTTATTTTTTAATTAGATAATTTTCCTACTGACACAAGGTTACATCCAAAAGGTCATCATGGAAACTGGTATATCTCCATTCCAAATCATTTGTTGCACTCTGGTACCATTTTATTCTGAGAACTAATAATTTAATTCTGATAATTTTTCTCTTTGTAGAATTTGAGATTTTTATTTTTCTGATAATATTGACATTGACTATGCCATTTTCTTGTTGTCTCTGATAAATGATGCACAATTGAGTACCACGGTTGATGAGCATGCATTCTACTTTTTTTTTTTTTTTCAAATCATTGATAGTTTCAGTAATTGTTTCTTTGTTTGCTTTAAACGAGCTTCTAACCAATGTGTGCAAGTATGATATATTTGTTACTTTTTCCCCTTAATAGAATGAGTAATGAATAAATATAAACAAACAAAGATTAAAAGTTTCTTTTTTAAAAAATAATTTTTTGTAAAGGATTTAATATCGTTTGACTCAGTCAAGACCATATGAAAACAAACTCCATTTCAGAAAATTTCAAAACTTCCAGTCGATAATTAACTTGTGGTGCATATGTGGAATTTCCAACAGTAACCTGCGGATGCTATATCATTCTTGGAATAGAATTGATGTTCTAAACTGCTGAATGGTAAAAAGTTATGGCATTTGTTCAAATGAGTATAAAACATTTCTACTTTCTTTTCTTGCGTGTCATGGTAAGGAGATTATAACCTACTGATATCAGTTTCAGTACAAGACATGCTCAATTATTGTTTAGTAAAATTTGGTTTACTGGTGTGATCAGGCTAGGTCCTGACTGGTTCTTATTTCTTGACCTCTACTTGATTCATTGTTTGTAATTTAAAGGCTAAAATATATCTTATGTGGCTTCATGGAGTAGACGAGAACATGGGGAAGAGCAAGAAAATATTGGCAGCCATGTCAAAGAGAGAGAATGGACCGCAACATGTGGATAATAGAAAGAGTGATTGCTGCACTTGCTTTTGCCATTTTATGTGCTTTATTCTTAATTTTTTTTTCTTATTACATGATCGACAAGCTCCAGGTGCATCAATGTAATATTCTGATGGCTTTATCAGTTGATGGGTGTATTTATCCTTTGATGAATCAATAATATAACCCTTGAATCAATAATAAATACTTTTTCTTTACTGTAATATCCTGCAGAAAAACTCAAATAAAATCTATGCCAATTATTAATTACTATTTTGATTGATTAGTTAATTTTTTAATAATAATTACCTAATTAATTATTGCGTGTCGGAACCCCTCTCTCTCTCTGCGCTGGTTTCACCTCTCTTTATCTGTACATGATCTTTAATTGGTCAATCAAAATTACTAACCTGCTACTAAAAATAAAGTAACATATTTTATTATTGAGAAATGATTAGGCGCCTATATTAGGTACACCAGATCTACGCTGATCTTTTCCATAACTTGCCTCTCTTGATTTGAATTTAGCTGAAAAAGAAAGATATTAATAATAAAATAGAAATCTATATATCACTTGAAATCATTGGATAGAACGGAAATCAGAGTAATGATGATGGCATATTTAATGAATAATAAATTTTTGAACAACGCATTTAGTTAAATACAGATATGGAAACAAAATCGAATTTTTTTTTTTTTTTGACAAAAACATATATGGAAATTACTTGTTAAATAGGGAATCGCATGAACCTCACAATACAATTTTCTGACAAGATTAACTAGAAACTTTTATAAAGAACCGCTTTATATTATCATTTGCTTCACTTAAGCAACTAGAATTGTGGATCGCACTTGTTTTATTATATAGTATTGGACGTATTAAACAAATATCCAAGCATACATATGTTATTATTTTAATATTTATTTTTACTTAAGCTGTATGTTCATTTTCTTCTTCTTTTTTTACCAAAATTACAAAAGTAACTTCAGTTCATTTTTTTTTCATTTCGTTTTTTAAACCTAAATAATAAAGTAATTTCATATGGTCTGTTACGTTGTTTTTTTTTTTTTTTTTTTTTTTTTACCAAGGTAACTTCATATGGTTTGTTCATTTATTGTTTGTTTTCTATCTTTCCTCATTTTAATAAGTTAGAGGTACATGCTTGATTTGATCCTTTGCCTGCAATTCTTTATGTCAAATTCCTTCTTATTTAAGTGGAAGGAACGACATATATACAACAAACTTTATTTTCTCAACCAAAAGATTATCATGTATCTTAAAGAATTTAAATGTTAATACATATGTGTTAATTTAAATGATCTACAATTTCGATATTTTAACTTTACAATTAATATTTATTGCTCTCATATCACACTCACACATGCACTCACCACATAAAATTATCTTAATTTTTTTGTTTTAAAAAAAGAGGTCTTTGTCTTGAGAAGATCATTGTTTGTTACAATAGTGCAGTAAGAGCGATCCAAGAATTTTTGTCATATTGTATTATTTTTTTATTTTTCAGATGATATATTTTTATGTAATTTTTTTTATTGAGATACATATTTATTTTCATCGAATAATTTTTTTTAGTTGTTTACATATCTACTTTTGTTGATTCTACTTGCTTAAATTTGTGACTACTGCTGCTACCTTTTGCGCCAATCAAGAAAATTTTGATCTTAAATATTGAAAATGGACAACATATTCGTGTAAAATAAAATTTTCTTGTCTTAAAGTCCGCCCACACATTAGGTGGGCACTGCTGCTAGTACCTTAGAAACGAGCTTGTTGTTTTCAAAGATTGATCGCAATAAAATTAACATATTTAATATCTATAACAATTTCAATTTAAGATCATTTAGTTTATGCAATGTTTTGTTTATGGAATGATAAATAAAACTCCCACTACATTTATTTAAAGTCCCTAATGTTGTCGGTTTCCAAGATCCTCATTTTCGTTGAAATAGGGGACAGCGTCGGCATGACACCTAAAACAACTAGATAAGGTAGGTTCTCCAACCAATCATATCTTGTCCATATGATTCTTGATTTGTGAGATATCATATATATATCCACAAACTTCGTCCCAACGTCCAATCCGAGTGGGTCCGTTGTGAAGCAACCTCTCTCTATTTGCTCCTAGTAAATCCGATTTACACCCCGACTACAATGATGGACTACGATGTCCGCGTCGGCAGGAATGCATCAATAGACAATCAATTGTATTGAAGGGGATAGAGAGAAGGAGGACGATTTGGCTAAATCAAGTTAATTTGGGACAAAAGCAATTACGTGACTTTGTTTGGTGGTCGTGTAAACATACACCCATACCTACCTATGACAATTCAAGGCATTCACAAACAATCACATAACATAAGCATCTCAAGTATTGTCGTGGGTTTGTATGGCTCCCGCTTGCATTAGTCTTCGTCGCATCTCCATGTAACGAAACTAATCTAATCAAACCCTCCGACTAATTACTAAGATCCTATCTAATAATTAAGGGAAATAAATACATGTGATAAAATCCTAAAACCCGCCTAGGCCTTAGGGGCATGCAAGCCTCACAAGTTACATCAAGAATTAATCAATTATTAATTATCAAGGCACCTTAGGCCACATTACAAGCAATCACATGCATTCGCAACATTTTACAACACACAAGGCATTGACATCTTAAGCCATATCAAACCCACATCCTCCTACAAAAATAAGTTAGCACAATATACAAATATATGTCTAAGTTGTTCATAACTAGTGAGCTCTTAAGTGTCTTTGCGTATTGTTTGCTAATTTGTGTTCTTCCATGCAAAGAGAGTTTAACATTCAAACAACTAATTGCTTAAACTCTTTGATAAAATCAACATTCAAAAAATTCAATGGATGACAGCAAGGGAGTTCTAATCAACTTATCAACTAATTGATTAATTAGAACGAACACCTTTCATTCAATGGGACCCGAAAAAATCAAGAAATTTTTCGGTCTCCAAAAAATCCAGCAAAAATCATGAGCAATCCTTATTAAGAGACAAACTACCTGTTGAAATTTCAGGAAGAAATCATTTACCAATCGGGAGAACCAAAATTATCAAACTTCAGGTTGTGTATTAAAACACTGGTTTGAAGTTTCAGGTTTTGGCCTCAATCTTTTGGACTGTTTGACCATCTTCCAAAAACTTTTAATGCAAAAAAATTTTACAGTAAATAATCACAAGTACAAGGCTAGTAACCATGAAAGATTTCCAATTTTACTCATTCAAAATCATCAAGTTTAAGGAGTTTGAATACAAGTCCTCTGTTCTGTAACAGCACGTCGACGAAATTGATTTTGAGTGGTTGGGGTACCAAAACAGGTCCGATTGACATGAAATTAATTTTCATGGATTCAGAACTTCAAAAGGAAGATTTCTATTTAAACACTTTTTATATAAAAAGTCTCAATAAATACCAGTTTTTAAAATAATCCAATCAGTACAGAAAACCAATCAGACCGTTTTTGTCTTTCATTGCTTCAAATAAAATAGAAAGACTTCGATCCATACCATCAAATTGGTATGGAAGGAAGTACTCCAAGTCTACTTCATTTCTAGCCAATAAAATTAGGGTCTCTTTATCAAGATAACTCAGATAATGCCCACAAAACTCAGATCTGGTCGCACAGGAACCAGTCCTGCGCACCGTCACGAGAAAATTCATTAAAAATCCAAAACAACTAGGATTAAAGTGAAACCAGTGGGGAAATGCTCACAATTTATCCCTCTTTCAAATCCATTAAAAAGAAAAATCGAATCGAAAGCTCTGCTATGCGAAAAACACAGAAAACCTCAGAAAATACAGAGTTCCAGATAGCAAACAAAGACAGCAACTTAGTTACTCAACTAATTACACATTTCTCATCTAATTAATGCACAAAATGTATTAAAACCGACCATGTGCTCTGATACCACTGTTAGGAAGTGTTTAATTCTATTTTTGTGCCATCAAATAGTAAGAAATCACAACTAAACACAAAAGATCTAGGTTTCAATCAACATTCACAAGCATTTCAAGATGAGAGTGTAGGAAGAATTATACCTCTCACAAATGTTCTTGTGAGGTTCGATCCAACGGCACTTGGAGTCGATGGGGTGCTCGCTCCACCTCCTCCACCACCAATGGTTGCCTCTAGCCCACCAATGATCCACCACCAAGCTCAAGAGAATGCTAGTTTTCTTGAACCTCTTGCTAATCACATTGCTTCTCTACTTAACTATTTAATGGAGAGAAAGAGATGTGTGGTGCTCAACACATGAGCTTGGGAAGGGAGATGAGAGGGGGCAGCTATGGAGGCGCATGGAGAGAGAAAAAGAGAGGCTAGGGTTTCCCAAGAGATGACCCCTTTATATAGCCAACCACTCTCATCCATCTTTCATACTATTTACAAGTATGCCACTAGGGCACCTAGCTGAAATTAAAAGAGGCTTTATTGGGCTATTTCAAATGTGCAATGGCCCAATAAACTAACCCTTTAATTGCCTTTTCATCCTTCCTTAAATCGGGCCTTTAATTAACCAATTAAATAGAAGCCCAATTAGCTCAAACTAATTAAAGTGAGTTGAACATAATTAATTATTAACTCATTAATAATTAATTTAGGATTAGCTAATGCATTAAATTGTTTCCATGTGATCCTTTTAATTTAATTAATTATAACGGTTCATAACGTTATATAATTAATTAATTAACTTATCACATTTCACAATACATACTATTGTGAATAAACAATAAATGCACCAAGTGGTTAGAATCCTATTTGTGCGACCCTATTTGAGGATTTATACTATGTTGGCCATGGAAATAAATCGTTATTTATTTCCAATAATCATAAGCGGTATCTAGCAACACGTTATGACTCCCAATTCGTATAAATAATGTACTGTTACAATATCTCAATCCTGCATAAGAAATATAAGTATTTCCTTGTCTGATTCTTATGTCACATGATATCCTTGTATAATCCAAGATAGGAATGTGTCATTCTTGCAGATTATACATTTCTTGATCTAGAGTTGATTGTACAAGTTGGCCAAACAATCCAAACTCCATCAAGGGGCTCAAACATATATCATCACTCATTGAGTATATTAATGAGGGACATACGGTTTTCTTAATGAACAACTTTTCTCCGCACAATTCAAGAGAACATAAATAAAGTCCTTATAGCAGCCTTTATCAGGAATCAACGTTAGACGATATTTATTGAACCTATCCTCATGTGGAAAAATTGAGCATCTCAAACTTAGAATCAAACTGATATGAAATAAACAATGACACTTAACACAATCCAAATATTTATTTCATTGGGTCAAGTCCTGTACTATGTTCTACAACATATACATATGCAATTAAGTTGGTAACTCCTTACCTATGATTTGTAGAACTTAATCATCGCTTAACTTGCATACTAATCTTTTATGATAATTAATGTTCCTTGTTAATTATCAAGATTATGGACGATTTAGATTTATTATTGTCATTCTAATGAATGATCCACAGAGATCTACAATTCAGATCTTCAACCTAAATGATCTGTCAATAATAAACTCTAGGAACAAATGATCAAATATCATCATTAACATAAACTAAAAAAATAAGTCATTAAATATTGACTTCTAGGACATAACTCCAACAATAAGTGTCAGGGGAAGCATGATTCCATAACTACTTGTTATTAATTGATTGCGCTTCTTGCAAGAAAAAGACATAAGGAAGGCTATGTGGAATCCTTGGGTTTTCACTTTTCAAAGAAAGCATTAGCATCTCATTCTTTTCTTTCTTTGTCCCTAATTATTAATAAAGTAAAGTTGCTTGTGAACCGAGGCATCGTTCTCTTGCTTGGATGCCCAATTACTTTTGTCTCCTGAAGTTATTCCATATACCAATTGATTTCTGTGCTTGCTTGGTCGAATGTCACGGAATTTTTCCTTCCAAACGCACATATATATACTTGTTGTATGCTATGGATTAATACCACTTTGTGTCTATATTCCTCAAAAAAATTTCAAAAATAATTTCTATTTTGTGGCCACTTATTACGATCGTCTTTTAGGCCTCCTTGTTTAATTAAGAGATTAGAGATTTATAAGCAAAACTAAGAAAAAAAAATGGCGGAGGCAATAGTGAGTTTTGTAGTGGAGAAGCTTGGAGATTTGATAATTAAGGAGGCGGGGCTGTTGGGTGGGGTTAAGAGCCAAGTGGAAGGGATGCGAACTGAACTCATAAATATCAGGTTCTACCTGGCGAGTGCAGACTCCAAACGACGCAAAGGAGATGCAGAATCTGAACGGGTGGAGAACTGGCTGAATCAGCTCCGTGATGTGGCCTATCGCATCGAGGACGCCATCGATATTTTCCATGTAGAACTTGAAGATAACCATCCACAAGTTGAGTACATCCGGAGTCAGCAGAAAAATTGTTGTTATTACTTCTTGGGCAAACTCAAAAACCTATGCCATAAGTCCATGAAGGTGCCTGGCCTCCACAATCTTGGCACAGAGCTGGCCAACATCCAAAAGGAGCTTGACGAGATCTTTAAGAGCAAAGACAAGTACGGAATATCACCCCTTCCAGACCAAGCTGGCAGGGGATCAGAGCCCATCATCGACAATGTAGTACTGCCTAAACGGAGAGTCGCCTACCAGGATGTGGACGAAACAGAAACTGTAGGCCTGGATGCTGACAGAGACAAAATTCGCAAGCTGCTCCTTAGCTCTGAAGAAATACCAAGGCGTGCTGTCATCACAATCGTTGGTATCGGTGGCCTTGGAAAGACGACTCTAGCCCGCATGGTATACAAAAGGCAAGTGATGTACATATTTCTTTTTCACATTTTTTATTTGACTTCCTCCTTATATGCCAGTACGGCAGTATGGAAATGAAAAGATTTTGACTTAGTTTTTTTTGTTCTGTGTGAATTAATACAGATAGATAAAAATTATCATGATAATGCTGCTTCCCTTGTTATAATTATCATTACTACTAGTACAACAACCACAACAAGTCAACAATAATAATCATAATAACAAGGAATTGTTACGGTGTGTCATGAACATATTTGTTACCTAAATTCCAAAATAAAGGATATGTTGCATTATGAACTTATTTGTTAGCTAAATTTCAAAATAAAGAATTAAACAAATAAATATAATTTAACTACTTCAATTTACATACTGAAACCTCAAAACAGGCCGAATTTTACATTTTTTTTAATATTTAAGTAGTTTTTTTTCGATATTTTTTTTTTAAAATTACTCTTTTTGATACAAACTAATACTACAAAACTTTCTAAATACTGTAAATTTTTATAAAAATTTGAAAGAAATAGTAAAAAAAATTTAAATAATATAAAATTTATTTTTATGAGATTTCAATATATAGAGTGAGTTTATTAGATTAGATTTTTTATTTTAAGAAAATATGACAAATATTTGATGGTTTTTTATCCCAAGCAGTTGGGTTAGGCTAGAAATGACTCCTAGATCCTCGTCATTCCTTTTATATATGGTTAGGTTTTTTACACTGGCTCGCCAAGCCTATCACAAACATGCAGGCTTGAACCCTTATCGGGGTTTCATATCCCAACTTGTTTAGGATAAAGGACTTCGAACTTTTTGCATGTGTTCTAGTAGCTTAAGTAGTAAGAGCACTATATTGACTTCTAAGAGATCAAGGGTTCAAGAGCCACATGCTTGCGATAGGGCTTGACGAGACGATGTAAAAATGTAGCCATATACAAAAGAAATGACTAGGATCGGGACGTCATTTCTAACCTATCCTAATTTTGTTTGGAATAAAATGGCTTTGAATTGAAGTATTTAACTGATGACAAATAAACTCATGATGCACAAAAGGTCCATGCAGCATTAGCATTAGCATTATTATTACTATTACTATTATTACTCCTCTTCTTTTTCTTCTTCTTCTTCTTCTTCTTATTATTATTATTATTATTATTATCACCACCACCACCACCACCACCATCACAACCACCGCTACTGATGATACTACTACTCCTCCTCCTGCTGTATTAATTTATTCTTTTTTAGTGAAGAGACAATCATTTACTAAAAAAAAATTTATTTGGATGTTCGACAATATCCTTAAAAAAATTTAACAACTAAGGTTATGAAGCCCATTTTCCCGAATAGCCAATCGGGGCCACTAATGCTTGAATAATAAAATGTTAAACAACAATTTATTGACTCTTCTTAGAATGAGTTTATATAGTACTACGTTGTTAAATTTGCCGATCGCACCTGTTCAAACATAATTTCTTAAGGTATTTTTCTGGATAGGTAAAAAAAAACCCTCTCAATCGGATGGCCTATTACTCTGAAATCGAATTTAATGATTCTGATTGGCTATTTGAATCTCAAAAGTTCAAATTTGCAGTCTTATTGCTGATTTATTTATGTTGTGCATTTTATGGAAGTCAGATAGTCTTAATTTACTTATAGTATGTACCCCAGACGTCCATTTTTTTTCTTTTTTGATGAAAAGCAGGGTTCAAGCGTGCCCAAGCCCTAACTTTCGGTTAATAAAAAAGAAAAAGCACTAACTTTTGTAATCCAAATTTTCTTCTTATCTTCCATTTTTTCCCTCTCCTCTTTCAATTTTTTTACTTTTCACTCACTTCCTCGTAGTGGCGGAATTGTGATAGCTCTTAAAAGGGGAAAAAAATCAGTCAAAATTTGTAAAGAGACGTCGACAGTCAACTTTGGAATAGAATTTTAGATTAGCCCTTATTTTTTTCCACTGGACTTTTGTATGTGACTAGGCCAGACTGCCAGAGGAGGAAAATCGAAAAAAACTCATCTGGTCAAAATCAGCCAACACAATTAATGTAGAGAAATGCTAGAGTCCAATATATTGGACGGATGAGGTCCGTCTAATATGATCGTTTTCACATTTTTAAATTTCAAACGACCGATCCGAATTATTCAATATGTTCTCCATAATGAAAACTTAGAAGAAACCAATTTTTATATATATTTTTAATTTTTTTACTATTTTTTTGGTATTTTAAAAAATCGTTGTTATTGGAAGGTCCAGAACTTTTATATCATGAATTTTTTAAAATACCAAAAAATAAGTAAAAAATAAAAAATATATAAAAATTGGTTTCTTACAAGTTTCTAATATGAAGAACATATTGAACGGCTCTGATCGGTCGTTTGAAATTTAAAAATATAAAAACGATCGTACTGGACGGACCCATCCGTCCAATATATTGGACACTAGCATTTCTCATTAATGTATAATTACTCGTCTCAGTGCTCCCAAAGTTCGTCTAAATAAATAAAAATTACATCTATATTTTTAGGTTAATTTACAAATGTGAATGTCCTGTAAAATAAAAATATGACATTCGTTGGAATTAATTATTTATGTTTCTTCATCCTTGGAAGATTTTCTTGTCTCATTGATTGTATAAGCTTTTGGCACATTTTGTGAAATCAGCCTGATACATTAAAGTAATTAATGATTTCAAAATTTACAATTTACATACGCTATTTGCTAGTTTATTCGGAAAATTATGGCATCCCACCAAAGTAGTATACGCACTTATAGATCTGTCAACTTAAATCTTTTTATGAGTTGCTATTTAATAATTGTCTGAGATCTCAGTAATACTAATTGCAAAGTTTTTTGCTTATTTGTATATCCAGTGTGAAGGCAGATTTCGAGTGTCATACAATGCTTTCAGTCTCTAAACAGTTTAGTCTAATTGATCTCTTGACAAAGATTCTGAGAGAGGTGGTTGATCAGATCAAAAAGTTAAAAGGCACTGATCCTGAGAAGCAAAAAAAGCTTGAATTAGTAAGCAATTTCGATGGTAATGAACCTAAGAAGCAAGACGAAGGTGGTTTAATTAGCATGCTCAAAGAATTGTTAAGTGGGATGAGATATCTAATTATTCTAGATGATGTGTGGGAGGTTAAGTTATGGGATCAATTAAAATATGCATTTCCTGATGACAAGAACGGAAGTAGAGTTATGATGACCAGTAGAAATATCGATGTTGCTAAATATGCTGACTCGAGAATGGAACCTGTTGAGCCGAAATTACTCGATGATGAGGAAAGTCGTGAACTCCTCCTCAAAAAAGCACTTCAGAATCAAGAACTTAACGAAGTTGAATGCCCTAGTGACCTACATGAACTAGCCAATGAGTTATCAAAGAAATGCAAGGGCTTACCTTTGGCTTTGATAGTACTCGGTGGTATCCTTTCAACAAGAGATCAAACCCACCATGATTGGAAAAAGGTGTTGGACACAATGGATTGGCACCAAGAAGGAAAGGATTGCATAAATGTTCTAGCCATGAGCTACGAGGACATGCCTGACTATCTCAAGCCATGCTTTATCTATCTTTCTTCCTTTCCAGAAGATTATGAGATTTCAGCTCGAATTCTTATGAATATGTGGATCGCAGAGGGGTTCATACCAGAACAACAGAAGAAAACAATGGAGGAAATAGCTGAGATTTTCCTAGAGCAACTTTATCAAAGGTATAAATATTCCTACTTTCTTATCATGTACAAGACATTTGTACTTTAGTATTTTACAAATAAATATACAAACATCAAAGTAGAAGTAGTGGTCCTCGGTATATATGAACTACTGAGAGAGATTTATTTCAAAATTTGTTTTTTAAATTAAGCAGTGGTTTTTAATTACTTGATAAATTTTACTATATACTTATTTTATTAAATTAAAAACAAAAAAGTGTTTAACACAAATTCTTTCCTCTTTTGCATATATCTTTTCACTTATTCGGGAAAGAGTAAATTATTTCTGTATGTTGATACTAAATATATTAATTAAATCTACAGCAAATGCCCTAAAAATAATGTTAAAACCTTAGTATTCAACTTGATTAACCTATGAATTATGTCACAATAGATCCTTTTTTTTAAAAAAAAATCTAGTTTTTTAATGATCTGAAAATTATATATATATTTTTTGTTCGTTTCTTGTTTGTTCATATCTGTGATGGTAACTACTAATGAAAAATGGTTAATAAATTAAAAAAATTTCAGGAGTATGGTTCAGGTATCAAGTCGATACTCCAATGGTTCAATCAAATATTGTCGAGTGCATGATCTTCTTCATGACTTGGCGATGCATGAGGCTAGAAAGGTGAACTTTGTTACGGTTTTCCAAAAATTACCACAGGGCAGCCATGCCGACAGAGTAACCCGTCGTGTCTCGATTCAAGCTGATGAATCAGTTGACGACTGTAGCGAATTCATAAAGTACATAGGTCCAAATACCCGTTCCTTGTTATGGTTTGACCTTAATTTAAGGGATTCCATATCTGTAATTGATTTTAGACTACTACGAGTTTTACAAATTAAGGGTGGCACCAATGATTATGAGCTTCGAGGACTTGACGGGTTGATCCACCTAAAGTACTTGGGAATTGACTCGACAGAATTCGAATTTCCTAGTGATTTTCGCTGGGATCGTTTGAAAAATCTCGAGACGCTAATTGGGCCTGTGGAAGAACAAAAGGGCTTATGGTCAATCCGTACATTGAGGCATGTGATATCGAAATATACTTGGATTTATGGACCACAAGCCAGTGCTAACTTGAGAAATCTCCAAACCCTTACACCAATCTCGAGCTCCTGCTTAAAAGTGTGGCATAAGAATCAACTTCCCCTTTTAAATAACCTGCGAAAGTTCGGGCTTTATATTACACACGAGATAGAGGGCGTAGAGTGGGAGATGGTGGGCTATCTTCTTGCAACTCTGCCGTATTTACTCTCTCTAAAAATTGATTCTCTTCTAAGGAAATATAAGATCCCAAAAGAGATTGCTTACCCAAGAGGACTCCCAAATTATCAGAATCTAGAATCCCTTTTCTTGGATGGCATCTGGCCCGATAATGTCACTGTAGAGGCTAGCTTGTTCCCACCACATCTCATCAAACTCTTACTTTGTGATTCGCGACTGGCGGTCGATCCGATGCCAGAGCTGGGAAAGCTTAAGAGCCTAAGAAAACTTAAACTAGGAGGTGAGGTGTATGTGGGGGGAAAGGAAATGTTCTGTCCAGCAGGATTCCCATTCCCTGCGCTTCAAACCTTGGACCTTTATTGTCGTGACATAGAATATTTCACGGTGATGGAGGGGGTCATGCCGAAGCTTAAAAACCTCAATTATAGGTCTTCTATAAAGCTCAACTTGCCACCTGAGCTCAAGCACCTCCAAAGAAACAATTAATTCTTTGCTTAAACATGGGAATTGCTCAAGACACGACCACCTTTGCAAAACACTCCAAATTTTGGTGTGAAAAGACTAGATTACCCTCTGAGTGTTTGGACAACATAATTATCAAATGAGGGACATTTTGGTCTTTTTACATCAAAATTTGGAGTGTTTTGCAAAGGTGGGCGTGACCTGAGCAATTCCCCTTAAACATATAGTTCATGCCTACCTACTCGATCTTTTTACTTAAATTTCATTGTTTTTCTTTGTGCTAGCTGAGTCATACAGAATTTCTAGTTTCTTCGTATTGCATTATTTTTTTTTTATGATGAGCTTGTGTCGATTGTTCTATTCTATGTAAGTGGGTGTGATATGTAATTAATTGTCCCAAATTATTTCGATAATTTTCTTCATTTCGGGCTTAATTATTATTGTTGAAAACTCGTCCGATTTCGATTCGAATCGGCATAGTTGAACCCGAAACTGTGGGGGACGATCCGATTTTGAGAGATTTGGATCAGAATCGGTTGAGCTTCACCATTAATTAATAAGGTGAAAGGGGGCGTGGAGAAAGTCTTGCCGAGGCAGCTAGGGACGAGGGAGACAAGTTGGAGGTCGGTGGGAGTGGGATGGACCACGAGGCAGTTGACGCTCTCTCGTTGGGTGGTTCCATCGCTCTTCACAAGAAGGGGAGACGGGCTTGGGGGGATCGGATAAGAGGGAGAGGAGGAGAAGGGTCCCAACTGGACCTGTCCATTTTCCCTTTTATTAATTGATTTATGATCCAACAGTTTAGATTTTTCAGAGCTTAATTTGTTTGTTGTAATTTGTAAAGAGCATCGCGCAGTAAGTCTGTAACTTGACTATGTATGGATATTGTTCTTTAATTAATTTTTAATTGCTGTTGGTAACTAGCCAAGATGCCTTCGGAACAAAAAAGTATTTATACCTATATAAATGTGGAGAAGGTTAAGAAATTATATATATAATTAACAAAAACAAAAATTTTTCCATCCTTTTAATTAGTAGATATGTAATGTTAACATTTACGAAATTTGAGATAATATCGCGATTTCATCTTTGATTCATTATTATAGAAGTGATTCACAGTTTTAACTTTCGTTTTATTTTTTCGTAAACGTGACAGCAATCGTCAAGGTAAGTTTCAACTTTTCTTTACTCACACTAGAAAACTTACGTGTAGAAGAGAAGATCCAGTAATAATTTCTGAAAAATAAAGAATGATGTTGGGTAGAGAAAAAATATAGTGGAAGTTCATAAAAATATTAGATATAGAGATTTCTTTCGGGTTAGATTGAATAATTCACACTTACTCGAGTAAATCACAATGGTGCTGCACTTGACCGAACCTTTCATGTTTCAAATGATAGATTGCTCTCCTTTCTTTATCCGTATACGCAAGAATGTAATTTCTTTTCCTTCACCTGGGTAATAAACAGCAACTAAGTACTTTAGTATTCAGATATGATTTTTTCTTTTTCCTTGTAAAAACCGATTGTGTTTAGATTAGAGTCCTTTATTAGATAGATTAGTAATTTTTATAGCACTTGAACTAATTGGGAAATGTTTCATGAGACCTTGTTAGATTTACAAATCAGTATACAATTTTGACATCTCCTTGGTTCACATAAATTTTAATACTTCTTGAAGAGTTTCCTATGTCACTGAATTTATAGGGTGTAGATGTGTGGTATTCTGTGGGCTAAAGCTTCTATAAATAAATAGCCTCTTATTTCAAAAGATGTGTGGTATTCTGATTGTTTACAAAGCATATACTGTTACATTTGATAGAGGAGCTCAGGTAAGAAAAGTGTAGCATGATCTGAAGGGCAGTCTTCAATTACTTCTAAGCACCATGTGCGTGACTAAACATTCGCAATAGATCAAATCAACAAGATTGATATACAGATTATTTAAGCACCTTATAGCCAAACGTTGTATATTGACTAAATTGTAATTAACAAAAAACCAGCTAGCAATCATTTAGATAATTGTACAGATAACGAAGTCTTTGGAGACAAACATGCATATATATGATAATTGACGTAAGGTGAGCCGAACATAACCCATAAAACCAAGCGTGAGGTCATTGTAATTATATGATAAACCGGTATGAAGTAACAACTAAGAACGATTCACACAATGTAATAAGCCTCAGTGGTACCAAAACCTCGATGGTCTCCGTCATAGTACTAAATTATGCATCTTTAGTATCACCTGTTGCTTCCAATATCCGTCGGTACCAAACTCTCTCTTTGCCGTACCACATCAGTGGCTCCCCCACTGATCCAAGGCCACGCAATAGAAACCAAGCACACCCTCGTGCTCTCCTCTTCACCATGATTCTAAAGGAGCCAGAATCATCGACTGTGGTGATGGAGATCGCCGGAAAGCGTAAATCAAAAAGTACAGGGACCTAATCGACTAACGACTTAGCACTGGTGCTTGAAAATCTTGTCTCCCTAGTCGAACCAAGCCAACGCAACCCAAACTATTACCACCGCTGTTTTCTACTCAACTTCGCGATTCCAAAGAGACCAGTCGAGTCGGAAATGGCGGCCGGAGTCGACGAAATCGTGTCGGAGGGATTCGAGCGGAAATAAAAATAAGGGAGGGATGTAGATGTAAAATTCTGCTTCCTTTTAATCGAAACCAGCGCCAATCCCTTCTGCCACGTGGTTGCCACCTCAACTGGGATTCGTATCCTCTGCAGCGCGCTGCTGGCAGTGCTTTGATTCGAGCAGTTCGATCTCATCTCAACGGTTAATTTTTTTCAGGCCAATCGATTTGGTATTTTTCACGGGGCACCCATCATCCATCGGACGGTTGTGATGCAGTCGCCGCCAACCGCTGCGCTGCTGAGGATTTCGTTCCCAACGTCATGTGGGCTCCAAATGCACACCAGCTTAGAGTCTCAGACCTAGTTCGCCAACACCTCACCCATTTCCAGTCTAGGTGGCCCAATTGAATAATTCCAAAACAACAGAAACTTTAGAAATTTATTAAAAATAGTAGAAAATTAAGAAAAATTCAAGCCAAATATCCATAAAATTCAAAATGTCTATATAAACCAAATTCATTAATATGAAAATTTGCCAAAATATTTGTCTTTTGTATTTTTGAAGTATTTTCACTATAAAAATATTTTGTTACAAAATGATAAACACAATGAATCTTTTATAATAAAATTTTGAAAATAAAATCGAAGTACTTTCAAAAATTAAAACAATTTTCTAACTAAGTATTTTCAAATAAGTACTTTCAAAATATCAAAACAATTTAAGACTCTTACATTTCTAAAATCAAAATAAAGAGATTATTGAATTTATCGAAAAATCAAAGGTAAATAAAGTTCGATTCAAAATTGTAATTACTCTATTCTTTTTTTCTTTGGATTATTTGTTGATTTAAATTATAGTTGCGGCAGTTTCAAGGCTTTTAATTTGCTTTGCTGAAGTATATTGCAAAAAGTTTACTAATAATGTATCTCAGCTGTTATTTTAGTAACATCAACGGAAGCTGAAAATTTTTCTTTTGTTTTGGCATTAAACTGAAAATTTTCAAATTCTACAAAGAACTTCAAATTTCTGACGAATATGAAAAATAGGTGTGCATCGCACGATATTTTTGGAAACATGTGTTCCTTGCTAATATTGATTTGAACATCAAATATGTGATTTAATTTAAATTTACCGAGAGATGAAGTGCTATTAATTTACTTTAATATTTCTCCTCGAAAATATTTATTTTACTAGATATTTAAATATGTAAAGTTAATGTTCTTACTTCTTACATGCTACAATACTTATAATTAATTCTAAAAGATTTAAGTAATAAGTATCAGGGGAAGCACAATTTCATAACTAGTTATTATTAATTGATTGTGCTTCTTGCAAGAAAAAGACATAAGGCTATGGAGAATCCTTGGGTTTTCAAAACTAAGAAAGCATTAGCATCTCGTTCCTTTCTTTCTTTGTCCCTAATTATTAAAGTTGCTTGTGAGCGAGGCATCGTTCTCTTGCTTGGATGCTTAATTACTTTTATAACTTTAAGTTATTCCACATACAAATTGATTGCTGTGCTTGCTTAAATGTCACGGAATTTTTCCTTTCAAACGCACATATATATACTTGTTGCATGCTTGGATTAATTACCATTCTGTGTCCATATTCCTCAAAAAAATAAATAAAATAAAATTTTCTATTTTGTGGTCACTTATTACGATCGTCTTTTAGGTCTCCTTGCTTAATTAAGAGACCAGAGATTGATAAGCAAAACTAAGAAAAAAAAAATGGCGGAGGCAATAGTGAGTTTTGTAGTGGAGAAGCTTGGAGATTTGATAATGAAGGAGGCAGAGTTGTTGGGTGGGGTTAAGAGCCAAGTGAAACGGGTGCAGACTGAACTCATGAATATCAGGTGCTACCTGGCAAGTGCAGACTCCAAACAACGTAAAGGAGATGCAGAATCGGCGCTGGTGGAGAATTGGCTAAATCAACTCCGTGATGTGGCCTATCGCATTGAGGACGCCATCGACATTTTCCATGTAGAACTTGAAGACAACCATCCACAAGTTGAAAACATTCAGAGTCAGCAGAAAAATTGTTGTTATTACTTCTTGGGCAAACTCAAAAACCTATGCCATAAGTCCATGAAGGTGCCTGGCCTCCACAATCTTGGCACAGAGCTGACTGACATTCAAAAGGAGCTTGAAGAGATCCTTAAGAGCAAAGACAATTATGGAATATCACCCCTTCCAGACCAAGCTAGCAGGGGCTCAGAGCATGTCATCAACGACGTCGTACTGCCTAAACGGAGAGCCGCCTACCAGGATGTGGATGAGATCGAAATAGTTGGCCAGGATGCTGACAGGGACAACATTCGCAAGCTGCTCCTTAACTCTGAAGAAATACTCAGGCGTGCTGTCATCACAATTGTTGGTCCCGGTGGCCTTGGAAAGACTACTCTAGCTCGCAGGGTATACAAAAGGCAAGTGCTGTACATATTTCTTTTCTACATCTTTTATTGTACTTCCCATATGCCAGTACGGAGCAAAGGTTGGCCTGTAGTTATTTTTATTCGGTGTAAAAATAATTAATATGATCTTAATAATGTTGCTTCCTTTGTTATAATTATCATAAACTTAATAAATATCATTACTACTCCTATTATTAATTTATTCTTTTTGTAGTGTAGAGATATATAATCTGTTATGAGTTATGACAAAAAGATTTGGATGTTTCACAATATCCTAATAGAATTTGTCTTTCTTAACAACTACGGTTGTATCCCATTTCCCGAACAGCCAATTGGGGCAACTGATGCTTGAATAATAAAATGTAAAACAACATTTTCTTAATACTTCAGAGAATGAGTGTATATATATATATATTCATATACTAAATTATTAAATTAGCTGATCGTATCTGTTCAAATATTATAAGGAATGCTAAAATACTATGAAACCTCGTTGGAAACCAAATTTTATATTTTATTTTATTTTTTGAATTTTTGAAAACAGTTGTTATTTAAAGCTCCTGAACTATTTAGATAAAGGATTTTCTAAAAAACAGAAAAAAAAAATAGTAAAAACTTTTGTAAAAATATAAAATTTGATTTCCAACTT
Organism: Rhynchospora tenuis; assembly: GCA_027725995.1. Lineage (NCBI taxonomy): Eukaryota > Viridiplantae > Streptophyta > Magnoliopsida > Poales > Cyperaceae > Rhynchospora > Rhynchospora tenuis. The sequence continues at coordinate 52,656,547 of CM050889.1, read as the reverse complement.
GATTCAATATAAAGAAGATATGGAATGGTTCGGGTCGATCGTTTGAAGTACAAAATTGAAAAACAGTCGCGCACCATGGAGGACATGTATGCTACGCATAGCATTTTAAGCAATCCTTCTAATATAATTTCTTAAGGAATTTTTCTGGATAGGGGAAAAAAAACCTTCCAATAGGCTATTTGAATCTGAAATCGAATTTTATTTCTCAGATTGGCTATTTGAATCTCAAAAGTTCAAATTTCCAGTCTTATTGCTGATTTATATTTATGTTGTGCAATTTACGATAGTCTTAATTTACTTATACTATGGACCCCACACGTCGTCCAAAGTTTCTTTTTTTTTTTTTTCCCTTTTCGTGAAGAAAAGCAGAGGCCAAGGCCTAACTTTTGATTATTATTAAAAAAGAAATAACTTTTACAATCTAAAGTTTCTTTTTTATCTTTCATTCTTTTTCCTTTCCTGTTTCAATTTTTTTTTCTTTTCTTTTGACTCACTTTCTGATAGTGGCATAATTGTGACAGCTCGGGGGGGGGGGGGGGGGGGGGGGGGGGGGTTGTGATCAGTTAAAATTTTAAAGAACTGGTCAACTTGGAACAGAAACCAGTCTTAGATTAGCCCTTATTATACCACTGGTCTTTTGTATGTAACTCGCGCGGTCAGAGGAGGAGAATGGGCAATAAATCATCTGGTCCAAATTAGCCTACACAATTAATGTACTTAATTACTCGTCTCAGTGCTCTCAGAGTCCTAAATGAATAATAATTACATCTGTATTCTTAAATTAAATTTAAAAAAAATACAAGCATGAACGACATGAAAATTAAATTTAGAAATATGTTGATCTTCATCCTTCGAAGAATTTCTAATTCACAGTATGAGTATATGCTTTTGGCACATTTTGTTAAATCAGCCTGATACAATAAAAAAAAATTAAATTTACATTCTGTGCACGTTATTTGCTAGTTTATTCTAAAAATTAAGGAATCCTACCGTAAATATCGAAATCGGAGTCCTATATGTACGTATAGACCTGTCAAATTAAATCTTTGTATGAGTTTCTAATAGATATTTCTATAAAATCTAAGTTATACTAACTGCAATTTTTTTTTGTTTATTTGTATATCCAGTGTGAAGGCCGATTTTGAGTATCATACAATGCTCTCAGTCTCTCAACAGTTCAGTCTAATTGATCTCTTGACAAAGATTTTGAGGGAGGTGTTTGATGTAATCAAGAACTTAAAAGACGCTGATTCTGAGAAGCAAAAGGAGCTTGAATTAGTAAACAATTTCGATGGTAATGAACCTAAGAAGCAAGATATGGGTGTTTTAATTAGCAGGCTCAGAAAAATGTTGAGTGGCATGAGGTATCTAATTATTCTAGATGATGTGTGGGTGGTTGAATTGTGGGATCAATTGAAATATGCATTGCCTGATGACAAGAATGGAAGTAGAGTGATGATGACCAGTAGAATTCTCGATGTTGCTAAATCTGCTGACTCGAGAATGGAACCTTACATGCCTAACTTACTAAATGATGAGGAAAGTTGTGACCTCCTTCTCAGAAAGGCACTTCAGAATCAAGAAGTTAACGAAGTTGAATGCCCTATTGACCTACTTGAACTTGCGAAAGAGTTATCCAAGAAATGCAAGGGATTACCTTTAGCTTTGATAGTACTTGGTGGTATCCTTTCAACAAGAGATCAAACCCACCATGATTGGAAAAAGGTGTTGGGCACAATGGATTGGCATCAAGAAGGAAAAGATTGCATGAATGTTCTAGCAATGAGCTATGAAGACATGCCTTACTACCTTAAGCCATGCTTTATCTATCTTTCTTCCTTTCCAGAAGATTATGAGATTTCAGCTCAGATTCTTATGAATATGTGGATTGCAGAGGGGTTCATACCAGAACAAGCGAAGAAAACAATGGAGGAAATAGCTGAGATTTTTCTAGAACAACTTTATCAAAGGTACATATATTTTCCTCCTACTTTCTCATCGTTTATAAGACATTTGTCCGTTATTTTTTTATAAATAGATATACAAACATCAAAGTAGAAGTAGTGGTTTGGTATATATGAACTACGGAGAGAGATTTATTTCAATTTAAAAAAAAACTAAGTAATAGTTCTTAATTATTTGGTAAATTATACTATATATACTATTTTAATTAAAAAACAAAAAATTGTCATCACAAATTCTTTCCTCTTTTTCATATATGTTTTCACTTGCATATGTATTCCGGAAATTAAGAGTAAATTATTTGTTTGTTGATTTAAAATATACTAATTAAATCTACAGCAGATGCGCTAAAAATAATGTCAAAACTTTAATATTCAACTTGTTTAACCTATGAAATATGTCACAATTTTTTTTTAACAAAAATCTAGCTTACTAATGATGTATGATCCGGAAATTATTTTGTTATTTTTGTTTGTTTCTTGTTTGTTCCTATTTGTGATGGAAACTACTAATGAGTATTGGAAATAAATTAAAATATTTCAGGAGTATGGTTCAGGTATCACGTCGATACTCCAATGGTTCAATCAGATATTTCCGAGTACATGATCTTCTTCATGACTTGGCGAGGTATGAGGCTAGGAAGGTGAACTTTGTTGCGGTTTTCCAAAAATTACCACAAGGCAATCATGCCGACAGAGTAACCCGTCGTGTCTCGATTCAAGCTGATCAATCAGTTATCGACTGTAGCGAATTTATAAAGTACATAGGTCCAAATACTCGTTCTTTGTTATGGTTTGACCTAAAATTAAGAGATTCCATATCTGTAATTGATTTTAGACTACTACGAGTTTTACAAATTGAGGGTGACATCAATGTTTATGCGCTTCGGGGACTAGACGGGTTGATCCACTTAAAATACTTGGGAATTAGCAATAGATGCTTGGGTTCATTAACATTGTCAAGTGATTTTTGCTGGGATCGTTTGAAAAATCTCGTGACGGTAATTGGGGCCGTGAAAGAACAAATGGGCTTGTGGTCAATCCGTACATTGCGGCATGTAATATCAAAATATTATATTTTTGACGGACCACCAGCCAGTGCTGACTTGAGAAATCTCCAAACCCTTCAATGGATCTCGAGCTCCTGCTTTAAGGCGTGGCATAAGAATCAACTTCCCATTTTAAATAACCTGCAAAAGTTTGGGCTTGCCATGACAAAAGATACAGAGATAGAGAGCAAGGAGTGGGAGATGGCGGGCTATCTACTTGCAACTCTGCCGTATCTGCTATCTCTAAAAATTGTTGTAGATGGTACAATCCCGAAGGAGATTGTTTACCCAAGGGGGCTCCCAAATTATGAGAATCTAGAAACCCTTTTCTTGGTGGGCCTTTGGTCTGATGATGTCACCGTAGAGGCTAGCTTGTTCCCGCCACACCTCATCAAACTCACACTTGTGGATTCTCATCTTGCGGTCGATCCGATGCCAGAGCTAGGAAAGCTTAAGAGCCTAAGAAAACTTCAAGTAGGAGGTAAGGTGTATGTGGGGGGAAAGGAAATGGTCTGTCCAGCAGGATTCCTGCGCTTCAAACCTTGGACCTTGATTATCTTGAAATAGAATATTTCACGGTGATGGAGGGAGTCATGCCGAAGCTTAAAAACCTCATTTGCGAAGGTGCTACAAAGCTTAATTTGCCCCCTGAGCTCAAGCACTTCCAAACAATCAATAATTATTTGCTTAAACATATAGTTAATTACATACCTACCTACTCGATCTTTTACTTAAATTTCATTTTTTTTTTTTTTGTGCTAGCTTAGTCAATACCGACTTTCTAGTTTCTTCGTATTGCATTATTTTTTGTTATGATGAGCTTGTGTCGATTGATCTATGTAAGTGGGTGTGATGATGTAATTAATTGTCCCAAATTATTTTAATAAATTTCTTCAGTTTGAGCTTAATTATTCTTGTTAAAAAGTCGTTCAATTTCGATTCGAATCAGCATTATTGAACCCGAATCGGTGGGGGGAGATCCGGTTTTGAGAATTTTGGATCGGAATCAGTTGAGCTTCACCATTAATCAACGGCATTCACAAGGTGAAAGTCGTACTGACGCAGCTAGGAGTGAGGGAGACACTTTGGAGGTCGGTGGGAGGCGGTTGACGCTCTCTCTTTGGGTGGTCCCATCGCCCTTTGCTTCAGAGCACAAGAAGAGGAGACGGGCTTGGTGGGATCGGATAAGAGGGAGAGGAGGAGAAGGGTCCCAACTGGACCTGTCCATATTTTCCCTTTATTAATTGATTTATGATCCAGCAGTTCAGATTTTTCAGGGACTCGCATCCTCTGGTCGGCGCGATGCAAACGACCACGTGGTCGTTTGCCAATCAGAGCCGTCTGATTTAATCTCAACGGTTCATTTTTTTCGGGCCAAAAATTTTTTTCGGGAGTGGTGGAATGCACGGGCTCCTTTTAGCCGTTGAGATTAAATCAGACGGTCCGGATTGAGCAGACCACTGGTCTGCCGACCAGAGGATGTAACTAGCATATACGCCCATCCAAATTTATGGGGAAATTTTTAGGAAACTACTATTTTTTTTGATTGAAACATATATTACTGTTTCGAAGTCTTCAGTCCCTTACTCGTACCATTCTATAGTGAAATGCCTCTCATCTCAGTATTGCAATGTCCTAGAAAATACAATAAAGGGGAGAAATTATAACATTAAGGGAAGATAAATAATGAACATTTTATGAAGAGTTGTAAGACCAGAAATCAAATTTTGCCATGGTAAGTAACACTACTCAACCAATCCTTCTAAGTTTTGCAATTGTAACGTCCTTTTCTTGTTGTTCTGTTTTTTCCCCATAATTTTTTCTTCTTGGGAAAAGGTCTAAAGCAGTGCTCTACTGTTCTGTTATGCTTCTCTAATAATTCTCATATAATCATTAAATTACAATCGTCAAATTCAAGTACCACAGAAGAATTTGTCAAACTAATAATAATTAAAAAAAAAACGTAGCTGGTACAGTAGCTGTTTGGTGAGCTTTGAGCTCCGAATTAACAACATAAGAAATCAATCAAACATTAAAAGGGAGAGATACAGTATAAATAATATTCACTAATTGAAATTATTCAAAATAAATAGCATTCCTTAATTGAATTTGTTCAAATTAAGCATGCTAGGATTCTAATTCTTTAATGCGATCCATATCACAAGATATTTATGTAATATTCTTTACCGAGCAATTCATTTGCTTTTTTATTATCCTGCATTGAGGATAGAAAACATAAGATACAATAAAAAAAAATGGGGTTATTCTTTGGTAGTTAACTGCTTTAACTTTGTAGCTGTACCTTAGTACATACAAGGTATTGGTATTGTACCAAGGTTGAAAAAAAAAATTCATATGGCAATGTTCCAATAATAAAAACAATCTACTTGATCACAGTACCATGATAGAAATTCACATATCCTGTAGAAATTAAGATTTAATTATCCCATATATATCCCATGTTAAATAGGTATACATTAGAGCATGAGATAAATTTGAATCTTTTAAAGATAAGTTACAAAATTAATACATAGCATATTAATGCTATCTATAGCTCCATCATATTAATTGCATCCCTACATATTACTTAGTCAACCAGTTATCAATTAAGGGAATGAACGTTGCTATTGCTTTATTAACTTCTTTATTTAAAAGAAAAAAAAAATAATTCCTTGAGCCATAATGTAACACCCTGATTTTTTGTTATACCTATTTTACTAATTAATTTTATACCAAAATAATTATTTCATTGTATTATTATTAGTATTATTTTTATTGTATATTATTCAATTGTTCCAATTCCTTTTGACCCCTTGTTTGACCGAATTGAAAAAAAATCAACAAATGGTGACGCCTAGAATCCTCTGGTCATTTTGTCATCTTGCCAACCATTCCTAATTACCTCAAGTAATTTATTTGATTTTTATTTCCTTTCATTCTACCGAATTATTTTTCTTCCCGACAAATATGCACCATTTATCTCTACTACTTATAAATGCACGTAACGTATAGGTGTTACACGCTAGGTCTAAATAGTAAACAATTATTTTTGCCGTTGGATCGATTTAATCTGTGGTTGGATATCAATCGCCAGACGAAACAACACTATTATTTTGTTTTTCATCTAATATAGAAACAAATTGAATAACACATCTATTTGTATCGCTGGTAAATTAAGCAACATATTTTTATTGTTTAACATTATTTTGTTTCTTTATTTGCCCACATATGAGGGCATCTTATGCTAGTTTTTAAACTATTGCCTTAGTAATAACTACTTTCTAATTCTGTTATATTTCTTAATTATCTGATTTTTGGTTTGGAGTTCACGCATAATATATAACCGTTCCATGATATAACCGTATGATTTTACTTTTCCCATTAGCAGAGCGATCTTGTCCTATCCGATTTAAATATTAATTTCTATTTTGGTAACCGCATTTTTTTAACTGTATCTAATCTGTTCAAAGGAGATTTAATTTGTTTTCAAGGCCGATTATTTAATACCCTCATACATGCCCCTCTGTCTCGCCAAATTTCATGAGTTTTATTTTTCGTCTAAGCATTTCTGATCAATACACCATCGTTGCTCTTGTGTTCATGGTTTGAAAAGAACAAGAAATAGAGTATTTTAATCATCCGATTGAAATTGTTGATTCTCCATCCGATTGAATTTCGAGTTTCAAGTTCTACGTTGCAATTGTCATTTTATTCTTCTAATCCGATCATAAAGTAACCAGATTTCTCTATAATTTAATTTTGAGTAAATTTTTTCAGAAGTCACTCAACTTTGTATGTTGTCTAATTTTAGTCACTAAATTTTAATTTGTCTTTCCATAACCACTGAACTTTAATTTAGTTCAAATTTAGTCACTTGTTATGATTTTGTTATAATTCCGTTAGTTACTCGTGTTTGGGGTAAAATTGGGTGTGACCAATCATTTTTTTCTTTTTCTCTTCTCCCGGACAGCTTTATTTTTTTTTCATTTTCTTTTTTCCGTCTTTCCTCCTTTGATAATGGCTCATGCTGTTTATATTTTCATAAGAACTTTCAATTTTTCTCGTCTCTTCTCCCAGTTTCGGACTTCCACTTTTTCTTATTTCTTCCCAGCTTGATCAAATCAAACTATATTTCTAGAGTGCATTCTCACTTCACTGCCACCACCATCCTTCTGCCATGGCCCATGAATAGTAACCATCACAAGAGCAAGTGTGAAATCAACTCCGAATCCGACCAGTATGACGATTCCACGCAGAATGATATCCACCTCTCCCTCTCGAATACCTTGAGCAATCCTCCTCCGCCTCCGTCGAGCCTCTCGACATGCGCACCACCAAAAAGCTCGTCGTCTCCTTCGAGCGCCGCCACAGTGAGAATCTCGAGGCGCGCACGAAGCATCCCGACCGTCCAGGCCGTTTCGAGGACTCCGGGGTCTCTTTGCAAGAAGAACTCGACCACCTTCGCACCCTCGCCAGATGCCGGAGCTCTACCGAATTTGATCTCTCTCAACCTCTTTCCTCCTCTTGTCGCACGACAACTAAGACATCGCTGCTGACACAGTCTAGTCCTGCTCCTATCAGATCTCGCTGATGCGGATGAGATTTTAGATGACACTTGCGCCATTAGAGGAAGAGACGGAAGAAAGAAAAGAAAGAAAGAGGCATTCTGGAAAAAAGAAAGAAAAAATAAAAAGGGGACGATTCGTCATCCCAAATTTTACCCAGACGTGAGTAACTAATAGAATTATAACAGAATCATAACAGAATGATAAAATCAGTGTATATATTTGAAATTTGTGATTACCAATTTGTAAGTTGGGATAAACAAGTGATATTTTATTATTGTTCCGCTGGAGCTGTGAATTTAAGTTGATCACTGTTTATTTAGGATTTGATGTTAGTGTGTTGTATCATACAATTAAGGGGATGTTTGGATTGAGCGGGGATAAGAACAAGAATAAGAACAAGGGCTTGTTCTTGTTCTTGTTTCTTGTTCCAACATTTTCATGGAACAAGAACAAGGGCCCCTTGTTCTCCCTTGTTCTTATTCCCGGGGTGTTTGGTACCCTGTGTAACATGACTAATTGAAAAGAATTACATAATGGTTAATTATGTAAGTATCTATTTATATCTTATTTAAACTATTTTAATTATGATACAACATTAGACATATATAGTATAATAATAAAGTCGTGACGTTTTTTTTCTCTATTTTTTACCGCATTTCTATTTTCTATAGCATCCATTCAATATGCACTATTTTGGCAATCTAAAATAGTTTTTTTTTCTATAATTGGCCGTTATTTCTATAATTAAAAATAGTTTTTTATAAAATATATTAAAAATAATCTCAATCATTATTTAATTTATTCAAAAATCTAAGTTATTTCATGCTGAATTATTATCATCTAAAAAAACATATGCCGTAACTAGTATTAATTTTATGTTATAGCCAGAATATATTTAAAACAACTAGCAGAAGTGCCCGCTCAATGTGCGGGTGGACTTTAAAATGTGATATGTGAAAATGAAACTCAAAAAATAAAATTAACATATTTTTATTTTCAATATGCTTCATTTATTACGTAGTGCTCTTATTTTTTTATTTAAGAAATATTTTCATATATTAATTTTTTTTGTCTTGAAATTTATTATTTTACTGTGATTGTTTGCCACATAAACATTTAGAATCAACGAAATCACAATTAATGATTCATCAAAACTTGTATGAAAGATGATCGGTCTGGGAAACCAAGTCAAAACAAGTCCTCAGTATCACCGATGTAAATCGTTTGCAGTGATAGCTTAAGGGTCGAATCCACAAGGACGGACTGTTCAAGCTCTAGGACTTAACTAATTCTAATTGGTCTAATTTGGCGAATAAAAGTCGGTGGTAAAAATATTGGTAGAAGTTATCTTTTTTGGGGTTTTTCCGATAATAATTGAAATTAAAATAATTAAACTAAGCAATCAATAAAGAGTAACAGTTCTAAACAGTAGCAAACAAGGTTTAAAATACGAAATTCAACAATTTGGAAAAGTTAGGGTCAATTGCTACGGGTTCCTACTCCTGGCCGTGTTTGGTCGGGTCCGACTGAATTCAGACGGGTCCGACAGAACACGCCGCTAGTGCAAATTACTTTGTTAAACGTTCTATGTGACATGCAGGTTCTCGAATTGGTCCAGGGCTTACAGCGCTAACTCTCGTTCTTGGCTTAAACAACTGGGTTCAACTCTTCAAACCTCCTAAAAATCCTAAGTTTCAACTCTCGTTCCATGGCTTAGGTTTTCTAGGTTTGACCTTCTTACCGGTAGGACAACCTTCTTCTCTCGATCTCAGGTAGAGACACGTCTCTCAACTAAGTCCCGGGTTCACCTCTCGGCTACTACCAATCCTATAGCAAGTGATTGTAAAAAGGCTTAGAGTTCCGGTTCTTTCTACCTAGCAAACTAGACTCGGCCGCGTCTATTGGGTATAAACCATAGATCCAAGCAATTCACAAACAACAAGATTTAACAAGACAATCAAGAAAGCCAAAGCAAATCAAATAAAACGTCAACAAGAGTAAAGATCACATAGCTACCAAGTATCGGTTCCCTACAATTGCCCCTAAACTATAAAACTACTCACTAATCATCATAAAACAAGCACAAATCATCAAGTATACTGTATCAAACAATATCTCAAACCAAAATATAGAGTTTACAACAATAAACGAAGCAGATCCGTGGCAAAACAATTCCTGTCGGGTCAACAGAATCCCGACGGGGGTCTACAGAAACGCCCGGCGGCTGCTGCTCCTCAAAGTTGCTCCAAATCTTGACCTAAAAGTGAAAAGTTGCTTTCTCTCTCTTCCTAGGCGCCTAATCAAGCCAGGGACGCGTCCTGGGCGCCAGCTAGCAAGTTTCCAAAGTTGTTCTGGCTTCTTGGGCAAGAATCTAGCTTCCAAATCTGCTCTCTGTCCCGTTTCTGTCGGGTCAGACCAAATCCTGACAGAAGCGATTTTTCTTCGTATTCGAGCCCAAATTTACGCCAAATGCTCCAAAAACCTGCAAAACACAAAGGGCAACAGCAATACCTCTATTCTAACATAGAAATAACATAAAACAAACTAAAAACACAACTTTTTTATTGGAATTAGGGCCTAAATGGGGTTGAAATGTGTGCATGAAACCCCCCGATCAAATCCCCCCCAAACTTAAAATTTGCTTGTCCCTAAGCAACAGTTAGAACCAAAGAGAAGGATTTAGGACCAAATTACAATTGAAAAGTTGTTTCACTACAAGTTAAGAGAAATCTTTAGGGATGTTAAAGTCGTGCCTTTGAGAGTTTTTGGAATCGGAAATGACAAAGCAATTTCAAAACAAGACAATTCAATTTCAAGTTGAGCTAATCCATTTGTGATCAATCCTAGAGTCAAACTTGAGCTGTCGATCAGGAATCGTTTGCCTAATTAATAGGTCGGTTAATCTTTCAAAGAGCTTCAATCGATTTCAAGTCAGGTAGAAACGGGATCGAACCCCCTCAACTCAAATGACTTGAACTAACCCTAAGTCGTGAACCACATGTTTAGACATTTCGAACCACTTCAAACAAAAATAAATTAAAATTTAGATATTATGTTGCGGCGATTCATCGCTTAGGGTTTTATGCTATTTGGACTTGCATTTGCTACCAGCACATGACGCACTGGGGAGGTCGGACTGGTTTTTACGCCTTACCGCTACGATCCACTTGTGGAAATATTACGCCTTACCGCCACCACCCTCCAATATTTGTGGAATTTTCAAATGGAATTTCAAGTCCCTTTCGCACCCTCATGTTCGCAACAGGAATTATTAGGTGTTTTTGTGTTTTTGTGATTTTTTTTATTTTTTTTATTTTTTTTTTTATTTTATAAAAGCAAGATAACTTAAAGAAGTGGTTCGACTATTCTAAACGTGCAAGACACAACTTACGGTTAGACAAACCCTTGAGTTGAAAGAATGATCTTAGACAAATGGTGGTTGCCCTTTGCCGGCTCTAGCCAACGAATTCAACTAAACCCTTATCAAATTAACCACCCCATTAGTTAGAAAAATGACTCCCGAAAAACTACTCTCCTTTTCGTCAAGAAGTTCAAGCTTTGGATTTCTCAAATTCATTTTCAAAACAAGATTTTTGCAACGCATTTTCCAAGTCCAAATTCTCTCAAAAACCAAACTTAAACAATCTCCCAAATCAATCCCTCAACTTTCCTAAATGCGAACTTACATGAATTTATAATGCAAACACGTTTCCTATATGCAATGCAACTCAGGACCAGATTTCAGACGGACCCGACTGAAAACAGACGGACCCGACTGAAAACAAACGGATCCGACCGAATAGGTCCAGAGGCTAAACTGACTAAATGCCATGATGCAAACCTAGATACACGTGAACTTTCCCAATTTTCTCAATTTCCCTTCCCCAAACTTGCTCGATGGCAGCGCAAAAACTCAAAAAAATCAAGTTTAAAGGAAAGTAAAAAGAAAAAGTCGAGAAAAACTCACAAGAAAGTCGTGGTGCTCGTGGTAGGGGCGTCTAGTACGCTGGATCATCCGGCTTCGGCCCGTAGTGGGGGAAGAGCCAGTCGTACATCTCATTCACCTTGGTCCTCGCCGCCTCATCTTCCTTCTCCTTCTCCAGCAAGTAGTTGATGTCGCGCCTCGCTGCGGCTTGCTCTCGCTCGATGTTATCCACCTTGTCGCTTATGCGCCTCCTGAGCTCCAGAGACTCATTGGAAAGTCGCGCTATCTCCTGCATGTTAGCAACAAAAGCAGAATAATCGAACTCTTGTGGTACCTGATGACGCCGAGGCCCAGAGCTCGAAGAAGCGAAGGGGTTGACTGGTGGTGGCACTTGTTGCTGAGGAGCATCAGGTCTCGCCGCTCCTCCTGCCGGTGGCATGAGCCAAGTCTCCTCGTCCCTCAATGAGAACCGCCAAGAGAGGGGCAACGGTAGAGGCTCGCGCACATGGTTCCTCCATGCCCAAGGTCCTTCGTCCGGACCAACCAGAAACTCGATGGCCTTGAGGTATGGTGCATCCATCAAGCTAGGCGCTGTGGCCTCCGTCAATTTCTCAAGCCTTGACGGGTCTATCCCCTTCAATTTCTGCGAGGCACGTGATGTACCCTCCAAGTGTGATCTGGCCCTCTCCGGCCCTTCTTGACTTAGCCACTTTTTCCCAATACTTGATCATCATCACTGAAAGATCAAGCGGCTTGTAGAGATTGCCAAAAGCCATTCTAGACATCACCATTAATTCCTCTTTTCTCATTCTTGCGGCCGACTCACCTCTTGCAAAGATCGTGTGACCCAACCCTCTCTGGATCATGCGAAAGACGGGGTGCTGTATGAACCTACCCCTTGGTTGATCAGCGGGCTTCTCATCAATCCCAGTCAACATCCTCCAAAGATCATCATCAATCTTGCCCTTGAACCCGCCCCCGGGTGTGAATCCAAACAACTCAGAGATCTCGGAGGCGGTGGAGGAATAGTCATTGTCTAGGAGGCGGTAGTAGATGACATACTCGTCCTCCTCCAATTTTACTTCCAATGAGGCCAAGAACTCAACCGTGAGCCTCTTGTATGTGGGCCTCCTCATCTCCCAGAATCGCTTTTCAACTCCCCCCTTCTGAGTCACATGGAGGAAGTCCTCAAGGATACCCATCTCCTCCAAGGTATCGAGATCAACGAAACGGGTGTTCTCAATTTTCTTACTCTTAAAGTGCTCAACTGCTTGGGCCATTTTTGGGCCCGTGCAGAGGATTGGCCCAACAATTTCCTCCTCCCCCTCATCCATAGGGTCAGACCCGTAGTGCGAGTCATTGTGAGAAGAGGACTGAGAAGGGGAAGGGGTCGGTTCCGGAGTTGGGTTTCGGCGTGAGGAGCTTGCACCGGACATGGAAGAGCGGAGACGCTTGCCTATTCCTCCAAAGCTGAAATTTTTGGTGCGGGGCATGGTTGGATTGAGTCGAATCGGCTTGGAAAAGTGGTGCTGGAGGGTTTCCGACGGGGTCGACAGAAATCGGTCGGACCCGACAGAAACGGGTCAGTGGGGGTCGAAGTTGAGAGTGGCCCTGACAACCCCAGCGGGTCCGTTTCCGTGTAGGCGGGTCCGGTTGAATCGCGGCGGATCCGGCCGAATCAGATCCGAAGTGGTTTTCGCCAAATACCGCGTAGATCTGAGTCTCTAACTCCTGCACTAGCGTGATTAGTTCAAAATCTTTAAGATTCAGGGAAAAAGGAGGAGAAACAAACCTTAACCCGAGTGCAAACGGAGGAGATCGAGAGGCTTCGGTGTGGAGTGGAAATCCCGCGGAGATCGGCGAAACCGAAGCCAAGATGGAGCTTCTCGCGTCGAGGAGAGCGCAGAGAGGTGCTCGGATCGTCGGACGGAGGTCGGAATCGTCGGAGGTGGTGGCTCTAGGGTTTTCGTCGGGTCCGTTTGTGTGGCGGGTTCTGAGCGGAGGAGAAAATAGGAGGAATGGAGGGGGTCGCGATGGGGGAGAGAGAGGTGCGTCGAAACGCATTAAGTAGGCGACGCGTGAGCGGGTCGGGTCGGTTTCCGAAGGGTCGCAACCTTTTTTTTTTTTTTTTTTTCCGACACAGTTTTTGTCGGGTCCGACAGAATCTAGTCGGGTCCGACTAAAACGCTCCAGAGCAGAAATTGATCTCCCTTCCTCCATTTTGCTCTCTGCCTTGTTTTCGACTGGTCCGACAGAATTTAGTCGGGTCTGATTAAATGCCTCCAGAAGCCTGAAAACACACACGACTTAGCCAATTTTTATAAAAATTTTTGTTTTTTCGAATTTTTTTGTATTTTTCAGATTTTTAAGACTTAAAATTAAAAGTAATAAAAAGTAAATGAAAACTCCCTAAACCCTTGGGTTGCCTCCCAAGAAGCGCTCTTTTATGGTCTTGAGCTCGACCCTTGCAATTTTTCAGTTCTCTAGTGGGGTTGGGTCGTTGAGAGACCCCGAAGCAAGCTCTTCTTTTTCCATGCCATCAATGTAGAGCTTCAATCTTTGCCCATTCACCGTGAATGAGCCTTGCTTCTCTCCCCAAACTTCAACAGCACCATAGGGAAAGACTTTTTTCACCTCGAAGGGGCCCGACCATCTTGACTGGAGCTTGCCCGGAAATAGCTTCAATCTTGAGTTGAAAAGTAACACTCGATCCCCTTCCTTGAATTCCCTCTTTTGAATGTGCCTGTCGTGCCAACGCTTTGCTTTCTCCTTGTAAATGCGAGCATTCTCATAGGCATCAAGCCTAAACTCTTCGAGCTCATGCAAATCCAAGATGCGCCTTTCTCCTGCAGCCTGGGCATCCCAATTGATGGCTCGAACCGCCCAATAAGCCTTGTGCTCGATTTCTACAGGCAAGTGGCACGCTTTTCCATAAACCATCTTGAAGGGGCTCATACCGATCGGCGTTTTGAATGCCGTCCGATAGGCCCAAAGTGCCTCATCCAGTTTTGAGGCCCAATCCTTCCTTGTGATTCCCACTGTCTTTTGTGAGATATTCTTAATCTCTCGATTTGACACCTCAACTTGACCGCTTGTTTGTGGATGATAAGGCGTGGCAACCTTATGAGTAACTCCATACTTTTTCAAAAGATTATCAAATTGCTTATTGACAAAATGCTTACCACCATCACTTATGACAACCTTTGGAATGCCAAACCGAGGAAATATGACCTTGTTGAAGAGCTTCTTGACAGCGGCCGAATCGGCATGCTTGCTTGGAATAGCTTCCACCCATTTGGATACATAGTCAACCGCAACTAGAATATACTCATTCCCAAAAGAAGGTGGGAAAGGTCCCATGAAATCAATTCCCCATACATCGAAAATTTCTACCTCAAGGATCGCTTGCTGGGGCATCTCTTGTTGCTTCGAGATGTTACCGGCCCTCTGGCACTGATCACACTTTAAGATATAGTTCCTTGCATCCTTGAAGATGGATGGCCAAAAGAACCCACACTGCAACACCTTTGCTGCGGTCTTGGAGGTTGAAGCGTGTCCTCCATAGGCCGATGAATGGCACTCTCGAAGAATGGCTTCCACTTCCTCGCTTGGTACACATCTCCTGAACATCCCATCAATTCCTTTCTTCCAAAGAATCGGGTCCTCCCAAAAGTAGTACTTGGCGTCCGCAAGGAATTTTTTCTTTTGCTGAAAAGAGGCGCCATGTGGGAGAATCCCGGTCGCATGAAAATTGGCAAAGTCCGCAAACCAAGGAGTTCTGTCGGATCCGCCTGGATTCCGGCGTCCCGTCTGGATTGCGGTGCAATTGAAAACCTGTTCTGGATCATTTCTGTCGGACCCGACTGAACATGGACAGCAAGCAATTTCTCACCAGGAATGTCATCATTTATGGGCAGAGCTTGGTCCTTTGTCTCCTCCACTCGGATTCTTGACAAATGGTCTGCAACCAAATTTTCTGTGCCTTTTTTGTCGCGAATTTCCAAGTCAAACTCCTGGAGGAGGAGCACCCACCGTATCAAGCGCGGTTTCGCATCCTTTTTGCCAAGGAGATACTTGAGTGCGGCGTGGTCGGTGTAGACAATGACTTTCGACCCCACCAAATAGGGCCGGAACTTGTCGAGGGCGTAGACCACCGCTAGTTGCTCCTTTTCCATCGTGGTATAATTGACTTGTGCTTCGTCCAGGACCTTGCTTGCATAGTAAATCGCGCAGGGCCTCTTGTTTTTCCTTTGCCCAAGGACGGCTCCGATCGCATAGTCACTAGCATCGCACATCAGCTCAAAAGGCAACGACCAATCCGGCGGTTGAAGAATAGGTGCTGACACCAGCGCTTCTTTCAACCTGCAAAAAGCATTAACACAATCTTGATTAAAATCGAGTTCTACATCTTTCATAGTGAGATTGGTTAAGGGTTTTGCAATTTTTGAGAAGTCTTTTATAAACCGCCGGTAGAAACCGGCATGACCCAAAAAACTCCTGATGTCCTTCACACATGAGGGTTGAGCCAATTTCTCAATGACTTCCACTTTAGCTTTGTCCACCGAGATGCCATTCGATGATATCACATGTCCGAGCACCACTCCTTCTTGTACCATGAAGTGGCATTTCTCCCAGTTCAAGACCAAGTTGACTTCCTCGCATCTCTGCAATACTTTAGACAAATTAGTCAAACAATGGTCAAATGAATTTCCATAAACCGAGAAGTCATCCATGAAGACCTCCATGTCTTTCTCGATCATGTCGGAGAAGATCGCTATCATTGCTCTTTGAAAGGTCGCTGGCGCATTGCAAAGGCCGAAGGACATCCTCCTGTAGGCATACGTCCCATAAGGACACGTGAATGTTGTCTTCTCCTGGTCCTTCGGGTGAATGAGAATCTGAAAGAAACCAGAATACTCGTCAAGATAACAAAAATATGAGTGATTAGCCAACCTTTCCAGGAGTTGATCAACAAAGGGAAGTGGGAAGTGATCCTTTCTGGTGGCACTGTTGAGCTTTTTATAGTCAATGCACATCCTTCAACCCGTCACCACACGAGTTTGGATTAGCTCATTCTTCTCATTCTTGACCACCGTGGCTCCACCCATTTTGGGCACAACATGGACTGGGCTCACCCATTCGGAATCGGAGATCATGTAGATGATGCCCGCTTGGAGAAGTTTAAGGCACTCCTTTCTCACAGCCTCAGACATGGCCGGATTCAACCTCCTTTGGTGCTCAATGGAGGGCTTGTAATCCTCCTCAAGCAAAATTCTATGTGTGCAAATGCTTGGGTCAATACCCTTAAGATCATCAATTGAATACCCTATGGCTTTGCGGTGGGCACGCAATTCCTTCAAAAGCTTCTCCTCTTGCTCTTCATCCAAGTGCGCACTCACGATCACAGGGTATGTCTCATTCGGCCCAAGAAACCGATATCGGAGATTGGAAGGAAGTGGCTTCAATTCAAGCTTCGGCGGCTCTGGTGTGGAGTTTTGGCGGATCCGCTCCAATTCTGACGGGTTGTCAGAATTTCGGCCGAGTCTAAACACCTCAGCGGCCATCACACACTCTCGCACTTCACTTTCACACTCATTTTCCACAGTCACTCCCTCCTCAATTTCAAGATCATAACTCCCAATAAAATTTGCATAGAACTCATCAATCAGCTCATCCAAGCCTTCCATAGAGAAACAAGCGTCAGCATAACTCGGTCCTCTCATGGCCTTCTCAATCTCAAACTCAACAACTTTGTCATCAACTCTCAAAGATATCTTGCCTGTCCGGCACTTAATAAAAACATCAGCTGTCGCTAGAAAAGGCCTACCAAGAATAATAGGTACCTCAGGGTCCTCATCCATATCCACAATAACAAAATCACAAGGAAAAACTAAATCTCCAACCTGAATTGGCACATCCTCAACAATACCCAAAGGTAACCTTACCGACCGATCCGCGAGTTGCAAAGTCATGCGGGTGGTCCTCAGCTCTCCTATGCCCATCCGATTGAAGACGGTTTCCGGCATGAGACTCACACTAGCCCCCAAGTCCAACAAAGCTCGCTTGATCCGCGCATGGCCGATCTTGCATGGTATGGTGAATCTCCCAGGGTCTCCCAACTTAGGAGGCATCTTCTTGAGTGTGTAGGAGTTACACTCATGAGTCACAGAAATTGTTGCACAACTCTCCAGTTTCTTCTTATTTGATAGGAGATCTTTCAGAAACTTGGCATAGGAAGGCATTCGAGTGAGCATGTCCGTGAAAGGAATTGAGATTTGAATTTGCTTGAGGATCTCCAAGAACCTTCCATATTCTTTCTCTTCCTTTGCCTTGGCCAATCTCTGGGGAAAGGGGACGACTGGAGCATACTTGGTTGTCAAAGGCACCGCATGATTGCTCTCTGTTGGCTTTTGGTCGGACCCGACTGAATCCTGTCGGGTCGACAGAACTGGACCAGAAACCTCAGCCTCATTTTTCTTCTCTGTCTCATTTTGGTCGGACCCGACCAAATCCTGTCGGGTCGTCAGAATCGGTCCAGTGGGCACATGGGGCATGATTTCCTCTCTGGTCTCATCCTGACTGGTCCGACTGTTTTCTGACGGGTCCGACGAAATCGGACCAGCGACTTCTTCAGGCATTTTTGGCCCGACATATTGAGTTCCTCTCTGGTCTCTCGGGTTCACATCAGCTTGACCAAGAAACATACCGGTTTTAGTGATTGTCCCTTGATTTTGGGCATTCTCCTCGCTCTTGAATCTTGACACAAGGTATCCAACATCTTCCCTCAACTTGGACATCTCATCTCGCACCGAGAAATTAAACTTGCTCTGATCTTGCATAAACCCATCAACATTTGAGCGATATTGAGCCCAATAGCCCCCTTGATTGTTGCTTGAAGAGCTGTTGTTGAATCCTCCTCGATTTGCCGGTGGCGCTTGAGTTGGATTAGCACTACCGCTAGGATTTCCATAGGAGAATCCAGCATGATTCCTTTTGTCGCGGTAAGTGTATTGACTTGGTGGGTTGTTTGTTGGGAGATATTGCGGGGGTGCCATGAGAGCATTCACATCCGCAATCGGCTCATCTCGCTCCACCATATAGCAAGTCTTCGCTGTGTGCCCTTCTTCTTCGCAGATTTGGCATTGGTTCACTGGCTCGGGCCTAGAATTCATGTTCTTTATCATGGTTGTAAGGGCATCCAGCTGAGACTGGAGATGCGTGTTCTTGTCGACTTCTAGCCTTCCGCCACCACCACTGCTCTTGCTCCTCACGGACCAATTGGTTTGGGCACTTGCCATGTTCTCTATTAGGTCCTTTGCGTCCTTGCACCCCATGTTGAGGAATGATCCACCTGCAGTTGAATCCACACTTTGACGGGTTAGATGAGTCAAACCGTCATAAAAAGTAGTGATTAACCTAGCGTCAGCTATTTCATGGTGGGGACACATCCTTTGCAAATCCTTGAACCTTTCCCAAGCCTCAAACAAGTTCTCATCACTTTCTTGCCTAAAGGTCAACAGTTCTCTAACAATTTTTGCGGTCTTAACCCTAGGGTAAAACCGTTCTAAGAAAGCTTTGGTCAGGTCATCCCAGGACTCAAATGGTTTGTCATTAAAACTGTTCAACCAATCGGCGGCTCTATCCCTAAGAGAAAAAAGAAAAAGAGTCAATTGAGTGATTTCTGGTGTGACATCCTCAGGAAGTACGGTTGCACAATTCCGCAAAAACAATTGCAAGTGTTGGCTCGCATTCTCCGACGGTGAGCCTCCGAACGTGTCATTCTTGATCAGGGAAATGAGGGCGGGGTTGTAAAAGAGATCCTTTGTCCTTCTAGATTTAGGAGGTTTCACTCCAAGCCTGATGTTGTTAGCCGTCGGAGTGCTGAATTCCTTCAAGGGGCGGTTGTCAGCTGCCTCCTACATCTCTCTCATAGCACGCTAAAGTGCTCGTTGGAATACGGCCTCATCAATGGGCACTTCCTCTTCGCCCGGCACCTCTTCCTCATCACCTCGGTCACCCATGAATTCAGACTCGGCTTGAACAAACTCCTCCTCCGAATCACTAGGTGACACTTCTGGTTCCCCCGGCTCTCGAGATGGTAAGAGCTCCGAGGTCGTTGCTTCCTTTCCCTTAGGTTGACCCTCCAAGAAAAGAATGGTTGGAGGAGCAACTAGGGAAGAAAGTTGATGGCTCTCTTCGCGCTTCTTCCGCAATCTCGTATTGTACTCGTGCTCGCTGAAAGGTTGGATTGTCTTTTTCCTTCTTCCGGCCAGTGCGCACACCTACAATTTAAGAAAAACGAAAGAAAAGTGAAAAGAGAACAAATTAAACCAAATAGAAAAAGAATAAATCCTAAAACTTGGTCACCGTCCCCGGCAACGGCGCCATTTTTGATCGGTCTGGGAAACCAAGTCAAAACAAGTCCTCAGTATCACCGATGTAAATCGTTTGCAGTGATAGCTTAAGGGTCGAATCCACAAGGACGGACTGTTCAAGCTCTAGGACTTAACTAATTCTAATTAGTCTAATTTGGCGAATAAAAGTCGGTGGTAAAAATATTGGTAGAAGTTATCTTTTTTGGGGTTTTTCCGATAATAATTGAAATTAAAATAATTAAACTAAGCAATCAATAAAGAGTAACAGTTCTAAACAGTAGCAAACAAGGTTTAAAATACGAAATTCAACAATTTGGAAAAGTTAGGGTCAATTGCTACGGGTTCCTACTCCTGGCCGTGTTTGGTCGGGTCCGACTGAATTCAGACGGGTCCGACAGAACACGCCGCTAGTGCAAATTACTTTGTTAAACGTTCTATGTGACATGCAGGTTCTCGAATTGGTCCAGGGCTTACAGCGCTAACTCTCGTTCTTGGCTTAAACAACTGGGTTCAACTCTTCAAACCTCCTAAAAACCCTAAGTTTCAACTCTCGTTCCATGGCTTAGGTTTTCTAGGTTTGACCTTCTTACCGGTAGGACAACCTTCTTCTCTCGATCTCAGGTAGAGACACGTCTCTCAACTAAGTCCCGGGTTCACCTCTCGGCTACTACCAATCCTATAGCAAGTGATTGTAAAAAGGCTTAGAGTTCCGGTTCTTGCTACCTAGCAAACTAGACTCGGCCGCGTCTATTGGGTATAAACCATAGATCCAAGCAATTCACAAACAACAAGATTTAACAAGACAATCAAGAAAGCCAAAGCAAATCAAATAAAACGTCAACAAGAGTAAAGATCACATAGCTACCAAGTATCGGTTCCCTACAATTGCCCCTAAACTATAAAACTACTCACTAATCATCATAAAACAAGCACAAATCATCAAGTATACTGTATCAAACAACATCTCAAACCAAAATATAGAGTTTACAACAATAAACGAAGCAGATCCGTGGCAAAACAATTCCTGTCGGGTCGACAGAATCCTGACGGGGGTCTACAGAAACGCCCGGCGGCTGTTGCTCCAAATCTTGACCTAAAAGTGAAAAGTTGTTTTCTCTCTCTTCCTAGGCGCCTAATCAAGCCAGGGACGCGTCCTGGGCGCCAGCTAGCAAGTTTCCAAAGTTGTTCTGGCTTCCTGGGCAAGAATCTGGCTTCCAAATCTGCTCTCTGTCCCGTTTCTGTCGGGTCCGACCAAATCCTGTCGGGTCCGACCAAATCCTGACAGAAGCGGTTTTTCTTCGTTTTCGAGCCCAAATTTACGCCAAATGCTCCAAAAACCTGCAAAACACAAAGGGCAACAGCAGTACCTCTATTCTAACATAGAAATAACATAAAACAAACTAAAAACACAACTTTTTTATTGGAATTGGGGCCTAAATGGGGTTGAAATGTGTGCATGAAATGTGTGCATCAAAAAACACAACTTGATTTTTGTTAAACTTCAAGTCTATCAAATCTGTAACGCTCAATAGCTATTAAGCGTTACAGAATGGGGGCATCTGTAACGCTCAATAGCTACGAAGCGTTACAGAATAGATATATTAATTGTTTATTGTCCTAATCTGTAACGCTTCGTAGCTATTGAGCGTTACAGATGCCCCCATTATGTAATGCTTAATAACTATTGAGCGTTACAGATTTGATATATTTTATTTTTTCGTATTTCTGCCTAGTTCTGTAACGCTTATTATGTAAAGAGCGTTACAGATGTTGAATAATTTTTTTTTATATATTGTTGGTACTCTGTGGCTAGCCCAGGTTTGCTAGCCGTACCAACTGGTACCAATGTACCAAAACAGAATAGACATGCATCACATATACAACACATATAAACATCATCATACACATATATACAACACACATACAACACACATATAAACATGCATCAAGTTCAACAAAATTGCATATCAACAATTTTTACAAGTTCAACACAAATTGATCAACTATCCAAATATGTTACCATAGATGAAATGCATGAGTTCATCCACGACTTCTGAAATATCGTCGCTCGAGTATGGCTTTCCAATCGGATCAATTTGCTACATTTAAAAACAAACCAAAAACATCATATTAATTAGTTAATTCCAATCGTATCATGTAAACCCTAAACCCTAAATCCAAAATCCTAAACCCTATCCTAAACCCTAAACCCTAAATCCAAAGTATATCGGTGTTGGTATTCTAAAACCGTTATTAAACCCTAAATTCCTAAATTTTGAAATAAAGCAATACCTTTGGTAATACTCCGGTTGCCCTGACATAATTCAATACATGTCTCATGGCGCACAACGTGAAATAACCACACTCTGTATTGCCCTTTTGTTTTGGAGCCTAAAATCACAATTTAAACAAGTAGTTAGATAAGAATTTTGAAATAATTTCAGAAAAACTAATATGTAAACCACTAATCCATAGTTTTCGTACCTTTATTTCGTGCCAGGAGAATAATTTGGCTTTACGTATATTATTTCCAGTCTTCAGCGCCAAGTAGTTTCTATATGCCCTGCATTCAATTTATTCAATTAAATTAGATTTTATATATAGCAATTTCCAAAATCTCAAATTATCACTATTATTTTTCTTAAGTTTAGAAACTTACGAAGTGATAAACGACTTAATAGCTAAGTCTGATATGGGATCGTCGCGAACCAAGGAATCTATGAAGTAAACCTTCTCAGACTTGACTTCTCAGACTTGATATCAACGACGATAACCGTCCAATGGAACCTGTAACATAGTTCAATTATTGTTTTGATTGAAACAAATAACAATTAAGATTAGTAAGATGCTACGTACCCCTGATTATACGGCAAAAGAAAATATTGACACTCTGGTTTCTCAATGAATGTCCTCTGCATAAATTGCACGTTAAAATATGTGTTCTTTTTTCCATGAATCTCCATATAGAAATTCCGGATCCCACAAGGTGATGCTTTTATCGAACCCAATTTCTTTCTCAAGTTCGATCATCCAATACCTGCAATTATCCAATACTTCGATATATAATTTTAATTGAAATTTGAATATTGAAAAATAAAAACCAAAGTTAGAAAATAAAACCATGAGTACATCTTGACCATCGATATACTTAGGCATTCTCTTTTCATACATTCCAGAATATCACCCAAGTTGAAATTGAATAGCACAACGGTATGTGTACCCCAAGGGTTGCACTCAGGCACCTCAAATGACTCTTCCCCTTTCGGTGTTAGCTTCAACAATGTGTATAATTTGCGCTCAGAATCAGAAAGTCTGTCAATAACCGCCTGGTCTAACCGCTCTTCGTGCAAAATAGTAGATCCCTCACTTGAGACCCTCGCCCTATTGGCATTATCAATTGGCATTATCCCTTTTCCTTTCTCCTTCTCCTTCTCCTTCTCCTTCTTCTTCTTCTTCTCTTTCACCGCACGTGGATTCGGTTTGGTTTTACTCTGCATTTAAAGTAATCAGTGAAGTCAGTATTATTAATATTACAAGTACAAATGTGTACGAATAGATTGTGATACCTTTTGGCGTGGCTCCACATCAGATGACAGCCAAGCGAATCGTCCTCCAAAACTCAATCCTAATTGCTCCGTCGACGAGCCAGGAATATACCAGTCTCTGAATTCATCGCCACAATCGCAAAGTTCGATTAACGTTTGATATTCACTTAAAGGCACACAGTGTACCAGCATACCGACAAATGATGGAAGTATCAACCCCCTTGCCGCTAAAATACGCCCTCGTGATGAACAATGCAAGTAGAGATCGCATTCAACCAAGTCCTGAAAATTGCCAAAAGATTAAGATCAGATCATTATTTACAAATAATTAATAATAGCGAAGAATTCATTACTTAATAGAAAATGACAAGATGATATATCAACCTGTGCATCACCAGTCGGATCCGGAGGCAAAGTGTTTGATGCAACACCTCTAGGCATTGCTGAGTCCACCTCGGCCGAAAAAACTTGATGCGGCGTCTGTAAGAATTGCGGCGGTAATTCTGGAACTTGAACTCTGTTCATGAGTAGCCAATTTGTCATCTCTTGCCTCAATTCATTCTTACATTTCTCCGTCACCGCCTCCATCAAGTGTGCAATCTGGCCCGATGTCATACATCCATCATGCACATTTTTTCGGGACTTTCTCCCATATAAATCCGTCTTGTTAGCGAATCCAGAAGTGCCTCTCGTTCTTCCTGAATATTCTGGCCTCCCAACCGCCTTAACACTTCTTGTGGCTCGATTGAGCCGGAACTGACTTCTTGAGACATAGTCTGTAAACGACTAAATGCTTCAATCATCGCCGTATCCGATGGATTGAAGGTGTAAGAACCTATATATCAAATCACATTTAATATCAAAATTTAATAGAAAATAACAAATCAAATTGGTGGATTGTGTAATTAAGTACCTTCTGTGCTAGTAGGCACGACTCTTCCCATGAAATACCTTCGGCTCCTAGGTTCTAAGTCGCCAATGACAATAGTAGTGGAACCGACACCCTCCGAATCACCACCTATAGTAATCGTGTCTGTAGGTTTCCACGTACCCTCTTTTCCTTTATAGCCTGTCGAACCCATTCTGTGAGGCTCCTTCCATTTCTCTCTCAACTCTTTCCCCTTTTGACTCCTTTGCTCAAATTCTTCAGAACTTTTCTTCTCGTAAAACTCATCCCAAACCTGCAATTTTAATCAAAATCATTATCATATTCATTTCAATCAAAATATCATATCAAGTAAAACCTCTTCTCGTACCTTCTTTGAGAATGGGAATATGTCCCACGGTTGTTTAGGATTCTTTTTTCTAATGAAGTCATCCACGAGCCTACTCCTAAAGGTCCTATGCGATCTGCGCATGACTTTGAGAGTCCTCTCCTTTCCTGTATCATCCTCGATGTTGAACGCTTTCTGAAATTAAAATAGTCAAAAGTTAGTTTCATTTCTTAATTTAATTACGGTTTTAAATTTTCAAAATAGTCAAAAGTAGTTACCTTGATCTCCAACCACATCTCATCTCTCATGTCTTGTGTAACGTCTTTCTTCCAATCATCAATTGTGATCGGCACTCTCACTTTAGCTAGATAAGCACAAAATGTGCCGAATTTGGTGACAGATTGCTTCTCACCAGTTGGCACTCCTTCTTTGTTAAACTTAATCTTGAAGTTGTGCCCTGAAGCCTTTAGACGCCTAAATTCTTCCATGTTAGTCATACTTCTTTTATTACTTGTTGCTGCTGCAATGAATTCATCTTCTTCCATGTTGGTTTGTTCTTCAACATTTCTTTCATCTCCAGAAGACATCTATTAAATTGATAAACATTAAACAAGCAATTAACAATAACTTAATAACATTAAACCATATTAAACAAGTTCACAAACCATTAAACAAGCAAATAACAATAACTTTATAACATTAAACCATTAAACATTAACCAATAAGCAATTAACAATAACTTAATAACTTTAAACATTAAACTTAAACATTAAATAAGTTCACAAACATCAAACTCACTCAAATAATTCAAACCATACAACAATTCAGACAATCCAAATCCTAAAACAAAACAAACACAATTCAACAAACCCTACAAGAAAACAAACACACACAAACCCTACAACCCTACTTTTCGCCCCCGTCCTCCTTCTTCTCACTGGAGCCCGCCTCCACGTCCTCCTCAATCGGTTCCTCCTCAATTGGTATCTCCTCGTCCTTCATGTCCTTCTTCTCCCTGCCGCAACCTGGAGGGAAACGATGTACACAACTAATGCCCCTATTCTTAGGCTCAGGACCTCTCATTTTCCGTCCCTTAAAATACCACACATTCTCCTCCTTTTCTGTCTTCTTCTCCACCTCCTTTTCCTTGTCGTTCTTCAAAACAATGTTGTTGTTCTTGTCCATCTAAACCAAATTAATAACAATTTCAATCAAGCCAATAATATTATCATTTAATAACTAACTATTTCCACAATTTTAAAATTTTTTTGACATAACCTCCCCTATAAATAGTTATTTTACCCAAAATTGTTAATAAGTCCCTAGGCAATAATAACCCAAATAGCCCTTTTTCATACATTTATTTCAAACCCAATCACATATATATATCATGCAATCACATATATCCAATCACATATATCCAATATCAATTTATCACATATAAACAGCCCCAATATCAATTAATCACATATAAACAACCCCAATTTTTCACATATAAACAGCCAATAAACAGTTTGCAAATAAGTCCCTAGACAATTTTTTTCCTTTACAAACAAGTCCCTAAGCAGTTTGCAAATAAGTCCCAAAGCAGTTTGTTTGTTTGCAAATAAGTCCCTAAGCAATTTATTTCTTTACAAATAAGTCCCTAACCAATTTTTTCTTTACAAATAAGTCCCTAAATAATAAAAAAAAAGGACAGAGAGCTCTTATCTTGGCTTGGCGCTGTTGAGAGAGAGCGGCGAGAACGTCGGAGTAGAGGAGAGGCGCTGTCGAGAGGGCGCTGTCGAGAATAGGGGTGGGCGCTGTCGAGATTGAATGTCGGAGGCGCTGTCGAGAATGGATGAATCTGTAACGCTTATTACCTATTGAGCGTTACAGATTTGGCCTAGGAATCTCCGTCTGGGATACGGAATGTCATGCGTTCTCACGCATTTCTATAATATTTAATATATACTTTTAATTTCTGTTTCAATAATATATATACATACATTTTAATTTTCTGTTTTATAATATTATGTATATACTTTTAATATTTCTGTTTCATAATATATATATATATATATATATATATATATATATACATACATTTTTATTTTTATTTTACCCTTTTTTAATTTATATTTTTGTGTTAATTAAAATAATAAGGAATTTCACCAACAATAAGGAATTTTGATACTTCCATCATTTCAATAATAAGGAATTTTAAATTAAAAATAAAAGAAAATAAAAAATGCAAAAATAAAATTAAAATTACACATGATAAAGCTAAAATAAATAATCCTAAATAAGTAAATTTCACCAACAACCTGCAAACATAAAAGGAAAATGTAAGTATTAATATTTAAAATAATTTTGAAATTTAATTTTGAATAAAAGGAAAATGTAAGTATTAATATAAAGGAAGGTTGTTGAACTCACATGGGATTATGCATCTGCTTTCTTTTTTTTCCTTCGATTATTGACCCACACGCCTTTGGTGTTGTCTGTACGCCTGTAACTGATTGATACTGGCTGTGATGCATCATCGATACCATCTGAAAATGGAGGTGCTTCATCGAAGTGGTCGTATGCTTCTTCGTCCACGATATCTCCAACACCGACAATGCATCTCTTTCCTTGGAGGACAATATGTTGATTCTTGTCGGCCGGATCTTGAACGTAGAACACTTGCATTGCTTGTTTATTTGCAAGTATAAAAGGGTCGTCTTCATAAGCTCTTTTTTTGAAGTCAACAACTGTAAACCCATTTTTGTCTTTTTTTAATCCACCGCAAAGGTTGTTGATCCATGCACACTTCAATAAGGGTATCTTGAATTTTGTGTAATCTAGTTCCCATATCTCTTCAATCCACCCGTAATAAGTAGCAGATTTTCCATTAGATAAAGCTAAAACTGACACTCTACTATTTTGCACGGTGCTTTTACCGTCCTGTTGCTTTGTGTACCAGGTGAATCCATTCGAATCATACCCTTGGAAGGTTTCGACCACCGAATCAGGACCTCTTGATAACCATTTCACGGTTTCATCGACCTTGGTTCCTTCTTTCAACTGGGAAGCTACCTTTTCTTCAAACCACTCCACAAAATTTATTTGATGCTCTGTGTTAATCATCCTTTCGGTGTAAGATGGGTATTGATTGCGCAACTCGGCTAGATGTATGTTGATGTAAGGTGTCACAATGGTAAGGTGTTGGAGAACTTTCATATGTGCTTTTGTTCTCATTTGAAGGCCCACTCTACAAGTTTTGGCTCCGATTGTACCTTTTCCTTGAAGTCTACCCTCGTTCCGGGACTTTGGAAGGCCGATAGATTGGACATCTTCTAAGTAATCGGTATAATACTCAATAACCTCTTCCGCAACATAGCCTTCCACTATACTTCCTTCAGGTCTAGATCGGCTACGAACTAACCCTTTCAATTGGCCAATTGCTCTTTCAAACGGAAACATGTACTGTAAAAATGCACCATGGAGTCAAATGCAGACGACCCTTTCCCTAACCAAATGAATGGTCAAATGCACCATGGAGTCAAAAAATGACGGCGGAAAATACATCTCCAGCTCACAAAGGGTAACAATAACATCATTCTATAACTTGTCCAGTTTATCCGGGTCAATCACCTTACAACAGATTTTATTGAAAAAATCGCACAACTTAGTGAGAGTCTTTCTCACTTCTTCCTTCAAAATTCCTCTAATTGCGACCGGAAGTAAAACTGTCAACAAGACGTGATAATCATGTGACTTCATACCATACAATTTGTTATCCATCATGGACACCTTTCTTGATATATTCGAGGAATAACCGAAGGAACCCGAATTGCCTTCAAACAACCCAACAAACTTTTCTTCTCCTGCTTTGTTAAATTGAATTGTGCTGCAGGTAACCAATCTTGCTTTTTACCCTTAGATTGTGCTGCTAGATCCTTCCGAATCCCCATTTCAACCATGTCCTTCCTCGCATTCACGCCATCTTTATTTTTCCCTTGAATTTCCAGAAGACAACCAATCAAAGCTTCACATATGTTCTTGATTATGTGCATCGCATCTAGGCAATGCCTAACCTCTAAACACTGCCAATATTCAAGCTCCCAAAATATAGACTTCTTTTTCCATATTCCTTTCGGAATCTCATTTGCAAATTTCTTACCAAATTTTACCTCTAGGTCCTTGACCTGTCGATATACTGCCCTTCCGGATTTTGGCATTGGGGCTCTGTCATACTCCTCTGTACCATCAAATCTTTTCTTGTCTAGACGGTAAAGGTGGTTGCGGAATCTAAGAAACCTGCGATGTCCCAAGTAAACATTTTTTCTACTGTTTTTCAGGTAAACAGAATGAGTGTTTTCCTAGCAAATGGGACATGCTTTGGCCCTTTTATTCCTGTACCCCGACAAATTGCCATATGCAGGAGAATCATTAATCGTGCAAAATATCATGGCACGGAGCTTGAACTCAGTTCCAGAGTTTGCATCAAATACTTTCACTCCCTCAATCCACAATTTTTTAAGGTCATCTATCAATGGGCGTAAATACACATCTATGTCATTCCCAGGTTGTTTAGGACCAGAAATCAACAAGGGCATCATCAAGTATCTCCTTTTCATGCACAACCAGGGAGGGAGGTTATAAATACACAATAAGACGGGCCACGTTGTACTACGGCTACTCATGTTTCCATAAGGATTCATACCATCCGTGCATAATCCCAATCTCAATATATTCGTCCAATCAGGACAATCTGCTGGGTGCCTTAACATTCCATTGCCTCTTTTCCTGCAGTCTGCGTGCCATCTCAACAATTTGGCATCCTTCGCATTAGCAAAGAGCCGCTGAAATCTTGGAATTATCGGGAGATAAAAAACAACCTTCGCAGCTGGTCCCTTACTACCGACATCAATCTGATCATCCCTTGGTTTAAACCGTGATGCTCTATACTTTGGACATTTATCCAGATCTTTGTACTCATCCCTAAATAATATGCAGTCATTCGGACATGCATGAATTCTCTCTACATCTAGTTTCAAAGGACACAACATCTTCTTGGCCTTATAAATAGAATCCGGCAACTGATTATCTTTAGGAAGAAAATCTGTACGCAAAAGTTTAAGCAAAGACGTGAAACTGGCATCACTCCATCCATTTTTGGCTTTCAGATTAAATAGTTTAAAAACAGTATTTAGTTTTGATAATTCACAACCGGGATATAACTTAACCTTATCTTCTTCACGTAACATACCAAACATTTCAGCATTATCAACAAAATCTGCATCCACATTGTTCACAATTTCATCTAAATCAGCATTCAATTCTGCATTATCTACATTTTCATCATCAGAAACATTTTCATCATCAAACACATCATTTTCATCATCAAACGCACCATTTTCATTATTAAATACATTTTCATCATCCAATAATAAATTTTCTTCCTCATGTTGTGAATCCAATACATTGTTACTAGTCCCAACATTAGATGAATCTCCACGAGTCTCTCCATGAAGTGTCCACCGAGTATAATCCGGTACAAATCCATCTTTAAGCAAATGAACTCTCACTTCTTTTAAATTAGTCCATTTCACTAAATTCTGACATAAACGACAAGGGCAACGCATCTGGTTATCTTCCCTCCTTTTTAAATCCGCTTCGGCACAAACCATAAATTCTTCAAGCCCTTTCAGAAACTCGGCAGAAAATCTGTTACTTGAGTACATCCACGTCCGATCCATCTAAACAACAAAAATATATGTAAAATGTCAAGGTATAAGTCAATTTAGTCACATTAGGTTTTCGGGCCGGTCACCATCCTAACCCACTCTTTGGATACTCTGTCTCATTAGTGAGCGTACGCTAGATGCAATTTGATGTTTGAGAAAAATTCGACAGCATTTCCCCTTATGTTCCCTGGATACGTCAACACACGATTGCTCGTGTGAACGCATCCGTGGGAACATAAGAGGAAATGCCGTCGAATTTTTCTCAAACACCAGATTGCATCTAGCGTACCACTCGCTATCCTAAATGAGACAGAATATCAAAAGAGCAGTCCCAAAAAATGGGGACTATTCGAGATTAATCCAATCCCTAATGGATTAATCTCAGACGGGCAACGACCTAAATTCAGTATTGTTCTGGTATTTTTTGGTCCTATATGACAATACCATTAACTAATTAAATGCATGTGCAAATTATTAATGCATGCATGAATAATTCGGTAATTAATTAAATGAAATAAATAAGAAAATATTTTATGAAAATATACCTTCAATCCGATGAAATCCGATGGAATTATTCTCCTCTTGAATGAGATATAAAATTATGCCCTTGCATAAAAAAATCAACTAATCATTAGTTTAACAATAAAACAAAATAATTTACAAAAAAATAAGGACAAAATTGAAAAATATAAAATATAGGTCAAATTAAACTTCTTTTACATATTTATAATTTTCTATCCAATTATAATTTTTTAAGATTTTTTTTAGAATTATTTTCTATTTTTTCAATAAAAATCGAAATAAATGAAGAGAAAAATTAAAAAAATATGAAATGTTGTTCAAATTTAATTTTTTTACCTCCAAACTGCTCTCCTTCTTTTTCTCTTCCAATTTCTAAATTTTTCTGAATTTTGAGAAATTTCTAGCTATTTTTTTGGAGTGGAAAAAAAATGAAAAATGGAGTTTAATGCATGGAAATTCCTCTCTACTGGTCGGTGGTTGGGGTGCGGCGCTGTGTATTGATTGGAGGGGGGAGACGAAAGATTAAACCTAAAAACAAAATTCTCAGGACTTCTGTAACGTTCATTAACCAATAAGCATTACAGATTATGACCTTCTGTAACGCTCTATATGTTTGAAACGTTACAGATTATGATATTTGTAACGCTCCTTACGAATGAAATGTTACAGATTTGTAACGCTCATTAGAGAGCAAGCGTTACAGAATCGTCCGCAGATTTTTTTTTAAAATTGTTTTAATCTGTAACGCTTGGTTAATAGGAAGCGTTACAGATGTCTCCCGCCTTTTTTCACCGCCATTTTTTCGACTAATCTGTAACGGGTCTCTACTGAAGCGTTACAGAGGACCCGTTACAAAAACCCTTTTTTTTGTGGTAGTGTTATCCTTCGTCTTTAGCATAGATCTCATCTGCATAGCATTTCTCCTCATCTTTGGTGCAGCTAATCATACTAACATCTTCGTTGTTGCTTTGAACAGAAATAGGAACAAACCGCAGGCGTGCTTCCTCAATGCAACTGTACAAGTCCACAATAAATTGTTGAAAGAGGCAGTATGATTCACCTCCATCATGTCGATTCATTATTTTTTTGAAAACTGTGTGTAATAAAAACCCGCACCTTAATTGAAATCACGATGGAATAATCGGCAGAAATTAGATAATTCCTCTAGTCGTCTCTCTGTCATCCGTCTCGTTCCTATTGGCTATTTCTAAACAAAGCTACACACCTAAATGGGTTGTGTCTTGATGGCCGAGTAAGAGGAATGGAGATTGTGCAAACTTTGCTTGAATTATAAGTTGAATGACCAGTGCAAGGCTAACCCTCTCTATTTATATGCGAAAACATAACTAGCACTTTATTCTTTCAAATATTTTCTCCATTAATTTCTGAAATCCTTTAACGGATTTGGAGGGTTTACGTAAATTTATGCCTTAACCAGAGGAGCATTACAAGAAAGTATTTGGTGGAAAAATCAATTAATTTGAAAATCCTTTGGAGCCAAATAAATGGATTATGGAGAATCCCATGCGCATACAATGGTAGAAAGGGGTTCGTCCAGATTTTTGTTAGGTGTGACCCTCTGTGTGTCACGTGCACACATGTACTTCATTCTACATACGTTGAAAATACATCATCCCGTTCCACATAAGATCCTACACAAGTGTAGCACACAAATCTTTCATTTAGCAAACAACATCAATGCTAAATATTTATTAATATCCTAATCCTTGGAGAAGAAGTAAAGGTGCAAAGGAGGAAGCCCAGGGGAAAACTTGCGCTAAAAGACAAGAAAAATATACGCATATACATACTGTATAATAATGTCAAATCAAAATAGCAAAATCGTGCAACCTTAATTTCAGAAATTAAAGTTTATTTTATTGAAAATATCCATGTTGTAAGCTTACAACGCAGGAAGTGAAAATAAAATTAAGGCATGTAGATAAATAACTTCCTTGTATTTAGGGCAATTGAATAATGCTCCTCAGGGACGGATCCAGACAAATTTTAAGCATGGGCACTATAACAAATAATTAAATCGATGGTATAATAAATTAATATAAAAATAAAACATATAATAAATATATTTTTTAATAAAATATATTATTTTCTCAAAATAATTAATATTAAGTAATAAAACTATGTTGTAAAATTAAAGAGAAAGGAGGAAGAGACAAAAGTAAAAGAGAGACAAATTCTCTTCTGTATATCTCTATTCTCAATTGTTGGGTACAAGATACAAGTTACAAGCCTCTATTTATAGGCTAGAAAATAAATCTTCTAATTAATGCTAAGGATCTCATTTAATTAATGAGAATAAAGATGGACATCCAAATATGATTTATAATCATTTATAACACTTCCCCTTGGATGTTCATCTTTCATTATACACTATTAATATGATACTTCAGGATCAATATTAATATGATACTTCTGGATCATTTATACTGCCTCATTAAAAACCTTACCAAGAAAAACCCATTGGGATAAAAACTTGGATAAGGGAAAAAGAGTACAGCGTGTATAATGCTTCCCCTTATTTTAATATTATTGGATATCCTTTAGTCGATGTAGACCTATCTTCTTTCTGAGTTGCTCAAAAGTTCTTGTTGGCAAAGACTTCGTGAATAGATCAGCCAAGTTGTTGCATGATTGAATTTTTTGAACATCTATTATGCCATCCTTTTGTAGGTCATGTGATGAGAAGAACTTTGGCGCAATGTGTTTAGTTCGGTCTCCTTTGATATATCCTTCTCTAATTTGTGCTATGCAAGCTGCATTATCTTCATATATTGGAGTAGGATTTTCCTTAATATTTTGAAGCTCACATTCTTCTTGAATATTTTGAATTATTGACCTCAATGAAACACATTCTCGACTCGCTTCATAGAGAGCAATTAGTTCAGCATGATTCGATGAAGTAGCAGTTAGAGTTTGTTTTGTCGACCGCCATGATATCGCAGCTCCACTATAAGTAAATATGTATCCTGATTGAGATCTTGCTTTATGCGGATCTGACAAATATCCTGCATCTGCATATCCAACCAAATTAGATTTTATATCCTTTTCATAGTACAGTCCCATATCTCGAGTTCCGCAGAGATAGCGGAAAATATCTTTAATTCCATTCCAATGTCTTCGGGTTGGTTTGGAACTATATCTTGACAATAAATTTACAGCAAATGCAATATCAGGTCTTGTATTATTTGCAAGATATAACAACGCTCCAATTGCGCTTAAGTATGGTACTTCAGGACCAAGTACTTGTTCATCATTTTCTTGGGGACGAAAAGGATCACATTCTACATTTAACGATCGCACGACCATTGGTATTTTCAAAGGATGAGCTTTATCCATATTAAACCTTTTTAAGATTTTTTCTATATAATTTGATTGATGGATAAATATTCCATTCTTTAGATGCTCGATCTGCAAGCCGAGACAAAATTTAGTTACACCAAGGTCTTTCATTTCAAACTCCTTTTTCAATAATTTTGCAGTATTTTCAATCTCTTCAGGAGATCCTATAATGTTTAAATCATCAACATACACCGCAATGATTGCAAAACCTAGACTTGATTTTTTGATAAAAACACACGGACTAACTGTATTATTCTTATATTCTTCTTTTAGAAGATATTCACTAAGTCGATTATACCACATCTGACCTGATTGTTTTAGTCCATATAAAGATTTTTTCAACTTTATGGAGTACATTTCTCTAGGCTTAGATTTATATGCTTCAGGCATTTTTAATCCTTCAGGGATTTTCATAAATATGTCACTATCAAGTGAACCATATAGATAGGCTGTGACAACATCCATAAGTTGCATTTTTAGATTTTCTGTGACTGTGAGACCTATTAAAAATCTTAGAGTTGTTGCATCCACTACAGGTGAATAAGTTTCTTCATAATCAACTCCATAAATTTGTGAAAAACCTTGCGCCACTAGCCTTGCTTTGTATCTCACAATCTCATTTTTCTCATTTCTTTTAATGACAAATACCCATTTGTAACCTACAGGGTTAATATCTTTGGGTGTTTGGACTACTGGTCCAAATACTTGTCTCTTATCAAGTGAATTTAATTCAGCTTGTATGGCATCTTTCCATTTAGGCCAATCATTTCTTTGCCTACATTCTTTTATGGTTTTCGGCACATTATCCTCTTCGCTTATAACATCATTAGCTACAGCGAATGCAAAAATTTCATCAACTTGAGTTTCTGTGTAGACTTTTTCGTCATTTCTCGAAGAATGATTGGGTTTCCTCAAGAACGGGAATAAGCCTTAGATTCACCCCTCACGGGTTTAAATTCAAGTGTAGAATGTCTCTTGACAACAAGAAAACATTAACGAGAATCTATTCTCATGAGGGTTTATTAATTTTGTGGATCCTTTCCTTCCAATAGGCGCAAGCCCCTATTGTTAATTACCCCGTGACGAATCACGAGAACCTCTGATTAAGGGATTCGAGAAATTATATGTCGTAGGCTAGAAAAGTTGTTATCTCAATTTACTTTATATTTCATCTTAGACTGAACTCAATTGATGGTACCAGACTTAATCGACGGGGCACAATTGAGAATACAAGTGATTTATTTCATTTGGCTTGAATCAGACTCAATTAACGGTAGCAAACCTAATTACCGGGACCTAATTGAGGACACTTAAAACTTGGTTCTATTATTACTTTTATTTTTATTGATTTTCGTTTCTAAGATCTAAACTTCAAAATACTTCTATATTTTTAAAAAGTATCTATTTGAAAGTACTTAGTTGGAAAATAATCCTATTTTAATTTATTTTGGTTTTGAAATTATTAGACTTTATTTTTGAAATTCCATTGTAAAAGATTTAATATGTTTATAGTTTTAATGAAATTTATTTTTTTTGTAACGAAAATACTTCAACAATATAAAAGCCTATTATTTTGGAAGATTTTAATATCAAAATATCAGTAAATTTGGTTTCTACGTATTTTTAGGATTTCGTGGGTATTTTATTTGGATTTTTCTGAGTTTCCTACTATTTTTGGTGAGTTTTCTAAGTTTCAGCCGATGTGGAGGTTTCTTGTTAAGCCACGTGGATAGAGAAGGTGAGGTGGCTGCTGACCGGTCTTGATGAGGTGGCGATGCAGATTTATGCTTTCAAAACGTTGAGTTTACCTCCTTTATTTATTAATAATTGGACTTATCTAACTATGGGCTTTACTTCCTTTTTATTTTTCCTAATCAACATGGGCTCAACGTAGAGAAGGCACAAGGCTTCGTCACATAAAATAAAGGGGTTTTTAGCGCTGAGACGCAATCGAAGGGAGACGAGTTCTAATTCTTCCTAACGGGCTCATGAATGGCGGGTTTGAATCCGTTAGCGACTCCGGCCGCCGCAAGGTCAGAGGAAGGGTTTCACAGCATCGTGAAGCTGAGGGGAGTGCAGTGGTGTACTCAGTTTTCGTTGCGTCGGCTCCAAATGGTGGGTGAACCATGATGTTAGTACGGCTTAGAATGAGTTGGTACCGGAAGGTTTGGGCGAGTTTCGTTTGTACCAGAGATGATGTTTACGGTATCATGGAGGTAGGTAGAGAAGGTTCATGGCTTCAATTTATCTTGAGTTTGCATATTTTTGGTAGAGAAGTCGGGGATTGGTACGGCAAGGTGAAGCAGTGATACTGAGAAGTTTGTATTGGGTTTTGGCTCAACCTGGCTAGGGTATAGGATATTGATTTTGGTTGGTTTTACTCGAATTGAACTGGACAACATCAATTACTGACCTGACTTCCGAATTTCTGTACTTTACCTATCCAATTTTACGTCTAATGTGGTCTGGCATGAAGAACTTCAAGTTGTACAGTTAACATAGTTAACATACAAGTCATTTTGTTTGGTGCAGGTATCAATACACGTCTCTATCCTTGTCATTCTATACCAATAACCACTGTTTCATATACAATCGTTAATCAAGAGCCAAACTTTGATATATTGATCAGTAACAAAATGAGTAAGGAGGAAAATTCAAAGGCTAATCTTCTCTTTTTACACAAGAACCTGTAACTCCACTTGAACAAAATCAGCTGAGAATAACATATAGCACTTTAATAAAAAAAAAAAAAAAAAAAAAAAAAAAAAAAAAAAAAAAAAAAAAAAAAAAAAAGCAATTAGGCAACTAATGTACATTACACATCCGTATTCTGGATATAAAGTCATAAATTCAGAGGAGTTATTGATGCTTAACATAAGCTTACTGTCACACTTATCCAAAGTATAATAATGCTGCCTGACAGTTTCCAATTAGTCCCTTTATCTTATAATTATTAAATATACATAAGACAGTGTATTACGGCAATTGATTCCCCATGAACCAGACTTTATGTAACTTTGCCACTTGCAACAGATCAAGGCTTGATCAAGATCGTTAAGCTTAAGCACAACACACTATATTACAAGGAAGTACTGTCCCTGAGTGCAGTTATAACTAAGGTCAAAGTTCAAATCTAAGAAGAAACTTCAGTAAAGTCAAATGGATTTCAAATTTCGCACTTTACCATTAACACTCAGCATTTAAGCATCTAATTCGACTATCTCATCAGCTTATGGTTCAAGAATGATTCAATTACAGAAATTCCATGCAAAGGTCCTTGTAAATGCTACAACTATGCATTTCAGTCCAGAATTCAGTGTTATTATAAAAGATGTCAATTCTGACAGAAATTCGGCAGCACCTCCCTCCTCCTTTGTTCAATTAACTGAATCTTCTCTTCCATGGCCGAAACCAATAGGAGAGAGAGATGCTATCATGATCAGGAGAAACTCCAATCATGATTGAGCGCTAGAGATTGAAGAAACTCCAACCTCAGCAATGGAATAGGTATTATCTGAAGAATCTTCAGACAAAGCTTTAGATCGGATCAAAGGAAAGAGTAAGAGAGCAGAAGAGAAGGCAAGCACTGTTAAATTCGCAGGAATTGAATCAAAGAAACAATTTCAAGACATGATAACAAAATCAAGCAATATCAGATCAAGAATTGAAACAGGAGAGTTCAAATGCACTTTGCAAAGATCACAACTTTATCAATTAAACGCCAAATTCTTATTACAAACTCGATTCATACCTTTTCTCTTACCTTTTTTCTCAATTACAATCGGCTTCTGAGCTCTAATCTCGACTAATTTGACTGTCCTATACTTGCACTACAAGTGTTTGTGGAAATGCTTCGCTTACTAAGCTTTTTACAATGAAGGTGTGTGTGTGTGAGTATTAAGCTCAGAAGTCTCTGAAGAACATCAACAGAGGTTCTGAAAGTGTGTGTAAAATGGATGGAAACGATTTGGGGAATGGATTTCGGACCCCTGCTTCTTTGTTTGGTGGAGTATTTATAGGCAGCGATGGTCTAGAACCTTCTGCCAGCTGTCTTGATCTCCACCCTTCATTTGATGTGTCCACCGATTGGCCTTGATCCGACGGCTATTGTGATATTACGCTGGATGTCTTTCTAGAAGGTCAGACGGATTCCATGGGAAGCTTTGACCAGGCGGTTATGGCTTCACTTCAATCTTTGCCGTTGCTTTGTCTACCTCACAGATCGCTCCTGATCGGACGACCCTCCTTTCGTTACACCTTGAGGCATCTAGAACGGGGCAGCACACAATCAATTGGAGAGTTTGTTAGGCCGTTACACGGTTGCATCGATTCTCCCTTTCTCCTTCACGTTTTTTTTTTCTTGTTCTGTTTAGTTGGGGAAGATGATCCCTTCGACGGCCCCCACCCGTCAGGTTTAATGAGGCACACAGCTTCAGCGACACTGTACCCTCATTTGGTTGTATGTGGTTCACCGTGCACCAGTGGCTACCAAATCCTACTTTGCACACGGTTCATGAGAAACAGGCTTATCCAACATCCATTTCGTTGGGGGGATTCAAACTTGGCTGGTTTGCCTCTTCTCCAGTCCTTTTGACACCACACACCTCCATTTCCTTTATAAAATTGATTTTCTCATACGGCTGATCTTGGGAAAATTAATTGAACCCCTTCTTGTTGGTATTTCTCCATGAAAATTTATATGTAGGCTCACAAAAATGTGTAGTATATAATGGAATCAAGAATTTCTCAAAAATACTCTCCCTACTATTTTATATATTTTTCTCCAAGTATAGGGTCTTCTTTGCATAAAATGGGTCCTCCACAACATTTTTTATAAATTCAGGGGCTCCATAATATTCCTCATGCTCCACTGAATTTTTGGGTAATTTTCTATAATTTTTGGAGCCCATTTGATATTTTTCGTGAATTTTTCAATCTCCTTGTATTTATTGCTCCATGAATTTATTCAATTATTTTCATGAATTTAGCATCATAAAATTGGGTCAAACAAATGCCCCCCACTGGAATTAGTTGTGACAATTCTGAAATGGGAACAACTGATTCCAGTGGCAGTATCTTTCTCCATAATCTCCTATCATGTCGTCAAATAGCCTTCCTGAATTTCTCTTTGGTTTGCAGTATAATTGCGTGCTTTTGTTTCTTTAATTCTTGTTGATCTCATGTTGGGCTGAGCCTTAGTACTTCTTTGCCATTTTTTCTTTCTTCTCTCCTTTTCTTTTTTTTTTTCCCTTTCTATTTCAATTTCACTTGGGCTTGAATTTATATGGGCCCATTGTCAATTTGAATCCAATTCCTTGGCCCTTAAGTACTATAGCACGTCATCTTTCTCCACGTTCATGCCGTGATCATACATGTTCAAACGGTTTCTTTGCCACAACAAACCATTTTTCACTACCTTCACCCCATGTCCACACTACTTGGCGAGTAACGGCTTCGATGTTTAAATCTTATATAAGTGAAGAACCCCGACTCACCTTTCTCCTCCAATTCTTAACTCTCATATTCTTTCATACCTTCACCCTACACTTTCTCTGTTTAAAGCCATGTCTTCCCATAAGCGTCCAAGAAGCGCTTTAGGCTCTTCTTCCTTATATGTTGATCCCAGGGTCCCAAACTGGTCTTTTGCCCCCGACAATCGTTACCTTTTCCGCGATGAGGCGGCTTTTGACAGCTATAACGATGACATGGGCCGTGATGAACGACCCGTGGCCGAGTGCTTCTTCTTTCGGCACGAGAGACGCATTCCAATAGAGCATGCTAATCTTATCCGGGATTGGCTTAGTTCTTGGAGTTTGCATGGCTTGGTTGGTTTGGATAACCCTTATCATTCCCGTATCACTCGCCTGTTTTATGCCAATCTCCGTATCTCTTATGATCATTATGGTAACCCCTCGGCCACTTCTTATCTTTTGGGCAATTTATGACCATCACTGCTACGAGCTTGGCCGAGTTTCTGCATGCTTCAAACACACTGGCCGGCTCCACCACATATGCCTTTCATCGCTGGCCACGGGGTTTCGGCAATTACCTAGAGTGTCTCCGATGGTTCAAAACGGTCCCCGATGAAGGGGATGTTGAGATGTCTTCCACCGAGCACCTCCCCGCTCTCCATAGGTATTTCCACTGTTCATCTTATCATGTCTATTTTCTTCTTTATTTTTTTTTTTTTTACCACTTTTCTCCTTTATCTCTTCTCATTTGCTTTCCTTTCAGGTTTCTCTTTATGGTGGTGGATGGCATCATCTTTCCTCATGGAGTCTTAACCAACTACGCTTGCCCGGGGAGTTTGTTCTATCTCCGTTACCTCATTCTGAAGAATCATCCGCTCAACTTGGGTCACATGATAATTTTCCACATGCATCAGGCAGCCATAGCTTCTCACAGTCACACAGCTTTACCATATGGTCATCTCATTGAAGCACTTATGCGCCAGGCTCATATTCCTATACCAGAGATGTTGTGGGGCAACCCTATTACCGAGGCTCATGTCTCTTATCCCCGTAATCTCCTTTCTTTGTTTACTAGCACAGGATGGGTGGAATCTTCCATGAACATGCTGGTTCCAGATCCTAATCGGCTCATTAATGAGTACATCTTGGATCCTAATGCGGCACCCAACCAGTATAGCCCAGTAAGAGTGGACTCTCCTCCTGATGATGGTTCTATTGCCTTAGCCCTTGAGGCTCCTGCTTCTGCCTCAACTCGAGCTCTTATCGACCAACGCTTTGGGGAGTTAAGCACTCGCTTGGAGGTGATAGAAGGAATGCTTCAAGCTATCACCGCCACTCTTAACAATTTGGGAGGCGGCGTCGCAGCGGCTGCGGTCCCAGAATAGAAAGGGTCTTTTTTTTTCCTTTGTGCCTCATGCACATGTATCTTTATGTTTCCTTTAGTTTGTAGTAGGTTTTCCTTTCTCCTTGCTTGTTGTTGTACCATTTTCCTTCAAACTGGTTGTACTCGTATCCCTTACGATTAATGAATGAAATCTTCCTTTCACCTTTGTTTCTTCTTTGTCTTTGTTTCTTTCTTGTGTTGTGTGGCTGCCCCAATGTGGTTGATTACGAGCGCTTGCCCCAATATGGTTGACAATCAACTCTTGCCCTAGAATGGTTGATTATTGGCTCTTGACTTGTAAGGTTCCATCATTGATTGTCAATATAGTGGTCATGAACATTGAGGTTCTTTAGTGTTCACTATATTTATAGATACCAAATACAAAGCGTTATGCTCGTTTTGATATTTATGAGTCAACATTGAGGTTGACTCTTTAGAAACTAGAACATTGAGGTTCTTTAGTATCTTTTCGACATTGAGGTCGATATAGAAGGCATGAACATTTAGGTTCTTTATCGCCTACTATACTTCCAAATATCAAGCACAAAGCTTTTATGCTTGCTTGATATTTAAGGATCGACATTGTGGTCGACAAAAGAAGTAACATTGACTTAATGTCGGTGGGGGGATGGGTGCCCTCAGATAGCTTCATAGGGCGGTGCCTTAATGCCTTCAGACGCCACACAGGCTTCTTCATTAGGCATAGGTGTTTCAGAGAACCACAAAGGCTCTCTTCAACATGGCTTCGCGTTCTCTGGGACCCGAGAGTCCCTTCATCGACCGCGGATTTGTAGGGTAAATTTTATTTTTGTGCATTCGGACACCACACAGGTCTCCTCAACACGATTTTCCTATCAAACTACAATATTTGGCTAGTGGATTTTGTGGAGCTGGGAACTTTGTGGAAGAAATGACTTATGGGGCCATAAAGGCAAGTCACCCTTTTTTTTCACCCTCTCATTCTCACCCTCTCATTAGGTATAGGCACTCATTGCAATGTCTCTCAATCGGCATTGGCGCATTGACACGGCATTGGCGCAGTGAACAAGGTTTTATTGGGTAGTATTTTGGAAAGGGGTTTCGGGATTTATTGGGTACGGTATTGTTTCAAAATGGTTTGACTTTCATATTCAAAGCTTTATTCTCACGAATTTCATAAAGTGTTGGCCTTCGGGGAATGTCCCTTTTAAGGTTATAGCATTTCTTCAAGCTATGCGTATTTGCTTGTATGTCAGTGCATTGTTTGCCATTTGGAGTTACAAGGATGTACTGTGGAAGTGCGAATTATCGCGTTAGATTGCAGCTAGCCTTGTTGAAGCAAGACTTGTGGCTTTTGAAGCACAATGGCGCTTTATAAAGCATGGTTTACCGCGTTAGGATCACGGCTTGTCTCGTTGAATCAAGACTGGTGCTTTGAAGCACAATGTTGCTTTTTAAAGCATGGTTTGTCGCGTTGAGTCGCGGCTTGTCTCGTTGAATCAAGACTGGTGCTTTGAAGCACAATGTTGCTTTTTAAAGCATGGTTTGTCGCGTTGAGTCGCGGCTTTGTCTCGTTTAATCAAGACTAGTGTTTGAAGCACAATGATGCTTTTTAAAGCATGGATTTGTCGCGTTGAGTCGCGGCTTGTCTCGTTGAATCAAGACTGGTGCTTTGAAGCACAATGATGCTTTTTAAAGCATGGTTTGTCGCTTTGAGTCGCTGCTTGTCTCGTTGAATCAAGACTGGTGCTTTGAAGCACAATGATGCTTTTTAAAGCATGGTTTGTCGCGTTGAGTCGCGGCTTGTCTCGTTGAATCAAGACTGGTGCTTTGAAGCACAATGATGCTTTTTAAAGCATGGATTTGTCGCGTTGAGTCGCGGCTTGTCTCGTTGAATCAAGACTGGTGCTTTGAAGCACAATGATGCTTTTTAAAGCATAGTTTGTCGCGTTGAGTCGCGGCTTGTCTCGTTGAATCAAGACTGGTGCTTTGAAGCACAATGATGTATTTTTTGGATTTGTCGCGTTGGGTCGCGACTTGTCTTGTTGTGGAGATTTGATATGCACACTTTCCGAAGGGTGAGATTTTGGTAATTTCAGAGATGCACACTTTTCAAAGTGTGGAATTTTGGTACTTTCAGATATGCACACTTTTCAAAGTGTGAGGTAATTTTCT
Organism: Rhynchospora tenuis; assembly: GCA_027725995.1. NCBI lineage: Eukaryota > Viridiplantae > Streptophyta > Magnoliopsida > Poales > Cyperaceae > Rhynchospora > Rhynchospora tenuis. Next base: position 52,613,305 of record CM050889.1, on the reverse strand, counting down.
TGAGGTGCACACTTTTCAAAGTGTGAGATAATTTTCTGAGATACACACTTTCTAAAGTGTAAAATTTTGGTCGTTTTCAGAGATGCACACTTTCCAAGCGTGAAGTAATTTTCTTGAGATGCACACTTTCCAAAGTGTGAAGTAGTTTTCTTGAGATGCACACTTTCTAAAGTGTAAAATTTTGGTCGTTTTCAGAGATGCACACTTTCCAAGTGTGAAGTAATTTTCTTGAGATGCACACTTTCTAAAGTGTGATGTTTTGGTCATTTTTAGATATGCACACTTTCCAAAGTGTGAAGTAATTTTCTCGTCTTTGATTCTGATATTTTCTCTTTTTTTTTTCCTTTTTCCTTTTCTTTCACATCGTTTCCTTATTTTGATTCTACTCATGTGGCGATAGTTTTTGCAGCACCTGAGTAGGGAGTATGATTTTGCCATTTTGATACTTCTCTTCAATCCAGTCTTTGAACACAAAGCAATCTTCAATTTTGTGCCCTACTACTCTGTGGTAGTGACAAAATTTAGAGTATTCACTCTTTTCAATGTCTCCGGGACGTTTACTTTCTGGCAACTGAAGCCCATACATTATGGCTAAAGGAAACAACTCCTTGACTTTATCCTTTCTGAATGAGTATGGTTTTCTCTTTCTCTCCATCAAAGAAATACGCTGTGGAGGTGCCTCAAGATTGTTACTCTTGCTGGTTCCTTCGGGGTATGATCTCAAGGTAAATTCCCCGAGCAGTTTTATATCCCCATTGACCGCTCTCTTGAAAGAACTCAAAAGCTTTCGCAACTCATTATTAGATTTCTCGTGGGGTGCGGGTCTTTGCCTATATTCATCAGGTACTTTGATATCCCCTTCCCAGATCCTTTCTTCGACCCAATCTTTGAATGTGTAACAATCTTCTATATTATGCCCCAGCACTCTATGATAAAGGCAATAGTTTGGGTGACCCTCCTTTTCTATTTCCTCGGGTCTCTTGCATCTAGGCAAAGTTACCAGTCCATCCTTCATGACTCCTTTGAAGATCAGGGTTGTTTTGTCTTTTCTAAAGGTGTAAAGTTTACTCATCCGTACCCCTAAGCCCTTTTCCGTCTCGTTTGGACTCTTATTATCCTTTGTTGTCATTTCCTTCACATCTTTTCCCTTTTTGCTTCTATCTTCGAGGTGAACGGGTTGGGTGGCAATTCTAAGTTCCTCCCTTTTCTCTTTCTTCTCAAGTTTGCCCATTCTTGTTGCACTTATACCCTTTTGTGGCACTAGTAGGGAACAACCATCTTTCTTCTCATGTCTAGCCCAATGTGCGTCTCCCCTAATGACCTTTTGTTCTCCATCTTTGAGGTATTTCAAACACTGATGTAGGGTTGACGGAATAATGTGATTTTCGTGGATCCAAGGTCGTCCCAAAAGAGCATTGTAGTGGGTATCAGCTTCAATCACGTAGAGTTTGACAAAAGTCTCCAGTTCTTCAAATTGTATTTGCAAAGTGATGGCTCCCAACGCCTTTTGTGAGGTATCATTAAATCCATGTATGAATAACTTCTCTCGGATTAAGCACTTGGCAAGTAATCCCATTCGATGGAGAGACGTCAAAGGTAAGATGTTGATGGCAGATCCTGGATCCACCAATATATGCCCTAGCCTAATTCTATTCACTTTGCCAGTTATATAGAGCGGCTCATTGTGGTTTACAGCCTCCATTGCTAAGTCTTCTTCATCAGTAAAGGTAATGGAGCTAATTCGATCAACATGTGGTGCTCTCGTCATGTGTTTACTGGCAGGTTGTTGTAGGCTTTCATCATCACTCGATCCCTCACTTAAAATCTCAATAACATGACACTCTTGTGACATTATCTCATGAGGAGCTGACTTTTGTTTAAAGTCAGATTGAAGTACCAACTCTCCTTCTTCAATCATTTGCTCAACAATATCCTTAAACACGTAGCAATCCTCAACCAAATGCCCCGACATTCTATGGTATGCACAATATTTAGAGTTGTCAATTTTACCCCTATTTCTAGGTGCTTTTCTTGGAGGGAGCTCTAGTTGTTTGTTCTTTAGTATCAATTTGAGAATTGCATATGTCTTCTCCTTCTTGAAAGAGTACGGCTTACTTAACCGTTCAGATAGGGGAATTATCAGCTGGCTGTCACCTCCTTGATTACCATTCCTCTTGCCCCTGTTTCGACCAATGGAAGCTTCAAAAGTTCTTGCTCCCTCGCCTCTTTCTGTTTTATTTTGGTTGGTTGATACATGTGCTTCCTCAGGCGGCCCCATGCGTTCCAACCTAGCCACTCGTGTCATTAGATCTTCATAAGAGGTAATATCACTACCTCCGAGTGACCTCCGGATCCAATCATCGAGATTTCTGATTAAGAAGTCTACCGCATCTCTTTCAGGCATTTGATGGGTACACATTATGTTGAGATTCCTCCAGCGGGTGATGTAATCGAGGGTCGTTTCTCCCATTTTGGGTTTTTCACATGCTATCTCAGCTATTGTGATCCTTTGCTTGACCACAGCAAACTTTGAACAAAAAATCTCTCCCATTTTATCCCAAGTTTCAATCGAATCATTTTCAAGAGAGGTGTACCAACTAAGTGCAGCACCCTTTAAGCTTAGAGGGAATTGCTTAAAAAGGAGAGCTTCTTCATTCATAGTATTTCCACATGCAAGGCGGAATTGAATCAAGTGCTGGTCGGGAGTAACATCTTCTTTTCCCGTACCATAAAACAAATCAAACTTGGGAGGTTGGTAACCTGAGGGAAATAAGACCTGATCATACCTTTCAGGATATGGCCTTCCGCACTTCTTCTTTATATGGACCAAATGACCTGCCCCAGATGCTTGCAGCTGTTGGTTGATTATTTCTTGAATCACTTGCTTGGTTATTTCGCTCTTCTCGACTCCTTCCTGGGATTCTGCCCCAGAACTCTCATTCTCGTAAGAACTGTGCTTCTCTTTATTCTTTCTTTCCTTTGAGAATCTCCTCTTATATTTATCTTCTTCGTCAGAGGATTCATTCTTGCTTTTATCCTTATTCTCTTTTGAGACCCGTGCCTTGGGCCTCTCATCTTCCTCATCAGACGTGACATCTTCTTCACCCAATTCTCCCAACAAATTCCTTTTTTCCAAGAATTTAAGCATTTTCCCCATTATTCTATTTGTCCGTTTTTTCTCTTTCAACATTTCTGCAATTACGCATTTCATTTGAGCGTTCTCATTTTCATCATTATTATCATTCTTGGACCCATTTCCTTTTGTTTCGTCATCACTATTATTTTGATCAACCCTAACAACCTCTTCTCCTTCGTCTCCTTTACGGTTATGACAACTTGTAGAGGGTTTATCTTGCTTGTTTTTGCCATCCTTACGGCTTATAGGAATTTCTTCGTCACTAGTAGCGGGCACAAATGCGTGTATTTCAAATCTTTTGTCAACCTCTACCATGTTGACATGAGCATGGATGACTGGCCTTTTCTCTTGCCACACCATGCGTCTCCTCTTATTGTGTGGCTCTTGATTAGCCACCTCAACCACTAAACGGGTTTTGTCTTTAGGCACCCATATTTTCTTGGGTCCTTTTCCATCCCTTACGGGCCCCAATCGCTCCTTGACTGGAGTGGTTGCTTTTTCTCCGACCTTTCCTCCCAACCTTTCTTTCACCGGAGTAGAGGCTCTCATTTTTCTCTTTGGCCCTAATCTTTCATGGACCAGTGTTTGAGGAAACACTAGTCTTTCCTTGACCGATGCACTTGTCTTAGGGTTCTTGCCCCAAAATTTCATCTGATACTTGACCGGGAACTCCTCTAATGTTTTGAGTTGTGCCTTGGGAGAGTTTTTCTTGACCAAGCGAAGTAGTGCAAAAGGATTACTTACTGGGAGATTGGGCTTGGTCTCTACCTCCCGCTGATATGCCCCTTGGATTTTTCTGAGAGTCCTTACACCACTGGTAGTTTCAGCATATGCCTTCCTCACTGCTCTTTTCTTCTGAGGAGAGCGACGATTGGGTTGCCGTCTTCTTGGCGAAACTGCTGGAGCCTCGTGGACTCCTTTCTGTGGAACAAGGGTCCACTTATCTCCATTATCACTTACTTGTATTTCGGTCACAACCTCTTCAATGCCCCTAATGTCTTCTTCTTCACGAGCGATCTCCATTTGCCCGTCCTTGCCATGCACTAGAGGTACATAAGCAAATCCGAAGGGCATGCCGCCGAACATGAATTGGTTGTCAAAGAGAATGGGGACGGCCCCAATAGTGAACATCCCGCTCGGCTTGCTCATCTCAATGCTTGCATTAAACGCCATTTCGAACCTACAATAACAAATGACTCAACGTTATGGTTAGTAGTGTTTATTTGAAGATTTGAAAGTTTTAAAGAACACTTTTCTAGCCTATACATTATATTCCTCGAATCTCAAAGATGAGAGGAGAAAGAGGTCCCACCGGGCGTGCCAGAGAATCTGTGTAGACTTTTTCGTCATTTCTCGAAGAATGATTGGGTTTCCTCAAGAACGGGAATAAGCCTTAGATTCACCCCTCACGGGTTTAAATTCAAGTGTAGAATGTCTCTTGACAACAAGAAAACATTAACGAGAATCTATTCTCATGAGGGTTTATTAATTTTGTGGATCCTTTCCTTCCAATAGGCGCAAGCCCCTATTGTTAATTACCCCGTGACGAATCACGAGAACCTCTGATTAAGGGATTCGAGAAATTATATGTCGTAGGCTAGAAAAGTTGTTATCTCAATTTACTTTATATTTCATCTTAGACTGAACTCAATTGATGGTACCAGACTTAATCGACGGGGCACAATTGAGAATACAAGTGATTTATTTCATTTGGCTTGAATCAGACTCAATTAACGGTAGCAAACCTAATTACCGGGACCTAATTGAGGACACTTAAAACTTGGTTCTATTATTACTTTTATTTTTATTGATTTTCGTTTCTAAGATCTAAACTTCAAAATACTTCTATATTTTTAAAAAGTATCTATTTGAAAGTACTTAGTTGGAAAATAATCCTATTTTAATTTATTTTGGTTTTGAAATTATTAGACTTTATTTTTGAAATTCCATTGTAAAAGATTTAATATGTTTATAGTTTTAATGAAATTTATTTTTTTTGTAACGAAAATACTTCAACAATATAAAAGCCTATTATTTTGGAAGATTTTAATATCAAAATATCAGTAAATTTGGTTTCTACGTATTTTTAGGATTTCGTGGGTATTTTATTTGGATTTTTCTGAGTTTCCTACTATTTTTGGTGAGTTTTCTAAGTTTCAGCCGATGTGGAGGTTTCTTGTTAAGCCACGTGGATAGAGAAGGTGAGGTGGCTGCTGACCGGTCTTGATGAGGTGGCGATGCAGATTTATGCTTTCAAAACGTTGAGTTTACCTCCTTTATTTATTAATAATTGGACTTATCTAACTATGGGCTTTACTTCCTTTTTATTTTTCCTAATCAACATGGGCTCAACGTAGAGAAGGCACAAGGCTTCGTCACATAAAATAAAGGGGTTTTTAGCGCTGAGACGCAATCGAAGGGAGACGAGTTCTAATTCTTCCTAACGGGCTCATGAATGGCGGGTTTGAATCCGTTAGCGACTCCGGCCGCCGCAAGGTCAGAGGAAGGGTTTCACAGCATCGTGAAGCTGAGGGGAGTGCAGTGGTGTACTCGGTTTTCGTTGCGTCGGCTCCAAATGGTGGGTGAACCATGATGTTAGTACGGCTTAGAATGAGTTGGTACCGGAAGGTTTGGGCGAGTTTCGTTTGTACCAGAGATGATGTTTACGGTATCATGGAGGTAGGTAGAGAAGGTTCATGGCTTCAATTTATCTTGAGTTTGCATATTTTTGGTAGAGAAGTCGGGGATTGGTACGGCAAGGTGAAGCAGTGATACTGAGAAGTTTGTATTGGGTTTTGGCTCAACCTGGCTAGGGTATAGGATATTGATTTTGGTTGGTTTTACTCGAATTGAACTGGACAACATCAATTACTGACCTGACTTCCGAATTTCTGTACTTTACCTATCCAATTTTACGTCTAATGTGGTCTGGCATGAAGAACTTCAAGTTGTACAGTTAACATAGTTAACATACAAGTCATTTTGTTTGGTGCAGGTATCAATACACGTCTCTATCCTTGTCATTCTATACCAATAACCACTGTTTCATATACAATCGTTAATCAAGAGCCAAACTTTGATATATTGATCAGTAACAAAATGAGTAAGGAGGAAAATTCAAAGGCTAATCTTCTCTTTTTACACAAGAACCTGTAACTCCACTTGAACAAAATCAGCTGAGAATAACATATAGCACTTTAATAAAAAAAAAAAAAAAAAAAAAAAAAAAAAAAAAAAAAGCAATTAGGCAACTAATGTACATTACACATCCGTATTCTGGATATAAAGTCATAAATTCAGAGGAGTTATTGATGCTTAACATAAGCTTACTGTCACACTTATCCAAAGTATAATAATGCTGCCTGACAGTTTCCAATTAGTCCCTTTATCTTATAATTATTAAATATACATAAGACAGTGTATTACGGCAATTGATTCCCCATGAACCAGACTTTATGTAACTTTGCCACTTGCAACAGATCAAGGCTTGATCAAGATCGTTAAGCTTAAGCACAACACACTATATTACAAGGAAGTACTGTCCCTGAGTGCAGTTATAACTAAGGTCAAAGTTCAAATCTAAGAAGAAACTTCAGTAAAGTCAAATGGATTTCAAATTTCGCACTTTACCATTAACACTCAGCATTTAAGCATCTAATTCGACTATCTCATCAGCTTATGGTTCAAGAATGATTCAATTACAGAAATTCCATGCAAAGGTCCTTGTAAATGCTACAACTATGCATTTCAGTCCAGAATTCAGTGTTATTATAAAAGATGTCAATTCTGACAGAAATTCGGCAGCACCTCCCTCCTCCTTTGTTCAATTAACTGAATCTTCTCTTCCATGGCCGAAACCAATAGGAGAGAGAGATGCTATCATGATCAGGAGAAACTCCAATCATGATTGAGCGCTAGAGATTGAAGAAACTCCAACCTCAGCAATGGAATAGGTATTATCTGAAGAATCTTCAGACAAAGCTTTAGATCGGATCAAAGGAAAGAGTAAGAGAGCAGAAGAGAAGGCAAGCACTGTTAAATTCGCAGGAATTGAATCAAAGAAACAATTTCAAGACATGATAACAAAATCAAGCAATATCAGATCAAGAATTGAAACAGGAGAGTTCAAATGCACTTTGCAAAGATCACAACTTTATCAATTAAACGCCAAATTCTTATTACAAACTCGATTCATACCTTTTCTCTTACCTTTTTTCTCAATTACAATCGGCTTCTGAGCTCTAATCTCGACTAATTTGACTGTCCTATACTTGCACTACAAGTGTTTGTGGAAATGCTTCGCTTACTAAGCTTTTTACAATGAAGGTGTGTGTGTGTGAGTATTAAGCTCAGAAGTCTCTGAAGAACATCAACAGAGGTTCTGAAAGTGTGTGTAAAATGGATGGAAACGATTTGGGGAATGGATTTCGGACCCCTGCTTCTTTGTTTGGTGGAGTATTTATAGGCAGCGATGGTCTAGAACCTTCTGCCAGCTGTCTTGATCTCCACCCTTCATTTGATGTGTCCACCGATTGGCCTTGATCCGACGGCTATTGTGATATTACGCTGGATGTCTTTCTAGAAGGTCAGACGGATTCCATGGGAAGCTTTGACCAGGCGGTTATGGCTTCACTTCAATCTTTGCCGTTGCTTTGTCTACCTCACAGATCGCTCCTGATCGGACGACCCTCCTTTCGTTACACCTTGAGGCATCTAGAACGGGGCAGCACACAATCAATTGGAGAGTTTGTTAGGCCGTTACACGGTTGCATCGATTCTCCCTTTCTCCTTCACGTTTTTTTTTTTTCTTGTTCTGTTTAGTTGGGGAAGATGATCCCTTCGACGGCCCCCACCCGTCAGGTTTAATGAGGCACACAGCTTCAGCGACACTGTACCCTCATTTGGTTGTATGTGGTTCACCGTGCACCAGTGGCTACCAAATCCTACTTTGCACACGGTTCATGAGAAACAGGCTTATCCAACATCCATTTCGTTGGGGGGATTCAAACTTGGCTGGTTTGCCTCTTCTCCAGTCCTTTTGACACCACACACCTCCATTTCCTTTATAAAATTGATTTTCTCATACGGCTGATCTTGGGAAAATTAATTGAACCCCTTCTTGTTGGTATTTCTCCATGAAAATTTATATGTAGGCTCACAAAAATGTGTAGTATATAATGGAATCAAGAATTTCTCAAAAATACTCTCCCTACTATTTTATATATTTTTCTCCAAGTATAGGGTCTTCTTTGCATAAAATGGGTCCTCCACAACATTTTTTATAAATTCAGGGGCTCCATAATATTCCTCATGCTCCACTGAATTTTTGGGTAATTTTCTATAATTTTTGGAGCCCATTTGATATTTTTCGTGAATTTTTCAATCTCCTTGTATTTATTGCTCCATGAATTTATTCAATTATTTTCATGAATTTAGCATCATAAAATTGGGTCAAACAGTTTCATCCCTATTCAATGTTATACCATTTTTCACATAATTTATAGAAATCTCATGATCATTTGGTATTTCGGTTTCTTCCGGAACTTCATCAACCTCTTCTGGGGTTTGAGTTTCTTTTGGAATGTTATTAATCTCTTCTGGGATTTTATCAACTTCTTCAGGAGTTTTAAAAATAATTTCTTTTGTCATTGTACCAACTGCTTTATTCTGCTCTTTTCTTTTACGTGGATTTATATCCTTAGAACCAATTGGTCTTCCACGTTTTCTACGCTCATGAGATTCATTTGATATTTTTGTAATATCTATTCGAGCAGGTGCATTTATAGCTGGAATATGTGATTTAGTGACTCTATTTATATCTGTGAATGCATCAGGCAATTCATTTGCAATTCTTTGTAAATTTATAATCTTTTGAACTTCAAGTTCACATTGACCACTTCTGGGATCAAGATAAGATAATGATGAATTCCAAGTCACTTGTTTATCCAGTTTTTGTTTTTCTTCCCCTAAATTTGGGAATATTGATTCATCAAAATGACAATCAGCAAATCTTGCTGTAAAAACATCTCCTGTTAATGGTTCTAAATATTTAACAATAGAAGGAGAGTTAAAACCAATATAAATTCCCAACCTTCTTTGAGGTCCCATTTTTGTGCGTTGTGGAGGAGAAATTGGAACATATATTGCACAACCAAATACCTTTAAATGAGACAAATTTGGTTCTCTTCCGGAGACCAGTTGTAATGGGGAATACTTATGATCAGCAGTTGGCCTTAATCTAATTAGTGCAGCAGCATGTAATATGGCATGTCCCCATACAGAAGATGGTAAACTAGATTCCATAAGTAATGGTCTAGCTATCAATTGTAACCTTTTAATAAACGATTCTGCTAGACCGTTTTGTGTATGAACATGCGCCACTGAATGTTCTACAGTAATCCCAATAGACATGCAATAATCATTAAAAGCTTGGGATGTAAATTCTCCTGCATTATCAAGTCGAATTCTTTTAATTTGATAATCTGGAAAGTTAGCTCTCAATTGGATAATTTGTGCTAATAATCTAGCAAATGCAACATTTCTTGTTGCTAACAAACACACATGTGACGAACGTGTTGATGCGTCAACTAAGACCATAAAATATCTAAATGGTCCACATGGTGGTGTAATAGGTCCACATATATCTCCTTGAATTCGTTCTAAAAATGATGGAGCTTCAGGTCCAACTTTATTTGGAGATGGCCTAGTAATTAGTTTTCCAAGAGAGCATGCTTGACATGTTAATTCTTTAGATAATAGGATCTTCAGGTCCTTTAGGGGATGCCCATTTGCACTTTCAATTATTCTCCTCATCATTATATTTCCTGGATGACCCAATCTGTCATGCCATAGTGTAAATAATTTTGGATCAATTAACTTCTGGTTAGTCACCATATTTGATTCTATTGTACTTATATATGTACCATATGGTCCATTAGACAATGCTTGCATTTTCTCCATAATATTTTTCTGGCCATTTATAACAGATATGATATGAAGATATTCACAATTTCTCTCATTCATAGTTTCAATATGATAACCATTTTTTCGAATATCTTTAAAACTTAGTAGATTTCTTCTGGATCTACTCGAATATAATGCATCATCTATTGTTAATTTTGTTCCTTTAGGTAACAAAATACTAGCTCTTCCGGAGCCTTCAATAATATTACTTGAGCCAGATATAGTTTGGATATTAGTCTCACCGAGATGCAATTGCAAAAAGTATTTCTTACTTTTCAATATGGTATTTGTAGTACCGCTGTCAACCACACATGGATCTTCTTTATTTAACATTGCATCAGTCATTTCCTTGAAATAAAAATAAATGAAATAAAATAAATAAAATGAAAATTGAATCTGACTTTTATTCCCGTACACAAAAGAAAAAAAAATCATTAATTAACCTTTGCTCCCGTGTACGAAATTAAAGGAAATTTAATTCATTAACATTCATTAATTGCCGCACAAGAAAATAAAAAATAATTAAGTAAACAAATTTTATTTTGTTCGCATATGTCACAAACATCTTCAAGACGTTTTTCTTTTCATTACAAAAAATATAATGCGACCATGTCAACGTCATCTATATTAAATCACATTCGCTTCAGGGAATGAATTTTCACGTGAACCATACTTATTGATTAATTCATTAAAAACTTGTTATTTTATTTTGCATTAACTTGGAGTATATTTTGCTACTACAGGAGCAAATTTAAGACATTATTTATAGAGAATTATACTCACAACCATATTTGAAATCATGTGGTCACATTTTTCTTTGAAGAACTCTTCAAGAGTACTAAATTGCTTTTATCATAACTTCAGGTTATAAGTATTGTAACTTCAGGTTACGATAAAAAAAAACAAATAAATAAATAAGAGTAATGAATAAAGTAAATAAAATAAACATACAATAAATATAACTGCAGGTTATAGAAAAATTTATTTAATAACTTCTGGTTATTAAATCGTTTAACTGCACAATTAAAATAATTTAAGTGAAATAACTTCAGGTTATTTTCTCATTCAATAACTTAGAAATAAAACTTCAGGTTTTAAACAAATAAATCAAGTATTAAGAACTTCAATTTCTAAACAAATTATTTTAATGATCAAGAACTTCAGGTTCTAAATAACTTTTTATGAACTTCAGGTTTTTCATGTAATAAGAACTTCGTGTTCTTGATAAACTTCTTTGTTTGATATTATCATTCGCTTCAGGAAATGAAAAAAAAATATAGCAGCCAAACAAAAAAAAAAAACAGATTTAAATAAAAACGAAAAACCGAAATATATATATTAATTTCGAGTCTGCTTTTTACTTGCGGAAGAGGTTAAAGGATTATTTTTATGATCATTCGCTACAGGGAATGATTCTCATAAATATAGCAACAAACAAAAATCAGATTTAAAAAGGAAAACGAAATTAAGAAATATATAACAGATTTAGCAAACTTCATGCGATAAAACTTCATCCAAGAAAAATTGATACGGAAAAAAAATATTCAATTCAATCAAACCTTTTTACTTACTACTTACGGATTACCTTTTGCAATCTTTTTTTTTGTAATTCCTCCCGAGCAATTCGTGCTGATAACGTGTTGTAAAATTAAAGAGAAAGGAGGAAGAGACAAAAGTAAAAGAGAGACAAATTCTCTTCTGTATATCTCTATTCTCAATTGTTGGGTACAAGATACAAGTTACAAGCCTCTATTTATAGGCTAGAAAATAAATCTTCTAATTAATGCTAAGGATCTCATTTAATTAATGAGAATAAAGATGGACATCCAAATATGATTTATAATCATTTATAACAAACTATTAATAATCCATGAGGATAAAATTTTAATAAAGTATATTAAACCTAATTTTAAAAGCGAAATTATCTCAGAATGCCTCGTCTTCTGAGCCACAAGAAATGAAGGAGAAAAATTAAAAACCTAGGCACTTCCGGTAAATTAAGCATGGGCAGTTTCATTTTTAAGTTTTGATTTAAGGAAAAATTGGATATAACCCCCTCTAATCTTCTCTAATTGGATATAACCCCTCAAATCCTTGAATTTGGATATAACCCCTCCAATTTTGTTTCTTAAGGAGATAACCCCTTTTGATTAATTTAAATTATATTTTAAGTAAAATAAAACAATTTCTACAATCTCTGACCAATATACCCTCTTGCACCTCGGTCTCTTCATCTTGTCGCCTAATCTTTTCATTTCTTACTACTGTTTACTAAAAACATTAAAAACAAAATCTGATTAATCGTTTGTCATCTTCCCACTGTTGAATAATACAATATATTTTTTACAAATTCTTCAAGAAAGTATGCAAGTATGGCGTTTCTTGAGAATTTTTAAGTTGATAATCTAGCCCTATGGACCATTGAAATTGGGCTGCTCCAACAAGCACGAAACAAACTATTTCTGAATCTTTAGCCAGCAAAGAAGAAAACAAATCAAACAATCCCACCAAACCAAACTCAAATTTTTATCATAAAATCATTCCTGTGAGTTTTGAAATTACTTCATCAAATGGATCTATAGGGAAAAGGTGCGATTCGTAAAACCAGTGAAATATAAAAGAAAGTTGGTTAATTTAATAATTGTCGAAGGTTTTAAAGAGAGATGAGAAGGGGCAACGAAGAGAGAACGGAAACAAATTAGACTTTAGATAAGAATAATCTAGTGATTTAAAAAGAGATGAATCGGAATTTATTGGCTTTTATTTATAAACGCAAGTGAGAAGATGAAAGGTCCAGCGTGAAGAAAGAGCATTGGCAGGAGGGTATATTGGTCAGATATTATAAAAATTATTTTCTTTTACTTAAGATATGATTTAAATTAAACAAAAGGGGTTATATCCTCATAAAATAAGTTTAGAGGGGGTTATATCCAAATTCAAGGATTTGAGGGGGTTATATCCAATTAGAGAAAATTAGAGGGGGTTATATCCAATTTTCCCTTGATTTAATAGCAAAATTAACATCTGGTTATTGACTTTAGAAAAACAAGGGTAGGCAATTGCCACCCCTTGCCCCTTAATAGCTCCGTCCCTGATGCTCCTCTGGTTATTCATGTGATGCTACAATATTCCCACCTTCCATCCAATAGGAAATTAAAAGAAAGATTATTTTTTGTTTATTCATGTGATCTTTTATTTGATTAGCACGTCAAATTAAAGGGGGTTCAAACCTTCCATCCAATAGGTTGAGGCGCTGCACAAAATAAAAAAGGCTAAAAAAACAAATATGCGGAAGCTGAATTCGAACTCGCCATAAAAAATTTGTTAACATTCATTAACAGCGCCTTGACCTCTTTCTGTAAAGGGGTTAGGCTCTTTGTCTGAAATATCAATCTGCACCATATATTGCACAGATCAACGGTTTATAATGATGTTAACAAATGTTTGAACATCTTTTTGGACAAAATTATTTTAACCTGTTACTAGATGCATTTATAAGTAGTAAAGATAAAGATTAGTATTCTTGAGTAACATCACAGTAGACCTCAAGTCAATTAGGATGTCCTTTCCTTTTCAAAACACGTTCTAAAGATTCTGTTTCTGAAAACAAAAGAAGTCTAAACCGTTAAAGTGACTTCTATGGTCCCAACATCTCTTGAACTATAGAAAACAAAAAAAAAGTTATTTCATGTTTAATTTCATCATAAATAGTTGATGAAGACTCAAATAGTCTTTTTTTTTTTTTTGTTCCAACAAAAATACGAAATGAGAACAAGAACATGCTGTTGTTTTTATTCAAATTTATTCTTTACCACATGCAAAAACACCATAAGAGACCGATCGAGTTAGCTTTTGCTTCTTTCGTAAAGCAACACAAGTAATTTACGATAGAGTTGGATATAATAAAGTCTAAGCACCTCTACATATGAACTATTGTTAAATTACTAAATTAGTAAATTTTAAAATTTTGACATATTTTTTTTACTCTTATTATTCACTTGCTAATATAATGTGTAGCAACAATTTAAACTTTCAACGCAATATAATTTATTGTATCCACTTATTTTACATATAACCAACTACGCATTTTTAAATAATTATATATTTTACTTATCCAATATATATACTCTTTGAACTCCTCTGCAGATATTTCGTTTCCGTTATATGCACTCATTGGAAGGGCGAAAGTTAGCGCAAGAATAATATTTTTATATTATATATCATGATAATTTTATCAGTTAATTTTTTTATATGGGTTGAAAATTTAATTTTTCCTTCAAAACTATAAATTATTATAATTGATCAGGCTTAAATAGGATCTAAAAAATTATAATCCACTACAAAATGTCCTTATTATTATTGAAACTTGAATGCTTACTCCTTAACTCTTCTTTGGTAGCTAATGATAGATCAATAACTCATATCCAGTCAATTTTTATTGGGAATTGATTGAGACAATCCTCATGATTGTAATCCCCGTAATCCCACCTCTTCCTTTCCATCCCCTCCTTCCGTATCATCCTGAGGACCATCGCTTATTAAACATATATTAAATGGACTCAATATAGCTTTTCCCAATCAACCCGATCAAACTGTTAGAGAAACCCAAACTCTCGTCTCTCTCAAGCCTCTACCGCTCCATTAGAGAAGCCTCATGCTCATGGCTCACGACGCTATCTGCACGTGCGCCGCCTCCTCCGCCAAAACCCTAGCCGCCAGCCTACTCCATCCATGCCTACCTTCGCCATAGTCTACAAGATCTTCCCTCTCACTCTCCTCAAAACTTCCCCATCCCGACGAACTGCGACCGCTTGCTCCGATCACTGACGGAGTGACACCGCCACTCGGGGCGCGACACGCGGCAGCGCGAGGTGCGGTGTCACCACCTGAACAGCGCGCTGGCCGAGTGCGTCGTGTCTCCGGTCTCTCTTCCTCCGACCTTTCTTCCTCCCTCCGGCCTTCCTCCCTCCAACCTCCTTCCTCCATCCGGTCTTCCTCCCTCCGGCCTCCCTTCTTCCCTCCGGCCTTCATCCCTCTGACCTCCCTTCCTCCCTTCGGACTTCATCCTTTCCTGTCTAAAGACATTGTAATAAGTGATAAGCTAATAAGTAGAAATGATCAGTTTGTCGCAACAAAGGATCATCTTATATGTGCATATATTAGATATGATAAGGGTTCATCTTAAAAATATAAATGATCAGATTGTTATTATAAGGAATCATCTTACAAAGTTTTGTCAGATATAATAAGTGATAAACTTATAAGCATAAGGGATCAAATTGTTATAATAAAATATCAGATTGTATAATAAGGGATCAGATTGTTATAATAAGAGATCAGATTGTATAATAAGGGATCAGATTATTATAATAAGGGATCAGATTTTTATAATAAGTAATCATATTGTTATAATAAGTGATCAGGTTGTATAATAAGGGATCAAATTGTTATAATAAAATATCATATTGTATTATAAGAGATCAGATTGTATTATAAGGGATCATATTATTTTAATAAGAGATCAAATTATATAATAAGGGATCAGATTGTTATAATAAGAGATCAAATTATATACTAAGGGATCAGATTGTTATAATAAAAGATCAGATTATAGACTAAGGGATCAGATTGTTATAATAAGAGATCAGATTGTATAATAAGAGATCAGATTGTTTTAATAAGAGATCAGATTGTTATAATAAGAGATCAATTAGTGAAGAGAGAGGAGTGAGCAGCGCCCAAAATAGAAAGGATTGCTTCCAACACACTTTCCATTTTTAGTTGGGATGACAGGGGATTACAAATTAGGGGATTGCACTTATAACACTCCATTTTTATTAGAGTTCAAAATAAACGAGTCGGGTCAAATTTAAATTTCGGTCGAATTGGGGTAACTTTGAAACGGGCCGAATTTAATCTGAATTTGAATCGAATTACTAAGAATTCGATGGAAGAATTGTTGATTTGTGAGTCAGACGGTCAAATTGTCTAATTTTCACCTAATTTTCGAGTTTCAGATCAGATTAGATACGGTCGGCTTTAGAATGTTAGTCGATTTTTAAAGCATGTTGATTATGACGCCATCTTGGGTGAAGCTCCACGTGTCTTATACTCCATCGATGAAGGCAGATGCTGAGATGCGGAAGTGGGCTAGGTTATGATACGAGAGGGACAATTTTCATATCCGTATCCATTAAAATTTTCTTTATCCAAATCTTATTCTTACCCGTTAAAAATTGACATTGAATTAATGATAAGGATAGAGTTATGGTAGAAAATAGATAATAATGTTAATAACTCATAAATTTTTTTTTTTAGAATATGGATAAATAAATAATATCAAATAAATATATTAATAAAGTGCAATATCTAATAATATTTTAAATATAATAAAAAGTTAAGTGTTTTGTTTAATGTAGCGCATGAATGAAAGATATAGCATTTGAATAAAAATCGAAAAAAATTAATTAACATATCAATTGAATCTTATCATCGTATCTTTTCAATTTTAATGTAGTATTATCTAAATCAAATCTAGCAATTTAATTGTCTAATTTAATTATTAATGCATCAATTATATATTTTCGATTTAATTTTTTATTAACATATAATTGAATATTACAAATATATCTTTCCGATTATGATAATGACGGTATGGATAATTAACGAATACGAAATAGGCTTACCCATACCCATACCCAATAAATTAACGAAATTTTTTTTTATCCATATTCATACCCGCTAACTTAACGAAAATAAAATTTTATCCATACCCATCTTATCGAATACGATACTGGTTGGATAAATAGGTAAAAGATACCATAGCCCTATGCGGAAGCTCCACATGCTGAACTATTAATTAGTACTAGCTAACTGAAATGAGATCCGCTTGAAATCAAATAAATTTGACTTTTCAAAAGTTTGAATATATAATTTAGACCCAATTGGATTTTATTGCCTCAATTTTTCACCATGAAATGGATAGGTTCGTCACTTAGCAGGAAAACCCGCCTTAAGCAGCGACAATGCAATATAAAAAAAGGAAAGGATGTAGCAGGATGCAGTAAGTAGTGAGAAGAATAACCGCAGTACCAACCACAAAGATGAAAAAGTTTTCGTCGATTTTATTGAATTTATTCATGTTCTTCTTATTGTCATAGGGCACTCTGATCGATCTTATCTTTTATCGAAGCCACTCCAACCCTAACTAGGACTGTCAATGGATAGGGTACGATAAGGTAGAAACATTTTTCATATCCGTACCCGTTAAAATTTTTTTTATCCATACCCTACCCTTACCCGTTAAAAATTGACTTTACCCGTACCCTATCCTTACCCGTTAAGAATTAATGGTAAGGTTAGGATAACGGTAGAAAATGAATAATAATGTTAATAAATCAATAAAAAAAATATACAATATGAATAAACAAAAATATTATATAAGTATATTAATAAAGTGCATTATTTAATAATACTTTAAATATAATAAAATCATATAATATCTTCCCTTTCCGATTCTCAAAAAATACATAACTAATTAATAATTACTAATTATACAATATTTTCTGAAACAAAGGATCTTTTGAAAAAGTTTAGTATTTTCAATAATTATACAATATCAATTTTTTTTTTAATGTAGCGCGTGAATGAAAATCAGAAAAAAAAAAATATATCAATTGAATATTGCTATCATATCTTTCCAAATTAATACATTATTATCTTAATCAAATCTATCTAGCTATTTAATCAAGTAATTTAATTATTGACACATCAATTGAATCTTACAATTATATATTTCTGATTTTGTTTGTTTTTAACATATAATTGAATCTTACAATTATATCTTTTTTATTATGATTTAGATTATAAACTATGTCACGTCCCGCACCGACGGGTCACGGGACGCGAGGTGAAACGGTATCTTCTGCATCCATCCGATGGCCCGTCAACCTACGTCGCAATAGAAAAAAAACAAACAGAGTCAGATACAAACCTCAGTAATCGGTTATTTAACGACGCAGCTTCTCTATACTTAACTATTATAACAAAATTTAATAAGATCGGATTAATCCACAGTACAAATAATATATTTTACGGAGATAAACGGATCTAGACAGTCAGTCAGAGTGGTCCCTCCCCGATCTCAGGAGGATCAGGACCGGCCCCTCCCCGAACTCAGGAGGATCAGGGCTCCAAATTCATATTCAGATCCATTTTCCAAACCCGATATCCCGTAAAATATGCCAATCACAATTCCGATAAACATATTCAATATATAAAAACCAAACGACAAATCAATCAATCAATCAAAACGGAATTAAATACAGAGAAATCCGGTTACCTGACAGAACGGTTCAGAAATCATGAATACTATCCAATCGACGGCGACGTAGGAATTTCAATTGGCCGACACTCAAATATCAATCGGCAAATTAATCAATTTCCTCACTATCTCAAAACACTTTTCTAAAAAATATTTTGGTTTTCTTCTTTGAGTTCGGTTGGGAAAATGAGCAAAGGAATTCAGAATGACATATATATATATCAAACAACATAAGGGATTGAGGACACGTACAAAGAAGGTAATGGGCATTTAGCACGTTGCAAAATATTATTGGGTAATATTTTCAACTCGGCTAACAAGCAGTCAAAGCGGTTAAAACTTTTTTATTATTATTATTATTCAAATTCATAGAATACACGTGGGTAAAAATCAAAACATGCATGCGGCAGGTGTCAAAAATCAGTTTCCAAAACATTCTTTTAAATTCAAAGGCGGTATGAGGAAATATATATATATATTTTTTAAATATGGTCAAAGTTTAAAGATAACACAATCTCGGTCAAATCTTGATAAATATGGTCAAAATTCAAATTATCTTTATAAATAAAATATGGGATGTTACAAACTATATATATATATATACAACGGTACGGGTAATTAACGAATACGAAATAGCCTTACCCATACCCTTACCCAATAAATTAACGAAAATTTTTTTCTATCCATACCCATACCCGATAACTTAACGAAAATAAAACTTTATCCATACCCGTCCTATCGAATACGATACGGATAGGATAAACGATTAAAAAGGTACTATTGACAGCCCCACCCCTGACAAAAGTGGTACTCTCTCTCTAACACACAGAGTACATACGGTAACAGTCTCTCTCTCTATATCACACACAGAGTACGTACGGTAACAGTAACACAAATACTCGCACACTTAAGTGCGCACAAGAAAATTAATGGTTAATTGTATAAAACGTCCATTTATTTAATTAATTTTAACATTGTATGTACGAAATCGATTCTTGTAAAATATATTACATGATCTAGTACGGAAGAACGAGACAAATCAGAGATATTAGCACTAATTAATACGTGCTACAAAAATTAACGTGCACAAAATAAATTTCATTAGGCAATCAAGTAGCAGTGCTGTTGTAAAACCAATAGAAGCCGAGCATCTTGTCTGCAACTGGGGTAACTGCATCGACAAATAATTTGTAGAATATCAACACAATAAATTAAATAAAAAATATTACTTATATATAATCGCAAATTAATACGCGCTGCTGTGTCCCACTGGCCATGTACATTTATATGTGAATATCCGATGTACCACTTGAATTAATCCGTAGCTTGATCAGTTCAAACTCTATTGAACACGGGCAGGAATGTGCCGATTTGGGGCTCTTAGTGGGCTTAGTTTAATTTCAGATGATCCGGGAAAGCTCAATGGCCTTATATTGGGACTAAATCTTTTGTAATATTCACCTCATATAACATTAGTTAGGCGGTAGTTCCATAGTCTGAACTCTGAAAGGGTCTAGATATTATAATATGTAAAATTAATGTTCTTAGTTCCATAGTTGTTACTAATTGATTGCGCTTCTTGCAAGAAAAAGACACAAGGAAGGCTATGGAGAATCCTTGGGTTTTCAAAGAAAGCATTAGCATCTCGTTCTTTTCTTTCTTTGTCCCTAATTATTAATAAAGTAAAGTTGCTTATGAGCGAGGCATCGTTCTCTTGCTTGGATGCCCAATTACTTTTGTCTCCTGAAGTTATTCCATATACCAGTTAATTTCTGTGCATGCTTGCTCGAATGTCACGGAATTTTTCCTTTCAAACGCACATATATATACTAGTTGTATGCTATGGATTAATACCACTTTGTGTCCATAACTCCATATTCCTCAAAAAAATATAAAATTTTTTTTCTATTTTGTGGCCACTTATTACGATCGTGTTTTAGGTTTCCTTGCTTAAGAGACTAGAGATTGATAAGCAAAACTAACAAAATTAAAAAAGAAATGGCGGAGGCAATAGTGAGTTTTGTAGTGGGGAAGCTTGGAGATCTTATAATGAAGGAGGCGGAGTTGTTGGGTGGGGTTAAGAGCCAAGTGAAACGGGTGCAGACTGAACTCATGAATATCAGGTGCTACCTGGCAAGTGCAGACTCCAAACAACGTAAAGGAGATGCAGAATCGGCACTGGTGGAGAACTGGCTGAATCAGCTCCGCGATGTGGCCTATCGCATCGAGGACGCCATCGACATTTTCTATGTAGAACTTGAAGACAACAATCTAAAAGTTGAAAATACCCACAGCCAGCGGAAAAATTGTTGTTATTACTTCTTTGGCAAACTCAAAAACCTATGCCACAAGTCCATGAAGGTGCCTAGCCTCCACAAACTTGGCACAGAGCTGGCTGACATCCAAAAGGAGCTTGAAGATATCTTTATAAGCAAAGACAAGTACGGAATTACACCTCTTCCAGACCAAGCTAGCAGGGGTTCAGAGCATGTCATCAACGACGTCGTACTGCCTAAACGAAGAGCCGCCTACCAGGATGTGGATGAAATCGAAATAGTTGGCCAGGATGATGACAGGGACAACATTCGCAAGCTGCTCCTTAACTCTGAAGAAATACCCAGGCGTGCTGTCATCACAATTATTGGTCCCGGTGGCCTTGGAAAGACTACTCTTGCTCGCAGGGTATACAAAAGGCAAGTGCTGTACATATTTCTTTTGTACATCGTTTATTGTACTTCCCATATGCCAGTACGGAGCAAAGGTTGACTTCGTAGTTATTTTTATCGGAAAACTGGATTTATGCAACTCCAAAGTTGCAAAATTATAAAAATGCCACTCCAAACTTGACACTTAGAAAAATGCCACTCTAAATTTATTTTATTTAGATATTTGACACTATTTTAAAATATACTTTTGTATTGACTAATATACCCTTCTTTTTGTTCTGTTCCAGAAATGATATACACCATCCAACAAAAAACCATCCAATACCATCCAATTGAACCAGCCATCCAACAGGTCAAAATAGCTTTTTTTCCGCGTGCTGACGTCAGCAAAATTTTTTGACCAATTTTCGAAAATTTTTTTGCGTTGACATCATCAAATATGCTGATTTAAGGGTTCAGTTAAATGTTTTAAGGGTTGAATTAAAGTGTATAAGTGTTCAGTTAGATGCACCAATAATTTGAAATCTTAGTGTTTTGTGTTCAGTTAAATACATTAAGGGATTATTTAAAAGTATGTATGTGTTCAGTTAGATGCAGCAATAATTTAGAATTTTAGTGTTTTGTGTTTAGTTAAATACGTTAAGGGAAGAACTTAAAGTGTCTATGTGTTCAGTTAGTTGCAGCAAAAATTTGATTTCGTAGTTTTTGTGTTCAATTAAACTAGTTAAATAAAAAAACAAAATGAACAGATACAACAAACATAGCAAACAATTACAATAACAATATGAACATTTACAACAATCAACTGAACATATATACAAATTTCGTAAGTAAGAAATAAATGATCATATTCAACATACAAAGTGAAATAAATTATTGTTGCATCTAACTGAACACTTAACACTTTAATTCAACTCTTAAAATATTTAACTGAACCCTTAAATCAGCATATTTGATGACGTCAGCACAAAATTTTTTTCGAAAATTGGTCAAAAATTTTTTGCTGACGTCAGCACGAGGAAAATCTGAGTTTGGATGGCGCTGGATGGTAATTCGGTGGATGATAGATAGTAATTACCTTCTGTTACTTTCCTTTTTGTCACTCGTCTTAATCCATTCTCTGCGCCTCATTTGGGCTAAATTATCTGGTGGCTAAGTTTTTTTTTGCCATTGAAGCCCGTGAGCACAATTTCATACAATTAAAGTAGTTCAAAAGTACAGACTTACAAGAAATTTTTTTTAAAAAATATGTAATGCATCCCAGGAACATTAATTGGGAGAGTAAAGCCATTTGATTGGTTAGAATGATTTCGCATTTGATTTGATAGAACTTTAGTTCCAACAAATATATAAAGTATTGTCTCACGAATTGTACCATTAAAAATCCAAAAAAGTAAAGAGAAATAGATAGAGAAAATGGAATTTATCTAGGCATCTAGATTTTGACGGAGAAAAACAACAAAACTTTAGAACTCGATCAAAAGATATGAAAACTAAAAATATTAGATTTGGTCATTTGGGTTCTTTGCATACGCCTCACGGGTCTGAGTCCATCTAAGCGCAAAGAATAAATGAAGGGACGAAGGATAAAAAGTAAAGGAAAGGAAGAAGACGAAGGGCATATTAGTCAATATAAAAGTATATTTTTAAATTCAAGTATATTTGTGGCAAATATCTAAATAAAATACATTTTAGAGTGACATTTTTCTAAGAGTCAAGTTTGGAGTGGCATTTTTCTAATTTTTCCTATTTTTATTATTGGGTGTGAAAATACTTAATATGATCATGATAATGTTGCTTCCTTTGTTATAATTATCATAAACTTAATAAATATCATTACTACTACTATTATTAATTTATTCATTTTGTAGTGTAGATATATATAATTTGTTATGAGTTATGACAAAAAGATTTGGGTATTTCACAATATCCTAATAAATTTGTCTTTCTTAACAACTACGGTTATATCCCATTTCCCGAACAGCCAATTGGGGCCACTGATGCTTGAATAATAAAATGTAAAACAACATTTTCTTAACACTTCATAGAATGAGTTTATATATATATATATATATATATATTCTTATACTAAATTATTAAATTAGCTGATCGTACCTGTTCAAATATTATAAAAAATGCTAAAATGATACACGTAGCACAGATGAGCCTATGCTACGCATTCATTTTTGAATTTTGTACTTAAAATGATTGAATCCGAATTATTCAATATTTACTTCACATTGAAACCTCGTTGGATTTATATTTTTTTACTATTTTTTTTTCAAATTTTTGAAAACCGTTGTTATTTAAAGTTTCTGAATTATTTAGATGAAGGATTTTCTAAACATCTGAAAAAATAGTAAAAACTTTTGGAAAAATGTAAAATTCAATTTCCAACAAGATTTCAATGTAAAGAAATTATTGAACAGTTCAGATCGATCGTTTGAAGTACAAAATTGAAAAACGGTCGCACACCATCACTACCACAGAAATGATTTTTAACGGCACCAAATTAACGGCGGTACTATCGGATAACAGCCGTAAAAAAATAGAATGGCATTTTCGTTATAAATTGCAACATTTTTACAGCGGCTTTTTTAATTTATGTTGCCTGATATTAAATAAAAAAAAAGCTGTAAACTTCAACGGCGATTATCCTTAAGTACCGCCGTAAAAAAATATTTTTTTCTTTTTCCCTCCTCATCTCCTTGGTGCCTCCGTCACTTCACTTGGTTTTGCCTTTGAGATCTAACGCAACCTTTCCTCCTCCCCCTTGACGCCTCTTCCTCATTTGCCACTTTTTATTTGTCTTCCTCTCCTACTCTGACGCAATGGAGCCGGACGTGAGCATCGAGACATCCCGCCAGATCCGCTTGGCAATCCTTCCCGTCGGTGATCCCATCCCCGCGGGGCTGCCGGCGCAACTCCGCGAGTATACTTCTCTTATCGTGCACCACAGCCGCGTGGACCTGGCCTCCGTGGCCTTCTTCTACACGGAGCAGCACCAGAACTCCCCCTTCTTCCACCAGCCATGGGATGCCGGATCTCTTTCCTTCAAGTTCGTCCTCGGCGGCTGGTCCGTCTCCCCCTAGGAAAACTTCCAGCCCTGCCGCAAGGTCATCGCCCTCGTTGCTATCTGCCACCAGGTGCTTCGGCTTCTGCCCTTATCTCGACTCTATAGCCGCTCAGTTCGTCTCTGCGTGTAGACCGTATGGATCCGCTCTTTCTACCAGATGCTTTGGCTTCTGCCCTCTGATGCTCAGGTGGCCCTCAACCACTACTTTGGTGGTCAAGGCTAGTCAAGATTTCATCTCCATAAACGAAAGTAGTGTGCTTGTGCTTCCCTTTACTTTGTATCTATTTACTTGTATATATTTATTGAGATAATCAAAGGTTGGCTTTAAGCACTAGTAGATCACGAAATCATGATACTTTATCAAAGATTGATGATCTTGTGTACCTCTTTAATATTCAAATAATTACTTGTGTTTTATCATCATCTTTAGATAAAGGCTACTTTGAGACATTTATAAGGGCACTTGATGTGCAAGTGGAAGAAATGAAATTGATGGGAGAGGTCATTAAAAAAATTCAAAAATAAACAAGACAATGGAGTACCAGAAGACCAATTCCACCATTCTACCACAAGAAACGGTTAGTTCTCAAGTAACATTTTCATCTATTAAGGTAACTTGCAGCATGAACATTCATCTAATTAAATTTTGGTTGATATGGTCTTTTTAAAACTTATTTCATATTGGTTTCAATGAATCAGGAGCAGTTAGTAATGCATGGGGTGCTCACTGCTCAGGTTTGATAAATTTGTACATATTACTTTTTATTTTCATGCTCAGGTGCTCAGGAGCAGTTAACATGAATGACATAGCAACTGCTAATTATGGTACCCCTCTCTCTCTCTCTCTCTCACGAAACTGATCTGGTTGATATGGTTCTAAATGATGCTGCATATTTCATTCAATATGTCTTGATCTGTTCTACTGTTAATCTATTGGCAATTGTTATATGCACTATATTGATTTCTTATATATAGTTTCTTTTGATAACTGAGTAGATCGAGTGGGAGAACAGGATCGAACAATGGAAGAAGAAGTAACAGTGATGGTAATTCATCTAATGGTAACTCTGTTTTGTAGTATTATTAGTTCTAATAACTCTGAATTTGAGCCTTATGTAGATCATGGTACATAAGTGAGCATTAGTTGGTACATAAATGAACATTGCAATCAGTTAGAATATATTAATGAGGTTTAGTTTTTCTCTTCTCAGCAAGAATAAACAAATTAATGATTTTCAAATTGTATATTCAGATGCTATATGAGTTCAAATGAAGCACAATATCAACTGGAATTGAAAATTTTCTATGTGCTTTGGTGAAAGGAAAAATGATATTGCAGCTAGAGAATTTAAAATATTATACGTATTTGCTTATATTTAGAATATTAGCAATATAATGAGTGATTTATCTAATGATTCTTGAAGGTTAAAAATTTGATAACTCTCTTTTTTTATTTAGGGAAAGATTTAAAAGAGCTTCACGGTGGATGAAATTTGTGAAAGTCAGTGGAGATATTCCTGAGAAGATAGTAGGTTTAGCAAATTTTTTTTTGTACAAATTATATGTAATTTTCTTTTCTATAACTTAATGTACATAGTTCAAGGAATATTTTTATTATATATAATTAATTATGAAAATTTGTGTGATGAATCTGTGTTTGATATGATTGTGTTTGATGTGATTATGGTTAGCTAGCAATAATGGAATTATATTAATTATGACTAGCTAGTAATTATAAAATTTTTTTCCCTTAAAACCAATATCAACGGCGGTCTTTTAGTACTGACTGTCGTTGAAAATTGATTTTTAACGGCAGGCTCTTAGTAGTGTCCGCCGCTTAAACCTAATATTTTAATTAAAAAAAAAGCCAGCTTGCCTACATGGCGGTACCTATCTACGGCGGGCTATAATATATCTTTAACGTCCCCCCTATTTACAGCACCCTCAGACCGCCGTTAATAACCCGTTAAAAACTGCCGTTAAAAACAAAATTTGTAGTAGTGCATGGAGGACATGTATGCTAAGCATAGCATTTTAGCAATCCTCTAAATATAATTGATTAATTTCTTAAGGGATTTTTCTGATAGGTAAAAACCTTCCAATAGGCTATTTGAATCTGCAATCGAATTTAATTTCTCAAATTGGATATTTGAATCTCAAAAGTTTAAATTTCCAGTCTTATTGCTTATTTATATTTACTAGGAGCTAATAGATCGAGCTTCGGTCGAACGCTCAAAATTTGACATATCAAAATTATAATGGTTGATTATGAATAGGTTGTTACGCTTACAACACAAAAAAAAGACGGAGGCAGGATGAAAATGAAAATAGAAAGGGTCCCAAAAATGAGAAACAAAATAATGTGTTGCCAAATTATTAAATGTCGATGACGTGTGTTTGTTTTATGAGCAATAATACCCAGCACACAAATAGTTACAAAATATCACGTTAGAGAAATTGGAAAACTATAATTTCACAATGCTTGAAGTGTCGAACTACTTTTAACTACATTATCCCGACACCCACACATACTTATTTATAATTTTGATGATGCATGTTGTGCAATTTACGATAGTCTTAATTTACTTATACTATGGACCCCACACGTTGTCCAAAGTTTCTTTTTTTTTTTTTTTCTTTTTGAAGAAAAGCATAGGCCAAGGCCTAACTTTTGATTATTAAAAAAAACTAACTTTTACAATCTAAAGTTTCTTTCTTATCTTTCATTTCTTTCCTTTCCTGTTTCAATTTTTATTTCTTTTCTTTTGATTCACTTTCTGATAGTGGCATAATTTTGACAGCTCTTAAAAGGGGGAAATAAAATCAGTTAAAATTTTAAAGAACTGGTCAACTTGGAACAGAAACCGGTCCATTGTTTTAGATTAGCCCTTATACATTCTACTGGTCTTTTGTATGTAACTCGGTCAGAGGAGGAGAATGGGCAATAAATCATCAGTTCCAAAATTGGCTTACACAATTAATGTACTTAATTACTCGTCTCAGTGTTCCCATAGTCCTATAAATGAATAAAAATTACATCTATATTTTTAGATTAATTTTAAAAAAATACAAGCATGAACGACATGTAAAATTAAATTAAGAAATATGTTGATCTTCATCCTTCGAAGAATTTGTAATTCACAATATGAGTATTGGCACATTTTGTAAAATCAGCCTGATACAATAAAAAAAATAAATTAAATTTACATTTTGTGCACGTTATTTGCTAGTTTATTCGAAAAATTAAGGAATCCCACCGTAAAAATCGTAATCGAAGTCCTATATGTACGTAGAGATCGACCTGTCAAATTAAATCTTTGTATGAGTTGCTAATAGATATTTCTCTAAAATCTCAGTAATACTAACTGCAATTTTTTTGTTTATTTGTATATCCAGTGTGAAGGCGGATTTTGAGTATCATACAATGCTCTCAGTCTCTCAACAGTATAGTCTAATTGATCTCGTGACAAAGATTTTGAGAGAGGTGTTTGATGTAATCAAGAACTTAAAAGACGCTGATTCTGAGAAGCCAAAGGAACTTGAATTAGTAAACAATTTTGATGATAATGAACCTAAGAAGCAAGATATGGGTGTTTTAATTAGCAGGCTCAGAAAAATGTTGAGTGGCATGAGGTATCTAATTATTCTAGATGATGTGTGGGTGGTTGAATTGTGGGATCAATTGAAATATGCATTGCCTGATGACAAGAACGGAAGTAGAGTGATGATGACCAGTAGAATTGTCGATGTTGCTAAATCTGCTGACTCGAGAATGGAACCTTACATGCCTAACTTACTAAATGATGAGGAAAGTTGTGACCTCCTTCTCAGAAAGGCACTTCAGAATCAAGAAGTTAATGAAGTTGAATGCCCTATTGAGCTACTTGAACTTGCGAAAGAGTTGTCCAAGAAATGCAAGGGCTTACCTTTGGCTTTGATAGTACTAGGTGGTATCCTTTCAACAAGAGATCAAACCCACCATGATTGGAAAAAGGTGTTGGACACAATGGATTGGCACCAAGAAGGCAAGGATTGTATGAATGTTCTAACGATGAGCTATGAAGACATGCCTTACTACCTTAAGCCATGCTTTATCTATCTTTCTTCCTTTCCAGAAGATTATGAGATTTCAGCTCGGATTCTTATGAGTATGTGGATTGCAGAGGGGTTCATATCAGAACAAGAGAAGAAAACAATGGAGGAAATAGCTGAGATTTTTCTAGA
Organism: Rhynchospora tenuis; assembly: GCA_027725995.1. NCBI lineage: Eukaryota > Viridiplantae > Streptophyta > Magnoliopsida > Poales > Cyperaceae > Rhynchospora > Rhynchospora tenuis. Next base: position 52,584,917 of record CM050889.1, on the reverse strand, counting down.
ACAACTTTATCAAAGGTACATATATATTCCTTTTACTTTCTTATCATTTATAAGACATTTGTACGTTAATATTTTATAATAGATATACAAACATCAAAGTAGAAGTAGTGGTTTGGTATATATGAACAACGGAGAGAGATTTATTTCAATTTTTATCTTAAAAAAAAACTAAGTAATGGTTCTTAATTATTTGGTAAATTATACTATATATACTATTTTAATTTAAAACAAAAAATTGTCAGCACAAATTCTTTCCTCTTTTTTTTTATATATGTTTTCGCTTGCATATATATTCGGGAAGAGTAAATTATTTCTGTCTGTTGATTTTAAATATACTAAATCTACAGAAGATGCGCTCAAAATAATGTCAAAACCTTAATATTCAACTTGTTTAACCTATGAAATTTGTCACAATTTTTTTAAACAAAAATCTAGCTTACTATTGATGTATGATCCGAAAATTATTTTTGTTTGGTCGATACTCCAATGGTTCAATCAAATATTGTCGAGTGCATGATCTTCTTCATGACTTGGCGAGGTATGAGGCTAGAAAGGTGAACTTTGTTACGGTTTTCCAAAAAGTACCACAGGGCAGTCATGCCGACAGAGTAACCCGTCGTGTCTCGATTCAAGCTGATGAATCAGTCGATGACTATAGCGAATTCATAAAGTACATAGGTCCAAATACCCGTTCCTTGTTATGGTTTGACCTTAAATTAAGAGATTCCATATCTGTAATTGGTTTTAGACTACTACGAGATTTACAAATTGAGGGTGATGATTATGAGCTTCGGGGACTTGACGGGTTGATCCACCTAAAATACTTGGGAATTAGATACTTACGCGGATTAAAATTGCCTAGTGATTTTCGCTGGGATCGTTTGAAAAATCTCGAGACGCTAATTGGGGCTGTGGAAGAACAAAAGGGCTTATGGTCAATCCGTACATTGAGGCATGTAATATCGAAATTTTTATGCGATGGACCACCCGTAGGTGCTGACTTAAGAAATCCCCAAACCCTTACATGGATCTCGAGCTCCTGCTTAAAAGCGTGGCATAAGAATCAACTTCCCCTTTTAAATAACCTGCGAAAGTTTGGGCTTTGTTTGACACACGAGATAGAGAGCGCGGAGTGGGAGATGGTGGCCTATCTTCTTGCAACTCTGCCGTATTTACTCTCTCTAAAAATTGATTCTGATGAAGAGACATATAAGATCCCAAAGGAGATTGTTTACCCAAGAGGACTCCCGAATTACCAGAATCTAGAAACCCTTTACTTGGTGGGCCTTTGGTACGATGATGTCACTGTAGAGGCTAGCTTGTTCCCACCACACCTCATCAAACTCACACTTTGGAATTCGCGACTGGCGGTCGATCCGATGCCAGAGCTAGGAAAGCTTAAGAGCCTAAGAAAACTTAAACTACGAGGTGAGGTGTATGTGGGGGGAAAGGAAATGGTCTGTCCGGCAGGATTCCCTGCGCTTCAAACCTTGGGCCTTTATTATCCTGGCATCGAATATATCACGGTGATGGAGGGAGTCATGCCGAAGCTTAAAAACCTCATTTGCGAAGGTGTTACAGAGCTTAATTTGCCCCCTGAGCTCAAGCACTTCCAAACAATCAATTAATTATTTGCTTAAACATATAGTTAATTACATACCTACCTACTCGATCTTTTACTTAAATTTCATTTTTTTTTTTTTTGTGCTAGCTTAGTCAATACCGACTTTCTAGTTTCTTCGTATTGCATTATTTTTTGTTATGATGAGCTTGTGTCGATTGATCTATGTAAGTGGGTGTGATGATGTAATTAATTGTCCCAAATTATTTTAATAAATTTCTTCAGTTTGAGCTTAATTATTCTTGTTAAAAAGTCGTTCAATTTCGATTCGAATCAGCATTATTGAACCCGAATCGGTGGGGGGAGATCCGGTTTTGAGAATTTTGGATCGGAATCAGTTGAGCTTCACCATTAATCAATGGCATTCACAAGGTGAAAGTCGTACTGATGCAGCTAGGAGTGAGGGAGACACTTTGGAGGTCGGTGGGAGGCGGTTGACGCTCTCTCGTTGGGTGGTCCCATCGCCCTTTGCTTCAGAGCACAAGAAGAGGAGACGGGCTTGGTGGGATCGGATAAGAGGGAGAGGAGGAGAAGGGTCCCAACTGGACCTGTCCATATTTTCCCTTTATTAATTGATTTATGATCCAGCAGTTCAGATTTTTCAGAGCTTAATTTGTTTGCTGTAACTAGCATATACGCCCATCCAAATTTATGGGGAAATTTTTAGGAAACAACTATTTTTTTGATTGAAACATATATTACTGTTTCGAAGTCTTCAGTCCCTTACTCGTACCATTCTATAGTGAAATGCCTCTCATCTCAGTATTGCAATGTCCTAGAAAATACAATAAAGGGGAGAAATTATAACATTAAGGGAAGATAAATAATGAACATTTTATGAAGAGTTGTAAGACCAGAAATCAAATTTTGCCATGGTAAGTAACACTACTCAACCAATCCTTCTAAGTTTTGCAATTGTAACGTCCTTTTCTTGTTGTTCTGTTTTTTCCCCATAATTTTTTCTTCTTGGGAAAAGGTCTAAAGCAGTGCTCTACTGTTCTGTTATGCTTCTCTAATAATTCTCATATAATCATTAAATTACAATCGTCAAATTCAAGTACCACAGAAGAATTTGTCAAACTAATAATAATTAAAAAAAAAAACGTAGCTGGTACAGTAGCTGTTTGGTGAGCTTTGAGCTCCGAATTAACAACATAAGAAATCAATCAAACATTAAAAGGGAGAGATACAGTATAAATAATATTCACTAATTGAAATTATTCAAAATAAATAGCATTCCTTAATTGAATTTGTTCAAATTAAGCACGCTAGGATTCTAATTCTTTAATGCGATCCATATCACAAGATATTTATGTAATATTCTTTACCGAGCAATTCATTTGCTTTTTTATTATCCTGCATTGAGGATAGAAAACATAAGATACAATAAAAAAAAATGGGGTTATTCTTTGGTAGTTAACTGCTTTAACTTTGTAGCTGTACCTTAGTACATACAAGGTATTGGTATTGTACCAAGGTTGAAAAAAAAAATTCATATGGCAATGTTCCAATAATAAAAACAATCTACTTGATCACAGTACCATGATAGAAATTCACATATCCTGTAGAAATTAAGATTTAATTATCCCATATATATCCCATGTTAAATAGGTATACATTAGAGCATGAGATAAATTTGAATCTTTTAAAGATAAGGCACAAAATTAATACATAGCATATTAATGCTATCTATAGCTCCATCATATTAATTGCATCCCTACATATTAGTCAACCAGTTATCAATTAAGGGAATGAACGTTGCTATTGCTTTATTAACTTCTTTATTTTAAAAAAAAAAAAAAATAATTCCTTGAGCCATAATGTAACACCCTGATTTTTTGTTATACCTATTTTACTAATTAATTTTATACCAAAATAATTATTTCATTGTATTATTATTAGTATTATTTTTATTGTATATTATTCAATTGTTCCAATTCCTTTTGACCCCTTGTTTGACCGAATTGAAAAAAAATCAACAAATGGTGACGCCTAAAATCCTCTGGTCATTTTGTCATCTTGCCAACCATTCCTAATTACCTCAAGTAATTTATTTGATTTTTATTTCCTTTCATTCTACCGAATTATTTTTCTTCCCGACAAATATGCACCATTTATCTCTACTACTTATAAATGCACGTAACGTATAGGTGTTACACGCTAGGTCTAAATAGTAAACAATTATTTTTGCCGTTGGATCGATTTAATCTGTGGTTGGATATCAATCGCCAAACGAAACAACACTATTATTTTGTTTTTCATCTAATATAGAAACAAATTGAATAACACATCTATTTGTATCGCTGGTAAATTAAGCAACATATTTTTATTGTTTAACATTATTTTGTTTCTTTATTTGCCCACATATGAGGGCATCTTATGCTACTTTTTAAACTATTGCCTTAGTAATAACTACCTTTCTAATTTTGTTATATTTCTTAATTATCTGATTTTTGGTTTGGAGTTCACGCATAATATATAACCGTTCAATGATATAACCGTATGATTTTACTTTTCCCATTAGCAGAGCGATCTTGTCCTATCCGATTTAAATATTAATTTCTATTTTGGTAACCGCATTTTTTTAACTGTATCTAATCTGTTCAAAGGAGATTTAATTTGTTTTCAAGGCCGATTATTTAATACCCTCATACATGCCCCTCTGTCTCGCCAAATTTCATGAGTTTTATTTTTCGTCTAAGCATTTCTGATCAATACACCATCGTTGCTCTTGTGTTCATGGTTTGAAAAGAACAAGAAATAGAGTATTTTAATCATCCGATTGAAATTGTTGATTCTCCATCCGATTGAATTTCGAGTTTCAAGTTCTACGTTGCAATTGTCATTTTATTCTTCTAATCCGATCATAAACTAACCAGATTTCTCTATAATTTAATTTTGAGTAAATTTTTTCAGAAGTCACTCAACTTTGTATGTTGTCTAATTTTAGTCACTAAATTTTAATTTGTCTTTCCATAACCACTGAACTTTAATTTAGTTCAAATTTAGTCACTTGTTATGATTTTGTTATAATTCCGTTAGTTACTCGTGTTTGGGGTAAAATTGGGTGTGACCAATCATTTTTTTCTTTTTCTCTTCTCCCGGACAGCTTTATTTTTTTTTAATTTTCTTTTTTCCGTCTTTCCTCCTTTGATAATGGCTCATGCTGTTTATATTTTCATAAGAACTTTCAATTTTTCTCGTCTCTTCTCCCAGTTTCGGACTTCCACTTTTTCTTATTTCTTCCCAGCTTGATCAAATCAAACTATATTTCTAGAGTGCATTCTCACTTCACTGCCACCACCATCCTTCTGCCATGGCCCATGAATAGTAACCATCACAAGAGCAAGTGTGAAATCAACTCCGAATCCGACCAGTATGACGATTCCACGCAGAATGATATCCACCTCTCCCTCTCGAATACCTCGAGCAATCCTCCTCCGCCTCCGTCGAGCCTCTCGACATCCGCACCACCAAAAAGCTCGTCGTCTCCTTCGAGCGCCGCCACAGTGAGAATCTCGAGGCGCGCACGAAGCATCCCGACCGTCCAGGCCGTTTCGAGGACTCCGGGGTCTCTTTGCAAGAAGAACTCGACCACCTTCGCACCCTCGCCAGATGCCGGAGCTCTACCGAATTTGATCTCTCTCAACCTCTTTCCTCCTCTTGTCGCACGACAACTAAGACATCGCTGCTGACACAGTCTAGTCCTGCTCCTATCAGATCTCGCTGATGCGGATGAGATTTTAGATGACACTTGCGCCATTAGAGGAAGAGACGGAAGAAAGAAAAGAAAGAAAGAGGCATTCTGGAAAAAAGAAAGAAAAAATAAAAAGGGGACGATTCGTCATCCCAAATTTTACCCAGACGTGAGTAACTAATAGAATTATAACAGAATCATAACAGAATGATAAAATCAGTGTATATATTTGAAATTTGTGATTACCAATTTGTAAGTTGGGATAAACAAGTGATATTTTATTATTGTTCCGCTGGAGCTGTGAATTTAAGTTGATCACTGTTTATTTAGGATTTGATGTTAATGTGTTGTATCATACAATTAAGGGGATGTTTGGATTGAGCAGGGATAAGAACAAGAATAAGAACAAGGGCTTGTTCTTGTTCTTGTTTCTTGTTCCAACATTTTCATGGAACAAGAACAAGGGCCCCTTGTTCTCCCTTGTTCTTATTCCCGGGGTGTTTGGTACCCTTTGAACAAGAACAAGGCCCCTTGTTCTTATTCCCGGGGTGTTTGGTACCCTGTGTAACATGACTAATTGAAAAGAATTACATAATGGTTAATTATGTAAGTATCTATTTATATCTTATTTAAACTATTTTAATTATGATACAACATTAGACATCTATAGTATAATAATAAAGTCGTGACGTTTTTTTTCTCTATTTTTCACCGCATTTCTATTTTCTATAGCATCCATTCAATATGCACTATTTTGGCAATCTAAAATAGTTTTTTTTCTATAATTGGCCGTTATTTCTATAATTAAAAATAGTTTTTTTATAAAATATATTAAAAATAATCTCAATCATTATTTAATTTATTCAAAAATCTAAGTTATTTCATGCTGAATTATTATCATCTAAAAAAACATATGCCGTAACTAGTATTAATTTTATGTTATAGCCAGAATATATTTAAAACAACTAGCAGAAGTGCCCGCTCAATGTGCGGGTGGACTTTAAAATGTGATATGTGAAAATGAAACTCAAAAAATAAAATTAACATATTTTTATTTTCAATATGCTTCATTTATTACGTAGTGCTGTTATTTTTTTATTTAAGAAATATTTTCATATATTAATTTTTTTTGTCTTGAAATTTATTATTTTACTGTGATTGTTTGCCACATAAACATTTAGAATCAACGAAATCACAATTAATGATTCATCAAAACTTGTATGAAAGATGATCGGTCTGGGAAACCAAGTCAAAACAAGTCCTCAGTATCACCGATGTAAATCGTTTGCAGTGATAGCTTAAGGGTCGAATCCACAAGGACGGACTGTTCAAGCTCTAGGACTTAACTAATTCTAATTGGTCTAATTTGGCGAATAAAAGTCGGTGGTAAAAATATTGGTAGAAGTTATCTTTTTTGGGGTTTTTTCGATAATAATTGAAATTAAAATAATTAAACTAAGCAATCAATAAAGAGTAACAGTTCTAAACAGTAGCAAACAAGGTTTAAAATACGAAATTCAACAATTTGGAAAAGTTAGGGTCAATTGCTACGGATTCCTACTCCTGGCCGTGTTTGGTCGGGTCCGACTGAATTCAGACGGGTCCGACAGAACACGCCGCTAGTGCAAATTACTTTGTTAAACGTTCTATGTGACATGCAGGTTCTCGAATTGGTCCAGGGCTTACAGCGCTAACTCTCGTTCTTGGCTTAAACAACTAGGTTCAACTCTTCAAACCTCCTAAAAACCCTAAGTTTCAACTCTCGTTCCATGGCTTAGGTTTTCTAGGTTTGACCTTCTTACCGGTAGGACAACCTTCTTCTCTCGATCTCAGGTAGAGACACGTCTCTCAACTAAGTCCCAGGTTCACCTCTCGGCTACTACCAATCCTATAGCAAGTGATTGTAAAAAGGCTTAGAGTTCTGGTTCTTTCTACCTAGCAAACTAGACTCGGCCGCGTCTATTGGGTATAAACCATAGATCCAAGCAATTCACAAACAACAAGATTTAACAAGACAATCAAGAAAGCCAAAGCAAATCAAATAAAACGTCAACAAGAGTAAAGATCACATAGCTACCAAGTATCGGTTCCCTACAATTGCCCCTAAACTATAAAACTACTCACTAATCATCAAAAAACAAGCACAAATCATCAAGTATACTGTATCAAACAACATCTCAAACCAAAATATAGAGTTTACAACAATAAACGAAGCAGATCCGTGGCAAAACAATTCCTGTCGGGTCGACAGAATCCCGACGGGGGTCTACAGAAACGCCCGGCGGCTGCTGCTCCTCAAAGTTGCTCCAAATCTTGACCTAAAAGTGAAAAGTTGCTTTCTCTCTCTTCCTAGGCGCCTAATCAAGCCAGGAACGCGTCCTGGGCGCCAGCTAGCAAGTTTCCAAAGTTGTTCTGGCTTCCTGGGTAAGAATCTGGCTTCCAAATCTGCTCTCTGTCCCGTTTCTGTCGGGTCCGACCAAATCCTGACAGAAGCGGTTTTTCTTCGTTTTCGAGCCCAAATTTACGCCAAATGCTCCAAAAACCTGCAAAACACAAAGGGCAACAGCAGTACCTCTATTCTAACATAGAAATAACATAAAACAAACTAAAAACACAACTTTTTTATTGGAATTGGGGCCTAAATGGGGTTGAAATGTGTGCATGAAACCCCCCGATCAAATCCCCCCAAACTTAAAATTTGCTTGTCCCTAAGCAACAGTTAGAACCAAAGAGAAGGATTTAGGACCAAATTACAATTGAAAAGTTGTTTCACTACAAGTTAAGAAAAATCTTTAGGGATGTTAAAGTCGTGCCTTTGAGAGTTTTTGGAATCGGAAATGACAAAGCAATTTCAAAACAAGACAATTCAATTTCAAGTTGAGCTAATCCATTTGTGATCAATCCTAGAGTCAAACTTGAGCTGTCGATCAGGAATCGTTTGCCTAATTAATAGGTCGGTTAATCTTTCAAAGAGCTTCAATCGATTTCAAGTCAGGTAGAAACGGGATCGAACCCCCTCAACTCAAATGACTTGAACTAACCCTAAGTCGTGAACCACATGTTTAGACATTTCGAACCACTTCAAACAAAAATAAATTAAAATTTAGATATTATGTTGCGGCGATTCATCGCTTAGGGTTTTATGCTATTTGGACTTGCAGTTTGCTACCAGCACATGACGCACTGGGGAGGTCGGACCGGTTTTTACGCCTTACCGCTACGGTCCACTTGTGGAAATATTACGCCTTACCGCCACCACCCTCCAATATTTGTGGAATTTTCAAATGGAATTTCAAGTCCCTTTCGCAACCTCATGTTCGCAACAGGAATTATTAGGTGTTTTTGTGTTTTTGTGATTTTTTTTTTTTTTTTATAAAAGCAAGATAACTTAAAGAAGTGGTTCGACTATTCTAAACGTGCAAGACACAACTTACGGTTAGACAAACCCTTGAGTTGAAAGAATGATCTTAGACAAATGGTGGTTGCCCTTTGCCGGCTCTAGCCAACGAATTCAACTAAACCCTTATCAAATTAACCACCCCATTAGTTAGAAAAATGACTCCCGAAAAACTACTCTCCTTTTCGTCAAGAAGTTCAAGTTTTGGATTTCTCAAATTCATTTTCAAAACAAGATTTTTGCAACGCATTTTCCAAGTCCAAATTCTCTCAAAAACCAAACTTAAACAATCTCCCAAATCAATCCCTCAACTTTCCTAAATGCGAACTTACATGAATTTATAATGCAAACACGTTTCCTCTATGCAATGCAACTCAGGACCAGATTTCAGACGGACCCGACTGAAAACAGACGGATCCGACTGAAAACAGACGGACCCGACTGAAAACAAACGGATCTGACCGAATAGGTCCAGAGGCTAAACTGACTAAATGCCATGATGCAAACCTAGATACACGTGAACTTTCCCAATTTTCTCAATTTCCCTTCCCCAAACTTGCTCGATGGCAGCGCAAAAACTCAAAAAAATCAAGTTTAAAGGAAAGTAAAAAGAAAAAGTCGAGAAAAACTCACAACAAAGTCGTGGTGCTCGTGGTAGGGGCGTCTAGTACGCTGGATCATCCGGCTTCGGCCCGTAGTGGGGGAAGAGCCAGTCGTACATCTCATTCACCTTGGTCCTCGCCGCCTCATCTTCCTTCTCCTTCTCCAGCAAGTAGTTGATGTCGCGCCTCGCTGCGGCTTGCTCTCGCTCGATGTTATCCACCTTGTCGCTTATGCGCCTCCCGAGCTCCAGAGACTCATTGGAAAGTCGCGCTATCTCCTGCATGTTAGCAACAAAAGCAGAATAATCGAACTCTTGTGGTACCAAATGACGCCGAGGCCCAGAGCTCGAAGAAGCGAAGGGGTTGACTGGTGGTGGCACTTGTTGCTGAGGAGCATCAGGTCTCGCCGCTCCTCCTGCCGGTGGCATGAGCCAAGTCTCCTTGTCCCTCAATGAGAACCGCCAAGAGAGGGGCAACGGTAGAGGCTCGTGCACATGGTTCCTCCATGCCCAAGGTCCTTCGTCCGGACCAACCAGAAACTCGATGGCCTTGAGGTATGGTGCATCCATCAAGCTAGGCGCTGTGGCCTCCGTCAATTTCTCAAGCCTTGACGGGTCTATCCCCTTCAATTTCTACGAGGCACGTGATGTACCCTCCAAGTGTGATCTGGCCCTCTCCGGCCCTTCTTGACTTAGCCACTTTTTCCCAATACTTGATCATCATCACTGAAAGATCAAGTGGCTTGTAGAGATTGCCAAAAGCCATTCTAGACATCACCATTAATTCCTCTTTTCTCATTCTTGCGGCCGACTCACCTCTTGCAAAGATCGTGTGACCCAACCCTCTCTGGATCATGCGAAAGACGGGGTGCTGTATGAACCTACCCCTTGGTTGCTCAGCAGGCTTCTCATCAATCCCAGTCAACATCCTCCAAAGATCATCATCAATCTTGCCCTTGAACCCGCCCCCGGGTGTGAATCCAAACAACTCAGAGATCTCGGAGGCGGTGGAGGAATAGTCATTGTCTAGGAGGCGGTAGTAGATGACATACTCGTCCTCCTCCAATTTTACTTCCAATGAGGCCAAGAACTCAACCGTGAGCCTCTTGTATGTGGGCCTCCTCATCTCCCAGAATCGCTTTTCAACTCCCCCCTTCTGAGTCACATGGAGGAAGTCCTCAAGGATACCCATCTCCTCCAAGGTATCGAGATCAACGAAACGGGTGTTCTCAATTTTCTTACTCTTAAAGTGCTCAACTGCTTGGGCCATTTTTGGGCCCGTGCAGAGGATTGGCCCAACAATTTCCTCCTCCCCCTCATCCATAGGGTCAGACCCGTCGTGCGAGTCATTGTGAGAAGAGGACTGAGAAGGGGAAGGGGTCGGTTCCGGAGTTGGGTTTCGGCGTCAGGAGCTTGCACCGGACATGGAAGAGCGGAGACGCTTGCCTATTCCTCCAAAGCTGAAATTTTTGGTGCGGGGCATGGTTGGATTGAGTCGAATCGGCTTGGAAAAGTGGTGCTGGAGGGTTCCCGACGGGGTCGACAGAAATCGGTCGGACCCGACAGAAACGGGTCAGTGGGGGTCGAAGTTGAGAGTGGCCCTGACAACCCCAGCGGGTCCGTTTCCGTGTAGGCGGGTCCGGTTGAATCGCGGCGGATCCGACCGAATCAGATCCGAAGTGGTTTTCGCCAAATACCGCGTAGATCTGAGTCTCTAACTCCTGCACTAGCGTGATTAGTTCAAAAGCTTTAAGATTCAGGGAAAAAGGAGGAGAAACAAACCTTAACCCGAGTGCAAACGGAGGAGATCGAGAGGCTTCGGTGTGGAGTGGAAATCCCGCGGAGATCGGCGAAACCGAAGCCGAGATGGAGCTTCTCGCGTCGAGGAGAGCGCAGAGAGGTGCTCGGATCGTCGGACGGAGGTCGGAATCGTCGGAGGTGGTGGCTCTAGGGTTTTCGTCGGGTCCGTTTGTGTGGCGGGTTCTGAGCGGAGGAGAAAATAGGAGGAATGGAGGGGGTCGCGATGGGGGAGAGAGAGGTGCGTCGAAACGCATTAAGCAGGCGACGCGTGAGCGGGTCGGGTCGGTTTCCGAAGGGTCGCAACCCTTTTTTTTTTTTTTTTTTCCGACCCAGTTTCTGTCGGGTCCGACTAAAACGCTCCAGAGCAGAAATTGATCTCCCTTCCTCCATTTTGCTCTCTGCCTTGTTTCCGACTGGTCCGACAGAATTTAGTCGGGTCCGATTAAATGCCTCCAGAAGCCTGAAAACACACACGACTTAGCCAATTTTTATAAAAATTTTCGTTTTTTCGAATTTTTTTGTATTTTTCAGATTTTTAAGACTTAAAATTAAAAGTAATAAAAAGTAAATGAAAACTCCCAAAACCCTTGGGTTGCCTCCCAAGAAGCGCTCTTTTATGGTCTTGAGCTCGACCCTTGCAATTTTTCAGTTCTCTAGTGGGGTTGGGTCGTTGAGAGACCCCGAAGCAAGCTCTTCTTTTTCCATGCCATCAATGTAGAGCTTCAATCTTTGCCCATTCACCGTGAATGAGCCTTGCTTCTCTCCCCAAACTTCAACAGCACCATAGGGAAAGACTTTTTTCACCTCGAAGGGGCCCGACCATCTTGACTGGAGCTTGCCCGGAAACAGCTTCAATCTTGAGTTGAAAAGTAACACTCGATCCCCTTCCTTGAATTCCCTCTTTTGAATGTGCCTGTCGTGCCAACGCTTTGCTTTCTCCTTGTAAATGCGAGCATTCTCATAGGCATCAAGCCTAAACTCTTTGAGCTCATGCAAATCCAAGATGCGCCTTTCTCCTGCAGCCTGGGCATCCCAATTGATGGCTCGAACCGCCCAATAAGCCTTGTGCTCGATTTCTACAGGCAAGTGGCACGCTTTTCCATAAACCATCTTGAAGGGGCTCATACCGATCGGCGTTTTGAATGCCGTCCGATAGGCCCAAAGTGCCTCATCCAGTTTTGAGGCACAATCCTTCCTTGTGATTCCCACTGTCTTTTGTAAGATATTCTTAATCTCTCGATTTGACACCTCAACTTGACCGCTTGTTTGCGGATGATAAGGCGTGGCAACCTTATGAGTAACTCCATACTTTTTCAAAAGATTATCAAATTGCTTATTGACAAAATGCTTACCACCATCACTTATGACAACCTTTGGAATGCCAAACCGAGGAAATATGACCTTGTTGAAGAGCTTCTTGACAGCGGCCGAATCGGCATGCTTGCTTGGAATAGCTTCCACCCATTTGGATACATAGTCAACCGCAACTAGAATATACTCATTCCCAAAAGAAGGTGGGAAAGGTCCCATGAAATCAATTCCCCATACATCGAAAATTTCTACCTCAAGGATCGCTTGCTGGGGCATCTCTTGTTGCTTCGAGATGTTACCGGCCCTCTGGCACTGATCACACTTTAAGATATAGTTCCTTGCATCCTTGAAGATGGATGGCCAAAAGAACCCACACTGCAACACCTTTGCTGCGGTCTTGGAGGTTGAAGCGTGTCCTCCATAGGCCGATGAATGGCACTCTCGAAGAATGGCTTCCACTTCCTCGCTTGGTACACATCTCCTGAACATCCCATCAATTCCTTTCTTCCAAAGAATCGGGTCCTCCCAAAAGTAGTACTTGGCGTCCGCAAGGAATTTTTTCTTTTGCTGAAAAGAGGCGCCATGTGGGAGAATCCCGGTCGCATGAAAATTGGCAAAGTCCGCAAACCAAGGAGTTCTGTCGGATCCGCCTGGATTCCGGCGTCCCTTCTGGATTGCGGTGCAATTGAAAACCTGTTCTGGATCATTTCTGTCGGACCCGACTGAACATGGACAGCAAGCAATTTCTCACCAGGAATGTCATCATTTATGGGCAGAGCTTGGTCCTTTGTCTCCTCCACTCGGATTCTTGACAAATGGTCTGCAACCAAATTTTCTGTGCCTTTTTTGTCGCGAATTTCCAAGTCAAACTCCTGGAGGAGGAGCACCCACCGTATCAAGCGCGGTTTCGCATCCTTTTTGCCAAGGAGATACTTGAGTGCGGCGTGGTCGGTGTAGACAATGACTTTCGACCCCACCAAATAGGGCCGGAACTTGTCGAGGGCGTAGACCACCGCTAGTAGCTCCTTTTCCATCGTGGTATAATTGACTTGTGCTTCGTCCAGGACCTTGCTTGCATAGTAAATCGCGCAGGGCCTCTTGTTTTTCCTTTGCCCAAGGACGGCTCCGATCGCATAGTCACTAGCATCGCACATCAGCTCAAAAGGCAACGACCAATCCGGCGGTTGAAGAATAGGTGCTGACACCAGCGCTTCTTTCAACCTGCAAAAAGCATTAACACAATCTTGATTAAAATCGAATTCTACATCTTTCATAGTGAGATTGGTTAAGGGTTTTGCAATTTTTGAGAAGTCTTTTATAAACCGCCGGTAGAAACCGGCATGACCCAAAAAACTCCTGATGTCCTTCACACATGAGGGTTGAGCCAATTTCTCAATGACTTCCACTTTAGCTTTGTCCACCGAGATGCCATTCAATGATATCACATGTCCGAGCACCACTCCTTCTTGTACCATGAAGTGGCATTTCTCCCAGTTCAAGACCAAGTTGACTTCCTCGCATCTCTGCAATACTTTAGACAAATTAGTCAAACAATGGTCAAATGAATTTCCATAAACCGAGAAGTCATCCATGAAGACCTCCATGTCTTTCTCGATCATGTCGGAGAAGATCGCTATCATTGCTCTTTGAAAGGTCGCTGGCGCATTGCAAAGGCCGAAGGGCATCCTCCTGTAGGCATACGTCCCATAAGGACACGTGAATGTTGTCTTCTCCTGATCCTTCGGGTGAATGGGAATCTGAAAGAAACCAGAATACTCGTCAAGATAACAAAAATATGAGTGATTAGCCAACCTTTCCAGGAGTTGATCAACAAAGGGAAGTGGGAAGTGATCCTTTCTGGTGGCACTGTTGAGCTTTCTATAGTCAATGCACATCCTCCAACCCGTCACTACACGAGTTTGGATTAGCTCATTCTTCTTATTCTTGACCACCGTGGCTCCACCCATTTTGGGCACAACATGGACTGGGCTCACCCATTCGGAATCGGAGATCATGTAGATGATGCCCGCTTGGAGAAGTTTAAGGCACTCCTTTCTCACAACCTCAGACATGGCCGGATTCAACCTCCTTTGGTGCTCAATGGAGGGCTTGTAATCCTCCTCAAGCAAAATTCTATGTGTGCAAATGCTTGGGTCAATACCCTTAAGATCATCAATTGAATACCCTATGGCTTTGCGGTGGGCACGCAATTCCTTCAAAAGCTTCTCCTCTTGCTCTTCATCCAAGTGCGCACTCACGATCACAGGGTATGTCTCATTCGGCCCAAGAAACCGATATCGGAGATTGGAAGGAAGTGGCTTCAATTCAAGCTTCGGCGGCTCTGGTGTGGAGTTTTGGCGGATCCGCTCCAATTCCGTCGGGTTGTCAGAATTTCGGCCGAGTCTAAACACCTCAGCGGCCATCACACACTCTCGCACTTCACTTTCACACTCCTTTTCCACAGTCACTCCCTCCTCAATTTCAAGATCATAACTCCCAATAAAATTTGCATAGAACTCATCCTCAATCAGCTCATCCAAGCCTTCCATAGAGAAACAAGCGTCAGCATAACTCGGTCCTCTCATGGCCTTCTCAATCTCAAACTCAACAACTTTGTCATCAACTCTCAAAGATATCTTGCCTGTCCGGCACTTAATAAAAACATCAGCTGTCGCTAGAAAAGGCCTACCAAGAATAATAGGTACCTCAGGGTCCTCATCCATATCCACAATAACAAAATCACAAGGAAAAACTAAATCTCCAACCTGAATTGGCACATCCTCAACAATACCCAAAGGTAACCTTACCGACCGATCCGCGAGTTGCAAAGTCATGCGGGTGGTCCTCAGCTCTCCTATGCCCATCCGATTGAAGACGGTTTCCGGCATGAGACTCACACTAGCCCCCAAGTCCAACAAAGCTCGCTTGATCCGCGCATGGCCGATCTTGCATGGTATGGTGAATCTCCCAGGGTCTCCCAACTTAAGAGGCATCTTCTTGAGTGTGTAGGAGTTACACTCATGAGTCACAGAAATTGTTGCACAACTCTCCAGTTTCTTCTTATTTGATAGGAGATCTTTCAGAAACTTGGCATAGGAAGGCATTCGAGTGAGCATGTCCGTGAAAGGAATTGAGATTTGAATTTGCTTGAGGATCTCCAAGAACCTTCCATATTCTTTCTCTTCCTTTGCCTTGGCCAATCTCTGGGGAAAGGGGACGACTGGAGCATACTTGGTTGTCAAAGGCACCGCATGATTGCTCTCTGTTGGCTTTTGGTCGGACCCGACTGAATCCTGTCGGGTCGACAGAACTGGACCAGAAACCTCAGCCTCATTTTTCTTCTCTGTCTCATTTTGGTCGGACCCGACCAAATCCTGTCGGGTCGTCAGAATCGGTCCAGTGGGCACATGGGGCATGATTTCCTCTCTGGTCTCATCCTGACTGGTCCGACTGTTTTCTGACGGGTCCGACGAAATCGGACCAGCGACTTCTTCAGGCATTTTTGGCCCGACATATTGAGTTCCACTCCTCAAACAATGAGTTATGGATTTGCATTCTTCTCTCGGGTTCACATCAGCTTGACCAAGAAACATACCGGTTTTAGTGATTGTCCCTTGATTTTGGGCATTCTCCTCGCTCTTGAATCTTGACACAAGGTATCCAACATCTTCCCTCAACTTGGACATCTCATCTCGCACCGAGAAATTAAACTTGCTCTGATCTTGCATAAACCCATCAACATTTGAGCGATATTGAGCCCAATAGCCCCCTTGATTGTTGCTTGAAGAGCTGTTGTTGAATCCTCCTCGATTTGCCGGTGGCGCTTGAGTTGGATTAGCACTACCGCTATGATTCCTTTTGTCGCGGTAAGTGTATTGACTTGGTGGGTTGTTTGTTGGGAGATATTGCGGGGGTGCCATGAGAGCATTCACATCCGCAATCGGCTCATCTCGCTCCACCATATAGCAAGTCTTCGCTGTGTGCCCTTCTTCTTCGCAGATTTGGCATTGGTTCACTGGCTCGGGCCTAGAATTCATGTTCTTTATCATGGTTGTAAGGGCATCCAGCTGAGACTGGAGATGCGTGTTCTTGTCGACTTCTAGCCTTCCGCCACCACCACTGCTCTTGCTCCTTACGGACCAATTGGTTTGGGCACTTGCCATGTTCTCTATTAGGTCCTTTGCGTCCTTGCACCCCATGTTGAGGAATGATCCACCTGCAGTTGAATCCACACTTTGACGGGTTAGATGAGTCAAACCGTCATAAAAATTAGTGATTAACCTAGCGTCAGCTATGTCATGGTGGGGACACATCCTTTGCAAATCCTTGAACCTTTCCCAAGCCTCAAACAAGTTCTCATCACTTTCTTGCCTAAAGGTCAACAGTTCTCTAACAATTTTTGCGGTCTTAACCCTAGGGTAAAACCGTTCTAAGAAAGCTTTGGTCAGGTCATCCCAGGACTCAAATGTTTTGTCATTAAAACTGTTCAACCAATCGGCGGCTCTATCCCTAAGAGAAAAAGAAAAAAGAGTCAATTGAGTGATTTCTGGTGTGACATCCTCAGGAAGTACGCTTCGTAGCTATTGAGCGTTACAGATGCCCCCATTATGTAATGCTTAATAACTATTGAGCGTTACAGATTTGATATATTTTATTTTTTCGTATTTCTGCCTAGTTCTGTAACGCTTATTATGTAAAGAGCGTTACAGATGTTGAATAATTTTTTTTTATATATTGTTGGTACTCTGTGGCTAGCCCAGGTTTGCTAGCCGTACCAATTGGTACCAATGTACCAAAACAGAATAGACATGCATCACATATACAACACATATAAACATCATCATACACATATATACAACACACATACAACACACATATAAACATGCATCAAGTTCAACAAAATTGCATATCAACAATTTTTACAAGTTCAACACAAATTGATCAACTATCCAAATATGTTACCATAGATGAAATGCATGAGTTCATCCACGACTTCTGAAATATCGTCGCTCGAGTATGGCTTTCCAATCGGATCAATTTGCTACATTTAAAAACAAACCAAAAACATCATATTAATTAGTTAATTCCAATCGTATCATGTAAACCCTAAACCCTAAATCCAAAATCCTAAACCCTATCCTAAACCCTAAACCCTAAATCCAAAGTATATCGGTGTTGGTATTCTAAAACCGTTATTAAACCCTAAATTCCTAAATTTTGAAATAAAGCAATACCTTTGGTAATACTCCGGTTGCCCTGACATAATTCAATACATGTCTCATGGCGCACAACGTGAAATAACCACACTCTGTATTGCCCTTTTGTTTTGGAGCCTAAAATCACAATTTAAACAAGTAGTTAGATAAGAATTTTGAAATAATTTTAGAAAAACTAATATGTAAACCACTAATCCATAGTTTTCGTACCTTTATTTCGTGCCAGGAGAATAATTTGGCTTTACGTATATTATTTCCAGTCTTCAGCGCCAAGTAGTTTCTATATGCCCTGCATTCAATTTATTCAATTAAATTAGATTATATATATAGCAATTTCCAAAATCTCAAATTATCACTATTATTTTTCTTAAGTTTAGAAACTTACGAAGTGATAAACGACTTAATAGCTAAGTCTGATATGGGATCGTCGCGAACCAAGGAATCTATGAAGTAAACCTTCTCAGACTTGACTTCTCAGACTTGATATCAACGACGATAACCGTCCAATGGAACCTGTAACATAGTTCAATTATTGTTTTGATTGAAACAAATAACAATTAAGATTAGTAAGATGCTACGTACCCCTGATTATACGGCAAAAGAAAATATTGACACTCTGGTTTCTCAATGAATGTCCTCTGCATAAATTGCACGTTAAAATATGTGTTCTTTTTTCCATGAATCTCCATATAGAAATTCCGGATCCCACAAGGTGATGCTTTTATCGAACCCAATTTCTTTCTCAAGTTCGATCATCCAATACCTGCAATTATCCAATACTTCGATATATAATTTTAATTGAAATTTGAATATTGAAAAATAAAAACCAAAGTTAGAAAATAAAACCATGAGTACATCTTGACCATCGATATACTTAGGCATTCTCTTTTCATACATTCCAGAATATCACCCAAGTTGAAATTGAATAGCACAACGGTATGTGTACCCCAAGGGTTGCACTCAGGCACCTCAAATGACTCTTCCCCTTTCGGTGTTAGCTTCAACAATGTGTATAATTTGCGCTCAGAATCAGAAAGTCTGTCAATAACCGCCTGGTCTAACCGCTCTTCGTGCAAAATAGTAGATCCCTCACTTGAGACCCTCGCCCTATTGGCATTATCAATTGGCATTATCCCTTTTCCTTTCTCCTTCTCCTTCTCCTTCTCCTTCTTCTTCTTCTTCTCTTTCACCGCACGTGGATTCGGTTTGGTTTTACTCTGCATTCAAAGTAATCAGTGAAGTCAGTATTATTAATATTACAAGTACAAATGTGTACGAATAGATTGTGATACCTTTTGGCGTGGCTCCACATCAGATGACAGCCAAGCGAATCGTCCTCCAAAACTCAATCCTAATTGCTCCGTCGACGAGCCAGGAATATACCAGTCTCTGAATTCATCGCCACAATCGCAAAGTTCGATTAACGTTTGATATTCACTTAAAGGCACACAGTGTACCAGCATACCGACAAATGATGGAAGTATCAACCCCCTTGCCGCTAAAATACGCCCTCGTGATGAACAATGCAAGTAGAGATCGCATTCAACCAAGTCCTGAAAATTGCCAAAAGATTAAGATCAGATCATTATTTACAAATAATTAATAATAGCGAAGAATTCATTACTTAATAGAAAATGACAAGATGATATATCAACCTGTGCATCACCAGTCGGATCCGGAGGCAAAGTGTTTGATGCAACACCTCTAGGCATTGCTGAGTCCACCTCGGCCGAAAAAACTTGATGCGGCGTCTGTAAGAATTGCGGCGGTAATTCTGGAACTT
Source organism: Rhynchospora tenuis (assembly GCA_027725995.1). NCBI lineage: Eukaryota > Viridiplantae > Streptophyta > Magnoliopsida > Poales > Cyperaceae > Rhynchospora > Rhynchospora tenuis. Next base: position 52,565,491 of record CM050889.1, on the reverse strand, counting down.
GAACTCTGTTCATGAGTAGCCAATTTGTCATCTCTTGCCTCAATTCATTCTTACATTTCTCCGTCACCGCCTCCATCAAGTGTGCAATCTGGCCCGATGTCATACATCCATCATGCACATTTTTTCGGGACTTTCTCCCATATAAATCCGTCTTGTTAGCGAATCCAGAAGTGCCTCTCGTTCTTCCTGAATATTCTGGCCTCCCAACCGCCTTAACACTTCTTGTGGCTCGATTGAGCCGGAACTGACTTCTTGAGACATAGTCTGTAAACGACTAAATGCTTCAATCATCGCCGTATCCGATGGATTGAAGGTGTAAGAACCTATATATCAAATCACATTTAATATCAAAATTTAATAGAAAATAACAAATCAAATTGGTGGATTGTGTAATTAAGTACCTTCTGTGCTAGTAGGCACGACTCTTCCCATGAAATACCTTCGGCTCCTAGGTTCTAAGTCGCCAATGACAATAGTAGTGGAACCGACACCCTCCGAATCACCACCTATAGTAATCGTGTCTGTAGGTTTCCACGTACCCTCTTTTCCTTTATAGCGTGTCGAACCCATTCTGTGAGGCTCCTTCCATTTCTCTCTCAACTCTTTCCCCTTTTGACTCCTTTGCTCAAATTCTTCAGAACTTTTCTTCTCGTAAAACTCATCCCAAACCTGCAATTTTAATCAAAATCATTATCATATTCATTTCAATCAAAATATCATATCAAGTAAAACCTCTTCTCGTACCTTCTTTGAGAATGGGAATATGTCCCACGGTTGTTTAGGATTCTTTTTTCTAATGAAGTCATCCACAAGCCTACTCCTAAAGGTCCTATGCGATCTGCGCATGACTTTGAGAGTCCTTTCCTTTCCTGTATCATCCTCGATGTTGAACGCTTTCTGAAATTAAAATAGTCAAAAGTTAGTTTCATTTCTTAATTTAATTACGGTTTTAAATTTTCAAAATAGTCAAAAGCAGTTACCTTGATCTCCAACCACATCTCATCTCTCATGTCTTGTGTAACGTCTTTCTTCCAATCATCAATTGTGATCGGCACTCTCAATTTAGCTAGATAAGCACAAAATGTGCCGAATTTGGTGACAGATTGCTTCTCACCAGTTGGCACTCCTTCTTTGTTAAACTTAATCTTGAAGTTGTGCCCTGAAGCCTTTAGACGCCTAAATTCTTCCATGTTAGTCATACTTCTTTTATTACTTGTTGCTGCTGCAATGAATTCATCTTCTTCCATGTTGGTTTGTTCTTCAACATTTCTTTCATCTCCAGAAGACATCTATTAAATTGATAAACATTAAACAAGCAATTAACAATAACTTAATAACATTAAACCATATTAAACAAGTTCACAAACCATTAAACAAGCAAATAACAATAACTTTATAACATTAAACCATTAAACATTAACCAATAAGCAATTAACAATAACTTAATAACTTTAAACATTAAACTTAAACATTAAATAAGTTCACAAACATCAAACTCACTCAAATAATTCAAACCATACAACAATTCAGACAATCCAAATCCTAAAACAAAACAAACACAATTCAACAAACCCTACAAGAAAACAAACACACACAAACCCTACAACCCTACTTTTCGCCCACGTCCTCCTTCTTCTCACTGGAGCCCGCCTCCACGTCCTCCTCAATCGGTTCCTCCTCAATTGGTATCTCCTCGTCCTTCATGTCCTTCTTCTCCCTGCCGCAACCTGGAGGGAAACGATGTACACAACTAATGCCCCTATTCTTAGGCTCAGGACCTCTCATTTTCCGTCCCTTAAAATACCACACATTCTCCTCCTTTTTCCGTCTTCTTCTCCACCTCTTTTTCCTTGTCGTTCTTCAAAACAATGTTGTTGTTCTTGTCCATCTAAACCCAATTAATAACAATTTCAATCAAGCCAATAATATTATCATTTAATAACTAACTAATTCCACAATTTTAAAATTTTTTTGACATAACCTCCCCTATAAATAGTTATTTTACCCAAAATTGTTAATAAGTCCCTAGGCAATAATAACCCAAATAGCCCTTTTTCATACATTTATTTCAAACCCAATCACATATATATATCATGCAATCACATATATCCAATATCAATTTATCACATATAAACAGCCCCAATATCAATTAATCACATATAAACAGCCCCAATTTTTCACATATAAACAACCAATAAACAGTTTGCAAATAAGTCCCTAGACAATTTTTTTCCTTTACAAACAAGTCCCTAAGCAGTTTGCAAATAAGTCCCAACGTAGTTTGTTTGTTTGCAAATAAGTCCCTAAGCAATTTATTTCTTTACAAATAAGTCCCTAACCATTTTTTCTTTACAAATAAGTCCCTAAATAATAAAAAAAAAGGACAGAGAGCTCTTATCTTGGCTTGGCGCTGTTGAGAGAGAGCGGCGAGAACATCGGAGTAGAGGAGAGGCGCTGTCGAGAATAGGGGTGGGCGCTGTCGAGATGGAATGTCGGAGGCGCTGTCGAGAGGGGTGGGCACTGTCGGAGGCGCTGTCGAGAACATAAGGTTTTTGAGAGGAGGCGCGCTGTCGAAGTTCTTAGCTTTTTTTCGAAATCGAATGAGAGAGACAGAGAGGCGGAGGCGCTTTTGTTTAAAAAAATTTGCCTTTTGTAACGCTCATTATATAATAAGCGTTACAGATTTATGCCATCTGTAACGCTTCTTATCTATTGAGCGTTACAGAATGGATGAATCTGTAACGCTTATTACCTATTGAGCGTTACAGATTTGGCCTAGGAATCTCCGTCTGGGATACGGAATGTCATGCGTTCTCACGCATTTCTATAATATTTAATATATACTTTTAATTTCTGTTTCAATAATATATATACATACATTTTAATTTTCTGTTTTATAATATTATGTATATACTTTTAATATTTCTGTTTCATAATATATATATATATATATATATACATACATTTTTATTTTTATTTTACCCTTTTTTAATTTATATTTTTGTGTTAATTAAAATAATAAGGAATTTCACCAACAATAAGGAATTTTGATACTTCCATCATTTCAATAATAAGGAATTTTAAATTAAAAATAAAAGAAAATTAAAAATGCAAAAATAAAATTAAAATTACACATGATAAAGCTAAAATAAATAATCCTAAATAAGTAAATTTCACCAACAACCTGCAAACATAAAAGGAAAATGTAAGTATTAATATTTAAAATAATTTTGAAATTTAATTTTGAATAAAAGGAAAATGTAAGTATTAATATAAAGGAAGGTTGTTGAACTCACATGGGATTATGCATCTGCTTTCTTTTTTTTCCTTCGATTATTGACCCACACGCCTTCGGTGTTGTCTGTACACCTGTAACTGATTGATACTGGCTGTGATGCATCATCGATACCATCTGAAAATGGAGGTGCTTCATCGAAGTGGTCGTATGCTTCTTCGTCCACGATATCTCCAACACCGACAATGCGTCTCTTTCCTTGGAGGACAATATGTTGATTCTTGTCGGCCGGATCTTGAACGTAGAACACTTGCATTGCTTGTTTATTTGCAAGTATAAAAGGGTCGTCTTCATAAGCTCTTTTTTTGAAGTCAACAACTGTAAACCCATTTTTGTCTTTTTTTAATCCACCGCAAAGGTTGTTGATCCATGCACACTTCAATAAGGGTATCTTGAATTTTGTGTAATCTAGTTCCCATATCTCTTCAATCCACCCGTAATAAGTAGCAGATTTTCCATTAGATAAAGCTAAAACTGACACTCTACTATTTTGCACGGTGCTTTTACCGTCCTGTTGCTTTGTGTACCAGGTGAATCCATTCAAATCATACCCTTGGAAGGTTTCGACCACCGAATCAGGACCTCTTGATAACCATTTCACGGTTTCATCGACCTTGGTTCCTTCTTTCAACTGGGAAGCTACCTTTTCTTCAAACCACTCCACAAAATTTATTTGATGCTCTGTGTTAATCATCCTTTCGGTGTAAGATGGGTATTGATTGCGCAACTCGGCTAGATGTATGTTGATGTAAGGTGTCACAATGGTAAGGTGTTGGAGAACTTTCATATGTGCTTTTGTTCTCATTTGAAGGCCCACTCTACAAGTTTTGGCTCCGATTGTACCTTTTCCTTGAAGTCTACCCTCGTGCCGGGACTTTGGAAGGCCGATAGATTGGACATCTTCTAAGTAATCGGTATAATACTCAATAACCTCTTCCGCAACATAGCCTTCCACTATACTTCCTTCAGGTCTAGATCGGCTACGGACTAACCCTTTTAATTGGCCAATTGCTCTTTCAAACGGAAACATGTACTGTAAAAATACTGGACCGCACATTTTGATTTCCCTAACCAAATGAATGGTCAAATGCACCATGGAGTCAAAAAATGACGGCGGAAAATACATCTCCAGCTCACAAAGGGTAACAATAACATCATTCTATAACTTGTCCAGTTTATCCGGGTCAATCACCTTACAACAGATTTTATTGAAAAAATCGCACAACTTAGTGAGAGTCTTTCTCACTTCTTCCTTCAAAATTCCTCTAATTGCGACCGGAAGTAAAACTGTCAACAAGACGTGATAATCATGTGACTTCATACCATACAATTTGTTATCCATCATGGACACCTTTCTTGATATATTCGAGGAATAACCGAAGGAACCCGAATTGCCTTCAAACAACCTGATAGGGCCCTAAAATACTCACCCGTTGGGCTCAATACCAACCTGCCCCAATAAGCCCAATAGGTGGGGAAACGAGACGAGGCCTAAAAGGCCCAGAAAGAAGACTCAATGTGTTAGCCCACTTCGGATAGCCTGGATAAAGGGGAAAAGAGGGGCAGCGTAGTCATTTCCATTCCGCCCCAGCCAGGAGAGATCCTCGAGAGGGGACAACGGTTGTGATCGTACAGACAGGAGGGACAGCTCAGCAGACAAGCGTACCGGCTTCTGACAGGGCTGACGTCACTAGAAGGTTCCTCTAGACTAGTATAAATAGACCTCTTTAGGGTAGAAGGGAGGTCGGCTCTTTGGACATTTCTCACTAGGGTTTATCCATGTTGATGTTTAAGAGATGTAAATCCATTTGAGAACATGAATATAGAGTTTGATAGTTGATCTTTATATTATTGTTGTTACTTTACTTGCTTTAAGCCCACTACCATACTTGGTAGTAACAACCACCGTGGGGCTCACCTCAAGCAAGGAAGAGTAGCTGATGCCAGATCGCGGGAAGAGTTTAGAACCCAGACGACTCTCGTTCGACTTTTTCATGGCAAGAGATTCACCTAATTACCAAGCGCAAACCTCTGCGCAAGGCGAGCGCACTCCTCTCGGGATGCCTCCGGACCTCTTAGTGGAAGAGATCCCGCAAGAGACCGCCTCAGCGGTACCAAATCCGCCGTTCACTCCGACGAACCTGGCGGGCTGTCAATCCGCTCCCCCCGGGTACTCCCAGTCGGTCTATACCCCTCAGACCGCGGGACCGTCGGGAGCGAATGCCGTCAACTCGAGCGCCCTCAATGGCCTCGCTTCGTCGGGAGTCACTCCGACCGTTCTTGTCGGACCGACCCCGTCTGGAACCACGCCGATCCTTACGGGCGGACCAACTTCGGCAGGTTTCCAGCCGCCTCCAGCAAGACCACCCTCCTCACATATGCATGCGGGATCAATGCAGCCTGGTTTTGCAGCACCACCTCCCTTGACTGGATCAGGAATGCCTCCTGCCTGGCCCACGGTATCTGCGCCAGCGGACCCCTACCGGCAGATGTGGGACCAGCATATGCTTCAATCATGGGGACAGTTTTTATCCTTATCCTCGCCCATGCTGGGAAATAATGTCGCTCCGATACCGACTCATATCATGCAGCAACCTGGCGAGCGTCTGCCGGCGCAGCAAGCCTGCATGGCTCCATCTAGGTCGGGACTTCGACCACCCCTTTATGAAGGTAACATGGGCGGCATTAGAGGAGAACATTACCAAGGGACCCCTTCGTGCTTCCCTCATCCACAGGGCCTTGCGATCCCGCACGAAGAATATGTCCCGCCATTCGTAGGAGGTGGAATGCCGTCTGGGGCTCCTTTTATCCAGACACAAGAACGAATCCGCTCGCCCAGCCATCATAGCACGGGGAGTGTCACTCATTCCCCTCGGAGGAGGTGGCACGATGACACACCTGATTTGGGGCGACGAAGGCAATGTTCCCCGGCAAGGGGAGTCTTCCCAAACCATTTCTATCATCACCCGATAAACATTAATGGTTTCACTAATCTCCCCAAGTTCTCCACCAAGACCCTGCAATGCCCAAAGGAATTCCTGTCCAGTTTCAAGGCCAGAATCTCTCTCTCCACCTTGGATAGAAGCATTTGGTGTCGAGTTTTTCCTACATGCCTGGAGGAATCGGCATGGAAGTGGTTCTCGGAATTACCTTTCAATTCAGTGAGGGACTTCGCTGATCTAGAGAATCAATTTCTGCAGAGATTCCCAAGCATCCGGGCGCCAGCCAAAAGATCAATAGATCTAATGAGTCTTAAACAGGGCGAGCGGGAATCAACAAGGAAGTTTCTCAACCGGTTCGCTGAGGAGGCGAATCAAACTATTGATTACAACGACGGAATCATCCTAGCCGCAGTGAGGCAAGGTTTAAGGCAAGGAAGTGCCTTACGCTGGAGAGCAGTAGAAGAAGACTTCAGGACGTTTGCAGAATTCCGAACGGCAGCGGAGAAAACCTTGCAAGCTGAGGAAGATGCCGCAGTGGCGGGGAAACCAGCCAGCCGAGGAGTGTCGCGCAAAAGCCCTGATCGACCCCGGCGTTATCCCCGACCCGCTTCTCCTTCTAATAGGCGAAGTACGCCCCCGTCCACTCGCCGAGATACTCCTCCTCGTCCTTATCGGCGGGGTCGTTCTTTCAACAAGTATAAAGGCGTGGTAGCTCAACCTCGATTTCCTCCCACGGGAGAGGATTATAAGCAAGGGTACACTAATTATCATGTTTTCTCGGTTTCAACCGATTCATTGCTGCAGGTTGTTCAAGATGACCCGGAGTTTAAGCGACCCGAGCCACTTTCTAGGGAAGAAACTAACCGGGGTGACAGAAACAAATACTGCAGATATCACAATGGATACGGCCATGCCACGTCCGAATGCATCAAGTTGAAAGATGAAATTGAAAGGATGATCAGAAACACTAAGGTGCTTGAGAGGTACTTGGAAACCCCCCAGTGGAATAATGGAGAAAGGGGTAATAGAGGGGGAAGGCAAGGGAACAACTACGGACGCCGTATGCGAGACAGGCAAGCGGAGCGCACCCGACAGAGAACCCCTCCGAATGCCGACCAAGATAATCCCCGATCTTCCCCGGCACCCGTCTTGTATATAGCGGGAGGACCTGCCGCAGGGGGAGATTCAGAAAGGGCCAGAAGGAGATACGCTTACCCCAAGAACCTAGACAACCCATCGAGGATGGAGGTCTTTCAGATAGGAGAAAGCAACTCGGTGGCAAACACGCGTATCACCTTTGGGCCGGAGGACTATGCAGGAATCCATTTGCCTCATGATGACGCTATTGTGGTAATGCTACGCGTAAATGGTACGCGAGTAGGCAGAATCCTGATCGACACGGGTAGCTCTGCCGATGTCATCTACTATGAAACCTTAAAAAAGTTGCATTTGCAAGACCATCCTCTCAAACCTATGGCTACGCCACTCACAGGTTTCACGGGCGATCAGCTTATGCCCTTGGGGGTTATAGATCTGCCAGTTGTTTTCGGAGAATCACCAAGGGATGTGGTGTCCCGAGTCAGTTTCGTGGTTGTAAACACTCCTTCTCCGTATAACATTATCCTGGGTAGGAAGGCTCTGAATGACATCGGAGCCATAGCCTCTACACCCCATTTAAAGGTCAAATTCCCCACTCGGAGCGGAGTCGGGACTCTGCGGGGCGAGCAACAAGTAGCCAGAACTTGCTATCAGGCGTCCATTCCTAAGCATGTGGCTCAAATTGAGCACGCAAGTGAACGAACGGAGTCTTATGACTCGGCGGAAAACATCTTGCTTCATAACCCCACTGGACCCACAGGCGGTCCCATGGAAGATACTGAAGAGTTTGACCTGGGAGATGGCAAGATCACCAAGATTGGCACTGTACTACCCGGGGAGGACCGAGAATTGGTCAAGGCATGCCTCTTGCGAAACCGCGATATTTTCGCTTGCGAGGGTGAGGCTATGCCCGGGATAGACAGGGAGATAGCCGAGCACCAAATTGTTACCAAGCCAGGCATGAGACCGATTACTCAAAAGAAGAGAAAACAAAGTCGGGAGAAGAGAAGGGCAATTAAGGCGGAAGTGGAAAAGCTGCTCAAAACTGGGGCCATAAGGGAAGTCAAGTATCCGCAGTGGTTGGCTAATCCGGTATTGGTGACTAAATCCAATGGACAGTGGAGAATGTGCATAGACTACACCGATTTAAACAAGGCTTGCCCCAAGACGCCATTCCCATTACCTAGCATCGATGCCATGATCGATTCCACAGCCGGCTTCAAGTACCTCAGTTTCATGGACGCCTACTCCGGTTATAATCAAATAAGGATGAGTCAGGCGGATGAAGAAAAAACCTCCTTCGTTACTGAAGAAGGATTGTATTGTTACAAGGTCATGCCCTTCGGCCTCAAGAACGCAGGAGCGGAATACCAGAAAATGGTTTCCAAGGTCTTCAAGGAAGAGTTGGGAGAAATAATGGAGGCGTATATTGATGACATGGTTGTTAAGAGCGGCACTGGTTCCGATCACGTCGCCCATCTGGAAAGGGTCTTCGCCAAAATGAGACAGGTAGGAATGCGGCTCAATCCTAAAAAGAGCTTCTTCTGCTTATCCAGCGGGAAGTTCTTAGGGTTCATCATCTCCGAGCGCGGTATTGAAGCCCATCCCGACAAATGCCAAGCGGTTATAAATCTCAAGTCACCTAGTTCCATCAAGGAGGTGCAGGGCCTCACCGGCAGGATAACAGCACTCAGCAGGTTCATCTCGCAGTCTGCTATGCTATGCAAGCCTTTCTTTGACCTCATTAAAAAGAAGACGCAAGCGTTCAAGTGGGGACCAGAGTGCCAGGAAGCCTTTGGAAAGATCAAAGAATATCTCTCCACCCCGCCCATAATTAGCAGGCCCATAAATGGTGAGCCACTATATTTATACATAGCCACCAATGAGGAGGCTATCAGCACGGCTCTGGTCAGAGAAGAAGAAGGTGTACAAAAACCGGTGTATTTTGTATCCAGAGTGTTGAGGGATGCCGAGACCAGGTACCCGACGATTGAGAAGAATGCGTTTGCAATTGTGGTAACTGCTAGGAAGTTGCGTCCTTACTTTCAAGCTCACCCCATTCGTGTGGTGACCACTATGCCACTCCGCAAGGCGTTAGGACAATTCAACGTCGCCGGAAGACTGCTCAAGTGGGCCATTGAGTTATCAGAATTCGACATCACCTATTTGTCCAGAACGGCTTACAAAAGTCAGGCTTTAGCAGATTTCATTGTACAAGGGACTAGTGGAGATTTTACCCCTATAGAGTCGGTATGGGAGGTATACGTGGATGGAGCGTCATCTGACAAGGGCACCGGTTTAGGTGTGGAAATAATCAGCCCGGATGGGGATAGATTCAAGTACGCCTTGCTGGTGAACTTCAACCCATCCCATAATGTGGCCGAGTACGAGGCTTTCATCGCGGGTTTACAGTTGGTTGCGGCCACCGGGGCCAAGAGCATTAAAATCCGGTCCGACTCCCAACTGGTAGTGAATCAGGTGCTCAAAGAGTACAAAACTCAAGACGAAACGCTGATCAAATACCTGAGAAAGGTGGAACAGCTCATCGGCGGTTTCGATAAGGTCCTCGTTGAGCATATCCCCAGGGGAGAGAATGAGACCGCGGATGCTCTGTCCAAACTAGCCAAGAGCGAGTTGGACAAGGAGCGTCCCATAATAGTCTTGGAGATCCCCTCGCCCAGCATTCAGTTACTCGAGATGGTTGTCTTTCAGACACGCCATGAGGAAGAGTGGTACTCACCAATTTGGATGTACTTAACCAAGGGGATTCTCCCACAAGACAGGAACTTGGCGAGGAAGATCAAGAGATGGTCCTTGGAATTCACAATAATTGAAGAGGAGCTATGCAAAAAGGGATACCACCACCCCTGGTTGATTTGTGTCGGAAGGGCCAAGGCTGATGAACTGTTGAAAGAAACTCATCAAGGTATTTGCGGAAGCCATCAAGGACCTCGCACCTTGGGAAAAAGAATCATGCGCCAAGGATATTACTGGCCATCTTTGAGAAGGGACGCGGAAGAGTTGGTGAGAAGATGCGCACAGTGTCAATTTCATGCAAGAATTAGTCACATGCCGCCTAACCACTTGAAGCCAATCACAAGCCCCTGGCCTTTTGACATTTGGGGAATGGATATACTCGGCCCTTTCCCTCAAGCGAGAGGGAACCTCAAGTTCATTGTGGTGGCAGTGGAATACTTCACTAAGTGGATCGAGGCCAAGGCCTTATCCCTTATTACTTCCCAGAAGATCACAGATTTCCTGGAGCACCAAATAGTGTACAGGTATGGAATTCCGAATGCCATCATCACTGACAATGGGCGTCAGTTTACCGGAGCACCCTTCAAGAATTATTGCCGTGGACTGGGCATTGACATTAATTTTGCATCTGTGTGCCACCCGCAATCCAACGGACTGGCGGAAGTATCAAACAGAACCATTCTGGAGGGGTTGAAGAAAAAAATAGAAGGAACTAAAAACACTTGGCCTGAATATCTCAGCGAGGTGGTGTGGGCTTATAACACCACCCCGCGATCGGCCACCGAAAGGTCGCCCTATGCTCTGGTTTATGGGATGGAAGCTGTCATTCCTATGGAAATTGTCCATCCGACACTCCGCACCATCAACTATTCCACCCAACGGAATGCCGAGCGCAGGATGGAGGAGCTCGAGGTGATTCACGAGCTCCGGGAGGAAGCTTCGGCTCGGCAGGCAGAATATCAAAGAAAGATGCGAAGAGCCTTTGATAAAAAGGTGGCTCCGCGACATTTCCAGCCTGGTGATTTAGTGCTAAGAAAGGCAGCAGCAGCAGGCAAGCACATTGGCAAGATGGACCCCGTTTGGGACGGTCCTTTTGAGATTGTGAAGTCGGCCGGGGAAAGAGCATTCTATCTGAAGGATGCACAAGGTAAGGTATTAGCGAACTCATGGAATGCGTCGGACCTGCGCAAATTCTACCCATGAAGCTCTCCGCTAGGTTTGCACCACTGTGAATTCCGTTGTATCTTCCTTTTACTGCATTGTCTTTACTTTCAATCAAGGTTGCCAGCTAGCTGGCAACCACAAGCGCTGAGCTTGTTTAATATGTTTCTGTAAGAAACTGGGCTAAGTAATGACAAATGAAGTTGGAAAAGCTTAATTAGAAATATAGATGCAATTGAAGAGAGGAAGCTTGAAAGCTCCTTTTATTAAAAATTCAGTACCTACACCAAGGGAAGCTATGAATCCTAGTACCTACACCAAGGGAAGGATCGGATTCAGAATCCTAGTACCTACACCAAGGGAAGAGTCGGATTCACAATTCAGTACCTACACCAAGGGAAGCTATGAATCCTAGTACCTACACCAAGGGAAGGATCGGATTCAGAATCCTAGTACCTACACCAAGGGAAGAGTCGGATTCAAAATTCAGTACCTACACCAAGGGAAGCTATGAATCCTAGTACCTACACCAAGGGAAGGATCGGATTCAGAATCCTATCACGAGTGTTAATGAAATACCGCTGGAAAGCTTGAGAAGCGCTTTCCTGAATCATCACGTCCCCTTTTGCCTTGAGAACCTCTGCGCCGGCCTGTTCGCAACGAGAGGAAAGAGAGGCGATGGCCTCAACAAAACTATCATATTTCTCCCGAAGAGGAGAAGGCAGGCGATCGAGATCAAGCTTCGACAAAAATTCTTCCACGACCGCATTAGGAGCACTCTCCGCAGTGAGCAGGGGGGTTTTGCCTTTGCCAAGCTCCTCTCGCAAATGTGTGTTCTGAGCTGCAGCGGCCATAGTCATCTGGTCAGCCTTATGGCGAAGGTCGAGGTACTGAGCCAAAGTGTAGGAGGCCAAGTTACCAACCCGTAAGGCGTGCTCGCTTATGAGAGTGAGGCTGTTCTCAACGTCTAGCCCGGCACACTCGAAGGCAACAGCCCGTGGGACAGATATCTTGTTTATCCCGGCTGCATATCGCTGATGGTCGAGTCGATCAGCTGATCCCGCCATAACAGCGTTGTAGCCTGGGACATAGGCTGTGAAGGTATCCTTCTGCCCCTTCACTTCATTGATTCTGGCTGATCGCCAGTCGTTAGACGCTGTGGCCCCCAGAGAAGTGAAGTCAAGAGAGGACCCCAACCGAGCGGGGTGAGGCTTGGGCAGAGGAGGACAGCCACTCGGCGGCACCTGATCAGGAGGGATTTGTCCGCTCACCCTCGCAGCAATTCTGGCCAAGCGGAGCCTATCCCTCTCGCCACCACGGGCGGGATCGTCCTCAACGCTCACGAATTCCTCCTCGGACTCAGGAGAGCGAGCCCGCTTTCGTGACGCGACTTTCGGCTGCCGCCTCGAGGTAAACGCGGGTTCATCCGAGTCTGAGCTCGACCCACCACCAACATCACCTAACAATCCAGAGGAGGAGAGAACATTAAATACAACAGAAGCGGGGGGCTTCCCCATACCAGGAGCGAAAGGCCTGGGTGCAAAAAATTCTGTGGTCTCACCTGCTGCAGACCGCCCTTTCAAAACAGGAGCCTTCTTTAACTTTCGACTAGAAGAGCCGATCTCCTCAGTGTCGCCCTCTTCCTCTTCGTCGTCGGTTTTCTCAACTTTCTTGAACATGAGAGGGTAGGCTTCCAGAGATCGCCCATTAAAGGCTATGGTAATAGATCCCTTGGCAAAGAGTTTGGCGTCCAGAGCTTTCGCAAAATCTTTGTCAGCTTGATCGATAGGGCGGGGAAGCTGGAGTTGAGTCCACTTGCCGGCGAGATCTTGATTCCATTCTGTAGGAATATCAAGATTAGTGCATAATTCCCTAGAGGCAAAAACGAACTGCCTCTGCCAATCAGAGATCTTCCCAGGGCGGTGGAAGATACTTGGCGTACTCATCCTCAAATTGCAAAAGTCCGAGGTCCCAAAGAAATCAAAGTAATGACCCAGCAATTCCAAGCTAGCGGGGCGGACAGGCAAATCCAGCGCCTTTAACTGATCCGGGCGCATGAGGAGATCAAAGGTATTTATACAACACCAGGCGCAGGGATGCAATTGACCCGGCGGGATCCTAGCGAATTTAAGAAAAGACGCCTGAAATTCGCTGAAGGGGGCGAGTAGGCCACAGCGCACAGTTCGACCAAACAGACATACCCCTCGTTCGGTCGCAGTTGGGTTATCTTCTTTCTTTGCGGCAACAAACTTGATGCCAGAGGGCGAGACCATATGCTCGCGAAAATCGCTCATAGCGCACCCTTCCCCCCAACCTCTGCTACGAACCTCTCGGACCTTTTGCAGGGGAGGGGTCTTCTCCTTGGCGGGCCTCTTAGCTGGCTCCGCCACCTTCTCCTTGGCTTTGCTCTTGCTAGCTAATATCTTACGCTGCTTCTTGTTAGGCTCCGCCTTGGAGGACGGCTCGGCGCCACGGGGTGGAATCATCGGCGGAATGGATGCTCCAGGTGCAGCGAAGCCAGCAGGGGATCCAGCAGAAGCCCCGGCTGAAGAAGGGTTGGCGATGATCTGGAGGGGACTTTTAGGAATCTCACAACCCTCGTTACGAGCGGGAGCAGATGATGACGCCATGGCTGTCAAGTTTTTTGTTCATAAAGGGAAAATCAAAACAGATAGAGGAATGAAGAGAAGCAAACAGAAGAAGAAAAGCAAAAGGAGATACTCACCGAAAGCAGAGATCCGAAGGAAGAATGGCGAACGCTAACTGCTTGCAAGAGAAGAGAGTGAGACTGAACTATCTATGGAAAGAGAGAAAGCAGAAGATCTCGAGAGCAAGAAAATGATGAGAAAAACGGCGACTGAAGAGTATATATGAAAGAGAAGGGGGGAAACCCGAGGCAACACAATCATCAGAAAATCTACAGGGCGTCGGTTCGATTTTCCCGCCAAAAAGACTCGACCAAACGTCCCTTCGAAGGTATCGCTTGGTCCCAAGGCCCATAAAGCATTGTACACGTGTCCCCCACTATTGAAGACACCTGTTCGAAGGAAGCCGAATCGTTGACTTGGCCTACTTAGAGACTATATTGGGAATTTCGAACCGCCCGCGGAGTTACGTCGGCCTTTTTTCAACCCGCTCACAATCAAAAGCTTTCACCTCGCCTTGCTCACTGAAAACTTGGGGGCAGGTGATAGGGTCCCAAACCACCCTCGTGGTAAGCCCAGATCTCAACTACACTAAAAGCTTTCACCTCGCCTTGCTCACTAAAAGCTTGGGGGCAGGTGATAGGGCCCTAAAATACTCACCCGTTGGGCTCAATACCAACCTGCCCCAATAAGCCCAATAGGTGGGGAAACGAGACGAGGCCTAAAAGGCCCAGAAAGAAGACTCAATGTGTTAGCCCACTTCGGATAGCCTGGATAAAGGGGAAAAGAGGGGCAGCGTAGTCATTTCCATTCCGCCCCAGCCAGGAGAGATCCTCGAGAGGGGACAACGGTTGTGATCGTACAGACAGGAGGGACAGCTCAGCAGACAAGCGTACCGGCTTCTGACAGGGCTGACGTCACTAGAAGGTTCCTCTAGACTAGTATAAATAGACCTCTTTAGGGTAGAAGGGAGGTCGGCTCTTTGGACATTTCTCACTAGGGTTTATCCATGTTGATGTTTAAGAGATGTAAATCCATTTGAGAACATGAATATAGAGTTTGATAGTTGATCTTTATATTATTGTTGTTACTTTACTTGCTTTAAGCCCACTACCATACTTGGTAGTAACACAACCCAACAAACTTTTCTTCTCCTGCTTTGTTAAATTGAATTGTGCTGCAGGTAACCAATCTTGCTTTTTACCCTTAGATTGTGCTGCTAGATCCTTCCGAATCCCCATTTCAACCATGTCCTTCCTCGCATTCACGCCATCTTTATTTTTCCCTTGAATTTCCAGAAGACAACCAATCAAAGCTTCACATATGTTCTTGATTATGTGCATCGCATCTAGGCAATGCCTAACCTCTAAACACTGCCAATATTCAAGCTCCCAAAATATAGACTTCTTTTTTCATATTCCTTTCGGAATCTCATTTGCAAATTTCTTACCAAATTTTACCTCTAGGTCCTTGACCTGTCGATATACTGCCCTTCCGGATTTTGGCATTGGGGCTCTGTCATACTCCTCTGTACCATCAAATCTTTTCTTGTCTAGACGGTAAAGGTGGTTGCGGAATCTAAGAAACCTGCGATGTCCCAAGTAAACATTTTTTCTACTGTTTTTCAGGTAAACAGAATGAGTGTTTTCCTAGCAAATGGGACATGCTTTGGCTCTTTTATTCCTGTACCCCGACAGATTGCCATATGCAGGAGAATCATTAATCGTGCAAAATATCATGGCACGGAGCTTGAACTCAGTTCCAGAGTTTGCATCAAATACTTTCACTCCCTCAATCCACAATTTTTTAAGGTCATCTATCAATGGACGTAAATACACATCTATGTCATTCCCAGGTTGTTTAGGACCAGAAATCAACAAGGGCATCATCAAGTATCTCCTTTTCATGCACAACCAGGGAGGGAGGTTATAAATACACAATAAGACGGGCCACGTTGTACTACAGCTACTCATGTTTCCATAAGGATTCATACCATCCGTGCATAATCCCAATCTCAATATATTCGTCCAATCAGGACAATCTGCTGGGTGCCTTAACATTCCATTGTCTCTTTTCCTGCAGTCTGCGTGCCATCTCAACAATTTGGCATCCTTCGCATTAGCAAAGAGCCGCTGAAATCTTGGAATTATCGGGAGATAAAAAACAACCTTCGCAGCTGGTCCCTTACTACCGACATCAATCTGATCATCCCTTGGTTTAAACCGTGATGCTCTACACTTTGGACATTTATCCAGATCTTTGTACTCATCCCTAAATAATATGCAGTCATTCGGACATGCATGAATTCTCTCTACATCTAGTTTCAAAGGACACAACATCTTCTTGGCCTTATAAATAGAATCCGGCAACTGATTATCTTTAGGAAGAAAATCTGTACGCAAAAGTTTAAGCAAAGACGTGAAACTGGCATCACTCCATCCATTTTTGGCTTTCAGATTAAATAGTTTAAAAACAGCATTTAGTTTTGATAATTCACAACCGGGATATAACTTAACCTTATCTTCTTCACGTAACATACCAAACATTTCAGCATTATCAACAAAATCTGCATCCACATTGTTCACAATTTCATCTAAATCAGCATTCAATTCTGCATTATCTACATTTTCATCATCAGAAACATTTTCATCATCAAACACATCATTTTCATCATCAAACGCACCATTTTCATTATTAAATACATTTTCATCATCCAATAATAAATTTTCTTCCTCATGTTGTGAATCCAATACATTGTTACTAGTCCCAACATTAGATGAATCTCCACGAGTCTCTCCATGAAGTGTCCACCGAGTATAATCCGGTACAAATCCATCTTTAAGCAAATGAACTCTCACTTCTTTTAAATTAGTCCATTTCACTAAATTCTGACATAAACGACAAGGGCAACGCATCTGGTTATCTTCCCTCCTTTTTAAATCCGCTTCGGCACAAACCATAAATTCTTCAAGCCCTTTCAGAAACTCGGCAGAAAATCTGTTACTTGAGTACATCCACGTCCGATCCATCTAAACAACAAAAATATATGTAAAATGTCAAGGTATAATTCAATTTAGTCACATTAGGTTTTCGGGCCGGTCACCATCCTAACCCACTCTTTGGATACTCTGTCTCATTAGTGAGCGTACGCTAGATGCAATTTGATGTTTGAGAAAAATTCGACAGCATTTCCCCTTATGTTCCCTGGATACGTCAACACACGATTGCTCGTGTGAACGCATCCGTGGGAACATAAGAGGAAATGCCGTCGAATTTTTCTCAAACACCAGATTGCATCTAGCGTACCACTCGCTATCCTAAATGAGACAGAATATCCAAAGAGCAGTCCCAAAAAATGGGGACTATTCGAGATTAATCCAATCCCTAATGGATTAATCTCAGACGGGCAACGACCTAAATTCAGTATTGTTCCGGTATTTTTTGGTCCTATATGACAATACCATTAACTAATTAAATGCATGTGCAAATTATTAATGCATGCATGAATAATTTGGTAATTAATTAAATGAAATAAATAAGAAAATATTTTATGAAAATATACCTTCAATTCGATGAAATCCGATGGAATTATTCTCCTCTTGAATGAGATATAAAATTATGCCCTTGCATAAAAAAATCAACTAATCATTAGTTTAACAATAAAACAAAATAATTTACAAAAAAATAAGGACAAAATTGAAAAATATAAAATATAGGTCAAATTAAACTTCTTTTACATATTTATAATTTTCTATCCAATTATAATTTTTTAAGATTTTTTTTAGAATTATTTTCTATTTTTTCAATAAAAATCGAAATAAATGAAGAGAAAAATTAAAAAAATATGAAATGTTGTTCAAATTTAATTTTTTTACCTCCAAACTGCTCTCCTTCTTTTTCTCTTCCAATTTCTAAATTTTTCTGAATTTTGAGAAATTTCTAGCTATTTTTTTGGAGTGGAAAAAAAAATGAAAAATGGAGTTTAATGCATGGAAATTCCTCTCTACTGGTCGGTGGTTGGGGTGCGGCGCTGTGTATTGATTGGAGGGGGGAGACGAAAGATTAAACCTAAAAACAAAATTCTCAGGACTTCTGTAACGTTCATTAACCAATAAGCATTACAGATTATGACCTTCTGTAACGCTCTATATGTTTGAAACGTTACAGATTATGATATTTGTAACGCTCCTTACGAATGAAATGTTACAGATTTGTAACGCTCATTAGAGAGCAAGCGTTACAGAATCGTCCGCAGATTTTTTTTTTAAATTGTTTTAATCTGTAACGCTTGGTTAATAGGAAGCGTTACAGATGTCTCCCACCTTTTTTCACCGCCATTTTTTCGACTAATCTGTAACGGGTCTCTACTGAAGCGTTACAGAGGACCCGTTACAAAAACCCTTTTTTTTGTGGTAGTGTTATCCTTCGTCTTTAGCATAGATCTCATCTGCATAGCATTTCTCCTCATCTTTGGTGCAGCTAATCATACTAACATCTTCGTTGTTGCTTTGAACGGAAATAGGAACAAACCGCAGGCGTGCTTCCTCAATGCAACTGTACAAGTCCACAATAAATTGTTGAAAGAGGCAGTATGATTCACCTCCATCATGTCGATTCATTATTTTTTTGAAAACTGTGTGTGTAATAAAAACCCGCACCTTAATTGAAATCACGATGGAATAATCGGCAGAAATTAGATAATTCCTCTAGTCGTCTCTCTGTCGTCCGTCTCGTTCCTATTGGCTATTTCTAAACAAAGCTACACACCTAAATGGGTTGTGTCTTGATGGCCGAGTAAGAGGAATGGAGATTGTGCAAACTTTGCTTGAATTATAAGTTGAATGACCAGTGCAAGGCTAACCCTCTCTATTTATATGCGAAAACATAACTAGCACTTTATTCTTTCAAATATTTTCTCCATTAATTTCTGAAATCCTTTAACGGATTTGGAGGTTTTACGTAAATTTATGCCTTAACCAGAGGAGCATTACAAGAAAGTATTTGGTGGAAAAATCAATTAATTTGAAAATCCTTTGGAGCCAAATAAATGGATTATGGAGAATCCCATGCGCATACAATGGTAGAAAGGGGTTCGTCCAGATTTTTGTTAGGTGTGACCCTCTGTGTGTCACGTGCACACATATACTTCATTCTACATACGTTGAAAATACATCACCCCGTTCCACATAAGATCCTACACAAGTGTAGCACACAAATCTTTCATTTAGCAAACAACATCAATGCTAAATATTTATTAATATCCTAATCCTTGGAGAAGAAGTAAAGGTGCAAAGGAGGAAGCCCAGGGGAAAACTTGCGCTAAAAGACAAGAAAAATATACGCATATACATACTGTATAATAATGTCAAGTCAAAATAGCAAAATCGTGCAACCTTAATTTCAGAAATTAAAGTTTATTTTATTGAAAATATCCATGTTGTAAGCTTACAACGCAGGAAGTGAAAATAAAATTAAGGCATGTAGATAAATAACTTCCTTGTATTTAGGGCAATTGAATAATGCTCCTCAGGGACGGATCCAGACAAATTTTAAGCATGGGCACTATAACAAATAATTAAATCGATGGTATAATAAATTAATATAAAAATAAAACATATAATAAATATATTTTTTAATAAAATATATTATTTTCTCAAAATAATTAATATTAAGTAATAAAACTATTAATAATCCATGAGGATAAAATTTTAATAAAGTATATTAAACCTAATTTTAAAAGCGAAATCATCTCAGAATGCCTCGTCTTCTGAGCCACAAGAAATGAAGGAGAAAATTAAAAACCTAGGCACTTCCGGTAAATTAAGCATGGGCAGTTTCATTTTTAAGTTTTGATTTAATAGCAAAATTAACATCTGGTTATTGACTTTAGAAAAACAAGGGTAGGCAATTGCCACCCCTTGCCCCTTAATAGCTCCGTCCCTGATGCTCCTCTGGTTATTCATGTGATGCTACAATATTCCCACCTTCCATCCAATAGGAAATTAAAAGAAAGATTATTTTTTGTTTATTCATGTGATCTTTTATTTGATTAGCACGTCAAATTAAAGGGGGGTTCAAACCTTCCATCCAATAGGTTGAGGCGCTGCACAAAATAAAAAAGGCTAAAAAAACAAATATGCGGAAGCTGAATTCGAACTCGCCATAAAAAATTTGTTAACATTCATTAACAGCGCCTTGACCTCTTTCTGTAAAGGGGTTAGGCTCTTTGTCTGAAATATCAATCTACACCATATATTGCACAGATCAACGGTTTATAATGATGTTAACAAATGTTTGAACATCTTTTTGGACAAAATTGTTTTAATCTGTTACTAGATGCATTTATAAGTAGTAAAGATAAAGATTAGTATTCTTGAGTAACATCACAGTAGACCTCAAGTCAATTAGGATGTCCTTTCCTTTTCAAAACACGTTCTAAAGATTCTGTTTCTGAAAACAAAAGAAGTCTAAACCGTTAAAGTGACTTCTATGGTCCCAACATCTCTTGAACTATAGAAAACAAAAAAAAAGTTATTTCATGTTTAATTTCATCATAAATAGTTGATGAAGACTCAAATAGTATTTTTTTTTTTTTTTTGTTCCAACAAAAATACGAAATGAGAACAAGAACATGCTGTTGTTTTTATTCAAATTTATTCTTTACCACATGCAAAAACACCATAAGAGACCGATCGAGTTAGCTTTTGCTTCTTTCGTAAAGCAACACAAGTAATTTACGATAGAGTTGGATATAATAAAGTCTAAGCACCTCTACATATGAACTATTGTTAAATTACTAAATTAGTAAATTTTAAAATTTTGACATATTTTTTTTACTCTTATTATTCACTTGCTAATATAATGTGTATAGCAACAATTTAAACATTCAATGCAATATAATTTATTGTATCCACTTATTTTACATATAACCAACTACGCATTTTTAAATAATTATATATTTTACTTATCCAATATATATACTCTTTGAACTCCTCTGCAGATATTTCGTTTCCGTTATATGCACTCATTGGAAGGGCGAAAGTTAGCGCAAGAATAATATTTTTATATTATATATCATGATAATTTTATCAGTTAATTTTTTTATATGGGTTGAAAATTTAATTTTTCCTTCAAAACTATAAATTATTATAATTGATCAGGCTTAAATAGGATCTAAAAAATTATAATCCACTACAAAATGTCCTTATTATTATTGAAACTTGAATGCTTACTCCTTAACTCTTCTTTGGTAGCTAATGATAGATCAATAACTCATATCCAGTCAATTTTCATTGGGAATTGATTGAGACAATCCTCAGGATTGTAATCCCCGTAATCCCACCTCTTCCTTTCCTTCCCCTCCTTCCGTATCATCCTGAGGACCATCGCTTATTAAACATATATTAAATGGACTCAATATAGCTTTTCCCAATCAACCCGATCAAACTGTTAGAGAAACCCAAACCCTCGTCTCTCTCAAGCCTCTACCGCTCCATTAGAGAAGCCTCATGCTCATGGCTCACGACGCTATCTGCACGTGCGCCGCCTCCTCCGCCAAAACCCTAGCCGCCAGCCTACTCCATCCATGCCTACCTTCGCCATAGTCTACAAGATCTTCCCTCTCACTGATCTCCTCAAAACTTCCCCATCCCGACGAACTGCGACTGCTTGCTCCGATCACTGACGGAGTGACACCGCCACTCGGGGCGCGACACGCGGCAGCGCGAGGTGCGGTGTCACCACCTGAACAGCGCGCTGGCCGAGTGCGTCGTGTCTCCGGTCTCTCTTCCTCCGACCTTTCTTCCTCCCTCCGGCCTTCCTCCCTCCAACCTCCTTCCTCCATCCGGTCTTCCTCCCTCCGGCCTCCCTTCTTCCCTCCGGCCTTCATCCCTCTGACCTCCCTTCCTCCCTTCGGACTTCATCCTTTCCTGTCTAAAGACATTGTAATAAGTGATAAGCTAATAAGTAGAAATGATCAGTTTGTCGCAACAAACGATCATCTTATATGTGCATATATTAGATATGATAAGGGTTCATCTTAAAAATATAAATGATCAGATTGTTATTATAAGGAATCATCTTACAAAGTTTTGTCAGATATAATAAGTGATAAACTTATAAGCATAAGGGATCAAATTGTTATAATAAAATATCAGATTGTATAATAAGGGATCAGATTGTTATAATAAGAGATCAGATTGTATAATAAGGGATCAGATTGTTATAATAAGGGATCAGATTTTTATAATAAGTAATCATATTGTTATAATAAGTGATCAGGTTGTATAATAAGGGATCAGATTGTTATAATAAAATATCATATTGTATTATAAGAGATCAGATTGTATTATAAGGGATCATATTATTTTAATAAGAGATCAAATTATATAATAAGGGATCAGATTGTTATAATAAGAGATCAAATTATAAACTAAGGGATCAGATTGTTATAATAAAAGATCAGATTATAGACTAAGGGATCAGATTGTTATAATAAGAGATCAATTAGTGAAGAGAGAGGAGTGAGCAGCGCCCAAAATAGAAAGGATTGCTTCCAACACACTTTCCATTTTTAGTTGGGATGACAGGGGATTACAAATTAGGGGATTGCACTTATAACACCCCATTTTTATTAGAGTTCAAAATAAACGAGTCGGGTCAAATTTAAATTTCGGTCGAATTGGGGTAACTTTGAAACGGGCCGAATTTAATCTGAATTTGAATCGAATTACTAAGAATTCGATCGAAGAATTGTTGATTTGTGAGTCAGACGGTCAAATTGTCTAATTTTCACCTAATTTTCGAGTTTCAGATCAGATTAGATACGGTCGACTTTAGAATGTTAGTCGATTTTTAAAGCATGTTGATTATGACGCCATCTTGGGTGAAGCTCCACGTGTCTTATACTCCATCGATGAAGGCAGATGCTGAGATGCGGAAGTGGGCTAGGTTATGATACGAGAGGGACAATTTTCATATCCGTACCCATTAAAATTTTCTTTATCCAAATCTTATTCTTACCCGTTAAAAATTGACATTGAATTAATGATAAGGATAGAGTTATGGTAGAAAATAGATAATAATGTTAATAACTCATAAATTTTTTTTTTTAGAATATGGATAAATAAATAATATCAAATAAATATATTAATAAAGTGCAATATCTAATAATATTTTAAATATAATAAAAAGTTAAGTGTTTTGTTTAATGTAGCGCATGAATGAAAGATATAGCATTTGAATAAAAATCGAAAAAAATTAATTAACATATCAATTGAATCTTATCATCGTATCTTTTCAATTTTAATGTAGTATTATCTAAATCAAATCTAGCAATTTAATTGTCTAATTTAATTATTAATGCATCAATTATATATTTTCGATTTAATTTTTTATTAACATATAATTGAATATTACAAATATATCTTTCCGATTATGATAATGACGGTATGGATAATTAACGAATACGAAATAGGCTTACCCATACCCATACCCAATAAATTAACGAAATTTTTTTTTATCCATATTCATACCCGCTAACTTAACGAAAATAAAATTTTATCCATACCCATCTTATCGAATACGATACTGGTTGGATAAATAGGTAAAAGATACCATAGCCCTATGCGGAAGCTCCACATGCTGAACTATTAATTAGTACTAGCTAACTGAAATGAGATCCGCTTGAAATCAAATAAATTTGACTTTTCAAAAGTTTGAATATATAATTTAGACCCAATTGGATTTTATTGCCTCAATTTTTCACCATGAAATGGATAGGTTCGTCACTTAGCAGGAAAACCCGCCTTAAGCAGCGACAATGCAATATAAAAAAAGGAAAGGATGGAGCAGGATGCAGTAAGTAGTGAGAAGAATAACCGCAGTACCAACCACAAAGATGAAAAAGTTTTCGTCGATTTTATTGAATTTATTCATGTTCTTCTTATTGTCATAGGGCACTCTGATCGATCTTATCTTTTACCGAAGCCACTCCAACCCTAACTAGGACTGTCAATGGATAGGGTACGATAAGGTAGAAACATTTTTCATATCCGTACCCGTTAAAATTTTCTTTATCCATACCCTACCCTTACCCGTTAAAAATTGACTTTACCCGTACCCTATCCTTACCCGTTAAGAATTAATGGTAAGGTTAGGATAATGGTAGAAAATGAATAATAATGTTAATAAATCAATAAAAAAATATACAATATGAATAAACAAAAATATTATATAAGTATATTAATAAAGTGCATTATTTAATAATACTTTAAATATAATAAAATCATATAATATCTTCCCTTTCCGATTCTCAAAAAATACATAACTAATTAATAATTACTAATTATACAATATTTTCTGAAACAAAGGATCTTTTGAAAAAGTTTAGTATTTTCAATAATTATACAATATCATTTTTTTTTTTTAACGTAGCGCGTGAATGAAAATCAGAAAAAAAAAATATATCAATTGAATATTGCTATCATATCTTTCCAAATTAATACATTATTATCTTAATCAAATCTATCTAGCTATTTAATCAAGTAATTTAATTATTGACACATCAATTGAATCTTACAATTATATATTTCTGATTTTGTTTGTTTTTAACATATAATTGAATCTTACAATTATATCTTTTTTATTATGATTTAGATTATAAACTATGTCACGTCCCGCACCGACGGGTCACGGGACGCGAGGTGAAACGGTATCTTCTGCATCCATCCGATGGCCCGTCAACCTACGTCGCAATAGAAAAAAAACAAACAGAGTCAGATACAAACCTCAGTAATCGGTTATTTAACGACGCAGCTTCTCTATACTTAACTATTATAACAAAATTTAATAAGATCGGATTAATCCACAGTACAAATAATATATTTTACGGAGATAAACGGATCTAGACAGTCAGTCAGAGTGGTCCCTCCCCGATCTCAGGAGGATCAGGACCGGCCCCTCTCCGAACTCAGGAGGATCAGGGCTCCAAATTCATATTCAGATCCATTTTCCAAACCCGATATCCCGTAAAATATGCCAATCACAATTCCGATAAACATATTCAATATATAAAAACCAAACGACAAATCAATCAATCAATCAAAACGGAATTAAATACAGAGAAATTCGGTTACCTGACAAAACGGTTCAGAAATCATGAATACTATCCAATCGACGGCGACGTAGGAATTTCAATTGGCCGACACTCAAATATCAATCGGCAAATTAATCAATTTCCTCACTATCTCAAAACACTTTTCTAAAAAATATTTTGGTTTTCTTCTTTGAGTTCGGTTGGGAAAATGAGCAAAGGAATTCAGAATGACATATATATATATCAAACAACATAAGGGATTGAGGACACGTACAAAGAAGGTAATGGGCATTTAGCACGTTGCAAAATATTATTGGGTAATATTTTCAACTCGGCTAACAAGCAGTCAAAGCGGTTAAAACTTTTTTATTATTATTATTATTCAAATTCATAGAATACACGTGGGTAAAAATCAAAACATGCATGCGGCAGGTGTCAAAAATCAGTTTCCAAAACATTCTTTTAAATTCAAAGGCGGTATGAGGAAATATATATATATATTTTTTAAATATGGTCAAAGTTTAAAGATAACACAATCTCGGTCAAATCTTGATAAATATGGTCAAAATTCAAATTATCTTTATAAATAAAATATGGGATGTTACAAACTATATATATATACAACGGTACGGGTAATTAACGAATACGAAATAGCCTTACCCATACCCTTACCCAATAAATTAACGAAAATTTTTTTCTATCCATACCCATACCCGATAACTTAACGAAAATAAAACTTTATCCATACCCGTCCTATCGAATACGATACGGATAGGATAAACGATTAAAAGGGTACTATTGACAGCCCCACCCCTGACAAAAGTGGTACTCTCTCTCTAACACACAGAGTACATACGGTAACAGTCTCTCTCTCTATATCACACACAGAGTACGTACGGTAACAGTAACACAAATACTCGCACACTTAAGTGCGCACAAGAAAATTAATGGTTAATTGTATAAAACGTCCATTTATTTAATTAATTTTAACATTGTATGTACGAAATCGATTCTTGTAAAATATATTACATGATCTAGTACGGAAGAACGAGACAAATCAGAGATATTAGCACTAATTAATACGTGCTACAAAAATTAACGTGCACAAAATAAATTTCATTAGGCAATCAAGTAGCAGTGCTGTTGTAAAACCAATAGAAGCCGAGCATCTTGTCTGCAACTGGGGTAACTGCATCGACAAATAATTTGTAGAATATCAACACAATAAATTAAATAAAAAATATTACTTATATATAATCGCAAATTAATACGCGCTGCTGTGTCCCACTGGCCATGTACATTTATATGTGAATATGCGATGTACCACTTGAATTAATCCGTAGCTTGATCAGTTCAAACTCTATTGAACACGGGCAGGAATGTGCCGATTTGGGGCTCTTAGTGGGCTTAGTTTTAATTTCAGATGATCCGGGAAAGCTCAATGGCCTTATATTGGGACTAAATCTTTTGTAATATTCACCTCATATAACATTAGTTAGGCGGTAGTTCCATAGTCTGAACTCTGAAAGGGTCTAGATATTATAATATGTAAAATTAATGTTCTTAGTTCCATAGTTGTTACTAATTGATTGCGCTTCTTGCAAGAAAAAGACACAAGGAAGGCTATGGAGAATCCTTGGGTTTTCAAAGAAAGCATTAGCATCTCGTTCTTTTCTTTCTTTGTCCCTAATTATTAATAAAGTAAAGTTGCTTATGAGCGAGGCATCGTTCTCTTGCTTGGATGCCCAATTACTTTTGTCTCCTGAAGTTATTCCATATACCAGTTAATTTCTGTGCATGCTTGCTCGAATGTCACGGAATTTTTCCTTTCAAACGCACATATATATACTAGTTGTATGCTATGGATTAATACCACTTTGTGTCCATAACTCCATATTCCTCAAAAAAATATAAAATTTTTTTTCTATTTTGTGGCCACTTATTACGATCGTGTTTTAGGTTTCCTTGCTTAAGAGACTAGAGATTGATAAGCAAAACTAACAAAATTAAAAAAGAAATGGCGGAGGCAATAGTGAGTTTTGTAGTGGGGAAGCTTGGAGATCTTATAATGAAGGAGGCGGAGTTGTTGGGTGGGGTTAAGAGCCAAGTGAAACGGGTGCAGACTGAACTCATGAATATCAGGTGCTACCTGGCAAGTGCAGACTCCAAACAACGTAAAGGAGATGCAGAATCGGCACTGGTGGAGAACTGGCTGAATCAGCTCCGCGATGTGGCCTATCGCATCGAGGACGCCATCGACATTTTCTATGTAGAACTTGAAGACAACAATCTAAAAGTTGAAAATACCCACAGCCAGCGGAAAAATTGTTGTTATTACTTCTTTGGCAAACTCAAAAACCTATGCCACAAGTCCATGAAGGTGCCTAGCCTCCACAAACTTGGCACAGAGCTGGCTGACATCCAAAAGGAGCTTGAAGATATCTTTATAAGCAAAGACAAGTACGGAATTACACCTCTTCCAGACCAAGCTAGCAGGGGTTCAGAGCATGTCATCAACGACGTCGTACTGCCTAAACGAAGAGCCGCCTACCAGGATGTGGATGAAATCGAAATAGTTGGCCAGGATGATGACAGGGACAACATTCGCAAGCTGCTCCTTAACTCTGAAGAAATACCCAGGCGTGCTGTCATCACAATTATTGGTCCCGGTGGCCTTGGAAAGACTACTCTTGCTCGCAGGGTATACAAAAGGCAAGTGCTGTACATATTTCTTTTGTACATCGTTTATTGTACTTCCCATATGCCAGTACGGAGCAAAGGTTGACTTCGTAGTTATTTTTATCGGAAAATTGGATTTATGCAACTCCAAAGTTGCAAAATTATAAAAATGCCACTCCAAACTTGACACTTAGAAAAATGCCACTCTAAATTTATTTTATTTAGATATTTGACACTATTTTAAAATATACTTTTGTATTGACTAATATACCCTTCTTTTTGTTCTGTTCCCATAAATGATATACACCATCCAACAAAAAACCATCCAATACCATCCAATTGAACTAGCCATCCAACAGGTCAAAATAGCTTTTTTTCCGCGTGCTGACGTCAGCAAAATTTTTTGACCAATTTTCGAAAATTTTTTTGCGTTGACGTCATCAAATATGCTGATTTAAGGGTTCAGTTAAATGTTTTAAGGGTTGAATTAAAGTGTATAAGTGTTCAGTTAGATGCACCAATAATTTGAAATCTTAGTGTTTTGTGTTCAGTTAAATACATTAAGGGATTATTTAAAAGTATGTATGTGTTCAGTTAGATGCAGCAATAATTTAGAATTTTAGTGTTTTGTGTTTAGTTAAATACGTTAAGGGATGAACTTAAAGTGTCTATGTGTTCAGTTAGTTGCTGCAAAAATTTGATTTCGTAGTTTTTGTGTTCAATTAAACTAGTTAAATAAAAAAACAAAATGAACAGATACAACAAACATAGCAAACAATTACAATAACAATATGAACATTTACAACAATCAACTGAACATATATACAAATTTCGTAAGTAAGAAATAAATGATCATATTCAACATACAAAGTGAAATAAATTATTGTTGCATCTAACTGAACACTTAACACTTTAATTCAACTCTTAAAATATTTAACTGAACCCTTAAATCAGCATATTTGATGACGTCAGCACAAAATTTTTTTCGAAAATTGGTCAAAAATTTTTTGCTGACGTCAGCACGAGGAAAATCTGAGTTTGGATGGCGCTGGATGGTAATTCGGTGGATGATAGATAGTAATTACCTTTTGTTCCTTTCCTTTTTGTCACTCGTCTTAATCCATTCTCTGCGCCTCATTTGGGCTAAATTATCTGGTGGCTAAGTTTTTTTTTGCCATTGAAGCCCGTGAGCACAATTTCATACAATTAAAGTAGTTCAAAAGTACAGACTTACAAGAAAATTTTTTTAAAAAATATGTAATGCATCCCAGGAACATTAATTGGGAGAGTAAAGCCATTTGATTGGTTAGAATGATTTCGCATTTGATTTGATAGAACTTTAGTTCCAACAAATATATAAAGTATTGTCTCACGAATTGTACCATTAAAAATCCAAAAAAGTAAAGAGAAATAGATAGAGAAAATGGAATTTATCTAGGCATCTAGATTTTGACGGAGAAAAACAACAAAACTTTAGAACTCGATCAAAAGATATGAAAACTAAAAATATTAGATTTGGTCATTTGGGTTCTTTGCATACGCCTCACGGGTCTGAGTCCATCTAAGCGCAAAGAATAAATGAAGGGACGAAGGATAAAAAGTAAAGGAAAGGAAGAAGACGAAGGGCATATTAGTCAATATAAAAGTATATTTTTAAATTCAAGTATATTTGTGGCAAATATCTAAATAAAATACATTTTAGAGTGACATTTTTCTAAGAGTCAAGTTTGGAGTGGCATTTTTCTAATTTTTCCTATTTTTATTATTGGGTGTGAAAATACTTAATATGATCATGATAATGTTGCTTCCTTTGTTATAATTATCATAAACTTAATAAATATCATTACTACTACTATTATTAATTTATTCATTTTGTAGTGTAGATATATATAATTTGTTATGAGTTATGACAAAAAGATTTGGGTATTTCACAATATCCTAATAAATTTGTCTTTCTTAACAACTACGGTTATATCCCATTTCCCGAACAGCCAATTGGGGCCACTGATGCTTGAATAATAAAATGTAAAACAACATTTTCTTAACACTTCATAGAATGAGTTTATATATATATATATATTCTTATACTAAATTATTAAATTAGCTGATCGTACCTGTTCAAATATTATAAAAAATGCTAAAATGATACACGTAGCACAGATGAGCCTATGCTACGCATTCATTTTTGAATTTTGTACTTAAAATGATTGAATCCGAATTATTCAATATTTACTTCACATTGAAACCTCGTTGGATTTATATTTTTTTACTATTTTTTTTTCAAATTTTTGAAAACCGTTGTTATTTAAAGTTTCTGAATTATTTAGATGAAGGATTTTCTAAAAATCTGAAAAAATAGTAAAAACTTTTGTAAAAATGTAAAATTCAATTTCCAACAAGATTTCAATGTAGAGAAATTATTGAACAGTTCAGATCGATCGTTTGAAGTACAAAATTGAAAAACGGTCGCACACCATGGAGGACATGTATGCTAAGCATAGCATTTTAGCAATCCTCTAAATATAATTGATTAATTTCTTAAGGGATTTTTCTGATAGGTAAAAACCTTCCAATAGGCTATTTGAATCTGCAATCGAATTTAATTTCTCAAATTGGATATTTGAATCTCAAAAGTTTAAATTTCCAGTCTTATTGCTTATTTATATTTACTAGGAGCTAATAGATCGAGCTTCGGTCGAACGCTCAAAATTTGACATATCAAAATTATAATGGTTGATTATGAATAGGTTGTTACGCTTACAACACAAAAAAAAAGACGGAGGCAGGATGAAAATGAAAATAGAAAGGGTCCCAAAAATGAGAAACAAAACAATGTGTTGCCAAATTATTAAATGTCGATGACGTGTGTTTGTTTTATGAGCAATAATACCCAGCACACAAATAGTTACAAAATATCACGTTAGAGAAATTGGAAAACTATAATTTCACAATACTTGAAGTGTCGAACTACTTTTAACTAAATTATCCCGACACCCACACATACTTATTTATAATTTTGATGATGCATGTTGTGCAATTTACGATAGTCTTAATTTACTTATACTATGGACCCCACACGTTGTCCAAAGTTTCTTTTTTTTTTCTTTTTGAAGAAAAGCATAGGCCAAGGCCTAACTTTTGATTATAAAAAAAAACTAACTTTTACAATCTAAAGTTTCTTTCTTATCTTTCATTTCTTTCCTTTCCTGTTTCAATTTTTATTTCTTTTCTTTTGATTCACTTTCTGATAGTGGCATAATTTTGACAGCTCTTAAAAGGGGGAAATAAAATCAGTTAAAATTTTAAAGAACTGGTCAACTTGGAACAGAAACCGGTCCATTGTTTTAGATTAGCCCTTATACATTCTACTGGTCTTTTGTATGTAACTCGGTCAGAGGAGGAGAATGGGCAATAAATCATCAGTTCCAAAATTGGCTTACACAATTAATGTACTTAATTACTCGTCTCAGTGTTCCCATAGTCCTATAAATGAATAAAAATTACATCTATATTTTTAGATCAATTTTAAAAAAATACAAGCATGAACGACATGTAAAATTAAATTAAGAAATATGTTGATCTTCATCCTTCGAAGAATTTGTAATTCACAATATGAGTATTGGCACATTTTGTAAAATCAGCCTGATACAATAAAAAAAATAAATTAAATTTACATTTTGTGCACGTTATTTGCTAGTTTATTCGAAAAATTAAGGAATCCCACCGTAAAAATCGTAATCGAAGTCCTATATGTACGTAGAGATCGACCTGTCAAATTAAATCTTTGTATGAGTTGCTAATAGATATTTCTCTAAAATCTCAGTAATACTAACTGCAATTTTTTTGTTTATTTGTATATCCAGTGTGAAGGCGGATTTTGAGTATCATACAATGCTCTCAGTCTCTCAACAGTATAGTCTAATTGATCTCGTGACAAAGATTTTGAGAGAGGTGTTTGATGTAATGAAGAACTTAAAAGACGCTGATTCTGAGAAGCCAAAGGAACTTGAATTAGTAAACAATTTCGATGATAATGAACCTAAGAAGCAAGATATGGGTGTTTTAATTAGCAGGCTCAGAAAAATGTTGAGTGGCATGAGGTATCTAATTATTCTAGATGATGTGTGGGTGGTTGAATTGTGGGATCAATTGAAATATGCATTGCCTGATGACAAGAACGGAAGTAGAGTGATGATGACCAGTAGAATTGTCGATGTTGCTAAATCTGCTGACTCGAGAATGGAACCTTACATGCCTAACTTACTAAATGATGAGGAAAGTTGTGACCTCCTTCTCAGAAAGGCACTTCAGAATCAAGAAGTTAATGAAGTTGAATGCCCTATTGAGCTACTTGAACTTGCGAAAGAGTTGTCCAAGAAATGCAAGGGCTTACCTTTGGCTTTGATAGTACTAGGTGGTATCCTTTCAACAAGAGATCAAACCCACCATGATTGGAAAAAGGTGTTGGACACAATGGATTGGCACCAAGAAGGCAAGGATTGTATGAATGTTCTAACGATGAGCTATGAAGACATGCCTTACTACCTTAAGCCATGCTTTATCTATCTTTCTTCCTTTCCAGAAGATTATGAGATTTCAGCTCGGATTCTTATGAGTATGTGGATTGCAGAGGGGTTCATATCAGAACAAGAGAAGAAAACAATGGAGGAAATAGCTGAGATTTTTCTAGAACAACTTTATCAAAGGTACATATATATTCCTTTTACTTTCTTATCATTTATAAGACATTTGTACGTTAATATTTTATAATAGATATACAAACATCAAAGTAGAAGTAGTGGTTTGGTATATATGAACAACGGAGAGAGATTTATTTCAATTTTTTTCTTAAAAAAAAACTAAGTAATGGTTCTTAATTATTTGGTAAATTATACTATATATACTATTTTAATTTAAAACAAAAAATTGTCAGCACAAATTCTTTCCTCTTTTTTTTTATATATGTTTTCGCTTGCATATATATTCGGGAAGAGTAAATTATTTCTGTCTGTTGATTTTAAATATACTAAATCTACAGAAGATGCGCTCAAAATAATGTCAAAACCTTAATATTCAACTTGTTTAACCTATGAAATATGTCACAATTTTTTTAAACAAAAATCTAGCTTACTATTGATGTATGATCCGAAAATTATTTTTGTTTGTTACTTGTTTGTTCCTATTTGTGATGGAAACTACTAATGAGTATCGTAAATAAATTAAAATATTTCAGGAGTATGGTTCAGGTATCAAGTCGATACTCCAATGGTTCAATCAAATATTGTCGAGTGCATGATCTTCTTCATGACTTGGCGAGGTATGAGGCTAGAAAGGTGAACTTTGTTACGGTTTTCCAAAAAGTACCACAGGGCAGTCATGCCGACAGAGTAACCCGTCGTGTCTCGATTCAAGCTGATGAATCAGTCGATGACTATAGCGAATTCATAAAGTACATAGGTCCAAATACCCGTTCCTTGTTATGGTTTGACCTTAAATTAAGAGATTCCATATCTGTAATTGGTTTTAGACTACTACGAGTTTTACAAATTGAGGGTGATGATTATGAGCTTCGGGGACTTGACGGGTTGATCCACCTAAAATACTTGGGAATTAGACACTTACGCGGATTAAAATTGCCTAGTGATTTTTGCTGGGATCGTTTGAAAAATCTCGAGACGCTAATTGAGCCTGTGGAAGAACAAAAAGGCTTATGGTCAATCCGTACATTGAGGCATGTGATATCGAAATATACGACTTTTGATGGACCACCCGTAGGTGCTAACTTGAGAAATCTCCAAACCCTTGAATGGATCTCGAGCTCCTGCTTAAAAGCGTGGCATAAGAATCAACTTCCCCTTTTAAATAACCTGCGAAAGTTTGGGCTTTGTATGACACACGAGATAGAGAGCGCGGAGTGGGAGATGGTGGCCTATCTTCTTGCAACTCTGCCGTATTTACTCTCTCTAAAAATTGATTCTGATGAAGAGACGTATAAGATCCCAAAGGAGATTGTTTACCCAAGAGGACTCCCGAATTACCAGAATCTAGAAACCCTTTACTTGGTGGGCCTTTGGTACGATGATGCCACTGTAGAGGCTAGCTTGTTCCCACCACACCTCATCAAACTCACACTTTGGAATTCGCGACTGGCGGTCGATCCGATGCCAGAGCTAGGAAAGCTTAAGAGCCTAAGAAAACTTAAACTACGAGGTGAGGTGTATGTGGGGGGAAAGGAAATGGTCTGTCCGGCAGGATTCCCTGCGCTTCAAACCTTGGGCCTTTATTATCCTGGCATCGAATATATCACGGTGATGGAGGGAGTCATGCCGAAGCTTAAAAACCTCATTTGCGAAGGTGTTACAGAGCTTAATTTGCCCCCTGAGCTCAAGCACTTCCAAACAATCAATTAATTATTTGCTTAAACATATAGTTAATTACATACCTACCTACTCGATCTTTTACTTAAATTTCATTTTTTTTTTCTTTGTGCTAGCTTAGTCAATACCGACTTTCTAGTTTCTTCGAATTGCATTTTTTTTTTTTTTATGATGAGCTTGTGTCGATTGATCTATGTAAGTGGGTGTGATGATGTAATTAATTGTCCCAAATTATTTTAATAAATTTCTTCAGTTTGAGCTTAATTATTCTTGTTAAAAAGTCGTCCAATTTCGATTCGAATCAGCATTATTGAACCCGAATCGGTGGGGGGAGATCCGGTTTTGAGAATTTTGGATCGGAATCGGTTGAGCTTCACCATTAATTAATGGCATTCACAAGGTGAAAGTCATACCGACGCAGCTAGGAGTGAGGGAGACACTTTGGAGGTCGGTGGGAGGCGGTTGACGCTCTCTCGTTGGGTGGTTCCATCGCCCTTTGCTTCAGAGCACAAGAAGAGGAGACGGGCTTGGTGGGATCGGATAAGAGGGAGAGGAGAAGGGTCTCAACTGGACCTGTCCATATTTTCCCTTTATTAATTGATTTATGATCCAGCAGTTCAGATTTTTCAGAGCTTAATTTGTTTGCTGTAATATACGCCCATCCAAATTTATGGGGAAATTTTTTAGAAAACAACTATTTTTTTTATTGAAACATATATTACTGCTTCGAAGTCTTCAGTCCCTTGCTCGTACCATTCTATAGTGAAATGCCTCTCATCTCAGTATTGCAATGTCCTAGAAAATACAATAAAGGGGAGAAATTATAACATTAAGGGAAGATAAATAATGAAAATTTTATGAAGAGTTGTAAGACCAGAAATCAAATTTTGCCATGGTAAGTAACACTACTCAACCAATCCTTCTAAGTTTTGCAATTGTAACGTCCTTCTCTTGTTGTTCTGTTTTTTCCCCATAATTTTTTCTTCTTGGGAAAATGTCTAAAGCAGTGCTCTACTGTTCTGTTATGCTTCTCTAATAATTCTCATATAATCATTAAATTACAATCGTCAAATTCAAGTACCACATAAGAATTTGTCAAACTAATAATAATTAAAAAAAAAACGTAGCTAGTACAGTAGCTGTTTGGTGAGCTTTGAGCTCCGAATTAACAACATAAGAAATCAATCAAACATTAAAAGGGAGAGATACAGTATAAATAATATTCACTAATTGAAATTATTCAAAAATAAATAGTATTCCTTAATTGAATTTGTTCAAATTAAGCATGCTAGGATTCTAATTCTTTAATGCGATCCATATCACAAGATATTTATGTAATATTCTTTACCGAGCAATTCATTTGCTTTTTTATTATCCTGCATTGAGGATAGAAAACATGAGATACAAATAAAAAAAAAATGGGGTTATTCTTTGGTAGTTAACTGCTTTAACTTTGTAGCTGTACCTTAGTACATACAAGGTATTGGTATTGTACCAAGGTTGAAAAAAAAAATTCATATGGCAATGTTCCAATAATAAAAACAATCTACTTGATCGCAGTACCATGTTAGAAATTCACATATCCTGTAGAAATTAAGATTTAATTATTCCATATATATCCCATGTTAAATAGGTAGTGAAAGGCAAAAGGGCCGGGCCGGGTTTCAAAGGACCGGACTTAACAGGTTTCGTATAAGGGCCGGACCGGACCGGGTTTGAGGAGGGGCCTAAGAAGGACCGGATCAAACGGATTTTCTTTCTAGATTGGTAGCCCGGCCCTTTGAAAAACCGGCCCTTTTAAGTCCTTGGTCTTTCAAAAGGCCGGACTCAAGGATCCAAAGGGTTTAAAGGATATTTTTGTCGGGTCACATTTCTTCCTAAATTCTTTTTTTTTTTTTTTTTTTTTTTTTTTTGCCGTGAGAATCAATATGGTTCAACTCATGCTTGTACTTGATAATTATTTCATTCAATGTGGGGACATTAGTATCAGCAATAACCACTATATTTAGTATATGGCTTGCACATTTTTGGTGAAACAATTCACCATTCATGATCGGTGAAAGAGCTGTGTTAAAGTAGGGTAGAGGCATTATTGTTACTTGCATTGTCAAAAGGAATTGAGATGACTCTATTTTTTATATGAAATTCTTTAAAAACGAAAAATCCAAGAGATGATTATAAATGCCCTTGGCGGTACGGGAAAATGGTAAAACCTAAACAGACAATATTCTTTTTTGTAACATCCATTTTTCATATATCCAGTATGATGTCAAACAATATTCTTTTCCCAATAAATACTACATGGAGTAGGATACTTATTATGCGACTTTTAATATTTATATATATTTTGTTTTTAATTGATGCAACTTTTAAACCAGCCCTTTCAAATAAAACAGACCGGACCGGGACGGACCGAGTCCTTTGGTACCCGTCCCATCAAAAATTCATTTTCGTTGAAAATTAAATCCGGCCCTTCCAAAGACCGACCCTTCTAATTCCTAGTCCGTTGTAAGTCCTTCAAAGGGCCGGTCCGGTCCGAGTTGTCACACGGTCTTCCGAAGGATGGGCCAAGAGCCAAAGACTTTTGGCATATCACTACATTAGAGCATGAGATAAATTTGAATTTTTTAAAGATAAGGCACAAAATTAATACATAGCATATTAATGCTATCTATAGCATCATCATATTAATTGCATCCCTACATATTAGTCAACCAGTTATCAATTAAGGGAATGAACGTTACTATTGCTTTATTAACTTCTTCTTTATTTTTTTTAAAAAAAATAATTCCTTGAGCCATAATGTAACACCCCTGATTTTTTGTTATACCTATTTTAATAATTAATTTTATACCAAAATAATTGTATATTATTCAATTGTTCCAATTCCTTTTGACCCCTTGTTTGACCGAATTGAAAAAAAAAAAAACAACAACAAATGGTGACGCCTAAAATTCTCTGGTCATTTTGTCATCTTGCCAACCATTCCTATTTACCTCAAGTAATTTATTTGATTTTTATTTCCTTTCATTCTACCGAATTATTTCTCTTCCCGACAAATATGCACCATTTATTTTTAAACTATTGCCTTAGTAATAACTACATTTCTAATTCTGTTATATTTCTTAATTATCTGACTTTTGGTTTGGAGTTCACGCATAATATATAACCGTTCCATGATATAACCGTATGATTTTACTTTTCCCATTAGCAGAGCGATCTTGTCCTATCCGATTTAAATATTAATTTCTATTTTGGTAACCGCATTTTTATAACTGTATCTAATCTGTTCAAAGGAGATTTAATTTGTTTTCAAGGCCGATTATTTAATACCCTCATACATGCCCCTCTGTCTCGCCAAATTCCATGAGTTTTATTTTTCGTCTAAACATTTCTGATCAATACACCATCGTTGCTCTTGTGTTCATGGTTTGAAAAGAACGAGAAATAGAGTATTTTAATCATCCGATTGAAATTGTTGATTCTCCATCTGATTGAATTTCGAGTTTCAAGTTCTACGTTGCATTTGTCATTTTATTCTTCTAATCTGATCGTAAACCAGACTTCTCTATAATTTAATTTTCGATTGATTGATTTAAATATCGTTTGGCTTATTTGATTGAATTGAATTGATATATGAGAATTGTGATTGATATATTTTGCGAGTCAACGGGTCTCTAATGTGATTTGAATTGAAGTGGAAAAGTGAAATGGAATAGTGGAATGGAATGTAAAGCGAAATCGCCTAGAAACTCGCTAATGTGACAGTGGTATGAGAAATTGATTTGTGAAAACATATACCCGTTGATCTCTGTAAAATATATTTTATTCGTTATTGTTATTGATGTGTGGATTAATCCAATCGATTGGTATTTTGGTTATTGTCACATCCCGAGTATGATATGACAGAATCCCGCCACGGAAGTACTGATCTTAGTACTTTCGCAAGGCTTAGATCTTAATTTAACCTATAAAAACGCATACATATATTTTTTTTTTCTTTTGATAATATAATCGAATATTATCAGAATGACGATAGTAGAAATATAAAACTAAGTAAAGTAAATACACCCACAGCATCACACACAAATATATACATAATATTTACAAAAGTCTAGTACAACAACCGTCTCATCCCAAAATGTGACCACCAACCTCCGAACTGGGATCTATTTACACCACTTAGCTTAGTCTATATACAACAAAGACTAACTAGTGCTAACCAAAAGTGGATCCCCAGTTCATCTGACACTAACAACTACACTCACTCATACAAATCCTCCTCTGGCTCCTGCTCCTCGTCAGAATCACTAATGATAATGACTGGAGGATCGGCTGGTGCAGGAGCCGGTGCAGGAGCTGATGCAGGAGCCGGAGCAGGGGCCGGTGCTGGAACCGGAGGAGGAACTGGATCACTATGCTCAAAATAAAAGTAAACACCCGTAGGAGAAAATGAAATGTGGTGAGTAACATAAGCGTGCAAGTGAGGCACATATACACGCTGGTGGTAAAACGATCCGTCAATAACTGCCACTGGTGGTCCCCTCGTGGGCCTGTGCGTCCCCTGGAACCCCCAACCGTCGAGGAACATGCAACAAAGATCAAGTGAGAAAATTTTCTCAGTGCGGGTTTTAGTTCCAGACGTGGATTTCTGGTCGAAATCTTATTCTGGAAATAATTCCCGTAATAATCAACATGAACAATAAATGAATAGTAAATAAGTTAAATAAAACAAAATATAAATAACACGATGCAAATATCTATTTAATTACGTACCGAGCACCTCATCAGAAAAGGTCCTATCACAACCATCTGTAATAGACATGCATGAAATCAAGTCAAAAGAATGATCAATAATCATGGTCATATCAAATCACATCACATCATATCAGTAATATCAGTAATATCAAAAACACACTCAGGTCTCCTAACCCAACCGGCTGGGCAAGCATGAGGAGACCTTTCCCTAACCCAGGGCAGGCATGAGGGACGTATCCCTAACCCTGGGCAGGCATGAGGGAATTCCATATCCGAATAGCGCTACCGAACTGGCCGAAGCCGGTGGCCGACCGACTCCGGAGAGTGGTATTGATTCTCCAATCAGTCTTAACTCAGTACTTTCCTTTCATGATTATCATTCAGTATCTTTCAGGCAAGATTAGGTTGAGCTAGAAGGATTTAGCTCTTCCGTTAATTAAATATTCAAACTTGCCTGTTCCAACTCAGGTCAAGTGAATATGGAGATGAATTCAACATGAGTTGCAATATCTGTTCCTATAATCTAACATGATAAATTCATAATGCATAACAATGTGGAATCAGCATGCTTATGCATTTAAATTAAAATTACCACACAATTTCTACAAAAATCCACGTATCCGCACCTGTATTCGTCTCAGTTGTCTCCTGTATCCAATCCCCTGTAATTAATAAAAACCGTCACTAATTAATTAACGGTTATTTATTTAAAAAGGGTGGTCCGGCTTAATTTACCAGACTGACTGAGTTTTCTAATTAAATTTTATAGTAATTGCTTGTGTTTTCAATAATTTAATTAATCATTATTATCTTAATTTATTCTATTTCATTTTAATTTATTTTGATTTATTTTTATTTTAGTTAATTTATTTTCTTACTCATTTATTTTATTTATATTTAATTAATCAATTTATTTAATTTAAAATATTAATCTTAATATTTTCCTTTATTATTAGTTAATTATTAATAACTAATCAATTTATTTAATTTAAATACTTACTTTTAACATATAAATATGTAGAAAATTAACTTATTAATGAATTATAAATTAAAAATCTAAAATCAGAAAATTATTAATCATAAACTTAAAAGATAATTTATTAACTTAATTATCAATTAGATTTGTTAATTAGATTGTTAATTATAAACAAATTTTAAATTTCTGTTCTGGGCCGAAAGTTCAAGCCCAACCCACCTTTTCTCTTTTTTTTTTTTTTTTCTTAAGTTCGGCTGAGCCCAAGCCCACTCCTTCTCAGCCCAAACCGAGAATTTTTCTTTTTATTATTTTTAGTCCTTTAATTTTACCAATAGGTCCTTTTTGTTTACGAATAGGTCCTTTTTATTTATAAATCAGTCCTTTTATTTACAATTAGATCCTTATTAATTACTTTTAGGTCCTTTTATTTACGAACTGGTCCTTTTAATTAACTTTTTGGTCCTTTTTCTTCGCACTTAGGTCCCTGGCCAACATTTTTCTCGCAACCCAGTCCCTGTACCTCGCTGACTCTTGCCAGCAGCGTACCAGAGGTACAGTTGTTGTACCAGCTGCTGGTACCAGGTCTCTAGCTGCTGTAATTCACCCCTCTCGACTTCCCTTAAACACCTTTAAGCAAAACAACTCAGGTTTCATCGATTTTAAATCGAATTCCTTGAGACAAAAACCGAAAACCTAAAATTCCCATTTCCAAACATTAAAATTGTTTCAAATCTCTTCCAACCCATCAATCCAAACTATTTTTACCCGATTACAATCTCAGATATTAGTATTAGAGTTTGAAACCGAGATTAAGCTATAATCCTAATTCTTTTACTAATTATCAAATAATTCAAATAAGCTCAAACAAAGTTAAGGGTAGTGATTATACCTTAATCTCTAGCTACTATGGTCTATTTCTTTCCTTCCCGATCTCTGTTCCTCTCTTTCTCTCTAAATTTTTTTTTTTTCTGGAATTTATTCGCCGGCCAATCCAAAAACCGACCTCAACGGACTTATTTATAGGCGAAATGAAAAAGAGAGAAGGGAAAAATCGACGGTGAAGATTGAAACAAAATCCCAAAAATTTTTTTTTTTAACCTACCCGATTCTCCACCGTAGCATCACACGGCTACGGTTGGAGGTGACTTTTCCGTAACCATGGCCAAGGCGATAGGGTGGCCACACCGAATCCTTCGTCAAAACTCGTGCTAAGCGGCGCGACTAATACGGTTGAAGCAGAAGAATCGGACGGAGAGAAAATTCTTCGGCGGAGAAAGGAGAGAAGAAGAGATGAGGCCAACTGTAAAATCGATTTTTATCGATTTTACCCTGTCCGGATCCTCTGTGACGAGAACTTTGTGGCCACCGGTGTGGCAACTCCTTTTAATTGATTTTAATTCGAATTTCATAAGATTTACTCAAATTAACAATAGATTTTATAATTAATTAAGCTTTGATTTTACTAGAATATTTTATATTAATTATAGATTTTACACAAGGTCAAAAATTTCGAATCCGAGTCGATTTTCATGTTAGTTTTGATTTAATTATGTGTTATTTGAATTTTATAAATGTTATAATTATCAAGAGTTATGAATTTCTTATTGATTAATATTCTTAATAATTTTATTAATTGATCCTAATTAATTTAGATTAATTTGGTTGTCCTACTATGTTACATTCCACCCCCCTTAAAAATATCGTTCAGTCCCCTGAACGATGCTTACCCGAACAGTTCTGGATAGCGTTCACGCATTGATTCCTCCAGTTCCCATGTAGCTTCCTTCGTTGAATGTCTGCCCCATCGAACCAACACCAAATGGATTGTCTTGTTTCTTAGCTGTTGTATTTTCCTATCTATGATCTGCATTGGTTCCTCTTTATAAGTTAAATCACCTTCCACTTGTAATTCCGAGAAATCAGGTATCTTGTGAGAAGGATCCTTAATATATTGTCGAAGTTGGGACACATGGAATACAGGATGTATTTGAGAAAGATGGTCGGGTAATTTTAATTCATATGCCACTTGTCCAATTCTTTTTGTTATTAAAAATGGTCCAATATAACGTGGACTTAGTTTTCCAGTCATTCCAAATCGTCGAATTCCTTTGACTGGAGATACCCTTAACCATACTTCTTCTCCTTCTTTGAACTCAATATCTCGTCTCCTGGTATCAGCATATTTCTTGTATCTATCCTGGGCTGCTTTTAATCGTTTAAGTACAACTTGGACTTTTTCATTACTTTCTGCTACAAGTTGTGGTCCTGTTGGATCTATTGTTCCTTGTGGTTTCCACCATAACGGGGTTCGACAAGGTTCTCCGTACAGAGCTTCAAATGGTGACATGCCTATACTTGAATGATAACTGTTGTTATAGGCAAATTCTACTAAATGTAGATTTTCCAACCAGGTACCGCCAAAACTCAGAATACACGCCCGGAGCATATCTTCTAAAGTTTGGATTGTTCTTTCCGATTGCCCGTCAGTTTGGGGATGATGTGCAGAACTAAACATGACTTTTGTACCCATTTGTTCCTGAAAACTAGTCCAAAATCGAGATGTAAACCTTGTATCTCGATCCGAGATAATCTCTTTTGGACATCCATGATATTTGAATTGAATTCTCATAAATAGTTCCGCCAACTCTTTTCCAGTAAAATCAGTTCGAATTGGGATAAAATGTGCCACTTTGGTTAATCGGTCCACTATGACCCAAATTGAATCATACCTTCCAGGGGTTCGAGGAAATCCCGTCACAAAATCCATGGTAATCGATTCAAACTTATGCCTTGGTCTCCAAGGAAGTTGTAGAAGTCCAGCAGGT
Source organism: Rhynchospora tenuis (assembly GCA_027725995.1). Classification (NCBI taxonomy): domain Eukaryota; kingdom Viridiplantae; phylum Streptophyta; class Magnoliopsida; order Poales; family Cyperaceae; genus Rhynchospora; species Rhynchospora tenuis. The sequence goes on along the minus strand of CM050889.1, from coordinate 52,522,883 downwards.
TTTTGTCGATCCGCTTTAACTTGCTGGCATATTTGACATTTTCTTACATATTCTCTTATCTCATTTTTCATGTTCGGCCACCAGAATGCTTTCTTTAAATCCTGATACATCTTTACTTCTCCAGGATGAATGGTATATCCAGAATCATGTGCCTCCGACAAAACCATTGTTTTTGTTTCAATATTATCGGGAATGCAAATTCTATCCTTAAATTTCAAAATTCCAGTTTCATCAACCTTGAAAAATGAATCTAGTTTATTTTTAGCTAACTCCCTATATTTCTCAAATTTGGAATCTTTTCCCTGAGCCTCTTTTAATTGATCCTGTAGATTGGTTTGAACAAATATAGAGGCTATCATTCCCGTCATTGCTACCATCATTTCAGAGGGACCTTCGGTTTTCCAGATTCTAGAAGAGAACATGTGTACTGTTTCCTAAGAAAATTCCGCAAATAACTTGAGTTGTCTCATTTCTTCCAATAGCTTTGGTTCCTTGGTGAGAAAAGTGATTAAATTAACCTGACTTTTCCGACTAAGAGCATCTGCAACAATGTTCGCCTTTCCCGCATAATACTGAATATCCAGGTCATAATCCTTGATCAACTCTAACCATCTTCTTTGTCTCAAGTTGAGTTCTTTTTGAGTAAATATGTACTTGAGACTTTGATGATCAGTGTATATCTTGCACTTAACTCCATAAAGATAATGTCGCCAAATTTTAAGTGCAAATACCACAGCAGCCAATTCCAAGTCATGAGTTGGATAGTTTTGTTCATGAGACCTTAACTGTCTTGACCCATATGCAATAACATGTCCATCTTGAGTTAATACACACCCTAATCCAAGTCGAGATGCATCAGTATATACAGTATAATCTTGTCCTGGGATAGGCATTGCAAGAATAGGAGCTGTAACCAATCGATTCTTGAGTTCTTGAAAACTTTTCTCCTGATCTTCACCCCATTCATATTTTATATCTTTATGTAGGAGTTTAGTGAGTGGTCGAGCCATTTTGGCAAAATCTGGTACAAATCTCCGATAATATCCAGCCAATCCCAGAAAACTTCGTACTTCAGTGACCGTCTTTGGTGGACTCCACTCCATTACGGCTTTGATTTTGTCAGGATCGACTGCTAATCCTTTTCCCGATATAATATGACCCAAAAATACCACTTGTTCAAGCCAGAATTCACATTTGGATAATTTTGCATATAGCTTGTGCTGGCGTAGTCGATCTAATACCATTCTTAAATGTCCTTCATGCTCCTCCATGGACTTAGAGTATATTAGAATATCATCAATGAAAACCACCACACATGAATCCAATAAGTCATGAAAAACTCGGTTCATCAAATCCATGAAGGCTGCTGGAGCATTGGTTAATCCAAAAGGCATTACCAGGTACTCATAATGTCCATATCGAGTGCGAAATGCAGTTTTCTCTATGTCACTTGGTCGAATCCGCAATTGATGATATCATGTTCTCAAGTCTATCTTAGAATAGACTGAGGATCCTTGAAGTTGATCAAATAAATCATCAATTCGGGGAAGTGGGTATCGGTTCTTAATTGTCACTTTGTTTAATTCCCGATAATCAATGCATAACCTCAAAGTTCCGTCTTTTTTCCGCACAAATAGAACTGGAGCACCCCAAGGAGAGGTACTTGGTCGAATAAACCCCTTTTCCAACAATTCTTCCAGTTGTACCTTAAGTTCCTTCAATTCTGCTGGAGCCATCCGATATGGGGTTTTGGAAATAGGTGTGGTTCCTGGGGTTAAATCTATAGGAAACTCAATTTCTCGATCCGGTGGTAATCCTGAAATTTCTTCTGGAAAAACATCGGGATACTCGGAAACAATTGGAATGGAAGGAAGGTTTATATTTGTGGAGTTTAGGTCTATCACCGTGACAAAATAAGCGGCGCTTCCGGCTTCCATCAAATGTTTGGTTTCCAAGGTAGAAATATAGGGTATTGGGTCATTAGGTTTCCGACATTTCAAAGTGCTTAGAGTTTGGTTTGGAAGTTGGAATATAACTTCTCTTTTGGCACAGTTTATTATGGCTGAATGTTGGGTTAGCCAATCAATTCCCAGAAGCACATCATAACTTGCAATATCCATTACCAATAAATCAATCTTCAATTCTCGACCATCTACACGAACTTCACGGTTTCGGCAATGTATAGCTGTTCGGGTAGCTCGCCCTAAGGGTGTCTGAACTTGTAGAATTCTTTCACTTGGTTCAACTACCCAATTATACGTCTCAACAAATGATTTAGACACAACCGAATGGCTGCATCCTGTGTCTATTAATACATAAGCTGGATATCCAGAAATATGTAAAATACCTGTTAATAGATCCGTCGTGGTTCCGTTGGGGTCTTCCATCCCTTCCTCAACAATTTCTTCTTCAATTGGCACCTCTTCTGGTGTCGGTTCATCCACTGCTTCCATGGCATGTACCACTGGTCCTCGTTGTGTTAAACCTCCCCGCACTATACCCCGACCACGCTGTGGTGTGCCTCTTCCACGACCCACGTTACTTCCAGATGGATTTTCCTTTTGTTGCTGATTGAACCATGCTTTTGGGCAATCTTTAACCCAGTGTTCTGTGTTACCACAAACATAACAAGCACGATTGATATGACGACATTGATTTTCAGGATGAGGAAGTTGACACCTATTACACCAGTTAATAGTAGATGGTTGAGGTAGTCTAACTGGAGAAGGTAGTGGTGGCCGGACTGTTGAAGGTACAAATGATCTATTAGGCCTGACAGTCTGTGTTATTGGGATACCACGGCCTGGCACAGTTGTTCCTCGTCCGCGCACATTCCGACTTTGGTTGATGCGAAATTGAATCTTTCTTTTGTGATATACGTCCATCTGTTCTGCAGCATCCATTAATTCTTGCAAACTCTGATTGGATTTATTATCTACCGCCATTGCAATATCTAGATCCAATCCATCTAGATATTGACGCCTTTGTCTACGGGGGTTGTCAACAATATCCGGTGCATACTGAGACAAGCTGAGAAACTGGTTGTTGTACTCAGCCACTGTTCTTCCCATTTGTTTAAGCGTGACAAATTTTGTTCTCATGGCCTCCTTATGCACTTCTCCCAGGAATCGTTGCTCGAATCTTTCCTCAAACCATGCCCAAGGAATTCGGGCAATATCTTCTTCATAACGTCTTTTGACTCCTTCCCACCAGAATCTAGCAGCATTCTCGAAATAATAGGTTACTAGTGAAACTTGTTGTTCAGGCGGAGCTTGACATACCTCCAGTCGGGATTTCATAGCAGCCAACCACTCTTCAGCTGCTTTAAATCCACTTTCCCCATCAAATTTAGGTGGTCCCAGTCGAGCAAAAGCTTCAAATCTTCTAAATGTGGCGTCTTCCCGATCCCGGGGACCTTGTTCCGCCCTGTCAGCTGCTCTTCTTCCTCTTTCATAAGCTTGTAACAGGCGATTCACCTCTTGATCTTCCAACTCCACTCTTTCAGGTTCCTGGGCTTGTCTTGTTCCACGCCTTCCTCGTCTTCCACTCGCGTTCTCCATTGCTGGCTTCTAACGATTTAGTTTTTACGTCCCTAAAATAACTGTTATTATATAAATACAACTATTCAAGCAAACAAATAAATGAAATGCATGCATGCCTAACTTAATGCAGAAATTGAAAAGTCGTCCTATCCCGTCTTCTACCCAGACTGCCGCAGGACTGGTTAAGGCTTAAACCAACCCCGCTCTGATACCACCACAAGAGACTAATTGTCACATCCCGAGTATGATATGACAGAATCCCGCCACGGAAGTACTGATCTTAGTACTTTCGCAAGGCTTAGATCTTAATTTAACCTATAAAAACGCATACATATATTTTTTTTTTCTTTTGATAATATAATCGAATATTATCAGAATGACGATAGTAGAAATATAAAACTAAGTAAAGTAAATACACCCACAGCATCACACACAAATATATACATAATATTTACAAAAGTCTAGTACAACAACCGTCTCATCCCAAAATGTGACCACCAACCTCCGAACTGGGATCTATTTACACCACTTAGCTTAGTCTATATACAACAAAGACTAACTAGTGCTAACCAAAAGTGGATCCCCAGTTCATCTGACACTAACAACTACACTCACTCATACAAATCCTCCTCTGGCTCCTGCTCCTCGTCAGAATCACTAATGATAATGACTGGAGGATCGGCTGGTGCAGGAGCCGGTGCAGGAGCTGGTGCAGGAGCCGGAGCAGGGGCCGGTGCTGGAACCGGAGGAGGAACTGGATCACTATGCTCAAAATAAAAGTAAACACCCGTAGGAGAAAATGAAATGTGGTGAGTAACATAAGCGTGCAAGTGAGGCACATATACACGCTGGTGGTAAAACGATCCGTCAATAACTGCCACTGGTGGTCCCCTCGTGGGCCTGTGCGTCCCCTGGAACCCCCAACCGTCGAGGAACATGCAACAAAGATCAAGTGAGAAAATTTTCTCAGTGCGGGTTTTAGTTCCAGACGTGGATTTCTGGTCGAAATCTTATTCTGGAAATAATTCCCGTAATAATCAACATGAACAATAAATGAATAGTAAATAAGTTAAATAAAACAAAATATAAATAACACGATGCAAATATCTATTTAATTACGTACCGAGCACCTCATCAGAAAAGGTCCTATCACAACCATCTGTAATAGACATGCATGAAATCAAGTCAAAAGAATGATCAATAATCATGGTCATATCAAATCACATCACATCATATCAGTAATATCAGTAATATCAAAAACACACTCAGGTCTCCTAACCCAACCGGCTGGGCAAGCATGAGGAGACCTTTCCCTAACCCAGGGCAGGCATGAGGGACGTATCCCTAACCCTGGGCAGGCATGAGGGAATTCCATATCCGAATAGCGCTACCGAACTGGCCGAAGCCGGTGGCCGACCGACTCCGGAGAGTGGTATTGATTCTCCAATCAGTCTTAACTCAGTACTTTCCTTTCATGATTATCATTCAGTATCTTTCAGGCAAGATTAGGTTGAGCTAGAAGGATTTAGCTCTTCCGTTAATTAAATATTCAAACTTGCCTGTTCCAACTCAGGTCAAGTGAATATGGAGATGAATTCAACATGAGTTGCAATATCTGTTCCTATAATCTAACATGATAAATTCATAATGCATAACAATGTGGAATCAGCATGCTTATGCATTTAAATTAAAATTACCACACAATTTCTACAAAAATCCACGTATCCGCACCTGTATTCGTCTCAGTTGTCTCCTGTATCCAATCCCCTGTAATTAATAAAAACCGTCACTAATTAATTAACGGTTATTTATTTAAAAAGGGTGGTCCGGCTTAATTTACCAGACTGACTGAGTTTTCTAATTAAATTTTATAGTAATTGCTTGTGTTTTCAATAATTTAATTAATCATTATTATCTTAATTTATTCTATTTCATTTTAATTTATTTTGATTTATTTTTATTTTAGTTAATTTATTTTCTTACTCATTTATTTTATTTATATTTAATTAATCAATTTATTTAATTTAAAATATTAATCTTAATATTTTCCTTTATTATTAGTTAATTATTAATAACTAATCAATTTATTTAATTTAAATACTTACTTTTAACATATAAATATGTAGAAAATTAACTTATTAATGAATTATAAATTAAAAATCTAAAATCAGAAAATTATTAATCATAAACTTAAAAGATAATTTATTAACTTAATTATCAATTAGATTTGTTAATTAGATTGTTAATTATAAACAAATTTTAAATTTCTGTTCTGGGCCGAAAGTTCAAGCCCAACCCACCTTTTCTCTTTTTTTTTTTTTTTTCTTAAGTTCGGCTGAGCCCAAGCCCACTCCTTCTCAGCCCAAACCGAGAATTTTTCTTTTTATTATTTTTAGTCCTTTAATTTTACCAATAGGTCCTTTTTGTTTACGAATAGGTCCTTTTTATTTATAAATCAGTCCTTTTATTTACAATTAGATCCTTATTAATTACTTTTAGGTCCTTTTATTTACGAACTGGTCCTTTTAATTAACTTTTTGGTCCTTTTTCTTCGCACTTAGGTCCCTGGCCAACATTTTTCTCGCAACCCAGTCCCTGTACCTCGCTGACTCTTGCCAGCAGCGTACCAGAGGTACAGTTGTTGTACCAGCTGCTGGTACCAGGTCTCTAGCTGCTGTAATTCACCCCTCTCGACTTCCCTTAAACACCTTTAAGCAAAACAACTCAGGTTTCATCGATTTTAAATCGAATTCCTTGAGACAAAAACCGAAAACCTAAAATTCCCATTTCCAAACATTAAAATTGTTTCAAATCTCTTCCAACCCATCAATCCAAACTATTTTTACCCGATTACAATCTCAGATATTAGTATTAGAGTTTGAAACCGAGATTAAGCTATAATCCTAATTCTTTTACTAATTATCAAATAATTCAAATAAGCTCAAACAAAGTTAAGGGTAGTGATTATACCTTAATCTCTAGCTACTATGGTCTATTTCTTTCCTTCCCGATCTCTGTTCCTCTCTTTCTCTCTAAATTTTTTTTTTTTCTGGAATTTATTCGCCGGCCAATCCAAAAACCGACCTCAACGGACTTATTTATAGGCGAAATGAAAAAGAGAGAAGGGAAAAATCGACGGTGAAGATTGAAACAAAATCCCAAAAATTTTTTTTTTTAACCTACCCGATTCTCCACCGTAGCATCACACGGCTACGGTTGGAGGTGACTTTTCCGTAACCATGGCCAAGGCGATAGGGTGGCCACACCGAATCCTTCGTCAAAACTCGTGCTAAGCGGCGCGACTAATACGGTTGAAGCAGAAGAATCGGACGGAGAGAAAATTCTTCGGCGGAGAAAGGAGAGAAGAAGAGATGAGGCCAACTGTAAAATCGATTTTTATCGATTTTACCCTGTCCGGATCCTCTGTGACGAGAACTTTGTGGCCACCGGTGTGGCAACTCCTTTTAATTGATTTTAATTCGAATTTCATAAGATTTACTCAAATTAACAATAGATTTTATAATTAATTAAGCTTTGATTTTACTAGAATATTTTATATTAATTATAGATTTTACACAAGGTCAAAAATTTCGAATCCGAGTCGATTTTCATGTTAGTTTTGATTTAATTATGTGTTATTTGAATTTTATAAATGTTATAATTATCAAGAGTTATGAATTTCTTATTGATTAATATTCTTAATAATTTTATTAATTGATCCTAATTAATTTAGATTAATTTGGTTGTCCTACTATGTTACATTCCACCCCCCTTAAAAATATCGTTCAGTCCCCTGAACGATGCTTACCCGAACAGTTCTGGATAGCGTTCACGCATTGATTCCTCCAGTTCCCATGTAGCTTCCTTCGTTGAATGTCTGCCCCATCGAACCAACACCAAATGGATTGTCTTGTTTCTTAGCTGTTGTATTTTCCTATCTATGATCTGCATTGGTTCCTCTTTATAAGTTAAATCACCTTCCACTTGTAATTCCGAGAAATCAGGTATCTTGTGAGAAGGATCCTTAATATATTGTCGAAGTTGGGACACATGGAATACAGGATGTATTTGAGAAAGATGGTCGGGTAATTTTAATTCATATGCCACTTGTCCAATTCTTTTTGTTATTAAAAATGGTCCAATATAACGTGGACTTAGTTTTCCAGTCATTCCAAATCGTCGAATTCCTTTGACTGGAGATACCCTTAACCATACTTCTTCTCCTTCTTTGAACTCAATATCTCGTCTCCTGGTATCAGCATATTTCTTGTATCTATCCTGGGCTGCTTTTAATCGTTTAAGTACAACTTGGACTTTTTCATTACTTTCTGCTACAAGTTGTGGTCCTGTTGGATCTATTGTTCCTTGTGGTTTCCACCATAACGGGGTTCGACAAGGTTCTCCGTACAGAGCTTCAAATGGTGACATGCCTATACTTGAATGATAACTGTTGTTATAGGCAAATTCTACTAAATGTAGATTTTCCAACCAGGTACCGCCAAAACTCAGAATACACGCCCGGAGCATATCTTCTAAAGTTTGGATTGTTCTTTCCGATTGCCCGTCAGTTTGGGGATGATGTGCAGAACTAAACATGACTTTTGTACCCATTTGTTCCTGAAAACTAGTCCAAAATCGAGATGTAAACCTTGTATCTCGATCCGAGATAATCTCTTTTGGACATCCATGATATTTGAATTGAATTCTCATAAATAGTTCCGCCAACTCTTTTCCAGTAAAATCAGTTCGAATTGGGATAAAATGTGCCACTTTGGTTAATCGGTCCACTATGACCCAAATTGAATCATACCTTCCAGGGGTTCGAGGAAATCCCGTCACAAAATCCATGGTAATCGATTCAAACTTATGCCTTGGTCTCCAAGGAAGTTGTAGAAGTCCAGCAGGTTTTTGTCGATCCGCTTTAACTTGCTGGCATATTTGACATTTTCTTACATATTCTCTTATCTCATTTTTCATGTTCGGCCACCAGAATGCTTTCTTTAAATCCTGATACATCTTTACTTCTCCAGGATGAATGGTATATCCAGAATCATGTGCCTCCGACAAAACCATTGTTTTTGTTTCAATATTATCGGGAATGCAAATTCTATCCTTAAATTTCAAAATTCCAGTTTCATCAACCTTGAAAAATGAATCTAGTTTATTTTTAGCTAACTCCCTATATTTCTCAAATTTGGAATCTTTTCCCTGAGCCTCTTTTAATTGATCCTGTAGATTGGTTTGAACAAATATAGAGGCTATCATTCCCGTCATTGCTACCATCATTTCAGAGGGACCTTCGGTTTTCCAGATTCTAGAAGAGAACATGTGTACTGTTTCCTAAGAAAATTCCGCAAATAACTTGAGTTGTCTCATTTCTTCCAATAGCTTTGGTTCCTTGGTGAGAAAAGTGATTAAATTAACCTGACTTTTCCGACTAAGAGCATCTGCAACAATGTTCGCCTTTCCCGCATAATACTGAATATCCAGGTCATAATCCTTGATCAACTCTAACCATCTTCTTTGTCTCAAGTTGAGTTCTTTTTGAGTAAATATGTACTTGAGACTTTGATGATCAGTGTATATCTTGCACTTAACTCCATAAAGATAATGTCGCCAAATTTTAAGTGCAAATACCACAGCAGCCAATTCCAAGTCATGAGTTGGATAGTTTTGTTCATGAGACCTTAACTGTCTTGACCCATATGCAATAACATGTCCATCTTGAGTTAATACACACCCTAATCCAAGTCGAGATGCATCAGTATATACAGTATAATCTTGTCCTGGGATAGGCATTGCAAGAATAGGAGCTGTAACCAATCGATTCTTGAGTTCTTGAAAACTTTTCTCCTGATCTTCACCCCATTCATATTTTATATCTTTATGTAGGAGTTTAGTGAGTGGTCGAGCCATTTTGGCAAAATCTGGTACAAATCTCCGATAATATCCAGCCAATCCCAGAAAACTTCGTACTTCAGTGACCGTCTTTGGTGGACTCCACTCCATTACGGCTTTGATTTTGTCAGGATCGACTGCTAATCCTTTTCCCGATATAATATGACCCAAAAATACCACTTGTTCAAGCCAGAATTCACATTTGGATAATTTTGCATATAGCTTGTGCTGGCGTAGTCGATCTAATACCATTCTTAAATGTCCTTCATGCTCCTCCATGGACTTAGAGTATATTAGAATATCATCAATGAAAACCACCACACATGAATCCAATAAGTCATGAAAAACTCGGTTCATCAAATCCATGAAGGCTGCTGGAGCATTGGTTAATCCAAAAGGCATTACCAGGTACTCATAATGTCCATATCGAGTGCGAAATGCAGTTTTCTCTATGTCACTTGGTCGAATCCGCAATTGATGATATCATGTTCTCAAGTCTATCTTAGAATAGACTGAGGATCCTTGAAGTTGATCAAATAAATCATCAATTCGGGGAAGTGGGTATCGGTTCTTAATTGTCACTTTGTTTAATTCCCGATAATCAATGCATAACCTCAAAGTTCCGTCTTTTTTCCGCACAAATAGAACTGGAGCACCCCAAGGAGAGGTACTTGGTCGAATAAACCCCTTTTCCAACAATTCTTCCAGTTGTACCTTAAGTTCCTTCAATTCTGCTGGAGCCATCCGATATGGGGTTTTGGAAATAGGTGTGGTTCCTGGGGTTAAATCTATAGGAAACTCAATTTCTCGATCCGGTGGTAATCCTGAAATTTCTTCTGGAAAAACATCGGGATACTCGGAAACAATTGGAATGGAAGGAAGGTTTATATTTGTGGAGTTTAGGTCTATCACCGTGACAAAATAAGCGGCGCTTCCGGCTTCCATCAAATGTTTGGTTTCCAAGGTAGAAATATAGGGTATTGGGTCATTAGGTTTCCGACATTTCAAAGTGCTTAGAGTTTGGTTTGGAAGTTGGAATATAACTTCTCTTTTGGCACAGTTTATTATGGCTGAATGTTGGGTTAGCCAATCAATTCCCAGAAGCACATCATAACTTGCAATATCCATTACCAATAAATCAATCTTCAATTCTCGACCATCTACACGAACTTCACGGTTTCGGCAATGTATAGCTGTTCGGGTAGCTCGCCCTAAGGGTGTCTGAACTTGTAGAATTCTTTCACTTGGTTCAACTACCCAATTATACGTCTCAACAAATGATTTAGACACAACCGAATGGCTGCATCCTGTGTCTATTAATACATAAGCTGGATATCCAGAAATATGTAAAATACCTGTTAATAGATCCGTCGTGGTTCCGTTGGGGTCTTCCATCCCTTCCTCAACAATTTCTTCTTCAATTGGCACCTCTTCTGGTGTCGGTTCATCCACTGCTTCCATGGCATGTACCACTGGTCCTCGTTGTGTTAAACCTCCCCGCACTATACCCCGACCACGCTGTGGTGTGCCTCTTCCACGACCCACGTTACTTCCAGATGGATTTTCCTTTTGTTGCTGATTGAACCATGCTTTTGGGCAATCTTTAACCCAGTGTTCTGTGTTACCACAAACATAACAAGCACGATTGATATGACGACATTGATTTTCAGGATGAGGAAGTTGACACCTATTACACCAGTTAATAGTAGATGGTTGAGGTAGTCTAACTGGAGAAGGTAGTGGTGGCCGGACTGTTGAAGGTACAAATGATCTATTAGGCCTGACAGTCTGTGTTATTGGGATACCACGGCCTGGCACAGTTGTTCCTCGTCCGCGCACATTCCGACTTTGGTTGATGCGAAATTGAATCTTTCTTTTGTGATATACGTCCATCTGTTCTGCAGCATCCATTAATTCTTGCAAACTCTGATTGGATTTATTATCTACCGCCATTGCAATATCTAGATCCAATCCATCTAGATATTGACGCCTTTGTCTACGGGGGTTGTCAACAATATCCGGTGCATACTGAGACAAGCTGAGAAACTGGTTGTTGTACTCAGCCACTGTTCTTCCCATTTGTTTAAGCGTGACAAATTTTGTTCTCATGGCCTCCTTATGCACTTCTCCCAGGAATCGTTGCTCGAATCTTTCCTCAAACCATGCCCAAGGAATTCGGGCAATATCTTCTTCATAACGTCTTTTGACTCCTTCCCACCAGAATCTAGCAGCATTCTCGAAATAATAGGTTACTAGTGAAACTTGTTGTTCAGGCGGAGCTTGACATACCTCCAGTCGGGATTTCATAGCAGCCAACCACTCTTCAGCTGCTTTAAATCCACTTTCCCCATCAAATTTAGGTGGTCCCAGTCGAGCAAAAGCTTCAAATCTTCTAAATGTGGCGTCTTCCCGATCCCGGGGACCTTGTTCCGCCCTGTCAGCTGCTCTTCTTCCTCTTTCATAAGCTTGTAACAGGCGATTCACCTCTTGATCTTCCAACTCCACTCTTTCAGGTTCCTGGGCTTGTCTTGTTCCACGCCTTCCTCGTCTTCCACTCGCGTTCTCCATTGCTGGCTTCTAACGATTTAGTTTTTACGTCCCTAAAATAACTGTTATTATATAAATACAACTATTCAAGCAAACAAATAAATGAAATGCATGCATGCCTAACTTAATGCAGAAATTGAAAAGTCGTCCTATCCCGTCTTCTACCCAGACTGCCGCAGGACTGGTTAAGGCTTAAACCAACCCCGCTCTGATACCACCACAAGAGACTAATTGTCACATCCCGAGTATGATATGACAGAATCCCGCCACGGAAGTACTGATCTTAGTACTTTCGCAAGGCTTAGATCTTAATTTAACCTATAAAAACGCATACATATATTTTTTTTTTCTTTTGATAATATAATCGAATATTATCAGAATGACGATAGTAGAAATATAAAACTAAGTAAAGTAAATACACCCACAGCATCACACACAAATATATACATAATATTTACAAAAGTCTAGTACAACAACCGTCTCATCCCAAAATGTGACCACCAACCTCCGAACTGGGATCTATTTACACCACTTAGCTTAGTCTATATACAACAAAGACTAACTAGTGCTAACCAAAAGTGGATCCCCAGTTCATCTGACACTAACAACTACACTCACTCATACAAATCCTCCTCTGGCTCCTGCTCCTCGTCAGAATCACTAATGATAATGACTGGAGGATCGGCTGGTGCAGGAGCCGGTGCAGGAGCTGGTGCAGGAGCCGGAGCAGGGGCCGGTGCTGGAACCGGAGGAGGAACTGGATCACTATGCTCAAAATAAAAGTAAACACCCGTAGGAGAAAATGAAATGTGGTGAGTAACATAAGCGTGCAAGTGAGGCACATATACACGCTGGTGGTAAAACGATCCGTCAATAACTGCCACTGGTGGTCCCCTCGTGGGCCTGTGCGTCCCCTGGAACCCCCAACCGTCGAGGAACATGCAACAAAGATCAAGTGAGAAAATTTTCTCAGTGCGGGTTTTAGTTCCAGACGTGGATTTCTGGTCGAAATCTTATTCTGGAAATAATTCCCGTAATAATCAACATGAACAATAAATGAATAGTAAATAAGTTAAATAAAACAAAATATAAATAACACGATGCAAATATCTATTTAATTACGTACCGAGCACCTCATCAGAAAAGGTCCTATCACAACCATCTGTAATAGACATGCATGAAATCAAGTCAAAAGAATGATCAATAATCATGGTCATATCAAATCACATCACATCATATCAGTAATATCAGTAATATCAAAAACACACTCAGGTCTCCTAACCCAACCGGCTGGGCAAGCATGAGGAGACCTTTCCCTAACCCAGGGCAGGCATGAGGGACGTATCCCTAACCCTGGGCAGGCATGAGGGAATTCCATATCCGAATAGCGCTACCGAACTGGCCGAAGCCGGTGGCCGACCGACTCCGGAGAGTGGTATTGATTCTCCAATCAGTCTTAACTCAGTACTTTCCTTTCATGATTATCATTCAGTATCTTTCAGGCAAGATTAGGTTGAGCTAGAAGGATTTAGCTCTTCCGTTAATTAAATATTCAAACTTGCCTGTTCCAACTCAGGTCAAGTGAATATGGAGATGAATTCAACATGAGTTGCAATATCTGTTCCTATAATCTAACATGATAAATTCATAATGCATAACAATGTGGAATCAGCATGCTTATGCATTTAAATTAAAATTACCACACAATTTCTACAAAAATCCACGTATCCGCACCTGTATTCGTCTCAGTTGTCTCCTGTATCCAATCCCCTGTAATTAATAAAAACCGTCACTAATTAATTAACGGTTATTTATTTAAAAAGGGTGGTCCGGCTTAATTTACCAGACTGACTGAGTTTTCTAATTAAATTTTATAGTAATTGCTTGTGTTTTCAATAATTTAATTAATCATTATTATCTTAATTTATTCTATTTCATTTTAATTTATTTTGATTTATTTTTATTTTAGTTAATTTATTTTCTTACTCATTTATTTTATTTATATTTAATTAATCAATTTATTTAATTTAAAATATTAATCTTAATATTTTCCTTTATTATTAGTTAATTATTAATAACTAATCAATTTATTTAATTTAAATACTTACTTTTAACATATAAATATGTAGAAAATTAACTTATTAATGAATTATAAATTAAAAATCTAAAATCAGAAAATTATTAATCATAAACTTAAAAGATAATTTATTAACTTAATTATCAATTAGATTTGTTAATTAGATTGTTAATTATAAACAAATTTTAAATTTCTGTTCTGGGCCGAAAGTTCAAGCCCAACCCACCTTTTCTCTTTTTTTTTTTTTTTTCTTAAGTTCGGCTGAGCCCAAGCCCACTCCTTCTCAGCCCAAACCGAGAATTTTTTTTTTTATTATTTTTAGTCCTTTAATTTTACCAATAGGTCCTTTTTGTTTACGAATAGGTCCTTTTTATTTATAAATCAGTCCTTTTATTTACAATTAGATCCTTATTAATTACTTTTAGGTCCTTTTATTTACGAACTGGTCCTTTTAATTAACTTTTTGGTCCTTTTTCTTCGCACTTAGGTCCCTGGCCAACATTTTTCTCGCAACCCAGTCCCTGTACCTCGCTGACTCTTGCCAGCAGCGTACCAGAGGTACAGTTGTTGTACCAGCTGCTGGTACCAGGTCTCTAGCTGCTGTAATTCACCCCTCTCGACTTCCCTTAAACACCTTTAAGCAAAACAACTCAGGTTTCATCGATTTTAAATCGAATTCCTTGAGACAAAAACCGAAAACCTAAAATTCCCATTTCCAAACATTAAAATTGTTTCAAATCTCTTCCAACCCATCAATCCAAACTATTTTTACCCGATTACAATCTCAGATATTAGTATTAGAGTTTGAAACCGAGATTAAGCTATAATCCTAATTCTTTTACTAATTATCAAATAATTCAAATAAGCTCAAACAAAGTTAAGGGTAGTGATTATACCTTAATCTCTAGCTACTATGGTCTATTTCTTTCCTTCCCGATCTCTGTTCCTCTCTTTCTCTCTAATTTTTTTTTTTTTTTTCTGGAATTTATTCGCCGGCCAATCCAAAAACCGACCTCAACGGACTTATTTATAGGCGAAATGAAAAAGAGAGAAGGGAAAAATCGACGGTGAAGATTGAAACAAAATCCCAAAAATTTTTTTTTTTAACCTACCCGATTCTCCACCGTAGCATCACACGGCTACGGTTGGAGGTGACTTTTCTGTAACCATGGCCAAGGCGATAGGGTGGCCACACCGAATCCTACGTCAAAACTCGTGCTAAGCGGCGCGACTAATACGGTTGAAGCGGAAGAATCGGACGGAGAGAAAATTCTTCGGCGGAGAAAGGAGAGAAGAAGAGATGAGGCCAACTGTAAAATCGATTTTTATCGATTTTACCCTGTCCGGATCCTCTGTGACGAGAACTTTGTGGCCACCGGTGTGGCAACTCTTTTTAATTGATTTTAATTCGAATTTCATAAGATTTACTCAAATTAACAATAGATTTTATAATTAATTAAGCTTTGATTTTACTAGAATATTTTATATTAATTATAGATTTTACACAAGGTCAAAAATTTCGAATCCGAGTCGATTTTCATGTTAGTTTTGATTTAATTATGTGTTATTTGAATTTTATAAATGTTATAATTATCAAGAGTTATGAATTTCTTATTGATTAATATTCTTAATAATTTTGTTAATTGATCCTAATTAATTTAGATTAATTTGGTTGTCCTACTATGTTACAGTTATATAAATTGGTTATAGAGAAGCTGTGTCATTAAATAACTGGTTACTCTGCTTTGTAGCTGACTCCGTTTTGCTTTAATTTCTTGTGACGTAGGTTGACGGGCCCTCGGATGGATGTGAAAGATACTATTTCACCTCACGCCTCGTATTTTGAATACGAGGTGTGACACATAAGGCGGCCTGACATTACCACATGAAGTCAAATACCCGTTCTTGGCCCTGGGGCAACCAATATAACATTACAAAATGAATTCTTCATTGTGATAAAAAAGAGTTCCTTCATATAATCATTAGATATATGTTTTAGAAAAATGAATTGCAATAAACTAATTTAGATATCTGTTTTTAAAAAAATGAATTGGACGGTACATATAATTGTAAGGTACATAGAATGGTAAAAAATTGAAAGAAAATGCAGCAAGATCAAACCTGAAGAGAATTCTCTTTCTATCTTTTATTTTAGTCGCTTCCTGAAGTAACAAATTTGCTAGTTCAATAAACTTAAAAGAGAGTAAAAAGAAAGATAGAAAGGATGAATGGGTATTACACAGTGAAAGAACCTAAAGCAGCAACTCTCACAGGATCTGGCACACCCTTTGATATCTTCAGAGATTGTACAACTTTCTTCACATCCTGAAAACCACAAAATGGATTTGATGATTAGATGCTAAAAATTGCATGTAGCAAAAATTCCATCCTGTGTCTATTTTGATCTGAGCAGTTTAAGCTTTCATTTTATGTTATATATAGATTTTGATTTTTTTTTTTTTTTTTTTTGCCTTTTGGTCCATAAAGTTATTTTGCAGTCAAATTATAAATTTATGTGAATTCCAGGCCCAAAAAAAGATGCTAGCTCTTCAGATTTGATCCTCTGTATTTCGCAATTCATTTTGTTCAAGTTGAAAATTGTGGGAGTGGATCAATAAAATATCTGCACAAATTCAGACGTAAGATAAGATTCCAACTGAGATAAAATGGTTATCAGTTCATTCCAATTAGAAAACCCAAAATAACCAAACAAAAATTGAATAAAAAGCACAGATGATTTCACCCACGACTAAAACTGGTGCTGAAAACATGTATAGGAATTCTTGCTTATGAAAAAGTAAATAACTCAAACTAACGGCAGAAGAGTACAAGCCTGTTTGAAAATATTGAAAACTCCATAGCAGAAATTGAAACTCCGAGCTTCAAATTTGATCAAATTCTTCTGATTTTGGACCCTTCCTGCATAACTCGGAAAAAGAAAATAATAACATTAATCCTAAGAAATTTCAACAAATCGATCCAAAAATTACTGTTAGATAAAAGACAAATCGCGAAGATCAAAATATAGACAACCATAGCACTTGAGTAAATCGTTCAAAATCTCATCAAAACTTCCATTTCAAGACAATGATATAGCAACATAAAGATCAAATTCACACTACTTCAAAGTAAAAAGGTAAAATAAATGACATCGAAATGAAATATCGTACCTCAACAGCGGCAGGAACAGAAGGTAAAGAGGGACGCAAAGGGTCGCCGGAGATATAGGAATTTGACTGGTGAAGGTTTCGCAAACCCTATTCTTCAAAAAGAGGAGAGAATAGATTAATCATCTAATGACTGGGAGGAGAAAGGAATGAAGCGGAAATAAATGATGATTACATATCCAGTTTTGTTTTCAATGAGAACTCTTGTCTCGTTGTGCATATGTAAGGCAAATTGCATTCGGATCCCAAAATCAAAGTATGACACATGAGTTCCATGGTTACTAACAAGGTGGTTAGATAGAGCGTTCCTTCAAACAGATGCACCCAAACAATTTGGGATCGGACAAAGAAGCTGTACATATTGGCAATCTTCTAGGTGAGGGTCCAAGTCCAACCCATAAAATGAAAATGCAGCGTCACAACCTAGGAATTTTTAAGGACAACTTTCCAACCCATAAAATTTGATCAATCCTTGGCGCTGGAACAAGCGGATTTGCTTCCACACATTTCATACAATACATGTGTCCGCCATAACAATCTATAGTCTATACAAAACAGGTGCCCTGAAAGACACTGTAATAATAGAAAATTAATGATAAAGATAGATAACCGAGACCATTAAAGGGAGTGACCATTTAAGATGCATTACATATACGGCTAGATCAAGAACTAGTTCTTTATTTATTAGTTCTGTTTTTAATGCTCGCAATATAATATAAGCTATGTGCATTACAAGACATAAAAAAAAATGAATCTATATTATGCGAGAATACATTATTAAAATTTCCAAAGACAAAAATACATTATTGAGTCGAGAAAATTAGACAAAGACTAATTTTGCCTTATTTGATATATTAACGAGAACCATATACAACAACAACAACAACAAAACTAAGCCTTTTGTCCCAAACAACGAGAACCGCATATATACAAAATAAAAAGAAATATTAATGATTCAAAATTTTTATTCAAACTTTAATCTTAATATTTTATTAGTTTGGTTGGGGTTTTAAGACCTTTCTTGCAGCCATTGTCGCAGATTAAGGCATCAATGTCATTAACAAAAAGGGGATTTGACTTCGGCTGCATGTCAAAGTCATTAGGGTCCATCATATTTTGGGATAGGAAAGGAAATGATGAAACAAAAATCCAGTATTAATGCCTAAGTTGAGATCAATCTGAGATCAATTAATTATTTAATTTACCTGACTAGAGCGAAACACTGATGCTGTTAGAAGTTTGTAATTAAGATGAGGAGACAGGAAGAGCAGTAGGATAGAAGAAGACAGATAAATGTTTTAGGATTGGAGAATCAAAGGACAAGAAAGGACGGAGAGGTGGTCATATTTTTTGTTTCCCCCGCTTTTTTGGGTCTGCTCCACAAGAAGGGAATCAGGAGGAGAGAATGGGAGAGAAAATCCTTCACCTGCTCCAAATCTTTTTTTTTTTTTTTTTAAGTGAACGGATGGGAATTTGGGTTAAAATTCTAGCTCTGAGGAGAAAGTGATTGCCCTCTGATTTTGGGGGGAACCAGTGGGAATGGAGGAACTCACAGTTTTTCCAATATTGCCCTGGACACTTTCAAAATTTCACATGTTTCTCTTTTAAAATAAGGATAAAATTGTAATTTTATATATTTAATGAAGTGTGACAAAGCTTAACCTCCCTGGCAACTTTTAAAATTCTGGAGCAAGGCTCATTCATGTCCTTACCATTCCTTATCATTCCATTGCTTTTATTTCCCTTCACTAAAATTCTGGAGCAAGCCCAAATGGGAAAATAATTTACTAAAAAAGAAAATGAAAAAAAATTGGTCTGTGCAGAGCATGCACTCAATTATTATCTTAATTTATCTCTCTCTGATGGGAACGAGTAATTGAGATTAACCATTATTCCCTTTTCATTTCCTGTTAGTAAAAATTTATTTTCTTAAACGTGATGGGAACGAGTAATTTAGAAGAACTAGCAAGCTAAGTGAATACATATATAAATGTGAAGGAAATAAACCCCTCCCCTGTTTACTTGAAGCATCCTCAAATAACATTTTTTTTTTCTTATCGAAATTATTTGAGTAATGTTAGATTTAAACGCATTAGGCATTTGTGCATATTAAACTTACTTTGAAGTTATTTCGATGGCATTTGATTAGTATCAGAACATTTATTGTGTTATTCACATTAAAATTTTGCTTAAAATTTTTTACTACTTTTTTTTATTTTGAAAATGTCATGTCCATGACACCGTCGACAGAATGTGGGTGAACCTAAC
Source organism: Rhynchospora tenuis (assembly GCA_027725995.1). NCBI lineage: Eukaryota > Viridiplantae > Streptophyta > Magnoliopsida > Poales > Cyperaceae > Rhynchospora > Rhynchospora tenuis. The sequence goes on along the minus strand of CM050889.1, from coordinate 52,503,384 downwards.
CAACTGAGTCGAGTCCAGTTTCGAAATAAGTAAATGAATTATTGTTATTTTATAGCCAATATAATATAACAATCTAGTTCCGAAATAAGTAAATGAACAAGGGGAAGAAAGAGAGGAGAGAAAAAGCTAGCTCTTGGAGCCTCCAAAGACGTCCTTTTATAGAGCTCAAACCCTAGGAAAAAACTTTTCCAAAATTACACCTCTTGCCACCCTATGGGCAGCCACGAATTGGGCCCTTGTTGGGCAGTTCTCACACTCATTTGGGTCATTAATTCATATAATTAATGTCTCATTAGTTTACTCTATAATTGGGTTATATATTTTTCTATTAAATAACGGTCCAATTAATCAATATAACCATTTATATTAAAATATGTTGATCTAAAATTAATTATTAACTCATTAATAATTATTTTGGGATTAGATAATGCATTAATTTATTTCTATATGATCCTTTTGACTTAATTAATTATAACGGTATATAATTAATCAATCAACTTATCATATTTTCGCAATACTCACTGTTGCGAATAAATAGATAATGCATTGTGTGGTCAAAGTCCTATTGGTGTGACCCTTTGAGGATTTATGCTATGTTGGCCATGGAGAATAAATCACTATTTATTTCTAATAATCATAAGCGGTATCTAGCAACACGTTATGATTCCCAATTCGCATAAATAATGTACTGCTACAATATCTCAATCCTGCATAAGAAATAAACGTATTTTCTTGTCTGATTCTTATGTCACATGATATCATTGTATAATCCAAGATAGGAATGTGTCATTCTTGCAGATTATACATTTCTTGATCTAGAGATGATTGTAAAAGTTGCTAGCAAACAATCCATCTCCATCAAGAGGCCCAAACAGATATCATCACTCACTAGGTGTACAAATGAGGGACATACGATTTTCTTGATGAACAACCTTTCCCCGCACAATTCAAGAGAGCATAAATAAAATTCGTATAGCAGCCTTTATCAGGAATCAACGTTAGACGATATTTATAGAACATATCCTCATGTGGAAAAGTTGAACATCTCAAACTTAGAATCAAACTTATATGAAATAAACACTGACACATACACACAATCTATATGTTTATTTCATTAGGTCATGTCATGAACTATGTTCCAATAACATATACATATGCAATTTAAGTTGGTAACTCCTTACCTATAATTTGTAGAACTTAATCATCACTTAACTTGCATACTAATCTTTTATGATAATTAATGTTCCTTGTTAATTATCAAGATTATGGACGATTTAGATTTATTATTGTCATTCTAATGAATGATCCACATAGATCTACAATTCAGATCCTCAACCTGAATGATCTGTCAATAATAAACTCTAGGAACAAATGATTAAATATCATCAATAACATAAACTAAGAAATTAAGTTATTAAATATTGACTTTTAGGACATAACTCCAACAATCACAATCCAGGTAAATAGATTCAATTCAAAACCAAACGATAAATCAATCAATCAATCAATACGAAATTAAATACAGAGAAGTCCGGTGACCTGATTGAACAATTCATAAATCACGACAAATCAGGACGACAATCCAATTTGAATGCGATGTAGAACTCAGAAATCCAATCTGTCGACTCATCAAAATATTTAATTGGTCTTCAATTATATGGAAATGATATAATTCATTTAGATGAGATTCAAATTTGTCTTTGCAACATAGAGAATAAGCATATATATATCCAATGCTAAAAGAAAAGTGAAATTGATATATCAATCAATGGCTAATAAATGGATGACACGTTTGCTTTGCTCAAGCTTGAGGTGTCAATAAGTGAATAAATGGGAGTAAGCCACGTACTAACTAAGAGGTAGGTGACATGAATTTAATTCTCTCTATCTCATTTTATTCGGTCAACAAATAATTTAAAAATTTTGATTGGTCAATGTTAAAAATTTTGGTCAACAGACGGCAGGATCAAGAATAATTTAGATCGAAAATAAAAAATTGTACTGTAGCTAAGAAAAACGTCTAGGGCATCAAGCATTAATAGGTTTGAATTTTGTTATTTTATAGTTAATATAATATAATAAGTATAGAACAATAATAACAGGAGAAAAGCGAATTGAAAGTTGGCTGAGTGGGCCCGCATTAGATTTTGAGCCCATGAAAACCGCGTTCACACGAGGGACATGGATGTAATTGTCGGAAATCGCTATTTGGCACAGCTCGGATCAACAGTGACTTGTCACCATCCGTGTTAAAAGCATGCAAAACTGGGGGGAATTCTGCCATGCGAACACACTAAAACACATTAAGCCCGATTCCAGCCCTATTTTTTTTCAGTCAATATGACTATTTTGTCCTTTCGCTTTACAGAGAAGTGATTCTAGGATTTGTGAGCAGTCCGATTTAAAACAAATGAATGGTCAATAATAAAGATTCGCATGGCAGAATTTACCCAAAACTGGACACCTGTCTGTCTCAAGAGGCCAGGATAGATATTGTTACCGCATTATATATGAACTTTTGCACATCAAACGTAAATAATTTCAACCAGTTTATTGCTTATTGTCGCTAATGTTTTTTTCCGAAAAATGTGAGTTCCTTTTTTATGATAGAAAAAGAATAGAAAGTTATTTATCATATTATTATGTCCATTTAGATTCAAAAAAATAGAGTGAGGAAATTAGAGAAATCACATGGGAAGCCCTGTCTAGGGAAGGCAGGAGAGGAGATCTTTGTCTGAAAAGCTTGCTAAACTCTCTTGATGCACGAAACATCGCCATAAATTTCTCAATTTCTCACAATTTCAGCTTTGATTTGAGAGAGAGAGATGCAAAGTGAAGAGAAGCGACTTGAGCTGGAGAGTGAGATATACACAACACAAGTAGATAATTATGACACGCGGCGTGATGGCGCAATATCTAGGGAACAAGACACATGAAAATGATGCCAAGTAACTGAACCTGAAAGGCCAAATCTAAAGCCAACAATTTTTCCAACTGCCACCTCAGGCAGCATGCTTTTCTATGGTACTGTTTGTTCTGAATTGTAAAAGACAATATATTATTTTCTCTTTTCAAACTGTATGGTTCCAATTTTAAGTTCTACTACATGCATGAGATTTCTACTCAATAACTTCATGACTGATTTTGATATGTGGCTCCAGGGTTCATCTGGCAGCAAGAAAATTGTAGGAGTATTCTATAAAGCTAATGAATATGCTGATAAAAATCCCAATTTCCTTGGTTGTGTGGAGAATGGATTGGGAATCAAGGATTGGCTTCAATCTCAAGGCCACACCTACATTGTCACTGATGACAAAGAGGGGCCTAATTCTGGTTTGCAACGCATATAATCTCAACTTTAATTTTTGTTTAACTTGATGATATGCTTATGTTTTCACGTTTGAGTACTATTGAGCAATTTTGTTCTCACTAACAGAGCTAGAGAAGCACATAGAAGACATGCATGTGCTTATAACCACCCCATTTCATCCTGCTTATGTCACCGCTGAACGAATTAAACGTGCCAAAAATCTAGAACTCCTCCTAACAGCTGGGATCGGTTCAGATCATGTTGATCTTCCAGCTGCGGCCGCAGCCGGGCTGACTGTTGCTGAGGTTACAGGTGAGTCAGCTTGTTTAGGAGAATTTTTTTTTTTTTTTTAAAAAAAAGGTACCCTACCACTTCACCATATGTGTAATAAAGACTTAATTTCTTATGTGTGAAGTAATATCAAAAGGAAAGTTGTTATTAGCAGTACCACAAATTTTTTAGACCAAAGTTATAAAATCTGTTTTAACAAAGAGGGGGGAAAAATTATAAATGTAGGCTATTTTGTCTCATAATGCTTTGTGGACCTTAAACAAAAAATCGTTTCTGTTGTATAAACTCAGATACATAGATTAACTATTTCTTTTTCAACAGGAAGCAATGTGGTTTCAGTAGCTGAAGATGAATTAATGCGCATATTAGTTCTGGTAAGAAACTTTTTACCGGGATACCACCAAGTAATTAACGGAGACTGGAATGTGGCTGCTATTGCGTACCGCTCATATGACCTAGAGGGAAAGACAGTTGGTACTGTGGGGGCTGGGCGAATTGGTCGGCTCTTATTGCAGAGGTACTTCTATTAATCCAGGATTGGTAGGGTCTGATACGGATTTGGATACTAGTTAAGTGCTGTTGAACAATTTCTGCCCCCCACTCCCACCACCACCACCACTAGATGCATAAATCTTTTTGTTGAGATGTCATAAAATTGAAAGTTCTTTTCTTGGAAGATCTAAACAGCTGACAAAATAATGAATGTTCTTATTTTCCTGACAGGTTGAGGCCATTTGGGTGCAATTTGTTATACCACGATAGGCTTAAAATTTCACCTGAGTTGGAGAAAGAAACTGGTGCGAAATTAGAGGAGGACCTAGATGCAATGCTACCTAAGTGTGATGTTGTAGTAGTAAATGTACCACTTACTGAAAAGACCAGGTTCAATGAATAATTGGATGTAATCTTTTATTCCTTCTGATATTGGAAGTGAAAACTAGTTCTCTGATCATCGTTTTTTGTTTATAGGACTATCAATCTACAACTTCTGAATTTCTTTGTTATACTTTCATGCATTATCTTTTTATTCTTTGGAATTTCAGGGGAATGTTTGACAAAGAGAGGATTGCAAAAATGAAAAAGGGTGTGTTAGTAGTGAACAACGCAAGAGGGGCATTAGTGGATACTCAAGCAATGGTAGATGCATGCAACAGCGGTCATGTTGCTGGTACATATGTCTAATTAATTAAACTTCCTAAAATTCTGATATGCACAAGGTCAGGAAAATATAACGTGCCTTGTACCCATTTTCTACTGAACATAAATTACACAAGTGTCCATCCTTTCTCCTTTATTTGTGAAGGGAAGTAGCAGAGGGTATTATAGACATTTTGATATTAGGACATTAAGGTATAAAGTTGATATTAATATTCTTTTGTAATGTTTAAATATTTTTTTGCAGTGATAAAAGATGCATTTTAGGGTTTCTGAGAGGATAAATAAAATTTCTTTAGAGAGCTTTATAAGATTACTAATGAACAAAAAAAATTTGCGCTGTATTTCTAATTTAATTTGTTCTTGTATTGAACTTTTAGGATATAGTGGGGATGTGTGGTTCCCACAACCAGCACCGAAGGACCACCCATGGAGATACATGCCCAATCAAGCAATGACACCTCACATATCTGGCACGACTATTGATGCTCAGGTTAACTACCACACATCTGTACCCATCAATTGTGTGTCTCAATTGCAAACCTCTATCATGAAAAATTGAAAACTATTTGGTCCTCGTAAAAAGACAAAACATTACAGTGTAAACCACAAAGTACAAGCCAAAACATAATTGGTACATACTGTAAATGTGGAACGAATACTCCCTAGCATTTTCTGAAGATTGGGCTAGTAATATGGCTGTTTTGTATTGTGCTGTTGGGCTCGGCTGGTGCAAGGGGTTGATTCAGGGATGAGATGGGATTGTATTTCCGTTGTATTGTGATATATTGGGCTTGGCTGGTGCAAGGAGTTAATTCAAGGACGATATGGGATTGGACCTAGTGAGCCTTGTTTTATTTTATGGCTGTGTATCAACTTGGTCTTTAAAAAAGATAAAGCCGAATAAGATGGGGATAAGAGATTTCAAAATAACAAAAATTGCCAACTAACCAAATCTGACAGCTATAAAACTTGATCTTTCACAGATTAGGTATGCGGCAGGTGTAAAAGATATGCTTGATCGGTACTTCAAGGGAGATGATTTCCCAGCACAAAACTATATAGTGAAAGAAGGTCAACTCGCCAGTCAATACCAGTAGAGTTCTATCTCTGCCAAAAATGTCACACAAATAAGATATAGTTATGTGAAATTATGAAATAAAGAGCAGTACTCTGTGTTCGGCCCCCAATAAATGTTCTTATGTGAGTGTAGCAACCTTGCGTGATTATGTGATTATGCTTATAAGTTATAATATCCATTTAATTTGATTCTTGTTGGTGCTAAGAGAAATTTCTTAAGTTCATTCTTGCGTTTATATTATTCATTTCTGTAGGTCCATAACATTATGAAGTTTGCACTGGTAATAGAGGTATGTAATGTGGGGCCCCCGTTACCGTTAGCATGTTGTTGCTTCCTTGGCAAAAGACGTGGCCAAGCGTGTTTCACATTGTTCAATATTTATTTATTGTGAGTCTATGAAATGGTCAGGAAAACAAAGAAGATACCAGACTACTGAAGCGTGAAACACACTTTTGTCCAATTAAAGAAAAAAGTACACTTTGATTGGTGGGCCAAATTGCTTGTGTGCCACTGTGCCAGTAAAGCATTCACAAAAAATAAGAAAGAAAACAATAAAATAAAAATAGTTGTCAGGTCCTAGACAAAAAAGAAAATGAAGATATATTAAATATGGAAAGTAAATGGCTGCTAATTAAAGAATTCTAAAACATGATTGACTTCCAGTATATATTAGAATGGAAAGCTACTAAATATTTATGTTGGTCTAGTATATATATATACATTCTAATTTAACGTTTCGATGCGAAGAGCTATAATTTTTATAATTTATAGCAGTGTAAGAAAGTAAATCCATAAGATTCAAAATTGACACATTCAGCACAATTCGGGCCTATTTTTTTGCACCGACATTCTAATTTGAAAACATCTTTAAAATCTCCTTACTGAAATTTCCTATCGGACGATACATACTTTAATTCATACTATATAGCATTGTCTTTTTTTTTCAATATAATTATAAATCGGAATATATATTTTAATTGTTTTACACACTATATAGCAGTATCTAATAGAAATGGTCAGTACTACATAATTGTTTTACAAGGAACATATTTAGATTGATCCCACGGGATGTAAACGAGGAAAAATTTGTTGTTTCTGATCTTTGAACACCAGATGTTGTCTGCATAAAAGTAGATCCTATACAAAAAAATTAGCCTTTATATATGCATAAAAGTAGATCCTATACTTAGCATATTTGGTGTGGGAAAATGAAATCTTTGAAAGGATGTTCAATTGCTATGTTTGTTATTCAAAGGAGATATTTTAGTCCAGTTGCAAGTCGTGACCCTAATATAAATATACGCCCCTCCTTTCTTGGATCATTCAATGTATGATAACTATTGTGTCTGGCCACGTAATGCACGTGTAACTATTGATTGATGTTTTGTTCTCTTTTATATATGTTGCGGGTGAGCAATGTTACATTATGGACTCGCATTTCGGCAGTCAGTAAACTGTGGTCCTGATTAGAACTACTTTTTTTTTTCAAGCGAGATTTTATTTAATTAGAAATTTTTCTATCAAAAATTCTAAATAAACGAATTCGATTTCATTTGAGAAGAATTTTTATATTATAGACACAACGAAGTCTTGAAAAATCATTTCAAATAAAATTAAATTCCACACGAAAACCATTTAGATCAAAGACAATATTTAATTTTAAGTCACAATCCTCCAGGTGGGTCCCACCTGCATCTTTTAACAATAAAGGTGTTAGATCAAAATCGGACTCCTTTTTTTCAATATAAAATCAGACCGATGGATAATATAAATTTATAAAAAAAAAATCCCGACAAACTAAGATGATGATCGGATGGTCCAGATTGTATAATTTTTGCAGATGTCGCCATCTTGTGTTTTAAGAAGTCAAAAGAGTTCCTATTATTGCATAGTTGTTTATATAAGAGTTCCTATAAAACTAAAATTCTCACCCAACAAAAAAGGAGAGAGTCTTTGGTCAAACTTATTTTTAATCACGCATTTCTAACTTTAGGGTGCATATATACATACACATCTATCAAAAGCCCAATTAGCTAACCTGTGTGTTGTGATTCTGAAGGAGAGGGAGTAGTGAGAAAAATGGTAGACAGAAGAATGATAGAAAGGAAGATAGTGGAGAAAAAGAGAAGAATTGAATTGGAGAGCCTTCTTCTTCGCCTTCAGTCTATCCTTCCTCCGGTAATTCTTTTAATTAAGCTTAAGATCAAGTTCTTCAGGTTCTTAATTTAATTAATGTTCTCTAATTTCTTTTCTTTGGCATTTTGAGGGTTGAGTAATCAATATTCTCCCCTTGAAAGACATACAGGTTGAATCTTGAACTACCATATGAGTACATATTGAGGAAGAAACAGATAACGTGAAGCACATTTGACAAAATGCAATGTCAACTAAAATACATATATTTCAAGTTTTCAACTTACGAATATATTTTTTTCAAGGCTCATATAATATTGACGTGCTTATTATTTGGAAGATTAATGCTTTCCTGCAACTAATTAATGGAAATTTTAGTTTCCATAATATTCTTCCTTCCCCTGCTAGAGCTTATTATCCGAAGAAATATTGACAATGTTTCATGCTCCCAGCAAAAATATATACACACGAACAGGTGTTTGGGGGCAAAAATTACATTGTTCTGTTATTTTTGTAATATACCAGGATTTATATTAGCACCTCATAAAAACTTAATATTATAATTCCTTCCATTTAAGTCGCTATACACAATTTAGTAAACCTATTCAGAATTTTCCTTTTTTTCCTATTGATGTAGGATAAATCAAGCCAAGAGGATCCACTTCATCAAGCAGCAATATGCATCAAAAAGCTAGAAGAGAGGATAAAGATGTTGAGGCAAATACGAGATATCGAGAAATCACTATTGGAAAAGACAACTGAAATCAAAACCGATACCGGGGTTGGGATACCGAGGGAAGTACCGACAGTGGCTATATGCTGCAAAGAGAAGGAACTTGAAATCATAGTGGTGAGCAGTGTGGAGAGAAGGTTGAGGTTTTGTGAGGTGATTGATCTCCTAGAAAGAGAAGGCATTTGCATAACAAAGGGGACCCAGTCCGTTGTTGGTGACCGAGTACAACATGCAATATATGCTGAGGTCTCTCTCTCTCTCTCTCCCTCCCTCTCTCTCTCTCTGTCACACACACACACACACACACACACACACAAACATAAAAATTCTTCAATTGAAAAAGAATACATAAGAAATGAAAAAGGAATACACCTTGGTTACTAAGGTGTTCATTTTTTTTTTCCGGCTCTTGCTTATTTCAAAATTAGTGATTAACAATATTTCCTTTTATTTTATTCTTTTGTTTAAATTTAACAGACTAGTCCAGAAATTGACTATCATTCTCTGCTGATGAACAAGTTGAAGGCTCTGACGTAGTAAATTTTTTTTACAATAAGCAAGGGAAGAAACGCATCTACTTCTGCATCAGTCAATAGATGTAGGTTTGGTTTGGCAAATCCGAGGGTTCTGGGTTAAAATTAACATCTACTGAGAGATTTATTCATGGAACCTGTTCGATGAAAATTAGCAATGCATTCAACATTACGACTATTTTATCCAAATATTGATGGAAATATGAACAAATAGGTTCCTCATCTCACTACTGCCTTAACCCTGAGTATATGGAAATTGTGTTAGCACCAACAGCAAGTTGATTTACTTTGCAAATTGATGTACTTGGGTGTGTTTGTAAGGTCTAACTTTGTGATCAACTAGGCTCTGGTAGAATATACCCTTTATCTGCTCGGTAAATTAAATATAACAATTCCAATGAACTACATTATGTTGCATCATAAATTGTCACATCTTTTTTGTGTTGATATCTCAAATCTGAAGATCAAACGACATATTCAAACAGCTAAGCTTGTGCTCCACACAAGCCATGCACACACAGGTTTACAATATTCAATTAATCGTCATAAATATGTATTAGTCCATTCATTTTTTATCTCTACACCTACCAAACGAACTAAACGCATTCTTTATGTGCACACATCACTTGTTAAGAAGAGTAAATCAAGGATTTGCGCTGGTTTATTGAGCTTTAGATTTCGAAACAAGATGTGCCATAAAAGAAATTGTGGCCCTCAAACCCTCCTTAAAGTGATATCAACATATTTTAGTTACAAATGTTAATAAAGGTCAGTTGCAAAGGAGGATCAATTTATTTGGCATGCATTATTCTCAATTCGGAGTTTATTGCACTTCGCAAAGAACAGAAAGTACATACTACAATCAGCAAAAAATGAATGTCCAAATCGGAAAAGTAAATAAGTCAATATCCTAAATGCAATTGACTTGTTGTAACTGAAGCTAGAATCATGCGTTGTTACTGAAGAAGATTAAGGCACCTCATCAATGCATCTGTGTGCTCTGGTTTACCAACAGAAATGCGAATATACCCCATTAATTCTTTTTTATTATAGTGACGAATCATAACCCCCATTTTTGCAAGATCCTCCTGAAGTGTTGAGATATATACCATTAAAGAGTGATGATAAGGTGTTCATTGATGAACTTTAGTGTTTATTTAATAATAAAATAAAAAATTTAATAATTGATACCTTAATTTTCTTGGGATCTTTTCCGTCAGTAACCTCACAAAGTATGAAATTTGAATAGCTTGGGAATGGATTCAAGAAAGGCACACCTTTAAGTAGATTAAACAATCTCTCCCTTTCTTGCACGAGTAAATTTTTCACTCTCTTCAAGAAAAATAATAGAATCAATTATTAGAAAATAAGGTGAAACTAGATAAATTTGAAATAAACATGATCTTGGCACAAATTAGCCAACAAATACTTAAAACAATCCTCAAAAATGCATATTCAATATCTACAGAACACCAGAAGGATTGTCAATGAAACATAAAATCGACTGTAGGACAGAGAAAGGGCACATTGAAAAAGGTTAATACCTCCAAATAAGTAGGATTTTGAAGAGCTGAACAAGCAGCAATTTCAGCAGCCACAGAGACATTGTAAGGTTGTTTTGCACGCCATAAGTATTCAATTAGACTTTTTGGAAAAGCGCCATATCCTACTCTAAGCCCGGCTAATCCTGCGCATTTTATGAGATTATTTTTCTCAGTTTTGGTTACTTGAGTAATCACATATGAAGCGCAACAAAAGTGTTAGATAATATACCAGCTCTTTTACTAAATGTGCGAAGCACGATCAAATTATCGTATTTTTTGACCCAATCCATCTTCGATTTAATGCCAGAAAATTCAATATATGCTTCATCAAGTACCACCAGAATTGGTAGATCTAGTATCTGCAGCAGGTCCTCATCATTTATTACACTAAAAGAAGAAGCGGTAGAGAAAAGGAAGAGATTGTTACAATAAACACAAACACTTCTTCACATTTACCAAATTTCTGCCTTTTTTTCCAAATGAAGTAAAAATTATAGATGAAACACTCTGCAAATAAATAATTTTTTTAGTAATCAAGTTTAAACAATAAGTGAATTATATGGTACCTTCCATCAGGGTTGTTAGGAGAAGTGAGAAAAATGCATTTTGGTTTCTCCTGCTGTACTGCTTCAATTATTCGAGTTACATCTAAAGAAAAATCTCCAAGCCTAGGTACTGCAGTGAAAAGCATATTATTTTTATATTTCTCTGTCTAACAGTTGAAAAAGACACAAAATATTATCAATCTGTCTTCTCAATCTTATTGCTATTAGTGGTAATTTAAATCAGTACCTTTGATTACTTGGGCACCATTGACCGAAGCGTCAAACTCATACATAGTAAAAGTCGGAGGGCAGTCAATAATTTTTTCACCTGGTTCAAGTACACATCTGCAATGGATGATTTGTAAAAAATCAAAATATGGTTCACGTCCTGTGTGCACTTATATACAATACAAAAGCTAGAAATATACAATATGTTTTTTAAGAAATGCAACATCCAATCTGTTGCCCAAAAAGAACTCAAATATCTTCATGCACCTCATAAGAAAGAGAAAATATTATCATATTCACATGTCCTACATTTACTTACCAGTCCAGAAATTATCAAACTGTACTTCATTCCTCAATCTCTCTCAACACAAATTAGAGAAAACATGGGGACAATTTGGGCAATATTTTAGAAGAGGGATGCTAATAACTGTCCTAAAAAAAATCACCTCGTAACAAAGCTAATCTAATCATATCTGTTTCAGAAGTCCCTGCTGGCCTGCTCTAGTTTTTTCAGCCAAAGTGTGGCACAAGGCCAAAAAAAAAAAAAAAAAAAAAAAAAAAAAAAAAAAAAAAAGAAGAAGAAGAAGAAGAAGAAAAGGTATACTAAACTAACACAAGCATACTAGGTCAAAAATTGAAAAGAAAATGCAAACTGCCAGTCATTGTGATTTTTTTTTTCTGACCAAAGTAATTCCATGACTTGAAAAGAAATAATATTGAGAAGGAAAAACTTCAAGCCATATATGAGATATGAGATATTTCACATTCAAGAGGCCTACATATAACTCATGCACTAAGTTTTAGCAAGACAGTGAAAAAATGAGATGTGAAATTTCTCTTATATTCCTTTTGTATAACCAAGTGAACAGTACAACCTCCTAATAAGAGAAAGCAAAGGATGCAATGTCAATTTAATTTTTTTTTCTTTATAAATTAGTATGACCTCATAATTAAATCGATAAGTTCATCAGCACCGCAACCAGCCAGTATGTACTCTGACTCAAGACCAGAGTCTTCAGCTAAAGCTTCACGAAGCCGGCGGCTTTCTGGATCAGGATATACATAGGGAAACTTTATATTACCAAGTGCTTCCGATACCTATACACAACCAAAACCACAAAAGAAAAATACATAAATCCATGTCTATTTTCAACCTTACATATGCAACTTTGTTCGGTCCTGGTCATAGCATCTTACTTTAGTGAAAAACATATCCTGATATTAAAACATCAAACGACCACAATATATATACTACTTAAGAAATAATTATGCATGATTAGCATCATTAGAACTCATATAAGTTAAAATTGTACTTCTGAATTTTTCTAAAGCGCAAGACAGCTTCAAAGAAATGCAAATAAAATATCATTTTAATGAAATGATAAGACCAACTGACCTCTGGAGGTGGGCCATAGGGGTTCTCATTTGCATCCAACTTAATTATATCCTCAGGCTTCCTTCCTAGCCTAGTTGACAGTACCTGACACACCAATAAAAATTAGTTCCATGTTTCATTGGACAACCCCAACTATTTACCTCCACAAAGAAAAATGTCAAACTTATGGTCATATCATATGACTCGCATGATGATCAAGCACAGTTAAAGTGACCGAATGTACCATTACATAATAAAATGCTGGCTTGGGTTTATAGTTAGTTTCTGACTTTCTGCAATGCAACAGCAAAGCAATCCAAGCCATGAGCAATACCAGTGTCATCTGGTACAGTACTCCTAACCGTGCAACAGAGCCCTTATATTTGTCATATTGTACAATAATTCTACCAGTGAAATAAGTAGTGAACTCCTCACTCTAAGGGGAATATGATCAAACACCTCATATGCATCTCAAAAAACCCAACTTCCCACTAACCCAACCACTTAAACAACAACAAAATGACGAAAATTGAAATACTATATACCTCGAAAGGCAAAATTGGTTGGTAAGGCGAGAGCTTTCTCAAATGTTGGCGTATGAAGGAATCCCCTTTGATCTTCACAGTTTTCGCCTCTTGCTCTTCTCTCTGCTCCACTGGAAGCGCCGATGCCATGACCAAGTTAGGGTTTCTCCTTGAACGATTGAATTCAAGTGGGGTTCTGGAAAAGATCGGCGGGAGATTGGACAGTCGTACTGAGGTTGCCATAAAATGTCAAAATACGAGGAGTTATGGGACTATTTGGCAAAAATGAATTGTCCGACTGTGAGTGGGAGTTACACTAGGCAGCAGAATCTCAGGTTTGTTCACACAAATGGATAACTGACCGAATTTATTAATGGAGACGATTAAGCGCTAATTTCGGGGATGAAATTTATTATTTATATTTTGAAAAGGTCTAAACGCCCAAGTCATAAATTTATGGCAAAACAAAATTTTGGTTTTGTTTTTTTTTTTTAAACTAGCCGGAAAATTTTCAGAAAATAATTTTACTAACGCACATGCAACAGCAAATTAGTTCAATATGTTTTTTAAAACATTTGAACTATATTTATTGGGGAATTCTGCCGTGCGGTCTGAATCGGGTCCATCTCACCCTCTAATTAGACCCGCATAATTAATAAAAAGGACAATTTTGACAGCATGGCAGAATTTGCCATATTTATTACATATTTTGTATGTGTCTAAGCAATTTAAATTTATATATTTGTCACGTAAGAATTTGCTCATTTATTTACTTCTGTGAACAAGTTCCATACAGTCGGGATACAGTCGGGATCAGGACAATGTAACATGTACAAATTATTTATTATTGACAGTCTAGTATGCGCAAATTCTGTTTCTTAACTCTTGAGCCTTAACTCACTAGATAAAGGCTATCTAGTTTGTCTAAAAAAAACTCTTGAGCCTTAACACTCAACTATAACACGTACGCTTTATTTTGGTTTTTATATTTAAATATAAATATAACTATATTTTACAATCGTTTCAACTTCCAAATTTCGGTTTAAAATAAAATAAAAAAAATTATTAAATATTTTTTTCTACTTTTTTTCTCCAGTCAAGTGACCGTGGCAACATATATGATTGTTTGCTACATCAATTACTACCCATAAGGATCAAGGATCATAATACATACAAATTAATGTTCATATCCATGGAAAGTTCCTCATAATGAGCGAAAAAGGTTACACTTTGTCGTATGAGATATGTTTCAAATTAATTTTTGTTGAACTCTAAGTCAGAAGTTCTTTTTTTTTGTCAATAATAAAAAATAATTATCTTTTAATACTTGACATCTCAATTTGTTCTTAACGTGATGTGTTAGAATTATAACTGAAATATTGACATGTGTGTGCTATAGTTTTGTTATCCTTTCAAAATTTGCTCATGCAAACAATATTTGTAGCGTGGAAACCTATTTTTTTGCATGATTTGCCAATGCAAAAATTATGGGTTCAAAGTATAAAATGTCAAACGCTAAACATATATTGTCAGATAAAAATATCTATAACCAAGTTCCAAAATACAACTCACGACTAATTGTAGAAAAACCATTGTTCGTTGCTTCGTTAGAATAATATAAATAGTAGTTACAGGACTCATTTTAGAAACTTGACTTATTAAGTCCTCTTAGTTCTCTACGAAAACGAAAGAGTCAAGAAGCCTCTTTTTTAATACAAATGGCCCCGAAAGAGGAGGTTGATTTTATAAACAGTGCTATTAATTGGGCATTATCTATATGCTGCATCCTTTGCAGATACTAGCGCAGAAGCCGGCCGGACTAAGGGCAACACTTTGATCTTAACCGTCCAATCAATAATGGGACATCATCCAATCAATGATGGATGTCCCGTAATTAATATCGAAATTCAACTAAATTCGTGAGTCCTGTCAATCTTAACCGTTAAGATTAGATCGGACAAACCGTTAACCTCTACAGACCTCTACAGACTTCCAAGATTTGCAGAGGATGCTGATCATATATATTATATAGGCAGTTTGAACAATTATTATTTTTTAAGATATAAATTGAGGGTCAAGCCTCCCAACTTATTTTAAAATTAAATATTTATAAAAATCCTCTAATTAGATTTCAAATATGCGACCTTTCATTCACGATGCATTGTTCTTTATCACAGGATCAAAAACTGATTTTTTTTTTTAAACAACATTTAATTGGTGTGCATCGAATTTCGCCTAATATCTGTTTGAGCCCAATCCACTTATATACATGTACACAGTTACATACATACATGAGTTCTCGAATGAGGTGTCGATGGATGCAGCAAACGGTTGAGATATAGTTTTTGGAATCAGTGTTGAAAGCTCTAGATTCTGGCAGGAGAAAATAAAAGGTCTCCTTGTTCAACATGCATATCACTTATCCTTTTAATTTTAGAATGAGTTAAAATCAGAAATTGAATTAAATAAATCTTTCTAAAGTCTCCTTGTTCAGCATACATATCACTTATCCTTTTAATTTTAGAATGAGTTAAAATCAGAAATCGAATTAAATAAATCTTTCTATTTTAAAACAGAAACAAACAAAAAAAAAGGAAACGCCACAAATTCTCTGCTGGTTATTTTAGGAGAACGGCACTTGTAACATAAAAATCCCCAGCCTTACCAACGTGCAGTTTACTTCTCAAACAATTTGCAAATAAACTTTTCTTTCCTGATAGAAAGAGAAAGATAGAGAACGCCATGAAGGAAATACATCTTTTCTACTACATGGAGGCGGAGGAACTTGCACGTAAAATTGCACAACAGTCTGATTCCATCCACCTTCACTCCATCGAATGGAGGTTTTCTTCTTGTTTTTATTATTATTTTTTTATTAATATTACAGTTCTGCGTTGTTTCTGTCTAAAATCATTGGAATTCATTTATCCCGTTTATTAATTTACAATATGTGTGCGGTACTTATATTTGTTCAAAACCAACCTAAATCTTTTGAAAAATGCTTACAAAATCATAAGACGGCAGTAATTGTGACTCTGCTATATCTGATTCTACAAATTTTTAATTGGTATGTACAAAATGCCTGCAAATTCAACAATTTTAGGAGGATCTTTGTTAGTCACATTTAGATCTATAGAAATTGATCATGCTTAATTATTTTCTTCTGAAAACTGCCAAAATTTTGGTCCTCGATTGATTTATACTAGCATTTGTAGTAAATGTCACGGTATTTTTGTTAATCAATCATGTTGTTTCGATGGTTAGAAACATCACCAAGCTTTCTTAAATTCAGTTTAGTCTATATAGTTTTTAGTTCTAGTTACTTCATTTGTTACATGATGCTATTAGTCCCAAATAGAAAGTTCCACAATAATTTTGGCTAAAATTTGAAGGGCTGTGGCTTGAATAAAAGTGAACAAAATTTCAAAAAAATGTATAATTCTTGCAATGACAAATATTCTTTTTGAAAAAAGTTTGGTTCCTTAATAATGGATGAAGCTTACTATTTCTATTAGGAGATTTGATGATAAATACCCAAATTTATCTATAAACAATGTGCGAGACATAAGGGGCAAACATGTAGCGTTTCTCGCATCCTTCTATTCACCTGAGTTCTTATTTGATCAAATGGCGGTTATTGAGTCATTACCAAGACAATTCATTGCCTCTTTCACAGTGGTGCTCCCATACTTCCCAACTGGTACTTATGAGAGAGTGGAGGAGGAGGGTGATGTGCCGACGGCCCCAACCATGGCAAATTGGCTTTCACATATTCCCAAGTCAAGAGGTGGGCCCACAAGTCTGATCATATATGACATCCATGCATTACAGGTTTTTCTCTGTTTCTGATTTAAATTATGCTATGGGTTCTGTGGATTGTTCACCCAAATGCGAATCATTGTTGCTTTCATTCTTTCTTGTTCTTTTTGCTACGGTTATGTCCAATTTGTGAATAAGCATGCATGACTCACTAGTCCATTCATGTGCTCACTGTGTTCAAGAGCATGTGTTGGTAAAAAGAAAATTACTTACCTTAAGCTTGCTTCTCAAGGTGAAATGAACACAGAGCATAAGCACATTGTGATTCTATTATCCACTGGTTCGGTACTTAGACCTTTTCTTTTTCCGTGGTTGTTCTTTTGCACAACTGAGGGTGATTTGAGCATAATTATGTGTTAAATTGAGGTTTGTAAAGCTACTTTGGTGTAGTACTTCTCAATATGGTGTAAGATTTCATTGAGGCTTATAATTCTATAGAAATGGAAATGGGATCAATTGTGGAGTTATTTAATTTGACAGCTATTTATGATAAAGTTTCAAAAAGCGGCATATGGTATTTAATAAAATTAAACAAAATCAAATATATCAACATGTAATTCTCCATTTTCCATCCATTTTAGTGGTTTCTATTCTTACATCGATTTATTTTATCAGGAAAGATTCTATTTTACAGATGATATATTGCCTTGCTTTGAAACGGGCATTCCTCTCTTACTGAACCGCCTCCACCAACTCCCTGATGCTGAAAATGTCAGAATAAATTCTAAGGCCCTACTTCTATTCATTTGTCCAATATTTTATTTTTGTTTTAAAATTTATTTTTCTTAGTTTTCATTAATTCCTCAGCCTTTTCTCTTTTCATGTAGATAACAATTGCTTTTCCTGATGATGGGGCTTGGAAGCGCTTTCACAAGCAACTCTTGCATTTCCCAACGGTTATTTATTCCGTTAAAAATATGTAAATATTAGAACTAGATTGATTTTTTATAAATTTTCCTGTTTGCACAATTGGATAGTGATTCAATTAATCTGATGAGAATACTTGTTGATGTACGGTTGTTTATTGTACTTTAAAAGCAGTATGTTGATTAGTAGAATAATTTGTCAGCTAGCTTATGATTTTTGTTGAGTTTGGGTATATATTTTACAGAGGGACCAAAAGGAGATCCTTTATGAGTTGTCATAACAGGCTCATATTTGTTAACATTGTATATTCAAATTATCTTAGGTGGTGTGTGCAAAAGTCAGAGAAGGAGATAAGAGGATCGTAAGGATAAAGGAAGGAAATCCTGAAGGAAGGCATGTGGTTATTGTTGATGATTTAGTACAATCTGGAGGTACACTAATTGAGTGTCAGGTACTAAAATTAATTTGTGATCCATTTGACAGTTTAACCGCATTGGACCACTACTAGTTTACAACAGCCTCACCAATTGTTTTAATCGCACTTGAAAGTTTAAACAATTATTTTGTTCTTGCTGCAGAAAGTATTGGCTGCACACGGTGCTGCGAAAGTTAGTGCCTATGTGACACACGCTGTATTCCCTGAGCAATCATGGTCTCGTTTTGTAGCTACTAATTCTGGTATTTCAATTAGTTCTCTGTTCTTTTTTAACGCATATGAACCCCTTTTGTCAGTATATTTAAAATTTTGAAATCTAATACGGTAAATTGTTTTCTTTTCAGATGGGTCAGGTAGTCCGTTTGCTTATTTCTGGGTCACAGATTCATGCCCTCCTACAATAAAAGCTATTGAAAATAGAGCTCCATTTGAGGTGCTGAGCCTTGCAAGTTCAATAGTGAATGCTCTTCAAATTTAGAAAGGAATTCAATTAAAGAAACCTTAAAAAACTGGTGGCATTTGTAACGTTTCCTAGGGTCTTGAGTATATTTAAGAATGCAATTTGGTATAATTTTGCCTTTTTTTTTGGGTGAGACTGTAAATGATTAAGCCATATGTCTTATCGGCGTGTTCATGAATCTGTGATATTTTCATAAACTCCGGAATTTGAAATGTAAAATAAAATGTGCTTTCTACGCATGTTCAATTTCTTGTTGATAGCAGAAGCTTGGACCATCTTCTTTTTTCATATTTAAAAACAAACGAGTAATACCAAACATATTTTATGAAAACACAATAGAAAGAATGATGATTTTACCCAGTCATCAAATAACTTCAGTCGAGAATTACTGCAGTCGAAGTTGGACAATAATAATTCAGAGAAAACTGGTTTTTAAAAGCTCTCTTTCTAAAATATATATATATAAGAAAATGAAACAAACAATGACAATCATGATTTAATTAGATCAAGTTCCCTTGAAAATGTTTCATCAACTTAGGTTTGTTGCAGTCTGGCCCTACAGATTACTTTCTTATCCTCATTTTCAAATTCCAAAAAACTTCTCCGTTTCTCTTTTCCAATGAAACTGATACAATATTACCCAAAAATTATAATTTTGTGACCTTTTAAATTGCGGGATAAAATTGAAAATTTTTATTATAACTGATCTCATTAGATGAGTAAGTGATAATTTTCTTTCTATTCAAAAAAATGCAGGTAAGACGACAAATTAATCGATATGGCAGAGAAAAATATATATAATCTGCAATTTATGGAAGTTACACACGAAGAGTTTAGTGCTTTAGGAGGATCAACATAAGGCTTTTATATATTTGTGAAGTTTTGGTAGGATCATGTGATATTACAATTTTAGAGGTAAAAGATAAATAATTTTGATGTTTTCAAAGAGTACGCATGATATTTTGCCTAATATTACAACAGGAAAATATTTATTACTGCCATTTTTTTACAAAAATTGGTATTTTGCTTTTCTATCCAATTTACAAGTGGCCGGTTTAATGCATAGATCAGCAGCATTCTAAGATATTTCCTCAACAATTTCCTCAGGGAAGAACATAAGGTGTTATTACAAAATTTTAGTACTTACAAAATCAAACACACCTGACCCTGAGGAGTTCCTCTTCAAAGACCCTCTCTTACCTGCATCAAAATTTGAGAATAAGTTACCAAGACGAAAAAATAATAGATTTCTCAAATCTCAACACAATTTGAATGTTTTAACTTTACATACTTATCAAGAAAATTCAAAATTTGAATGCAAGGGGCATCAATCAAGCTGGTTCAGCACTAACAATTACTACTTTGCACTTGCAAAATAAAACTGCCATTGAAAGAAGGGAAGGAAAACTCTCCATAGTCTTGAGAGCAGTCCAAATTTCGTAAATTAGAATCCAAATATATAAACTCCAACCAAGTGACAGTCAGAGGTCAATAGCTAGGGGACATCTGATACAATGGTACAAAGCAACAATCAAGAAAATTAATAAGCAAAAACAGAAAAAGCACAAACCTCGCGAATAGGGGTTCTTCAAGTCATGGACATTTTTCTAACTAATTTCTAGGTTGGGGGCATCTTCGGAGGATGTAAACTCTGGTTTGCCGTTCTTCTCTTGGTGGGGTGAATCTTCTTCAGAGGATGTAGACTCTGGCTTATGGTTCTCCTCTTGGTGGGGTAAATCTTCTTCAGAGGATGGGGACTCTGGTTCGTGGTTCTCTTGGTGAGGGACATCTTCAGAGGATGTAGACTCCTGTTTGCTGTTCTTCTTCTCTTGGTGAGGGGCATCACCTTTGTAGGATGTAGACTCTGATTTCCCATTCCCCATATTGGCTGTATCAAAGAATGTACCCTCTGGTTTGCCATTCTCCAAATTAGCTTTATCCAAGACATCTATAAGGAGAAACTTAATTTGCTGTCTCAAGGCCAGAGCATCAATGGGTTGAAACCACTTTATACCAAACTGCAAGAACCAAATTTGAATTTATTGCGCAGTTTTTTTTCAGAATTAAACAGTGAGAGTTCCTTTTTAAAAGGAGGTGGTAGTACCAGAACATTTTAATAATATTCCCTTAGCAATTGTATGAAAATTATATCTAGTTTTCTGGAGAAACATCATTTTAAATGTTATGTAATGCTCGTAGAAATGAAAAAAAAACTATTGAATACCAATGACATAAATTTATTCAAAGGATTGGGAGGTCTCCTATATTACCATGGAGAGATCCTTCTTTTTTAACCTTTCAGGTGCCTTCTCAAGGAATCGTTCCATGAAAAATAGTACAAAAAGGCCACAATCATACTCATTCTCCTGCTGGGGTACCTAAACAACAAATAAAAATGAAAGTATGAAAAGGTCTGTGAAAAAGTATAATAGAAGCCACCAAACTTCTAAAAAAATCCGTTTTATGGTCATCTTATCTAGTTTTTCGTTCATACCCACAACTATTTAATCGTCGTTTATCACCATGCGAACCATTTTATCGTCATTTTATCACCGATAAATGCTAAATCGCCACCCAACCACTAAACCGCACAAATCACATTTTAAAACCTTCAAAGCTAGTAACTGTACATGGCGAGTTAAGAGGAGGAGGGGGGGGGGGTTGGGGGGGGTTGGGGGGGGATAGCGGCAATTTCTGCCTTTTTCATATAAAAAGAAGGAAAAAGAAAATCACACCTTTAAAACCTTGTTGTCAATTCTACGTGGGAGGTTGTTCCATATTTTCTGGGGTATAGGAATTTCACTTTTGTTAGGATTATTATGGTCCACAAATGTCCATTCTTCTTTCAAGTACCTAAGAAAAATGCCTGAATTATCATACAGCCACAAAAAGCACAATAATTGACTAAAACCCAAAATTCTGAGACTTCAAATTTCATAAAACTTACTTGTTGATATTATTAAAAATTGCTTTGCTCCTGTGGTAATCAAGAGAATCCAAGTGTAGCACTATCGGACCCGCATTATCATCCTCTGGAGGTATGCATATTATTACCAAGCTCCAATGCATGCTGAAAGATAATGATATCAAATTACATGAGCATTCTCAACAGAAGGCATTTTTCACTCAATACAAAGACATCTCTTTTTTTAATTCAATGGGGTTTAAAATAAAACTTACTCTCCATGTACAGGCATGAAGATATAGGCTTTTTGAAATAAATTCACACCCTTCCACCATCTCCTTAGCTTTAGAAATGACAATCTCTTGTTTCCCTACACATAGGGGTGGGCAAAAAAATCGTAACTCATGAATTATTCGAACTCGCCTCGAAAAAAATTCGGATATAACTCGATTTAACAAAAATCGAGTTGCCACAACTCGAGTTAGGAGTAACTCGAAATGAAACGAGGCGATTTTGAGTTGGGTCCAACTCGATCGGCACTAACTGGAGTAATCAGTACAGCCCAAAAAAAATAATTCCGACTCAGATACATCAAAGTGTAGCGGCCTAAAAATTACTCCCAAACATTTCCACTTATATACCAGTATACTATACAGTAATATCTCAAGCTAAGTTTAACTTTGGTGTCTTTTATGATGAATAATAAGCACTGTACTAGTGTACTACACGTACAGTGTACTACACGTACAGTATACTACACAGTAATATATTAGTTTTGCATAATAGCTAACTCCAATTTCAAGTAGAAATGTCGAGTCACGAGTTAACTCGAGTTGTCACGAGTTGATTTCGAGTAAGTCAAGTGAACTCGAAAGTGTGTCACGATCAACTCGCGAGTTAACTCGAAATGCAGCGACTTGATTTGGAGTTGATACTAACTCAATCATAACTCGACTCGAAACCACCCCTACCTACACGTTACACACTTAAAAGCTCAGAAAAGTTTTAAATCAGGGCCAAGACCAGCAGTAAATCTGTTTCACTGGTCATCATACTCTACCATACTACTATACACAAAACTTAGTACAAATTTACCTTAGGCAATGCATATTCTTCAAGCTTGTTGTAGAAATATGTATTGAAAAAGTAGCAGTTTCTTGTTGCTGAAGCAGTTGGAGAACCAGGTCTTTGGAGGTACCTAAAAGCAACTACATTAGTTAACAAAAGAATCTAGGTTCAAGTTTACTTTTGGTAGTCCTAACTTCTAGAATTTTCTGTCTTTTGGACTTGTGGTTTTTTTCATTCTTTGTGTGTGTGTGTGTGTGTGTGTGTGTGTTGGGTGGGGGGTGCAGGGAGGGTAAGGGGGAGCATAGGCTAGTAAAGCTTACGTAATGTAGAAGTTCATTACAGTTGAAGAAAGGTACTGCTCTGGTCCAAGGCAATTTAAATCTGAATGGGATAGCTCAACCATCTCAGGGTGCTCACTATTAATAATAGCAATAAAAACATACTAAGTCATGAAACACGAAGACAACTAGATGGTAGGTATTATTAAACAATAAATCTCATTTTTCCAAACTACAACCAATCTCTGACTTCTATGAGAAACAAAAAAAACTACACATATGATATAAAATATATTGGCTATAATTTTGCAGATTATAGCCAAGATTTTGATATGGCCAAATTACAAGTTGAGCAATCTTTTTAAAAATATTAGTTACAATATTCTTTTACTGGCAAATTCAACTCCACTTACCAGTACACATGATGGACTTTAAGACCCACATAAAAGTCATCTTGGTTTCATTCTATTTATAAAAGCAAATAAGGGAAACTGTAACTCACTTAAATTGGGATTCAAACATTTAAATGGATGCACCGTTTCCTAAACTAAGGGGTTGTATGCAGACATCAGAAGATAATTGAAGACAGGTGCAATATTGGTGAATTACTCGTGTTGCACATCAAGAAATATAATGCACACAATCCTAATTATATTTAGAAATGGACTCACCGTGAAGGATAGTAGACCCTTTGCTCTTCCCTACAGAAAAAAAATATGTTAGTTGTCCATTGATATTTTCTTAGAGAACATAGACAGAATCCAGGATACAGATATGAACTCAATGACAGATAAACACACGCGAAGAGGGAGGGATAGAGATTTCACCATTCAATTGAATTTTCTCTAGGTGTTTGGCTATCTATATCCAAGAGTACTACCTCCTGAAAAAACACAAAAGCAGAAAAAAAAAATTAAATATGTTAAACAACACAACACTACAAACATATAGGGCCGCTTTGAATTGAACCATAGGCCAGAGCCAATTAAAAGTTGGAACAGATTTATTTGACGTGGACAAGTAGCTAACATATTCAATAAAAGAAAATATCGATCAAAACCACCAAGTACATACTCAAATAATGAACCATGGCTCACCTTTTTGGAAGTAGATCTGGCTGAGTTGCCACTCTCATGTACTCTCTTTCTAAAATGACAAAAATTTCTGATCAGTGTGCAGAAAGCCTAAATAACAAATACCATCCCTATAAAGGCTGGTTAAGACGGAACTTAGTATGATGTTTTATTACCAGCCACTGGTACAGTTCAGCCTGTCAAAATTAACAAGTTAGGTAACAATCATTTGGGTCATCATGGCACCAATAAATCCCATCCCATCCTGGAAACTTAGCAAGTAAACAGAAAGTAAGATGTACCTTTTAGATGGAACAGAACAGGGAGTATCCTCCACACGGGTAGAAGCTTCATTGCAACTTCTGATAGGGCCACTTTTTTCTCCACTTGAAATTTGGACAACAGATTTAAATGGTACGTCTCTACATGATACTGTACTCTCTTGCATGCTCTTGGAGGCCTGTTTCTCTTTTCTCTTTCCATTCAATTTCAAATTGTTCCTTATAATGTTTTTGCATTTCTCTTCAACAGCTATTTTTGTATCATCGCTACAAGTTGTTACATCTTCCTATTAAACGAGAATCAGGTAAAACATATTGAATGTCAAATAACTTAAACAAGACATGAATACATGATAAAACAAAATACTAAAAATGCCAAAAACTATGGGAAAGTAGAAACTATAATTAAGTGGACATGTCATTACATCACCTTCTTTAAGAACCTTTCATTGAAGACTTTCGCAAATGAAGAAGGCGAATCATTGTCTACCTTCTGATTTCCCAGACGCTGCTCGACTGAACCTACAATAACAACAATCCTAGATTCAACATAATTTAAACTAGAAGATTTGTTCTCATATGTCAAGCAATATCAATACCTGATGATTCTGCACATTTTGATAGGGAGACCCGTTCGCAGTTCTTAGAGTCCTACAAAAGATCCAAAAGAAGTTACAACTGTAGAACCAATACTCATATACATATTTGGCTTCTATATCCACAAGTTTCCAAACTATTCGGAATATTTAATTGCGAAACACCTATTTATTAATCAAGGGCACACCTATGTTGCCTTATCTAAATATACAAAATAACATCCTCATAGAGCACAACAAAGTAAACACCTTTTTGGACAAAACCTAAACACCACAAACTTATATGATGATTGCCAGAAATCATGAATCCTAGATTAAATTATAAAGTGCGCATGCGCGCATTCATACACAGAGACACTCTTATGAAGTCCTGCACCCATCTCAAGGAACTGGTGTCCCACACAATTTATAAAGAGAAAAATTCTCCAAATTTGAATTGTCACCCTACTATCAACCTCTCAAACAGAGATGATCGATCAAAACCCTAGCCTCTATATCAATCTAAAAATTAAAAAAATAAATAAATAAATTGATCGAGACAGTACCAAATCGACAACCCTAGACGGAGGTTGTCGCCGACGATCTTGTTCTTCCTTCAGATATCGCAGCTGTACTCGGATCTTCTCCCCCTTGTCAGGAAGCGAAGAGCCCCTGCTAGAGAGAATACTCCTCAATCGGCCCATCTTCTCATCTATATCTTTATCCGACAGTGAGAGCACATCAGTCGCTCCTCCGTACCCGGGTTCAGGAGTTTGCGGCGGAGATCGTCGGCTCCGGCGCTCCATCGGCTTTGGTTTTGCTCTCGAGAGTGAAGTGAGAACAAATGCGGTGTTGAGAGGAAAATAAAAATAGTACTAAAATTTTGTTGTTTGTTTATTTTTCTGAATTTCTCTAGATGTACAATTATGAGAAGTTATTGCAGGGAAGATCAGATTCGTATATTTGTACTTTTTCTTTGATTGATTGTAAAAGGAGTATATTGCGATGCTAGATTTTGAAAATTGGATGTCCTTTTCGGCATTTTATTTTATACTTACATTATATGACAGTTAACTCTTTTTTTTTTTTTTTTTTTTTTTTTGGGGGGGGGGTTGACATGAGTAATTCGTTGTTGCAGTTGCTAAACATTTTTTGTTTTCTTCACAAGTGATGCATTTTTTCTCACAAATGATGTGTGAATATATAATATTATAAAGTCAGTCTTGGTATAATTTTAAGATATTTACATATGTATGCATAAACGAACATTATTGATTTAAAAAATTATTTATTTTTAATTTGTACTAACTATAACTGTACTGAAGCAAGTTTCAAAATTATAAATTCTAGGATTCATTAGATTTAATCAGGAATCCCAAAATATAAGATTACTTAAATTTATTAATCGCATCTAGGTTGATTGATTTATGTTTGCCCCTTGATCCTATATCAAATGAATTATAAAAATTATAAACGTATTAAAATTTATTTTCTTAATAATAATATGTAATATGTGGTGTCATAATCCTTAAAGTTTTTAGAGTGGATTGATAATGTGACCAGTATATTTTATCTGGAATCACAAAATTGAAATTGATATTCTTTATAAGTGTTCAAGTAAAGTTTAGTTGATGCTTTTGTCATTACTCATTAGAAATGGTAGTTATCAGAGTTGATCCAATTCATACATAGCAGGATATTATAAAAAAATTTAAAAATCCACTTTTGTTGATGCTTTTTAATGATTGACATTTAACTCCACTTTGTGGATGATAAATAAATTTCAAATTACAGAAAAATCGATAAATATAATATTTTGTGTAGAAAGGAAAAAAAATCAGTCATATCAAAATATTTTACTATGCACATCTAACCTCAGTCGTATCAGAATATTTTAGAAATTTAATTAAGAATCAAACTCCAAGCATTATTTTGATTTTTGGACAAGGTAGATGTTTTATCAAACCTACACACTCATACAAAAAAAAAATAAAAAAAAAAATTATTTAGAGAGTTTGGTTCTTTCTTTTTCGTTCTTTTTCTTAAAAAAAAAAATCGGGATTAGGATAATTGAATTGGCAGTCAGATGATAAAACGATCAAAGTGTTAACTGTGAGTCTTCAAAATGAATATTAAGGGAAAAAGATAGCTCAAGGATATTGACAATAACCAAAGAGGCCAACCACATTTTTTTTAACAAAAAAAAAAAAAAACGATTATACGTTTCTAATATATTGTATGATCCACGCATGACTGTAACAGCATCCTTTACATTTATCTTACAATAAATAAAATATTACAACTTGGTTATTTAACGATGTGTTTATCAATAATCAATTTATAATTTAAAGTGTTATAACTTGAGTCCCAAAATTCAAATACGATTATATATAGATTCATAAAAACCTTTGAATCGGTTATTAAAATTTTAGAATGTTACGTAGAATGCTATATAATTACAGAAAATATTGAGATCCGCTGCATTCCAACCCTCTGATTTCGCCTGCAACCGCTGCATGTGGACCTCCACGTGTCGGTATTGTGGGAGGTCCATCTGTCAGTGAGACAATTAAGTCTGGACCATCAGCGTGTCCATCGATGTAGCAGATTTTCCCCCGAATTTCAAAATGGTATGTTGAAACTTGAAACTTTTTTCCAAACAGAAATAGGTTAAACTAGTTGAACTAATTGCATTTATTAGCATATCTTGGGAATTAAGAACTTCCTTTTTTTTGCCTATTGACAGCTACAAGCCTACAAACAAAATAATACCAGAGTCTTAGAGATGCAGCTATAAATGCTTTGCTGTATGCCATGGCTATTTGAAATTTGAATTGTTTATTATTTTAGCCACCTTTGTTTTGGCATGGAGAGTGCAAAGAAAATCGCTTGTTGTGTGCTTCTAATGCTGCTCCTCTCTACTTATGGTACTTTTCTCCCCTCTCTCACTTTCTCATAACAAATCTAATCTTTAATTTTTTGTTTCACTCTTCAACCGATATAATTAAAAACCAAAACAAGCTACTACGATGATTTTGATGTCCTTGATTTTTTTTTTTCATGTTGAGAGAAAAAAGACAGAAAAATTATACTTTTCGTTTTCCTGTTTCCCCTTTTTTATTTCAATTTTTAAGGGAGAGAACAGTTTGATAATGTTATTGACATCTTTGACAGTAGCTGTCAAGTACAATAAACCCAACAAAATTGTCAACAAATTGTTATTACTTATCCCATGATAAGCATATTTTGGGAGCAGAAGTTGTTTCTTGTGAGTTTTGATAAATTGTACTAAAATATTTTATGTAATTGAACATATATAAAAAAAAATCCAAAAAAAAATTTTTCTTGAAGCTTTGCCTTGCCCCCTCGAGCAGAGAAATAATCATCTGTATATATTTATCTCTCTTGAACAAACATCTGTAATTTATTTTGAAAGGTGGCATAATTTCTGGCGTGGAAGCTGACGATATAAGCTGTTGGATTCAAAGCAAAACATACCCCCCAGGCATTTGGTGTAAAAAACACAGGTGCAGGTTAGCATGCACCTCGGAAGGTTATGATTGGTTTAGATGCTCTTGGTTCTTTAAAATGTATTGTGAGTGCAGAAAGAAAACTTGCAAGGTTTAATTTTATTCTGTAACTGCCGATCAACAATGGATTGACTCGAAAAGAACAATAAAATTCTAGTTCTATTTGCTTTCACATGTAGTTTTTATTATCTTCTTAAGTTTATTCATACATGCTGATTCACTCATTAAAATTTGTTGTCTAATTTTCATTTAAAAAAAGGTATTTCTATTTACCTTTTAATTCCGTTAAATTATAAAAAATTAATTTATTACAGATCATTTTAATGATCGTAATGCTAGAGTCAATGTATTTGACATGAGAGCTTGTCAAACACGATCAATCCAAATAGCTAAATTTGTTCTCCACAGTGAAATCTCTTTGGAGGTAAAAATTTTTTTTTAGCTTTTTTATTTTTTAATTTTTCAGAAATTATAAATCTAATTAGTTATGAATCCTCTAATTTAAAAGATCCTAAAAAATAGTTAAATTTTTGAAGGAAAAAAAATGTAAAGTTTGGTCTACGAGAAAACTTTAATATAAAGATCACATTGAGCGGTTCGAATCGATTGTTTGAATTTCAATGTGGTATTTTTAATAAAAAAAAAGTTATCCTCAGAAATTTTAATAAGAAAAAAGAAATTATTTTTTTTAATAAGGAAAAAACCGTAACGCGTTTAAGGACACAGTTAATGGTCTGTGTCCTAACGCGGTCAACGACCGCGTTAGGAGGGACTTTTGCAGTCGATATAGTGAATAATTTAATATAAACAATTATTTAATTGTTCTAACGTGTTTATTAAACGCGTTACCATTTTTTTTACATTTCAGACGATATCTCATGGCTTGAAATTTAATATTAACTTTTAATTCTTACATTTTAATCCGTGCATGTTTTTTATTTACAAAATATTCATATAGTGATAAAAAATTAAATTTTACCATATATGGAGGTTAAAAACCTATGTACAATTACATACAAATAATATACATATAATATTTTTTATTACATGTATTTAAACCATAATTAAATTATAATGATTTTTTTACAATTTGTAAAAATGAAACATGTATGGACTATAATGTAAATTACAAAATAAAAAAAATGTTACGTTGTTAAGAGTGTTCAGAGACGAAAAAATTGACTTATTAAAAAAATATTTTGCAACAAGGTCCCTGCATGTTTCATTTTTACAAAATTCTCAAAAAAATATTTCAATTTAAATGTGTATTAAATAGATGTAATGAACATATTACACATACTTTATATGCATTTAATTGTACATAATTCCTTTTGAAGATGTGTATAATATCATTTTGTTTGAAATATTATTTGATCTTTTTGTAAATAAAAAAAATAGAGAGATTAAAATGCAAAATATATATTTGTAGAAATAAATAAGTAAAAAGTAGGGTCATCGGCGAAAAATCTCAATTATATTGTTTGTGCATTATTCGCCGATGACCCTACTTTTTTAATATTTGTTTCTACAAATTTATCTTTTACATTTTAGTCACTCTATTTTTTTTATTCACAAACGAATCAAATAATAATTCAAACACAATGATGTTATACACATGTTAAAAAATAAATATGTAGAATTAAATGCATATACTTTATGTGTAATATATTTATTATATCTATTTAATACATATTTAAATTGAAATAAATTTTTTGAAATTTTATAAATATGAAATATGTAGGGACTTTGCTGCAAAACATGTTATGAAGGTCTGAACACATGCGTTATTTTTTTTAAAAAGTCAAATAGACAATGGAGTAAATGCCCAAAGTTAACGCGGTTTATGATCGCGTTAGGATTTTCTTAACGCGATCAACAAACGCGTTAGATTCCTAGCATTTAACTGGATTTTGAACCGCGTTAGGACTTTTTCCTTATTAAAAAAAAATAATTCCTTTTTTCTTATTAAAATTTCTGAGGATAACTTTTTTTTTATTAAAAATACCACAATTTCAATAGTTGTGTCTCAAATCGCATTTGACGTCAAAAATATTTGACTCCAGCATTACTCAATTATAATTATAGTCTCGTTATCATGATGCGGCCATTATACTGACATCAATATTTGATGTGATGCCCAAAAAATTGGTCCTTAGAAAATATAACATAGACATTGCTTAGCAGTCTAATGATTTCATAAATTGGGCAAAAGTCAGTACATTATACGGTGCAACAGTATACGAATTATTTGAAAATAGATCAAATGTCAACCAAAATTGACTTTTAAATATCAATCAGTAAAATTTATACACTGGCCAAGAAATTTTAAGTTAAAAACAATAAAAAATAACTGCAAATGAGAGTGGTTATATACCATCAGTTAACCGAGACCCAGTTTTATTATTGACCAATGATCGAGTATATGTTACTATGTTAGTAACTTTTAATATCAAAACGTCCTAATGGAACGTGCCTGTACTGGATTTTGAACTATTTTTCCACTGATTGTGAATTTGGGACGTCCTGATGAGTGAAGCTTTGGTGATCTGTCAGGCTGTCAGCCGATTTCCAATTACAAAAGTTAGAGACACTTTACAAAAACTAAAAAGAGAAGTTTTCTGGGAAAATCACTTGCCGAGTTTTTTAATTTCCTTTTTTTTAATTTAGAAGCTATCCAGAATATATTTCCGAATATTTTGGTTATTGCAACTGTCAAATTTTTAAAATAATAACAGTGCTATTCTTTTCTATGTTACTCAGAATTTGCACATATCTCGTTCAAAACAGTTGCTTCGTTGTATTAAACATTGTAAGACACTTAATCCTTTTGTTTCTTTTTTTTTTTTCTTTCTTTTTCTTTTTTTTTTTTTTTTTTTTTTTTTTTGGGGGGGGGGGGGGGGGGGGGGGGTAAATTTTGAAGGAAGATTAGGGAAAAAAAAAGTTCTTTAAAGATCAAATTTCTATGTTTCATTGATTTATCTTTGGTTCGTAGCTTCAGTTCTACTGAATAGTGGAAAATTTTTAATTTTGCACATTCTTTGTATTTCATTGAATATGGATTGTAGATGAGAGAATTAAATGATTCAAGACAAAATGAGAGTTAAATGCTTGCATACAAAAGTTTGACTAATTTATTTACTAGATACTCCTCAATAAAAAAAAAAAGAAGCAAGGTACGTTGCACCGAGGGCAGTCAATATGATTAAATGTTCACCAACACTAAATTCACGATATATCTTATTGTTAAATAAAATATATTAAGGTATTAATTACCTTTCATCTTAAGATAAGTAGTTAATTTAAGTAAAAAGTGAAACTATACTCATTCAATCACACAAATATGTTCATTTAACTTTATACTAGTTGAAATCTTAAATCCCTAAGAATTGTGCAGAACCATGGAGATCGGAATGAAGACTTCTTGTTTCATGTTCTTCGTGCTGCTTGCCACAACCTTGGTTCAAAATCTCTCTCTCATGCTCGTAAGAAGAGCTATCTTTTTTTTTTTTGTGCATGAAAACGAATAGGGAATTCCAATAAAAAAAATACAAGCTTGAATTAAATCAATACAAAAATTCTCTCCATAGAAGCAGCTTTTGAACAGATAAATTTATTTTTTTTAAACAGATTCCATGGTTATCTTTTTTTTTTTTTTGTGCATGAAAACGAATAGGCAATTCCAATAAAAAAAATACAAGCTTGAATTAAATCAATACAAAAATTCTCTCCATAGAAGCAGCTTTGAACAGATAAATTTATTTTTTTTAAACAGATTCCATGGCCACAGTAAAAGCATCTTTCCACTGCTATGGACTCCCAAAATCATCCAGGATGCCTACGGGCTCTGCTGGCGTCAAAAAAAAAAAAAAAAAAAAAAAATCATCCAGGACACCTTTTTGCCATCAGGCCAAGTGCCTTCCAGCATGGGTCCAGGAAGGTTATTTACGCATCTGGAAAGTGCAATAACTTGAAGGGTTTCCCTACCGAGCGGCGGAGCCAGCCCAGGGAAATTGTGGGGGCCTAGATTAATTTGGGCTTAGATTTAAATGAGGACCATGAACAAAAATAATTAAATTAATTTAATAAATAAAAAAGTATTTAATAGAATTGGGAGAGACCAGGCCTTTTCCAGTCCCCTGATCCGCCATTTTCTCCACTCCTATCTTGTATTTTCATTTGTGATTTGCAAATTTTTTGGGGCCTATCATTGAAGCATATGGCCCATTAAAATTTTAGAACTGTACATTGGATGTAAGACCCCAAAGGACCAAATTCATAGAAGCTGTTTATTTTAATAGCTGATCCATATCATATCCAATAATGAGCGTATAAACTGTCAGATAAACTTTAGTAAAGTAGGGATTCAAAAATAACTAGTGGTTCAATTAAATTAAATTTTTCGTTGATCCGGTGAACCCGGAGTTTTTCCATACTTTTTGGGCCTGTTGGGCCCAGCCCATTCCACTGACTCCCCCGGCTTCTCAGGCTTTGTTTCGATTCTTCGTGGACAAAATATACTCCGCAGTCCGCACCGGTGGTGTAGAAAAACCATTCGATTAATATTTTGCTTCTTAAATAAAAGGGCTACCAAAACTGTATCGACTATTCGACTGTCACGGCGCCAAACCGATTAATCAATCATAAAATTCAATTAATTATTTCCAAAGTCCAAATTGATCTTTTATTAGTTTTGTAACTTTTGTTCATTGCTTAGACAATAGAATTTTCAAAATTCTTGTCTGGTTAGAGAGAATGGAGAATAATAAGAAGTTGCATTTTTTTTTTCTTTTGTATGAATAATCGTGATCTTAATTATTCTTTATCAAATAGAATATGGTACATCTGTTTCCCCAAACAGAAAGAAAATTGCTCTTCTTTGAATTGTGAGTATTTGTATATACACTACAATTCATACCAAATAATCGATTAAATAGGCCGGATGATAATTTATTAATTCGACAGTACTCCATCATTTACCAAATGCATACAGTGTTTTAACACTCTTAGCACATTCCACAGAGAAAGAACACAAGAACATAATGCAAGAATGAGAGAGACCGTTTTGTTGCCTAGCTCATATGAAACATAATAGCAATTATAAATATCTTCTCCTAACACGCATCTCTGTTGGTACCGTACGCTTTCTGGACGCCTGGAGTTACTAATTAGTTTGGCTAAATGACATTAACTGCCAGCGAAAAGATAACATCCTTGTCGAACCAATAAAGAAATAAACAATTAAATCAGGTCCGATTCAAGGGTAAATAGAAAATAGTACAATATATATGCTTGAGTTACCTGATTAGAAAACATGTGGTAGATGGGAAGTCTTTGTCGAAACTTTGTCTCTAACCCAGGTTTGAATAAGATGGAACAAAACATAGTGCAAAAAGATTCATGAAACATGGTGTCGTTTGGGATGCATGGGGTCGTTTGGATGGGTGGGGAATAGGTAGGAATAGCAAATTCTGGGACTAAATTTAAGGAAAAAGTGAGATTTCGGGAAGCGTGGGAAGAGTGCTATTTCGAGACTAAGAATGTTGTTTGGATGGTGAGTTTAGGAATAGCGTTAGGAAATATGAAAAATAGAGAGAAAAGTATTGTTGGAAATAGTGCTATTCCTGGAATTGGTAATTGCGTTTGGATGAAAAATTTAGTCCTGGGATTAGCTATTCGGGAGAATAGACTATTCCCCACCCATCCAAATGATAGCATGAGAATTGGCAAATTCCTGGAATTGGCAATTCCTTTCCCCAATTTTCCATCCAAACGGTTTTGGAATAGTCAATTTCATTCCTAACACAATTTTCAATAACACTCTTCCCAATAACATTTTACTCTCTATTTTTCACACTTTCCAACGCTATTTCTAAACTCACCATCCAAACAACATTTCCAATTCCCGAAATAGCCAATTCCCACAATTCCTATGAATAATATTTTTCCCTAAATTTATGCTATTCCTACCATATTCCTAACCCATCCAAACGACACCCCATATATGATCACATAACGATATATGTCTCTGTTTGATATGACTGATCGAGTTGCAGTGAATTATTGTCCAAAAATGGCAAGTTTTAAAAAATTCGAAAAAAATAGTAAAAAAAATTTCAAAAATTGTAAAATTTGGTTTTCTATGAGATTTCAATATATAGATTGGATTGGTTACTTTAGATTTGTCAATTTGCAAAACCATTGATCAAACGGTCATGGTTCACGGAAGGCTCTATGAACCAAGGTTCACAATAGATATTCTCTATATATATATATTATTTAACCCTCTGACAATGCGATACAAAATTGAGAAAAATTCATTCGACACACTATGTAATTTTCTGAAAGCAAAACAAAAAGGAAATAAAGAAAAGGTGGCCCTTCTCAACTTCCATCTTATATAGACAGATCAATAATTAAGGGATATGGGCTTGTTATTTTAAAATCATTGAAAATTTAATGATGACGGACATTAATTATCCTCATTTTGTCAGAGTTCGCCATTCTAGCTAATTGATTAAGTTTGATGATCAAACATCAAAGTACGCTGAGGTACATGAACATACGTTTTTTGGGTATCATGACTTAGTTGAATGAGTTGAGTTTACGTGAAAATGCGAAGGGCCTTATCAGGACCAGTATATATTTGCACTTGCACATAATGCCTACGTACCAAAAAGAAACAGCAAGAAATAAATGGAACATATGTACTATTTTGCATTAATTAATAATAAGTATTCGTGACTAATATACCATATCGCCATTTCATTATAGAAATTGAGGTATCATAACATCACTACTTGCATCATATATATATCTGCAAAAGCCGATTGATTTTTACTTTTAAAAAAAACACTGAAATTCGATTTACTTAATTTTATACCGATAGACCCTTATTATCAAATTCATTCCATCAATCACATTCAAATAACTGAAAGATGTCCATGCAGCTACAATACAGATCCAATTACCAAGCTCACTTAGTTATCCTCTCCTTGAGCCAAGAGAATATCACCTCAAATCCCTCTTCCAGTATCTCCTTACCTTCACCAATCAACTGGTGCCCCATGCCAGGCACGACTTTTAAAGTCTTATCGGTGCTTGCCGCCAGCTCATATACAAGCTCAGCCGACTCCACATCACACACCACATCATCCTCTCCATGCAAAACCAGCAACGGCAAGGCAATCTCCCTGCATCTTCTTCCTACCTCTTCGCAAACCCTAAGCAACTCCAATGCAGTAGAAGCCGGTGGGTGCTCAAAAACCCGTTTTGTCCTCGGGCATCTCCTCACTAATTCTCTCTTCCACTTCTCTTTATATGATCTATCCACTAAGTTGCCAGACACAACAACACGCCAATTTGGTGCCAGCATGGCAGCAGCTGGTAGTAACTTTTCAAGCGGCCAAACAGGCTTGAAATTGCGTGACACGCCACACATGGCTCCATTCAGCACAAGGCCATTCCATTTCCCTGTTTGCCTAAGGCATATAAACATAGCAATGGCACCACCTAAAGATTCACCATAAAGGAATGCTGGTAGGTATTGGTTGCTGGCACGTACTTCATCAAAGAACTGTATGCAGTTGTCGATGACAGATGTCACGCTAGGAATATGTCCACGTGGCCCTTCAGATCTCCCATGCCCCGGTAAATCTATGGCGCACACAAGGAAACCTAGCTTGGCAATAGCTACAGCAGTTGTCTCAAACACCCAGCCACTCTCAGATGCATAACCATGGATCATAGCAACCACTCCACATGGCGGGTGAGTCGGTGACTGTGCAACGGGTTGCCATGTTTGTGTATATAGCTTTGTTTTATTGTTGGTGGAAATGAAAGAGTGTGTGTGGAGAACTTGGTGCTTTTGGTAGAACTCATCTGGTGTGAGATCACCGAAGGGGCTTGTTTTGTTAGCGTGGAGAATAGGATGAGAAGACATATTGTGTATGCACAAGTGACTAAATGGGCTACGGCAACAAGTTGATAATATATATAGGTGCCTGACTAGAAAACTTTCAGGCTAAAACCTCCTTATAAGGATTGTTTTATTTCAATTTATAAAAAAAAAAAGTTGTCGGGCACTGCACTTTTTACTCTAAAAAAAAAAAAAAAGTCGTAGCTCCATTTCTTTTATTATTTTAATGCTTAATTATATCATTTTTTATCTCATATGATTTCTTAAGAACTATGTATCCTAATACCCATTCATGGCCTCCTTTCTGCCAACTCAGGGTTATAATAATTTTGTTCTTTTACTGGTACATTTTATAACTAATTCATATATCAAACTAAAGAAATTATGCATCTTACGAACGTCAATCTTGTCACGATCGATGTTGAAACAGTATTTTAGATAGTTATTATTGCTAAGTGTATTCCATTTACTCTACCTCCGTGTCTCCACGTTGGCTGTTGAAAGTTGAAACAGCATTTTCAAAAACAAAAAGCACCCATCCATGCTCTTTGAAGAGAAGAGGACAGCTTTTATCTATCTCAGAAATCGTTTATCCATATTTTATTTCTTTATAATTTTGTCATTAATACTTTGTATATGTTGTACCAAATTTATAATAGTAGAAAATTAACTGGCAGTCATATTTATTTGACAATAATGACTACCTGAAGAAAATGTAATCAAAATTATTTTTTTTTAAAAAAAAGCAAAATTGCGAATGGAAGTAAATTGAGAGTTTACTTTTTCAAATAGATAATTAATTATAGACTAGAAAACATACTCACCATTGGTGTGGGCAAATAAAAGTTTTAAAAAATATTTATACTTCAACACAAATAAAAGTTAACATCTCAACATGAAAAATAATTTAATAGAAATAAATATTTATTAGTAAATAAAATTATTTGGAAAATTACATATAGAAAATTTGTACATGTGCTCTGTTTTCAAAATGAAATAAATATTTGTTATTTAAAATTGTTTTCTTGTGCTCTCTTCGAAAGTAAGAAAATTATTATTTTTCTAAGAAATACTATTTTCATGTTAGATGAAACCGAAACATAGTCGGATACACTAAATCTATCCACTCTTTTTTTATTTTAAAATTTTTGTAAGATAAATTGTTGGTCAAGCCTCTCAACTTATTTAAAATTAAATTTATTGAAAGACCCTCAAGTCGGATTTTGAACCTGGGACCTTTCAATCTATCCACTCTTTTTAGATTGGTGTTTTTATATATTTTACACCAAATTTAATATCTTAACTAATTTTC
Source organism: Rhynchospora tenuis (assembly GCA_027725995.1). Classification (NCBI taxonomy): domain Eukaryota; kingdom Viridiplantae; phylum Streptophyta; class Magnoliopsida; order Poales; family Cyperaceae; genus Rhynchospora; species Rhynchospora tenuis. Next base: position 52,465,413 of record CM050889.1, on the reverse strand, counting down.
GTCAATGTAATAATTTAGTTTGCATGTATTGGGAAATAAACTGAGTTATTATATGCAGCTGATACTAGAAAAAAAAAATGAGTTGCAGAAAATATTTTTCACCTATTTAAGACTAACCGTGGGTTGGTGGTTGGTGTGGCACCAAACAAGTGATTGTTGCACTTAATGGACGTACAAATTTGCTTTGCCACGTCCAAGTTATTATTGTATAAAGATATTATTTTCTTTTCCCAGAAAGTGTATATCAATGATACGTTGATGAACTTGTGGGGCCCGGTTGTCATTTTAACTTGTGTCATTAGCTCGTAACAGAAACTTGTTAGCTCCTCTTACAGCTTATACAAGAGAAAATAAAAAAAATATTTGAAATATATATAATTACTAAAATCGTATAATTCTAAAAGGTAATACCCCAAAAGAAAATACTTACTTTTATCATCTCGTTTATTAAATACAAGGGGCTAATCCATGGAGCTTTGCTCGAAATTTTACATATCAAAATTATAATGGTTCATTATAAATAGGTTGTCATGCTTGCAACACAAAAGAGATGAAGATATGATGAAAATGAAAATAGAAAGGAATCACAAAAATAAGAAACAAAACCATGTAATGCCAAATTATTGAATGTCGGTGAAGCAGATCAGAACAATAATACCCGACATTTAAATAGTTACAGAATATCACACTACACTAATCAGAAAAACTGTAATTTCACAATACTTGAAGTGTCGAACCAAATTTAACTAAATGATCCCGACACCCACACATATTGATTTATAATTTTGATTTGATAGCATTTTTCATGTACATAAGAACAGAATCAACAACCGACGAGATAGTCTATATCTTTTCTACTTTTCATTAATTATTATTAATTTCAAAGTAACTATAAAGAAGCTTACGTGTTTACTTAACTTCATCTGATTTATGAACAGTTATTCTTTAATTATCGATAATTTAGATGAACTTACTTACTGGTTCATCATGAAATCCACCGATCCAATTTATTGATTGCTCCCTCGCGCTGTATATGCCTCCACTCAGCTGAACGTACTTATATGTATTTATAATCCTATAAATACTTGGGCATTTTGCCAACTGCCTAAAAATGAATTTTAGTTCCAATGCATATTGAGTCGCCTCCTAAATGCATTAGAAACGCTTGATCTTTATTAGGAAAGAACTGGAGAAGAACTTAGTGCCGTACTAGGATCAGATATATGGAGATGTGACCGGACACAGGTAGTAGTTGGAAGTGTATCTTTATTTATTATATTTATGTATCATATTTAGTTCTAAAAAAACGAGTCAAAAAAACGGTTTCAATTAATAGCTGACATAAATGACCAGGTTGACACTTGAAAATTTTTTGTCTAATTAATATTCTGATTCGATAAATTAAGCTCAGTCTGATCAGATCCTATATCAAGGTGCTCCGGATTGTCCTGCAAACCCTATTATGTGTCTAGAAATAAATGGATAAGATTACTCATGTTTAATATAATGGAAAAAGCTCGTTGGCTCAAATTCATATTTTTTTTTTCTTTTATGAAACATCATATTTTCTTTGGGCTATTTTAACTTTTCAAATACCATCAAAATTTATTTTGGAATAATATATTAGTCTCATTTTTTTAAAAAAAAAACAATTTCTATCACAAAATGTAGAACTTTACTCCATACTAATTAATCATATCATTCCTTCCAATTAAATTTAACTTTGTTGTATGAAAACTTGTTAAAAGTCTAAAATATGTAGCACCAAGCTTGAAGATATTAATGCAATTAATTGGATTTACGGGTTTGATTTCAAAGTGGTCTAAAAACTGTAGATACGATGATTCCGAATTCAAAGTCAAGTTTAGAAAGGCTTCATATACGATTGATTTATAGCCTGTAAAGCCAACTGGTCCAAGCATTTCTTTTTTTTTTTTAGGGCTGGCTTACGCCAACAAAATTAATAATAAGAAAAAGTATGTACAAGGATATTTACAAAGAAACTCATAATGAAAATAAAAGCGACCAAGGTCGCAAAACTAAATGTACATATTCCACAACCTCACATCTGACACAATGCTAGAAAAAAGTCTATAAGTAGAAACCGGTGTTTGTGAAAAAACAAAAGCATTTCTGGATTTCCAGATGGTCCAAGCATTTCACTTGAGTCTTGACAGAAGAAACAAATCAACCAATTCAATGATTCGCGTTTGTAGTTAGCACGAAGGAACTATTAATAGGAGGTGCTTATAAGTGGGCTCAACTAGCATTAATAGCCACCGAATAACATCAGAAAAATAAGAAGAAAAGAAAACCCACAATTTCCAACTAATAATTGAGGGTGACACGTGATCCGTCCTGGCCACAAGGGGTAGGTCTTGGTTCCTTTAATACGTAAACATAAAAACAACTCATAATTGCTAATTAATATGGTACTTACTTGAAATTAATACACATGAGGTAATGTTGCTTTGTTTTGTCTTCCACCTTATTTTCTTGATACCATAAGTTCTGCCACACAAGTCATTGATAAATTCTAATGTAACTAACAATTTAATCTTTTATTATTTAGAATTAGAATGGGTCAACTCTTATGTGGAAGTTTGTATGAATTTTTCCAAAAAGTTTAAGATAATATAATAGATTCCGAACAGAAAGACTTACATTGGCTTATTTACTAATATTTTACTTTGTTGCATGCTCATTTAGAGGGCAATCAAATTTAAAATAGGACATAAGATAATGACAATTTGTAAATATACAAACATTCGATCTTTTTGGTGGTTTCATATTACAAAAATGTGGAACATTAGGATGATATGTGGTGTAAAAAATGCTCATAGCAGTATCACTGTGTGTCTATATACCAGAGTTGATTCGAAATAGTGGATAGGCGAGTATCGGCAGAGAAACGAACTTATGCACGCCTTGTCGGAGTAAACCAAATTTAAGAATAACCAAAATACAGGCGTCTTAAAGATTGCGCACACCAGGCCAAATTACGAATCCGGTTCTTCCAATTGTAAATAAACTTTCTTTGGGGTTTGCTTTAGGTACCAAATATTTTTCTCATAACACTACTGACTTTTTTTTTTAACAAATGCACCCCGGCAAAAGAGAAAAAAAAAAAATCATAGATATGCCTTAACTTATTTTCCTTGCCCGCCAGTATGAAGAACAAAGAAAACCCTACACGATTTCAGATGTGCAGCTAACCGAAGTGCAAGAAATTGAATAAGAAAAATGTGATGATCCTAGAGCTCAATTCTGACAAGTAATGTCAGAACCCAAGAAATAGGGTCTAGTAGAAATAAGAACAATTAGAGAGATAAGAGGAATTGAAGCTGAATTGATCTTTATTGGTAACAAACGATGGAAATTGGATACAAATCGTAACAAATAAAGCCAATTTTAAACTCTTCTTCAGAAGGCATGTGAAACCTGCAACACCCTTAGTCTAATCTTTTCAAATTGTTTAATATATTCATCCACCTTATTCATCTGGTGACACCTTTTGAATTCTTCTATAGGGTGTCGCCTTTTTCCTCCTTTAAATTTTCTAAATACCTCCTCTACTAAAATCTCCCAAGGCAACACATAGTTACCAAATTGTATTCCCCTATACCAATCTTTAAGGTCCTTGCTGAAATGAATTACAGCCATTATGGTCTTGTATTGTGGACCAATTTGATACTGTTATAATTAATTTAATTACAATTTAATTAATTATAAATAATGTGGTCTATATTTAATGTTTAAACCAAATTCATTTAATAAAGGGTGTATTAGTTTTTGATGGAAAAACTAATGGACCATGTTCATTCAAAATTTAATCCCTTCAATTGCCTTAGTGATTAAATACTCTTCCTGTCATTAATTAAGCACCTTTTCACTTAATTTCGGAATTTTGAGAAAATAGACAGAAAGAGTAAAAACGCCATAATTCTACCATCATTAGCACTAAGGAAAATTGAGGAAGATTGAATTTCCGCATCAAGATGTCTTCCCTACAGAATTGTAAGTTCTAAACTAATGATTTATTTATTTTATATGAATTACAAGATCATAAATTCTAACATTTGGTATCAGTTGTCGGGTTAGTAATTTCATATAAAATAACTGATTTATTTTCCGTATTTAATGGAATTTAATGAGCATTTTTCCATATAATTTAGGACTGAATTATTAGTTTAATTTAATTTTCAATAAGATGCTGTGTGCACAGTGGAGATGGGGATCATTATACCCATTATTTATTTGCTCCATTTGAAATCTTTATGCGCGCACAACTCAAGTACTGGCAGAAAGAGAAGAGATTTGTTCTCTTATTCACGTGTTTAAACTTGGATTGGATACAAAAGTTAAGTTCAACCATATGGTACAACCTAAATCTAAAACTTTAATTGCTACACTCATGTCCGAACTCACTGAAAATTTCAGAAATTTTATTACACGGCACATGGTTAGTAAGGACCAAATCCTATACTTGTAGATTGTAGCAAATCTCATCATTAGTTTTCTTTCCTCTTTCCTATCCGCGTCGTTTCCCTCTTATCTTTCCTATCCGCGTCGTTTCCCTCTTATTGTCTCCTCAATTTAAATTAGGAAATATAATTTTTAACAATCATGTCTAGGATTTGGTCCCACTTAGGAACGTTACCATTGATGTTAATGTCTATCCAATAAGATTAGAGTAATTGAATGAAATATTTAATTATTTCAATCACGTTACCTTATTTAAGTAACGTAATCATTTATTAATTTATAAACCGTATATTAAAGTTATATGGTTTTTATATTATATATAATATGTAACCCAACGGAACTAAGTTATATAAAATTTACTTTTAATATTTGGTTGTTATCAATTTTACCAACTTTAATTGTGACTGCCATTTTATTAAAAGGAATTATGTTTTACATTATGTCTATTGTATTACGATTATGTTTTACATTTAATAAATTATAAATATCAATTTTACCAACTTTAATTGTCAAGTATAATTTATTAAGTGGAATTTCAACTTAGTTCAATTTATTTCTGCCCAACGGTGATATGAATTGATCTTTAATGGATCAACTATTAAACCTGAAATATTAATTGGCGTTTTATTATTTCAGATTAATTAATTATTAGTCCCCTGATTATAGTTGATCTAATTTAATTTTATTATATGATGTCCGTGGATTAGTTAATAGTAATCATTATATTTGTCATGAATTTTCAGCATTGAGCAATCTAAATAGTCAAATCAGTGGAATAGCAACATTGAATGGAACTAATTTTCCAACTTGGAAAGAGCAAATTGAGATTGGTCTTGGTGTTCTTGAAATAGACCAAGCATTACGTATGGATAAACCTGAAAAACCAAAGGATGATGCTGCAGATCAACTCAAAACTGCTTATGAAAATTGGGAGCGTTCTAATCGCATGTCTCTCATGATTATGAAAAGCACCATCTCTTTGGCAATTCGGGGAGGCATTCCTGAAAAGAATGCTGCAGGTGAACTTTTTACTGCTAAGGAATATCTCACTTCTGTTGAGGAACAGTTTAAGAGTACATCTAAGGCTAATGCGAGTGCCCTCATAATGAAAATGCTCACTACCAAGTACAATGGGACTAGCGGTGTACGTGAACATATCATGATGATGAATGATATGGCCGCAAAATTAAATGGCATGGACATGGCAATTTCTGAAGGATTTCTGGTTCATTTCATTATGACTTCTCTTCCTGCTCAGTTTGGTCCTTTCAAGATCAATTACAATACGCAGAAAGAGAAGTGGAAGATGAGCGAATTGAGTGCCATGTGTGTTGAAGAAGAAGAAAGGATTAAGATTGAAAAACCTGACTTTGCACATGCTGCCATTGAAAGTCCAAAACCGAAAAAGAACAATGGTAAAGGTAAAGATAAGGGTTAAACATCTGGTGTTAACAAGGCAAATACGTCAAGTACAAAGCGTGGTCTTAAGTGCCGTCACTGCAAGAAACCTGGACATATGAGGAAGGAGTGTACCAAGTTTAGAGCATGGCTTGAAAAGAAGGGTAATGATTTAAATTATATGATTTGTGAATCTCTTTTAATTGATGTTCCCTTAAATACGTGGTGGGTTGACACTGGTGCCTCTGTGCACATTACGAACTCATTGCAGGGATTCCATTCCGTGACGATGCTGGAAAAGGGAAAAAGGAAGCTTAAAGTAGCTAATGGCTTAGAGGCTGAAGTGGAGGCCGTTGGAACTCTTCGTCTGGTTTTGAAGAGTGGCTTTATTCTCTACTTATATGATGTAGTTTATATTCCTAGTGTGATTAGGAATTTAATTTCTGTTTCTAGACTTGATGCTTGTGGTTTTATGTTTCAGTTTGGAAATAATGAGTTGAGACTATATCATAACTCTAAGTTTGTTGGTTCTGGATTGTTATGTGATAATCTATATAAATTATGTTTGGATTCTTCCTTTTCTGATTCTTTATTATCCCTGAATGTTAATTGTGTTGATCATAAACGTGGCACAAAGAGAAATCGCGATGTTGGATATTCTTCCAAGTTATGGCATCGCAGATTGGGTCATATTTCAAGAGATAGAATGCAACGTCTCATTAAAAATGAAATTCTCCCAACATTAGATTTTTCTGATTTTGATAATTGTGTTGAATGCGTTAAGGGAAAATTTGTTAAAGGAAATAAGAAAGGAGCTACTCGAAGTGGGGGACTATTGGAATTAATTCACACCGATATATGTGGTCCTTTTCCCACTTCGAGTTTGAACGGACACAAATCATTCATTACTTTTATTGACGATTATTCTCGCTACGCTTATGTGTACTTAATTTCTGAAAAATCTGAAGCACTAGACAAATTTCAAATCTTTAAGGCTGAAGTTGAAAATCAGCATAATGTTAAAATTAAAGTAGTGCGATCAGATAGAGGCGGTGAGTATTATGGTAGGCACACCGACTTGGGTCAAAGTCCAGGCCCGTTTGCTTTGTTTCTTCAAGAATGTGGTATTGTTCATCAGTTCTCAATGCCGGGAGATCCTCGGCAAAACGGAGTGGCTGAAAGGCGTAATCGTACATTAATGGATATGGTACGAAGTATGATATGTAATACCACTTTACCAGAATTTTTGTGGTCGGAGGCTTTAAAAACAGCCACACATGTTCTCAATCGAGTTCCTAGTAAATCTGTTCCAGCAACACCTTATGAATTGTGGACTGGAAGGAAACCGCAACTAGGATACTTACGTGTGTGGGGCTGTCCTGCTGAAGCAAAAGTCTACAATCCACACATTAAGAAACTAGATCCAAAAACCGTTAGTTGTTCTTTCATAGGCTATCCAGAGAGGTCCAAAGGTTTTAGATTTTATTGTCCATCACATACCACTAGAATAGTTGAGACACGGCATGCAGTATTTTTTGAGAATGGCAACATTAATGAAAAACGAACTATAAACCTCGATGAAGAAGACCGATTTTATGTCCCAACTTCGGTCATTTCGGAGGCTACAAGTTCTGTTTCTCCGTTATCACTAAATAAAGGTACTAATGTTACTTATGTTTCTAACAATGAAGAAGTACCTTTGCTGCCACAAGAGCCTTTGCGCAAGTCGCAAAGAGAACGAAAATCTGCAATACCTAATGATTATGTTGTATACCTTACTGAAGAAGGTGGCGATATAGGTCATGGAGATGATCCTATTTCCTTTAAGGATGCCATGCAGAGTGCTAAGTCATCTCAGTGGCTGGAAGCCATGAACGATGAGATGAACTCAATGCAACAAAATGATGTTTGGGACCTTGTTGAGTTACCAAAAGATGTTAAACCCGTAGGATGTAAATGGGTTTACAAAACTAAAACTGATTCTCATGGTAACATTGAACGATACAAGGCCCGACTAGTTGCTAAAGGTTTTACGCAACAAGAAGGTATACATTATGACAATACTTTTTCTCCTGTCTCAAGGAAAGATTCATTAAGAATTGTTTTAGCTCTTGTAGCTCATTATGATCTAGAGTTGCATCAAATGGATGTTAAAACTGCATTCCTTAATGGTGACTTGCATGAAGAAATTTACATGAAACAACCTGAAGGTTTTGTTGTCAAAGGCAAGGAACATATGGGCTGCCGGTTAAAACGATCAATTTATGGGTTAAAACAAGCTTCAAGGCAGTGGTATCTCAAGTTTGATGAGGTCATAACAGAATTTGGATTTAAAGAAAACACTTTTGATCAATGCATATATCTCAAGGTTAGTGGGAGCAGATTTATTATTCTCGTTTTGTATGTGGATGACATTTTATTAGCGAGCAGTGATTTAGACATGTTGTACGAGACTAAACGTTTTCTTTCAAAGAAATTTGAAATGAAGGATCTTGGTGAAGCCTCTTATGTCATAGGCATTGAAATCCACCGTGATCGGTCTCGTGGGATCTTAGGTTTATCACAAAAGGCATACATTGAGAAAATGCTTAAGCGCTATAAAATGCAAAAATGTTCTCCAAGTGTTGCTCCCATTTTCAAAGGTGACAAATTCAGCAAGTCTCAATGTCCCAAAACTGAATCAGAACATAAGCAGATGGAAAATAATGAGTATGCTTCCGTTGTTGGAAGCTTAATGTATGCTCAAGTTTGCACACGTCCTGATATTGCGTTTATCGTTGGCATGCTAGGCCGATATCAATCCAATCCAGGTTTGGATCATTGGCGAGCTGCTAAGAAAGTTTTACGCTATTTGCAAGGGACTAAAGACTACATGCTTACTTACAGAAAGTCCGATAGCCTTGAGGTCATTGGTTATTCAGATTCGGACTTTGCTGGATGTATAGACACAAGGAAATCCACATCAGGATACATATTCATGCTTGCAGGGGGACCAATTTCATGGAAGAGTGCCAAGCAGTCCTTAGTTGCATCTTCCACTATGCAAGCAGAATTTGTAGCGTGTTTTGAAGCTACTGGTCAAGCAGTTTGGTTGAAGAATTTCATACCTGAACTTCAAGTGATTGAGAGTATTGCAAGACCAATCACGTTATTTTGTGATAACGAGGCTGCTGTTTTCTTTTCGAAAAACAACAAGTCCAGCGGTGCTACTAAGTGGATCGACATCAAGTATCTTGTTGTTAGAAAGAAAGTCAAGGATAATATTATTGTCATACAACACATCAATACAAGAGCTATGTTAGCTGATTCTCTAACTAAAGCACTACCACCTAATCTCTTCAGAGAGCACGTAGCTAGCATGGGTTTGGTTAGTGACTTATGATGTTGTAATGAACAATAGTGTATTTAATTATGTTATGTATTGAAGTTTCATTTATGTATTGACTTTCTATGTTATAATGTTTGCTTATTTTTATGTTGCGCATTATTGTTATTTATATAAGCAAATATACTTATGAGGATCGAATGAATTTAATTAACCATTTGTTGGAAAGAATACCACATCTATAATTAATAGGGATCAAATAACATTAATAGTTATTTTGATTATATTAGTTTAGTTTGGTGTTTCTAACTGAACAAGGTTTAAGTTTTATTGGCCAATTCTGAATTTGCGTTTCATTATGATATTTTATAGGCCAAGTGGGAGAATGTTATAATTAATTTAATTACAATTTAATTAATTATAAATAATGTGGTCTATATTTAATGTTTAAACCAAATTCATTTAATAAAGGGTGTATTAGTTTTTGATGGAAAAACTAATGGACCATGTTCATTCAAAATTTAATCCCTTCAATTGCCTTAGTGATTAAATACTCTTCCTGTCATTAATTAAGCACCTTTTCACTTAATTTCGGAATTTTGAGAAAATAGACAGAAAGAGTAAAAACGCCATAATTCTACCATCATTAGCACTAAGGAAAATTGAGGAAGATTGAATTTCCGCATCAAGATGTCTTCCCTACAGAATTGTAAGTTCTAAACTAATGATTTATTTATTTTATATGAATTACAAGATCATAAATTCTAACATTTGGTATCAGTTGTCGGGTTAGTAATTTCATATAAAATAACTGATTTATTTTCCGTATTTAATGGAATTTAATGAGCATTTTTCCATATAATTTAGGACTGAATTATTAGTTTAATTTAATTTTCAATAAGATGCTGTGTGCACAGTGGAGATGGGGATCATTATACCCATTATTTATTTGCTCCATTTGAAATCTTTATGCGCGCACAACTCAAGTACTGGCAGAAAGAGAAGAGATTTGTTCTCTTATTCACGTGTTTAAACTTGGATTGGATACAAAAGTTAAGTTCAACCATATGGTACAACCTAAATCTAAAACTTTAATTGCTACACTCATGTCCGAACTCACTGAAAATTTCAGAAATTTTATTACACGGCACATGGTTAGTAAGGACCAAATCCTATACTTGTAGATTGTAGCAAATCTCATCATTAGTTTTCTTTCCTCTTTCCTATCCGCGTCGTTTCCCTCTTATCTTTCCTATCCGCGTCGTTTCCCTCTTATTGTCTCCTCAATTTAAATTAGGAAATATAATTTTTAACAATCATGTCTAGGATTTGGTCCCACTTAGGAACGTTACCATTGATGTTAATGTCTATCCAATAAGATTAGAGTAATTGAATGAAATATTTAATTATTTCAATCACGTTACCTTATTTAAGTAACGTAATCATTTATTAATTTATAAACCGTATATTAAAGTTATATGGTTTTTATATTATATATAATATGTAACCCAACGGAACTAAGTTATATAAAATTTACTTTTAATATTTGGTTGTTATCAATTTTACCAACTTTAATTGTGACTGCCATTTTATTAAAAGGAATTATGTTTTACATTATGTCTATTGTATTACGATTATGTTTTACATTTAATAAATTATAAATATCAATTTTACCAACTTTAATTGTCAAGTATAATTTATTAAGTGGAATTTCAACTTAGTTCAATTTATTTCTGCCCAACGGTGATATGAATTGATCTTTAATGGATCAACTATTAAACCTGAAATATTAATTGGCGTTTTATTATTTCAGATTAATTAATTATTAGTCCCCTGATTATAGTTGATCTAATTTAATTTTATTATATGATGTCCGTGGATTAGTTAATAGTAATCATTATATTTGTCATGAATTTTCAGCATTGAGCAATCTAAATAGTCAAATCAGTGGAATAGCAACATTGAATGGAACTAATTTTCCAACTTGGAAAGAGCAAATTGAGATTGGTCTTGGTGTTCTTGAAATAGACCAAGCATTACGTATGGATAAACCTGAAAAACCAAAGGATGATGCTGCAGATCAACTCAAAACTGCTTATGAAAATTGGGAGCGTTCTAATCGCATGTCTCTCATGATTATGAAAAGCACCATCTCTTTGGCAATTCGGGGAGGCATTCCTGAAAAGAATGCTGCAGGTGAACTTTTTACTGCTAAGGAATATCTCACTTCTGTTGAGGAACAGTTTAAGAGTACATCTAAGGCTAATGCGAGTGCCCTCATAATGAAAATGCTCACTACCAAGTACAATGGGACTAGCGGTGTACGTGAACATATCATGATGATGAATGATATGGCCGCAAAATTAAATGGCATGGACATGGCAATTTCTGAAGGATTTCTGGTTCATTTCATTATGACTTCTCTTCCTGCTCAGTTTGGTCCTTTCAAGATCAATTACAATACGCAGAAAGAGAAGTGGAAGATGAGCGAATTGATTGCCATGTGTGTTGAAGAAGAAGAAAGGATTAAGATTGAAAAACCTGACTTTGCACATGCTGCCATTGAAAGTCCAAAACCGAAAAAGAACAATGGTAAAGGTAAAGATAAGGGTCAAACATCTGGTGTTAACAAGGCAAATACGTCAAGTACAAAGCGTGGTCTTAAGTGCCGTCACTGCAAGAAACCTGGACATATGAGGAAGGAGTGTACCAAGTTTAGAGCATGGCTTGAAAAGAAGGGTAATGATTTAAATTATATGATTTGTGAATCTCTTTTAATTGATGTTCCCTTAAATACGTGGTGGGTTGACACTGGTGCCTCTGTGCACATTACGAACTCATTGCAGGGATTCCATTCCGTGACGATGCTGGAAAAGGGAAAAAGGAAGCTTAAAGTAGCTAATGGCTTAGAGGCTGAAGTGGAGGCCGTTGGAACTCTTCGTCTGGTTTTGAAGAGTGGCTTTATTCTCTACTTATATGATGTAGTTTATATTCCTAGTGTGATTAGGAATTTAATTTCTGTTTCTAGACTTGATGCTTGTGGTTTTATGTTTCAGTTTGGAAATAATGAGTTGAGACTATATCATAACTCTAAGTTTGTTGGTTCTGGATTGTTATGTGATAATCTATATAAATTATGTTTGGATTCTTCCTTTTCTGATTCTTTATTATCCCTGAATGTTAATTGTGTTGATCATAAACGTGGCACAAAGAGAAATCGCGATGTTGGATATTCTTCCAAGTTATGGCATCGCAGATTGGGTCATATTTCAAGAGATAGAATGCAACGTCTCATTAAAAATGAAATTCTCCCAACATTAGATTTTTCTGATTTTGATAATTGTGTTGAATGCGTTAAGGGAAAATTTGTTAAAGGAAATAAGAAAGGAGCTACTCGAAGTGGGGGACTATTGGAATTAATTCACACCGATATATGTGGTCCTTTTCCCACTTCGAGTTTGAACGGACACAAATCATTCATTACTTTTATTGACGATTATTCTCGCTACGCTTATGTGTACTTAATTTCTGAAAAATCTGAAGCACTAGACAAATTTCAAATCTTTAAGGCTGAAGTTGAAAATCAGCATAATGTTAAAATTAAAGTAGTGCGATCAGATAGAGGCGGTGAGTATTATGGTAGGCACACCGACTTGGGTCAAAGTCCAGGCCCGTTTGCTTTGTTTCTTCAAGAATGTGGTATTGTTCATCAGTTCTCAATGCCGGGAGATCCTCGGCAAAACGGAGTGGCTGAAAGGCGTAATCGTACATTAATGGATATGGTACGAAGTATGATATGTAATACCACTTTACCAGAATTTTTGTGGTCGGAGGCTTTAAAAACAGCCACACATGTTCTCAATCGAGTTCCTAGTAAATCTGTTCCAGCAACACCTTATGAATTGTGGACTGGAAGGAAACCGCAACTAGGATACTTACGTGTGTGGGGCTGTCCTGCTGAAGCAAAAGTCTACAATCCACACATTAAGAAACTAGATCCAAAAACCGTTAGTTGTTCTTTCATAGGCTATCCAGAGAGGTCCAAAGGTTTTAGATTTTATTGTCCATCACATACCACTAGAATAGTTGAGACACGGCATGCAGTATTTTTTGAGAATGGCAACATTAATGAAAAACGAACTATAAACCTCGATGAAGAAGACCGATTTTATGTCCCAACTTCGGTCATTTCGGAGGCTACAAGTTCTGTTTCTCCGTTATCACTAAATAAAGGTACTAATGTTACTTATGTTTCTAACAATGAAGAAGTACCTTTGCTGCCACAAGAGCCTTTGCGCAAGTCGCAAAGAGAACGAAAATCTGCAATACCTAATGATTATGTTGTATACCTTACTGAAGAAGGTGGCGATATAGGTCATGGAGATGATCCTATTTCCTTTAAGGATGCCATGCAGAGTGCTAAGTCATCTCAGTGGCTGGAAGCCATGAACGATGAGATGAACTCAATGCAACAAAATGATGTTTGGGACCTTGTTGAGTTACCAAAAGATGTTAAACCCGTAGGATGTAAATGGGTTTACAAAACTAAAACTGATTCTCATGGTAACATTGAACGATACAAGGCCCGACTAGTTGCTAAAGGTTTTACGCAACAAGAAGGTATACATTATGACAATACTTTTTCTCCTGTCTCAAGGAAAGATTCATTAAGAATTGTTTTAGCTCTTGTAGCTCATTATGATCTAGAGTTGCATCAAATGGATGTTAAAACTGCATTCCTTAATGGTGACTTGCATGAAGAAATTTACATGAAACAACCTGAAGGTTTTGTTGTCAAAGGCAAGGAACATATGGGCTGCCGGTTAAAACGATCAATTTATGGGTTAAAACAAGCTTCAAGGCAGTGGTATCTCAAGTTTGATGAGGTCATAACAGAATTTGGATTTAAAGAAAACACTTTTGATCAATGCATATATCTCAAGGTTAGTGGGAGCAGATTTATTATTCTCGTTTTGTATGTGGATGACATTTTATTAGCGAGCAGTGATTTAGACATGTTGTACGAGACTAAACGTTTTCTTTCAAAGAAATTTGAAATGAAGGATCTTGGTGAAGCCTCTTATGTCATAGGCATTGAAATCCACCGTGATCGGTCTCGTGGGATCTTAGGTTTATCACAAAAGGCATACATTGAGAAAATGCTTAAGCGCTATAAAATGCAAAAATGTTCTCCAAGTGTTGCTCCCATTTTCAAAGGTGACAAATTCAGCAAGTCTCAATGTCCCAAAACTGAATCAGAACATAAGCAGATGGAAAATAATGAGTATGCTTCCGTTGTTGGAAGCTTAATGTATGCTCAAGTTTGCACACGTCCTGATATTGCGTTTATCGTTGGCATGCTAGGCCGATATCAATCCAATCCAGGTTTGGATCATTGGCGAGCTGCTAAGAAAGTTTTACGCTATTTGCAAGGGACTAAAGACTACATGCTTACTTACAGAAAGTCCGATAGCCTTGAGGTCATTGGTTATTCAGATTCGGACTTTGCTGGATGTATAGACACAAGGAAATCCACATCAGGATACATATTCATGCTTGCAGGGGGACCAATTTCATGGAAGAGTGCCAAGCAGTCCTTAGTTGCATCTTCCACTATGCAAGCAGAATTTGTAGCGTGTTTTGAAGCTACTGGTCAAGCAGTTTGGTTGAAGAATTTCATACCTGAACTTCAAGTGATTGAGAGTATTGCAAGACCAATCACGTTATTTTGTGATAACGAGGCTGCTGTTTTCTTTTCGAAAAACAACAAGTCCAGCGGTGCTACTAAGTGGATCGACATCAAGTATCTTGTTGTTAGAAAGAAAGTCAAGGATAATATTATTGTCATACAACACATCAATACAAGAGCTATGTTAGCTGATTCTCTAACTAAAGCACTACCACCTAATCTCTTCAGAGAGCACGTAGCTAGCATGGGTTTGGTTAGTGACTTATGATGTTGTAATGAACAATAGTGTAT
This sequence comes from Rhynchospora tenuis, assembly GCA_027725995.1. Classification (NCBI taxonomy): domain Eukaryota; kingdom Viridiplantae; phylum Streptophyta; class Magnoliopsida; order Poales; family Cyperaceae; genus Rhynchospora; species Rhynchospora tenuis. Next base: position 52,450,225 of record CM050889.1, on the reverse strand, counting down.
TTAATTATGTTATGTATTGAAGCTTCATTTATGTATTGACTTTCTATGTTATAATGTTTGCTTATTTTTATGTTGCGCATTATTGTTATTTATATAAGCAAATATACTTATGAGGATCGAATGAATTTAATTAACCATTTGTTGGAAAGAATACCACATCTATAATTAATAGGGATCAAATAACATTAATAGTTATTTTGATTATATTAGTTTAGTTTGGTGTTTCTAACTGAACAAGGTTTAAGTTTTATTGGCCAATTCTGAATTTGCGTTTCATTATGATATTTTATAGGCCAAGTGGGAGAATGTTATAATTAATTTAATTACAATTTAATTAATTATAAATAATGTGGTCTATATTTAATGTTTAAACCAAATTCATTTAATAAAGGGTGTATTAGTTTTTGATGGAAAAACTAATGGACCATGTTCATTCAAAATTTAATCCCTTCAATTGCCTTAGTGATTAAATACTCTTCCTGTCATTAATTAAGCACCTTTTCACTTAATTTCGGAATTTTGAGAAAATAGACAGAAAGAGTAAAAACGCCATAATTCTACCATCATTAGCACTAAGGAAAATTGAGGAAGATTGAATTTCCGCATCAAGATGTCTTCCCTACAGAATTGTAAGTTCTAAACTAATGATTTATTTATTTTATATGAATTACAAGATCATAAATTCTAACATTTGGTATCAGTTGTCGGGTTAGTAATTTCATATAAAATAACTGATTTATTTTCCGTATTTAATGGAATTTAATGAGCATTTTTCCATATAATTTAGGACTGAATTATTAGTTTAATTTAATTTTCAATAAGATGCTGTGTGCACAGTGGAGATGGGGATCATTATACCCATTATTTATTTGCTCCATTTGAAATCTTTATGCGCGCACAACTCAAGTACTGGCAGAAAGAGAAGAGATTTGTTCTCTTATTCACGTGTTTAAACTTGGATTGGATACAAAAGTTAAGTTCAACCATATGGTACAACCTAAATCTAAAACTTTAATTGCTACACTCATGTCCGAACTCACTGAAAATTTCAGAAATTTTATTACACGGCACATGGTTAGTAAGGACCAAATCCTATACTTGTAGATTGTAGCAAATCTCATCATTAGTTTTCTTTCCTCTTTCCTATCCGCGTCGTTTCCCTCTTATCTTTCCTATCCGCGTCGTTTCCCTCTTATTGTCTCCTCAATTTAAATTAGGAAATATAATTTTTAACAATCATGTCTAGGATTTGGTCCCACTTAGGAACGTTACCATTGATGTTAATGTCTATCCAATAAGATTAGAGTAATTGAATGAAATATTTAATTATTTCAATCACGTTACCTTATTTAAGTAACGTAATCATTTATTAATTTATAAACCGTATATTAAAGTTATATGGTTTTTATATTATATATAATATGTAACCCAACGGAACTAAGTTATATAAAATTTACTTTTAATATTTGGTTGTTATCAATTTTACCAACTTTAATTGTGACTGCCATTTTATTAAAAGGAATTATGTTTTACATTATGTCTATTGTATTACGATTATGTTTTACATTTAATAAATTATAAATATCAATTTTACCAACTTTAATTGTCAAGTATAATTTATTAAGTGGAATTTCAACTTAGTTCAATTTATTTCTGCCCAACGGTGATATGAATTGATCTTTAATGGATCAACTATTAAACCTGAAATATTAATTGGCGTTTTATTATTTCAGATTAATTAATTATTAGTCCCCTGATTATAGTTGATCTAATTTAATTTTATTATATGATGTCCGTGGATTAGTTAATAGTAATCATTATATTTGTCATGAATTTTCAGCATTGAGCAATCTAAATAGTCAAATCAGTGGAATAGCAACATTGAATGGAACTAATTTTCCAACTTGGAAAGAGCAAATTGAGATTGGTCTTGGTGTTCTTGAAATAGACCAAGCATTACGTATGGATAAACCTGAAAAACCAAAGGATGATGCTGCAGATCAACTCAAAACTGCTTATGAAAATTGGGAGCGTTCTAATCGCATGTCTCTCATGATTATGAAAAGCACCATCTCTTTGGCAATTCGGGGAGGCATTCCTGAAAAGAATGCTGCAGGTGAACTTTTTACTGCTAAGGAATATCTCACTTCTGTTGAGGAACAGTTTAAGAGTACATCTAAGGCTAATGCGAGTGCCCTCATAATGAAAATGCTCACTACCAAGTACAATGGGACTAGCGGTGTACGTGAACATATCATGATGATGAATGATATGGCCGCAAAATTAAATGGCATGGACATGGCAATTTCTGAAGGATTTCTGGTTCATTTCATTATGACTTCTCTTCCTGCTCAGTTTGGTCCTTTCAAGATCAATTACAATACGCAGAAAGAGAAGTGGAAGATGAGCGAATTGATTGCCATGTGTGTTGAAGAAGAAGAAAGGATTAAGATTGAAAAACCTGACTTTGCACATGCTGCCATTGAAAGTCCAAAACCGAAAAAGAACAATGGTAAAGGTAAAGATAAGGGTTAAACATCTGGTGTTAACAAGGCAAATACGTCAAGTACAAAGCGTGGTCTTAAGTGCCGTCACTGCAAGAAACCTGGACATATGAGGAAGGAGTGTACCAAGTTTAGAGCATGGCTTGAAAAGAAGGGTAATGATTTAAATTATATGATTTGTGAATCTCTTTTAATTGATGTTCCCTTAAATACGTGGTGGGTTGACACTGGTGCCTCTGTGCACATTACGAACTCATTGCAGGGATTCCATTCCGTGACGATGCTGGAAAAGGGAAAAAGGAAGCTTAAAGTAGCTAATGGCTTAGAGGCTGAAGTGGAGGCCGTTGGAACTCTTCGTCTGGTTTTGAAGAGTGGCTTTATTCTCTACTTATATGATGTAGTTTATATTCCTAGTGTGATTAGGAATTTAATTTCTGTTTCTAGACTTGATGCTTGTGGTTTTATGTTTCAGTTTGGAAATAATGAGTTGAGACTATATCATAACTCTAAGTTTGTTGGTTCTGGATTGTTATGTGATAATCTATATAAATTATGTTTGGATTCTTCCTTTTCTGATTCTTTATTATCCCTGAATGTTAATTGTGTTGATCATAAACGTGGCACAAAGAGAAATCGCGATGTTGGATATTCTTCCAAGTTATGGCATCGCAGATTGGGTCATATTTCAAGAGATAGAATGCAACGTCTCATTAAAAATGAAATTCTCCCAACATTAGATTTTTCTGATTTTGATAATTGTGTTGAATGCGTTAAGGGAAAATTTGTTAAAGGAAATAAGAAAGGAGCTACTCGAAGTGGGGGACTATTGGAATTAATTCACACCGATATATGTGGTCCTTTTCCCACTTCGAGTTTGAACGGACACAAATCATTCATTACTTTTATTGACGATTATTCTCGCTACGCTTATGTGTACTTAATTTCTGAAAAATCTGAAGCACTAGACAAATTTCAAATCTTTAAGGCTGAAGTTGAAAATCAGCATAATGTTAAAATTAAAGTAGTGCGATCAGATAGAGGCGGTGGGTATTATGGTAGGCACACCGACTTGGGTCAAAGTCCAGGCCCGTTTGCTTTGTTTCTTCAAGAATGTGGTATTGTTCATCAGTTCTCAATGCCGGGAGATCCTCGGCAAAACGGAGTGGCTGAAAGGCGTAATCGTACATTAATGGATATGGTACGAAGTATGATATGTAATACCACTTTACCAGAATTTTTGTGGTCGGAGGCTTTAAAAACAGCCACACATGTTCTCAATCGAGTTCCTAGTAAATCTGTTCCAGCAACACCTTATGAATTGTGGACTGGAAGGAAACCGCAACTAGGATACTTACGTGTGTGGGGCTGTCCTGCTGAAGCAAAAGTCTACAATCCACACATTAAGAAACTAGATCCAAAAACCGTTAGTTGTTCTTTCATAGGCTATCCAGAGAGGTCCAAAGGTTTTAGATTTTATTGTCCATCACATACCACTAGAATAGTTGAGACACGGCATGCAGTATTTTTTGAGAATGGCAACATTAATGAAAAACGAACTATAAACCTCGATGAAGAAGACCGATTTTATGTCCCAACTTCGGTCATTTCGGAGGCTACAAGTTCTGTTTCTCCGTTATCACTAAATAAAGGTACTAATGTTACTTATGTTTCTAACAATGAAGAAGTACCTTTGCTGCCACAAGAGCCTTTGCGCAAGTCGCAAAGAGAACGAAAATCTGCAATACCTAATGATTATGTTGTATACCTTACTGAAGAAGGTGGCGATATAGGTCATGGAGATGATCCTATTTCCTTTAAGGATGCCATGCAGAGTGCTAAGTCATCTCAGTGGCTGGAAGCCATGAACGATGAGATGAACTCAATGCAACAAAATGATGTTTGGGACCTTGTTGAGTTACCAAAAGATGTTAAACCCGTAGGATGTAAATGGGTTTACAAAACTAAAACTGATTCTCATGGTAACATTGAACGATACAAGGCCCGACTAGTTGCTAAAGGTTTTACGCAACAAGAAGGTATACATTATGACAATACTTTTTCTCCTGTCTCAAGGAAAGATTCATTAAGAATTGTTTTAGCTCTTGTAGCTCATTATGATCTAGAGTTGCATCAAATGGATGTTAAAACTGCATTCCTTAATGGTGACTTGCATGAAGAAATTTACATGAAACAACCTGAAGGTTTTGTTGTCAAAGGCAAGGAACATATGGGCTGCCGGTTAAAACGATCAATTTATGGGTTAAAACAAGCTTCAAGGCAGTGGTATCTCAAGTTTGATGAGGTCATAACAGAATTTGGATTTAAAGAAAACACTTTTGATCAATGCATATATCTCAAGGTTAGTGGGAGCAGATTTATTATTCTCGTTTTGTATGTGGATGACATTTTATTAGCGAGCAGTGATTTAGACATGTTGTACGAGACTAAACGTTTTCTTTCAAAGAAATTTGAAATGAAGGATCTTGGTGAAGCCTCTTATGTCATAGGCATTGAAATCCACCGTGATCGGTCTCGTGGGATCTTAGGTTTATCACAAAAGGCATACATTGAGAAAATGCTTAAGCGCTATAAAATGCAAAAATGTTCTCCAAGTGTTGCTCCCATTTTCAAAGGTGACAAATTCAGCAAGTCTCAATGTCCCAAAACTGAATCAGAACATAAGCAGATGGAAAATAATGAGTATGCTTCCGTTGTTGGAAGCTTAATGTATGCTCAAGTTTGCACACGTCCTGATATTGCGTTTATCGTTGGCATGCTAGGCCGATATCAATCCAATCCAGGTTTGGATCATTGGCGAGCTGCTAAGAAAGTTTTACGCTATTTGCAAGGGACTAAAGACTACATGCTTACTTACAGAAAGTCCGATAGCCTTGAGGTCATTGGTTATTCAGATTCGGACTTTGCTGGATGTATAGACACAAGGAAATCCACATCAGGATACATATTCATGCTTGCAGGGGGACCAATTTCATGGAAGAGTGCCAAGCAGTCCTTAGTTGCATCTTCCACTATGCAAGCAGAATTTGTAGCGTGTTTTGAAGCTACTGGTCAAGCAGTTTGGTTGAAGAATTTCATACCTGAACTTCAAGTGATTGAGAGTATTGCAAGACCAATCACGTTATTTTGTGATAACGAGGCTGCTGTTTTCTTTTCGAAAAACAACAAGTCCAGCGGTGCTACTAAGTGGATCGACATCAAGTATCTTGTTGTTAGAAAGAAAGTCAAGGATAATATTATTGTCATACAACACATCAATACAAGAGCTATGTTAGCTGATTCTCTAACTAAAGCACTACCACCTAATCTCTTCAGAGAGCACGTAGCTAGCATGGGTTTGGTTAGTGACTTATGATGTTGTAATGAACAATAGTGTATTTAATTATGTTATGTATTGAAGTTTCATTTATGTATTGACTTTCTATGTTATAATGTTTGCTTATTTTTATGTTGCGCATTATTGTTATTTATATAAGCAAATATACTTATGAGGATCGAATGAATTTAATTAACCATTTGTTGGAAAGAATACCACATCTATAATTAATAGGGATCAAATAACATTAATAGTTATTTTGATTATATTAGTTTAGTTTGGTGTTTCTAACTGAACAAGGTTTAAGTTTTATTGGCCAATTCTGAATTTGCGTTTCATTATGATATTTTATAGGCCAAGTGGGAGAATGTTATAATTAATTTAATTACAATTTAATTAATTATAAATAATGTGGTCTATATTTAATGTTTAAACCAAATTCATTTAATAAAGGGTGTATTAGTTTTTGATGGAAAAACTAATGGACCATGTTCATTCAAAATTTAATCCCTTCAATTGCCTTAGTGATTAAATACTCTTCCTGTCATTAATTAAGCACCTTTTCACTTAATTTCGGAATTTTGAGAAAATAGACAGAAAGAGTAAAAACGCCATAATTCTACCATCATTAGCACTAAGGAAAATTGAGGAAGATTGAATTTCCGCATCAAGATGTCTTCCCTACAGAATTGTAAGTTCTAAACTAATGATTTATTTATTTTATATGAATTACAAGATCATAAATTCTAACATTTGGTATCAGTTGTCGGGTTAGTAATTTCATATAAAATAACTGATTTATTTTCCGTATTTAATGGAATTTAATGAGCATTTTTCCATATAATTTAGGACTGAATTATTAGTTTAATTTAATTTTCAATAAGATGCTGTGTGCACAGTGGAGATGGGGATCATTATACCCATTATTTATTTGCTCCATTTGAAATCTTTATGCGCGCACAACTCAAGTACTGGCAGAAAGAGAAGAGATTTGTTCTCTTATTCACGTGTTTAAACTTGGATTGGATACAAAAGTTAAGTTCAACCATATGGTACAACCTAAATCTAAAACTTTAATTGCTACACTCATGTCCGAACTCACTGAAAATTTCAGAAATTTTATTACACGGCACATGGTTAGTAAGGACCAAATCCTATACTTGTAGATTGTAGCAAATCTCATCATTAGTTTTCTTTCCTCTTTCCTATCCGCGTCGTTTCCCTCTTATCTTTCCTATCCGCGTCGTTTCCCTCTTATTGTCTCCTCAATTTAAATTAGGAAATATAATTTTTAACAATCATGTCTAGGATTTGGTCCCACTTAGGAACGTTACCATTGATGTTAATGTCTATCCAATAAGATTAGAGTAATTGAATGAAATATTTAATTATTTCAATCACGTTACCTTATTTAAGTAACGTAATCATTTATTAATTTATAAACCGTATATTAAAGTTATATGGTTTTTATATTATATATAATATGTAACCCAACGGAACTAAGTTATATAAAATTTACTTTTAATATTTGGTTGTTATCAATTTTACCAACTTTAATTGTGACTGCCATTTTATTAAAAGGAATTATGTTTTACATTATGTCTATTGTATTACGATTATGTTTTACATTTAATAAATTATAAATATCAATTTTACCAACTTTAATTGTCAAGTATAATTTATTAAGTGGAATTTCAACTTAGTTCAATTTATTTCTGCCCAACGGTGATATGAATTGATCTTTAATGGATCAACTATTAAACCTGAAATATTAATTGGCGTTTTATTATTTCAGATTAATTAATTATTAGTCCCCTGATTATAGTTGATCTAATTTAATTTTATTATATGATGTCCGTGGATTAGTTAATAGTAATCATTATATTTGTCATGAATTTTCAGCATTGAGCAATCTAAATAGTCAAATCAGTGGAATAGCAACATTGAATGGAACTAATTTTCCAACTTGGAAAGAGCAAATTGAGATTGGTCTTGGTGTTCTTGAAATAGACCAAGCATTACGTATGGATAAACCTGAAAAACCAAAGGATGATGCTGCAGATCAACTCAAAACTGCTTATGAAAATTGGGAGCGTTCTAATCGCATGTCTCTCATGATTATGAAAAGCACCATCTCTTTGGCAATTCGGGGAGGCATTCCTGAAAAGAATGCTGCAGGTGAACTTTTTACTGCTAAGGAATATCTCACTTCTGTTGAGGAACAGTTTAAGAGTACATCTAAGGCTAATGCGAGTGCCCTCATAATGAAAATGCTCACTACCAAGTACAATGGGACTAGCGGTGTACGTGAACATATCATGATGATGAATGATATGGCCGCAAAATTAAATGGCATGGACATGGCAATTTCTGAAGGATTTCTGGTTCATTTCATTATGACTTCTCTTCCTGCTCAGTTTGGTCCTTTCAAGATCAATTACAATACGCAGAAAGAGAAGTGGAAGATGAGCGAATTGATTGCCATGTGTGTTGAAGAAGAAGAAAGGATTAAGATTGAAAAACCTGACTTTGCACATGCTGCCATTGAAAGTCCAAAACCGAAAAAGAACAATGGTAAAGGTAAAGATAAGGGTCAAACATCTGGTGTTAACAAGGCAAATACGTCAAGTACAAAGCGTGGTCTTAAGTGCCGTCACTGCAAGAAACCTGGACATATGAGGAAGGAGTGTACCAAGTTTAGAGCATGGCTTGAAAAGAAGGGTAATGATTTAAATTATATGATTTGTGAATCTCTTTTAATTGATGTTCCCTTAAATACGTGGTGGGTTGACACTGGTGCCTCTGTGCACATTACGAACTCATTGCAGGGATTCCATTCCGTGACGATGCTGGAAAAGGGAAAAAGGAAGCTTAAAGTAGCTAATGGCTTAGAGGCTGAAGTGGAGGCCGTTGGAACTCTTCGTCTGGTTTTGAAGAGTGGCTTTATTCTCTACTTATATGATGTAGTTTATATTCCTAGTGTGATTAGGAATTTAATTTCTGTTTCTAGACTTGATGCTTGTGGTTTTATGTTTCAGTTTGGAAATAATGAGTTGAGACTATATCATAACTCTAAGTTTGTTGGTTCTGGATTGTTATGTGATAATCTATATAAATTATGTTTGGATTCTTCCTTTTCTGATTCTTTATTATCCCTGAATGTTAATTGTGTTGATCATAAACGTGGCACAAAGAGAAATCGCGATGTTGGATATTCTTCCAAGTTATGGCATCGCAGATTGGGTCATATTTCAAGAGATAGAATGCAACGTCTCATTAAAAATGAAATTCTCCCAACATTAGATTTTTCTGATTTTGATAATTGTGTTGAATGCGTTAAGGGAAAATTTGTTAAAGGAAATAAGAAAGGAGCTACTCGAAGTGGGGGACTATTGGAATTAATTCACACCGATATATGTGGTCCTTTTCCCACTTCGAGTTTGAACGGACACAAATCATTCATTACTTTTATTGACGATTATTCTCGCTACGCTTATGTGTACTTAATTTCTGAAAAATCTGAAGCACTAGACAAATTTCAAATCTTTAAGGCTGAAGTTGAAAATCAGCATAATGTTAAAATTAAAGTAGTGCGATCAGATAGAGGCGGTGAGTATTATGGTAGGCACACCGACTTGGGTCAAAGTCCAGGCCCGTTTGCTTTGTTTCTTCAAGAATGTGGTATTGTTCATCAGTTCTCAATGCCGGGAGATCCTCGGCAAAACGGAGTGGCTGAAAGGCGTAATCGTACATTAATGGATATGGTACGAAGTATGATATGTAATACCACTTTACCAGAATTTTTGTGGTCGGAGGCTTTAAAAACAGCCACACATGTTCTCAATCGAGTTCCTAGTAAATCTGTTCCAGCAACACCTTATGAATTGTGGACTGGAAGGAAACCGCAACTAGGATACTTACGTGTGTGGGGCTGTCCTGCTGAAGCAAAAGTCTACAATCCACACATTAAGAAACTAGATCCAAAAACCGTTAGTTGTTCTTTCATAGGCTATCCAGAGAGGTCCAAAGGTTTTAGATTTTATTGTCCATCACATACCACTAGAATAGTTGAGACACGGCATGCAGTATTTTTTGAGAATGGCAACATTAATGAAAAACGAACTATAAACCTCGATGAAGAAGACCGATTTTATGTCCCAACTTCGGTCATTTCGGAGGCTACAAGTTCTGTTTCTCCGTTATCACTAAATAAAGGTACTAATGTTACTTATGTTTCTAACAATGAAGAAGTACCTTTGCTGCCACAAGAGCCTTTGCGCAAGTCGCAAAGAGAACGAAAATCTGCAATACCTAATGATTATGTTGTATACCTTACTGAAGAAGGTGGCGATATAGGTCATGGAGATGATCCTATTTCCTTTAAGGATGCCATGCAGAGTGCTAAGTCATCTCAGTGGCTGGAAGCCATGAACGATGAGATGAACTCAATGCAACAAAATGATGTTTGGGACCTTGTTGAGTTACCAAAAGATGTTAAACCCGTAGGATGTAAATGGGTTTACAAAACTAAAACTGATTCTCATGGTAACATTGAACGATACAAGGCCCGACTAGTTGCTAAAGGTTTTACGCAACAAGAAGGTATACATTATGACAATACTTTTTCTCCTGTCTCAAGGAAAGATTCATTAAGAATTGTTTTAGCTCTTGTAGCTCATTATGATCTAGAGTTGCATCAAATGGATGTTAAAACTGCATTCCTTAATGGTGACTTGCATGAAGAAATTTACATGAAACAACCTGAAGGTTTTGTTGTCAAAGGCAAGGAACATATGGGCTGCCGGTTAAAACGATCAATTTATGGGTTAAAACAAGCTTCAAGGCAGTGGTATCTCAAGTTTGATGAGGTCATAACAGAATTTGGATTTAAAGAAAACACTTTTGATCAATGCATATATCTCAAGGTTAGTGGGAGCAGATTTATTATTCTCGTTTTGTATGTGGATGACATTTTATTAGCGAGCAGTGATTTAGACATGTTGTACGAGACTAAACGTTTTCTTTCAAAGAAATTTGAAATGAAGGATCTTGGTGAAGCCTCTTATGTCATAGGCATTGAAATCCACCGTGATCGGTCTCGTGGGATCTTAGGTTTATCACAAAAGGCATACATTGAGAAAATGCTTAAGCGCTATAAAATGCAAAAATGTTCTCCAAGTGTTGCTCCCATTTTCAAAGGTGACAAATTCAGCAAGTCTCAATGTCCCAAAACTGAATCAGAACATAAGCAGATGGAAAATAATGAGTATGCTTCCGTTGTTGGAAGCTTAATGTATGCTCAAGTTTGCACACGTCCTGATATTGCGTTTATCGTTGGCATGCTAGGCCGATATCAATCCAATCCAGGTTTGGATCATTGGCGAGCTGCTAAGAAAGTTTTACGCTATTTGCAAGGGACTAAAGACTACATGCTTACTTACAGAAAGTCCGATAGCCTTGAGGTCATTGGTTATTCAGATTCGGACTTTGCTGGATGTATAGACACAAGGAAATCCACATCAGGATACATATTCATGCTTGCAGGGGGACCAATTTCATGGAAGAGTGCCAAGCAGTCCTTAGTTGCATCTTCCACTATGCAAGCAGAATTTGTAGCGTGTTTTGAAGCTACTGGTCAAGCAGTTTGGTTGAAGAATTTCATACCTGAACTTCAAGTGATTGAGAGTATTGCAAGACCAATCACGTTATTTTGTGATAACGAGGCTGCTGTTTTCTTTTCGAAAAACAACAAGTCCAGCGGTGCTACTAAGTGGATCGACATCAAGTATCTTGTTGTTAGAAAGAAAGTCAAGGATAATATTATTGTCATACAACACATCAATACAAGAGCTATGTTAGCTGATTCTCTAACTAAAGCACTACCACCTAATCTCTTCAGAGAGCACGTAGCTAGCATGGGTTTGGTTAGTGACTTATGATGTTGTAATGAACAATAGTGTATTTAATTATGTTATGTATTGAAGCTTCATTTATGTATTGACTTTCTATGTTATAATGTTTGCTTATTTTTATGTTGCGCATTATTGTTATTTATATAAGCAAATATACTTATGAGGATCGAATGAATTTAATTAACCATTTGTTGGAAAGAATACCACATCTATAATTAATAGGGATCAAATAACATTAATAGTTATTTTGATTATATTAGTTTAGTTTGGTGTTTCTAACTGAACAAGGTTTAAGTTTTATTGGCCAATTCTGAATTTGCGTTTCATTATGATATTTTATAGGCCAAGTGGGAGAATGTTATAATTAATTTAATTACAATTTAATTAATTATAAATAATGTGGTCTATATTTAATGTTTAAACCAAATTCATTTAATAAAGGGTGTATTAGTTTTTGATGGAAAAACTAATGGACCATGTTCATTCAAAATTTAATCCCTTCAATTGCCTTAGTGATTAAATACTCTTCCTGTCATTAATTAAGCACCTTTTCACTTAATTTCGGAATTTTGAGAAAATAGACAGAAAGAGTAAAAACGCCATAATTCTACCATCATTAGCACTAAGGAAAATTGAGGAAGATTGAATTTCCGCATCAAGATGTCTTCCCTACAGAATTGTAAGTTCTAAACTAATGATTTATTTATTTTATATGAATTACAAGATCATAAATTCTAACATTTGGTATCAGTTGTCGGGTTAGTAATTTCATATAAAATAACTGATTTATTTTCCGTATTTAATGGAATTTAATGAGCATTTTTCCATATAATTTAGGACTGAATTATTAGTTTAATTTAATTTTCAATAAGATGCTGTGTGCACAGTGGAGATGGGGATCATTATACCCATTATTTATTTGCTCCATTTGAAATCTTTATGCGCGCACAACTCAAGTACTGGCAGAAAGAGAAGAGATTTGTTCTCTTATTCACGTGTTTAAACTTGGATTGGATACAAAAGTTAAGTTCAACCATATGGTACAACCTAAATCTAAAACTTTAATTGCTACACTCATGTCCGAACTCACTGAAAATTTCAGAAATTTTATTACACGGCACATGGTTAGTAAGGACCAAATCCTATACTTGTAGATTGTAGCAAATCTCATCATTAGTTTTCTTTCCTCTTTCCTATCCGCGTCGTTTCCCTCTTATCTTTCCTATCCGCGTCGTTTCCCTCTTATTGTCTCCTCAATTTAAATTAGGAAATATAATTTTTAACAATCATGTCTAGGATTTGGTCCCACTTAGGAACGTTACCATTGATGTTAATGTCTATCCAATAAGATTAGAGTAATTGAATGAAATATTTAATTATTTCAATCACGTTACCTTATTTAAGTAACGTAATCATTTATTAATTTATAAACCGTATATTAAAGTTATATGGTTTTTATATTATATATAATATGTAACCCAACGGAACTAAGTTATATAAAATTTACTTTTAATATTTGGTTGTTATCAATTTTACCAACTTTAATTGTGACTGCCATTTTATTAAAAGGAATTATGTTTTACATTATGTCTATTGTATTACGATTATGTTTTACATTTAATAAATTATAAATATCAATTTTACCAACTTTAATTGTCAAGTATAATTTATTAAGTGGAATTTCAACTTAGTTCAATTTATTTCTGCCCAACGGTGATATGAATTGATCTTTAATGGATCAACTATTAAACCTGAAATATTAATTGGCGTTTTATTATTTCAGATTAATTAATTATTAGTCCCCTGATTATAGTTGATCTAATTTAATTTTATTATATGATGTCCGTGGATTAGTTAATAGTAATCATTATATTTGTCATGAATTTTCAGCATTGAGCAATCTAAATAGTCAAATCAGTGGAATAGCAACATTGAATGGAACTAATTTTCCAACTTGGAAAGAGCAAATTGAGATTGGTCTTGGTGTTCTTGAAATAGACCAAGCATTACGTATGGATAAACCTGAAAAACCAAAGGATGATGCTGCAGATCAACTCAAAACTGCTTATGAAAATTGGGAGCGTTCTAATCGCATGTCTCTCATGATTATGAAAAGCACCATCTCTTTGGCAATTCGGGGAGGCATTCCTGAAAAGAATGCTGCAGGTGAACTTTTTACTGCTAAGGAATATCTCACTTCTGTTGAGGAACAGTTTAAGAGTACATCTAAGGCTAATGCGAGTGCCCTCATAATGAAAATGCTCACTACCAAGTACAATGGGACTAGCGGTGTACGTGAACATATCATGATGATGAATGATATGGCCGCAAAATTAAATGGCATGGACATGGCAATTTCTGAAGGATTTCTGGTTCATTTCATTATGACTTCTCTTCCTGCTCAGTTTGGTCCTTTCAAGATCAATTACAATACGCAGAAAGAGAAGTGGAAGATGAGCGAATTGATTGCCATGTGTGTTGAAGAAGAAGAAAGGATTAAGATTGAAAAACCTGACTTTGCACATGCTGCCATTGAAAGTCCAAAACCGAAAAAGAACAATGGTAAAGGTAAAGATAAGGGTTAAACATCTGGTGTTAACAAGGCAAATACGTCAAGTACAAAGCGTGGTCTTAAGTGCCGTCACTGCAAGAAACCTGGACATATGAGGAAGGAGTGTACCAAGTTTAGAGCATGGCTTGAAAAGAAGGGTAATGATTTAAATTATATGATTTGTGAATCTCTTTTAATTGATGTTCCCTTAAATACGTGGTGGGTTGACACTGGTGCCTCTGTGCACATTACGAACTCATTGCAGGGATTCCATTCCGTGACGATGCTGGAAAAGGGAAAAAGGAAGCTTAAAGTAGCTAATGGCTTAGAGGCTGAAGTGGAGGCCGTTGGAACTCTTCGTCTGGTTTTGAAGAGTGGCTTTATTCTCTACTTATATGATGTAGTTTATATTCCTAGTGTGATTAGGAATTTAATTTCTGTTTCTAGACTTGATGCTTGTGGTTTTATGTTTCAGTTTGGAAATAATGAGTTGAGACTATATCATAACTCTAAGTTTGTTGGTTCTGGATTGTTATGTGATAATCTATATAAATTATGTTTGGATTCTTCCTTTTCTGATTCTTTATTATCCCTGAATGTTAATTGTGTTGATCATAAACGTGGCACAAAGAGAAATCGCGATGTTGGATATTCTTCCAAGTTATGGCATCGCAGATTGGGTCATATTTCAAGAGATAGAATGCAACGTCTCATTAAAAATGAAATTCTCCCAACATTAGATTTTTCTGATTTTGATAATTGTGTTGAATGCGTTAAGGGAAAATTTGTTAAAGGAAATAAGAAAGGAGCTACTCGAAGTGGGGGACTATTGGAATTAATTCACACCGATATATGTGGTCCTTTTCCCACTTCGAGTTTGAACGGACACAAATCATTCATTACTTTTATTGACGATTATTCTCGCTACGCTTATGTGTACTTAATTTCTGAAAAATCTGAAGCACTAGACAAATTTCAAATCTTTAAGGCTGAAGTTGAAAATCAGCATAATGTTAAAATTAAAGTAGTGCGATCAGATAGAGGCGGTGGGTATTATGGTAGGCACACCGACTTGGGTCAAAGTCCAGGCCCGTTTGCTTTGTTTCTTCAAGAATGTGGTATTGTTCATCAGTTCTCAATGCCGGGAGATCCTCGGCAAAACGGAGTGGCTGAAAGGCGTAATCGTACATTAATGGATATGGTACGAAGTATGATATGTAATACCACTTTACCAGAATTTTTGTGGTCGGAGGCTTTAAAAACAGCCACACATGTTCTCAATCGAGTTCCTAGTAAATCTGTTCCAGCAACACCTTATGAATTGTGGACTGGAAGGAAACCGCAACTAGGATACTTACGTGTGTGGGGCTGTCCTGCTGAAGCAAAAGTCTACAATCCACACATTAAGAAACTAGATCCAAAAACCGTTAGTTGTTCTTTCATAGGCTATCCAGAGAGGTCCAAAGGTTTTAGATTTTATTGTCCATCACATACCACTAGAATAGTTGAGACACGGCATGCAGTATTTTTTGAGAATGGCAACATTAATGAAAAACGAACTATAAACCTCGATGAAGAAGACCGATTTTATGTCCCAACTTCGGTCATTTCGGAGGCTACAAGTTCTGTTTCTCCGTTATCACTAAATAAAGGTACTAATGTTACTTATGTTTCTAACAATGAAGAAGTACCTTTGCTGCCACAAGAGCCTTTGCGCAAGTCGCAAAGAGAACGAAAATCTGCAATACCTAATGATTATGTTGTATACCTTACTGAAGAAGGTGGCGATATAGGTCATGGAGATGATCCTATTTCCTTTAAGGATGCCATGCAGAGTGCTAAGTCATCTCAGTGGCTGGAAGCCATGAACGATGAGATGAACTCAATGCAACAAAATGATGTTTGGGACCTTGTTGAGTTACCAAAAGATGTTAAACCCGTAGGATGTAAATGGGTTTACAAAACTAAAACTGATTCTCATGGTAACATTGAACGATACAAGGCCCGACTAGTTGCTAAAGGTTTTACGCAACAAGAAGGTATACATTATGACAATACTTTTTCTCCTGTCTCAAGGAAAGATTCATTAAGAATTGTTTTAGCTCTTGTAGCTCATTATGATCTAGAGTTGCATCAAATGGATGTTAAAACTGCATTCCTTAATGGTGACTTGCATGAAGAAATTTACATGAAACAACCTGAAGGTTTTGTTGTCAAAGGCAAGGAACATATGGGCTGCCGGTTAAAACGATCAATTTATGGGTTAAAACAAGCTTCAAGGCAGTGGTATCTCAAGTTTGATGAGGTCATAACAGAATTTGGATTTAAAGAAAACACTTTTGATCAATGCATATATCTCAAGGTTAGTGGGAGCAGATTTATTATTCTCGTTTTGTATGTGGATGACATTTTATTAGCGAGCAGTGATTTAGACATGTTGTACGAGACTAAACGTTTTCTTTCAAAGAAATTTGAAATGAAGGATCTTGGTGAAGCCTCTTATGTCATAGGCATTGAAATCCACCGTGATCGGTCTCGTGGGATCTTAGGTTTATCACAAAAGGCATACATTGAGAAAATGCTTAAGCGCTATAAAATGCAAAAATGTTCTCCAAGTGTTGCTCCCATTTTCAAAGGTGACAAATTCAGCAAGTCTCAATGTCCCAAAACTGAATCAGAACATAAGCAGATGGAAAATAATGAGTATGCTTCCGTTGTTGGAAGCTTAATGTATGCTCAAGTTTGCACACGTCCTGATATTGCGTTTATCGTTGGCATGCTAGGCCGATATCAATCCAATCCAGGTTTGGATCATTGGCGAGCTGCTAAGAAAGTTTTACGCTATTTGCAAGGGACTAAAGACTACATGCTTACTTACAGAAAGTCCGATAGCCTTGAGGTCATTGGTTATTCAGATTCGGACTTTGCTGGATGTATAGACACAAGGAAATCCACATCAGGATACATATTCATGCTTGCAGGGGGACCAATTTCATGGAAGAGTGCCAAGCAGTCCTTAGTTGCATCTTCCACTATGCAAGCAGAATTTGTAGCGTGTTTTGAAGCTACTGGTCAAGCAGTTTGGTTGAAGAATTTCATACCTGAACTTCAAGTGATTGAGAGTATTGCAAGACCAATCACGTTATTTTGTGATAACGAGGCTGCTGTTTTCTTTTCGAAAAACAACAAGTCCAGCGGTGCTACTAAGTGGATCGACATCAAGTATCTTGTTGTTAGAAAGAAAGTCAAGGATAATATTATTGTCATACAACACATCAATACAAGAGCTATGTTAGCTGATTCTCTAACTAAAGCACTACCACCTAATCTCTTCAGAGAGCACGTAGCTAGCATGGGTTTGGTTAGTGACTTATGATGTTGTAATGAACAATAGTGTATTTAATTATGTTATGTATTGAAGCTTCATTTATGTATTGACTTTCTATGTTATAATGTTTGCTTATTTTTATGTTGCGCATTATTGTTATTTATATAAGCAAATATACTTATGAGGATCGAATGAATTTAATTAACCATTTGTTGGAAAGAATACCACATCTATAATTAATAGGGATCAAATAACATTAATAGTTATTTTGATTATATTAGTTTAGTTTGGTGTTTCTAACTGAACAAGGTTTAAGTTTTATTGGCCAATTCTGAATTTGCGTTTCATTATGATATTTTATAGGCCAAGTGGGAGAATGTTATAATTAATTTAATTACAATTTAATTAATTATAAATAATGTGGTCTATATTTAATGTTTAAACCAAATTCATTTAATAAAGGGTGTATTAGTTTTTGATGGAAAAACTAATGGACCATGTTCATTCAAAATTTAATCCCTTCAATTGCCTTAGTGATTAAATACTCTTCCTGTCATTAATTAAGCACCTTTTCACTTAATTTCGGAATTTTGAGAAAATAGACAGAAAGAGTAAAAACGCCATAATTCTACCATCATTAGCACTAAGGAAAATTGAGGAAGATTGAATTTCCGCATCAAGATGTCTTCCCTACAGAATTGTAAGTTCTAAACTAATGATTTATTTATTTTATATGAATTACAAGATCATAAATTCTAACAGATACATCTCAAAGTAGTGGTTGCAATGATGCAATCCATACGCCAGTTAACTGGATCCTCTCCATCAAAGAAAGGAAATTCAATCTTGGGCAAGGGATTAAAGTGGTTATGAGCATGTTTAGGTCTGATATTCTCCATTACCCACGCATACTCATTTAAATCCATGTAACTCCATGCCTCATCCCTTCTAGCTCTCTCATTCTCATCAATTACTATTATTTTAGCTCTTACATCGGCTGCTTTATCATTCTTCTCTCTCAATTCAGGATGAGTGCTGCTTCCCCCAATCTCAAAATTGCTACCTCTATCAGCTTGCATTTTAAGATATTTCTCTAATAGCATTGTTAGAGAAGCTATTTTATCCTCCATACCTCGCCTAGCGTGCTTGACCTGATTAGTAACAACAGCTGCTAGTCTTTCCTCCATCCTCTTCGCATTGTCATCAGATCGCTTCATGTGATCATCATGCCTCTTATTCACTTCACGTACTTCCTCAAATAATTCCTTACATCTGATTCGAGCTGCGTACTTTTCTCGCACAGATCATCCATGCTACAGTGTCTCGTGTTTCTTGAGGTGTTTGTCATGAATTGAACATTCACTCCGCCACGATAAGTGGCCTGATACCGCTTGTGCACTCAATTCGTGAATCTTGGAATTGAGTTCTAAGATCATCACAAAAAATACTTCAATCTTTTTTCAATCATTTTCAGCCGTAAGTCTTGCAACCTGCTGATTAAAGATCTATCTACTTTTACTCTTAGTTTGTGATCAGAATAGTTCTATTTTTCAACTTACGAGATCCCATTTCTTAGTAGCAGACTTCTTATTATTATTATTATTTTTTATAAATCCATCAGAAATATCTTGATTCTTGAGTATTATTTGAATCCATTAACAAAGATATTTGGAATACTTAATAGCAACAAGTGCAATTTGCATAAAAGGTACTGAACTGCTGCTTGGTACCAGTACCGACCTCAATGAGCACCAACAAGACCATCAAATAGGATGTTCATTCGAATTAAGTACTTCAACTATAGTCTAATCAGAAAAAAAGAAATAACTTTCACATAAAATGAACAGCAAAGAGAAACTAAAACTGAGAGTTCAGAACATTTTTTTAAAAGAGTGCACAATTGTTTTTCAATCCCTGAACCCCCCCCCCCCCCCCCCCCCCCCCCCCCCCCAAGTGTATTTACATAATTGCACTTGAACTATCAACTCGTTTTTCCTTTATTTTTCCTCTTGAAGGTAGAAATGAAAAAGAATAATACTTCAACCAACACTACCCATTTCACCTTTTGACAGCATCTCTTTACCCTCTTCTTTTTTTTTTTCCTCTTTTTTTTAAAGGCTTTTTACCCCAAGGACCAGAGACTATTTACAGGCATGTGGTCTCATCATGTTTCTGTTTTCCTTGTCGAATGCAAAAGACCCCAAGATGCACCATAACTTATCGTCAGCTGAAACTCCTTTAGGAAGAAAAGGTACTTCCTTTGCAGCATACAACCCTCCAGAACCTCCCAAAAGTTGAAAATAAGGCATTTTCTAACTCTATGATTCGTAAATAAACATTATTTTCTTCTATCTGGGGACCTACCCCAATGCTTGATTCCTTTTTTATCGAGTTTGAAAGGGCTGGTCCAGCTTTTACGACGTTTTGGTGTTTCAGGGAAGACGCCTGCTGCAAGAGCCTGTTGGAACCACATCTCAAACTCATCATCATCAATGATCCTCTCAGCATCCAATCCCCAAGGGTATCGAGATGATCCTGAGCGGTGGCTGTGCGTCCTTTCAGGGCCAACCATGTTAACCATGAAGCTTGGCCCATGCGTGTTCGGCCTGCACTCCATTCCCTGCCATAGCATCAACACAGATATTATTTCATGATAGGTGGTCTAGTTTCAGACAACTAGCACATTTGAGATTAAGATGGAACCACAAACATCTATTGATTGTATTACTGTGTCAGGTTTTGTGATGTGAAAAATATCATGTTGATCAAGTTTAAAGTACAGATGATTAAAATATTAGACTTGCAGCAACATGTTATTGATGTTTATCTGAACAATGCGAGTTTATAAACAACATAAGTAGAATATGAAGCTTATCAAATAGTAAATGAAGATAATGACTTCATCATTTGAAAGCACAATGTAAAAAAAATAAAAAAATAAGTAAAATTATGTGCATCTAAGTGCAATGTAATTTGAGGTATTCAGCCAAGATCGGACAACATGGGACCTGCTTCTGCAATAATAGAAGCTAACTATTGAGAACAATAAAAGTGTACCTGACAAATGGCCCATTCAGACACATCAAATATCTTACTTTCAGCACAAACAAATGCACGTGGAATGTCCACCTGGAAACAATCAAAGAGGGGAAAAAAGTTCAGAACCAAATGACCGATAACAACGGAAAAATAAAGGAAAACAAATCATAGCCTTTTTGGTTTTCTTCCTTTATAACTCTGCAACTCTACATAACACTTCACAGGAAATTAAAGTAATAGAATGACCTTACACACATTAACTCACAATGCCAGGTATAGATGTATTAAGGTAAGCAGTATATATGACGCCAATTTCTCACAAAGTTCATGTGACAAATTTAGTGTCAATAATCTTCAAACAAAACTCAATTTTGTAGTTAGTCAGCCCTCCAGCCCATTTTGATTCAATTACCATTAGTTCTGCAACTACCCTTTGATTCAAGATCACAACCAACTTAAAATCAAATAATTGTTTACTACAATTTATAGACCAAGCCAGCCCAAAATAATAGAACAAAAAAAATATAAAAAAGGGTTTGCAGCCACCAAGCCATTGATCTAATCCAAAGCAATAGCAAAATGCGCATAACAAAACAAGACATGCATACAAGGACAAGGACAAGTATACAATCACCAAATAAACAAATTACCTTCATCGAAGAAAAGAGTGGTGAAGACCCATTTTCAACCCATCCATCTCCATCCCTTGCTTGATGGTATTGGCAACAATTCTGGATGTAACAAGTAATTTATTTAAATATTTAGTCAATGAAAATGCTTAAATAAAATGATACTCCAATGAATTAAACAATGAGCTAATAATGACCCAAAAATAAATCACCACAGAACCTCCAATTGTTGTCAAAAAAAATTAACCAAAAAATAAAGAGGGCATATAATTCATACAAAAACATTATACACCTGAAAAAAAAAATACTAGACAGCTGATAAATTAATAAGGCCCCTCTGCCCCACCAACAATAGATCAAAGGTAAATAAAAGAAAAGAAAAGATGAGTTATTTATGCAACACATGAATTACAATAAGAGCATCTGACCTGACACCATCTAGCCCGGGATTTGCTTCTTTTGGTGCAAATCCACAGATGAAAATTGCCACACTTTGTGCATTCTATTCTCCTTGACTCCTCTGATATGAACTCCACTCCACTCTGTAATTTATTCCATATCAACAGAAGACATTATGCCTTATCAACCATACCAAAACCCCTATGATACAGAAAAGCCAAGTGCAGGACCAAGATAACTGATCCTAAATTGAACCACAATTGATGCCACTGGTAAAGAAAAATGATCCTAGAAGGTAGCAGATGTACAAAGCTGAAGTACATTGTAGAACACATACCTGCTGAGAAATACCTCGTGATCTCTGAGATGTACTTCTTCTTGATTCCTCCTTTCTTAATTGCTCATCATAATTATATTTCTTTGTGAAATCAGAAAGTACCTGAAGAAGTAAAGGGATAAAATGAATGATATCCATAACAACAGAAGCACTAGGACATATGTCCCAGACAAACTACAATTTATGTGAACACATTTTCTAGTGGATATGTTGTTCCCTGTTAAGCTCCTTATCTATTCTTTGCATTATTTTTTCATAAGGTCAAGAAGAAGTAAAAAGTTGAAGGTAACTTGCCTCATAAGCACATTGAAGCTTTTTGAATGACTCGCACGCTCTTGGATTTCCCATATTCTTGTCAGGATGAACAAGCAGTACCTATACGTGAGGATAAAAATTACAACAATATGTATTTAGTGGAAAAGTCGAAACTCTCAAAGCTAAGTGCAAAAGGTATGCAGATTCCTTAAAATTCAAATTTTTATAAGCACCAGCTAACCTCAGGTTTGCATACACAAACTATATGCAAATAACTCCAGGGAAGCACACAACAGAAATTACATTACCATATTGTACCATTGCACAGGGTATTAGCTGCAAATTTTGACCATTACTAATATATAAGGACACTTTTGTCTAAAGGGCCATTGAATACTAACATCGATCTCTAGTTTTAATGAGCTGGAAAAGGAGATGAGTTTCAGTGAAATTCTGGTTGGACTTCAACAAAAGCAAATAAGAAAGTTAACTCGGAATCAAACTCCTTAGTTTTTCTGCCAAATCAGTGACATTGCTAACCTCGATTTCATTATGTGGACTGTTTTACAAGTTACTCACAAAAGTTGAGCATCTTTTGCACATTCAATAAACAAATAGTACTATTTATATATAGAAAATATGAGATAAATTCTAAAAAAGAATTTACTATACCTTTTTGTGGTACTCCTTTTTTAAGATCTTGGGATCAACAGTACGACTTCTTGGTACACCAAGCACCTCATAATGGTTTGATCCCTTCATGATCCGTTCAATCTCAGCCATTGATGCCTCATCACTCTTAACAGCCCTACTAGACGAAGCAACCGAAGAAGAAGAAGAAGAGAATGAAGGAGAAACTTTCTCAGTACAGAGCACACTAGGTGCTGATGTGGCTCGATATGGATTTGATTCAGATGAGACACATTCAGGTTCACTAGTTGGGGGAGGAGCTGGGGGAGGGGTCGAGTAGTCAAACCCAGACCCACTATGGAAATCCTCCATTACTGGGTCAGATTCATTTTCAGGTATTTTCTCTGAGTGAGGGAAATCTGGAGTGCAATCCTCAGGGGGGTGCAGCAGTTTAGCAAGGAAATCATTAGAGAGAAAAGAAAGGTTAAGGGTGACAAGGACACCCAGCCAACCCACACGGGTTGTTACACTATAGAGGGCATAAGCTGTTAGCATTAGCATCAAAATTCGAGCCTGGTTCAGAGATAGCATGCACCCTGTCATGTCAAATAACAATGTATGTAAACAAAACACCAACTATAAGCCATTGATTTTCCTACAGTTCATACAGCATTCAGTAGTTAAAGATGTATAACTAGTACGGAACCAGACCATTGATTTGTTTTTTACCCTTGTTATTTTCAGGAATAGGTTATATTGACAACAAACTTACTAGACAACCACAACAACAATCAAATGGTTATCAAAATTAAAAAAGTAACATTATAGATATCTTCTTTTGCTTTAGATAGAATGTGCATCAAACAATTTTAATTTTGACTAGTCACCCATCAAGCAATTAAAAAATTAACATTCAGTTTTATCAGGTGCTTGATCTATGGCCAAACAATTCCGAAATTGCGACAAACTTTATACAAAACCTATCTAAACTATAGGCAACTCTACAATTTTATTTTTCTGCTTTAATAACCATTTAGTTGTTTGTCATGGTTGTCAATATATACCTTCCCTTATTTTATTGCTTTACCTTGTATAATGTAGTTTCTCAATTTATTTTTTTCCCTCTGGTTTTGAGCCCTCCATGTAATGGTGTTATGACCAATTATTCTGAAATACTTTAGTTAACACCCAAAAAGCAAAAAGAAAAGAGAAAAAATGAACAGCCCGCACAGTACTATTTCTCTCAGTAAGGAACAAAATAAAAAAATATCAAGCTCCCTCATTTAGTATATTACTCGCATGATAAATTTGCACCCGATGATGGTAACAATTAGGATCCAAATGCAAAACGAAAATGCTTTGGTGATGCTAAACGTAATCCATCTAATAAAATCATAACAAAATATAATAATAGCTTTCACTTATTTGGAACAAAAAAAATATTAAACAATAATTATTATAATAGAGACCTCCAGCTATTAGAAGCATTCCTGAAATCCAGAATTTGCCGTAAATCCACATGATCAATATTCCAAACAGTCCTATGATGAATGCCCCTGGATTGTGCCCTAAGAAATGCATCGAGGCTGCCGCAGCTCCCTGGAAAGTAGCCCGGCAAATTAAGATATAAAAAACTAATTGATAACTATAAGGAAGAGGAGCACAATATGCTAAAATTGACATTATTATTTGCTAATAAACTATTAGTAGCCTGAATGAGGATTTGTAAAATAGTTAGACATGACACCTAGATCAGTCAATCTTCAGATTCAAATAAGAAGCTCATGTTCAGTCCTTATGCAAGCATTAGTTACGTCAATAGTCAACATTCCATAAACATAACACTGTAATAAATTATCTCCTTTTGACCCCAAGCTAAATAAAAACCAGTTATGCAAGCTCCAGAAAGTTAATTAACTAATGCATACATCCAAAAAATAGAAGTTAAAGAAAATAAATATTAACTAACCAGACTTAGATGTGCATAAACTACACTGGCGGTTGTGCTTAGACAGAGGAAACAACTCCAAAGAATAACAAAAAGAGATACAGAGCCCATTCTAACAAGTGACATGGAGCCTCTAACTACACAGTCTCTCCATTGCAGCAAGAGAGAAACAAAGAATCGGGAGAAATGGACACATCCAGTCCAAACAAATGGCCAGTGACGGTCTATGAGAAACCCTAATTTCTCCTTCAAACCACAAGCCACAGCTTGAATTGTCAGGAGAAACTTCTTCTGAGAGTGAAACCACCTCCATCCTTGCTTCAGCAAACCTATATCCCCCATTAGAAACACCTCTGGAGGAATTAATGAAGACCCAATTTCTAAATTGCCGATTTCCTTTAGTGGAATTCACAAAACCCAGCTTTTGCCAAGCGTCCGAGCATTGTAAAGCTTTCAAAATTCAGGTCTTTACCAAGATTCGAGCTAACATATTTGCATAAAAGACCCCCAAAACCCCAAAATATTGAAGCCAAGGACCCAGAAGTCCCCGGATCAATCTCTACAAGTAAGACTGTAATAGCCTTCAATGCCTCCAACCTCCCACTATAACATGCTGAGAACACTAATTCGAGATTTAACTAAAATTCTTCAATTAAGTAAGATCAAAACCTCCCTCTGGCAACCAACCAAACTGAGACTTCGCACTGAAGAGAATCAGATAAAGAAAGTACTAAAGAATAATCCAGGCAGAATCTGAGAACCGTAGCTTTTTATTTATCTGGTGCGATCTTTTTAATTTCTCTTTATTTCCGATGCGGTTTCACCTCCGATTCGTGAGAAAAGATGAGTGTGTGACGGTGGCGGAGGGGTAAAGGAAAAGAGAAAAAGGAAAGTGAGAGATCCAAAGGAGAAGAGAGAGAGAGAGAATGAGAGAAGGAAATCTGAAATCTTTTACTTTATTTTTATTTGAGTAGTTTTTTTTTGGAAGTAAAAACTCTTTGAGCTTGAAGTGGTTGGGAGACGATGAGAGAAGAGAATGGTGTGTACACGAGGAACAAGTTTGGTTCAATGAGAGTTCGGTTATTTGCTTGAGGTACCAAAAATGTTGCCACTCAAATGGTCAGATGAATTTATGGATTCCATTTAGGCTCTGATCGGAACGCTGAAAATAATTGCACGATTTGGAAATGGAATTCGTGCGATTTGAAAAATGTGATCGGACGAGAGGAGAACGGAGGAAAAGAAACGATTTCGTGCGATTCCAGCGGCTACAAATCCCGTATGGAATTCTCGCCCAAAACGTCGAAATTTGGCGAGAATTCGTCGCTCACCGCTTCTCCTTCCTCTTTCTCTCTCTCCTCCGGTGGCTGATCAAATCGCATGAAAATTCCAGCTTCGTTCGCCGATCGACGGAAATGATTTCGACTGAAAAATCTTCTCGTTTCTTTTCCGTCAAAATGAACTCTTTTCTCGTTATTCTCTCTTCCGATTAGAGCATTAGTTGGATAAGTGGGTATCTTCATTTATGAGTTAGTAAGTGAGACTTTATGAGTCAAACATTTATATTCAAATTTTTTATTATTTTTAGTTCGTCTTATATAAGATCAAACAAACAAAAAAAATAATGGTTTATTTAATTTTTAATAAATTTATCAACTTCATATAAGCTAAAAGCATTCAATGAAATTGGTTCGTCACTTACTGAAATTAAACTCATGCTAATTTCGCTCATATTAATGCCTGCATCGTATTAACAAATTAAATAATTAAATTTATTGGAAAGTTTCTGTCAAATTAAATTTTATGAAATTTCCTCGAAGAAAAAAAAAATATGTACGATAAGTTCAATGGAAAGAATATAACATAGAATTTATAAAATATTTCATTCTCAAAAGTATGAGATGTATGAAATGTACGACAACAATTGGGGTTGGATCGTTATTTTATTTTCTTGTAACAGATTGAGTAAGAGAATTTTAATAGGGTGATGAAATATTTTTTTTAATTATTATGGTCGGTTTTTGGGTTTGGTCAACACAAAAAATATCTATTAAGAAAAAAAATTAGACCAAGGACATCTTTATATTAAAAAATAAATATATTCATCAGTAGAAGTTCTCTTATTTTTTAAATACTCAAAACCATGCATAAATAATAAACAACATAATCAATCGAAGTATCTTATGCAGATAAATATATAAAAAATAAGCAAAGTGCACAGAAAATTGTATTGACTAAAAATTATTTTGCATCTTAGATATATCAAAGACATCTCATGTGAATAAAGAAAATTGATTTTGACATATGAATTCACTGGATCAAGTAATCATATGACATACAAGTCCATAGTTTATACAATGAAAAACAAGCAAACTATTCTAAGTAAACTAAATTGAACAACGTTTATAGAAATTCTTTCAAAGGAAAATATTGATTGGACCGTTATTTTTAGACCACACTCATTCAACGAATATAACAATAAAAAAAACACTTTTATAGAATTCATTCCAGATTCGATTATATTCAGGATGTATCAGTTTTTTTTATCAATATAATTCAATATACATTTAACTAAATAACACCGATATACTTTTTTTTCAATCATATTGATCGAATTGGATTAAGCAACCAATTATATACCCTCTAATGAGTAAGAGGCATCATAAAATTGGTGCTGATATTGCTCGGACTTTAATTTCTCCAAACAATGACGCATCAAGTCTCTTATGGGTTCGGAAACATTGGTAACTTTGTTTTCTTCAATGATTTGGGGGGGGGGGGGCAAATTATTTTCGTTGCCTCATGTGGCAATGCAAAGGCAACAAAATATGAATAGCACTAATTTAAAAGAGGTGAAACTAATAAATTATCAAAGCCGTGCAGAAATCTTTATTCAATTTCCAACTAATTACACATTATAACGTATTTCTCTATTTTATTAAGGATAATATTTGTTTCCCATAACTGGTAAGTGGTAACATTTGCACTATATCCCTTGACAGCTCCTGTCAAGTTTTCAAAAAAAAAAAAATATTTGCATTATATCCGTTCATCAGCTCTTCCCGGGATACTGACTTGGTCTTGGCGACTTCAGCACGCAGTCCTATTTTCTCTCTCCTTTTTCTCTCTCGAGACCAAGTTTTTTTGGTTAAATAATTTTAAAAATTAAGTTAAGATTCTGCGACAAAGAATTGTCTTCACAATTTTAACAATATCTTTTCAAATTAAGTCCAAGAAGATAATAGAAAAACATAGAAAATTTCTTACATCTGTAGATTAGTTGTGTACTAAATTTTGTGCTATATGAGTACCATTTGATATTTCATCGAATATCGGTAAAATATGAATCGTTGTATTATTTTTTTTTCCCACACTTTTGATGAACAATAATATTTGCATTGAACTTTATCGTTTTTCATAAATACAGTATACACATAGTAAATGTTCCATTTTAAGTGTCAAATTTAAATTATTAATTATTATCTATGATCTTTAAATTTTCCAAAATAATATAGTATGTTATCAATAAACTATCAACCAAAACATGCATGGAAAATTCCTATATCAAAATTATTAATTTATTTTTGCCTTGTATTGGGTGAAGTCGTTGAACGCCGGCATTTCTGCTTAATTTATAATAGCAATTTAATTTTTTCTCATCTTCCCAAGCAGCTTTATTAACTTGGGTAGAATAAATAAATACCATAAACTTTAAAAGCTCACGCTACTTGCACGTGACATTACGTGGCTGAGGAATGTTATTAGGGATGAAAACGGATCAGATAAGGAGCGGATGTTGGTCTTCCCATATCCGCATCCATATTTTTTTTCGGATACGGATTCGAATACGGATGCGTTCGGATACGGACAGTCATGGATATTGACATCCAAAAGCTATGCGCCATGGATAAAAGCTCAACCTTAAAATTAACTAGCTGCCTAGGAAATTTAAAACTTAAATTGCTTTTCTCATTTTTTTCTGAAAATTAAATTGAAGTTTTGCATTTAAACAGAGTAACAGACAGTCTATGTAACATAACTCTACAACAGGCATTAGATAAACATTCAGCGACCTAACACAGCACACTGATTGTTCGGAGAACTAAAATTTTTTTTTAAGAAAATTTCAAAAATTAATTTAAGAAATTTAGATCGGGCATTTGAAATTTCAATAGTTGAGCCTCAAATCGTATTCGACGTCAAACCTCAAACGTATTTGACTCTGACATTACTCAATGTTTAAACAAAAATAGAAAATAGAAAGGGAAAAAAAGTTGAACTTCCAATATCTCCCAATCTAGGTACTCAATCACATGTACTTTTAATATTCAAATCGTTTTTATATTCTTAATCAATAACAAAATAGACTTCTGATTCGACTTGTCAATCTATATAACAATATTCTTTGTGCAATAGAATAAGTTATCGATCTTTTTAAGCTCTAACTTTTGCAAGGGAATCAATTAAAATTTCCTCTTCCAGTTTTATCTTTTATATATTGTGGACGGAATGTCAATTTTGTAAGAAAACTACTTACTATCTCTATTTCTTATAAATGCAACATGTACCGTTTGATCAATTTGATCTATGATTGGATATCAATTGCTAGATGAAGAAATAATATGTTTCGATTTTCTGTTTTATAAAAAAATAAATTGAACAACATATCTACATGTATCGTTGGTAGATTGATCAACATATTTCTATTATCTAATATTATTTTGTTTCTTTATTTATCCATATATAAGAGCATTTTATATTATAGTTGGAAATAATAAAAACCAATATCTTTAGCGATAGGTACCACTATTTACGATAGTTTGATTTTCAAACCTCGCCGCGATGGAAGATAATCGTTGGCTGAAATTTTGCTTTCAAGAAGAATTTTTGCTACATATATATCAGCATATGTATGTCGAACTTTATAATTTTCATAAAAGGAAAAAAAAAAAATCAAAGTTATGCATTATCAGCGACATACTTAGCAAAGAGTTTGAGAATTTATTTTTAGAATATTGACGGTGACACCCACATTTATAGTGAGAACTCAGGTCCAAATGTAGTATAAACAGTAGTGAAAATTTTACTAAATTGTCTTGTGAAAAAAAAAAAAAGGAGGAAATCCCAGAAGTCATTACACCAGAGGGGAAATAGTGAGAGAAACTGACAGAGTGGGAAGTTTGTAAGAAAGATCATTTACCTGACATGAATGCGAGGTGCCTATCTTCGAAATTACCTCTGATAAGCAAAAAATGTTTATCTAATAATATCTTCGAAATAGTTGTTTAAATGATATGTATAACTCATATAAAATAAAGGCAAAATCGGATATAAATCCCTCTAATCTTCTTTAACCGAAAATAAACCCCGCAATCTTCATAATCGGATATAAACCCCTCTAATTTTGTTTTGTTTGGATATAAACCCTTTCCAGCATTTTTAATCATAAATTAAATCAAAATCATATAAACTTTACCATTATGACTCAAATACCCTTATATACCCCTACATTGCTCTTCATCCTATGCGGGATGTAGGGGTGGCAAAAAAACTCGTGACTCGCTCAAGGTCGATTCGACTTTTATTCGAAATTGGCTCGATTCGTTGGGCTCGAATTTAATTCGGCTAGCTCGAATTTAACTCGAAATTAGCTCGATATACAATTTTATTAACTAATTTATGATATTTAGTACCTAATTTGATATATAATATATTTATTTCTTACATATGAATACTTATTGTCTTTAAATTCTTATTATAAAATGAATAAAACTTGAGTTTATAATTAAAAGTACAATAAAAACTAGTAAATATTAACTAATTTGTCTATTACTTGCTTAAAATATATATATATATAATACTAAAAATTCAGCTCGACAGCTCGTTAAGAAACTCGAGGCTAGCTCAATTTGATTCGATAAAACTCGAATTAATTTCAAATCAAGCTTGAGCTAAGGTCAGCTCGCTCGAACTCGATTCGTTGCCAGCCCTAGCGGGACGATTCTTCTTCCCTGTTGTCCTCTAGTGGTATTTGGTTATAACTCAATTTCAATTGCATAATAAATTTTGGGATTAATTTGAAATGATCAAGTGAATGGGAATGCTTTCTGTCATGTCATTTCTTAACATCATACGATAATTTCAACTTTGTACCAACCTTATTTGAAGATGCACATTTAGCTTGAAGATGCATATTTAACTGTTTCAATTACTGATGTTCGTATGATATTCCATAACATGTACGCATAAATTAGATTCAAAGGGTTAGACATATATTAACAATTCAACACACAAATACACATCTAAGTTGCGATTAATACACATATTGACTCAATACTAGAGAGAGAGAGAGACAGAGGAGAGAATCTAGCGAAATTTGGAAATGAAAATTTCCGGTTGAAGATAATTTTATTTTAGTGATTTGAAAAGGAAATGAAAAATATCGTTGGAGAGCAAAAACAGGGTAGGGAAGAAGAACCGTCCAAATGAAGAGGGGTATTTCGGTCATAATAGTAAAGCTTGGATACTTTTTATTTAATTTAGGATTAAAAATGCTAAAAAGGATTTATATCCAAACAAAAGAGAATTAGAGGAGTTTATATCCGATTATGAAGATTGTAGAGGTTTATTTCCGGTTAGAGAAGATTAGAGGGGTTTATATCCGATTTTGCCAAAAGATTTATAAGTTTAAAGCTCATATTTTTTAAGGACAGACGTATCATAAGGCGGAATGGCTGATCTTTTTTAAATATTTTTTACTCCAAATGATGGTTCTTTTAGATGTGTTTCACTCTCTTATATCAGTTTTTTAAATGGCAAAAATTAAGGAAAAATGCGCCTTCTTAATGACAAAAAATAAGTATATCTATAACTAAGACAAATAAAC
Organism: Rhynchospora tenuis; assembly: GCA_027725995.1. Lineage (NCBI taxonomy): Eukaryota > Viridiplantae > Streptophyta > Magnoliopsida > Poales > Cyperaceae > Rhynchospora > Rhynchospora tenuis. The sequence continues at coordinate 52,418,473 of CM050889.1, read as the reverse complement.
AATCAAATATTAAATAAATCTGGCCCCATTAAATTTTTCATCAAAATATAATGCACTCTTTAATTAAAATCAATAAATAAACCTGGTTCACATTTATTATAATAAATATAGAGCACATAAAATTATTTTAAATTCTAACAACCTCAAGAATTAATTCTACCTGCTCGTCAGCATTAATATTTTTTTTTTTGCGTATTTCACGGAACGGACTAATGAGCAATTGATGAGATGTTTTTTTTACCTGTGAAGTATACAATGCAATTTAGTGGGTGCCTAAATTTCAATATATCTTTGCTCACATATAATTCAGTAGAATATGTCTTCTGAGCAGTAAAGATTTTTATATTTAATTGTGTATAACTACAAGTGATTTGACAAAAGCAACCATTAGCAACCCTAAAAACAGAATCTTAAGTGAGACAAAAATTAAAAACAACTAATAAATGGCCCACACATAAACAAATGGTTTGAAGGGGTGTGAGGGGCGTGGGAACAATAATTGCTACTTAAAGGTTCTTTAGCGATAGCATTATTATTAATAATAATACTTAAAAATATCATTATTATACGCTTACACGCTACATTTGGTGGCGGGCCCAGTGCTAATGTTTATATTCCTGTATTACTTACATTCTTTCATAAAGAAAAGTACTTGTTAGGTTTAAATAATATATAACTCGGAAGATTTTTTCCCCTCCCACATATAGAAAGAATGAAGACATCATTGTTTAAGTATATAGGTCGACATCTATGGTACAGCAAACATTAGATAAATTTGTATAGGCAGAATGAAAATCCGTACAAGTTTAGTTAGACAAAGACATTATTGTTAAAGTATGAGGAAAATTTAGCAACAATAATGAGGTCGTTCATCTTGGTTATAATAATTTTCCAAATGTCACCAATCAAGCTGGCTCCAAAGTACCTATAAAGAATTAGTATTCCTATTATTAGCTATATCATGACTGATGTCACCAACAAATTAATAAAGAAAAAATACGACGTATTAGTGATTTAGTGTCTCCTTGTTTTCCTCTTCCCAGCTACTAATAAAAACTACAAAATCCTAAGCAGAAATAGTCAAACGAATTATAAGTTTTAGTTTCAACTGTACAACAGCTACTTAGTTAGGAAGGTAAAGGTTTTCAACATTGGATTCTAATTTCTAAACATAACTATAATCCATTTAAAACAAAAAGGTAAGATTACGTAATTAATTGACCTTATTACATAGATTTGAAACAATATTAAAAATTTCAAATTGATAGTCTGAATTAAATCTGACTTGAATCAATTAAATCTGAAACGGACGGTGTGATAAGCTTGGATGCATCTGATCAAACATGTATAATAGGAGAGGATCCAATACCATCTAGTAATCTTGGTAGCATAATAAGTTAATAACTTATCCAATGGAGCAACCTTTTGATTAGAAAAGCCGAAGACTAAAAAGAAGGCAAAACAAAAGCGGTGCATGTGACGTGCTTCGCTTAGGTCGTTGGTTGAACTGCTAGCAGCACTGCACCATCACTAGTAGTAGTAGTGGGGGCTCACCCACCGCTCACCTGAGCAGCACACCAAAAGGTTAAAGAGTCACACAAGATCTTGGTACGTAGATAGATAGAAGAGGCTTTGGTCAACTAGACAACTATAAAAGGTTGCTGTCCCCAAGTTGTAACATGCCTTTTAATGTGCATTTGGTAGATCTGTGATTCTGATCTGGATTGATCTGGCAAGCTTGGTTAATATATTTTCAAAGGAAGATCAAATTACTAAACAAGGTATAATTATATGCGACATCATGATATATATATGTAACTTCTTGGTGTAAAACGGTTCAGAATTTTATATAGAGTCATTTGATTGTGAAATTTTAAAACGCTTTGAATAGTAAGGCTTCATTTTCAAAACCAAACCTGCCAGATTCAAACCAACTATTGTTATGTCAGGTGATTTAGATCCAGAGAGAGTTATGGACACTTCAATGAAGGCATATCAGAATCATAGGATCGGCTAATTATATTATCTGCTAAAAATCTAAAATTCATACGTACCCTTTGTATATTAACTAATTATAAATTGAAAAATGCTAAAATCAAAGCAATATGAATGGAGGCTAGCTTCTATATATCAAATCCAATCTTATCTCAAATTAGAAAGTTCAACTAACTGATCTGAATAGTTTTGAACGTCTTCCAATAACAACAATTTTCAAAAATCTGAAAAAAAAAATACTTAAAAATTCAAAAAAAAAAAAAAAGTCAACAAGAATATTTCAATATGAAGAACACAATGAACTAGTTGTTAATTTAGATTGGTCATTTGAGTTTTCTTATTTGAGATCTAATCGTGTTTGACAGAGTGATCCGTTAAATCATTTTAGCCGTAGCCAAACTCAATTGTATTATTCATAAATAAATGCTGAATGAATATATTAATCCCAGAGCAACCTAAAAAAAATAAAAGCTCTTTATCTTAACTAGAAATCTGACAAGCCAATACACGTTTCATGTACTGAATGATGTGAATAAACTAGCACGATGATTATGCTACAATTTTCAATATTTTATATTTTGTGGGGTTTATAATTTAACTTTATCTTGTTGTTGCAACATATTGCTCGACTCGTATTGTATTTCGTTCATTTTAAAATAAAAATTTAGCGTTCATGACCAACCAGCTGATCATTGGGCCATCTCTGACTAATGTTGACGGATCACTTCACTGAACAGCAACGTGTCTTGATTAATTCTCTTCATCTTAATTAACTTAATCAATTGAAACCAAAGCTAGATTGGACTCATATACTTTACCAAAAACAATGACAAACTAAATTGTTAACTAGTCTTCATCAAACTTTTACTTTTGGTCATGTTAATCATCATGATACCTTTATCATGTTCTCAATTTTTAATTTTCCTTAGCAAAAGGTGGAAAGAAGAATATCCGGATAGCACCAGCCTCTGAACAATATTAAAACTGCTAAATAACAAAGACTTTGGTATCAACTTCTCTCCATATATTATACAACAGCCTACTTGCATCAATGGTGCTAACAAAAAGAAACATATAGACATTTTCTTTTCTAGGTTTACCCCATTCCTACCATAGAGAAATAGCAGACAAACTGGAACATTCATGAAATTTGGGTTACATAAGTTATAAGAGCCCGAAATTAATGTGATGAATTACAGTCTCGCGATTATGTAGTACTCCATTATCATATTTTATGGCCCTAAGTATATAATGAGTCAATACATAACAACAAATGCAAAATGTTCCTAGGTTACTTCACAAGTTAAAATGTAATAAAAAAACAACCAGAGCTCGCACTCAGCCTCTTATTACAAAGAATGAAGGTAATATTACTTGTTGTCACAAGAAACTTTGGCCAATTGCATAGTGTAATCTCAAAAAAGTAAATAATAAATAAGGTGACCCTGTACTACATTCATGACCTATGTCCCGTTACAAATCGTTTAACACCATAATAGTCTGACACTACTTTTACCTTTTGGAATAATTGCCTCCAATTTGTACTCAAGAAATTTGCTAGAAACTCTGATTGCTTGTCACCATTTGTCTACAGAAAAAACAACAATTCAGGTCAGACACTGAGAGCACTGAAATGGCTACCTTCCCTGTCAGATTAAGTTATTAGAGCAACCACTTATATGACACAAAATCAGAAAGGCTCAATTTCAAATCCTAGTATGCCTCCTTTCTTTGTTGGTATCTCCAGTTGATTCCCACCATATCAGAATTGGGTGCTATGAATATAGCATACTAAATTGTAGTTCCAAATGAGGTTAAGATTTCAGAGCAATTAGCCAATAAAAAGGTTACAACATTGGATTTCTGCACAATTTTCATTCAAGCTTTAGTATTGGTCCAGTCAGATTTCGGTAGATATATCAAAAGATAACCCAACACTCTATTCAGCCAAGTTATTTATAATTACCACATTTGTGTTACTAGTGTGGCAACCTGGCAGGTACATAACTGAACGGTGCCGCATAAACAACCTTAGTCATCTTCATTCAAATTTTTATTTTTCTAATTAGGTCCATGCATATTAAAAAAAAAGGATCTCGTTATAGTTTTCTTTTTTTTTAATATTTAAGAATACCTCAAAAGCAAAGAAACCCCCCGGCTTTAGAAAAGTCGCCAATCCTTCACAAATATGAAGAAGATGGTCAGTTCCATCGTTTCCCCCATCCAAGGCTAGCCTCGGTTCGTACCAGCCAACTTCAGGTTGTAATCCTGATAAATCACTGCTCGGTATATATGGAGGGTTACTTACAATGCCAGTGACATTTCCTTTCACATCTTCTAGTGGCTCAAACCAAGCTCCCTGCCTTATCTCCACTTTACCCTTTTTAAAATTTGAAAAAGGAAAAGAAGGTTATGTCCCAAAAGGTGCTCCAATATGGACTTAAACCCTTATTGATCCTTGATCAACCACATTTTATTTGAGTAACCACTATTACAATTTAACAAGAAGTTGAGTCTCAGAGCTACTTACATTCTACGATGAGACCGTCTGTTGAGATTGGACTACCTCCTAGTAAAACTAAAAATTTTGGCTTTTGAAAATATACCAGTATCCTAGTGCATCACACTTGAATCAACAAATGTAGCTTCCAAAATAATGCATGCTAAATTGCTAATACTTGGGTGTGAGCATTATTTAACTTAAAAGTCCATCTAAAGAACGATTTTTAACTAAGCTACCCCGGTTCGTCATATATGCTGGAGAACCGGCACCCGGTTCGAACCTGGTGCGGGTTCGGCATCGGTTAGGCACCGGTTCGAACCAGGTGCGACACGTGGCGCACCCCCTTATTTTAATATTGTTGACTAAGCTGGTTCGGTCATGGTTCGGTCTGGTACGTTTCCGGTTCGTCCAGAATATGACCACGTTAGATGAATGGACCCGCTATAAACCATGTGGGTACGTCATCTGCGCATGGTTAAAGCGCGTTGGGAGACCCAGCAGGCAGCAGCGACAGCTGTGTTGGCTATTAGCACTAGTCTATATATAGTATACAAAATTATTTATATTTTGACTGTGGGACTAAAGGAGATCTTCCAAACCGGAAATCAAACAGCAGGTCAGGAGCTCCTATTTGCTTATTGGGTTTAACACCGATTTAATTTTGTAAACCTTTCTTGGCCCATAAAAAATGCAGAGGTCTTAGTTAGGTGCTTGGCCCATTTTTTAAATATGATTTTTTTTTTTTTTAAATAGCACCCTTAGGCTTTTAAATATGAATTTGCATTTATTTGTTAATTATGCATTAATATAGTTAGCATCTTTTATAAATTATAATCCTATGTTGCATAGATTATATTTTTAATATTTAAAAAAATTATATATATATATATATATCGCCGCACCCGAATCGGAGATTTTTAAAAATTTTCGAATCGCCGCACCCGAATCGCACCGGGTGCGGTTCTCGAACCCGAACCCATGCAACATAGATTTTTAATATCATAATTGACATTGGCTGGTGAACCCTTAGGACTAAATCTTAGCAAATAACAGAAAACGAAAGGTAATCAGCACTAACCTCTAAATCATACCTCTGGACATTAAATCGGGCCACTTCAACAGCCGTGGGGCTAATATCTATCCCGAAAACCCTCCCCATACTGTCCCCATCCATCATCATCTTCCCAATTGCAACCGCAAGAGCGCCGCTTCCCGTCCCCAGATCAACCCAGACTCCATCCCTGAATCCCTCAACTTCCTGTACCAGATCAACCAGAATCTCAGTCTCTGGCCTTGGAATCAACACTCCCTCCTGTACAACCAAAACCAGGTCCCTCCAGTGCTCGCACCCAACAATATACTGAAACGGCTTCCTCTTCTCAACCCGTTCATTCCAGAGAGAGTATAGCTCGTCGAGTTCGGTGCGAAGGAGGACGGTCGAGGGCTGTGTGGGATGGGAAGAAGTAGTGTCTTGGAGGAACCAAGTGAGCTGACGAAGGAGGTCGGAGGAAATAGAGGGTTGGGAGAGGGATAGAGCCTTGGCCCAGTGGTGGAAGGAGTGGAGAGAGGAGAGGGGGGTGGAGTGGGAGAGAGGTCGGAGAAAGAGAGGGGGAGAGAGAGAGGAAGGAGGAGGAGAGATTGTTGTTGTTGTTGTTGTTGTTGGTTGGGGTGGAGGGGGAGAGAGAGAAGAGAAGGGTCTGATGAAGTGGCGAGAGGGGAGAGGAAGGGAAGGGATGGGAGAAAAGCGGGAGAGCATTGTTTTTGTTTTGTGAGTTTCTTCTCCGTCTCCCCGTCTCAGGTTTCAACTGTCGTTTCTTTCTTTTGTTATATCTTTTTAAATTTCTGAGAGGAGATGAGAAATGTGATCGGAATTCGGCGCAGTGTTTCAGTGTTTCAGGCCTAGTCCAGTTTGTACCCTGTAAGCTTTACCATCAGGGAAATGGGATTAACTCTGTGCAATCAGAGGCCTAGCAATCAAGCATATTATCCTTATTCCTACTAGGGCTGCTGTATAACGTGTTTCGCAAACAACTCGTTGCGTGTTTCGTTTCGTCCTATAAACGAAAGTAATAGTTATTATTTCGTTAACTTCAACGATCAAAACGGTTGAACCGTTTTAATTGTTTTAACCGTTTTTTCCATTTTTAACACAACCAAATATTAATAATAACATAACACAACCAATATTAAAAAAATGTAAGTCATGGAAACAATAATAAAATGAAGAGAAAGCACAGAAATAAATATTACATCCTTAGCACCTTAGCACCTAAACTATTACATCCAAAATATCACTACAGTGATCACGCAAACAAGCCAGCAAACAGCAGTCAGCCCTGTATATGGGTACACAGCCAACAGATAGCATGTTATCACTAAAGTATTTTGAAATAAAGAGATGTCCTAATTACATACACAAATCCTAATTTGATCCAGTGTTACATACACAATTTCTAGCTAATTGACATTCTATCACAAGAACAAGTGTCCAGATTTTCAATTCAAGAACGTAAATCTAATGCTTGGAAGTATGCTACTGACCTTTGAAATAACAATTACAAGGCTCGAGGCACGCTCAGGTCCAAGTTGTGCAATTTGATGATCAATTCCAGCAGGATCTGTATTGTAAATAAAGAATAAGTAGCATTAGATGTATAAATAAGCTTAAGCCTCAGAGTGATACTTTAGGTAATTCATGACAGTGAGCAGTTCAGGGGATGACATCATGTAATAATAATAATGCTATTTCACCATCTTAATCATTCTTTACAAAGCACAAGATGCCATTTCAGACCATGATAAAGATGAAATTCATTCATCACTTTTTTTATCATCAAATGCAGACATTATAGGGGCACAACAGGTGTATAGCAAACCAATGACAATTCTCATGTTCCAAGAATACCCCTGACATTTGTTATTGGATTTATATAAACAGTTGTATCTCCAATTCACCAAGTTTTATCAGGCCAGCAGATAATTGCACATATATATATATTTGTTGGATCATATATCACACATCAGTATGGGATGCAAAGGTAGTCCTATACACATATTCCCTTCTGCTTATTATCATACCATGCATATTGAATATTTCATATTCAATTCATTTACAGTTCAGACCTTATGATTTTAGTAAATTTCAAGTAACCAGAGAACACCCACAGAATTAAGTGTTATTCAGGAAAGACAGTACTACTATACTCAAGGAAATAAAAATCATTCTAAGTTGTAGCTCTTGACCATTTTACATTCAATGAGGAGTGATACAGATTATGAATAGATGACAAGGAAGCAATACATGACTCAAATTAATTAAAACAGACAGCAAGACAAGCAATAGTGTTTCCCCTTCTTTATCATTAATGGCAATGAAATAGACATATCAAGAGAAACAAATGGACATTGTATTATTCTTCTGACAGTATAATGAATTTACCCTCTTCCTTTTCTTTCAAAATGGACAAGCAAAAGACAAACTAATATTTAGATTTAAATGTTTGGTGCTCAGTGCTAGTTAAATGTTTCAACAAAGCCAGGTGCCATTCCAAAAAAAAAAAAAACAGATAGTAGGTCACAATTTAAACATAAATTCAAACCATACTGAGCTTTGATGGTACTTCATCCAAGTATTGAGATTAAAATGAAGCCGAAGAATAAAATTGAACATGCTAAAGAAAAAATCAGGGTACAATTTTGACACTTACATGTTGAAACTGCAATTTCTATTGAAGAGGGCTATCAAGGTCAGGTCTTTTGTCCAGTATCTCAGATGTGGCACTGTCAGGAAATGCATCTGGATATGTCGCTTTTAGCTTTGCCTTCATGCTTCTGCAACTCAGACAATAGACATTTGCTAATGGCATTCAATTTAATATAATATATATCACCATGAAAGGTTATGTAAAAGAGCTAAATAAACAGCTTGTTAAAAGACCGAAATGCAGAAATCATCATTCAAGATGAAAGAACTATTAGAATGTCAAGCTTGATATATTGAGCTACCTCAGCTTTGTAAAGATGTGATCAAGGTCAGATTTGACGGACTTGAGAAGCCTAGTTTTTCTCACAAATTCGCCTGATAACTAAAAAAATAGTTTGTTATTAGGAAACTGCTTTTCTAAGAATACCACAACCAAAAAAATGTATGTAGAATTATAAAATTCAAAACAAATTACCTCTGCATAACACTGCTCTGAATACTCATTAAAGTGTGAAAGAACTGCATTACTGTCTTGCAATTTCCCTAGTCTGGTATCAATAGAAACCATTAAATAGAGAATAACCATCATTCTAAGGCAGGACACTAATAATATTACCTAACCTAAAAAAAACACTACCATAGCGACCCCATTTGCATCTCCCAACCAATGTAGTAAATTAGTTATAGCAATAATCGAATCACAATTTCGCATTAAATTCAAAGGAGTAGGTGCGCTAGTTCCAGATGAGGTTTGTTCAGTGGACAGTGGTACAGTTTTGTTAAGGTTCAAACTTTTCTAAATTTACTTATTTTTAATTGCATAATGGCTGAGTCAAATAAGAAGGAAGCAAATCAAACCTCAATGAAAAGAGAAAAGGAACAGATGAACAGAATTTGCATACATTTGGTGCTGGGTATGCTTGATGGTGTCGACATCAGCCGTGTCGATAAGCGACCTGAACTGGAGCGACACCTCTTCCGACGCAGCTCGGATAGATGCTCTCTCCTCTGTGGTTATTTTCTCCATTGGTGGGCTCCGCCTCTCTCCCTCTCTCTCTCTCTCTCTCTGCTCCGACGAAGGCAGGGCTGAGGACAGTCAGTAAGAACAAAATGGAGGCCCAAATAAGAAAAGGTTGTTGAATCGTGTTTTTGAATGGGCCTATGAAATGAAGAAGATCCGCAAGAAGTATCGACGTATCATGCCTCGTGTTTCCTCTTCTTTTCTCAAAGAGCGTCTTGTGTGTTCTTTATTTCTATTTGCACGTTTAAAATTGGATTCTACATAAAAGTATACTATAAAAATGCAATATTGAAAAAAAATGACTGCCAAATGCTTGCCTTCAAATGATCATTTTAAGTAAATAACTAACATTAACAATAGAAAACAGTACAGGGATAGTGTTAAGTTCTTATCGACTGAGCTTTGACAAAATCTCTATACAAAGGATGTTAAAAAGTAAACCTCTATTTTATATTTGTGTCAACCGAAATAAATGGTTGAGTGAGCATAACAGTTGTATAGGGCGACAACTCTTTGCCGGTACAATATAGTGTGTGTGATTTTTCTTTGGTTTGCTACAATGCTATTTCAAGGATTATCATAATTTAGTAATATACTTTTTTTTTTTTTAAGATGCAATCAACGAGGACATTCGTAGTAAAATCTCTTTTAAAATATGACTAATTTTGTCCGAAATGGTCAGGCAAGTGTGCCAATACATGTTCTCATATGCACAGCAATTCTCATTTTTTTATTTCATGTATTACGCCCAAGATTAGAAGATTGCTATTTCCGCGATCATAACTACAAGCAAAAGCTAACAAAAAAAGAAAAAAAGAATAAATCACAAGGTTCGAGGAAAGATAAACTATATAGAAGAAAGGGTAAGATTATAGTGACAGCAAATGTAATTGACAACCACGACAACCAACCAAAGCTTATCAAAAAAATTTACAGATATATTTTATAGAGTTGAGATCAACTGCGTATTAAATTAAGTGCAATCATCATCAATCGGTTTGGAAAATTGACAGTTTCTGTCATTAGTGCTTAATTCGCAACAAAATGAATTTCTAACTGAACCAAATTTTAATATACAACAACTCTCAACTATAATTTTGTATTATATATTGTTATTGTATTTTGATAATACTTTTATCAATTTTGCCATTGTACTGCAGAAATGAATATTAATATTCTCTATCCGTACAGATACTGAAACTACAAAAGGCTGTCGAGTTGTGATTGCAGATCTTGTATGGACAATATCCCTATACTCTGTATTTCCTCAGCAGAATATTCAGATTTTAGTAGCTTTTGCAGCTGCACATGAGCTTCAACTATATTCGTCCTACAAAAAGAAAACAAAAAAAATTTAGAGGATTGGATAATTCTCAGTGTACAATGAGAAGTTACCTTAAGCTGAATTGAATTAATAATTATGGTTGAATATTGCACCTGAACTCTGTTGTGCACTTCAGGTTAATTTTAAAGTAACACTTAATTGAATAGTTGGGGAAACGTCTACACATCAAAGGTAGATTGCATAGTTTTTCTCTTTTAGGATACAGAAAGGCTTACTTGATGGGTTTGAAGAGGATCAAGCGTGTCGATGGATTTTGCAAATAAAGCTTCATCTTGTTCATCACTATGGGCAGCTCTTGCTCAATTGCATCTCTAACCTGGCCAACAGAACAGAGATGGTGAAGATAGTATCAAACTAATCATAGAAACAAACCAGAAAGAAATTGAATGATTAAAATTATAAAAAATAATCATTGAAACAAACCAGAAAGAAATTACATGATTCAAATTATAAAAAAATAAAAATAAGTGATAATGGTAATCCAAGGCTGTGCCTATAAATTGCATATTGTAGGCTAATGACAATGGCACCGCTTTAATCTCATTTTTCTAAAAATGTAACCTTTTTTTGTATAATTGAAGTCAAACAGCCATTTACCAAAGCTTAAAGCTATGCAAGGCAAAATAAATATATATTATTCAATTTCACACACAAATTAGTCTAGCTTTCACCTTTTGAACAACTTCAGCCACTTTATCAGGAGATGCAAATGCTTGGCTTTTAAGAGGTTTGGCTAGGACTGAATCCAACTTCTGACTCTGGTTCGTCGAAGACAGAGCTGATTTTACAGCAGTTACCTTGCAAGATACAAACTCATATTAGCATCGCCATAATGCAGTGAGTATAACATGAAAAAGACTTGTAAACTCAATGGATAATGAAAATTGGAAAATGCAACAGGCTATGCACACCCTTCCCCAGCCCTTCATCTTTCCCATACTAGCAGAAAGGGAAAACCAACCCTTGTAAACATTATTGAAAACTAAGCTAAGTACCTATAGATAAGAGTTCAAGTTGACACCTAACAAATTTTAATTTAAACACATCCTAAAGAACAATTTTCCTCAACCTACAGATTGAATACAAGACATAAAGAACAATTTTCTCCAACCTACAAATTGAATACCAGACAAGCAGGTTCAACCAGATTTCCAAATTGCATCTAGTACTTTGGAACAGATCTGTAACATTTACTGCAACCCATATGAAACTTCTTAATAACTTAATCAATCTTTTAAACAAACTGGGCATAATTGTAATTGAGCCAATATCAAATGCACTAATGTAAGAATTGTTAGTGTTATTTGCAAGTCTGGTAAAATATTTCTAGTTGGCAACTCTCTCAATTATGGAATCATTTAAGAATCAAGCCTACATAAAATATCAACATTACAAATTGAAACATGCAACTAGGAGAGACCTCCATCCAAATATGAGAGTTCCAAACGCTTAAGCTTTTAAGGAAAAAACAGAAGGCCAACTATAGTGGAGACTTTTTATTAGAGGAAGAAATTCAGTCTGCATTTATACAAGTCGAGTAATTTACCTTAGTGACAAAGGAAAGCATTGGATCCACAACTAATTTGGTGATAGCCATAATGAACTCTTCACATGTGGCCTTTAGGCTTTTCTCTAGCTCCTTAAAAATATGCAATGAAAAAGTTGAATTAAAATGATATTATATCAAACTAATGATGCACCATGGATTTAATAAAAATAAATAAATAAGATGATAGTGTTCTTACAGTCTGTTTGTTTGGTCCATTACTGAATGAAAAACTGTATGTTGACCATTCATTTCATCCCCCTTTTTTAGTTCATTTGGGGTGTAAGATGATAGGGAATTGGCTCAAAACTAAGTATGAACACAGTTAAATAGCTAGAGAAGTAATCAAATTAGACTGTAAGAACACTACTAAAGAGAAATGATAGCATCATAATAAGTAATCAAATTAACCACTGACCTTCTTAGCATCAATCTGACTCTCCAGTACGCGAGGAGAAAGTGTTCTGGCAAGAGATGTTGATCTTGACCAATCAAACAAAGAGACCTGGCCTCTCAAAATCCTCCTCAAGTGTTCCTAAAAATTAAGTAAAATTATATTTCTATATTGGCCTACAAAAATATGATTATTTGTTTCAAAGAGATGTTCGTACCAGCATGTGAGAGAAGTCGAGCTCCTTGTATGTCACAGAGAACTCCATGTCAAAAGGTGCAATCTGCTCCCACAATTTCCAAGCAGTTTATTAGTTCAATGGAGACCATAAAGCACGCCCAACTTTCTAATACTTATGATTATGAAAACAAAGTATCTTACTTATTATGATAATCCAAGCTTAACAAAACTTATTAAATACTGAAGAGACCATAACAGAACAATGTGTGAATGTGCTTATAACTATATGAAACAACATCCCATTAAGCAGAAAATGATTTAAGATGATCATAAAGTACCATTTTAAAACACACAAGTCAGCCAAGATCTCTTCAATAAGGACACAAATTCAGGGTAATATTTGTCCAAATGACAAAGGCTGTATACATATGCATTTATAAACATATTGCAAATTTAGTTCCAAGATTACTAGGTTATAATAATCCAAAGTTTTCTCTTAAATCTCGAACTAATTTGACTAGCCATAATTCATTTGCATAATGCAAGTGATATTTATGATATTGGGAGAAGGTGCTACATATAAGGATTATTTAAGTCCACCCAAGAAGAGATGTAAGAATCTTCATATATAATTCTCAAAATCATATTAATGTAAGGTACCTGTTCCCTTAAAATGAGAAGATGCTTAATAAGGAAAAGCTGACCATCCATCTGTCCTGATTTTTTTCCAATGGATTTGCTTGCATTCTGTTTAAATAGCACGGGGTAACTAAATAATTAGTTGTACAATGAATCAATTATAAATATTGTCACAGAAAGGAGATTGTTTGCTAAAACTTCTGCCCATCCCGTTACTTTTTTATTTGTTTTACTGCCAGCCAACAATATAGTTTTCATTATGAAGAAAGAAAAAACAAAATAAAAATGACTGAAATCCAATTTGTAGTATGAGATAAACTGACAAACCTGGATAGATATTGAACAAACTTCTACAGCTTCCTGGAAGTGAGCACAAGAAGATAGACACAATAAGAAATACAAAAGACAAAGAAATCAGAGATTAACAGCGGCCCATAACGGTGAACTTTCTATTGCTGGAACAATAAATGTACCTGGGCTAATCCTGTAAAAACTGCTGGTTCAAGGCAGTGGTACAGCTTTGAAAGGCAGGAAACTGTTTTCTCCAGTGGCCGGAACCATGTATCATATATATCAGAGTTGTCCTCATGCTACAAATGATTATTTAAAGATTAAGAATGTAAATGTCACAAAAAAAAAAAAGCAAGATTGAACCAAAAAAACAAGAAATAAAAGAAGTTATTTATGAAAAGGAACGGTTTCATTTAAGCTATGGCATCAAATATTAAGGCTGATGTGGAAAAACAAGAAAAGCCTCATTTTTCCATTTGAAATGCAGATGCCATGTTATACACCTTCTCAACTGATCTCAAAAAATGCTTGCACCATTTCTTGAGGAGTAAAGATGAATCGGAGAGTGCCCTGGTCATTGTTCTCAGTAAATAAAGGGGGGATTTTGAGATAGAGTGCATATTAGTTAGAGTGATACAAAATATTTCCTATGTTTGGAAGAGCCATGCAACATTTATCATTTTGGAGGGGTACAGGCAAACTAGCATATTATACATTAAATTGCTTTGAGAAAAAAAATTGCAGGTCAATTTAGAAAGTAATCACTTACAGCAGGAGTTGAAGCCACATCCACAGTTCTTTCCAGCTTCTTGGGGTAGTCCAGATCTGCATCTGATGGACGATAATTTGCAATCTGTTGCAATTTTGAAATTAAGGAACTCTCACAAGACTAAAAACATAAAGATAGATGCGTTCAGAAAATAATAAGTTCCATTACATATAACACAAATATATCAACCAAACTTAAAAATGGTGTATTTAAGGTCAGGTAAGAACCAGACCAACCTTTTGAAAATAGCATCATAAACAAGACAAACACAAAAATTAGTTTGATTCATTTTTTGCAGTGCCATCCTTACAAAAAGTTTTAAAATTATTTTCATCTTCATTCCAAAACACCTGGCCCACCTACTCTGAATGTTACTTCCCATGTCTAATCCCGATAAACAGGTTAAGATGGGTCAGTCATAAGTCACTAAGCCATCAGTCATAAGCATGTGCAAAATGCATCATACTTGTGAAATATTTCGACAATTTTATAAGGTCGTTCCTGTACTTGTAAGACCTCATACTTGTGATAAAGCATTCAGAATGAACAGAACTGAATGATTGTCTACCTCCTCACGGATGTGAGTCCGAGCACAAAAAGCAAGTCTCTCATGGATATCAGCTAATATTCTCTGCAGTGTAGGCCGTAACCCAGCCACCGATTCACCTCTCCTGCTTAGATGTTCACCAAGGACTTCAACTTTTAGTATGTCAACAAGTTCACACAAGGCATCAAGATTAGCCTCATGTATGAGCCTTGGCCGTAGTGTGTCATACAGATAAGTGCACCTGCCGAAATGAAACTTGTAATTAGTTATATAATTTCAGAAAAATAATGTACCCGTCAAAATGAAACTCCGCAATTAATTATGTATCCAATTGGTCTAGATACTCGAACACAAATTTTCTAATTCATATGATTTAAACTCTTTAGTCAAAGAGATGACCAAAAAAAACATTAAGGAAAGTATGTTCATACTGCCTGTATGTCAGGTTTACTATCAGCGTACCTAAGTAAATAAATGCTCAACTTAAGAAACCTGCTTTGGAATAAGTTCAGCACTAGCTTTTGTTTAACATACATTCCCAGGAAATGCTATTTTGACTGCTGGCCACTTATAAAAATAGGGTTAATAGAAAACCCCAACGATAAAGAGGATGGAGCTTACAAAGGATCCATCAGAGGAGCCAAGCTTGATACATCTTTAGAAGATGTTGGGAAAAAGTGATCAAAGAGCTGATGCTCAAACTGACACACCTGGCAAATATTCAAAACACACTAGGTAAGAATTGAAGGTACTGCAACAGGCAAGAAAGAATATGTCACTGATCACCAAACCAGCTGGTATCAGTAAGTACTGGTAGGTTTTAAGCCAACAAGGACATCAAATCAGACACCTTTCATAGTTTCTTTCAATAAATCATTAAACACATGCATTTTTTATATGTTTTAGGCTTTTCGCAAATTATAGTTGCAAATAAAATATCAACATTTCCAATATAGGAGATCTCTCCTTCAATAAGGTTGTGCATAATAGTCAAATTGTCAAAAGGCAACTGTGGCATAGGACGATCTTCAGATAAGCATATGACTAAATCATAAATTGCAGAGTAGAAAGCAACTTACTTGCATTAAATATGCACAGCCAGACCTAGTCAATGAAGGCAATGGTTCTCTTTTAGCATATTCAGACACCCGCTGTTGTACAATACCTTTTATCTACACATAGAAAACAACTGAAAATAAGCATTTGCTCATGTCACAAAATTACAACAAATATCAGACTGTGTAAAATAAAGGTGAAAGAATACTAACCAAATACAACCTCTGTTCGCAATACAACTTGTGGCATTCTGAAAGAATTTGTTCATATTCTTTCCTGGAAGCTCTGTCTTCAATTTCTTTAAGTATTGGTTTCAGCTGCATATCAAATTTCTTATTATTAGACAGAAAGCATCAATAAAAGTACACTTAAACATGAATAAATTAATTAAATTGTGATAATTTTTTTTAAATCTTGACATGGTGGAGTAATATTACAAAATGAATTATGGATTCTCATAATTTGTATGAGCTTCTTTATCAGTAGTGTTCGATATGTAGGTACCTCACTAGCTGCTGCCTTAAAGCGAACATAAATTATTGATTCCTCCACACCCTCAGAAGCAACAGTTTTTCCAGCTGCACTTCCTTTTATTGCTGCTTGAACCTGAAATGGAATTGTTTAAGTAAATTTTAAAAAAAAAATTCTCGTTCTTCAACCATATTTGTAGTCCAAATATATACCCTTATACAAATATACATGAGGGGTATATAAGCATACCTGGGAAGAAGCACCCTTAAGAACTGAAAGAACATGAGACCGGATCATGCCTAGTGCTCTAGACTACAAAGGAAAATCAACCAAGATTTATCATTACCATTTACATAAAAGTGTTCAATTTCCAATGTTGTCAATTCTTAATTAATTGCTATATCGATCCTAAAACCCTGATTAATCAGGTATGACACCACTAACTTGATTGCTTCCGATATTAGCCTTAGGTGATATAGAAGAATAATTGATATAACAATTAAGGCCCTAAATAATAGGGATCAGTAGTTCTTTAGTTGCCCGAGTGAGGCTTAAACACAAAGTTCAACCAAACTAATAATATTAATTATGGGGGCATTCTATGGCTTGGGCCCTGATTATCCACAGCCAATTTTGAAAGAACGCTGTATTTTAGCCCATATGAAAAATTAGTCCACTGAAGAATTTGTCTTAATTCTGAATATGTACTCAAAATGATACTATATCTTCCTAGTCCAGTTTTGGGCTATCAGGAAAGAAAGCACAAAATCCTTGGTAGTATTTTGATGACAACTTCACTTTCAAGAAGAGAGACTAAAATATGAAAATTTCATTGGTTTAAAATTAGCACCTGAAGTTGTCGAAATTTAACCAAGTAAACACTTGACTCTGCATACTGGGGGTTGCTCTCCACATACCTAATACCCAAGAAAATTAATTTGCCAAATTTCAACCTATCAAAAGAAGAGGCCACAGAAGACGGTGAGGAAAACCAAATAAAAAAAAAATGAAACTTACGAGATGCAGTCATCTAGCCGTTTCAGTAGTGGTAGAAACTGTTCATTCCCAATGTTCATGTTTGAAGCATAGAAGCTAGTTGAAACCTACATAGATTTGACAGAAGAAAACAATCATGTTCCTTTCTGAACGGAAAGAATGCAAAGAGTTATGGCTTGCTACAAGATCATAGGAACTAAAGGTCAATTAAATAATCAAATACAGTTTTATGAGCATGGAAATATCACAAGAGACAACTACTAATAGATGGTTTAGTATAAGTCTCATGTCAACCTAGAATACAAAAATGGTATAAAACTTACATTTTCAAGTTCATCAAAATAGTTGAGCCTACTTCGAAGTGCGTCAGCAAATTCGATTAATTTTTGCTTCTCGACTAACTGTGATTTGACAAGGGAAAAACATTGACTTAATAAAGTTAAAGTACTTCACTGAGTATACATGAATATGTCCCCAAAGCATCAACACCAAACTGGGCTTTCCAGCACTATTCAGCCATATCGTGATGTTTAGGTCTCATGTAGTCATGTGAGCTTAGCATTCAATTCAAATACACTTATTAAAAATTAAACAACAAAAGAGCAAAGAAAAATAAAAAATTATTATGAATTTTATGCTACCTTTACTGATAGATATCTTGGTTCAAAGCATCAACACCAAACTGGGCTAAACGAGTACCACTAAACAAGACAGAACTTGTTCTTTCAGATCAGCTAGTCTTTATATAATTCTTACTAGGGTATTGAAATATAGCATTGCAGACCCAAAGTACCATAATAAAAGTTTCTCCGAGACATTTTTTTTTTCTTTATAAAAAGATCGGCTTTGATATTTACATAAAATAACAAAAATTGAATAGCTTTGATAAGATGAAAAAACTTATGATACTGATTATCAATGAACATACTAGTTGGTCACAGGCATCATGTAATGTTTTTGTCTTGGTAGCTACACTTTGGTGAAGAGACTGGAGTTCACCTATTAAGCTAAGAGTGTCATCCACCTGCAAAAACAGAGGTGTGCGTGTGTGAGAAGGGGAGGGGGGGTGGGGCAGAGAGGGAGAGACCATAACAGATTTATTAATGGTCCCAAACAGTGAAATTTCAACTCAGAAAAATTCTTCCAGGGAGTATTGATGTAGGCCTAGTTAACCTCAAAGTGCATTCCAACCTCAAATTAACCTGGTTTCATCTTGATTGACTATCATTCATCGATAATATCTAAAATACACAATAACCTCAAATACCCTCATTATGCACTCAAGTATCAAGAAATGTGCAATATTTCTTGTACCCAATTCATTAACATGTTAACAGAGCTCTTCTTTATTAACCCTCAAATCAGCAGGTGAATCTCAGTTGTACCCAATTTAGCATCAATAGCCTCAATAGTACAATCAGATGCCTAAAAAGGCAGCAAGAGACATGCACCGTGTACATGTTATCTCGAGAATGTAAATAGTGTTGATCAAGCAGTATTTGCATTAAGGATTAACTAGTTTTGTCACAAACTCCTAACCTAGCTTTTTCAATAAAATGCCAAAAAAAAGGTAACAGGAAATAATGCAAGTCCAAAATTGGAAATAACAAGCACTGATGACATATCACTTCTGAGAGAAATGATACTGCAATTAACTACAGTATCATGTCCTATACTCAGACTAGCATTCATCATAAAAGCATACTTGTTGAAGAATTTGGTCGCATATCTGGATCCTTTCTGTCAGTGTGTCCTCGTACAAACGATACTTCTCCTCGGTCTGTTACAAAACTAGATTAGTAATCTAGAAGACTATTGCAATAAAAAGAAAAAATGAATAGCAGTTGCAAACCTCAGATTTCATAGCAGATTCAAGCTCTGCATACCATTTGTAGAACTGAAAGGAAATGTAAACAAAGAGGAAAGAAACAGATTATGCATGAGAAAAAATAGCATGACAATTATGGAACAACTTCTGGTATAAAAGAGGAAAACAATAGCTTAGACTAAAGTATAACACAATCTGGTATAGAATTGTTCAGTGCATCAAAAAATAGTGAAAAATATCATAAACGTGGACCAAGGCACAAGGTCCAAACCAGATAATATCTTAATATCAAAGGAAACTATTTCATATTCTCACTGAAATTAGAAACTTCAGTGATTGTACTATCTGAATACCTGGTGTGTGTTAACCAGGACAGCATCCAAGGCCCCGGCATCATCCAAAGAAGATTCATCAGGAGAAACTGACAGGCTCCCTTCCTTACCCAAGGTCTGCTCCTGAGCCTGTACAAAATTGCTCAAATATTTAAGCAAAATTAAGCCATACGAACCAAATTCTAGTAAATCAGATCAGACAAAACTATCTCACCAAATTAGGAGGGAAAGGTCTCTCCGAAACAGCATTTGAGAGAGCCAAGATCGCAGCCTTTTGCTGATCCGTCAACGGTGCGTTCTGAGAAAAGGCGAGATCAGATTCAGATCTGGTTAAGCGTCTGAATTCTAGTACATTAAGATTTGCATTCCGTACGAGATCTAGATTACCTGATCCCATGACGAGGCGAAGTTGTAGCCCTTCGAGATTGCTCCTGACTTGGGAAGTGTGGTTGTCGCCATTTCTAACAAAACGAGGCAGTTTCAAGCATCAGTTTCGTCTCGCCATTGCTGCTCCACGCGAGTGTCTCGGCTTCAGACGAGTAAGAAATTTAGAACCTCTTTATGCACTCAGTAAAGCAAAGAAATACTGTCAGGCGAAACACAAGTGTATTATTTGTCTCTTGATCTGGGAACGATCGAAGCTTCGTACAATGATAAAACCTCCTACGAAGCATGAAGTATGAACCGTATTCTTGCTTAATGGGTTTATACCGGTGGTTTGGATGCCGCGGGTTTAGTCAAACTCTGATTTTTTTTTCGTCAAACTCTGATATTTAATCAGTACTAAAATTTATTTCCTAAACAGAAAATAGAAATGACAGAAATTATACAATGCGAACTGATGAGTGATAAAAAATTAAGTTGTAGATATTTTATTCAGATTTAAAAAATAGTAAAATACTATAAAATATTATCGTTATAAATTTTGCTTTGTTCACTTTATTGGGTGTTGTTTATTTCTACCATTATGTGATAGTTGAAATTCTCTTCACAATTTTTAATTATTGATTTAACTATCAAAATCACTGTTTTCCAATACAATGGATAAACTATTGATCACATAAATTTAAGTAGGATAAATCATTATGTGATAGTTCATTTTTTTGTGGCCTGCAAAAGATAAGAAAAAAAAATCCACTCGATTAATTGGGTAGTTTGTAGAACTAAGATGAAGGATGGGTAAGCCTACGGGCTGTTTAAATAAAAAAAATAATAATAATAAAATGAAGGATGGGGTAGACATATTAAATCTTAAAAATCACAAATGATGCTATATCGAGCAAATGGATTTGGTACAAGAATCCTTTGAGTAAGGGATGGTGGAAGGATATTATAAATATTAAGTATGACAAATACCGTAATAATTAACGATGGTCCCCATTTTGGAAAAAAAATAAAAAATATTGGATCAAATAGTTGACTTACAATGTCATTTCAAATTGGATGATGAGACAAGTGCTAGGTTTTGGCTAAATATATTTTGGTGAGATTTCATTAAAGTTATTATTTCCATCACTTTTTGAGATTTGTGCCGATAAAAATGCTATAGTTGCCAACGTGTTAGGAATGATATTAAATTTACATTTTAATAGACAACTATCAATGAATATTAGATATGAATTGCGTAACTTGCAATTGTTTCTCCTATTTCACTTTACAACTCGGATCTGATTTGATATCATGAAGGGCAATGGGGATGGTAATTTTTCAACAAAAAAAAAAAAAGATGTATATGTTAAATAATAGAGGCATTCGAGATTATACTTATGCCCCGTTTGGAAAATTAAAGTCTCTTAAAATACATGTTTTTATATGGCTATTATGTAGAACAAGATTGCTAACCAAATATAATCTAGCTGTGGGGGTGGGAAGAAGACCTTAGATGCATTTATTGTTGACCACCTTTTTTTCGGGTGTACCCATCAGATGGTTATTGGATAGATTCGAAATGACAATAACTTTTACATCGATTGAGGACATGGTAATACGGTTATCAAATTTGGATCACCAACAAAGTAAGATCGCTCGTATTATATGTTGTGGTGCGCTATGGTGTGCATGGAAAGATAGGAACAAGATGCTTTTGAAATAAATTTTGTCATTCATTTAGATATCTAGCCTCACAGATTTTGGCTTCAATAAACTATCGATCAGGGTTATGGTCGGAGGAGATTAAGACTCGAGTGGCGGAGTGGTTGCCTTTGCTTGAGAAAATGTCATTGCAGATTGTTGGAGGTGAGCTAATGGATATCGGAGACGAGGAGGACACGTAGATCTATGCAGTGGTTTGATCGCGATACGACTAAAGAATGACAACTCGAGTAGCTATGCTTTGTTAGCTCTTAGGCTGAGGAGGGAACCCATTATTTACCTTATCTAATTTATGATGTTCTCTTAACCATCAACCTGAAACCTAATGCACTGGCACCAAAATCTTAAGGTATTAGGCTTCAACGCTATCTCCCTTTATTCATTACATCAATAAACTCAGGGCATTGGAACCCAAATGCCCCAAACTCATTTTTTTATTAATTTTTTAAAATATAAAAATTCAAATACCAAATCCAAACCGTTGATCTTATTCGATGTAATGAGCGATGTGTTTCTATATAAGTTTTATAAATTTTGATGTTTATTTGATACTTGATCAAGATATTGAATAATGAACGAATCTAGTAATATATGATAAATTAATTCTAATATGCTCATATTTTTGCCTCTTGATCAAGTATTAAATAAACTTCAAAATTTATAAAACTTATACGGAAGACATCGCTCGTTATATCAAATAAGATCAACGGTTTGGATTCAAAAATTGAATTTTATATTTTGAAAAAGTAAAAAAAAAAGTAGATTTTGGTGCATTCAGGGCACTCAAATTGTGGGCACTAGAACCCTTGTTCACGATAATCTATTTTTAATTTATACGATCTGAAATATGATTCAGATCTTACTTATTTAAAAACATTGGATTATAGATAGTAATTAGGTATATGATGTGCAAATAATGCATATTCTGAAAACTATTTGAGCATTTCAAGCGATTCTACATCCATCCTAATTCATTTGATCACAATAATCTATATTTAATCTCTCTATACGGTATAGAATACGATTCAGATCTTAATTATTAAAAATATTGGATCATAAATAGTAATTACGCATATAATGTATAAATAATGTACATTGTGAGCATCATTTGAGCATTTCAAGCAATTCTGCATACATTCTACGTCATTTGATCGCAATAATCTATTGTTAAGCTCTCTATACGGTTTAGAAAATTATTCACATCTTTATTATTAAAAACTATTGGATTATGCATAGTAACTATGCATATAATGTGCAAATAAAGCATATTTTGAGCATCATATAAGCATTTCAAGTGATTTTGAATTCATTTTATGTAATTTGATCATAATACTCTATATTTAAGCTCTCTATACGGTTTAGAAAATTATTCAGATCTTTATTATAAAAAAAGATGGATTATACTTAGTAATTACACATATAACGTTCAAATAATGCATATTCAAGCGATTCTGCATTCATTCCAAGTCATTTGATCACAAATATATTTTTAAGCTCTGTATATAGTCTAGAATATGATTTGAGTTATTTTATTGAAAATATTGGATTATACATAATAATTTCGCATATAATGTGAAAATAATGCATATTCCGATCATCATTTTAGCATTTAAAGCGATTCTGCGTGCATTCTAAGTCATTTGACAACGATAACCTATATTTAAGCTCTCTATATGGTCTAGAATGTGATTCAGATCTTACTTGTTAAAAAATATTGGATTATACTAAGTTATTAGGCATATAATGCGAAAGCAATGCACATTTTAAGTATCATTTGAGCATTTCAAGCAATTCTGCATTCACTCTAAATAATTTGATCACAAAAATCTATTTTGTAACTCTCTATACGGTCTAGAAATTCAGATCTTACTTATAAAAAAAATATTGGATTATACATAAGAATTACGCACATATAATATGTAAATAATGCATATTCTGAACATCATTTGCGTATTTCAGGCGATTCAGCATTCATTCTATGTCATTCGGTCACAATAATCTACATTTATGATCTCTATACGGTATAATATATGATTCATATCTTACTTATTAAAAAAATATTAGATTATACATAGTAATTATGCATATGCATGTAATGCATATTCTGAGCTTCATTTCTTCATTTCAAGTGATTCTGCATTAATTCTAAGTCATTTGAACACAATAATGTATTTATTTAGTCTAGAATATAATTCATATCACACTTTTACAAATATGATGCATTATAAACTGAAAAAAATGCATATAAATTGCAAATAAAGCTTATTCTATGTGTCATTTGAGAGTTTCAAGTGATTCTGGATTCGTTTAATGTAATATAATCACAATTATCCATATTTAAACTCCTCATATAGTCTTGAATAATTTAAAATTATTGGATTGTACATAATAATTACGCATATAATGTGCAAATAATGCATATTATGAGCTCATTTGAGCATTTAAATTGATTTTGCATTCATTCTAAGTCATTTGTTCACAATACTATTTTTAAGCTCTCTATACAGTCTGGAATATGATTCAGATCTTACTTACTAAAAAATATTAGATCATACATAGTAATTATGCACAAAAAGTGCAAATAACGGATACTATGAGCATCATTTGAGCGTTTCATTCGATTTTGCAGTCATTCTAAGTAATTTGATCACGATAATATATATTTACACTATTATATGGTTTAGAATATGATTCAGATCTTACTTATTAAAAATATTGAATTATACATATTAATTAATTATTCATATAATTTGCAAATAATGCATATTCTAAGCATCATTTGAGCATTTCAAGCTATTCTACATTCGTTCTTAGTCATTTGATCAGAAACATATAAATTTAAGATCTTTACACGGTTTAGAATATGATTCAGATCTTACTTATAAAAAAATATTAGATTATACATAGTAATTACGCATATAATGTGAAAATAATGCATTTTTCTGAGCATCATTTATGCATTTCATGCAATTCTACATTCATTCTAAGTCATTTGATCATAATAATCTATTGTTTAGCTCTCTATACAGTGTAGAATATGATTCAGACCTTACTTATTGAAAAATATTAGATTATACATGGTAATTACAGCATTTTAAGTGATTCTATTGCTTGAAATATTCAAATATTGTATATTATGAGCATCATTATAGCATTTTAAGTGATTCTGCATTCATTCTAAGTCATTTGATAACGATAATCTATATTTAAACTCTCCGTAGAGTTTCTATGATTCGGATCTTACGTAATAAAAAAAAATTGATTATACACTGTAATTACGCATATGATTTGCAAATAATTCCTATTCTGAGCTCAGTTGAGCATTTCAAGCAATTCTCGATTCAAAGTTATTCGATCACAATAATCTTATTGTAAGCTCTCTATACAGTCTAAAATATTATTCAGATCGTAGTTCTTTAAAAATATTGAATTATACATAGTAATTACGCATATAACGTGCAAATAATGCATATTCTGAGCACCATTTGAGCATTTCATTCTAAGTCATTTGATCATAATAATCTATATTTGGGTTCTCTATACGTTCTAAAATATGATTCAGATCTTACTTATTAAAATATTGAATTATACATAGTAATTATGGATATAGTGCGCAAATAATGAATCTTCTGATCTAATTTGTGCATTTCAAGTTTGCATTCATTTTAAGTAATTTAATCACAATAATCTATATTTAAACTACCAAAACGGTCTAGAATATGATTATGATCTTTCTTATCTAAAACTATTAGATGATATAGTAACTACGCATATAATGTGCAAATAATGCATATTCTGAGCACCATTTGAGCATTTCATGTGGTTCTGCGTTCATTTATAGTTATTTAATCACAACACTTTATATTTAGCTCCCTATATTGTCTAGTATGATTCAGATATTGCTTATTGAAAGTATTCGATTATACACAATAATTAGGGAAATAATGTGCAAATAATGCATATTCTGAGCTCATTTGAGCATTTTTAAGCTATTTTGCATTCATTCTAAGTCATTTGATTAGTCCTCTAAAAAAAAAAGTCATTTGATTACAATAATTTACAGTTAGGTTCTCTATACAGTCTAGAATATGATTCAAATCATATTTATTTAAAAAAAAATGGGATTATACATAATAATTACGCATATAATCTGCTAATAAAGCTTATTTTCTGTGTCGTTTGGGACTTTGAAGTCATTCTGGATTCGTTTAAAGTTATTTGATAATAATAATCCATATTTAAGCTCTTTATACCGTCCAGAATTTGATCCAGATCTTACTTGTTATATTGGATTATACATAGTAATGATGGATATAATATGCAAATAATGCAAATTCATTTGAGCATATCAAGTGATTCTGTATTTATTCTAAGTTATTTGATCCGAAAAATATATATTTAATAATTCAGGTCGTAGTAATTCAAAATGTTGCATTCTACACTGAAAACACGCATATAAACTGCTCACTTCTTAAATATAGATTTTTATGATCAAATAACTTAGAATGAGTAAAGAATCGCTTGAAATGCTCAAATGGTACTCAGAATATGCATTTTTTGCACAATATATGCTTAATTACTATGTATAATCTAATATTTTTTAATAAGTAAGATATGAATCATATTCCAGACCGTGTAGAGAGCTTAAAAATAGATTATTGTAATCAAATAACTTAGAATGAATGCAGAATCGCTTGAAATGCTCAAATGAGCTCATAATATGCATTATTTGCACATTATATGCACAATTACTATGTATAATCCAATAATTTTAAATAAGAAAGATCTGCATTATATTCAAGACTATATAAAAAGCTTAAATATGGATAATTGTGATTAAATTACATTAAAGGAATCCAGAATCGCAAGAAATTCTCAAATGACACATAAAAATAAGCTTTATTTGAAATTTATATGCATATTTTCAGTGTATAATACAACATTTTGATTAAATATGATACGAATTATATTCTAGACTCCATAAAGAGTTTAAATATGGATTATTGTGACCAAATGGATTAGAATTAATGCACAATCGCTAGAAATGCTGAAATGAAGCTCAAAATATGCATTACATGCAATTATATGCGTAATGACTATGTATAATCTAATATTTTTTAATAAGTATGATAAGAATCATATTCTAGACCGTATATAGAGTTTGAACATAGATTGTCGTGATAAATGACTTAGATATTTAGAATGAATTCAAAATTGCTTCAAATGCACAAATGAGCTCAGAATATGCATTATTTGCACACTATATGCGTAATAACTATTTATAATTCAATATTTTTTTATAAGTAAGATCTGAATCATATTCTAGACTGTATAGAGAACTTAAATATAGATTATTGTGATCAAATGACTTAGAATGAATGCAGAATCAGTTGAAATTCTCAAATGGTGCTCAGAATATGCATTATTTGCACATTATATGTGTAATTACTATATATAATCTGATATTTTTTAATAAGTTAGATCTGAATCATATTCTAGACCATATAGAGAGCTAAAAATAGATTATTGTGATCAAATTACTTAAAATAAATGCAGAATCGCTTGATATGCTCAAATGATGCTAAAAATATGCATCATTTGCACATTACATGCGTAATTACTATGTATAATTCAATAGTTTTTAAAAAGTAAGATCTGAATCATATTCTAGACCGCACATAGAGCTTAAATATAGATTACTGTGATCAAATGAGTTAGAATGAACAAAGAGTCACTTGAAATGAGCAAATGGTGATCAGAATATACATTTTTTGCACATTATATGCTTAATTACTTGGTATAATCCAATATTTATTAATAAGTAAGATCTGAATTATATTCTAGACCGTATATAAAGCTTCAAAATATATTATTGTGATCAAAAGACATACAATTAATGTAGAATCACTTGAAATGCTCAAAATATGAATTATTTTTATATTATAGAGGTAATTAATATGTATAATCAAATAGTTTTTAATAAGTAAGATAAGTATCATATTCTAGATCGTATAGAGAGCTTAAATATAAATTATTGTGACTATTTGACTTTGAATGAATGTAGAATCATTTGAAATGCTCAAATGATGTATAGAATATGCATTATTTGCACATTATATGTGTAATTACTATGTATAATCCATCAGTTTTAGATAAGTAAGATTAGAATCATATTCTAGACTATATTGAGAGTTTAAATATAGATTATGGTAATCAAATTACTTAAAGTTAATTCAGAATCGCTGGAATGCTCAAAATGAGTTCATAATATGCGTTATTTGCATATTATATGCGTAATTACTAGATATAACCCAATATTTTTCGATAAGTAAAATCTAAATCATATTTTAGGCCATATAGAAAGTTTAAAAATATATTATTGTGATCAAATTACTTAGAATGAATACATAATCGCTTGAAATGCTCAAATGATGCTCAGAATGTGCATTATTTTCGCATTATATTAGTAATTATTATGTATAAAATTCAATAAACTTTTATATGTAAGATCTGAATCATATTCTAAACCGTATTGAGTGCTTAAATATAGATTATTGTGATCAAATTACTTAGAATGAATGCAGAATCGCTTGAAATGGTCAAATGATGCTCAAAATATGCTTTATTTGCACATTTTATGCGTAGTTATTATGCATAATCCAATATTTTCTAATTAGAAAGATCTGAAAAATTTTCTAAACCGTCTAGAGAGCTTAAAAATTAGATTAGTATAGAATGCATGCAGAATTGCTTGAAATGCGAAAATGATGCTCAGAATATGCATTATTTGCACATTATTTCCCTAATTATTATGTATAATTCAATATTTTCAATAAGTAATTTCTGAACCATTTTCTAAACAAAATAGAGAGCTTCATTATAAAGTATCGTGATTAAATAACTTTAAATGAACGCAGAATCATATGAAATGCTCAAATGGTGCTCAGAATATGCATTATTTGTAGTATTTTGTCCAAAACGTCGTCTAGCGGGTCGCAACCGTTGGGACACTGAATCTGGACAGAACAGTCTGATCATCGCACCCTTTGTTCAGATCCACTGTATGCGCCCTCTGAGTGTTTAGAACCCCTATATAAGCCATTGTTATGATGGAGTACAGTAAGGCTTTGGCATTCTTTCAGTTCCTCTATTGATTAGAGAGCAAGAGAGAGAGAATATAAGGAGAGAGAGGGAAACAAGTCAGGACCGTCATTCCCCGAGTACACCATCGAGTCACGGGAAGTCTGAACGGTTCTGTAGTGCCTTCTCGCTAAGGAGTCTTTGCAGATTGCAG
Source organism: Rhynchospora tenuis (assembly GCA_027725995.1). Taxonomy (NCBI): domain Eukaryota; kingdom Viridiplantae; phylum Streptophyta; class Magnoliopsida; order Poales; family Cyperaceae; genus Rhynchospora; species Rhynchospora tenuis. The sequence goes on along the minus strand of CM050889.1, from coordinate 52,389,475 downwards.
GAGATAAGAAGGAGACACACATGGCTTGCTGGTTTCAAGTTCATCCACTCAACACTCGATTTCGATTAGCGATGGCACGAGGTATTTTACGATTCTGGGTTATTTTCGCATTCTAGAATTGTTGTAGCACTTACAGTTGGTATCAGAGCGGGTTATGCCGCTGGATTGCCTTTATTGAAATGGAATTTCATAACGGTTTGTAAGAAATTCTGTTGTAAGTGTTGAGTGGATTAAGTTTTGTCTGATTTTCATTGATTGTCTGAATTCGTGGAGCAATATCTCAAAATCCGCTTATCCAATTTGAGTGAGGTTTTCGGGATTGGAAAGATCTATGAGTCTACTTTCCAGCGAGACCAACATCATGAAAATCCAGTGGGTATACAGTGAGATAATCAAGTTGCAACTAGTAGAGGTCAGACAGTCGCGATTCTGAATTTTCTGACCTTTCAGTATTGCGGGCCAGATTTCTCTCAATTGGTAATTCGGTTTTGCATGAAATTTTACTGGGATGTAGATATTTCAGATATCTTTCCATAGAGTGTAAATTTGTAAAATTCCGATAAAGTATGAGTGAGATATACTGTCTGCAAGATAGGTCATTCTGACAGTTTGTCGGGTTTCGTCTGTGATAGTCTGTATTTCGAGCGGCATAGCTTTTGATCTGTAAACTTGTTTTTGATGAAACTTGCGTCATTGAAAAGATCTTTGAATCTAGTTTCTATAATGACCAAAAACACAGAAAACGATTAAGTACAGAGAAAGTTATTGTCAGTTTACCAGAAAGTGTTCAGGCTGTCAGAAAGTTTCTGGATGTACTTTGGACGCACCCTTTCGTGTGGGGCGATCCGTTTGGAGTTGGAACGACCCGTTCCAATAGAGTTTGGTCCAGAAATGAATCTTAAGATGAAAATTAAGGTATAATCAGACATATTATGGTTCTCTATTGTTAGTTAGGCATTGTAGATTACTTAATTATCATGGAAATCTATAGGATAGTCACAATTTGTCAAAATACTGAATTTGTATAAAGATGGTTTGCATTTTTTTTTGTTGGAGATTGGTTAGTCAATACTGATATGCTTGAATATACTATAGTAGTAAAGTTTGATGCAGTCCACAGACCATCATACTATCGGGTACTCTATTAGTATTAGCACTACAAGTATTGTATTGATTAAACAAACTTGAATAACAACAGATGTGGCATACTAATACACAAATTGTATTTGTAAAAGATACGACAAGTAATTATGCATATGGTAATTATTCAAATATAGATAATTATAATAAGATAATCTATGTTCTGGTTAAGTCTTTGAATGCAGACATTTTAAACGGACCGCTTGAGTCTTTAACGGGCCGCTAGGTAATATGTTTGCTTTAAGATTTGTTTCGTTTAGATCATTAGGTTAGTGTTTAAACATATCTGTCTGTAACAGTGAAGGAAATAGACGATTATCTATTGAAATGAATAGTTACATATGGATTCATTTGTTGAAACCCATAGTATGTTCATGATGGATTGTTGTGTGACTAGGCGAACCGCTTAAAGGTTTAACGGGCCGCTGAAGTATCAAGCGAACCACTTGTGGTTTTAGCGGACCTCTACAACTGGTGATAGATAACAAAGTTATATGTCTTGTGATTAATATATGATAATTGATTGAAGTGTAGCCACAGCAGCTTCAATTACATTAAGGTATATATATTATATAGTGTATTTATAAATCACATTATGAAGAAAGGACATAGCTTGTGTCTAGTGATAAATATATATATTAATATATTAAGGAGTAGCCACAGCATCCTTAGTTGGATTAAAGTTATGTATATATAAAGTTTATAAAATCACATTTGGATTAAACGGACACAATATTGTAATAGATTAAGTTAACGAAGTTAGTATCGTCCCACAGGACTATTGACTTAGCTAACTTAATATATTAGGATATAATAGTTAAATTATGAATACTTAATTTGCCCACAGGGATTAAGGATATGAATATAATTAACTAGTTATATCATATGGAGAATCAAAACATAGTATTTAGTCCACAAGTAATATTGTGCAAGAAATTGATTCATATAGATGTAATGTTTAATTACATAAAGAGCTATAGCATGATATTTAGCCCACAGGTAATATTATGCAGGAATTGACTCGTAAAGATACATCACTTAGTTTGCATTGGTAAATTAAAGTATAAAGTTAAGTCTCAACATAAAGATAAGCATGTATCGGTTCTAGTTTCATAAGGATAGCATATTCCCTTTAGAAATGATAAGTGTCAAAGTTCCTGGGTTGAGGATAATAGTTATAGGGTCTAGTAGGATACTGCTCTCCTTCATTATAGTTGTAAGAATATTAAATTTATCAACCAGTAGGATCCACTTTTGAGGTTGAACTTATGAACATAAGTTATAATGAACAGTGGGAGCAGTTTAACTACTTATGTTTCATGTTTATAAAGAATAAGTTCTTTCAATGTATAGTGATTTGGTTGATATGCATATTAATGTAAAGTTCTTACATAAGACATTAGATGAGTAGTTGGCCTCTTAGGTTAAGGCTAATGTAATAATACTCGTCATAAAAGTTTATCTTTTAGGCTTATTACCATTATAGGTGCGAGAGCACATAATGAAAATGAGGAATATATTTGTTCAACAAAAGAGTCTATATAATATTTGTGAGTCATTACTTGTATATTTTATTTTGAATACTTGTCCAGTTTAATATAGTCTTATCAAGATTTCCTATAAGGTTATAACACATATAAAGATAAATGGTCAGTTTGGTGTTTTTGACCATATGTGTTTAATAGGAGAATAAACATATTATGGATAAAGTTGAGAGTGTTCATATGGTTGAGATATGATTAACAAGAAAACGACTAGCCGGCATCAAGCGTGTAGCCTGCATTTATCTCTTTAAATGATGATTATTCACAATATATGTATTTCTACATACCTATTGAGACGGAAGTAGAGAAACAATGCGGTAAGCAAATAAAGATTGTGAAGTCAGTTAATGGTATAGAGATTAGAAATATGACTAGGATTTGAATTAGAAATATTTAAGTTCTAGAGAATGTTCAGATTAGTGGGAGTGATCTGTTTTAGATCATACGGAAATTCTCTCTAATACATAATTGGATGGTATTCATTAAGGATCACTGAATATTGATGATCGAATTATTGACATTTGTTAACCGGCATATAATACAATAATAGATCAAGTTGAATTTTAAGATTCAATATTAAGGTGATCTAATAAAGGATAAGGTCGGTTATCCCTAGTATTGTAACGTAGTTTACCTACAAGACTCTTATAAAGATATAAGTGCTGAGCATAATCTGTTACATTTTCAAGATAATGAATTGCGATGAGTCCATATTACGGAATAATGCCAAGTAAAATCAGTTTGAATCAATGGTGTGTAATTGAGTCTAGAATTGGGTAAGTTACTTATGGTTTTAACCTATTGGTTGTAACGGATTTCTTAAAACCAAAAGGGATTCATAAGTTAACATAAAGTAATACAAAGTTAACATGAAGTAATACAAAGTTAGACTTGTCACCAGTGGTTCATTGAAAAGAAGTAGTGAATTACATAAAGATTTTCTCTCATGTATTAAAGAAAGATTCACTTCATATGATTATGGCATTAATAACTCATTCTGGTTTTGAGTTACATCAGATAAAAATAAATGTTGCAATTGTTAATGGTGATCTAAGGAGATGGTTATATTAAATAATCATAAAATTTCTTTATTTGAGGTAATAAGTATTTAGTTAGCAAGTTAAAGTATTCTATATAAGAATTAAAACAAGTATTTCACTAATGGTATTAATAGTTTCATAAGGTTATTTCTTCATACGGTTTGAAGAAATATAAGATGAACTGATGCATATATCAGAAGATTAGTGGGAGTTGATTTTATTTACTTGTTTTATATATAGAGAATGTTATACTTGTAACTAATGATAAAAGATAGTTATATAGGGTGAAATAATTTCTTTCTAAAATATTGATATGAAGGATATGACTGAAGTTTTGTTTGTGATAGGCATCAAGGCCCATGTAGATAGGAATCAAGATATTCTTGATTTATCTCAACAAGCATATATCAATAAGGTATTAGAAAGATTCTGGAAGAAAATGTATTCCGTCCAGTACCTGTTAAAATAGGTGGTAGATTCATTGTGAATCAGTATCCTCAGTATAACTTAGAAAGGGAACAAATAATAAATACTTCAAGTATTTAGGCAATTTTAAAGCATAAAGTATGATCAGATTTGTGCACAAGAACTGACATAGCTTTTGCCATTTGAATATTTGGACTGATATCATAATAATTAGGGGATAGACCACAGTTAAATTGCTAAGAAAGTAATGATATATCTTTAAGGTACTTAAGATAATATGCTTATGTCTCAACAGATTGATATGTTGAAGTTATTTTAGTACACAAACTGGTTGTGTTGATTTTAGTAAATCAAATTAAGAATACATGTTAACCAGTGAAATTGTGTCATAAAGAAATGTCTAACTGACATTGTTCGTTAGTTCAACATAAAGTATAGTTTGTTGTGTGTTTTGAGATTACCCTCGATGGTGTTTGAAGAGTTTTATTGTGAGACTTAGAGTCGTGGATTTTATATCTAAGTCATTAAGGATTCTGTATGATAATTCTGTTGCAGTCTTTCTAGTCAAGAATAATAAAGGTAAAGGTCGAGCTATTGACATTAAGTATTTGACTTTGAAAGAGCGCATTAAGAAGAATTAAGTGGTTATTAAAGGTGTTCATACAGAATAGAAGCTGACCGATTCTTTGAATAAATACTGCAGCTAAAGGAATTCAAAGATCATGTAGCGGGTATATATAGGAATTGATCCTATGGTTAATATTAATCGTACGATTGTGTATAAACTCTTCATAAGAGTATAGATGTTTTTTCTCAGTTGGTTGCGCGCATATATGGAATATATATTTGATCATAAGGTTGAGAATTACATCATAAAGACTGATTTGGAATAAACGTCGGGTTTATTCATAAAGGTTGTATTCTAATCACATAAAGGGCTGAATTGATAGTTATATAGTACATTGTGATTATGGAAAGTAATATTCGCATTTATTAGTTGCTTTTAGCACTAATAACGATAATGATGACTTACTGCCTTAGTTCATGTATTATGTCTCGATCATTTGGCATAAGGAAAACAGAGGGGATTGTGCATACAAAGGATGCAAGCTCAAGTGGGAGAATGTAGTATTTTGTCCAAAACGTCGTCTAGCGGGTCGCAACCGTTGGGACACTGAATCTGGACAGAACAGTCTGATCATCGCACCCTTTGTTCAGATCCACTGTATGCGCCCTCTGAGTGTTTAGAACCCCTATATAAGCCATTGTTATGATGGAGTACAGTAAGGCTTTGGCATTCTTTCAGTTCCTCTATTGATTAGAGAGCAAGAGAGAGAGAATATAAGGAGAGAGAGGGAAACAAGTCAGGACCGTCATTCCCCGAGTACACCATCGAGTCACGGGAAGTCTGAACGGTTCTGTAGTGCCTTCTCGCTAAGGAGTCTTTGCAGATTGCAGGAGATAAGAAGGAGACACACATGGCTTGCTGGTTTCAAGTTCATCCACTCAACACTCGATTTCGATTAGCGATGGCACGAGGTATTTTACGATTCTGGGTTATTTTCGCATTCTAGAATTGTTGTAGCACTTACATTATTTGCCCATTATATGCGTAATTACTAATTGGATATATAATCTAACAGTTTTAGATAAGTAAGATCTGAATCATATTCTAGACTGGATAGAGAGCTTAAATATAGATTATTGAGATCAAATTACTCAGAATGAATGCAAAATTAATTGAAATGCACAATTAAGCTCAGAAGATTCATTATTTGCATATTATATGCGTAATTATTATGTATAATTCAATATTTTTAATAAGTAAGATCTGAATCATATTTTAGAACGTATAGAGATCTCAAATATAGATTATTATGATCAAATAACTTAGAATGAATGCGAAAATGCTTGAAATGCTCAATGGTGCTCAGAATATCCATTATTTGCACATTATATGCGTAGTTACTATTAATAATCCAATATTTTATAATAAGTAAGATATGAATCATATTCTAGACTATATAGAGAGCTTAAAAATAAATTATTACGATCAAATTACTTTGAATGCAAAATCACTTGAAATGCTCAACTGAGCTAAAAAATATGCATTATTTGCAAATCATATGCGTAATTACTATGTATAATCAATTTTTTTTAATATGTAAGATGTGAATCATATTCTAATCATATTTGTGAGAACATGACTTGTAATGAATGCAGAATCGCTTGAAACGCTCAAATGATGCTCAGAATATGCATTATTTCCATATTATATGCTAAATTACTATATATAATCTAATATTCTTTAATAAGTAAGATCTGCATCATACTTTAGACCGTATAGAGAGCATAAATATGGATTATTGTGTCCAAATGACATAGAATGAATGCAGAATCGTTTGAAATGCTCAAATGATGCTCAGAATATGCATTATTTGCACATTATATGAGTAATTGTTACGTATAATCCAATATTTTTTAATAATTTAGATCTGAATCATATTCTAGACCGTATAGACAGTTACAAATAGATTTTTGTAATCAAATTACTTAGAATGAATGCATAATTGCTTGAAAAACTCAAATGATTCTCAAAATGTGCATTACTTTCACATTATATGCCTAATAACTTTGTATAATCCAATATTTGTTGATAAGAAAAATCTTCATCACATTCTAGACCATATAGAGAGCTTAAAATATAAGTTATTGTTATCAAATGACTTAGAATGAATGCAGAATCGCTTAAAATGCTCAAATGATGCTCAAAATATGCACGTTTATATGTGTAATTACTATGTATATTCCAAAAAATTTTAATAATAAAGATCTGAATAATTTTATAAACTGTATAGAGAGCTTAAATATAGAGTATTTTGATTAAACTACATAAAATGAGTGCAAAATCAGTTAAAATGCTCAAATGATGCTCAAAATATACTTTATTTGCATATTATATGCGTAGTTATTATGCATAATCCAATAGTTTTTAATAAGAAAGATGTGAATGATTTTCTAAACCGTATAGAGAGCTTACAAATATATTATTGTGATCAAATGACGTTGAATGAATGCATAATCTCTTGAAATACTCACAATATGCATTATTTGTACATTATATGCGTAATTACTATGTATAATCCAATAACTTTTAATAATTAAGATCTGAATCGTATTCTAGACCGCATAGAGATCTTAAATATAGATTATTATGATCAAATGAATTAGGATGGATGTAGAATCGCTTGAAATGCTCAAATGTTGCTCAGAATATACATTATTTGCACATTTTAGGCATAATTACTAATTACTATGTATAATCCAATGTTTTTTAGTAAGTAAGACCTGAATCATATTCCATACCGTATAAAGAGCTTAAAAATAGATTATGATGATCAAATGACTTCGAATGAATGCGAAATTGCTTTCCTCATAATATGCATTGTTTGCACATTATATTTATAATTATTATGTATAATCCAATAATTATGTATATTCAAGTTTATATAAAGGGATTAAATTAAATATAGATAATTGTAATTAAATTATATTAAATGAATCCAAAATCGTTCTAAATTCTCAAATGACACATAGAATAAGCTTTATTAGCAATTTTTATGCATATTTTAAATGTGTAATGCATCATTTTGAAAAAGTATGACATAAATTATATTCTAGACTATAAAGGTTTTTAATATAGATTATTGTGATTACATAATTTAGAATTCTGATTGTTTGAAGTGCTCAATAAAAGCTTAGAATATGCATTACGTGCAATTATATGCGTAATTACAATGTATAATCCAATATTATTTAATAAGTATGATCAAAATTATATTTTAGACAGTATAGAAAGTTTAAATATAGATTATTGTGATCAAATTACTTACAATGAATGCAGAATTGCTTGAAATATTCAAATGATCTCAAAATATGCATTATTTGCAAACTATATGCGTAATTACTATGTATAATCAAATACTTTTTAATAAATAAAATCTGAATCATATTTTAAACCATTTAAAGAGCTTAAGTTATAGATTATCGTGATCAAGTGATTTAAAATGATTGCAGAATCGTTTGATATGCTCAAACGTGCTCAGAATGTGCATTATTTGCACATTATATACGTAATTACTCTGTATAATCCAATAAATTTGAATAAGAAAGTTGTAGATAATATATGAAGAGCTTAAATATAGTTTATTGTGATTAAATTACTTTAAACGAATCTAGAATCGCTTGAAATTCGCAAATGACACTTACAGTTTGCTTTATTTGAGACTTATATGCGTATTTTCGGTGTATAATGCAATATTTTGAATAAGTAAGATTTGAATAATATTCTAGACTATACAAAGATCTTAAATATAAATTATCATGATCAAATAACTTAGAATAAATACAGAATTCTTAAAACGCTCAAATAACCTCAGAACTTGCATTATTTGCAAATTATATGAGTAAATTACTGCATATAATCAAATTTTTTTAAGTAAGATCTGAATCATATTCTAAACCATATAGAGAGCTACAAAATAAATTATTGTGATCAAATTACTTAGAATGAATGCAGAATCGCTTGAAATGCTCCAATGATGCTCAGAATATGCAATATTTGAACATTTAATGTGTAATTACCATGTATAATACAATATTTTCAATAAGTATGGTATGAATCATATTCTACACCATATAGAGAGCTAACAATAGATTATTATGATCAAAACTTAGAATGAATGCAAAATCACATGAGATGCACAAGTAATGATCAAAAAATGCGTTATTTGCACATTATATGCGTAATTATTATGTACAATCCTATTTTCTTTGATAAATGATACCTGAATCATATTGTAGACCATATAAAGAGCTTAAATTTCTATTATTGTGATCAAATAACTTAAAATAAATGCATAATTGCTTGAAATGCTTAAGTGGTACTCAGAATATTCATTATTTGCAAACTATATGCATAATTACTATGCATAATACATTTTTTTTTTATACGAAAGATTCTGAATCATATTCTAGACCGAATAAACAGCTTAAATAGAGACTATTGTGATTAAATGACTTAGAATTAATGCAAAATTTCTTGGAATGCTCATGTGATGCACAAAATATAAATTATTTGCACATTATATTGGTAATTACTTTGTATAATCCAAAAATTTTTAATTAGTAATATCTAAATCATATTCTAGACCGTATAGTGAGTTTAAATATAGATTATTGTGATCATATGACTTAGATTGATTGTAGAATCACTTGAAATGCTCAAATAATGCTTAGAATATGCGTAATTACTATGTATAATCTAATATTTTTTATAAGTAAGATCTGAATTGTATTCTAAACATATAAAGATCTTGAATTTATATTATTCTGATCAAATGACTTAGAATAAATGCAAAATCGCTTGAAATGCTCAAATGATGCTTAGAATATGCATTATTTGCAAATTATATTCGTAATTAATTAATATGTATAATCTAATATTTTTTAATAAGTAAGATCTGAATCGTAAGATCAAATGACTTAGAATGAATTCAGAATCGCTTGAAATGCTCAAATGAGCTCATAATATGCATTATTTGCATATTATATGCGAAATTGTTATGTATAATCCAATAATTTTAAATAATTAAGATCTGCATATATTCAAGACTATATAAAGAGCTTAAATATGGATAATTGTGATTAAATTACATTAAACGAATTCAGAATCGCTTGAAACTCTCAAATGACATATAGAAGAAGCTTTATTTTGCAATTTATATGTATATTTCCAGTGTATAATGCATCATATTGAATAAGTGTGACATGAATTGTATTCTATACTATATAAAGAGTTTAAATATAGATTATTGTGATCAAATAACTTAGAATGAATCCAGAATCACTTGAAATGCAGAAATGAAGCTCAGAATATGTATTTCATGCTATTATATGCGTAATTACTATGTATAATTCAATATTTTTTAAATAAGTATGATAAGAATTATATTCTAAACCGTATAGAGAGTTTAAATATAGATTATTGTGATCAGATGACTCAGAATGATTTCAGAATTGCTTGAAATGCACAAATGAGCTCAGAATATGCATTATTTGCACATTATATGCGACAAAACAATGTATAATCCAGATCTCAAAAAAAAAAACTATATATAATCCGATATTTTTTAATAATTAAGATCTAAATCATATTCTAAACTGTATAGAAATAGATTTTTGTGATCAAATTACTTAGAATGAATGCAGAATCACTTGAAATGCTCAAATGATGCTCAAAATGTGCATTACTTTCACATTATATTCGTAATAACTTTTTATAATCCAATATTTCTTAGTAAGTAAGATCTGAATCACATTCTAGACTATATAGAGAGCTTAAATATATGCTATTGTGATCAAATAACTTAGAATGAATGCAGAATCACTTGAAATGCTCAAATGAGCTCAGAAGATGCGCATTATTTGCAAATTATATGCATATTTACTATGTATAATCAAATATTATTTTATGTAAGATCTGAATCATATTCTAAAGAACATAAAGAGTTCAAATATATATTATTGTGATCAAATGACTTGGAATGAATGCAGAATCTCTTGAAATTCTCAAATGATGCTCAGAATATGCATTATTTGCACAATATGCGTAGCTATTGTGCATAATCCAATAGTTTATAATAATAAAGATGTGAATAGTTTTCTAAACAATATGGAGAGCTCAACAATTGATTATTGTGATCAAATGACTTAGAATGAATGCGGAATCGTTGAAATGCTCAAATGAGCTCATAATATGCATTATTTGCACATTATATGCGTATTACTATATATAATCCAATAATTTGGAATATATAAAAGGGAATTGCTTTCCATCATCCCTATGATTCCTATCATCCCCATCATCCCCTAGAATCTTCATTAATTATCTAGCGCCCTCATTAATAGAAGCTCAGGGATGATAAAATCCAGTGATGAAATCCAACATAACTAACGTGTTTTCCATTTTTGTCTATCATCCCACATCCCTGCACGTGTTTTCAAAGGGAATTTGAAATTAATATATATAAATGTTGAAGTTAATATATATAATCGTTGAAGTTAATATGTATAAATGTTGAAGTTAATATATATTAACTGTTGAAGTTAATATATAACTGTTGAAGTTAATATATATAAATGTTGAAGTTAATATATATAATTGTTGAAGTTAATATGTATAAATGTTGAAGTTGATATATATAAATGTTGAAGTTAATATATAACTGTTGAAGTTAATTTATAACTATTGAAGTTAGTATTGTAACTATTGAAGTTAATATCGTAACTATTGAAGGGAGCGAAACGGAAGGGCGGGAAACAGAAACAGAGGTTAAGCATTGGATTTCTAAAAACGGAAATAGAGGAATTGAGGGAGTAACTGGATGGGGATTCACGCATTTTCCGTATTAATGAAGTATTATCCTCATTAATGACTATTATTCTCAGGGGATGACGGGGATGATGAATATTGGGGATGATCCTTATCAAAACTATATAAGAGCTTAAAATATAGATAAGTGCGATTAAATTATATTAAACTAATCAAGAATCGCTTTAAATTCTCGAATGACACATAGAATAAGCTTTATTTGCAATTTATATGCATATTTTAAGTGTGTAGTGTATCATTTGGAATAAGTATGATATGAATTATATTCTAGACTATACGAAGGTTTTAAATATAGATTATTGTGATCGAATGAATGCAGAATCGCTTGAAATGCTCAAATAAAGCTCGGAATATGCATTATTTGCACATTATATGCGTAATTACTATGTATAATCCAATATTTTATAATAAGTATGATCTGAATCATATTCTAGACAGTATAAAGAGCTTCAATAGAGATTATTGATATCAAATGATTAAGAATGAATGTAGAATCGCTTGAAATGCTCAAATGATGCTTGGAACATGCATGATTTGCACATTATATGCATAATTACTTTGTATAATCTAATATTTTTCAATAGTATGATCTGAATTATATTGGATCGCATAGAGAGCTCAAAAATAGTTTATTGTGATCAAATATCTTAGAATGAATGCAGAATCGCTTGAAATGCTTAAATGATGCTTATAATATGCATATTTGCACATCATATGCCCAATTATTTAGTATAATCTAATATTTTTTTAATAAGTAAAATCTGAATGATATTCTAGTTTGTATAGAGAGCTTAAATATAGATTATTGTGATCAAATAACTCAGAATGAATGTGTAGTTGCTTGAAATACTCAAATGAGCTCAGAAGATGCATTATTTGGAAATCATATGCGTAATTACTATGCTTGATATTTTTCTTTTAGTAAATAAGATCTGAATCAGATTCTAGACTGTATAGAGAGCTTATTTATGGATTATTGTGTCCAAATTACTTAGAATGAATGCAGAATCGCTTGAAATGCTCAAATGGTCTCAGAATATACATTATTTGCACATTATATGAGCAATTGCTATGTATAATCCTATAGTTTTTAATAAATAAGATCTGAATCATATTCTAGACCATTTTTTTTTTGTCGATAATAATTTCAAACTGATTCTACTATCTCTTTGAATTGTTGTTCAATTTTGTATCCATATCATCCCATCACAAAATTTTCGCAATGATGATATTACTCCTTTCTAACTAGCTGTATTATAGAATTATCAAGAAAAAAAAAAACAAGAAGTAGCAGTATTTATAGGCTTACTTGTAGCACTATATATTTTGTTGGCTGTAGATACTAAATTTAAGATAGAAAACTTTGAAATCTCAAGGGCTAACACGAAAGCCACTACTTCAAGAACAATTCATGTAAACTCTATTTTGCTTGACACAAAAAAGAAAAAACGAAATTACTCTATTTTAATTGTATTTTACTATCTTGATCCTTAATAGATTAGCTTTTGGATCTTGCTTTAATCCAATCACCAATCAGTTAATGGCCCATGTGACTGATCCGATTTTTTGCGGAATCTAACCAAGATTAGCTTTTGGATCTTGCTTTAATCCAATCACCAATCAGTTAATGGCCCATGTATTTTATTAGCTCAAATCACAATGAAATTAACTGGAGACGTGCAGCGCGTTCTGCTCACTTTACCGGGAACCCAACCTGGATGCATACGCACGTATCTTTGGTTTTTGCTATTTGGTGTATAGAAATCATGTCAAGTAATTACTACCTCACAATAATTTTATTCTGTTCCAACTCTACAAATTTTGCAGCTTTATCCCTTATTGTTTATCGTTTTCTCATCCAGCCTATGAGCAATAATCATGCTCTCATCTTATTTGTTGAGTATAGAAATTGTAGAGTACCTTTCTAGAAAAGTTTCGGGGGTAAATTAAGTATTGTATTCTTCTCTCAGTACACAAAAATCATGCTTGCCGGTTGAATCATTTAAATAACGTTTTCTAATCAGCTTTCATGTTCCTTCAATGCAAAATATGCCGCATTCTACTAATAAATAATGTCATTTCTCTTTTTTTCCTTAGAATTTAGAATAAGAAAACTATATATATTAACTAAACTACGTAGACACCATCTTGTACGCTAAATAACTAGCAACTTAACATACATCCGTGCTTAATTACATCTAAGATATTAGAAGAAATTAAAAAGATTATGTTCTCTCATGTACCACAATATCAATCTTTCACCATCATTCAACCCCGACACATAAGAACATCATATCTGCAAGATAGCTCGCTAGTTGAATTCAAATGGAATGATATTTGCGTACATTTCTTGGTTGCCATTGTATCTTGGATCGACATAAATTGATATGATCTATTGATATACTAAATAGGATTAATATAATGAGTTATTACGTGGCTCACATGAGTTAATTTATGTGGATTGTTCGCAAAATTATTCGGAGGGGTTTGCAAGGCCATATGTCTCTGAAAATTTCATAGGTTAAGAATTGATTTAATTTTCTTCATTATATTTGTCATGTTGGATATATATGCACATTGTGGTGAATTTTCTGGATTATTATTTTCTTTTAGTTAGATTGGTAGAATTGAGCCTACAGGACCCATCCCAATTCTCTGAAGTGTTAAGGTCACAGTATATCCAATTAAGTAAAACTTTCATTTTCTGATTTTAAAAACAGATGGATCAAGCTGACGTGGATGCTGGCGTGGGAAATGAAGATGTAATGGCATATTCTGAAGACAATTCTGATGCTCAAAACCCTCAGTTCGTAACAGACCTGGACATTCTTAGATGCGATAATGGTTGTTTGAACCATTTGAGAGTGCCTACCAGACATGTATTTCCAAAAATTTATTCTACTATTTTGTTATCCAGGTAGCTGTCTAATTTTATATTTGCACTAAAAAGGAAACATAACCTTACTTTGCTACCAATATCAATTTAAAAAGTAGCGGAAACCAGGATAAGTGTTAATGTAAGAGGTACATATTAGTGGCTACATGGTAATTTGTAGTGGCAATTGTATTTAGTAAAGTCAAAAGGAATAAGGGGCCACTAGAGGTTTCAAGGCCAGGTCTATTGCATGCGTTGTGCGGGTCAAAATGCGCTTGTCTCAGCACCGAGGACAAATGAGATTTTGAATGTTGTTCTCACTAACTGTTCATTTCGATTTCTCGGTTGTGAAGCTATTATCCCTTTCTGTGAGATAAATAACCATCTCAATGGTTGTGTTTATACCAAATTGAGATGCCATGTTCCCCAGTTGTCTTGGAATCTTTGAATTCCGAGACGAACTCTCTGGACACATAGTTGACGGTCATGGCAACAAGTTTCAGTTTTTTTATTTTGGAAGCATAATACCTATGTCCTTCACAATGCAGAATGAACTGAAAATCTTGGTCAGGAACCAAACCAAGTATATTATTGCAGTTCAATCAAATATAGATATTGTTATCACCAGGTTGAAGTGCTTTACTGTGCGGTTCTACGAAAATCTTGGACTCAGTTATACATTGACAGATCAATTTGGTGTTAGACTCATTGAAGAGTGCCCAGTCCCAACTACTACTCTTTGGGCGAAGCTGATGCTGCAATAGAAGCAATCCCTATTGGAGGCATCCTAACACATCAACTACATTTTGGAAGAGAAGAGAATTTACTCAATTCCAGCGTTACTATTAATTTAGTGAGAGAGAAAGCTGTATTTCATTTTTTATTTTATTTATTTTTTTGCCTACTCTAATTGAACATATCAGGTTTTGATTTATTGTTGAATGATTATAACATTGCCCTTTTTCTGAATTTTGCTTATCACCAAAGTTACCTTTAATTTAGCTAGTCTGGGAGAATGGAGTTGCGGCGACAATATGTCAATAGCCCTATATTCTGTATTTCCGCAGCAGAATACTCGTGTTTTATTAGCTTCTGCAGCTGGATATTCGTTTTAAAAAAGAAAGCAAAAAATTTTAGAGGATTGGATGATTCTCGGTGTACAAATGTACAATGAAAAGTTACCTTAAAGCTTAAGCTGAATTGAATTATTGCACCTGAAATCTGTGTTATGCACTTCAGTTTAATAAGTTTAAAATGACACTAAATTGAATAGTTGGGGAAACGTCTACACGTAAAAGTAGATTGCATAGTTTTTCCCTTGCAGTAAGGCTTACTTGATGGGTTTGAAGAGGATCAAGCTTGTCGATGGATTTTGCAAATAAATCTTCATTTTGGCCATCTTGAAATGGGTGCGGATCCTCTAGACGTTTTTTTAAAAACGTCCAGTGGTAGTTTTTGATCGGAGCTATCCGATTTAATTTCGACGGTTCATTTTTTTCGGATCAATATTTTTTTCGGGAGTGTTAGAATTCACGGGGCTCTTTTTAGCCGTTGAGATAAATCAGACGGTCCAAATTCAAAAACGGCCATCCAGAGGATCTCGTTCCATCTTGAAATGCCAAGCGTGTTTAACCAATATACTATGGGCAGCTCTTGCTCAATTGCATCTCTAACTTGGCCAACAGAACAGAAATGGTGAAGATAGTATCAAACTAATCTTTAAATGATTAAAATTATAAATTAATCATATAAACAAAATAATCATAGAAACAAACCAGAAAGAAATTAAATTATTCAAATATTAAAAAAAAGTGATAATGGTAAATCCAAGCCAAGGCTGTGCAAATTTCTACTGTTTTCGGGAAAAAAAAACAATACTTGGGTCTTTACTTCTCAAAACTCTAAAAAAGTGTTAAAAAAAAAAAAAAAAAAAACAGTAGCTCGGAAGTCCTGTTCGATCGCCGTTAAATTAGATCATTAAATCTATAAATCGGACGGTCCAAAATTCCCTCGGATAATTTCGGTCTGGATTCAAAGCAAGGAGAGAAAGGGAGCGAGGAACCGAGGCAGCCATGGTGCTCGACGCAAATTCTCGCACGATCAAGTGGAGAGCGACTAAATTTCTACAAAATTATGGTAAGATTTGTGTTATTTTTTCGTTCCTTTTTTTTCTCTGAAAGTTCGTTTTCCTTCTTTTGCTTTGCTTTATTGGGCTAAAAAGTGGAAAATTGACCTCGTTTTTAAGGATGGGATCTGCTTCTAGGGTCAATTGCGGCGTTTTATGCGATCACAGTTCCGTATACTAAGGTTGAAGAGAGCTTTAATGTCCAGGTATGCATGATCTACCGTGTTAGTTTCACTTTTCAAATTGTGAACTCCTGTACTCCCATTTTAGTGAACTACTTTTCTTTCTATTTTTTTTTTTCTTTCGTACCAGTGTAAGAGGTTATGATGCCAAGTACATTTGTTCTTTTTTATTTTCTCAGAATTGTTTTTCTTAGTGAATTTGGGCTTCTGTGGGTGCATAAAACCTCACAAGACAGAAAGCAATATGATAAAAAAAAAAAAAAAAACCTGAGTGGCAATAATTAGTCATCTTACCCTTAGTTCTTTTGTATAGTTTTTTTAATTTCATTGATGAGAAATTTATTTTTGACTAGGCCATGCATGACATACTGTACCATCGGCATAACATTAATAAGGTAAATTTTAGCTACATAAACTCCTCTCGGTGTAGTTCTGCTTGGATGACCTTCAAAGGGTTTGATAAGATATCTTTTGATTTGATACAGTATGACCATTTGGAATTTCCCGGTGTTGTCCCTCGCACTTTCATAGGTATCTCTCATTTTAGCTCATAAAAGCTCTCTATGGCTATAACACTTTGTAGCCATAGAGTTAGGGAACCTTATTCTGTATTTTAGCCCCTATTCATTTTTTATGGTTTAAATTAGCCTTAAATAGAGAAATATAGAACTTGATTTAAATTGAAAAGGATATGTGACATGTAGCTTGTACAAGGTAAATATCACGGTCATTGCTCATACTTCTTGATATTGAATGTAAATAGTAGGTACAAATGTATTTGAATCTATGACACAAGCCGGGACAGTATACTACATTTGTTATAAAAAACGAGCAGCGCCTGAAAATTTGACTTTTTAGTATTTTTCTTTATGATTGACTGGAGAAAGTTCTTAAGTAACATATCTATATTTGTGCCCTTGGAGGCTTGAACCTGTGACCTGTTGGAAATTATCCTTCTAGTAATGTCTTCTGGGGCTTTCTGTAAAGTTTACATATTTACTGAATATATGGATAAGATCACTGTTTTAATTCAGTATTCAGTTGTGTTCCTTCATTGGTAATTATTTTTATGAGCTACTTCAGGTGCATTAATTGTGGCTACTCTAGCATCTCCATTGGTCTCGCTGATGCAATTTTTTCACGTATCAAGGATCTACAGCCTCCTAACAGGTATCTTATTTCATGGCTTTTAATGACAGGTTTATATAATGTCTTGTATTTTCAATTCCTGATTTGGAGTATTTTGACTGATGCTATTTTTACATTTTTGCAGTTAGAATGGCGCTAGGTTGCTTTGTATTGGCTTCCTTGAGACATTTTAGACTTCAGGTGATCTAAGAATTTGCTCTTTATTACTAGGTTGTGTTTATTTCCACTTAAGAGTATATTATAGGTATCTTGAAAATTACATTAAATTTGATACTAAAAAAGGACAACTTTTTTTTTTCATTAAAATTACATTAGATTCTATACTTTCTATGTATTTTAGATATTTGCAACTATGACCAACCTTTGCAGAATAAATTAATAATTAATGATGAAAAAAAATAAATATTTGATTAAATATTGGCATTTTGTCCCATTTTGAGTTCCTATTAATGCAGATTGATGCAAAAATTAAAGAAAGTGGATTGATATTGGGTTCGAAAGTCAAAGTATTGTTAGGCAAGTAATTTGTTCTCATGAGAGTTCTGCAGTATTTTTGTTACATTACTGACTTCTTAACATCAAATGCTATATGCAAATAACCGATTTAGATGTTAGCTGTTAGTTGCGAGTGTAATAAGTGCTGGGAGTTTTATGAAAACTGCATGCTTTAATTTGCATAAAGGTACGCTGGAGTTAGAATTTTTATTCTTAACTTTCTTTCTTGTTTTCTTTTTTGTGAAGGTTAGGATAAAATTCGGTAATGTAGTGGAGGCATTTTTTGTAATATTTACTGCAGTTCAATTTCACTTGCTATTCTACTCAACCCGACCTCTCCCTAACATTTTAGCTTTTGCATTAGGTTGGTTAAAAATCTTTCTTAAACTCAAGATACAAGTTTTTTACCCTTATAATCAATATTGTTTTTTGTTCGATTTAGTAATATATATGGAGACACTTATATCCTTATCATATACAACTTCTAATGAATAAATAATTATTTTAAAGGACAGTTAACTTGTCATACGGATATTGGTTGAAAGGGAATGCCACTGCTACACTAAGATGTCTGGTATATACTTCTTTCATTTTAGACATTTTTCAATGATGGCTCGCAGTAGAATTGAATTACTGAATGCCCCTTTATAAAAAGTAGTACCTAGGGTTGGTTAAATTCAATCACCAGGATGGCTTGCTGTTTTAGTGAAACACCCCATGTTCTTTTGTTGTATTTTGTAAATTGCACTGTAATCCTTTTTCAATTTAATATTTCTTGTGTTTTCTCCATTTCAGATTATTGCTACTCTTGTATTTAGATGTGATACCTTGTTGCTTCTTGGGCCAATTGGGCTTGAGCTTCTACTGGTACAATATATCTATCTATGCTTATGTTTTTTATTTCCTTTTCCTTCAGAAGAATTTTGGCTAATGGCTACTGATGTTAAACAAAGCAAAGAAGTCAGAATTTACACAACGAGAAAAAATGTGGTTATTCATTGTGTCCTTCGCTTAATATTCTTTCTTTTATACAGAGCAAATCTATATCACTATGGGAAGCAATCAAATGTGGCTTAAGCACCGCTCTTCTGTCTATAGGTACAATGAAGAATTCTGACTTAGTACTAGTACATTTTAGTAGAGGACCTCTTGATACTACCAGCTTTGCATGGCATTGGTTCTCAAATAAGGACAATATTAATTCCATTTTTCTTTAGTACCTCCAAATTGTTTTATTTGTAGTCTTGAGTAGATTTATCAGCAAAATTTTATAAAAGAGAAAGACTGGGAAAAATGTTGATGAAACCCTACAGCATCATGCTGATTGGGAAGTTCAGGCTTGGTTCATGTTGCTACCATATATGTAAAATTCAGTACATGCAGATTGGGAAGTTCCCTCTTAACACTTTAAATCTGTAATTATGTACTGTTCTTTTTTATATAGGTTGTACTGTTTGTTTCGACTCAATACTGTGGCAAAGGACTTTGTGGCCAGAATTTGAAGTTTTCTGGTTTAATTCAGTTCAAAATCGAAGTTCGGAATGGGGTGTATCCTCTGAAATATTGTATTTCCAAGGGTCATTTGTAATCTGGGGCCCGATATTTAACTGTGTTTTCAATTAATATCATTGGAATTGGCATCGACAGTCTTGAGGTTACTTGCTAAATTGATCGTCTTGCTGATTACTTGTTAATCAACCATTGGAAATTTGATCAATATGTTAATAATGCTTGTGCTGATTGCATTAACCATAGTTAATCCCTTACATAGCACTCTATTTGGCTTGATTTCCTTGATTGAAATAATCATAATAATTAGACGTATCCATTTCACTGGTACTTCACTTCTGCATTGCCACGTGCCATGCTTGTAGCCTATCCCCTTTGCATTGTAAGTTAAAGAAATCTCAATATTTTACCAAAAGCTTGCCTTGTTGTTTGATTTCTTAACTACCAATTGACGCTTGGGCTTGAGCTTCAAGCCAAGGGACAGAAAACCCATTGAATTGGTAATCCTGGACCGAACTTACTGTACTTCGTTTTATTGATGTAAGGAGTGTTTTTAAATGACAGATTGGTGTTCTACTTGACAGAAGGATAAGGCGGTACATTGTACCAGTTTTCTTTTTTGTTCTTCTTTACTCTAAGCTCCCTCATAAGGTAACAAATTACATATGATTTGCTTCTGTCTGTACTCTTCATATAAATATATGAATAAGCTTATTTTCGTTTTTTAATATTGTTTTAGGAGCTTCGCTTTATTTTTTGTTCAATTCCTATTTTCAATTTATCAGCCTCCTTAGCAGCTAGCAGAGTGTAAGCACCACTGATCCTGGTAGTTACCAATTTAGACTTGAATGTATTCCAACAATAACTTCAACTGTGCAATTAAGACTAATTTTTAAGTTTTTGACCAAATTTTGCTTCTTTCAACCGTTAGTCATAAATCAGGATCCCATTTAAATTTCCAATGATTTGCTTAGATCTCAGGTTACCTCACTGCAATACATAAATTATTTTCAGTTGCGTAAGTGAAACCAAACAAGCCAAGAAAAGATTTAAGTAGAGAAAAAAAAATAGGTCAATAGGTACATTTCTTGGTTCATAGTGGTAAAATAAGTGCCTGGTCTGAAATGCATATCCCATATGGCGACCCTTTTTTCAACTATCAATTGCATTGTTGAGTTGTTTCTTCTTTCTGAAGAATTTATTTTGTTTTGCTGTTTGCCAAATATCTAGATACAATAATAGGAAGAAGCGCATATGGACACTGTTGTATCTCGTCATGCTTGGATCTTTTCTTTTAAGGTGTTTTTCTTGTCTATCTTATTAAAGATGCTTTATTATATGAGACATAAATTGGATGTTTATTTGTTTTCGGTTTTCTTTATTTCTAAAATAACTGTCTCGTTGAATTATTGTTGCTTTTGGTTAATGTTATTGCATAACATTAATAACATGGCCCATAAAAGACTCAGTGATTCTTCCTGGAGCCTTTACAGTTTTCTTGTAGTTTCTTTTTGCCCGTCATAAACTTAAAATTTTGAACTTGTCTTTTAGATTGGAAGCACCATAGTTGATAGATGCCAAGATTACTTTGCATGTCATATAAGGGATATTTTAGTTATGTCATATTCCCTTAACAGTACAAAAGAGAGAAATACTGTTGGAGATGTCTTGCATGCAAAAAGATAATACGGAAGAACAAATGTTTTCTTTTTTACCCAAAAATGAGTGTGATGATCTTTCATTTTCTTATCTGAGAAAGAATTGTTAATATTAGAGGACTTTTTGTGTAGAAATAGACATTTGCATGCTATGCTAGTCTGTGATTTTTTTTAAGGAAAAGTTTTTTGAAAAAAATTAAGCCATGGGCATAAAATATTTGTGCATCTTTCCACATCTTTTATGCTTCTGCCTTGTAGTTTAGGATTCTCAGCTCTGACATTCATTGCCTCCTATAATAATTACCCTGGTGGCTATGCTTTAAAAGCACTTCATCAAGCTGGTAAATGATCCTAAATTTGTCTTTCATGTATCATATTTTGTTCTTTTAGATTACATTTTCTCTTAAATCTCTTATTCTTTAGGATTTCCAATTTTTTGTAATGATTTGCAAATGCTGTACCTATTGAAACTGGAAAATTAACTTAACCTTGTTTATCTTGACAGATAATTCAACGAAGGAAAAATTAGTACACATTGATACCTTCACAGCAATAAATGGGGTTTCCCGCTTTTGTGAAAAGGAATATCCTTGGAGGTGTGTTTTTCATTGTCCTATCATATTTGCCAATGATAACCATATTTGAATCTCATTTCAATTCTTGACCATTTGTCCATTGATTCTGAGACATGATCAGATACAATAAAGAAGAAGGCATTGTCAAGGAAGAGTATCAAAACAGAAATTTTACTTATCTATTGAAGTGCTCTCTCTCTCTCTCTCCTTCCTTCCCTCTCTCATTTCTTTTTTTTTTTTTCCCTTTTGTTTTGTTCAATTATTATATATTTGCGTGAATCAGTAAAGTTTTGCTTGATAATTTTTTCCCCTTTGACTACTTGAACAGTGAACACTCAGTAATTGATGGGTACCGATGCCTGTTTACTGTTTCGGGTTTCTCTGGCATCCGCTTCGAACTGAAATTGCCAGTTATATTCTTGGTATGAAGAGTTAACTTATATTTGGCCTTTATGGTGTCTTTCTTCCTTATTTCTTTCCATTTTTCAAATAGTGTCTCAGACTGGTACCATTGTAAACAGACTTCTGTTTGGGCTATTTATCTCGGATATATTTCTTTCTTTCTTTTTTATGATGCAGTTGAAAGAACCGAAGGTATATGTACATGCCAATAGCAATGACCGAGATATATTCTTGTCAAAGTGGCCAGGCTGCCATTGATCTGCTTGAACTAAAGACAATTTTGCTGTTGATAACTCATAATAGCTGGGTTTGGCTTTTTATCAAGTTCTTTTGTTAGAGGTTTCTTAACTGCGAGCGTGTAGAACTCTTACCTTTTAAAAAGAACTCAGAGAATCGCCAAGGATGGCATCTGAGATTGTGTATTAAAATGTTTTACGAAGGTAAGATGCGGCAATTCATAATGAACCTAACCTAACATTTGAACGACCTGATGGATCCGGTGCGGATCAGAGTTTATTTTAACTATAATATTCAGGTCGGTAAAACAACACTGGCAGAGTCTTGACTCTGAGCCAGATTTTTTATATCTCGTTTTTATTTTTTATCTTATTTTCAACAAATGAAATCTATAATATATAAATTGGATCAATTTTAGAAAATTATGTATAATACCGATCGGTACAGCTCCAAACAGTTGATTCGTTGGGCTCTGCTGAACTCATTGTATGGTGGGAAACTAAATTTTACACTTTGAAGATTTAATTTTCTTTTTAGTTGAAAGGGAACTATTGATTTTAGATTTTTTTTTTTATTGTTAGGATATCCAACAGATGATTTTCTATACCAGATAAAAACAGTAACATAATTTT
The DNA here is from genome assembly GCA_027725995.1 of Rhynchospora tenuis. Taxonomy (NCBI): domain Eukaryota; kingdom Viridiplantae; phylum Streptophyta; class Magnoliopsida; order Poales; family Cyperaceae; genus Rhynchospora; species Rhynchospora tenuis. The sequence goes on along the minus strand of CM050889.1, from coordinate 52,366,033 downwards.
TTTAAAAAAAAAAAAGAGCAATTTTTTTTTCTATAATATTTTTTTCCTAAAAAAAATTTGACAGTTGATTTTGTACATTACGTCGATGATTTTACTGTCTATCCAATAAATAGGACAAAGATATAAAAGAATGTAAAATTTAGTCTTTCGTAACATTTACCTGTGAAAAATCATGTCGTCCGAACGACTGTCAGTATTACTTGTTCTGGCAAAACTACTGTCATTAATGTCAAATGTGAAATATTTTCGTCTGATTTTCACTTTCTGAAGGCTTTAATGGGCTCTGATTTGGATCAGAAGGAATTCACGAATATGAAACCTCCGGGTTGTCAGGAAAGATGAGCTCTATGTTCAGCCCATTATCTTTCTTGTTTATCTGATAGACCAAATCAGCTATGAACTTCTTAGATAAAATTTTCTCCTGAATTACACGTGAAACGTGATTCTTCAGGTCCAAGTCGTCCATTTTACATCTGGCATTACTAGCAGTATCAGACCACAGTAGATGTGGTTGCGTCAATAATTGAAAATGGCAGCGTCATTTATGCTTTTAACATCCATACAATTGCAATTTCTCAGTATTGGAATTTATTCATTTTCTCCCGCTGTTAATTTGCTATTTCCCTCCCTCAAAAGTGAAAATGGCGAATGCTTATCCTAATACATAATTCAAAACCTTTTAGCATAAATATAATTTCTTTATATTTAGTTTATTCTTTTTTATTTTAGTTCTAATTCAATTTTTTACATTTTATTTTTTAAATGTTTTGTTGGTCTCATGGAAGAAAACTTATAGTCATATTGTCGACATTATTGATTAGCTGTGTATCAAATTTCTTGCAACTTAAAGGTCATTTGGTTCTCCATCAAATGAAATCTAAACCGTCACAAAAAGTTCAAGATCTTTTTATCCGCGGTAAATCATGTATTATTTCATTTTTTCTTAAGTGAACGATATACACAGAATATAAATCCAGTCCAGATACCCGATTTATAGTTATTAAATTAATCCATTGTCAAAACGGGTCCTATAATTTGTATTATTTCGGCAGTAAATATTGTATTATTTCATTTTTTTTTCTTAAGTGCATGAATAGTTGAATACACAGAATATAAAACCAATTCCAAATGCCGGATTTTAATTTTTAAATTATCAAATTATCCAGTATCAAAACGACTCCTTGAATTTATAGCTTAGAGAAATGTATATTTTGGATCAAGCGGTCAATATCAAACTTAAACTATCATGATAGATCTGGACCGTCCAATCTGAAAATAGACATTCCATTTGTTCCTGGGACCATCAAAACCGTACAGTTGCAGAGGAGATCGACCCAACTTTTCAACAAGCCAGCTGGCAGCAAGAGAAATATCAAATATGATAATGATAAAAACCTCGAGCCCTGGGTCTGGGTCTGGCGCAGACCAGACACCGGTCAAACAGTCAAAGATGAACTGCCATTCCTGACCCACATGTCAGTGACTGCTATCATCACCCTCTGTTCCTAAACGCCGTCTCCTAATCTCCTATATTCTCACTCAGTTCTCACAAGCCTAAAACCCTTCCAAACAAATACTCCCATGTTCCACATTTTTAATACAACAAATATAATATTTTTGTACGGTACATTATTTTTTAAAATTCAGTCAAAACAAACCAAATAATTAAATTTAAGAAATAATAAAGCCAGTTTTCTCAACCACTTCAAAATTCAGTCTTCATAATAAGTACCTAGCTAGTTTGACCATGGTCATAATATGGAGAGACGAATCAGGACTCTCCTGGCGTGGTCTTCTCGTCTCCATTTAAGTCATCCAGGATCCTCGCCGGTCTTGAGCAATTGCTATTTTGAGCGACCGCTGATGCAGTGAAAACTGTAGTGGAGAGAGAGAGAGACCGGACCTAGTGGTAGTCTGTCTGGTAGAGCTAGGTAGCAATGTAGCATACTGCAGAGGGCAGATTCGCTGCAGCGGATCAAAGATTTCCGATTGGAGCGTGTTAACAAAAGTTTGAACGCTTTTACTAAAGTAACCCTGAAAGCCTTCCTAAATCTCCTGTAACAATTCAAAGTTGTTGTTTTTAGTTTATGTTATTTAAGGGAAAAAATGGAGAGAAAGGACACAAAAATAGGACTGTTATAAAGTGGTCCGTATGTAAGTTTCCAAACAGGGCTTATAATTTATTCATTTTAGATCAGACACTTGAAATATGATATATATTATACGCACAACATGTATACAAAAAAAGGTAAATTATAATGGTGTATCTTTTGATTTTTTTTAACTTGGTTTGACAAAGTGTTGTTAAGATCATTAATAAATCATTAAATCTTAATTCTTTCATTTATAAATGTTTAAATTGTTGAATGTGATAATTTCGTTAATTGCAACTAAGTTGAAAAAACAACAACATTGATGTAACTGTTCTAACATCATAAGAAAAATTGTGTCGTAGATTTTTTTTTTTATCCGGATCACAACACACTGCTTTTTCGATCTAAATAATTTAACCCAATCCAAATTATTCCACGTGATAAAAAATATCTTTAGACAAATGTCACGACATTAATCAAATACAATAGTTTCAAAAAATGGGTTACCATCATTGCAACAAATGACTGCAGATACTCATCCAAAATTATAATAAATTTTGAGGTTCGTTCCAGAAAAGTGAAATATAAAAGACACCGACGTCCAAAGAGAAAAACATCAAAGAAAAATTTCTATAATAACACCAGAATAGAAGGTCCTATCCAAAAAACTCCCACCATCCGCGTGCTCTGAAACAACTGCACTAAGGCAGAGCCCTTTGCTTCTTTTCAAGCATAACAACGCCTCAAAATTCGAAACGTGTCGACACGTCATTGGTGCGACGCAACGACGGGGTCCGCATCTGTAACCAGTAACCACCCGGTTTATTCCCAACCATTCCCGACGTCCGGACCAACGACTCAGGCGCCGCGACATCAAATCAGAGCCGTACGAAATGCCACGAGCCGACATGGTTTTTATCCGTCCGATTTGAGAGACGCAGGGGTCTCTGTTTTTTCACCCTTTTTAAATCCCTGAACACGTCACGTCTCCTGGACGGTTCAGATCGAGCGAGAAGAGCATTAAAGGCGAGAACCGTGACGTCTCAGGTTGATAGATCAGTAAGTGATCGTCACGCGGGGGAAGGCGCAGAGTAAGGACGTTAGTAATGTCCCCATAGATATATTCTGCAAATTAAAAAAAGATATATTTTCGCAATTTTTCGGTGAAGCCTAAATTATTTGTCATATTCGTACTATTTTAAATTTTATAATAGTAACGATAAGGATTTAATGCGTTATCGGATTTATATTTTTGTTTTGTTTTCCTATATTCTCAAATGGCGGCATTTCTAAATTTGAATTTTGAGGTATATTCTAGAAATATAAATTTTGGAAATCGGGACTATTATATGTTGGGGTAATAATGTAATATAGAATAACGGAGAGATAATTGTTGGATGCTCTAAATCATTTTGCAATTTGCATGGGCACATAGATATATTCTGCAAATTAAAAAAAGATATATTTTCGCAATTTTTAGGTGAAGCCTAAATTATTTTTCATATTCGTACTATTTTAAATTTTATAATAGCAACGATAAGGATTTAATGCGTTATCGGATTTATATTTTTGTTTTGTTTTCCTATATTCTCAAATGGCGGCATTTCTAAATTTGAATTTTGAGGTATATTCTAGAAATATAAATTTTGGAAATCGGGACTATTATATGTTGGGGTAAATAATGTAATATAGAATAACGGAGAGATAATTGTTGGATGCTCTAAATCATTTTGCAATTTGCATGGGCACATAGATATATTCTGCAAATTAAAAAAAGATATATTTTCGCAATTTTTAGGTGAAGCCTAAATTATTTTTCATATTCGTACTATTTTAAATTTTATAATAGCAACGATAAGGATTTAATGCGTTATCGGATTTATATTTTTGTTTTGTTTTCCTATATTCTCAAATGGTGGCATTTCTAAATTTGAATTTTGAGGTATATTCTAGAAATATAAATTTTGGAAATCGGGACTATTATATGTTGGGGTAAATAATGTAATATAGAATAACGGAGAGATAATTGTTGGATGCTCTAAATCATTTTGCAATTTGCATGGGCACATGCACGGTTTTTTTTTTGATTTCGTTAAGAATAAAATATTTTTGTAAAAGAGTAATAAGTTTATGTTTGAAAATTAAACAGGTATGTAAAGGTGATGCCCGAATGTTTATGCAAATATTGTTTTTGACACACATGTTCCTATTTTGTGTATCGCAAGATATTATATCTATAAATACATTTTGTCGGGTATATACAGTTGTTATTTGAAAAAAAAAAAAAACAATGAAAATGTGGGTACTGTTACGATCTTTATCTAGAGTAGATGGACCCAAAAGGATGCTTCAAATAAAAAAAAAGATAGACCCAAAAAGGAAAAAAAGAAAAATGCACTCCTACAAATGTCAGGGGTTATGTAACTTTCACCGCATGCGGCTAAAAAAATTGATTTTTACAAAACTTGTCTGCAACAACCATCTAATTGTAGGCGAGGTTTTGAGTACCATCCAATTTTTACAAAAATTGACGAGAAAAGTGCTTTGCAAATTTACGCACTTTTTTTTTTTGAAGAAATTTACGCACAAATTTATAATTCGATAATAAAAAAACTATACAGGAGCCAGTATATATAGAGCTTTTCAAAATAACACATAGCTTGCGATATTAATGAACCAAACATAATTTTTAAGTATAATCCTACAAGTGAAGTTTTACTGTTTTAAAATACTTTAGACCAGTGAATTAAGGTTGAGACAATATGGAGTGCCGGAGTAATGTACAATTGAATCGCTATTTTATTATTATTATGGAAAAACCCATATTGGTAATATTGTACCAACAAGTCGGGCAATATCTTATCAGAAGTTCAGAACAGCTTGGGAAGGCAGTCATTACTTCATAAGCAGCATACAATTAATGATGCTAAAATTGTACTCAAAACCTCGCCTACAATTTAATGGCATCATTAAAGATGATTTAATAAAGTCACGATCATAGCGTGATTTACACAAGATACGGCCTACAAAGTGACATGTACATCAGTACATGTCTCTGTCAAATTAGACTGCTATCCTTTATGTCTCAAGAAACAGTAAATGCCGTGCTAAATTACCGTACCTGTACCACCCACAACAACAAGTAGCTACAGACTACAGTTTCTAAAAAACTCCGCATCTCTTTTAATTTTCTGATTCAGTTCCCATTTAAATGTCAATGGAAAGTAACAACGGATCTAATAATAAATGACAGAATTTTTATTGGAATATATTATAATTATTATATTATAACATGAACTTAGTCAACTAAAATAAATATAAATTACTGGAATATATTATAATTATAGCATGAACCGAGTAAAAGAAAATGAATATAAACTATGATTCATATGCAACAAACAACTTTTGTCTAAACAATCTTCACCTTCTTTTATGTTCCTGGCACCAAATATCTATAGATCGTCATTTCTCTATGTCATTTCGAATGTCTCATTAATGAAGGTTGATTATTTAAACTAATTCGACACATGAGTGACCATTCAAACTTAAACTCGCAGAATCCCATCATTCAATTCCACTATCATTGATAAAAAAAAAAATCACAATTCCATCAGTGAGTGAAAATTAAACCTAAGATTCTATTACTTTGGCTCTATGACTGTGATTTCCACTTTTTAATGATTCATTTGAGATTTCGGGCTTTCAATAAATGCATAAAACACGATTAATTATTATGAACATGAAATTTTGTCAAAAAAAAACAGAGAAAACTATAACATGCATTTTCTATCTCGCTAAATTAGGACCGCGTTTAACCAACAAACTACAAGAAAAAAAGAACATGAAACATGCGAACTTAAAAAAAATTAATACCAATTATATTATCAAATTTTGGGGTGTTCATTGCAAAAGGAACGATCAATTCATGTTAATGGGAGACAGAGCAGAACGGGACACTAACGACAAAAGGCAATCAGTCCAATCAGTTTGCATTATTTTTGGGTCCTTTTAACAGAATTCTTAGTTTTATTTAAACGGAAGATATTTAAATTTATTGCTAGATCAAAATGGGAGAATTCCATGAACAATCTGCCCCTCTATCTAGCAAAATGTCAGATCACACATCACATCGTTATTTTTCGTTACATGTGCAAATCAGAGGCATGTGAATCTTTTTTCATTTTTTTACCTGCCAACTAAATTTTAATGTTAACAATTAAGCATGAGGCAATTAACAACAAAAACAAGAAAAAAAAAGTTATCAGGAAAAAAAATCATACTTTATGCTTGTCTCGTATACCCCCCCCCGGAACCGTATGTTAAGTTGAAATTCTTAATCATTCCTGTACGATTTTTTTTTTTTTAAAAAAAAACCAAGTAACATGTTAACTACAATATAGAAAATAATTCGAGCCATTCTGCACAAAACAAAAAAGAAAGAATAAATGTCTAGCTTGTCAACGAGACAGCTAACCATATAAAACATAATTTCCAAACCGAAAAGGGGAATTTGAGCAGAATGGGTAAATGAGACATCTATCTTTCACTAATTATTACTTCATGCGGCGTAGTGAAAACTGAAAAGAGGTGACTTGCTCGATCAGTAAAACTCAACGGAGATCAAATATTGAATGCTTCAAAGATGGAACGACATCGACATGACAGGTGGGGCTCTTTTGTTATTTTTACTTTCGAAGAACTTATTAGATACAATTTTCTCCCCACGTGGCTCTATTTTTGGGTTTTATTTTAATTTAATTTTTGGGTTATTGTTCGTATCTTTAAAAGTGTATATTAAAGAGTTCCTTGTATTACTTTGGAAGCAAATCACAACATGCAGGAGCGTGAAAACAATTTATAATTGCATTTTTTTTTCCCACTTAGTGTTTGCGTTTATTTCATAACTAAATAATGTAATATTTTAATGTAGCTAATTACAATATTTATTTTTATTAAAATTAGCAAATGACGATATTCATCCACCTTTAAAAAAATAGTAATAATACTCTGCCAAACGCCCCATGTCAGAGCAGAATTTTCGTTCTGACGATGCAAACTAGGAGCCAAACTATTATGTTACTGATGCTAAAGCCCTTTTTCAATTTTGTAAGTTTTGCGGATAGCTACTAGCAAGGCAGCCAGGTTCTAGTATAAATTCACAAAATAACAACAGTCGTCGATCAGAAACATGGAATAGAAAAAAGTTGCTTGAATTACAATAGATGCAACTTCAAATATTAGAACAGTTTAGGTGCAACACCTCTCTGATCTTTAGAGGGACGAAATACAGAAGTACCATGCAGGTGTATCATTTCATTGTTACATAACATTTTAGCTATGTAACAACATTGAAATGCTATGTTTGGTTTAAGTTCAAACATAATTTTCCTTTGAAACACCTTCACATATACCAACTGAAAGCCCAAGAAGACCTTTATATTTGTCATCAAAGATTATTCATCAAACAGAAGGATAATAATGTACTGCAAAATACAACTTCAACTGACTTTTAGTTACCTAAATAATAATTTAACATAAGAGGTACCAAGGAAGTATCAAAATTAACAACAAGATTGCATAGATAAAGATAAAGTAAAGGTAGCAACTAGTTTTACTACAATAGCTCCATAAGGGAGTTTTTAACATTCAACAAACAAAACACTAAACAAAAGCAGTTTGAGTTAACGCAACAAATTCACTTCAAACAAAAGACCAGTTTTGAAACATGAAAGCGAGGCAATGTGGAGACCCATCATCATTTAGAACCTTCCATGCCACTGCAAGATCATATGACACCGGCCTCCCCATGCTCGACATACATACTCCACCTGGCAGAGATGCAAAACCCTAGCCAATAGAACGAAAGAAATTTGTTTAGAGAAAATGTCCCCTAAGTTAAGAGACTTTCTGCTGGTCCTATAGTGGGCAGTCTAGTGTTATAATTCGAAGAAAGATGAAGATGACATGACACATCCACAGGTTTCAATATAACAAGAGAGGAAGCTCTGGTGGGTTATAATTCATCCAAAAAGTAAAATTTGATGCCTCAAATTAATCTCACTAAGTTATTTGAGAATATGTGTTTCAGTATAGCAACCTATGCGCAAAACAAGCAAATTCAAAGAGAACTTGAATACTCGATAGGACAGGTATAATGTAATTTACTGACATAAAAAGAAAATGAGCAATTCAGTTTACCTGCTGCTGCTGCATGATTTTGGGGAACTCAGCACATAGTGCCTTCCTCCCATCCTCATCAAGAATCTTCTCAAGTGAAATATCCTGGAGAGCAATCAGGGTTGTCTCAAGCATATCAAGTCCAGCTTGGTTTGCAAAAGTGAACACTGGTGCAGCCTGAAATTTAAATTATAATTTAACATGAGATTCAAAATCAGTTTGAATTAAAATTGTAAAACAACTCATACTCCAAAAGCTGTTCTTGAATTTAGGTTGTATTAAACATCAATTTACCTTCAGAGAACAGCAGATGATAGCGTCAGAGTGGTGCCAAAGCTGTTTCAGCACAGAATCATTTCCCTGAGTGTCCATAGTACTAACGAGATCTGCCCCAGTATGAAAACTGAAAAAAATAAATATAGATCAAAATCACTGTAATTACCATACAAACAGGCTCCATAAAATTGGTAATGACACAGGGTAAGGCAGAATGTTCGAAAATTGTTCAGAAAATTTGGCTCTAATTTGACAGCACAAAAAAGTCACTCAGTAAATATATGTCCGCCGACAAAAATTTAACATAGCAGCAACTTTAGATACACTCAGGGACTTTGGATATGACAAACATAAGTTTGCCATTGTACCTGTAACTCCTATGAATCCATCGAGCCAGTGTGTGAGCCTCAGGAGAGGCGCCAGGAAACTGCCGAGGCTCAATCTGTGCACCAATTCGGGAAGGAGATATTGCCATAGCTACACGCTGTACTGAGGCCACCACAGACCTGACATATTGCCGAGCCATTGCGGCAACATTGTCGCACAAGTTGCTCTCATATGAGAACTGAAATGCGATTGTGAGAACAGACCTCACGTTGCTGCACGAGCTTGGGCTGGAGCAATCAGATACTGCCCGGGTTAACCTGCCACCTGATCCACATCTCACCTCCAGCGAAGATGCCAGATCAAGTGTCCGGTTCCCCCCACTATTGTCCTGAGAAAGTAAAAGGAGAAGGTTAAATACAGCAATAGAGCACGATATCAAAATTACCTGTAGAAAATTTGCAATTTTGTATTAAATTATCATGCAAGGTTGAAATATGTGGATTGTTTTTGTCGGCCCATAAATGCTTGAAGCCTTGAATAATTATCAAATAACAGAACAATAAAAGAGCAAAAGCAAAAAATGAAATGACATAAATTTACCGTCTTGGAATCAAGTGGAATAACACGAAACCCAGAAGGGAGAAGAGGTGCATCATCAGAAAAGGATTCATCGATTGGAGCAAATACGAGCTGAGCACATGCCCCAAGTGAACTCTCATCCAACCCACTGCACAGCTGCAAATTTAGAAAAAAAAATAAAATAAATATATCTGGCAGAGCAGAAACAAAAAGAAATCCCAACATTACACTGTATTGCTAAAAATTTATAATTAATATTTGTGGTACCTGAAGCATGTAGAGGTCTCTTGGTAACACCATGTCATCATGCCCAAATCCATGCCCCTCAAGCCTCATGACCTCCAAAAACTAAAATATAAGAAGTTAAATGCGTTGAAATATAAAAATGGTAAATTAGAAGATTAGGGAAAAACTAAGGTAAACAACTATACCTCTTCATTCTCCAGAGTATGCGCAAGGGGTAATATAACTTGGCTGCCCATAAAGCCAGTATTGGGCCTCAGCCCTGGCACAGCATATGAACCTGCTCGGAGCGAGGCTGCTGAGTAAGCATCAACTCCACAATCAGCCCATTCTGACCGATGTTCCCTTAAGAACCTGACCAGTAAACCAGGTGGTACATTCTACATTGATAAAATGGCAAGCGTATCAACCAAATGAAGATAATTTTCTGGATATATCAATTTTATTTCTCCATAAACAAAAAAAAAAAAAATAAGAAACCTGAAGCAGCATTGAAGCCTTGGCACAAAGGATTCCACCACTTGTGGAGATGAATGGGTTTGAAGAGGGGAGAACTGATCCAACAAGCTTGTTAGGAGAGGAATTTATAGTGATCACCACATCCTCACCCCCATCACTGTTCAGTACAGACCACCCATCATCAGCAAATCCGTTGACAGCATCATTGAAACCCCTGATTTTAAATAAGGAAAAGAGAAAAGAAACAAATATAAGCCTCCACAACAGCAGACAAAATTATTTTGCATGTAAAATATGGCAAGAAAAGAAAACCTGCTTAGCCTCTGGCTGAAAGTTCTTAAAACTGCAGGCTGACGACCTCCACCACATGGAATTTCACCACTAGATTCAAGTGCAATCTGCCGAATATGACGCAAGGCCTATGTCGAAAATGAGAGAAGTTATAAACACACTAATTGTTCTAAAAAATGGTAAACTGAGTATGGTGGACACACCAAAATAATGTACTGACAAAACACTTACAGCAATTGTCATTTTCTGTGCAAGAATTTTGGGAGACTCGTACAAAGGCCTGAGGACCTCAGGCACACTCCAAGCCTACAAACAAAATTTTATTAATATTGTCATAAAATGACGTTACACACATTGCAAGTAAGCACCATTTCCTTTATTTACTCACATCCAAGTCGACATGATCAACTATATGTATCATTGAGCCGCCTCCTTCGCAAGGCCGAATCAAGTATCCACTTGGTAACATCTCAGCTCTCAGGAAATTCTGGGCTGGTGGACCGGTGGGCCCACCTGTGGAAGGTGTCAGTGACCTCTCACAGACCTGTGCAACCAAGACTTTCATTAAAATCATGTATCTACAAATATCAACTACATTGAAATTGTAGAGTCAAATGTTGCAAATTACCACTAGACTCCCATCCTCCAGGCCAGTTGTGTACCGGAGGGTCCAAAAGTCACGTGCTGATGCTAGAGTGGTAGGAGCATATGTCTGAAATATAGCAAAATATAAATGAACAAATCTTGTTCAAAATTCAATTAGAAAAGAAAGTATGCTAATCGTCTAGAAAGTACAAACCTGCATATAGATCAGCTCAATTGTTCCGCCGTTGCCAGTCGGGATTATGCTTAGCACATCAACCGACCGACAGTCACGGTACCATGACAAACGATCTTTCAGAATTTCAGCAACCTGTAACAAGTTACAATTTTTTGAATCAAAAATGTCATGCCAAACATATAATAAAGTACAATCACATTGGATCATCTTATACTTTTGACCTCAGACTGGGTACATGAATAAATTTGAGACCAAGTACTAGACTCAAAGTTGACGTTTTGGAAAAGAGACTATTCACATAAATTACAGATGATGCATGTGAAGTGTATGTGTAAAACAAAACAAAATAAACAATATACAAATTAAATAGTGGTGAAGACGCAAACCTTGGTGGGTTCAAGGCCCACAAGGCCACAAGCTCGGGCCGCAACACCACTGCAATTGTGGGAAACGGCAATGATTCCAATGGAATCCGGACCAGGCTACAGTAATTAAAAAAAAATGAAAATGAATGAGTTAATTTAGCACAACTTAACATGGAGAGATTATAAAAATATTTAATAAATAAACAAATAACCAAGCATATTGACTTACCTTCATCCCAACCATTTGAACCCATTCGACAGCGGTTCCAGTCGCCTTGGACAGGAACTCTGCCAGGGTCTCCTCAGCAATTGCGAGTAGACTACATGAAACAAAGACACAATTTTACAAACCATTTATTGAAAACAAATAAAAATAAAATGAGAAGTAACAAAATTGCATACCCAGCTGGGCTGTTAGCATCCCTCTGAGGATGCTGACTTGGTGGGTTAAGTTGATTTCGGTGCTGACTGCTTGTCACCACCGACTCACAACTAGTATCTGTGGTAGCCACAGAAGGCTGAAAGGGAAAATCATTAAGAAAGTGGCATTAGTGTTTTTATTGTTGGTAGAAATTAATTGATGCAGATTAGTCAAGGATAATAGGCCATACATGTCAGGTTCGAATGTTCGCATAATGAGATTTTTAAGTACACATTTGGAAAAAATTTTGCAAACATAACACTAAGGTGTCCATTGATATCTAAAGAAAGAGACCAGCTCGGCACAAATGTAAAAGGCCAGATTGAAAAAAAAAACAATTGGAATGATCAGTACTGTGTGGAGCTGGTTGCGCATGCAACCATTCTCATACACCAGACGAGACACTTGCTTCTGTAGCCGATCATTCTCTTCCATAAGCAACTTATTCATGGCTGTCAGCTTGCGATTCACTGTCTGGAGACGCGAAGCCTCCTTCCTCTGTTTTTCACGGCATCTACAGGTAGACACAGAGGGAGTGTTCAATTAGTTAACAATTGCGGGAAAAAAAAAGTTTTAAGGGATCTAGCATGAGTATGAAATGATTAATAGAATAAAATTTGGGGTCATTGTCATAACACCAAAAGAGGGGTAATTCTCTAAATAAAAGAGATTCTAGGGTGATGGTGGCATTGCGCACGTACATATTTGCTAAAACAAAAATGCCTACAAATTGACAAACAAAAAGAATCTCCGAATGCTTTATGAATGGCGATTATTCAATTATAATGTGCTCTAGTATCATGCAATGGAATATTACATGCTTGTAGTTCATTCAACCTATTTTCTACACTTTGTACTGAACAAACACAAATTCGTTTAACTTCAGACGGTAATAATATAAAAGTACAGAAAACATGAATAAGGACAGGCATTATTGAGAGATAGCTTGAAACTAGAAACCAACAAAAGAGGCTCCAGGAAAGAATGTATAGCTATTTTAATCACCTAGTTATTGTGGCTTTAAATAGTAGTAAAAGCACTAATAATTGTGCTTGAACTATAGAGGTTCTAAAGAGAATGGAGGCAACTTTTCCTATCAACTATTCTAAAGACTTGGCAACTGGCAAGTACAGGGAATATCCATTAAAAACACCAAAGCAAAGAAACAGTAACAAGCAAAGTTTTACTGATATTTCTGAGAGAGAAACCTATGCCGGACTGCTTTATTTAAAGAAGTTTTGAAATACTAAACATTAGGAACTTCATTTTTTTTTAAGCCTTCTTTTTGAGATGAAGCCCATTAGAACCAAAGAACAGTTGATGTCTCGGTTGAATAAAAATGGGACAAAAATGTACCAGAAAGGATCGGAAGTACGGAGAAAGAATCACTCTTTGCAACGATCATTTCATGTTGCAAAAACATAGCAAAAGCTCAGATGAAGAAATTAACCTCCCAACTTCATACTAGGGAAATACTTTTCAATTTACAAGGCAATATTTCCTGAAATTAAAACCCAGATGCAGCACAACCAAGAAAAAAGAGTCCAAATATGAGAAGTTGCACACATAACCCAATGAGTCGTGAAAAACCCACAAAACTTAGCACGTGAGGAACAAAAAAAGAAGAAGAATAACGTTAAACAAAAATAAGTGAAGTTTGATGTCAACCTCCGGTTCTGAAACCAAACTTTGATCTGCTTGGGCTCTATGTTGGACAGTATGGGACACTCTCGTATGAGCTGCTGCCTCTTAAGAGAGCTTGGTTTGGGGCACTCACTGTAAACCCTCTCCAGTGCCTCCACCTGCTCTGGAGTGTACCGCACATACTTCCCTGCATCCAGTTGTTGCTGGTGAGATAACTTCTCTTTCGTCGCCATGTCTTCAGTAACCCCAAAAGATTAGAACTTTGGAGAGGTGGTCTGTGTCTCTTTGAGGGAGCTCATATCACTACTGTCTTGTGTGCTTGTCTCGCTCTACAGAAAAGGGGTTGAGAGAGGAGACTTGTGAGAGGCAGTGAGTGGTTTTATTAATAGCAGAGAGAGAGAGAGACGGAGTTGGGGTGGCAGGGGCAAGCACGTCAATTTGGTTGTTGGGTCTTTTTATTGTTGCCTTGTTTCAAGGAAATCTATCCTTTTGAGGGGTTGTTGTGCACACACTATATAGTAAAGAAATATCAAGTTGGATAAAGGGTTTCTTTAAAATTGTAGTATTTTAATAAAGGGCTTGTGAAATATGCACGGGCTCTATTGGTTTTGGGGTTTCTATTCTTTTCACTGGATTGTGTTTTCTAAAATAAACGAGGGTTTTTGTGTGATTTTGTAGTAAATTGAATGCTTTCTGCGCAGGGAAGCTGGGTTGGATATCCACCATTTACTTCGACATGATGATGTGCATTCAATAAATAGAACGGTGCCCTTGTTTGAGACAGCCCCGTTTTGGGCTTATTTCTTCCCTCTTTTTTAGTTTCTAAAAATGATTTTAGGTTTTTTATTGGCTTCGTTGCGTTTCTGCTGATTTAAGCGTTATGTTATTTACCAACTACACAGCATACGATAGTTTGAATTTGCATTTTTTTTTAGTGGATATTGACATATTGTGAGCATTGTGCAACTCGAGTTATTATTAAAAAAATACTTTTTAGTTATCTACTAGGCCGATATATTTAAAAATCTTCGTATTAAGTACCCAATCGTATCTTATATAACATATGCAATACATTGAACAGACGACTCAATTTTGTAGCAGATTATTAATGACCCTATATTTGTCAAATGGTATCAAATCTACATGTGTGTCTTTTGTTATAAGAAGAAGAGGAAAGAGAGAATAAGAGGTATTTCTTATACTACGCTGTCTTTATGAGGAAAAAAGAAAGAAGAGTTATTCTCAAATTTGTTCATTGTGCGATTGTGTTTCTCTTTTATCCTCTCCGGTTTTTCAATTTTTATCGGTGCAACATAAACATAGTGTATATATCTATCCTGTAAATAATGCATTTAAAATTTCATATTTTTCATTTGATATCTCTACGGTTTACATCAAATATAATTGTTAATGTATATATTACATTTTTGTAAGAAAATAAATAACAACTTCACAAATTAGGGCCTAAAAAACTCGGTATCACGAACACAAAATCTTTCTTAGGCTAATTTTCAACTATTTGTAAACGGCACGTTGGGTTTAGCGAGTTTAGTGGGTTTAGTTGGATTTCCTCGAAAATCTCATCCTCTCGCTATTTTACTTCGAAATTCTAAAAAGTACCTCGAAAATCCCAAAAAGTACTAACTTTACATCACTAACCCTACTAATCTCATGCGTGCCAAACACATATGGGTTAGGATCTTCGGTATCAAATTACTATAACTCAGGAGATTATACTTTTGAGATAATTCCTATTTAAATACGACATCACATCAAAATCTGATATGCCAGCATAATATAATATTTATCAAATCAATACAAAATTAAAATAAAATTAATGTATAAAAAAATTGGAGTACCTTTTGACGGGCATATCGAAAGCACTGACAAAATTTCAACAAATATCTAGAAATATTTCGACACAAAATTAGGATTGCAATCAACGAGACAATATATCAATTTATAATTAGATCATCAAGGCCTCCAACTGTTAGGATTTTTTTTGCTTCTCGGATTTTATTTTTTTCAAGTTTGACAAGATAGAGATAGAGTCAGGATATGTTGTGAGAAAGAGGGGGATGAATGGGTTAATAAAGAGAATGTTAGATGATACGTGGCGAGGATTAGAGACGCTGAGAAGACGGGTGTCCAAAATAAAACGGATATAATTCAAATTTAATTTATCCTTCCACCATGTTTTTTTCTTAAATTTTTCCTTATTTAATTCAAATTTTTAGCTATGTTGTGTATAGAAAAATTTAAAGTAATAGTTTTTGTGTTTCTTTGCATAAATTTGTATGGAACACGTAG
Organism: Rhynchospora tenuis; assembly: GCA_027725995.1. Classification (NCBI taxonomy): domain Eukaryota; kingdom Viridiplantae; phylum Streptophyta; class Magnoliopsida; order Poales; family Cyperaceae; genus Rhynchospora; species Rhynchospora tenuis. The sequence continues at coordinate 52,350,067 of CM050889.1, read as the reverse complement.
TGTCGTCAATTTTGTAAAATGTAATATAAGTTTTTATAGTACTTGTCTTACTTTTAATCTTTTATTTATTTTCAATACATTAATTTCAAGTGAAATTCGAAAACAACTCTCATATATTATCAGTATAAAATTAGTGCATGGCTCTACAGTGTTGGATAAACTATGTTAGATTGAGTAGAAACTAGAAAAGGAAGAACCAAACTCAGCCGACGGTTAAATCTGACTCGCGTGTATTTACTATTTAATTAGTACAAAACTCCAAAATTGGCGTCTTCATAAAGTGGAATATATATAGGCCAATGTTGTCACCGTATTATGTTTCAATCATCCGTTATATTGCGCAATTAATTTACAGCATGAATCTGACCGTTGTGCCCGTGTTTTCAATATTAATTTACAGGATGAATCCGTTATATTGCGCAATTAATTCACAGCATGAGCCTAATATAGGAACAGACGTCTATTGTTTCATATATTAATATTAGGCCCATTGACATCAAAATGGATTTTTTGGATCAATTGTTCCTTGTATGTTTGGTTTTAAAAACAAGAAAAATGGATTTAATTAATTGGACAGTTGTTCAACAATTAATTGTTAACTTTTGTACCATTAAAATAGATCAAAATTTTCTGAACTACGCTATAAATTTTTTTTCCGATAATTAGAACAGCGACTTCCAAGGATATATTAGTTACAAAATTACTCTTACGACATATATAATCCGAAGTACTATTCGATTCTGAGTTTCTAACACGACAAGAATTCTCATTGCTCTCATAAAAAGTCCGAGTAGAACTAATACACTCAAATCTAATCGTCCATTTTTAGATAACGATACCATGAAAAGTTACGGAGCAAATTCATGCGAATACAAACCCCCAGTGCATGCTGAGAAAATGAATTCCTTTTTTAAGATGCAATTAGCAATGATGAAAAAAAGGGAAAGAATAAAGACAAGTGATTCTTTTGGAGCCTAGAGCATGGATTTAGAGATAGAGGGGTTTATTCTCTGCATCAAAGAAATTGGAATCAGATCAGATGTTTGGTGCATGACACGAACGTACTCACATGCATATCCTGCTGCACCTCCAACTGACAAGGAGAACTAGACTAGATATAGGAGACGACAACATAGAGAATAGTTCTCATCCAATGAAACATGATAAAAGTTACATGAGTGATAGATCCTGTAAGATTCTAAGGTAAGCAATTATACTGGACAGAAATCAAATATGACTAATGTGAACTTGCGAAGAGGACATAAAATTTGCTTGTAAATATTGAAATGTAGGAACCAGACATGTTATTTGAATATTCTCTTTACCGCCTAAAGCCTTACATGACAATTCATTAATTAGTTCTCGAATTAATTTTCTTTTTCATAATTTTTTTTTGGAAGGAATGGTTTAATAATGGTTTCTTTCATTTTTTTAAAACTAAATCTTTAGATACACACGGTTCGATATTTTTAATTAAATTTGTACTAGTACGTCTTACAAGACTTCATCAATTGTGATTCTTATAGAAAAACAATAGAATCAGCTATCATTTGTGCTAAACCCTACATCTCCTCTTTGTGTGTGTGTGTGTATATATATTAACTTTTTGGTAGTAGCTTCTTAATTACACTTCTTATATATAAGCCGAGAGGCATGGATTTCATTTCCACATTAATCACATTAATAAATCAGTCAAGGCGGCTAAGTAAGGCTTCTTTATGTTAATGCTTTTTTGTAAAGCGTGTATAAAGTTAAGATTTGTCCGGTCTTGTATGGTTAGTTTGTCACGAGCACATATTTTAAGTGGTCGTCTTCCTTAAAATGCATGTAATTATCAGAGCTTAATTAATTAATTAACTTTACATGTTGGTCCCGGGGTCATGGAGTCATATTTGGAGAGCTTTAGCAAAATTTATCGAAAACGACGAAACCCATTAATTAAATAACTATGTTAAGTAGATTTTGCAATTCATTAGCATTAATTGACCCCACAATGTCCAACTTGGCTGTGGCACTGTTGATGGATCACAGGAGACTAGGAATAGAAATAGTGCTTTTAAAGGTTTATTAGTTACTACTTACTAGCATATAGTATCTTGTTGGAAATGATCTCCTCTTGCAGAGAACTATAGAATGGTCCGGTGATGGAACCGGATCGTGTGTCGCGCGGCTCGTGTGTAGCGCATCCCACGAGCCGTTCGATTTTGATCGGGCTGTTTATTTTTTCCGGGCCTATCAATCTAGTTACATGCACAAGGCTTTCATATGCATCCGATTCAGGCCCACAGCCTGCGCTACACGTTGTGCCGCGCGACACAGGATCTGAATTCGTCCGGGGACAGCCTCTCTCTTTGAATTACGGACGGCAGAGTTTAAGGCTACATTTAATGAATTTTAGCTGTTTGACGAAATAGTACAAGTACTATTGTACCAACTGTTTTGTTTAATCAGAGACACACCCTCAGATATTTTACAATCGATCACACGTATACTGGACAATACAAAAGAGCTAACACAATGGATCGATCGAGTCGCTATTCGCTTGTGAGCTGAGCTCCCACGAGAATCTTTGTTGACCTCCTCAACATAACGTCCTCAATTATCTTTTGTACATACTGCAGGCGAAACATCGTTAGATCGATAGAGATCACACATTATTAACGTACTGATGTTGATATAATGGTTACATTATAATTACGAAATTGTAACTAAAAAGCTGAATAAAATAACTATTTAAACCTATGCATAAAAAATATAAAAATAGTTATTTTATTATTAAAAGTCCGATAGGTACATTGAATTTTAGCTCAAAAAAAGTCTTACTCTTAGCCACTAGAATAAAAAGTTGGTTCTATTTTTGTATAAAAAAATTGGATATATTGGTATTGAATTTTGCTCAAAAATATAATCTTATCTCTAACATTTTGACCTCCATAATTTTATCTTATTAAATCTTTCATAAGAATTATACCGTTAATATTTTACAAGGAATAAAATTTACATGATAATGAACAACTTAAATTTTATGTTGGTTTAATACAATCAAATGCGTTTTGATATTTTTTTTAAAATGCTAGAATGTAAAATATGGTCTCTTTTTATCCTAGCAGGTAACACTATTTTCAATTTTTACGCTAATAAACATGACATGTGGAAGCCCTTGATTGTTATTTTAATCAGTACTGTGACGGATTAATCATCTACACTGTAGACTGTGGAGAATAAATAAAGGATGTGTTGTCTGTCACCACCTAGCAGTAAGCAGTTCTTATTTGAAAACTATATTAAATGCTAAAAATTAAATTTTGTTCCTTTTCTTGGACGGGTTGCAGACCATGTGCATAAAGCAACAAGTGTAAGCTGGTTTACGGAAAAGTGCAACCATATAATTTAAAAACAAGTGCTTCAAATTAATTTTATTCGTGAATATCCCAACTGAAAAAGGTTTCCTTTGAGGCTTTGATTTCAAACAGAAGTTATTTGAAGGAAAATAAAGGGGTAGGTATTGTTTATATTCCCTTTTGCTATGCAAAAATTTTCTATTAATTTTTTTTTCTTTTCAGAAGGATATGAATCCAAACTTACGTCGGCAAAATCAATTGTGTTTAAATAGTCATATTCTAGCTCATATATAGCTTCTCTATTACTCCGACCATATTCCAAAAAACAAACACCGCCTCCGTGGCTAGATTCCAGAGGCAAAAGCTTTATTAAAAGATGTTATCTAATTTACTATTCCAGTAAAATACAGACCGACAATCTGCCCAATAATTTTCCTTTTTTAAAAAATACACCCACTTATTGCCACTAGTTCCAATTAGTGGGATTTCCGATATGTTAATCTTATCGCCACCATAAATTAGTGGATGCTGGACCTATGATTAGGGTTGGAGTTTTGAGACCTGACAAAGTGTTACTTTTCTACGGTTTAATTAATTATTTTTTGGTTTGTATCAGAGAAAAGGTATATACCACTAGTTGCTTAATTTTAGGCTTTCTTTTTTGCACTTTTTTTTTTAATTCGATTTTGTTTGTGTTTGATTACAGTATCTTACTCCATTTGCTATTATGGATTACAAACCAGGAAGCAAGCAAATAATTAGATTTTAGTCATGCGAGTCTCATGCTGCAATTATTATTACAAATTTAAACATTAATGTATGATTCGCGAGATAAATCAATGTGAAGTAATACCAACTTTAGAATTCTTTGCTGTCTGGCAGCCACTGGCCAGTGGCCACTGACTGCCCTACTAATCGGAAAAAAAAAACTTTAGAATTCTTTGTTTGGAATCACTCTAAGAGTTAAAATTAAAACAGACCGTTACATAAATTTTAGCCCATCCTATATAATTTAAACATCACGTTTAAATGAAAATTTATTATTTGTATAATGAAATTCTTGATCTGCAATTAACCAAATTATCCAGAACTGCCAAAAACAAGTTCAGAATGAGCATCACGAAAACCATAAAATGTCGTACAATAACAAGCATCGATAAACTAAATAGAAAAAAAAAATAAAGAACCTAGTTTATTGCGAAAAAACAAATCGTACTACACAACTGCTTTAGCACAAGGGATTCTTATAATATGGCATGACATGATATTGTACGCACAAAAACATAAATGATAATGTAGTTCTGCAATGTCCTTTTTTGTTTTCTTTTGCGCAGACAAAGCAGTTCAAAATTTATTTAGAGATTCTTTTAGAACACAAGTTCTTACACATTACAGGAGATTGTCATATATATTTATTATTCATGGGTCCAAATTTAAATGTTTATAGAATTTGTCTGCCAGTAAATTAGAATAAACTTTTCAGGGGAACATCAAATTTTCAAACTTGCTCTCCATTGTTTTAAATTTAATATATAAATTAGCTATTGATTTGCTTTTTTTTTTTGTTCAGTCGCTTTATTAAAAAAAATAATAAAGTTGTGATGTAATAAATGTGAATATGTGACGAACATTTTTCTTCGATGTGAATAACTTTTTCGTCGACAAGAACGTCCTATTTTTTCGGTAATATGTTGTAAAATGTTATTTTCTTTAGATTAAAATAATAGCTTTGATTGGAATACATTAAATAGCGTTATTAATAGAATAAATCGAAGAAAAACACAATGGCATTTTTTTTTGGGTTGGTAATTAGTAAGGACGTTGGTGCTAGTAGAACGAGGAAAACCTGCCACGTGGCACCTGGAGGCCCCTCATATTGTTTGCATTTGTTACTCAGGAAACCTCCCTTTATGCGAATGGAACTAAATTGAGAGACATAATTGTAGGAATAAAATCGCTCGAACGATCCTTCATATTCTAACTAAAACAGAGCTAAATGTAAAACGACAACTAAAAGAAATTAAACCTCTTTGCTCGTTGTTCATAAATCTTGTCACACTTACTATTCAACCGAAAGCGCACTACCTAGCGAGAAGCAGTAGTATACCCGTCAATTCGGTACCAAAACTGTACCATTTTTTGTGTTTTGTGTTAATTTATAAGCTTGTTTTTTCTTACATGCAACATTTTAATATTTTAAGTAATTTGGGCCTCTCACTCTCGCTCGCATCAAATAATTTTCTCGTCTTTAGTTATAATTTTATTATTTGAAAATAGTTGGTCTCAGACTCTCGGTGCTCTCATTGAACAATTACACAATTACAGCACTAAAGATCACACATAGAGTCTTTAGTCTTTGCTTTCGTGCGGCTCAGAAAAAGGAAACAGTACCGTAGGTCCGTAGCGGTTCATGGTTTTCTTTATTATATTATTTTTATAAAAGAAAGACCTAAATTTGCAAGCGTTCGCGTGCCTGTAGACTGTAGTAGGAGAAACATATTTATGATTGACATCTCCAAATTCACACCCAACAGTATGATTATGCAAACATGACGTAGTAAATTGTGGAAAAGAGACACCAAAAAAAATGCCATGACATTAGGAAAGCCATTTCAGTAACTTACTAGCAAACAGCTTCTTAGCATCAAGAAATTGACCGGCATTACTTACAGATCTGTGATTATAAAAATGTCACAAGGCAATTAGACAGGACATCATCTCATATTTTCATATAGTGATGTACCATCACAACCTCAAAAACCCTAAACCCCTAGAAAGCCTCAAAAAGCCACTTTTAAGGCATGAAGAGCACCAACCATCACTTTCCAATAAATTTAGACGCTCTCTTTCTCTCTCTCCATGGGTGACAGGGGAGAGTGTTGGCCACCCCAATCCCTTCACTTCCAAGCTTGTCATTGGCTTTATTTCATCTCTTTTCATTCAAAAAAAGTAGAAGAATGTGTGAGAGAAATAAAGTTTGATGAGGAACAAAAGCAGTTCCTCTTTAGTCTTCCATAGGTTGACATTCACACATTGCTTTTTGGATTATCTCAACTGATCACATCTGTGGATATACAGAGCTACCTTTACAAATTCTCAATGGAATTTACAAATTACAGACTTACAGTTTGCCTTTACTAAAAGCGAGTCTAATACATTGTTTGATATGTAAACATCAATATTATGTAGCGTCAATATTACCCGAACAAAAATGACACAAAAAAAATAATAATAATAACAAACAGAGTTTGCCTGAAATTGGGTCATTTAATTTGTGCATGTCAAGAAAATAGTATGCATCACATTACACAAAGTATAAACTATATTGGAAGTGTACGGATATTGATGTTAATATTCTTTGTGGACATGAGATGGATAGTACAATTACACTAAAACTAAGTTCGCTGTAATATATAATGCACAAACGAACATAGATTTAGGCACTCTGATTTTACAAAATGTACCCTGATCAAGTCATCAAGACCGCTAAATCTGCAAGTATCTTCTTACAAGAATGCTATGATTTCAAATTGATGCAAAGGTGCACCAAGCAGCGAATTAAACCGCACCAGTGCAGTTAGTTACTACCACAACCAACCATATAAGAACACAATTAATGGGTTATGATGGGGCATGTGGAGGTCAATGGCCGTAGAGGTTTACATGACATATGCGTATTGTCCCTGTGTCTCCTTGGATGCCATGATTACAGCTCATGTCACTTTTGCCATGCCTCTCCTTGTTTGTCTCCTCTTTCCTTTGCTTTCATCAGAGAAAATGAAATAACAATGCCAGAGTCATGCATACCTTGTTCCGCATGGGCTTTTGTGGGACCTATAAGATTGTCTGAGGCAGGTATGTACATTGACACTCTGTGTAAGAAATCACTGACATGAAATGCCTCAAGGAATAGAGAGAGGACTATATGTTTATTCAGGGTCCTCTCCATTTCAGCACACCGTATCCACAGTGGATATGAAACAGAGAATCTTGAGATCCTACAACTGGAAGCAATTTTTGTTCTTTTGGGGTATTTTTATCCCCGGATCTTCCTCGGCGTGGGTTTTTCTTTTAGACAGCAAAAAGAGTCGGTTATTTACCTACGGGCTTACAACAAAAACCCAAAAGAAAAAAAATGCAACTTTATAGTCTCTCGTACCTCTAATACTACCAGAAATGGAGACATCCCAAATTGCTGCATTTTTGGCATTCAAGGAAATTGTTCTTCAGTAGTTTTTTGGCAAAATGTTTTCGATAAAAATTGTAATGTCCAGCAGACATTGTTAATTCCACTTGTTTGAATACCGGGGAAAATATTACAGCGTTAATAAACTGTTGAAAAAAAAATGTAATTTATGGAATCACAAGCTGACACATGCCTATGATATGACCTCGTATAACCAACAAAATGATGGTATTTTAAGGGACCGATATCAATTTTGAACGGTGATCTACCTATTATTGGACTGCATTTTTATTGGTTGAATTTTCTGATGACAAGATGACTCAATAATCATAATAATAATGCTTCTAAAAGATATATATTGCAATCAAGTTGTCCGTTGACAAATTAGGTTCTTCTATGCTTAGTTATGCATTAGCAAAAATTGCTCTGTAGCTGCAAAATGATACATGCAAGATAGCGCAGATTAAGTTGTCAGCCTTTTCCTTTACGAAAGATCGAGCGTTCTTAACAGCAATAAACAAACTACTGAAAATTGAGGTTAAGTAAGCGCAGACATTTTTTTTCCCCAAGTACTATCCCATATTGAATTGAATAGACTAGGTGACATTATCATGGACTTGAGACTTGCGAGACATGTAATGATCTTTTTAGAGTACGTACAAATCTATATGATTAATGGATGGTGACCAAGGATTAAATCATTATTTAATGAGTTTAATTGACTTAGTAAGGTGGCAACACTCATTAGTAACGGATCAACAATTCTGCATGGCAAACACCATCAGTGAACTAGTCTAAACTTTATTGCATGCATGCATAAATCCATGATTAAGTATGCACATGACTACCAAATCAATTGCTTAGTCGAGCCAGTTACTTCCTAACAGAATTTTAAGGAGAAACAGTATCAGATGCTATTGGGAAGTGTAAATCTTAGTTTTGGGAGACGAGAGAAATGATTATGAGGATAATCCAAAATTTTTGTTCGCTTGTTTTTTACTACTAATAATTTAGTTTATGGAAGACTTTTCATGTTTCATCTCTTGTTCCTCTCTTCTTTTGTAACAATCCAGAAACCTACATTCTCAATAAACACAATTTCTAATACAACTATAAATTCATGTGAATGATCCTATTCAGATCTTTTGACTTAAAAATACAGCCTCGTTGCTGCAAAGTTTATTTATAATGGGAAAAAAGATTCTGTGAGGTTCAGCAGACTTCTTTCAAAAAGTATAGATAATGGTCCCAACCCTCGTCTCTACAAAAGACAAATGCATCTTGGGCTATAAAGTTAGTGTAATTTAGAAATTAGAAATAATAGAATCAAGATGGAACGATAGGCCCAATTTTCACTTAATTATCAATTAGCCCACTTTCTCCGGAAAAGCCCACGGGTACTGTTAGTTAGAAGTGAAGGCCGTGAAAATAAATCATTGAGCACATTTGGCCCAGGAGGATGATTAGTCTCAGCCTAACTAGAACCTCTGCAACGATTTCAATTTTCAAGTTTTCAACTAATGGTTCTAAAGTCTGTTCAGTTAAGTACTTTCTTTTTTGTTTGAGAATAATATTCAGTTAAGTACTTAAATACAAAAACACCAATTTTAGGAATAAAAACTCTCACTCTATATACTATGTCTAATTAATCTACAATATCAAAGAGGTGAAAAACAAGAAGGCACACCCCTAAGTTTATTAACTCTAACCTACGATGCCTCCACATATGAAAGCCCCTGATGCTCAAAACTACTTAGCAAGCAAGATATGTGTAATATCAGACAAAACTAACTGCACCTCAAACTAAAAATTGAACAAAAATAAAACACAAACAACCATATCAACCAACTGAGCTATACAGAACGAACCTCTCGGTTTCCCCCCTCCCTCGCCAGTCTTCGCCCGTAAGCCATTCCCCCGCCTTTTTCCCTTTTGGTTTTAAAACTGATTTTTACTTGCTATTGGCAATCCTTTGAGGAGAGTTTCCAGAAGGTGCTGCATTTTCATGTAAGGCCCCATTCTGTCCCTTTCCTGATTCATCCTTTTTACTAGTATCGTCTTTCTCATCATTAGAATTGGCATTGACAAATCTGCCCCCAGATCCACGAGCTCTTTTCAAGGCATGCAGGTGCCGTGACTCATGGAGATAAGGCTACAATAAGGTACCAAGACAATGTCAGAAGAGCTGAGACATTATACAGAGGTGGAATGGGACTTTGGGCCAACTATGTAGTCCTTATTGCTTCCCCGCAGGACTATGACAATATATATTTTAGGGAGGGTTTAGGTGGTGTAAAAGGGGTGTGGGTGGTTTAAATTCTGTGCAGCATGAAGAAACTTGATGCTAGTAGAAGCATTGAAATTTGAGCTGGAAACTTCCTGTGCACGAGGTAGTATCTATTCTATAATATGAAACGTAGCCCGTCCTCAATCATTTACCATCGGCATGGCAACTGAAAATTTTCTCATTTTTCACACCTAACAAGCCAATTTTTCGTTGGACTACTTGCAAACAGAACTGATTCACTAAAGCCGTACCAATAAAGAATGACCAAATTGCCTCCCATGCTGATCTAATGCAAAACCAAGTGCTTTGCAACCACCTAATTTACAATCAAGAAATCAGCGGGGTGATGGGAAAGGAACATTTCATTACATGTTCGTGATTGCTTTCACAACCTCCTAACTTAAAACCATGGGTTGTTTGTATTTCAAATCACTTCTAGGAAGAAGTAAAAATATAAAATCACCTAACAGTAGGAGAAAATTATGGACAACAAATGAAATGCAACTTTCCCATCACATGCTGTCTACTAAAGTTTAACTTTAAAACAAAAGGCTCAAGAAATTGTGGGGACAGAAACAAAAGCTTAAAAAGAAAGAGTTTCATTTTTTTACCTTACGGACTTTGATTAGTTTGTTCTCTGATTCAGCTTTGGCTCTAGACTGCCTCCGCCTTAAAATGGCATTGTATTGCTTTGCATTGACATAAACAGGTTCTTCTACTGCTTCAGTAGGCAATGGGATTGTAGGTTGCATGCCTACAAATGGGGGAGGAACCTGAAATAACAAAAATATGATTAAATTCTATACTCTTGAAATCAACCATAGTTACACTATTTACAGTACCCCAGCTTATTTGAGATATATGAAATAGTGTAGGTAAGTTTTTCATTGATAACCATTGACACTTCTGCTCACACATATCTGTAGTATGTTTTCCCCACCACAAATTGCAGAGATGGAAATTCAGTTACCATCTGATTATCTCACCCACTTTAATCAATTCAGAGATGTATGAAAAAATGAAATTGTTCAAGAGTTTTAATTGCAAAACACAGAAAATGTCACTGCAGATGGGCAAAAAATCTACTGCTAATTACATAATCCAGGAACTAAAATTTAATTAACATTGGACAAGCAGTTATTATGAAAGTTAAAAGACTAAGATTATACATGAAAATCATACCAAAGGTGGTCCAGCATAAGCAGCATACATGCTTGCATAGTATGGATCCATATTTGGATAGACTAATTGACCCTGTCAATAAAATTCAAATCCAGAGTATTATATTCAGGTTTGCTCCACAAACAAAAATGAAGTTATAAAAATAACCCATGGGTATTATGTATAAACCCACAGAGCAGATGATAAAGCAAAACATCCGAAAAAATCAAAGAGCCACTTGTATCATGTAAATTAGGTAATTAAATTCGCTTGCTCCAGTAACAATGCTTCTGAGGACTAAAGATTTGCAGTAAGAGCCATACCAGTGCAAATAAATTGCAGTAATTTTTTTTAGGGATAATTTCAGACATATTGGAAAATGAGAAGTGCAATGTCTTACTAAAACACCAATTACAGGGTTTAGTGCAACAATGTAGGTATTTAGGGTCAATGATAAGAAGTAACTGGCAAAAATTCAGTCAGGAATGTTGCCATTAAAAAGAAACAGGTACAGTAATGTCCCAAGCAAGGAGTTGGGTAATCAAGCAGTCAAGAGCAGAGCTGTACCATGACATGAGGAGGTACAAACATGGTCTGACCATTGGAAAAAGCAGCGTTTTGATCTTGGCTCTCACTTTTAGTTTGATCTTGTTCACTGTCACTGTTATCTGAAAGCAGAGACAAATAATTTCTGTGAATAATGTTCACATCTAAAGCTCGATATAAATTCTCAAATTCAGAACTGTTACAACAAGATACTTAACCAAAAGGGTGCCAATTCAGAATCAGACCGCTGGATACCATTTTCTTAAAAAGGGAACCCTTGACGAGAGCTTATTTGACAACCTTGACAAAATTTTTTAAAACCAATTGAAATACAGTTGATAACTAAAAAATAACTTTTACAAGTATGTTGTTGGATATATTGATAGAGTGTCATTAAATTTCATTTGAGTATCATTAAGTGATGCATCAAAATCATTAATTTTGAGTCCTTGATAAATCACTTGATGGGTAAAATATGCACCAAATCTCATTGTTTTGTAAAGCTGATTTTGAACAGTATAGATCATGCCCATAATGTTGGATTTCAAATTGAAGTTATGTCTTTTACATTTGTCAAGATAGTCCAGATAAATAATTGGCAAATGATCCCTCCCCTTCTCTTCTAATATCCAGATAAACTGGTATTATTTTAAACATAAGTACATTCTTATAAAAATCACCAATTTTTCCCTTGTGACCTTTCTTTTTCAAACGCCAAAAATAAAGCTAGATTGAGCCAAGCAGATTGAAAATATCATTTTCAGGTTACATCACTACTCACGTAGAAATTTAACTGAACTGATGTAAAAATGCTAGACAGATTATTTAATTTGATGGTTAGATACAACCAGCCAAGCACTCAGATGTCAACATTTGAGTAAAAAGAGCCTTCTTTTGGTCTGAATTCTGAAATATGATAGCGGCGGGTTGTTTTTTTTTTGTTTTTTTTTTTTTTTTTTTTTTTTTTTTTGTGGGGGGGGGGGGGGGGGGGGGGGGGGGGTGGAGAAATACAGATCAAGATGGGATAAATTGTACATCATGTTCTAGTACAAGGCCTCACTGGTGAGGCATATGTCTTAACAAGCTCAGAATGAGATCTAAAAAGAAAAAGAAAAACATAAACGACTTTACAATTCTAGAAATTCTTAGACAGAAGAAGCATTTACCAGATGCATCGCGATCTGTGGAAGACATAATTCTTTGGGGAAAAAAAAGAAAATCTGATAAAATAATTATTTTATCAGATCAAATTTCTTCAATGAAGACCAGGACTCTTGTATTGTGTTTCTCTCTAGTGAAGATTGAAGGGTGTCCTGAAAATAATATAATTTACAAAATCAATTATAGAATTGAACTAGATAAAGCTATATTCATTGTAGATAAATTTTTATCAAACATCATTTATAGCCCCGGAAGTGCGGTGCCAGTATCCTGGCAATCCATTAGCTTAGTTAAAATTACTCTCAGCAAGTAACCAAAATTACACTTTCTTTTGCCCACAGTTAATAAAGAAAAGATTGTATTCTAACAAACATAAAGTATTTAAAGAACTCTATGGCCGAAGAACTAAATTGACATTATTCCAAATAAAGTTTAATAGCTATCGATTTTGACGACATCCTCAATTTTCCATCAGTGTTCATCGTTCCGATAAACTTTTTATCAAATTCAGTCGTATGCTCCAAAATTCCAACATAGTGTTTTATGGCAATCCAGTAGCTCTCATGTTAATTTTAACAATATATTCCAGTTTCCATAAAGTATTTCATGGCAATCCAATGGCTTTCCTTTTTCCAGTTAAAAACCACTTGCATTTTTTTGTACAACAACCTCATTTACTTATTAATTGCAATGCATACATCTGTAACCATGTATAAAGCCTAAAATTTTTATTCAATTTTCAAAATTTTCCCAAGAATTTCAGAATAACTGACAAACTAGCCTCAGCTAAACACCAAATTCTCCCCATGCAACTCAACGCAATCAGAAACCAAACCAAACCAAACGGACAAAAATATACAAGTAAGAAAGGAAAAAACAATCGGAAATTCTACATAAAACAAATCGATCACACACAATTTTGACCTCAGAATTGACGTAGAATAACCACAATAAAGAACGCAACTGGAATAAACGAAAGTATCTCACCAAAATTCGATTGCGTCGCGAAAAGTTTCTCGAAATTTCGAAACGGATCTCTGTGCAAGCGAGGGAACTTCTCTTCTCCTCCTTCCCTCTCTTTGCCACGAGGAATTATCCACCTCAATAAACAATTTGATTTAATTAAAATAAAATATAGGAGAAATACGCAAAGAAGGTTTGTTTGTGATCGACGAATGGGATCTGTTCACATGGAGTGGTTGGGACCGTCGGATTAGAAATCGGGTTGCGAATCTGTGGCCGGATAAATAATGGGTTTGAGTTGTGGTTCTAGAAGAGTCCTAGATGGTTTTGTGGGGTCCATGGCGCAGCAGCGACTGGCGTCAAACTTGTCTACGTCATCTTGGAGGAGAACCGGATATTGTACGGCCCGGATTGATGGCTATTTGTCATCGAACGGTTCGGATCTATTGATTCCATGATGCATAGATCCGAGCCAAGTCAAAGGTCAGATCCGTAACTCCGCCGGGAATAGTGAGGCGAGATTTGGGCCCAAGAAGGATTGGGTGTGATGCACACAGGGCCTAAAAGGCTAAAAACTAAAAGTGGTCGAATATTCGGATAAGTATAATTTATTGGTGAATGATGCCAGTGGGTGAGCTTTTTCTTCTTCTTTAGAGTTGTCTCATTTTCTGTAATCTGGATTTATATTTGAACACAAACTATACTAATGTTATGGACTTATGGTTGTGGTAATAATGTGGTTAAATTGTTGGATGTACTTAAAGTGTCGGCATGATGTTTACGTTCTAGCTATAGGTACTAATTTTTTTTTTACTTTTTGCTTCGTATATTGTGATATTTTAAAAAAATTATATCGGTAAACTGACTAATTTCATGGGTTAAAATTTAAATCGCCTATTAAAAAAATATGAGTAATTATGATTGATGAGAGACTCAAGTGTGGTTGAAAAAAAATTAGTCCATCACACGATATTCCTATTTATTTATCAAAATAATTATGAATTCAAATATTGCCCTGTTTTTGTATTGTTATTATTGCCGTGATGTGTTTTTGCAGAACAAGTATGACATACAGCGAAGTTAATTCTAACAAAGAACTGTCTGTTGCTTGAATATTTTTTTTTTGTGACTTTAATATCGTGTCTGAACTGGCCGGCCTTCTATTTTTTTGGATTTTCGTCATAGTTTAAACACTTCAGAATAATATAATTAGACATAAGTCAGCAAGATATTTGGATTTCTCATCCGGTATCGCCCTTTCAAAATCTAGAACAGGGCATGGATTCCTAATTCTTATCAGAATACTTGGGACTTGGGAGAGAGAGAGAGAAAACTATGTTCAGGATAATTAAGTTTATCTAAGAGATCCAGGAGATGACTTTTGGACAACATGGGCCTAAAAAAATCTAAACTTTCATGCATATATAACTCAAATAACTTGTTTGACTAATTAATTATTTAGGTTACTAAACAGGTGAAATATAAATCTTCAATTAAATTATCTGTACGTCAATAAGAGCAGTCAATCAAACGTGCAAAGGATAAATTAAAAAGAAACAATAAAGAATAAGAACTTAAAGAAGCCGATAAGCAAGCAAAACTATACACAAATATTCGCCTTTTACGTTCTGTATCTTCACAAGAAATGGATCAGTTTCCAAATAAAGCCCAATTAAAATAAAATATACTAGGTTCTTACGTTTCAATTCAAACGCCTGACACGAACTGTTTAATATGTCTTCATATTAAAAATCATAAAAAAAACTATTATTTTTTCCTTTTTTTTTAGAAATATCGTGATATAAGAATTACGGATTCTCAAATAGCAATGATTTTTTTAAGATTTGAAAGACAATTAAAAAAATTTTAAAATATATAAAATTTGATTTTCTTATAAGTTCACAAATAGAGAACACATTAAACAATTTGAATAAATCATTTTGAAATTTGATTTTTAAGATTTGATAACAATGGCATGAGATGATGGACTCTAGCATTTCTCATCAAATTATACGTGTTACACCCAAGCCTGGTAACAAGTCTTATGCAGATAAAATAAACAACAAGATCTTAAAAGCAAATGTATTTCTCTTTATTTATGATTCGTGATGGTTTTTACATCAGTCTCTAGAGCTAAAACTATCATAACCCAAGAGAGAATGACCTAAGAATCGACCCCCCTCCTGTCCTAAAGTGGCCTATTTATACTAAACTAGAGGAACCTTCCAGTGACGTCAGCCCTGTCAGAGGCCGGTATGCTTGTCTGCTGAGCTGTCTCTCCTGTCTGTACGATCGTAACGGCTGTCCCCTCTCGAGGATCTCTCCTGGCTGGAGGCGGGGTGGAAATGACCACGTTGCCCCCCTCTCTTCCCCCTTACTCAAGTCATCGAGGTGGGCTGATACGTGGGATCTTCCGTTCTGGGCCTTCTGGGCCCTGGGATTCCTTTTCGCCCATTGGGCCTATTGAGCAGGTTAGTATCGGGCCCAATGAGTGGGTCATTTAGGGCCCTATCACCTGCCCCCAAGCTTTTAGCGAGCGGAGCGAGGTTAAAGCTTTGATGTGGTTAGGAGCTGGGCCCAACGGATGGGTCATTTGGGGCCCTATCACCTGCCCCCAAGCTTTTAGCGAGCGAAGCGAGATGAAAGCTTTAATGGAGTCGGGGTTATGCCATAGGTGAGTCGGGAAGACCGATTTGGCACGTCGCAGGCGGTGTGAGATTCTCTCTACCGTCTCTTAGGGGATCGTGCCAGCGACTTGATTTCCCTTGAGCAGGTGTCTTCACGACGGATGACACGTGGATGGCATTGTGTGGGTCTTGGGACCAAGCGACGCCCTCGAAGAGACGTCTGGTGAAGTCCTTTGGCGGGAAAAACGAACCGACGCACTGTGGAGCTTCTCATGATTGTGCTGCCTCGAACTCTTCCCCTTTTTTTTATATATACTCTTCAATCACCGTTCTTCTCCCTCTTGCTCCCAGAATTGTGTTCTGCTTTCTTTTTTCTTCATACAGCTCACTCCCTTTTTCTTCTCCTGCTAGCACTTAGCGCTTGTCGTTCCTCCTCCAGATATCTATTTTTCGGTGAGTACCTCTTTTCTTGTTTCTTCCTTTTTTGGTCTCCCCCCCCCTTTTTTTTTATAAATCTGTCCTGACTTTCTCTTTATGGGTGAAAGCTCGACAGTCATGGCTTCTTCATCTACTCCCATCTGCGACGAGGGTCGTGGGACTTCTCAGAGTCTGCTTCGACCGAACGCCATCCCTCCTGGGGCCTCAGCTGAATCCCCTGCTGGTCACACTGCACCTGGAGCGTCCTCTACACCGACGGTTCTACTCCACGTTGAGTCATCCCCAAAGGCGGAGCCAGCTAAGAAGCATCGTAAAGTATTGGCTTACAAGGATAAAGCCAAGGAGAACATGACGGGGTTAGCTAAGAAACCGGCGGGGCCAGTTAAGAAACCAGCTAAAGAGAAAACTCCTCCTTTACAAAAAGTCAGAGAGTACCGTAGTAGAGGTTGGGGAGATGGCTGCGCTGTGAGCGACTTTGAGGAAAGAATGGTGTTGCCCCCCGGCACCAAGTTTGCTCTCCCCACGGGAGGGGACAATCCTACCTCGTCTGAACGAGGGATATGTTTGTTTGGGCGGACAGTGCGCTGTGGTTTACATACTCCATTCAGCGACTTCCAGGTGACCTTTCTCAAGTTCGCTCAGATTCCGCCAGGACAACTTCATCCAGGCGCATGGTGTTGCATAAACACCTTTGATCTTCTCATGCGGCCAAAGCAGCTGGACTCTCTGGGCCTCCCAAATCGTCCCGCCAGCTTGGAGTTATTGGGCCATTATTTTGCCTTTTTTGGGACTATGGATCTTTGCAACCTAAGGATGAAGACTCCCAACATCTTCCATCGACCCGGGAAGATCTCAGATTGGTCGAGACAATTTGTCTTTGCCTCCAAGGAGTTGTACGGCGACTTCGACATTCCTTTGAAATGGAATGAAGAGCACGCTGGGAAGTGGGCGCAGTTTCAATTTCCTCGTCTTACTGATCAGGCTGATAAGGATTTCGTGGCCGCCCTGGACGCCAAGCTGATAGCCGAAGGGTCGATAACCATCGCTTTTAATGGGCGATCTCTGGAAGCCTACCCTCTCATGTTCAAGAGGGTTGAGAAAATCGACGAGGACGAGGAAGAGGTCGATGCTGAGGAAGTTGGCTCTTCTCGTCGCAAACCAAAAAGAGCCCCCGCTTTGAAGGGGCGGTCTGAGGCAGGTGAGACTACTTCAGAATTTTTTGCAGCTAGACCTTTCGTCTCTGGTATGGGGAAGCCCCCTGCTTCTGTTGTATTTAATATTCTCTCCTCCTCTGGGTTGTTAGGTGGTGTTGGTGATGACTCGAGCTCGGAGTCGGAGGAACCTGCGTTTACCTCGAAGCGGCGGCCGAAGGTTGTGTCGCGAAAGCGGGCTCGCTCTCCTGAGTCCGAAGAGGAATTTGTGAGCGTCGAGGACGATCCCGCCCGTGATGGCGAAAGGGACAGGCTCCGCTTGGCCAGGATTGCCTCGAGGGTGAGCGGGCAAACCCCTCCTGATCAGATGCCACCCAGCGGCTGCCCTCCTTTGCCTAAGCCTCACCCAGCTCGATTGGGGTCCTCTTTTGACTTCACTTCTCTGGGGGCCACAGCGTCCAACGACTGGCGGTCAGCCCGAATCAATGAAGTGAAAGGGCAGAAGGATACTTTCACGGCCTATGTCCCAGGCTACAATGCTGTCATGGCGGGGTCGGCTGATCGACTCAACCACCAGCGATACGCTGCCGGGATAAACAAGATATCTGTCCCGCGGGCTGTTGCATTCGAGTGCGCCGGGCTGGATGTGGAGAATAGCCTTACTCTCATAAGTGAGCATGCCTTGCGGGTTGGTAACTTGGCTTCCTACACTCTGGCTCAGTATCTCGACCTTCGTCACAAGACTGACCAGATGACTATGGCTGCTGCTGCTCAGAACACTCATTTGCGGGAGGAGCTTGGTAAAAACAAAGCTCCTTTACTCATTGCAGAGAGTGCCTCCAATGCAGTTGTGGAAGAGTTTCTGTCGGGGCTTGATCCCGATCGTCTTCCCTCTCCTCTCCGTGAGAAGTATGATAGTTTTGTTGAAGCTGTTGCCTCCCTTTCTTCTCGTTGCGAACAGGCTGGCGATGAGGTTCTCAAGGCTAAGGGGGATGTAATGATCCAGGAAAGCGCTTCCCAAGCCTTCCAGCGGTATTTCATTAACACCCGTGATAAAATAGTTCTTTTGGAGGATGAGGTTGACAAGAGTAAGAGGGCTCTTGATTCTGCACGATCAGAGCTTTTCTCGACCAAGTCCGCTTACGAGAGGATGCGGGATGACTTGGGAGGACTAACTCTGGAGAAGAACAAGTTGCTAGCTCAAGTGGACGAACTGAACCTCAAGGTGGAGAATTTGTCATCCGAGGCGACTAAACGAGCTGACCAGCTCGCGCTTCTCCAAGAAGACTTGGAAATCCGAACGAATCAGGCTGAGGCCGCTCGAAGGGATCGGGATGACTGCCTTTCTACTATTGAGTCCGAGAAACGGAAGGTGTCGGGGCTAGAAGCTGCGTTGGCTCAGGAAAGGGCCAAAAATTCTCAGCTCGTGAATCAAGTGAATATCTTGATGGAGAACTCCCCCGGTATTGAGGGACCTCGCCCCGTTTCTCATTCAGAAGTCGCCCGAATTGGTAATGAGGCCATTGTGAATTTTTTGAATTCTGAGGGCTGTGTCCCTACTATTGCCTATCGTCTGGCAGGCCACCTCCGCTCTACTCTAAAGGATCAGGCCAATTTTTTGAGGCACTTTTTCCCTTTTACACTGGCTAACGTTGGGCTGGAAGGCAAGACGCCCCTTGATTTGAAACCCAGGGATTGGAGCGGATACCGTTGGGACCCTAATACTAGCGCCATGTATGATCCAGCAGGCAATGTCTTCGACGGAATGCCCAGGCTCTTCAAGAGGCGTAATCCGCCCAAATTCGTCTTCCCGCCAGATCAATGGCCTGACGAAATCGACCAGCCCGAGTTGATAGAAGAGGAGGAAGAAGAAGAAGAAGACGAAGAAGAATAGTTGCCTGTTTTTCCTGACTTGTCGCCATATACTTGGCGTTTTTTAATGAACTTGTTATCTTTTACAATTTCTTTTGAAGTATTTTCGTGGTCAAGGTGATATGCTTGTTAATGTGATGATTTAGATGCTTTTTTGGCGAGTCAGCTACATAACTGCTTGATTTATATTTTCTTCTTTATTGTCTGAGCGTCGCTCGACCTCTTTATTTCTGTCCGCACACTTATTGTTGGTATTTTGCCCCAAACGTTCTGTAGTAGTATCACACACCCCGACCAAGCGTCGCTTGGTCGCTTTACTAGTTAAGGCCTACTCAATTCAGTTTGAGTGAAAATTTGATTTCGCTTCAACCTTTTCGCCCTCAGCGGGTTGCCACTGAGTTAACTACTTCAGCTGTTTAGCTAAAGTCTTAAGTTTGTCAGCGATGTTAGATTTTATCAGTCGGTATTACTTCCAAGAGATTCTTCATAATACATTTCATTCCTTGATTTTTTCTGATACATTTACTCTCTAGGCATCAATATTGATTATCTTTGCCAGCTCTAATAAATAATCTCTAGTTACTATTCCCTTATACACATTTTTTGCAAAAAATAGATTAAAGGTACTACATCTGGCTTAAAGATTATTGAAGTCCGAGTAGAACCGCCCCTTGAGGATCGAGGCGGAGTGATCTTGAAGTCGTCCTGTTGTTGGGGTCGGCTGATCTTGAAGCCGTCCTGTTTCTATACCGGTGACTGGAAACAACCACCGTTTTTCAGAGACATACCCAGATTATGCTGATGAGTTCGCCTCTGAAAGGATTTCTCAGCGAGTTGATTACGAAGCCACCATGACATTGAATGACTTCTCTGGGGTGGGAGCTGCTAGGATTCCTCATTAAAGGATTTGACATTGGCAACCCCCGTCTCTATCCCATCCCGCTACGTCGAGGTGATTTGCTCGTACGATACATCTTCTCGGCGGGGCGGGTACGGGTTTCGAATGATCTCGGCGCTTTGTCAGAAGAACTTCTCACTGGTCACCACGACCACCCGACGCGTTTTATCTCGCTCCTTATGTCACCAATTTCCTCTATTGCTTTGGCAACATTGGAAGACGAGCTGAGCCGGACTGTGTAGTCGTGGCGCCAACTATAATGCACCGGACCATTCGGGGGTAACAATCGTCGAGGTTAACTGACTACTGGATCTCAGCTAACCTACGGGATCGTCTTCCCCCAATCAGCTAGCCTACGGGATCGTCTTGATTGTCTCTCTTCTCCCTTCCCTCTTTCTTTTCTTTTTCCTCATTGGTTCCCCTTTTGCTTATTATCTGGAAAGCTTTCAGGAGTTTTATTTTCTCTTTTTCTAAGTTTAGAGAGGATGAAAAGGGTTTTGTTGAAGGGATGCCTTTCTAGCGAGGGGTTGAGGGGGTATTTATAGGTGCTGGGCGTTACCTAATTCCAGTGTTCCTTTAATTTTGGCATTTACTCCGAATATTTCTGTACCCTGAATATCCGGATTTTCCGGGATTTATGTTGGGAAAATCCCCAGTCAATAAAGAGCATTTATTTTCCGTGTTGCATATGGTTTCTGGTTGTCAGGAGTTTCGCAGCCTTTGACTGGTTTGACGAAGACTTGATTCTTCTGTCGTCATTCAGTTTGTCGTGTAAGCGCCAGTTTACGAAGTATAACAAATCATGGTGCCGTTTAGCGATTTCCTTGTCCCACTATCTCTTGACAGAGGCGGAGTTAATTCTGATGGCGAGCGGATTTACCTGAGGCAGGTTGTGCTTTACGATTTCGCCGAGACGGCAAGAACGCCAATGATACCGCTCAGGGATAGTGGAATCTCACTCGAGGAGGCGGGGTTATGGTGGATGTTCTCCTCCCCAAGATGCGCGGATTCTATTTTCGCTGTGGGGGTTACGACCTTCGACCCTCTTCACATTATGCATTTAATGCCCTTTGAAAAGGCGTTTTGGGCTCTGCTACTGTCATCATGAAGGGACGTTTGGTCTTCTGTTCCCATCACTTTTATGTCCATCACAAAGAGATGCCTTGAATACCGTACTCAACTATGGAAAGACATCTTGGGCTTCGTGCCCACCGCTTCATTATGAAGAGGCGCTTTGGGTTCCGTGCCCACTGCTACATCATGAAGGGGCGTTTCGACTTCAGCATCTGTCCTTTGATCACACCTTCTGGTGTTCTATAAATAGGACTTGCATTCTGTGATATCCTTTACTTCTTTCTTCCCTTCAACTCCCGTTATTTTCTGACACAACATAATGGCTTTTTCTTCTTACTACTCCCTTCCCCCACCTGATAGTGCAGGGGCCGAGAGTCACTCGTATCGTGGGATTGTGCTCTATCACCCCGACCCGATCACGGCTGTCGACGTTGAAGCCGCTCTTCTGATTGTGAAGCCCAGTTTTCGCTGGGAAGTAAAAAAGATGTGCTCTAGGAGGTTTCAAGTTTGGGGGCCTCCTGAATGGGAAGCTCGAGCTTTGGAGCTTGCACACGTCCGGGCGGGGCCATATATTTTTATGGCTTCCACAGTTAGTAGCCACAAAACTCTTCTCCAATCCCGCCGACTATGGAATTACTCTCCCCCGACCCCGCTGGTGAAGTACTGGGTTCGTGCAGTAGGGTCCCCAGTAGGTTGGTTGACGGGCTTCGCCGCTCGAGGTCTTTTCCCCTTTGGCCTTTACGTGGCTGTTGATCCCGCTACCCGAGCGGGGGTTGAAGGACGATGGGCGCGGGCTCAGGTGGCCGTTCCCGACAAGGAGGCTATTCCTTTGTCTCTCACTTTTTTTCGTGCAGGACCTGTCGGGTCTCTTCATGTGGAGCGTCTCCCTATTTGGTATGCTGTTGAAGGGGAGGAATATGAAGACAGCTTCCTGCAGGCTTTGCTCAGTGAGCCTGTGGAGGCCTATAGCAGCCAGCTAGTGGAAGCGAGGCGAGCCCAACTACTGGCGGAAGCTTCGTCTGGATCTGGCAGCAGTGAAGGGGATGATGGGGAGCCCTCAGTGAACTCTTAAGAACCCTATTCTCCCTTTTTTTTTTTGTTTTTTTTGTTGTAAAGGAAATCTTAAGTTAACAAGGGCGTTTAGGAATACTATGCATTTTGACTCTCTCTTTCTGATGTTCTTGCGATGAGCGCGACGCGCTCTTACGTGCAATGTTGAGTTGAGATCAACCAGTATCCTGCGCGAACATTTAGCGCCAGTCGCTGACGAGTGCAGAGTCCGAGTAAAAAAAATATAGAATTATTTTATTTTATTCAAAGAACTCTTATAAATACATTTTAATCTTTCCTCTATTCTATAAGGCGAGATGAGTCCTGCGGAGTCGATTAAGCGAGGTGGGCTTAAAAACAGTCCCCAGAAAGAGGTGATTTTATGCCTCCCTCAGTCTTGATTAGGATTCTTCTATCTTATTTTCGCAGTTCGGGTGATGAGGAGGCAATACCCTTCCTTCTGCAAGAATGCGAGGCTGTGTCAGGTGAACGATGCTCTCCGTCGGACACATGCCATTGTGTTTTTGTGGCTCTTATTGGGCGTCGCCCATGGGTGCACCATTCAGTCATCTCTCGGTATCAATGGCGTTCCTCCGATCAGGTTGTTGAATCGGAAGGAACTTATCCCGGTGCGCGAGATCATTGTTGGGGCTTATTTTTGATTATTTTATACTTACTATGACGCCCTTGATGTCGTGTAATCGGATATGCCGAACTTTCGTTAGGTACAACATTGGATATTGGTCAGATCCCTAGCTGAGGATTAGACCAATCCGTTGTACTAATTAGTCCGACAGTCGGGAGCTGGATCAATGGTGTCATGGAGGAGCTTTTGACTTGCCTATGGCAGGTTTGTTTTTCTTGGGATAAATTAGAATTTTCTGTTAATTAATTTGACGTTCAGCTATTCTACGAGATTGTCCATTATTTTAATGCTAGACATCATAATGTGCTTGTAATGATGATTTTTTCCTCTTTCTTTGTCTCATTTTGTAGCAGTTGTTTGAGTTAACTCGAGGTGGTTAACTATTTATATTCTTCAGATTTCTAACTTGACGTTATTCATGCACAAATTGTGTCAGATCATGCAGCTTGAGCAGATGTCATGTCTTTATTGTAGGATGTCACGCACATACCTCCTCGCCTTGTCATAATTTTTTTTTTTTTTTTTTTTTACTGGGGAGGAGTGGAGACTTGTTAAAGCTCGTGGATAGTAGATCCGGCTGTCCTTTAAGATTAATGCCGGGACTAAGCAATCCGACCATTCCCTTGGTGTAGGTAATAGGATTTATGGATCTTGAGTTCCCTTGGTATAGGTACTTGAATAATGAATCCGACCGTTCCCTTGGTGTAGGTAATAGGATTTATGGATCTTGAGTTCCCTTGGTATAGGTACTTGAATAATGAATCCGACCGTTCCCTTGGTGTAGGTAATAGGATTTATGGATCTTGAGTTCCCTTGGTATAGGTACTTGAATAATGAATCCGACCGTTCCCTTGGTGTAGGTAATAGGATTTATGGATCTTGAGTTCCCTTGGTATAGGTACTTGAATAATGAATCCGACCGTTCCCTTGGTGTAGGTAATAGGATTTATGGATCTTGGGTTCCCTTGGTATAGGTACTTGAATAATGAATCCGACCGTTCCCTTGGTGTAGGTAATAGGATTTATGGATCTTGAGTTCCCATGCACTTGGATCGTTCCCGTTAATAGGTAATAAATCGACTGCCTGGGTCTGTTCCCTTGTGCGGAGGTACTAAGATTTAGTGAAGTCGATCGTTCCCTTACAAAAAGGTACTAAACTTCAGCGAAGTCATTTATTCCCTTGCAAAAAAGGTACTAAACTTCAGCGAGGTCATTTATTCCCTTATAAAAAAGGTACTAAACTTCAGCGAAGTCATGTATTCCCTTATAAAAAAGGTACTAAACTTCAGCGAAGTCATGTATCCCCTTATAAAAAAGGTACTAAACTTCAGCGAAGTCATAGGAGTTCTTTCACGTTTATTATAAAAACTTCTACAAACACAAGTCTTCCCGTCATCATTAAAAGTGTTCTTGCACAAGCAGGACAGCAAGCTCACGGCTCTTGGCTGCCAAAAGATTTGCAGCCTTAATTGAAGTAAAAAACAGTGCAGAAAAGGGAAGATACAATGGTATAAACAGAGGATTTTGGTCACTTGGGGGGCCTCATGGGTAGAACTTGCGTAGGTCCGATGCATTCCAAGAATTAGCTAGCAGTTTTCCCTGTGTGTCCTTGAGGTGAAATGCTCTCCCTCCGGCTGATTTCACAATCTCGAAAGGACCATCCCAAGCGGGATCTAACTTGCCGACGTGTTTCCCTGCTGCTGCTGCTCTCCTTAACACCCAATCTCCAGGTTGGTAATGCTTTGGAGCCACCTTTTTGTCAAAGACTTTCCTCATTCTCCTCTGATACTCCGCTTGCCGCGTCGAAGTTTCCTCCCTGAGTTCATGAATTGTCTCGATTTCCTCAACCCTTCGCTCCGCATTAAGCTGGGTAGAATAGCTGATGGTGCGAAGCGTTGGATGAACAATCTCCATGGGGATGACTGCTTTCATCCCATAAACTAGAGCATAAGGTGATCTCTCGGTGGCTGACCGCGGGGTAGTGTTATAGGCCCATACCACCTCGCTGAGGTACTCCGGCCAAGTGCTCTTTGCTCCCTCAATTTTCTTCTTCAGCCCTTCCAAAATGGTTCTGTTTGAGACTTCCGCTAGCCCATTGGATTGGGGGTGGCAAACGGATGCAAAGTTGATCTCGATACCCAACCCGCGGCAATAGTTCTTGAAAGGTGCCCCGGTAAACTGCCGGCCATTATCAGTAATAATAGTATGCGGGATCCCAAACCTGTACACTATGTGATGTTCCAGGAAGTCTGTGATCTTTTGGGAGGTGATGAGGGACAATGCTTTGACCTCGATCCACTTAGTGAAGTATTCCACTGCGACGACGATAAATTTGAGGTTTCCTTTTGCCTGAGGGAAAGGTCCAAGTATATTCATCCCTCAAATATCAAAAGGCCATGGGCTCGTGATCGGCTTCAACTTGTTAGGGGGTTTATGATCGATTCGCGCATGGAACTGGCATTGAGCGCACCTTCTCACTAGGTCCTCTGCGTCTTTCCTCAGGGTGGGCCAATAGTAACCCTGGCGCATGATCCTTTTTCCTAAGGTGCGAGGTCCCTGGTGGCTCCCGCAGATTCCCTTATGAGTTTCACTGAGGAGTTCAGTGGCTTTGACCTTGCCTACACAGGTCAGCCAAGGGTGATGATACCCCTTCTTGCACAGCTCATCTTCTATTATAGTGAATTCCAGAGACCATCTTTTGATCTTCCTTGCTAGATTCTTATCCTGTGGCAGGATTCCCTCAGCCAAGTACATCCATATTGGAGAATACCATTCCTCCTCATGGTGTAGCTGGAAAACGGTCGGCTCTGGGAGTTCTATGCTGGGCAAAGGGATTTCCAAGACTGTTATGTGGTGCTCTTTATCCAAGCCGCTCTTGGCCAGTTTGGACAGAGCATCCGCAGTCTCATTTTGCCACCTGGGAACATGCTCGATGAGGACACTGTCAAAACCGCCTATGAGCTGCTCCACCTTTCTTAGGTATTTGATCAGCGTCTCGTCTTGAGTCTTATATTCCTTGAGTATCTGATTTACTATTAACTGGGAATCGGAGCGGACCCTGATGCTTTTGGCTCCTGTGGCTGCAACCAATTGCAGCCCAGCAATGAAGGCCTCATACTCAGCCACGTTGTGAGACGGACTGAAATTTACCTTCAGAGCATATTTGAACCTGTCTCCCTCTGGGCTGATTATCTCGACACCGAGACCCGTGCCTTTGCCAGATGAGGCTCCGTCGACATATACTTCCCAAACCTCTTCCACCGGGGTGAAGCTCCCACTAGTCCCTTGGACTATGAAATCCGCTAGAGCTTAGCTCTTATAGGCTGTTCTGGAGAGATAAGTGATATCGAATTCCGACAGCTCAATGGCCCACTTCAACAATCTACTGGCGACATTGAATTGCCCGAGTGCCTTGCGAAGAGGCATATTAGTCACCACGCGGATTGAATGGGCTTGAAAATAAGGTCGTAACTTTCGGGCAGCGGTCACAATCGCAAATGCACTCTTCTCTATCATTGGGTATCTTGTCTCTGCATCCCGCAAGATTCTGGATACAAAGTATACAGGCTTCTGCGTACCTTCTTCTTCTCTTACCAAAGCTGCACTGATTGCATCGTCGTTGGTCGAGATGTAGAGGTAAAGCGGCTCACCCTTTAGAGGCCGACTGATGATGGGCGGAGTGGAGAGGTACTCTTTAATTTTCTCAAAAGCCTCCTGGCACTCCGGCCCCCAGACAAATTCTTGTGTCTTTTTCTTAATGACATCAAAGAAAGGCTTGCACAACATGGCGGACTGTGAGATGAACTTACTGAGCGCAGCTATTCTACCGGTGAGGCCTTGTACCTCCTTAATTGATTTGGGCGATTTGAGGTTCACTACAGCTTGGCATTTGTCTGGATGAGCCTCAATGCCACGCTCAGAGATGATGAACCCCAAGAACTTTCCACTGGAAAGGCAGAAGAAACTCTTTTTTGGGTTAAGCCGCATCCCGACTTGCCTCATCTTGGCGAAGACCTTTTCCAAGTGGGAAACGTGATCTGGGCCATTGCAACTCTTGACTACCATGTCATCAATGTACGCCTCCATTATCTTCCATTATCTCCCCCAATTCTTCCTTGAAAACCTTTGAGACCATCTTTTGGTATTCTGCCCCTGCGTTCTTAAGGCCGAATGGCATGACCTTGTAGCAGTACAATCCTTCCTCTGTGACAAAGGAAGTTTTTTCTTCATCAGCCGGGCTCATCCTTATCTGGTTGTAGCCCGAGTAGGCGTCCATGAAGCTGAGATACTTAAATCCGGCCGTGGAATCAATCATCGCATCGATGCTGGGTAGCGGGAACGGAGTCTTTGGGCAAGCCTTGTTCAGATCAGTATAATCAATGCACATTCTCCACTGTCCATTAGATTTCAACACTAGGACTGGGTTGGCCAGCCACTCTGGATATTTGACCTCCCTAATGGCGCCTGTCTTCAACCGCTTCTCTACCTCAGCCTTGATGGCTTTTCTTTTCTCCCAGCTTTGTTTTCTTTTCTTCTGCGCTACTGGCCTCATGCCCTGCTTGGTGGTAATCTGGTGCTCGGCTATCTCCTTATCAATGCCCGGCATGATCTCGCCCTCACAAGCGAAGATGTCGCGATTGCGGAGGAGACATGCTCTTACCAAATCCCGATCTTCCTTAGGCAACACAGTGCCAATTTTAGTGATCTTCTCATCTCCCAAGTCGACTTCCTCTGTGTTTTCCATCGGTCCGCCTATAGGACGGGCCGGTTGGTGGACCAGAATATCCTTGGCTTGATCATGAGACTTGGACTGTTCCCCAACATGTTCAATCTGAGCTACTTGCTTTGGGATTGATGCTTGGTAACATACTCTTGCGACCTGCTGCTCACCTCGTAAGGTCGCAACTCCATTTCGGGTGGGAAATTTGACTTTGAGGTGAGGCGTGGAAGCTATGGCCCCGATGTCATTTAGAGCCTTTCTCCCCAAGATGATATTATAGGGGGAGGGAGTATTAACCACTATGAAGCTGACTCGAGACACCACGTCTCTTGGTGAGTCCCCAAAGGTGACTGGCAAATCTATAATCCCCATGGGCATGAGCTGATCCCCCGTGAAACCAGTGAGCGGTGTTGCCATAGGCTTGAGAGGGTGATCCTGCAAATGTAGTTTCTTCAATGTTTCAAAATATATGACATCCGCAGAACTGCCAGTGTCGATGAGAATTCTGCCAACCCTGGTGCCATTGACACGCAGCATCAAGACAATGGCGTCATCATGCGGCAAATGAACTCCTTCATAATCCTCCAGTCCAAAGGTGATGCGCATATTTGCCACAGAGTTGCTCTCCCTGATCTGAAAAACTTCCCTTCTGGAAGGGTTGCTGAGATTTCTAGGGCAGGCATATCTCTTCCTGGCTTTCTCTGAATCTCCTCCTGCAGCGGGCCCCCCTGCTATATACAGGACGGGAGTGGGAGAGGTCCTAGACTTGTCTTGATTGTCATGCAGCGGGGTCCTTGGTCGGTCTGCTTGTCTCTTTCGATCCCTCGGCCGTCGTTCGGCATTATTTCCCTGACGACCACCTCTATTCCCTCTCCCTCCATTGTTCCACTGCGGAGCCTCCAGATACCTCTCTAGTACCCTGGTGTTTCTAATCATCCTTTCAATTTCATCCTTCAACTTGATGCACTCAGAAGTGGCATGGCCATACCCACTGTGATACCTGCAGTATTTGTTTCTGTCACCCCGATTTGTTTCTTCTCTAGAAAGTGGCTCTGGCCGTTTGAACTCCGGGTCGTCTTGAGCGACCTGTAGGAGTGCGTCGACAGAAACCGAGAAGACATGATAATTGGTATACTCCTGCCTGTAATCTTCCCCCGTAGGCGGAAATCGAGGTTGTGCCACTAGACCCTTATACTTTCGGAATGAGCGGTTCCGGCCGTATGGTCGAGGAGGGGTATCCCGGCGGATAGGTGGGGGAGAGCTTCGCCTTTTCTGCGGAGAAACAGGTCGAAGGTTGCGCCTGGGTGGGTCAGGACTTTTACGAGTCACTCCCCGACCGGCAGGCTTTCCCACAACCACTGCGTCCTCCTCTGCCTGCAAAGTCTTCTCCGCTGCCGCTCTGAATTCTGCAAATGTCTTGAAATCTTCCTCGACAGCTCTCCAGCGCAGTGCTCCCCCTTGTCTTAGGGCCTGTCTTATCGCCGCCAAGATGATTCCATCATTGTAATCAGTGGTTTGGTTGGCCTCTTCGGCGAATCGATTGAGAAACTTTCTTGTTGATTCCCGCTCACCCTGTTTGAGTCTCATCAAATCTATAGATTTTTTGGAAGGCGCCTGGATACTTGGGAACCTCTGCAAGAATTGATCCTCCAAATCAGCGAAGTCCCTGACAGAATTGGGCAGCAATTCCGAGAACCACTTCCATGCCGCGGCCTCCAAGCACGTGGGGAAGACTCGGCACCACACGCTCTTGTCCAGGGAAGAGAGAGAAATCCTGGCCTTGAAACTAGAGAGGAATTCCTTAGGGTATTGTAGGGTCTTGGTGGAGAATTTGGGAATATTGCTGAAGCTGTTGACGTTGACGGGGTTGTGGTAGAAATGGTTTGGGAAGACCCCTCTTGCTGGGGAATGCTGCCGGCGTCGCCTTGGACCAGGAGTGTCCTCACGTCGCCTCCTCTGCGGGGAGTGGGTGACGCTTCCCGTACTGTGGTGACTGGGAGAATGAGTTGGGTCTAGAGTTGGATGGAAAGGAACCCTAGATGGAACCCCACCGTTGACGTATGGCGGGAAATATTCTTCATGAGGAGCAGCGTGACCATACTGGTCGGGATGGAGTGAGGGGAGCCTTGGTAATGCTCTCCCCTGATTCCCCCCATGTTTCCTACGTAGGAGGGTGCTCTCAGTTTCACAGTAGAAGGAGCCATGTGAGCTTCCTGTGCTGGTCCATGCTCAGCAGGTTGTTGAGCGACATGAGTCAGCACTGGGGCTGGGTTAGCTCCCATCATAGGGGAGGATATGGATAAAAACTGCCCCCATGTCTGCAACATGTGTTGATCCCAAATCTGCCTAAACGGATCGGTCAGAGCGGATTGGGAAGGCCAAACCGGAGGGATCCCCGACCCGCTCGGGTGAGGCAGCGTGACTTGACCTTGCTGGTTCAAAACCGGCTGAGCATGAGGATGAGGCGGGCGGACTGGGAGCTGTGAGGTTCCTGTTGGAACGAGACCGCTGGGTGCGGTCGAGCCAGTCACATTTACTCCCGACGGACCCGCAGTTTGAGAGCTGTAAATTGGTCTAGGATACCCTGGAGGAGCGGATTGGGTTCCCACCTGGACCGTCGGAGTGACTGGTGTGTTTTGCACCGCCTGGGCGGTGTGCTGAGCTGCAACCCCCACTGAGAACTCGGGTGGCATCCCAAGCGGGGTGCGCTCGCCCTGCGTAGAGGTCTGCGCCGGGTGGCCAGATGAGTTTCCAGCCATGAGGAAATCAAAAGACAACCTCCTGGGTTCTAAATTTTTTCCCCGATCTAGCATCAGCTATAGCTCTTGCTAAAGGTATAGCCCCACGGTGTTTGTTACACCCAAGCCTGGTAACAAGTCTTATGCAGATAAAATAAACAACAAGATCTTAAAAGCAAATGTATTTCTCTTTATTTATGATTCGTGATGGTTTTTACATCAGTCTCTAGAGCTAAAACTATCATAACCCAAGAGAGAATGACCTAAGAATCGACCCCCCTCCTGTCCTAAAGTGGCCTATTTATACTAAACTAGAGGAACCTTCCAGTGACGTCAGCCCTGTCAGAGGCCGGTATGCTTGTCTGCTGAGCTGTCTCTCCTGTCTGTACGATCGTAACGGCTGTCCCCTCTCGAGGATCTCTCTTGGCTGGAGGCGGGGTGGAAATGACCACGTTGCCCCCCTCTCTTCCCCCTTACTCAAGTCATCGAGGTGGGTTGATACGTGGGATCTTCCGTTCTGGGCCTTCTGGGCCCTGGGATTCCTTTTCGCCCATTGGGCCTATTGAGCAGGTTAGTATCGGGCCCAATGAGTGGGTCATTTAGGGCCCTATCAATACGTACATCTCAATTGATGTTTAAATTCTGAACCATCAACCAAGGTACAACATGTAGCGCGAACAGGTTATAAATATACACTAAAAAATTCTGTAATTTTTAAAGTTTTAGCATAGGAATTTATAAGACGCAACAAATATTTACACGTTAACCCTATTTATTAATTATTTTACTACTGTAAATATTTTAGGAGAGTCGAAAAAAGCTTACGTCGGCCTACATGGTTTTCACTTCTTTCCAACTTCTGTTGAAAAAAGTAACAACACAATTTTTGTTTGGGGCATCAAAAGGTTATTCCAAGCTGTTTAATTCACGTTATTGACTCCGAATTATCTTTTCCTTCTCTTGAAATATATTGACATCCATTTTGTTGGATAATTCTGGCTATTGTCATAAAACATATAGAAATTAAGTTTAGTAATATTAAAATTCCAGACATTGTGTCCGTATCACACATTGACCGTTTTGGCATCAATATAAAATGTTTATTTTCGTTGCAAGTTGGACGATTTCAATAATTTCAATTTAGACATACATTTTGTGTATATTTCGATGGGCTTAACTTAAAAACAAATATTTTTCTATTATTAAAAAAAATGAAATTTTATAAAATTCAATATGTAAACTGTAGTGCATATGTCCATTCTTGACACCGAGAGTGTTTTTTTTTTTTTCCAACTCGATTGTAAAAATAACATCAAATTTTCAAACAGCCAGTAGATCGTAAATTTCTAAGTCCTAACCTATCTTCAGTGTAAATAATGGATTTCTTAACAAATAACGGATCAATGGACAGATCCATTTGACATTGAAGAGACTACATTGGAAGCGCACAGTTGGAGTATTACGTTGAGTATTTACTACTTACTATCTGCCAGCTAGAAACTTCTTTATTATTTAATTTAATTACGTTTATCACCTCCTTTGGATTGTACAGTACGACCTTTGTTTTTGCTTCTTTGATTTTAAAATTTGCTCTGTTTCGTCTCTTCCAACCTCTACTATTAAATTTGTTTCCTTCCCTTTACCTTTCCTTTACCTTTTCTCGAACAGTTCTCCTTCTTCTTCTTCTTCTTCTCGATTTCAAGTATAATTTCTCCGCTCTGGAGCAATGGCGATGAGAGGTTTGGACGAAGCATTTCGTGGAGTTGGCGATAAGCCGTACGATCTCCTAATTTCCCTTCCTTTTACTCTTTTATTTGTGATCCGTGAAATTAAGTTCCTCTCACTTTCTCAGAAACAAAATTAAGCATATCTTTGGTTCAGTATGCCAACGCTATTAGTTCTAATTATTGTTTTTCTTTAATTGCAACTATAATTTAGCTCATTGATGCCAATCATTAATCAACTGAATTTCGATTTCCATATTCTTTGTCCTGCAGCAATGTTACTTTGTTTAATTTGATGACAGGAGATCAAACTTACATTAGGCAAATCTTAGTGCTGCTTGAATCAGGATTGAATGTTTTTATTCTAATTTTAACCTTTTTGCTTAGGGGGTTGGATATCTGGTGCATTCTGAATCTTAATCTGGTACCTATTCCAAAATCGTCTCATGGAAAGTTCTTTTCTGGGAATGCTTATTTGATCTTGCATGTAAGTAACAGAACTGATATTTTGTTGTCAGATTTTTGTATCTTTAAATACCAGAATTGATTTAATTGATAACATTATTTTACCACTCCATTAGAACAGACCAATGTGCTTAAAACTGGAGTGCGTCAGAACTATGTACACTACTGGCTCGGGAAGGATGCCAAAGAGGTACATTTAGTTGTATTCTCATTAATTATTGTAATATAACCCTTATGGAGCTAAAACATTAAATTGTCGTCAGTAATGTATATTCTTGTTCCTATTCATGCATCCAAACTTTTAGAAGTCAAGAATCATCGCTTCCATGAGAAATGCTCCTGTCTACTGCTTTTTTACATCCATGCCCTTGTAGAATTTAGCAGAAAGTTCTTTCTATTGGAAGCTTACAGGCTAAAGAAAAATGCCAACTAGAAACAAAGCCTCAACAAAAAAATAGAAAAAAAAGTTCGTGCCAGTATGCTAGTGTACTGGATTTTGGATGCAGGGGTTAGTTTTGACAAGTATCAGAAATGTTACGAATAAGAAAAAAAAAAGCTGGTACATAGTTAAAATTTAAGGACTCACACTGCAATTTTCTATCTGACATGGAAATTATTCCCGGGATTCTGTACTGTAACCTGCATTTTGAGATATAAACAAAATGCTCCATCAGTGCTGTAACACAGGCACAAGAGGGGGCATGGGATGCTAGGAAATGAGAGAGCGATTATTCCATTTAAAGTGGGATATAGTTTTATATCTGTTGCTGTCCAACTGTCTGACGAGTTATGACCAAAAATAGAAACCTTTCTATGTTGGTGCAGAATAGGTGAGAAAACGGCTCCAGTTCCAACCATCTCCTTTCCTCTCATTTTGTATTGAAATTTCTGGAACACAACCTTACTAAATTCTCCTTTCAACTATTGGAACATGTATCCAAACCAAAATAAATAAGCAGATGACCTTGATCTCTCGGCTTATTTGCAAATTGCAAATGGCCAGCAAATAATATCAGATTTAATTGGATGTAGAGTAAGGATATGAGAACTTTTGGGTCTTATGTGCTAAGGAGGTAACAATGTGCAAAGTAGATTTATTTACATCTGTTCTCAAATATACTAGGTGGACTGTGCCTTGGCATCTGAGAAGGCTATCGAACTAGACATGGCACTGGGTTCATGCACAGTACAGTATCGAGAGGTTCAAGGCTCAGAATCAGAGAAATTCTTGTCTTATTTTAGACCGTGTATTATTCCAGTTGAAGGATGCTTATCTCCTCAAATGATTGGAGGCGGGCCTGACTCTTACACAATTACAATGTTCAGTTGTAGAGGAGACCATGTTGTTCATGTTCGAGAGGTGCTATTCCCACAGTTCTTATATATTTTGTTTGTGTTATATTGCCTTTTCCTATATATTTTGATAGAGGGGATGTAGTACTTAAAAAACTTTATTTTGAATCTAAGGGTTAAGGGTTAATTAATATACTTCTATAGTTGTGGGGGGTTTAAAATGTATTGCCAATGCCATAGTTCTTCATGATATAAGGCTAAATTGTCTGGTTGGTTGACATTATTTATAATATCAGGTACCCTTTTCAAGACATTCACTGAATCACAATGAGGTGTTTATAATCGATACACAATCAAAGATATTCCTTTTTAGTGGATGTAATTCAAGCACAAAATCACGGGCCAAAGCACTTGATGTTGTACAATACATAAAAGAGAACCAACATGGTGGACGCTGTCAAGTTGCTACCATAGGTATTTGTTCACTTCATGTAGATTTTATAAAACTATATGCAATTAACCTTGCATTAAAACTTACTATGGAAGAGAGCCTAAAATAACTCCCAGTTCTGTAAGTGTGCCTCAATTTAAACATTTTTGCATCAATTTTTTAAGTTAGCCTCATTAACTTGTGCTACTAGTCATGTTAGCTGTCATTTGTTCAAGTTTGCTTCAATTTAGAAGCATTTAGACTCAACTTTCCAGTTCAACCCTACCAAGTTGCCAATTTTTGCAAGTTTGCAACTATTGGTGCATTTAGCATTTATTTGTTTCTTTTCTGGAGGATTGAAATATCATACTCAGCAATCTTCACTACCATGTTACTATTTTTGCTCTATTCATTCATTTCTTTTTCAAGTTGCTTAAATTAATCTATGTATAATTCTACGACTAAATACATGTTCATGAACTCAATAATTAAGTCTCAAGGAAGTTGTGAGTAAACTTTTATTCTTTCCTTGTAATTTGGTATTCAGATTTTTCATTGTTTTTTTATGCATTTTAATTTCATTACAGAGGATGGAAAATTTGTTGGGGACCCTGATGCTGGTGAGTTTTGGAGCCTTTTCGGGGGCCATGCCCCTATTTCACGGGACCCACCTAGCGAAGCTTTAGAAGAACCTGAGCCTCAGTCTATCGAGCTATTTTGGTACGACATCAATTATATAAATTGTTTAAATTACTGTTCAGCAGATAAGAGAAAGCATAAAATGTTTGTTCAAAAATGCTAAATCTTATATAATCACTATTGCATATTTGAAGACCCTCTTTTCCACATTAGGGTCAACAAAGGGAAGCTGTTGCCTGTTGAGGTTGCCACATTGGATCGAGAAGTGTTGAGTTCAGACAAATGCTATTTATTAGACTGTTATGCAAAATTGTATCTGTGGATGGGGAAGACTGTTCCATCCTCTGAAAAGAAGGCTGCTATTACCTTGGTAGAAGTAAGTTATATAATAACCCAGTGATTCAATTGTTGAGCGAAATAATTTGGTAGTAGTAATCTAACCACAATATTAATCAGATGGCCCACTTAATTATTGCTTGTGAAATTTGAAGTGAGGTCTGACTTGGTATTAGGGAGTTCTTACCAGTACTTGTCTAGCAAGTTGGGTAACTTAATCCTTTGGAGAACCTCCAGCAATACTATTAACTGTACCAATATGGCTCAAATGGCTGGTCATGTAAAAATATGCTGCTTTCTTTACAGGCTTATGTGCATTCTGAAGGGAGATCAACAAGCACCCGTACCACCTTTCTAAAGGAAGGAAATGAAACAGCCGATTTTAAGTCTTATTTCATTAATTGGCCCAAAAATGTGTCACCAACTTTATATGTGGAAGGAAAAGAGAAAGTAGCAGGTATAATTTGTTTATTCAGAAATTTCAGCGTGCACCTTCCTTAGTTGCAATGATGCAGGTCCTGGTGAAAAGTATACCTTGCCAGTACATGGCTACATCTAATTTTGTGAAGTTAGTTTTTTTTTTTTTTGGAAGTAAGATAATTTTCTTGGATGTATTGTGTTTCAGCAATTTTTAAGCAAAAAGGATTTGAAGTTAAGGAACTCCCAGATGATCAATCTGAGCTAAAAGAGCCACTCATTAATTGTAATGGGGATCTTAAGGTTAATTGCTCTACTAACTTTTTTTTTTAAATTACCTCATATATTGATTCAAAAGTTCCCTAGGATTTAAGAACTATGACTATCCTATTTTTGGACTCAATTGTCAAATAATCATGACACTAAGGTTGGGTGCTTTTTAAAATTAAGAGGAGAGAACGCATAAATTAGGGACGTCGATTTCAAACCTGGTAACTTAGTCTGGAAGTAAAAGTTGCCTATATATATGCCTGTTTGGCTAGATCGGGTTGAAAATGTGACGCATGGCGCACTCTACAAAGGCCCATCCGGGCCCATTATAGTATGTTTGGTCATACGCAATTGGTAGATAGTATGTATTATTAACAGAATAGTAAATATAGCCTAGTGGATATGACATGCTATTCCTCAGGGGGTCCAAAGCAGGATGGTCCAACCAGATCCTAAGACTATATTGTATATGTGTATCGTGTCCGTTTTAAAAAGTCATAGCTCTCCAGGGATGTTTAAACGAAAATTTTTCTTTAATTTTGATGTTTGCTTTTTTAAGCTCACATTTTTCTTTTCTTACAAAAAAAAAAAAAGGTTTGGCTGGTTGATCTTCACGAGAAATCATTGCTTCCAACAGAAGTAAAGAATCAGCTGTGCTCTGGAGACTGTTATGTTGTAGAATATAATTATGTACACAGTTCAAAGGAGTGTCATTTATTCTATGCATGGCTGGGCAAGGGAAGCACAAAGGTACAATATAACTAGCAGCAGAACCTAAATCTGATAGGTTTGAAGGAAATAATCTGTATTCCTGGGCTTTTTCAAATGACTAGCAACAAAACCTATATCCGATAGGTCGGAAGGAAATTATATGCATTGTTGGGCTTCTTCAAATGACATCCTGTATCTCTTGTTTTTTTTGCAAAATGCTAATAGCACACAAGAACCGAGTTTAGGTGCGAAATTTAAGAAACTGTCTGTGAATTTATGTACTACTCAGCCAAATACTTTTACAAGATTCGGAAGTATATCTATACAATTTTGTATTGAATAATGGTAAAAGTTATGCACTATTAATAATGTGTCTTTTCCATCACAAAAACAATTCTCTCGTTGATGATACCAAATATTTTTGTGTACTTGAGTCATTTTGCTAGAAACTTCTAGAAACTTACTATATTTATGTGCAAACGTGAAAGAAAAAATAATATTTCTCTTGCAGCTCTTATCAATATACTTTCTCTAATTGTTATGCATCTACCTTTTTCCTTGCTATTTTTATTGTAGGAAGACAGAGCAGATGCTATTTCTATCACAGCTGATATGGTTGACTCGGTCAAGGGCCGTGCTGTTATGGTATATATAAATTTATCTACTCTAGTATCTTTTCCTTGTCTCTGTCTGCATTAGGCTTCTTTCTTTGTGGCAGTACCAAAGTTTTAGAGTGATTAACTTGGGAAAAAAAAACAAATGAAGCATTATCAGTACAGTTATAGCAGAATGTCATTGATCTGGATGTAGTCCAATATATATGACTACAGTACTTCTTTAATCACACCGTGCACATTCTAATCTGAAATGCAGGCTCAAGTATATGAAAGCGAAGAACCGGACTTTTTTTTCTCAATCTTCAAATCATTAATCATACTGAAGGTTCATCTGAATGCTATTCATTTTGTACTATATTATTCATAGAATGTTACATTTGTCTGTTGTGTTGTTAGCTTAGCTCAATGTTTGCATTGATATGCAGGGTGGGAGAAGCACAGCATACAAACACTCGACTGAACAGAAAAAACAGCATACATCTTTATTCAGGGTTCAAGGATTAGGTTATGAGAGCGTGCAAGCAATTGAGGTTGATCTTGTAAGTATTATCATTAAGGGCAAAAGCTTTGTACTGGAATTTGTTTTTCTCGTAGATATAGATTTCATGGCATCGTGGCACACACCAATCATGCTTCTGTGTCAGTTCACAGGTCCCCGCCACTATAGTTTGCACCAACAAAACTGTATCCAGGAGATAGCACACAACACCACGATTTCGGTACCAGTACCAGCCTCCTGGTACCAAAAATTTCCACATTTACATATCAGTATCCCTATCACAAATTTGCCACATATCGGTTAATGCAAATCTGCAAGATAAACCAACAACTATATATCATACACCCATCCGCGTAGCCTGATAATGCTACAGATTTGAATTGCTAAAAGAAGCTGACGCAACAGATTTGAAACAGACGCTGTTGTGCTCCAATCACACAGACCAGAATTAAGCACCACATATAATATTAAAACAGTTTCTAAATCATATCATCTTCTTCCTACAATTAAGTACATCTTGTAAAGTCTTGAATTAACATTGGCTCTGTATCTCAAATGTTGTAATAGCCATCTCCAAAGTCCAAAGAGGCTGCACATGCATTGTAAGAACAAGTTATCTGTAGTTTCAATCTCACTACAAGAGGCACAGGAGAGTGTGAACCTCTCAAGCCCCTATACCACAACCATACTACATTAAGATCTTTGTGTTGCTAACCACCCAAAAAGAGGATGTTAATCTTAAGGGGTATATGCAGCTGCCATATGACCTAGAAGCCCAGAATAGAGAGAATGGACAAGTTTTATCTTTTCGATGTGAAACCCTTTGCTTCACATAAAAACTATCTATGGTTTATTCATTTTTTGCTCAACACAATGTTAATCGGTGGGAGTACCGTGGGAAGGCAAATATGGCGATACACTGGATGCAATTTGAAAAAAAGTGTCCATCTATGTAAATCTAGGACTAAAGAGGGTCCTTAATTTTTATATTTACTGTTCATCTATTGCACAGGTTCCAAGCTCATTAAACTCATCTTACTGCTACATACTACAAGAGGGAGATTTTTTCTATACATGGATTGGAAGCTTTTCTACACCTCATGATGAGGATCTCCTTTATCAAATGCTCGATAAGCTCAGTGTATGTTATTTATATGTAGTTTTGGCTATATATCCTAGGAGGCTGTTTTCTTTTTTCAGAAATGACCTTGCTTAATTTAGGTTCCCTTGAGATTTGCCCTATACTGTAGTATTGAAAGCAGATACTATTCCTTTGATTAGTCAAGCCTAAACTACCCAGCAATCTGTTTCTCTGCAAATTGTTCATTTTTTCTGGTGAAGTTGATGTATTGTATTTCTTTTCTTGACCTAATATACCTTTACAGAGTTTTTATGTTTAGGCATTGATGTGTTTAGTTTTATAGTATGTTTTAGTCTTTGTTTGACTTAGAAATGGAACATTTTCATGAAATACTCATGTTGAAAGATCTCCATTTTTTATGTTTTAAATAGAAGAAGAGTTAAACTAAAAAAAAAATTAACTGAAATATATGATTTTAAATCTCTTTTGGTTGTTTCTTTTTCACAGCCTCTGAAGCAGTCTATTTTAGTGAGAGAAGATTCTGAACTTGACGATTTCTGGCGAATATTAGGCAAAAAAACAGAGTACCCCAAAGAAAGGCACACCAGACTTGGCACAGAAGATCCGAGACTATACACTGGAAGTCTTGAAGAAGGTACCATGCAGAACACCTTAACCTAAATACCATTTCAACAAGTAATTCTTTGGTTTCTTTTCTTTATTCTTTTGTATACCGTGCTTTAAAGGTGATTTTGGTTGCTTTTTTTACCAGATAGTTACAAGGTATGTTTATTGCTGAGGGTATTTTTGTTGTCCTTTATCTATGTTTTTTTGATTTTTTCCTCAAAGTAGCAGATGTACTTCCAAATTGCACCCAAAATCACTTAGGTTATTTGTGAGCGACCTGCATATTAAGATGTAGATTAAAAAGATAATTTAATTGTCCCTGTTATGAACAACAATATTATATAGCTCAAGAAATATGTTGTTGATAGTTTATGTAAACTTGAAACAACAATCTAAATCTGGTTGATTTAAGTTCAATTTAGCCTTGACAAAGTATAGAACTTACTGGAGCTCAGATCCTAGCTGTTGATCTTCAATTGAATGCCCCTTCTCAACCAACTTGATCTAATGCTCAAGTGCTATTTGGAAGTACAATAAATTTCTGAGCATTATTTGCAAGGATTCCCAGGCACTTTGCTGGACAAATAGATTCTAATTAGCTGCTGCCTGTGAACTTTTATGTCAGGGAAAGGAGATATACAACTTCACACAAGATGATTTAACTACAGAAGACGCCCTTATACTTGATTCTCATAACGAAATTTTCATTTGGGTTGGATTGTGTTCCAACTTCAGATCAAAGGATCAAGCACTACTTTTAGGCAAGGTTAGTTTGAAGCAGTTCACTGTTCACCTATTACTGGACAAATTGTCAAAGACATTATGCATTTGCCGTGCCAAAAATATATGCATGCCTCTGCAGAATGATTCCTTAATATCCCATTTACTTTAAAAGATGTTTATAGTTTTACCATCCTCTCCTTTGTGACTGAATCTATATGAATGATGAGAACAGGCGAGCAGTTTTGCATCTAATTATTTTTCCCCTCGATAAAAAGGAATTAGGTGAGGAGGGGAAGCATGGTATGATTTGTGTTTCGAGGAAGGATGTCTTTTTGGGGCACATGTAATATTTGAATGTTTTGTGACTGTGTATTAAATTGTTCCAAAATATAACATATGTATGTTTAATATCTAGAAATTTCTGGAGTCAGAGATTGGACATCAACGGTCAATTGGTATACCAATCTATATAATTGGTGAAGGCAATGAACCACCTTTCTTCACTTGCTTCTTTGACTGGGATCCCTCCAAAACAAATGTACGCATTTAAATCATTCTTTTGTTACCCAATTCATTTAGTCTTTTTTACTAATTTCTGCAAACTACCCAAATAAATGCCATGGATGCAGCTAATGTCCAACATAATTTGTGTTGCAACTAATACCTAAATTGGTTCTATAGTTTTAGTTATAATTCTATTATAATGAGGCAATAGTCTCTGATGCTTTTTTTTTTCTTTTTCCTTTGATTTTTTTTTTTTTAAATGTGCAGATGTACGGTAACTCATTTGAAAGAAAGCTGGCCCTTGTAAAAGGATCTTCAAATAAAACAGAGGTTATGTCTTTCTCTAACTTCAATTAGTAAAGCCCTTGCTCTATTTTATATAAGAGTATGTGTCTTGTCTGTAAGTTATGGATGTTGTTGGTTTCTCGTATCTGCATCAAGTTAGTGTAAGTCCGATTCCAACCCAAATTCCTTTTTTTTTTATTCTGCATATTTTCTTGGTGATTTTTGGTTTTCCATATAAATGACTAGATGAAATCTGACAATAAAAAGAGAAGGAATTTTGGTTTGTTGAATTAGACTGATACCAACTTGAAAATGCAGCCGCTTGCCTGCTGCAATATGAATACTGCACCAGACCATTACAATACAAAATACAAAAGTAAAGGTAGCAATGTCTCCTATATAAATGTCAATAGGTGTAGCAATGCTACCGTAGCAATCAAACATGCTACCGTAGCAATCAAACTCATCTCCTGATTAAATAGTAAAAGAAGTTTTGTATATTGCAGACGAATGAGAAAGATGCAGTGACAAGGAAACTGTTCCAGAACGAAGCAAGTAAACTGCAAGATACGAATTCCATAATATATCCTTATGAGATTCTTAAGGTGCATGCTAATACGCCTATAACGGGCATAGATGTGACCCGCCGTGAGGTATTATGCCTTTACTGAGTCTTTTCTATTTCTGAAAACCAGATATCTTGGCTCTAGGAAATTTGCTCTAGAGCCCCTTTATTCCTGGAAATTTTCAAAAAGAGCCCTGCCTTTTAGTAGTTTCTAGTGCTGTCAGTGAATCCTACTAAGGCGCTGAAAATAGCAATGGCTAAAAACCACTGTAGTTAGTTGATGCATTGTCTATATATTAATGCACCCAAAAGAAAATAGATTGCAGTTATGGACATATTAGTAACTAGCGACTAGAATTAATATGTTATTGCTACTGAGTGATCCATTTTGATAGCATCACAGCCGCATAAAGTGCCATCATAAATTTCACTTAAGTTGACTTTTTTTTTTGTGGTTACTGGCTAAAATCTTAGAGTCTACATGGCAAATACTAAAGAAATGATGTATGTTGAGATTAATGTTTTAACTTTTAAGTAATATTTCATTGAATTGTTTTGGTTCTTGCAGGCTTATCTGTCATTAGAGGAGTTCCAAGAAAAATTCAGAATGACAAAGGATCAATTTTACAAGCTACCCAAGTGGAGGCAGAACAAGCTCAAGTCTGATCTTGATCTTTTTTGAGGTTTGATTTTTTTTTTTTCCCACCAAAATATTATTTCTTAAATCTAAATCTATCTCTATGTTGGAGTGGATGTTTATATTATCTGCTATACTGTATATCGTTTGCCCATTAATTCACTCCATGAGATCTTCCCTATCAGGTCAAGGTGAGACACCTGTATCATATTTTGCCAGAAGCATTTAGGGCGTAATTATGGTAGTTTTAGTCTGTTGTACTTAAATAAAACTTTGAGGTTGTATTGAACAAGATTAGCTCTTCTCATTGGTGTTTATTTATTATTATTTTTTTGTTTGTCTAATTAATTGACCACGTGTTGTGTCCTGCTGCCTTTAATTTGCGATTATGCTCGCTGGACATAATAATTAGCATTAATCCTAAATAGAGCTGGGATCCGATACTTCGTTCTGGTGCAAATATTTTATTGGATTTTAATTTGAAAGGAGCCGTCTAATATCTGTAAGGGACTGCATTTCGGTTGCAAATAAATTATTAGCTCTAGATAAGTAGATAACAAACACACTCATCTCTGGTTGTTGTATAAACAAGCATTTCAAGGAAAATCATATTAATATAAAAACTGAAGTAATGTATAAATGTCAAATTTGATTTACAGATATACAATTTAGAAATAATAAAAAATGTCCATAGATTCTTTTTCGGCTCTAGAAAATGCACATGCAAGATTTCTTTTGTGCCAAACAAACAATGCAATTGTAACTTGTAAGTATTAAGTACTTTTCTTTCGCCCTTCCAAGTGACGCCGGAGCTTCGAAACTTTTTCGTATAGGCCCGTTTGGTAAGAATCTTCCTCCTTAGCGCGGAATAAGAAGTTTATTCTTCCATTTCTCTGCCAAACAACAAATAAGTTAAGGAGTCATCGTGAGGAATAGCGTTGCATAAATTATGGCACTGGAAGAGGTGTGGTAACTTACTCCTTTGAGTCCCACGCATGGAATTGAGAAAAAGAATCATTTTTTTTTTCTCGTTTCTCGCTATTGCCCTCCAGTGACCTGGGATTTATTTGCAGTTTTGGCATACTGCTTTGGTAGAGTATACAAATTTTAAGCTGTAAATGAAATTAACACAACCATTGTAATTTACATTTAAATTTTGAGATAAATTTAACAGACAACAAACTCTCATGTTAAGTTGAATAGAGAACCTTGTCATAAACATTTATATAGATTGCACGAAATAAAAGAAATTTTTTGTCCTGCATGTTTCTTTGCAAACAGTTGCTCGTTGTACTCTAATGATTTTGCGCTTAAATAGAATGAATATAAATCAAACTTGTTTGCCAGAAAATAAAGGGGGTACTTAATTATTTAGATAGGTACAGACAATAAGGGCATTTTAGTCAATTGTTAATTAATTTAA
Organism: Rhynchospora tenuis; assembly: GCA_027725995.1. Taxonomy (NCBI): domain Eukaryota; kingdom Viridiplantae; phylum Streptophyta; class Magnoliopsida; order Poales; family Cyperaceae; genus Rhynchospora; species Rhynchospora tenuis. Next base: position 52,305,962 of record CM050889.1, on the reverse strand, counting down.
ATATTTTTTTCCTACATCATTTCTTACTCTCTAATTTGCATAACCAAACAAGAATAAATTCTTCCTTCGTAAGTTCTTCCTCTTAAATTATGCTTTTACCAAACACCGCCATAGAGAATTGTTATTTTCCTCAGGTGTATAGTACGTTAATCGTGCAAATTCAAGAACTGATATAAGTCTGTAATATTTGTGACATTTAAGACAAACATCAGAGCGAGAAAAGATATCTGAAAAGACGGTTTCATATAATAATGATTGATAGGCCATCCTATCTAATCACATGGTCTCTCATTTTCGAAAGAAAATGCGTAAGAAATGCGTCAGCAATAAGAAATGTATGGATGCATCCTGTCCTAATTTCTTGCAGCTCTCTCTGTTTCTCTTCGTTCGCAGGACAAAACTCGAAGCGTGCGATTGATTACTAAGAAAATGAAATAAACTATCTAGGGGTAAACAGGCCAAGTAGCCACGCGTCATTGCAGCGTCATTGGCCCACCCATGTTCTCCCTGCAGAACGTAGCTCTGATCTCCTGTGAAAATATCAAAATAATGCTACTTGACGCGATGTTTCGTGGTTGTTTCAACTGCATTTCTTTTCTTTGCTTTTTATTTTTTTACGAACAACTGAGTTTAGTCTCTGAGAATCACTCGTTGTCCCTTAGGCCGCAAATGTCAGTTTGTCCAAAATTTTGGATAAAAACTGGATAGGGTTCGAACCCGGCTGGATAACATTTAATTTAAAAATAAATTGGAAGGCTAGACCCTGTTATAAATGATTATGAATAATATATGGTTGTCCATTTTTAATCCCATTAATTACACCAGATCTTTAGCATTTATTAGGAGATTTGTTTTTGGCTTATAAATAGAGAGTTGTACATTGTATCTTGTATCCAATAATTGAGAATAAAAATACACAAGAGAAATTTGTCTCTCCCTTTTACTTTTATCTACTTATCTCTTCCTCCTTTCTCTTTAATTTTACAACACGTTATCAGCACGACTTGCTCAGGAGGAATCGCAAAGAAATTTTGCGAAAGGTAATCGAAGTAAAAAAGTTTGATTGAATTCAATTTCGTAACTGTATTTCTTCGGACATCTATCCGCGACATTTTTTATTATTATTTTTCTGGCTCAGTTAACCTTGACTCCAAGTTAATCTTTTTTCTTGGTTCGTAATTTTATGAATTGTTTGATTGAATAATTGATAAGTTGTCCGTGGTAAAAGATTTGACCGAATATAAATTTTTTTGTTTTTTTCAGCTAATGGTTGAGAATAAAGAATTCTCGGTAACCGTAAAGGATCTATCTATTTTATATGTTAATCTTGCTAGTGCAAGCCGTCCTCAAATCTTTTTTCATTGGACAGCATTAATACTGCCAACAATTCAAGATCCTATTAATGCAAAGCAACGCGTCATTTAATTAAAGATTTCTGGATTTTGTTTTTTCTGTTCGATTAGTCGGTTGTGTTTTCTCTTTTTCTTAAATGGTTCAAGAGTTTTAAATCTGATTTTTATTTTATCGAAAAACCTGAAGTTTTATTTGTCAATAACCAGAAGTTATTGGATGAAAGATAACCTGAAGTTATTTTCAATTAAATTCTTCTAATTTCGTAGTAAAAAATTTTAATAACCAGAAGTTGTTGGATGAAAAATAATTTGAAGTTATTTTCAAATAAATTCTTCTAATTGTATAGTTAAGAAATTTAATAACCAAAAGTTGTTAAATATTATAACCCGAAGTTATAATCATATGAATTATATTTCGTTTTATTTTCTATTTATTATGTTGTATTTCTTTTATTTATTTATCATAACCTGAAGTTATGACACCAAGAACCTGAAGTTTATATTTTAATTTAAAGTTATTTAGAACCTGAAGTTTTTAATCATTGAAGTTATTTGTTTAGAACCTGAAGTTCATATTTTGATTTTAAGTATTTTAGAACCTGAAGTTCTTGATGCTTAAAGTAATTTTGTTTAGAACTTGAAGTTCTTAATATTTAAATTTAATTACTTAGAACCTGAAGTTCTATTAGAAATTTAATATAACCAGAAATTATTGAACACTATTAGATAACTAACATTTAGTTATTATTGAAAGCTGAAATTTTTATCAAAGAACCAGAAGTTCTATAACTTAATAACCAGATATTATTATTGGATGCAAGATGAAAAATAACTTGAAGTTATTTATTTAAATTATTTTTTAATTGTGCAGTCAAACGATTTAATAACCAGAAGTTATTAAATAAAATTTTCTATAACCAGAAGTTATAATTATAGTTATTGTATGTTTATTTTATTTACTTTATTCATTTCTTTTATTTATTTATTTATGTTCATTTATTTATCGTAACCTGAAGTTACAATACTAATAACATGAATTTATGATAAAAATATGTTAGTACTCTCGAAGAGTTCTTCAAAGAAAAATGTGACCCCTAGAATCAAAAGCTCGTTATAACATGTGAGATTACATGATTTCAAATATGGTTGTGAGTATAATTATCCATAATTCATGTCTCAAATTTGCTCCTGTAGTAGCAAAAGATACTTCAAGTTAATGCAATATGAGATAACGAGCTTCTAATGAATAAATCAACAAGTATGATTCACGTGAAAATTTCTTCCCTGAAGCGAATGTGATTTTATATGAATAGATGACATGGTCACAATAATTTTTGCAGTAAAAAAAAAAAAAAAAAAACGTCTTGAAGACAGATTGTAACATATGGGAACAAAATAAAGTTAGTTTATTTAATTATTTTTGTTCCATGTACGGCAATGATTTTTGCATCCAAATAATATTGTTAGATTGCTTAGTTTACTTTATTTTATTATTATTTTTTTAAATTTCCGCGTAAAGGTACAGGAATGAGTAAAGCATGTTATTTTATTTATTTTTCTGTACGGTAATGAAAGTTAAATAAATGGATTAAAGTTCCTTTATATTCGTGGACATTAATAAAATAATGTCAGTCTGTTTCATTCTTTTTATTTACTTTATTTCATTTATTTTATTTCAAGGAAATGACTGATGCAATGTTAAGTAAAGAAGATCCATGTGTGGTTGACAATGGTACTACAAATACCATCTTGAAAATTAAGAAATATTTTATGCAATTGCATCTTAGTGAGACTAATATCCAAACTATATCTGGCTCAAGTAATATTATTGAAGGCTCCGGAAGAGCTTGTGTTTTGTTACCTGAAGGAACAAATTAATAATAGATGATGCATTATATTCGAGTAGATCCAGAAGAAATCTACTAAGTTTTAAAGATATTCGAAAAAATGGTTATCATATTGAAATTATGAATGAGAGAAATTGTGAATATCTTCATATCATATCTATTAAAAATGGCCAGAAAAATGTTATGGAGAAAATGCAAGCATTGTCTAATGGACTATATGGTACATATATATGTACAATAGAATCAAATATGGTGACTAACCAGAAGTTAGTTGATCCAAAATTATTTACACTATGACATGAAAGATTAGGTCATCCAGGAAATATAATGATGAGGAGAATAATTGAAAGTGCAAATGGGCATCCCCTAAAGGACCTGAAGATCCTATTATCTAAAGAATTAACATGTCAAGCATGTTCTTTTGGAAAACTAATTACTAGTCCATCTCCAAATAAAGTTGGACCTGAAGCTCCATCATTTTTAGAACGAATTCAAAGAGACATATGTGGACCATTTAGATATTTTATGGTCTTAGTTGACGCATTGACACGTTGGTCACATGTGTGTTTGTTAGCAACAAGAAATGTTGCATTTGCTAGATTATTAGCAAAAATTATCCAATTGAGAGCTAAATTTCCAGATTATCAAATTAAAAGAATCCGACTTGATAATGCAGGAGAATTTACATCCCAAGATTTTAATGATTATTGCATGTCTATTGGGATTACTGTAGAACATTCAATGATACATGTTCATACACAAAACGGTCTAGCAGAATCATTTATTAAAACGTTACAATTAATAGCTAGACCATTACTTATGAAATCTAGTTTACCATCTTATGTATGGGGACATGCCATATTATACATGCTGCTGCACTAATTAAATTAAGGCCAACTGCTGATCATAAGTATTCCCCATTACAATTGGTTTCCGGAAGAGAACCAAATTTGTCTCATTTAAAGGTATTTGGTTGTGCAATATATGTTCCAATTTCTCCTCCACAACGCAAAAAAATGAGACCTCAAAGAAGGTTGGGAATTTATATTGGTTTTAACTCTCCTTCTATTGTTAAATATTTAGAACCATTAACATGAGATGTTTTTACAGCAAGATTTGCTGATTGTCATTTTGATGAATCAATATTCCCAAATTTAGGGGAAGAAAAACAAAAACTGGATAAACAAGTGACTTGAAATTCATCATTATCTTATCTTGATGTCAGAAGTGGTCAATGTGAACTTGAAGTTCAAAAGATTATAAATTTACAAAGAATTGCAAATGAATTGCCTGATGCATTCACAGATATAAATAGAGTCACTAAATCACATATTCCAGCTATAAATGTAACTGCTCGAATAGATATTACAAAAATATCAAATGAATCTCATGAGCGTAGAAAATGTGGAAGACCAATTGGTTCTAAGGATATAAATCCACGTAAAAGAAAAGAGCGGAATAAAGCAGTTGGTACAATGACAAAAGAAAATACTTTAAAACTCCTGAAGTAGTTGATAAAATCCCAGAAGAGATTAATAACGTCCCAAAAGAAACTCAAATCCCAGAAGAGGATGATGAGTTCTAGAAGAAACTGAAAATACCAAATAATCATGAGATCTATATAAATTATGTGAAAAATGGTATAACGTTGAATAGGGATGAAACTCAAGTTGATGAAATTTTTGTATTCGTTGTAGCTAATGATTTTATAAGCGAAAATGATAATATGCCATACAAGTTGAATTAAAGTCGCTGTCTTTGCAGGACTCGAGATATGGGACTATACAATGAAAATGATATAAAATCTAATTTAGTTGGATATGCAGATGCAGGATATTTGTCAGACCCGCATAAAGCACGATCTTAATCGGGATATATATTTACTTAGTGGAGCTACGATTTCATGGCGATCGACAACACAAACTCTAACTGCTACATCATCAAATCATGCAACAACTTGGCTGATCTATTTACGAAGTCTTTGCCCACGAGGATTTTTGAACAACTCAGGAAGAAGATAGGTCTACATCGATTTAAGGATATCCAGTAATATTAAAATGAGGGGAAGCATTATACACGCTGTACTCTTTTTCCCTTATCTAAGTTTTTATCCCAATGGGTTTTTCTTGGTAAGGTTTTTAATGAGGCAGTATAAATGATCTAGAAGTATCATATTAATATCGATCCTGAAGTATCATATTAATAGTGTATAATGGAAGATGAACAACCAAGGGGAAGTGTTATAAATGATTATGAATAATATATGGTTGTCCATTTTTAATCCCATTAATTATACCAGATCTTTAGCATTTATTAGGAGATTTGTTTTTGGCTTATAAATAGAGAGTTGTACATTGTATCTTGTATCCAACAATTGAGAATAAAAATACACAAGAGAAATTTGTCTCTCCCTTTTACTTTTGTCTCTGTCTCTTCCTCCTCTTTTCTCTTTAATTTCATAACAGACCCTAATTTATTTTCAAAAGAAAAAACAAAAAATTGATAGAGATAGAGGTGAGCCGTCTGATATCATTTTGTGCACGAATCTCAACCCAATACAAGCTACAATATATCTTTCGGCAGATTCCAAGCTATACTAGCTACATTTCCACGAGGCTTTGAACGTACATGTGAATATTATGCAATATTTTTTCTGGAAATTATAAATCACAACCATACAAAGCCATGACATGACAAGAAGAAGAAAAGTTGCTAAAACTTCAAATCGAAAAAAAGTTAAATAATGCAGACTGGGGGACAAAACATTTAAATATCACATCACGAGAAGTGCGATTTCATTTAGCATAGCATCATAAAAATATAGGTCCTGTGCCTACACAGCAATACTTAAAGGAAGCAATTTAAGATCCTTCTCCCAAAAGATAAACAACCTAATCTAGATCAGGAAAAAGAAAAAAGTATCAAATATTGCCGATATGTCACAATCTGATCGGTTGTTGAACAAAATCCTCATCCATCTCAGCACCTTCCAAGCATATCAAGTTATTAACACTTGGCTCTGAGCTAGCATTGCTACTTGTGGCTAGAGGTGAGTCTGACACACTGATCTGACGGCTCCGTGTTGGACCCGTTGCTGATGCACCAGACCTAACACTATACATGGATGATGCTGGTATGTTTGTCATCAATGGTCGTAGGTTGTTGGGTATGCTCTTCCTAATATCCTACATTGCAATGTTTTAGACAACAATTGTCAATAAGTTTCACTGTTGATTAATAATAAACAGAAACTTTAAGATCCTGGCTCCATTAGGAGAGCAACGACAAATTTTCTGCATTTTTGTAAATCCTTTGAAGCGTACACTTTGTAATTCTACTTCCAGCAAATTAATACCAATACTTAATTACTGGTATATAAAAGAAATTGTAGAATAATATCCTACCTCTTGACAAGAGAATCCATGCATGTGGTATATTTACAAATGTAAATACTTAAAAATAGAGGAATATGTGCGCAAAGCAGCAACAAGAGAACAAACACCCTAGAGAAAAGAGAAAGTACCATATGCCTCAATGCCATGTCAAGAGATTTCTTAGACAAGTTGCGGCCAAATCCACTGCTACCATCTGGTGAAAGAGCAGGTTTGTTACCCGTAAGACCAGCATTGGAGCCAGACTCCTGCTTAGGTGGGGCCAGCCGTCGCATATGAACCACTCGCTCCACCATCTTGTTTCCTATCATAACTGGATTCAGGCTAGAATTAGAGTTTGGATCGGCACTGCCATTCATGTGACCTCTCCTGGAGGATGATGTCAATGCTGGAGCACTGACACCATTTGGAGCCCGGCCCCTGGATGGAGAGCATGACTGGCGCCTCATCCTGGGGTTTGGCTGGGGACCTGGATCTACTGAAGATGACCTGGCATCACAGAAAACAAACACTATTATGTTTTGCTTCATGATAAAAACAAAGTTAGCTTTAAGATGAAAATACAGCAGAATTCACAACTATTCCAAAGGATTGAAAATATGTAACTTCACAAAAAGACAATTGCAAAAGATCAAGCATCTGGTATTTTTGTATGATACGGCCTGTATATTTTGAGAAAACGGAGAGAAATCCCTTAACCAGTAATACATACAATGCAAATTCTGCTTCCTCAGGATACTACCAAATTTACAATCATCTATGCAGGAAATTCTCCTTTTCTTTTTTCCAGCAAAGCAAGGAATTTTGCAAACAAGAAAAAAGGACTTCAGTAGTTTCTCAAAAAAAAAACTTTTCTTTCTTTATGCCTACCTGGCACCAGGGGCTGCAGGCCTCCCTCGAGAGGCAGAAGAGGGCCTATCTGAGGGCAAACTAGTCCTTAAATTTGGTGGGGCATCGAGTGAAAACCCTGGCATGTCTGACGGCTTCCATGGGCGGGATCTCACTGTTGGAGAGGCCGCACGTGTCGGTGGTGCTGCAACTGATGGGGGTTTGGTCCCACCAGTCAGACCTGATCTACTAAGTGCAGCAGGTGCAGATCGACCTGTTGGACCCACACTTGCAGTGGTTGCATTTGTACTATTTGGGTTTCGTCTGGTAGGAGTGGAAGAGCGGCTCAAACTTGGTTTTGGTTGTGGGGCAGGAACACTTGAGGCACGAGATGGTGTCGAAGACCTGGTTGGCACTGTGGACCGTGAAGGTGTCGTTGAGCGGGAAGCAGGTTTGGATGCCGCTGGTACAGGCTTGGCTGGCACTGTTTTGGATGGCAGGATGGGCCGGGAGGTGGGGGTGGAGGGTCGGGAGGGCCGAGTGGAGTGTGAAGATAGGGTCGTACGCCCTGTTGGCGTGGCTGGTCTAGACGACGTGGGACCACCTGATGAGGATGGTCTGCGTGTGGTGGTGAGGCTATGGGATGAGGTGGTGCGAGATGGAAAGGTGCTACCAGTACTACCTCTTGAAGGTGGATCTTGAGAATTAGCTAACTATATATGAGGGAAAACAAACAGAACATTAGTAAATAATTTATCATTAAGGAAAATTGGTTGCTTCCAAGAATCTAGCAGAAGAGAAAGCTACAACAAAATGTTGGAAAAAAATTGCATCAAAAAAAAAAAAAAAATCACCACAGGAAATCATCCACATCAAATGCTCTACCATCCCTCCAAATGTTTGGAAGCACAGAGGCATCAATTTTAGTGCCAATGGATCGTTCATTTTGAGACTTAAGAATCTAAGCTAACTAGACGCTACAATCCTGGTACAAAACAAAACACTCAGAAGAAGTAAATTGGCTCATATACTTCTTGTCTCTCCAATTATGCCAAAGACCTGCTTTTGTACTATTATGTTTACACCCTCCTCCCTCCTCTGAGTTAACTATTTCTCTGAAGGTGCAGGTGATGCAAATATCTAGATGCAGGTTTTGTAACTAGTGGAATCAGAGGTCCAGAAAGGAGATAACCATACACAAAAGCTAAGGTCGAATATGAAATTGGGCCTTCTGAAACTTCGGCATTTGGTCTGACGTAACTTTTTGGTAGATATTTTGAACTTAAACAGCTATGGACCTAACAAAACATATTGTCAAACAAGGGGCCGAAAATCCAAATCAATTCCTGAAAATCTCGAATCATAACAACTCATTATAACACTCTTAGCACTAGGAAGGTCAACATAGCTCACTTATGATCCCAATCTGACAAATAAGAAATTTGAGCCAAGAACCATGTTTGGATAGTTCTAACAAGCAATAAAATAGCACAAGAGCACATTGGAAAAGAGAAGATATTAAGGTACCCTGGATTTAAGAGCAGTTGGACGGGATTTGGGGGTGCCAACTCGGCTTACTGGTGATTTTTTTGTCTGCGACTCCAAAGATGGAAACAATGGTGTCCCTGGCGGTGTTAATAGCCTGAATTTAAACAAACAGAAAGTGGGTGAGGATAAATTTACATAATGGTCCAACATTTTTCTTAGCCAGCTATTTCTTCTTCTTTTTTGTCACTTTTCTTCTATTCGCTGACGATTATCCTTGAGATATAATGATAACAATTCCTTCTTTTCCTTTCTGAGAAGAACATACCATTCTTAATTGTAATTTTCGTTTTCCAGAAAATTTCTCATTGGTGCTATATTATTTGTTTTTTTTCTTTAGGTGTTCTTTTTTTTTTTTTTTTTTTTTTTTTGGGAAACCCCTTAAAATCTCATAGTAGACTGTGTGGGTACTAGTAAGATTTACAGGGCTACACATGCAAAGACCTTTTCACTAATATCTAGAAAGGGTTGGTGGAAGTTGGCAAAAATAATATATTGAAAAGAATTGCATAATAGTCTAGGAAGAAATCCATAGAAAAAGAACAACATGAGAAGTAATAAGTACCAGTCATAGTCATTCTTGTCGTTATCAGAGTTAAGGAAATCATCAATTCCAGCCTTGCGTACTAATGTGGTATTAGGGACAATTTTATTATATAGTGGTACTGCCCCTCCTTTCAATTCTGTTTGAAAAATATATGAACCAAAAGGGGCTTTCAGGAACAGCAGAAATAAACAACAAAAATTATAGAAATATCTATCCCTGTAAGTCTGGTTTTGAATTGTACCACTCTAAAAATTATAATATGTCCAGGCTTATAATGGAATGAGGATACCCATATCCGGTATAGGTCAGAAACTCAAAAACATCAATTACAATGATATATAATACTGCAAACTAAAAGTAGACTGATTTCACTTTTCTTCTTTTGTTTTACTCAGTTGCTTTAAATAATAAAACATGAGATTATAAAAGTTGTTCTTGTCATATGGAAACAAATCACATAAGGAAGTGGTCACATCAAACAAAAAGAAATATTATGGAAGCATACAGGTCACTATTGTAAAGTTATTTTATGTATTGCTTTCGGGATTATTAAAACGAAAGAAATAAAGGGTCTTTGTTTTCTAGGATATACTACCAATACCATATTCCAAGAGTATGCAAATTTAAAGCTATCAGAGGGCATATAGGCAAAATTTTCACCCAATCTGTGAGTATACAGATATTTAAATCATATGAAACACCCTATTAGGGGCAAATTGAAGCTAAAACCCAAGTTTTTAAGAGAGCATGTATGAAGGTTAACACCCTCTTTAAGGGGACAAATGCTGAGGAAATTGGTTTGTATATGTACCCATGACATTTTGTAAATTGCAAAGTCTACTGGAACACTTCCTACTTTCCATGGTTGTTGTAACTAATAGCAAAAGACAGTTCCAGACAAAACCATAGAGCTCAAAAATCCCAAAAGAAAAAAAATTATTGATTGGAACCAATTGGGTACTTTAATCACCTTGCATTGGATCGGCTCCGTCGGTACTTCCCTCCTTGTCTTTCTCCCTCTCTTTCTCCTTCTCTCTCTTGCGCATCTCTAGAAACAGCGCCAGCTCCTCATCCTTCTCCTTTATCACCATTCCAAGCGTTCTCCCATTACCAACCATACTCTCTCGTTCTCTCTCCCCCATATTGTAACTCCTGTTCAAATTCATCTCTTCCTCTCTCTCTCAAAATACAGTACCAACACCACTTGAAAATCGAACTTTCAAACCAAAATCGACATATCCATGCTCGCACTCTCTCACAAGCCCATCAATGCTTCAGTCAACATTGCTCGATTTGGAGCTTCAAACAAAAATTAGAGAGAGAAATAGGCGAAAGAGAAGAAGGGAAAAATGGCGAGAAGGTACAGATCTAGCTATGTGGTCGAGTATCTTTTGAGCGTGAGAGCTTAGTGTGAGTGGGAAGCAAGCAAAAAGGGGCACACACAGAGGCGAAGAAAGAGTGAGTGAGAAGCGAGAAATTTGGGTTTGTGAAATCAGAAACCAAAGAGCAAATTATTTAAAAGAGGATATGTTTTTTTGAATAAGGAAATGGCGTACGATACATTGAGTTTTGATTTGGGATTTAGATTGAGAGAGAGAGAGACAGAGAGAGTGAGAGAGGGTTTTTAGGGGCATGTGATAGCTGCTGTAAATACAAATCGTATCTTCCTCCTCTCAAGTCTGTATAAAATGGATAAATCCAGTATTATTAATTAATGTTGGAAATAAAACAATGCATACATTAAACAAAGCTTAAAGAAAATGAAAATAACCTGTAAATCTGGCACTCTACTTTAATATAAAACATGAAAATGTATTGAGTATGTATCTTCATGCATAAAAAAATATCAGTGTCTATTTTGAGAGCAGTACAAGTCAGGGACGAAGTCAAGTATGGACAAGCCTAGGCACTTGTCTGGGCTTGTCCCCTAAAATTTAAGTCCCTGTTATGTAATTTTAGTGTTGTGCCGGGGCTAATTTTTTTTATTGTGCCTGGGTTGGACCTCTAATTTTCCTTTTTTTTCTTCCTAGTCCAGTTTTGTGCCCATGCTTAATTTTTTTCTGGATCCGTCCCTGGTATAAGTGGGAAAAAATATTTGCTTGTCTGGTATGAGAAAATGAGAAATAAAATGAATTGATGAATCAATGGATCATGCGGTCCCTGGATAAATGGAGAGAATAAGTACGTTTCCGACCGAGGTTTCTAGTATCGGAGTTACGGAGACCCTAGTAATTACTCCTGATGCTGTTATGCTATCATATCATATGCGCCATGATCACTGTCGTTTTATAAAACCAGCGATCAAAGCCTTCAAATACAGGGGTTACATGGTCCCCACGTGTCAGTTTCTGTGTCTATAACACTTGCGTTACTCTGGGAGCAGGTAGTAAGTTTGCTTTCATGCTGGAAATTAGTGGATAGACCAGGTGCATGAGATGTCCTGGATATGCGTTCTGTGCTATGAGGTGCGGCGTAGTAGACCCGGTGTAAATAGTACTCGCCAACTACTACGCCCGATTTGTCCTTTTTCTGAACATGTCGCCCTCACTACCCCTGGTCTTGTTGAAAATTACAGTGGATACCTTGAGGTTTAAATTTTGCATGCGATTTATGTCTCCTCTGATCCTCTCTGTTCTATTTCTATTCCTTGGAAATTTTGAGATTTCCCTCTGTTTTTAAATTCGTAATTTGGGGTGTTCGATGGGCCGGTTTGAGGCCCCAATTGATGAGTTCGGTCCAAATCGGATTACATCAATTTCCACTTGAGCCCGTTTAATTTGCTAGAAAATAGAGAAAAATGAAAACAGTAGTAACTAGTAAGATTTTCCAAAACAACGTTCATTTGATTTGTCCATAAATAAAGACAGATAGAAAAATAGTACTGTTTTCTTCGGTTAGTCTTTTTCCAAATATTTTCCGAAGAATGCAAAATCATTTATCTTAAACAAGTGTTTCTCAAATTTTGTCTTGACTGCCTTCTTTTGCCACCCACCAACCGCTCTTCTATTATATATATTTAATTTTTATTATTAAAGAATATCTCCCCAATTTTTTAGTAGGCAAAATTGGACACATATCCTTCAAATCTTTCTTATTTAGATATTTACCCCTCAAATCATTTAAATTGATCTCATACCCCTCAATTCTTGATATAACTAGATATATACCCTCCTTAGCAATTTTAATTAATTTTTTAATATAGAAAACTAATTTTTCATGTTTTATGACCAAATTGTCCTTGTCCAACCTTCTCTCTAGACTTATCAGCCTTAGAGAGACCTTTCATCATCTTCCTACTTATTTTGTCTCCAAATATTCATGGTGAAATAGAACATTGCAAACTTGAGAAAACAAACACTTCTTTTATTCCGTTCCTTCCACCTTTATTTCTCTAACTGAATTCACGGTAATCTCCTTGTCTTCTCTCAAATAACGGAAATTACAATTTGAATAGTGACTTTAATTTAATGGAAGTGTGAACGATATTGTACTTTTGAAGGAAATCAATTGAAAAAACATTTTATATAAAGAACTCAGAAGGTCATATTAATCCATCTTTGTCTTCATATATCTGAACAATGTAACACACTAACAAGTATTTCAAATTGAATTTATGTTTTCTGGGTATTTCAATTTGAGCCCACAAGTCAGTTTATCTCTATTGGTTTGTTGCGCTAACAAGTAACAACAAGGGTTTGTAATGCATTTGACTACTAATTAACGAGTAATGTTGTCTTGAGCCCACGATGGTAATTCTGTCTTTCTCCATTTCTCCGTTTCTCTTACTTTTATCAAAGTCAGTATTATCCGGAGAGGAGGTTGGGCAGGGACAATTTGGTCATAAAACATGAAAATCAGTTTTTTATATTTAAAAATTAACTAAAATTGCTGAGGAGGGTATATATTTAGTTATATCAAGATTTGAGGGGTATGAGGCCAATTTAAATGATTTGAGGGGTAAATATCTAAATAAGAAAGATTCGAAGGGTATGAGCCCAATTTTGCCTTTTTAGGTACAAGCTCACAAACAGCCACCCTCTTAAATCAAAACTCCAATTCGACCTCTATTAAAACTTAATCCTAAAAAACGTCAGGTGTTTAAGATACAACTCTTTCGTTTAGGCATTTTAGTTTCTCTTCCTTAAAACCTTCTTGAAAGCCCGCATTTTATACACAGCATCAAAATTCTTACAACGAAGAAAATTTAAAAAAAAAAAAATTAAAAAAAATATTTATCACCATATTTTCAAAATACATTACTTATAAAAACAATACTTATGTTTGAGCTGTGATAGTTACAGGAACATCATTTTAATCCCGTTGTATTTTTTTTTATATTATTTTTCCGACATGTGTATAATTTGGACATTTTGTCATGCATATAGCCTACGAAAATTATTTTTAACCCCAAACTCATCCAAAAGATATGTCCAGTACGGTTTCTGGCAAATATATTCGATGGCCCGGTCACGTGACTCACGTCAAGGAAATGAATGGATGGATGGAGGATGGTGGATGGTCTCGGTTCATGGGTTTTATTATTGCTCCTCGTGTCTTTGAGATCGCCCGTGCTCATTTGGTCTTGTTATTAAATGAATCCGGTTCTGTTTTCATCTGAACAGTGCATCCAGCGTTAGATTCCGATCTGGTAGATAAAAGATGTTCAGTTTCCTGCACCCATTGAAGGCTGCAGCCGAATGCCGATCGCTGAGATTAATTTTCCTTCCTTTTTTCTCTCACCGGGAATTGATTTGCAAACCCTGAAATTGATAAAACACTCATTTTTTTGACTAAAATAACCCTGATGAATTGACAGTATTATTCAAGAGTTATAATCATTATTGTAATATTTTCAATTCATTGAAGATATTTTGGTCTTACAGGGAATTTTGATTTATTTTTGGGGTGTGCAAATCATCTCTCTTGTCTTTGTTTAATTTCTTGGATTTCCAACATATAATTCCCAACGCAACTTTTTTTTTTAAATTTAGTTTCCATCTTAGAAGCACCGTTATAAGAGAGGAATAACGAAATAATGAGGGATTGTTGGAGTGACGGTGCGCGGTGCTTCAACGGCGACAAAGAACCAAAACAAATAGGATAAAAATAGTGATGTATAGGGTATTGGAGAAAATCGATGAGAAAAAAATCTAAAATTGAAACCCGTGACAAATTAGTTGAGTTGGAAAGGTTACAGTTGAAATTGTAAGTGCTGAAATTTTTTTTTCTAAATTTGTTTTTAGTTAAATTAAAGTCAATAATTGAATCAAGTTTAATAGAAGTAATTGAACCGAGTTAACAAACTTAATTTAGAAAGGTAATTTAATTCTAGCTTATTTGTGTTGAATAGCTAAAAATATTAAGTGCAATTCAAATTAAACTTCTCGAACTAATTTGAACGGGCAAAAATTATTAAAATCACAAGACAACACAGAATCAATCTCGTACCAAGAGCAATGCAGAGAAAGTACTTCTATGCCAAGAAAATACGGTAACAAAAACAAATCAATCATGTACCCAATGTCGCACGATTTATTTATTTGCCATATTATTTTTAAGTTACACCACGCACTTTAAATTTTGCACGAAGACATGAAGTATACCATAAAACGCTTGACTATTAAACAAAGGACTAAGCCAGTTGAAAAGATAAACACGTTCAACCTATTTGTCGATTGTCAAATAATTTGGTTACGCTGCTCATAGAAGCAAGGGCAAAGGTCTAATGCTGAAAAAAGTCTCATAAGTCTAAAACTATGCGTTGAAGGCACGTTTAAAAACCAAACAAAACAGAATTTTATTTTTTTTAAGAAAAAGCAACCAATAAGTTACCATTTTACTATACGAAACAACCCGAAGTCCCGAACGAAACAAAGTTTGTACAAAATATTATTTAATAACAATCTTAAAAGCGCAGCAAAGGAAAAAACTTCTCTGACGGGTTCTTATCTGATTTTTATTAATCCGACTCTCCAATCTATTCACAATGTAAAAATATTACCTTTTTTTTTTTTTTTTTTTTTTTCCCTCTTCTAGTCCTCTACTGGTACCGTATGATAAACGATAAAAGATGTAGTACTGTAAAAAAAAATACAAAGGAAATTAGGTAGCCTTTTGTGTGGTGGATAAATAATACACGTGGCTCTCCCTCCTGGCATCCTTTCGAACTCCAAGAAAACATTGATGTTACGGCCCCCCTTGATAGAAATGCAATCCAGTAATCAGTCGTCGGTCCTCAAGTAAAGCGTTGACTAGACCTGTTTCTGTGCTATTGTAACACCATTTTATTACAAAACAAATAAATCTCGATAGACGGGAGAACGAAACTAACAGTCAAGAAAGAATAATTTTCCAAACAAAATAAAACCATAAAAAATTTATTATTTAAATAATTATAAAAATCGTCATGGACAAATATTATAATCAGTTAATCACATCACCACTGAAGGACTGAAGCCTGAAGGTGAATGTTTGACCGGATACTCGGCTCACAGTAGACCACGTTCAACCAATGACAACATCCCCGAAACACCAAAGGACAGAGAGAAGGAAATACAGCGTTTACCTATTTCAATGTTCTCTTCACCTTTCCAGTTTCCACTTCCCAATTCCCGCCTTCCCACAACCCCTTCTCTCTCTCTCTCGTTAACAATGGCGCCTGTCACTAGAAAAGCGCGATTTGTACACACTAAAAGAGAAGAAGAGGAAGAGTCCTCCGACGACGAACCAGTCGAGGAAGAACAAGAGCAAGGTGAAACCGACGGAGAAGACGAAGAAGATGAAGAAGAAGAAACGATAAAGGAAAGCACTCGTTCTTCTTTGGAGAAGGAAGAGAAATCATCGAAGGAGAAGAAGAAGGAACCTATCACCATTAGTCTTAAAAAGGTTTGCAAGGTGAGTAATGTCAAAGTTTGGCTTGTATCCGATTTTTTTTTTATTTTTTTTTATTTGAGTGGTTCTCTGACAAGTTCAACGCTGATATAAGATTTGAACCTTCGCCTCGGCTAACAAGAACATAACATCGCGTTTTGTTTTTGCGCAAATTGACTAAAATTACTTAATTTTTGTTTGCGTTGGTACCTTTCACAAATTACCGAAAGTAACACATGAATTATAATCTTCTACTTTTTTAGAGTGTCGCCTTTTCCTTTTTCGCCTAATTCTGGGCGTCGTGGCAGTTTGATCATCACACATTCAGTTTTAACAGTTAGTTTGCACTGGATGTAATCCCTTTGTAACAATATGAGGAAGTTGAACATGGAATTTCCATTAATTTGGTCGGAACGGCTAAACCCTAAACCCTAAATTGACTAAATATGACAGGTTTGTAAGAGAAAAGGACACGAAGCTGGATTTAAAGGAGCAATATACATAGACTGCCCAATGAAACCTTGCTTTCTCTGTAAAAAACCTGGTATACAGTCCCTTTCATTCTAAGTTTTGTGCTGCTATTATTTTGCTGTCTGCATTTTTCAAACTATATAGAACAATTCTAGAGATAATAATAGTGCACTGGTACTATACAGATCAGGCGCTTGTTATGTGGGTAAGTGGGTTTGATGGGTGTATTTTCTTAGGGATTTAATTGTTAGTGAGGACCATTTTTTTGTTCTTTTCATACATAAATCTGAAGGTTAGATTGTTTTATGATAGGGTATGTTAGATTAGTCTTGTTATTTGCCTAATTGAATTGTACTGGGGCTAAGCACAGTTCGTTTTTAATTTTAAAATTAAAGGCACTTTCAACATTCTTTGGTTGACTCAATTAATATAGCTGCTATTGTTATTTTGCGAGAAAAAGCTCTTTATGTTACTTATTGCATAACAATTGAAATCTTAAGGCTGTTTTGAATTGTCTTGCTGTCTGAAGGGCATACAACAATGACCTGTCCTCATAGAGTGACAATGGAACATGGTGTGATACCAGCCCAGAAAAGGAGCACAAGGACTTCTTTGGATTATGTGTTTCAACGCGAACTCAAGGCCAAGCTCCCTTATACAGTATGTCATTATGTCATGCCAAACAACAAAGGCCCTATTAATGGGAAATAAAGCAACCCTGGTTCCATTTTAAATATGTAGTTAGGTTCATGGAGTATTAATTGGGATACATTCAGGATTTTCAAAGAAAAGGGAGACCACATCACTAAGTTTAATGGAGGGCTTTTTGGGAGAAGTTTTTGTTGCTTTAAAAATTGCAATTGAGTACTATTATATGAATGCATATTGCAGCTCTTCACTTTTTCATGCATTATTGCAATTATATTTCTAGGTTGGGCTTCGATCTGAAGTTTACTTCTTATTGAAATAATGAATGCTTTTCCTTTTGTTATGTGCTTTAGGCGAAACCTAAATTTGTCATACCAAATCAGTTGGAGTGTGGAAATGTCAGGTTTCACATCAGGCGTATCACATGTCTTGAATTTCATCCAACTAATGACAATGTTATTTTGTCTGGTGATAAGGTACGTTCGTTTGTTGTAATGTACACCTATACTTCAAAAATTCATGTATACAAATTGTTGCTGGGCTTTCGGTTACTTATTGTTCTTCACTTCTTGAATAGAAAGGAGCACTTGGGATATGGGATTATGTGAAGCTACATGAGAAAACAGTATATGATTCCATCCACAATTGCATTGTAAACAATATTAAGTAAGACTCCTTTTATTGGCCTTTCTTCAAAGCATTGTTATTTTGTGGCATTTGAGCAGTTTGAGATATGCAAGGAATTGTTTAACCTTGATTATGCATAAGTTCATTAAGTTGTGTTTCTGAAGTCATTTTCATTACAATAATTGTTAGTACACAGGACTTGGTTTTTAAATATTTCTTTTCTGATTATTTTTTATTTATTCTCTTGGGGTTTCTTTTATTTTTTTTTTTTCTGTTTTTCGAATGGTTCATAAACATTGAGGGTCAAATTGGACAATTAACCATATATATGGAACTTGACATCCTTGAATTGCATCACTAACATTGAAACTTTGGTTGAGTGATCAGAGGGGATCCTGCAATTAAAGCCTCATCATGCCATCCTTGTCAATATTGAATCTGAGAATTAAGATGTTGTTCATTTTTTTTGGCTGCAGGTTTGATTTTAAAAATGAAGACAAGATATATATGGTCTCCTCTGATGGTACAGTTAGCTATACTGACATTGTGACTGGGATTTCTTCTTCCTTGTTGGATCTAAACCCTAATGGCTGGAATGTAAATGTTTATTTTCTCTACCTTAAGTTAATCTAGTGTTCTTTCTGAGGAGTTCTGATGACTAATTATCCTTAGTTTTCAATAAAATTTATTACTTATGTTTCTTTCCTCATTTTCTGAAAGGGTCCCAACACATGGCATATGATTTATGGTATGGATTTGAGCAGTGAAAAGAGTCTAGTTCTAGTTGCTGATAATTTTGGTTATCTTTACATGTGAGTATATGATTTCTGTCACTTAATTGATATTCCTTCAATGCCTTCTCTGGCGTACCTTTTGTTTGTTGAAGATGTAATTTTTAATTTTTATTAATTTATTTTCATTAAAAAAGGGTGGATAAGTGCTCAAATAAAATGATAGGGAAGCCAATACTACTACACAAAAAAGGTAGTAAGATCACAGGCCTTCATTTCAATCCAGCTCGGCCGGATCTGCTTCTAAGCTGTGGAAATGACCATTTTGTGAGTTCCTTATTTCAGCCATGACACTTTAATTCCACTTTCCCTTTTTTTTTTTTTTTTTTTTTTTTTTTTTGGGGGGGGGGGGGGGGACTAGGCCCAGTAAAGCATTTTATTGCAACACTTAATACTTCTCAAATACATGTCCTTCAATCTCGACCGTCAGATCCATAGTTGAAAATATGTTTGTGTTCCTTTAGATGCCGACAACTTTTCCCCTCCCATAATGTGCATTTTTCTGTCCTTACGCCCAGAAGACTTAATGTGGATACAAAATTTGTACAACTCGTTTATAGATTACTGTAGTAAAGATAATATGAAAAAAAAAGGGGATTGTGGTATTGTTTGATTTGACTTAACCTTGATTTTAGATATATTTCAATTTCCTGAGTATAACATGTGTTGGTTTCTTATTTAGAAAAAAATGCAAGCATGATATGCTGTGTTTACCAATTATGAATGTTTATTTGCATTTATTGTGATAGTCCTATTCATGCTGTAACTATGTCCTTTTGATCGTCACATGTTGTGTAGGCTAGAATATGGGATGTGAGACAGCTTGAATCAGGATCATCACTTGCTGATCTGGCACATGGGCGTGTTGTCAACTCTGCATATTTCTCATTGGCAAGTGGGACCAAGATACTGACAACATGTCAGGACAATCGGATCAGGGTTTGGGATTCTGTATTTGGTAACCTGGAATCTCCAAGCAGAGAAATTGTGCACAGTCATGATTTCAATCGCCACCTGACCCCATTTAGGGCCGAGTGGGACCCTAAGGTAAATGTTTTAATTTTCTAGAGAGATGATTTTTGTGGCCAATAGTTGTTTAGTTTGACCCTACCAATCTTCTGCATGTAATTCTTTTGCAATTGATATGCATTTTTGCTTTCTGTCTTGGCGTTAACTTATTTGAATACAACACAAACTTTCTAAAGCAATAATATTGCTGTTATGCCTCATTTTGTTGGAGTATGATTTTTATTTTCTTTTCCAGTTGTATGGGTAATATCAGCTTTCTGTATTTCTCTCCATTAGGCTTTCTGCATAAATATGAATGTTTAAAAAGAAGCTTAATAAGACAAATGGGTCTTCTATCAAAGCATCAAACTTTTTAAAAATGACAGTTTGACATCAACAGGCATAAAGTTTGTACTTTCATCTTTTATAGTTTATTTTAAATCATATTATTCCATGTTATATTCACTTTATGATGTATCATGCAATAGGATGAGACAGAAACAGTGGCAGTAATAGGCCGTTACATAAGCGAGAACTTTGATGGTATTGCATTGCATCCAATAGATATCATCGACACTGGTACCGGCTCTCTTTTGGCCGAGATAACAGATCCAGATATAACCACCATTAGCCCCGTTAACAAGCTGCATCCGCGGGCAGATATCTTAGTAACTGGTAGTTCAAGGTAATATATACACTAATATATTTGTCAATCCTGCTGTAACTTCTAATAATATTGCGTTTATTTTTTCTTGTCATGTGGACGTGCACATGCTTTTATGATTAACAATGGGCCTTGCAGACTTACATGTCTAAAATGATGCAAAAAGGTCATCAGTTTGATATTAAGATATGTTTTAATTTTTAATTTTTTTCCTAGGTCTGTATTTGTTTGGAAGCCACGGGTTGATACAGAAGAAACTCAATCTGAGCAATTAAAGAGGAAGCAAAGAGAATTTATTTATGGAAGTGGCAGTGGTAGAAAGAGCAACGGCAAAGGTCCCTATAATGATAGTAGTGAGGAGGACGACGACTTTGGGAAAGGTGGGAAGAACAAGAAAGTTTCCAAGAAAGCTGAGACTAAATTTAAGCATAATACTACAAAGGGGAAAGGCAAATCAAAGAAGTAGTCATGCCCTCTTTTGAGTTTTGCAGTGGTTTACCTTTTGATGCTGTTGTACATTCAAACAGCCTTAGTTAGCTCCTTGTGTTTGGTAGCTTTCCTAACAATACCATGCATTAGTTATAGGTTATTTTGGGGCCTGGGTTCCAAATTTTGTATGTAAAACATATGTTTATATAAAAAGCTATGTGAGATATGTTCTTTTACGAGTCTTTGGCCATGTTGTTTTGTTATGTTCTCATTTCCAACGGATAGCCTGTGTTTTTAAAGGTGTTCATGTGTTTTATCATCCTCTTATATAAGAAATTCAGATGGCTTAGTTTTCCAAAACATTTTCAAATTATGTTGTTCATGACCTTTGTTGATTGAAACAATGCTTTAGTGAGAAAACATGTTTACCGTGAGTATTTAGTCAAAAGTTAGTAGCTAATTAACAATTGGTCAACTGTGGTTGACTCTGCAGGTATTGAATCGCCTTATGCAGAGCGTATGAATTGCTTCACATGATATTGGTCATAGATGCAGAAAACTGGGAAAGAAATAAAAACGAAAATGAGTAGCGAGGAAATCATACGGACATGCTACAGGGGAAAAAGGAGGACATCGGATGAATTCACCGGACAATATGGACAAGGGATGATGCAAATCTAACATGAATTTACCTCATGCAGATGCAACTGTAATTTAACTTTTATGCATTTTCAAAATCATCCACCTTTTTGGGCATTAAGCGATCAAACATTCAATATGCAAAGCATAATTGAATCTAATCTTTATTTTAAATTAACGTAATCGTACAATTAAATCGGTAATACAAACTCAAGATTGATCTGCAGAACAAACTGCCTTAAGTAAGGGATAACAATTGCTCTCATCAGCTCAGTCTACAAGCGAAGGTGTTAACGCATATCAATCAAGATGTTCCGATTCATCTGAGAAAATTAGTCTATTCGGCACCTTCAGGATTATCATGTCTTTATCCCAGCCAGCTTCGTCTAGCTTATCCAGAAAATCAGCAAATCCATGTTGCAATCTCACAATGCTCTCTTCAAGCAATTGATGGAGCGTTGAAGACAAGTCTACTGATTCCTCTTCTTGCAATTTTAGTCGTATTCTATGCTTGTCCAGCCAATGTGCTTGCCACAAGCTTCTTAATACTGTCATACTGTTCGCCCCCTCCTAAGAAGATGGAAAACATAACAATGAGAATCAGAAATTAAGAGTTCTAAATGCTTAGATACGTTATTAAGAGATAGCTAATTCCTTTACCAGAAACAAAGAAATTTTATTTTACTAATGATTAAAAAAAGACAAACTGAAGTTTACTTGTGGAGGACTTACTTTTCCTTTTTTGTGACAAATAACACCCACTATCTTAAAGTACGTACAAATTACCTGAAACTTTCTCATTTTTAGGACCGAACCTATCATTATGTTCTCCAGTTTTTCGTAAACTCTAATAAGCACCTTTTCTTTTCATAGGGCCAGACTGAAAAAAGAAGCCCTTTATACTGGCATGAATAGATTTCTTTTAACAGTATAAAAAAAATAGGAACAATTTTCTGAGCTTGTCCTAATATTGATGCAAAGCAGTTGGTTGGTTGTTGCAAAAATTCGCACAATATACTACAGTAAGACATGAAGGAAAGATTTGCACAAGATTCATCTATTTGACAATTATTTTGGCTTAGCAGGAAAATCATACCTTGAAAGTCACAAAGAAAGCTAGCCCTTCCTTACTAGTGTTTATTTCATCAACACTTAGTATGTATTTTTCTTTCTCGTACAACTGTAGAAGCAATTTCACCTATTTGAAAAAAGAATCTGAAAATATAATAAGCTAATGATATGTGAAAAAAAGTCAAGGGGAGTAGGAACTGAAAAAAGAAGAGTTTGGTTTACCCTGTGACCTGACCCATCTTGACCAACCATAGTCTCGATTGACACACCAAAAGATATGTACGGCCTTGTGAACTTATCCCAAGAAAAGATGTTCTCTTCTTTGTTGCAAGGCAGATATCCTATTTTTTCAATAAATTAAAATTTAAACATAGCACTTCACAGAAAATTACTGCAAAGCAAAGAAAACTTACCAGGAACTTTCTGAACTGAAACATGACATTTTACAAGAAGTCGAGCTCTCTTTAGGTTTATCTGAAAAAAAAAGGCCTATTAGAAATGCTCATTTATAATCTTCCTACATAGTTAATGCCGTTGAAGACTTCAGAATTATCATCCACAGTTCCACACCATAAAGGATAAGAAACAACAGACCAAGCATCACTATTGGCATAACTATCTGAATTTAGGAAAGTGTGCCCCAAATGTGAAGCTCTGCAATTTTTGCAGGCACACTAGAAATTGCAAGTTTATACCTATACTTTAACGAATACAAGTTTTGATTGTCAATCCAAATATATTAATAGAGAAAAACAACCTTACAGTGCGGAACTTGAGAACAGATAGAGACTTGTATCGAAACCAGAGATGGAATAGACGCACGGACAACCACGTAAATGCCAGGTTGGTGTATGACGATTGCACCCCTGGGGTATCCTTTTTTTTTAAAAAAAAAAAAAACGAATTAAAAATTCAGTATAATCGAGATGTGCAATTTCATGCAAACCCTTTCATAATGCAAGAATGTTTACATCACCACAAAACAGGAGGTTATGCCTAGATCTCCTAGCTCATTTTCAACAGTGTACAAATGAGAAATATAAGATGGAAGTGTTTTGGGGATTTTGAACAAATTAGGAAAAGGGCACACATGTACTGTGGTTTTAAAAGTGTAGTATCTTTTTTTGTGGGCACAACATATGAAGTTATTGCAAAATGAGAAGTTGAAACAAACAAAAACTCTACCATTATTAGAATTCCAAAGGAAAGACCAATAAGCTGCGCTGCCACTTCCCAGACTTCTTCCTTTCCATATTTATATTATATATGGAGTTAGTAACATATAGAAAAATACAGGAAAACTGATATGCACATGAATAATCGGACAAGTATATACTTAGTATCTAGACAAAGATTAACCTCTCTTGAATCTTTCTACTTGTGCCAAAGTTCAACAACAGAATAATTCAAAATGCTAACCTACATGTAACAGCAGTGTACCAGTGTCAGACCTAATGTGTGTATCACTGAATAAACCTAGGATGCTTTTGAGTTGTAATTATATACAAATGGCAATGACAATGAGTTCTAAATAGCTTAGCACAGGAATGTAACATAAAGAAGAAAAGTTTACTTTTGCAGCTATTTCACCAAGATTAGAGGAGACTGCAAAATGGTTCTGGATAACCCGAAAAGAGGGGTCTTTCAGTCCTCTTGCCACGGCCTGGTTCATTTAAACTAATTAGTACATTCCAAATTTCATCTGCCCAACAAAACCTTAGAATTTCACAACCCCCCATAAATGTGAAAATTCACTTGCCTCCTTGATTCGTCAACAAGTGTCCCACTTATCCCTCTTTGCTCTTCATGAATGAGATAATTAATACAAAAGAGGCTTTATTGTAGACATAATTGAAAGACCGGAGAACATTTAAAATGTTTTACAAGGGAAAATAAAATTTTTCCATACACTGAAAGGGTTGAACTGAAAATATAATGGTGTAGAACTGAAAATGCCTTTAAAATAGCCAAGCATGTTTATTAATTATGAATAGAGTACCTTAGCGAGGTTCCCTAAGGATGCAAGTGGGAGGAAATACTCAGGATAAAGTGGCGTGCTCAGTTCAAATATGCTACAGGATAAGAAGTTGTTCATCAATCAAAAGTTTCCTGCAGCTAGGAGTGAAGTGTGTTTTTCTTTTTAAAAATAACCTAGCATTCTCTGATTTTTACATGATAAGTGTCGCAGTCCTCTTTTTTTTTTCTTTTTCTTTGTTTCTTTTTTTTTCTTTGAAAATAAGCAGTCAAAATTTATGAACGAAAACTAAATCAAATAAACAGAAAACCCCCACCCGAACTCCTTACTTAATGGACTCAGCGACTCAGCTAAATGAATGCAAAAACGAGAGAGAAAACACAGTTCATTGCCACCTCCTCATCAGACAACTAGGATCATGCAAAAATAAAACCACTTATTTTCTCACTATATCTGGCCTACCTCCTTCTGTAGCATGAGTTACTAACAGTTCCAAAACAATCCAAGGACAACAAGTGTTGTGGTTATTATAGTAGATATAATGTGAAGTTGGCAACACAATAAACCTAATGGAGATAAAATACTTCGAAAAGTTAGCTCAACGACAGACCTGCCAGCACTCCCAATTAAATCTGCATACATGCGCCATCCTCTTGGATCATCGTCAAATAAATTACCAAACCGGCCGCCTATTTTTGCAGCAAAATGTTTTTTTAGTTATATGTTGACAAATGAATAAAGTTCTCAAGGTATAACGTATAAAAAATGATAAACAAGCCGCTTTCCTTACCAATAAGAAGGCGTCCAATGGCTCCTATTCCATCTTTTGACACCCATCTGAAAGATCAAAAAGGAAGAAAGAAATGTAGCTAAAACAAAGAACTGTATTCTAGCTTTACAGTGTGTTTGAAACTTGTTCCACAAAACACTTTATTTGAATTCTGTTTTTCTATTAAGGAAAAACCTGATAGCAGCAGCAGAAGCAGCAGCTGCACTCCCAGAAAAAGTACCTACCCCTACAGCCTACAAAAGAAAAGAAAAGAGAAAATCGTTTTTGAAGCAAATAGCCAATTAAATTTATAAGAATACAAAATTTATTTGAAAATTAAAAACATAACAAATATTCATATAATGGTTCCTTACCAGCATAAACAAATTTGGGGACAGATAGCATACCTTGAGAAGACTAGAGGTAACTAGTGTATGGCAAACCCATCCAGTCACATTTGTGGGAAATTGCAAAAGCATGTATTCCAAATAATCATCCGACACTGAATCTGGCAATCAATCAAACAATAGTTGAGCGTGCTTTTACTTAAGTAACACTAAATTTTCTTGTTTGCAAAGAACATATTCTGTTTAATGTATTTACAACCAGCACCTATCTTTTTTCTTTTTCTTTTTTTTTTGCACACATTTGCAAATTAGACTGTTGTTCTATTGGCTCAACTGTTAAAGAAAGGTACACTTAAATATTGCAATAATTAGTGGGACAGTACCTTTAACTTTTAAAATACTCAAATCATGTCATGGTGAAATACAATAAGAAAGATTCTAAGCTCAGAATAATTAACACGAAGCCAAGCAGATTAAGCATTTTGAATAATTTGGCGACTAAATGCCTCACACAATTTGATAGTGTTTTGACTGATGTAACTATACATGTGGGCTGTTGGTAATCATTTGCAAATATAGAAATTTGCTGGGTGTGGATTGCAGAAATATTGGTATAATTTGCAAAAAAAACAGTAAGCGTAGTCAGATAAAGCAAATTGTGTCAACGCATAGACAAAAAGGTCGTAGAATTTTTTAACAACTATCTCTTTCCCCTTACCAGGATAGCCAGCAGGGAGGATAAATTCCTTGAGAAAACTGGGAACTGCAGCCAAGGAATCTTCTCTGGGTGATTTTTCCACTTGAGGTTCATCTCCATCCAAAATTGTTTGCAATTTTAACCCCTCATTCAAAAAATATCTGTTGAGAGGAGAGAAGGACTCAATTTAATGCATCGGTCTATAAAAAAATTAATATGCATGACTGGATCAGTAATGAAAAGAAAGCTTTAACAAAAAAAAAAAAATGATGCACTTAAGTCGTTAATTGGGATTTGATCAGATTAATTTGGTTAGGTATTCAGGGTTCGCATGTCAGGAGAGTTGCAAATCTCAAAATAAAAAATTATTAAAATAATCTCCTCAAGTAACTTAACATGATAAAATCTTTGATTTCGCGATAATTAATTTTCCCAACATATTTATATATTAGCAATAGCTCGTTCTATAATTTATCAGATAATGCAAGTAAAAATTTCACATGCTCATTTGCATGTAAAATGTCACATGTTCATTGCATCTATTTACTATATGATTGGGCTACATGCATAATAGAAAAAAACTGTCAAAAAATAGGAAGGAAATTCAATTATAATCCTTCTCCAAAGAAGCACCTCTTGGAAGACCCGTCACTGTATCTCTCAACAAGCAAAGCAGGCTCATTCCTACAATAGAAAGCACTTCCTTGTTTTAACTCATCGATTTTAAAGCAAAAACAAAGAGAAATAGATACAAGTTCAAGGCATATATCATATATGCATATATGTATGAGGATATCGTACTTCAGTTTAACAGTAGGTTCGACTTGCTTGCCTGGTCCATTGTTAACTGAGAAGCATGCTCTAATGGAGGTATGAGAGCGCGAGACTGGATTTGAATTTGGATTTAAGCCATGGGTATGGACTGTCGTGTACCTTATCATTTTCCTTTTTCTACACTAAAAAATCAGATGGCGAAACCTGGAGTCCTGGACAGAGAAGAGAGAAAGGAAAGAATTAATGGGTCGGGTTACTGTAAAAGAACATCAACCCGATATTATTAATTCGGCCCATTAGCCCAACTCGCCTCAGGTGATGGATCCAGTGGCAACGAAATAAATCGACGAACCGCTGTAACTCAGCGACTCAGCGTGCTTTTTGACATGCATCATTCATACATGACACGAACGAAATGCAAAATTTTTAGTCCCAGTTGCAATTTGTAAAAAGAAAAAAACATTTAATATTTTATATAACTTGTATAGAATCTTATCTAATTTAGATGAATTTATATTTGTATCTAATTTAGATGAATTTATATTTGTATAAGTTCACAACTTTAGGATATCATCGTAAATCCGTTTTCCTCCCAAGTTTTTCTGCAATGTTTGAGAACGCAAAAATAGTTAAATACTGTGCTCCTTGCTAATCGAGGCTCTAATGTAATGGTTAAATGTGATAATACATTCTTACTTATACATTGTTGATATTTATTATACGATGAGTTTAGTCTGCAGTGAGTGCATTTTTATCAAATGGGGCAATATCTTTTGCCCCAGTGTTTTAAACATTGATACTTGAGATAATCCAAAAAAAAATAAAATTGAGCAGTAATAATTAAGGATTGATATTTGTATGGCTGATCCAAAGGAGTCCATATATTCTTTTTCGTGAACAAGCAATATTTTCACAGTTAATATATTTTCTTTTTGGAATTCCAATAATTAATATCTGGAAATGCAGTCGCAGGTGCAAATGACCAACTACTCAGAATTTAGTATTATGTTTAGTAAAACTTTAGTCCACATCATTATGTAACTAGATATATTCTGTTAGATTTCAATGATAAAGGCGGAATTACCACTGATAGATGGTGGAGTTACCATTCGTTTCCAGCATAAATACAGGTAGATTTGCAGAGACCCATCTGCCAAAGACTGTATGATCGAAAGCGCATAATAATCAGACAAGTTTTTTTAAAGGAATTAGGCGTAGCCGAACCGAAGGAAAAAATAATAAAAACATTCAGGAACCAAATATAATATGATAATCATGTCCAATTTTACTAAAATCATTTAAGACAGTACCACGTTGCAGCAATGCAGCATCTTAACACAACAATGTCGCAAAACTAACTGTCATTCAATCCACCATATCATTCTGATATATCATATAACCCAATAGGGTAAACCTTATTTGATGCATGATAGAAGCCATCAAATGCTAATGAAAACATCGCACAACTTGTTGAGATCTGTACACATCATGGCCAGCCAGCAACACAACAGACCAAAAGTAATCCTTAATTTGAAATCCTACTGCAATTTCTGGAAATATGTCCAATAACATATGTCGGTAAATTATTCCTCTCTCTATATTTAATTTAAGCAACCCACTAAGTCCATTCAGCATTTCTCAGTTAACATATAAAGAAAAAGAATTGCTAAAGCAAAGCAAAATTCACTAATTAGACCGTTCAGCATACCGCTCAGCAAGTGGATCAGAGTTGAGATTGATACCCGTCATGGCCTGACCCAACCCACAACTGACCTCAGCCAGCATGTCAGGGTCATTGTAGTTAGTCACAGCCTGTACTATAGCACGAGCCATATGACCCGGGTTAGAGCTCTTGAAGATTCCTGATCCGACAAAGACACCGTCGCAACCAAGTTGCATCATGAGAGCAGCATCAGCTGGGGTAGCAATGCCGCCAGCTGCAAACTGGACCACTGGAAGGCGACCCATCGTCTTTGTCTGCATCACCAAGTCATATGGTGCACCAATACGCTTTGCAAAAGCAAAGACCTGCATATGGATATGGTTCAGGATTAATAAAAAGATAAATTATGTAACAAAGGGCAGACCTGGGTATGAACAGGATTAGTCAGGATAGGAAAAGGTTGAGACTGCAAACTTTAAAGAAAGCATTGGGATAAACAAAAGAGGTAGAAACAGGTTATGATATAGAAAGGTTAAGAAAACAATCTTCTTGGTCAGAAATTACACTTAATGATATGCAGGAAAGCATGTCTGCAGTAAAAGCTGATGCAATTTTGACAGTACAAACAGATGAAAATTACATTTGATTGATAAAGAAGAGACATTCAACATGGACAGTCCAAACAGGAAGAAGGATGTCTCTCTGACTTTATAGCATAGATAATATCGCTACTTTGTGATTTCTTCAAATGCAGGTTACAGCTCTGACCATTGTCAAGTAGTTGGGGGAAGGACAAGCTATTCCTCCTTGTACTTTGTAGAGAAAAACCGTTCAAAAGGTTCACCCATACAAATGAGATATGCTTTTCAGGGGGTTATTACCTCTTGCATTTCACTTACACATGGGTTTTCAAGCTGCAGAGGTAGAAAAGAACAAAGCTGGGATAACTGTCAGAAATAACACATCAAACATTCTGACAGATATGTATCTGCACAATGCATTAAGATTTCTTGGACCTATCCTGACACCAAAAGAGGAACAACACTAAACTGAACCAAAGAACCAAACAACTACAAAAGAATATCCTAGCTGAAATGAAGTACCTCATCCTCATCCATGCTGCGGAGAGAGCGAACCTCACCCATGACAGACCGAACGTGGCGCACAGCTTCAACTACATTGCCGGTGCCAGCCTCTCCCTTTGTACGGATCATGGCTGCACCCTCCCGAATCCGCCGCAGTGCTTCTCCTAGATTGCGGCACCCACACACAAATGGAACCCTGAAGTTATGCTTGTTGATGTGATGCTCCTCATCTGCTGGTGTCAGCACCTGTTTACATATAGCCAGTGTTACTATCTTCAGATGTAACATTTGGACATAAGATTGGCTTTATGGCACTCCAAAACAATTCAATTTCAAATATAAAACAATAGAATATGAAAGTATGGTACAATTTATACTAGCAAATCCAATGCTAAGAGTTTTGTACTTTATACCAAAGGCAATGATAAAAAGCTTCTTATGGCCGGTCCATATATGAAATTAATCTGGCATATTAACCTGAAGTAATACTGATAATTTGAAAGAGAAATCCAAACAAAGTTATCTTTATATTTATCAATAGATGTCATGTTGCACAAGAATCGCCAAAGATTCTGATAACTTTTGCACATGTCAATTAGAAAATGCCTAGAGCAGTTTAAACTTTAAAGTAACAGCATACAAATCGCCTCAATTTTAAAAATTAGCAATATCGCCAAGCATGCATTATACATATTCTCAAAAAGAAAAAATAGATTATTGTACTACATAATTTCCAGACCTAAAAGGACCCATGAAACGAAGACAACAGAAGAAAGAAACATATCAAAAACAACAAAAAAAAACAAAACTCGTACATACCTCACTCTCATCCACATAATCGACACCGATTGCCTCCAAAATCTGCGCCTCAACAAAATGGCCGATTCGTGCCTTCGCCATGACAGGAATGGTGACAGAATTCTTGATCTCCCTAATCAGACCCGGATCGCTCATCCTCGCAACCCCGCCTTGGGCCCGTATGTCAGCAGGGACACGCTCAAGCGCCATGACAGCGCAAGCACCAGCCTCCTCAGCAATTCGCGCCTGTTCAGGCGTGACCACGTCCATTATGACGCCGCCACGTAGCATCTGCGCCAGACCCACCTTGACGGAGAAGGTCGACGACTTCTTCGTCGTCGGATCGACTAGCGAGGCGGAGCCACCGTACACCGTCACCACGCCGCTTCCAGATGGTGATGCCATTTCCGACATTTTTGCGTGTTAGAAGCTTAGAATTTCTCTTTCGTTTGTTTCTTTTTTAGTTGTGATGTGAGTGTGTAATAAATGGATTGGATGGAGGAGTTGAAGAGAAGAGACACGAAGGTTTTGTTTGTACTTATTTGTAGGAGGAGACGATTCAGGAAATATATTTTTTAGTTGGGCCGTTTCTAGACTGTTCTGGAGTTGTAGGGGCTTTACGGGTAAATTTTCAGTGGGGCCCATGATTCAGTGGTTTCAGTGTTGGGCCACGAAGGGATGGATGGACCTGGTCTATCATTTTATCTACGACCGAAGGGTGCGACCGTGCGAGGATCCTGGTCGGGCTTGTTGGAGAAAGGAGAGTCCAGAAGTATCCGGATTCTCTTATCATTTGTTTGATTATTGCTTTTTCTGTCAAAAGTACAGCACTCTTTTCCTGTGGCGAGATTTTGTAAATCACGGTGCGGCTTCCATGACGAACGTGCAAATTTACGAATTAGAATTGAGAATTAGAATTTAGGAACGTCCAAATTCCATGTGCATTCTATTCTTGAGCTAATTCAAAGATGTTTGTTTTTGTTGCATAAGAATAAGCGTTGCACAGAAAACAAAGTATTGATTTGTTTATTGAGAAATACCAATTCCCATGTGCATCCTGATATCACGTGAATTTTTTATTCATTTTCAGAGCCTTGTTTTATTCATTTCCTCCTCTCCGTAATGCTAATTCCAGCGTTTCCTTCGAATAAGAATACGGGTCTGAATAGGCCTGTATTCTGTATTCAGTATCTGTTTGGAAACCATCAGAATAGGCTTATGCTGGAATTGGGCTTATTCGAAGCACATCCAAACATCCCCATATAAGAAAGTGAGGTATATAAATATAAAAGAAAAAAATGCACTGTGCATGGCAATTATGTGCTACTATCACCACATCTACACGTTGAGGTTTTCATATTGTATGTGTTATATATAATTGCTTCTTATTATTAATCTGAACCATATTAAATTGTCCATCGCCGTTTGCGATGTACCGTGTCTCAACTAGCAACATCGTGCAATGCAATCGCTAGTAGCCTGTTAGTTTATTAGTTTACTAGTACCAGGCCACCAGCTGTCAATGGTTGCTTCAAAAAATATAATTAACAAAGTCTGTTCAGCCCAGCCTAATTCTACAACAGTCAATACTCGTGTTTAGGAGCATTTCAACTACACCCACCAGATGTGGAAACCATCGGTCCATCACAAACACATACTTCATTTTTGTTACGAGATGTGACATAGTGTAATAAATAAACAATATATACAGTGCTTCTAGTTTGTATCCGTCTGGAATCTGGATGCTGAGTCTGTTAATATTCTCAGCTTTTTAAAGGCCGTGGCACGCTGATCTTCGGCATAGGAGTTTTGTTTGCTTTTTGTGAATAGACATGTACCGCAGTGGTACAGTATTTATGTGAGGTAATGAATTGTCATAGTGAAATATGTATCTGTTCCTAGAAAACAAAATTAGAAATTAACACAACAGAATTAACATAAGACCAACATACTACCGCCAAGACATTCCATAGATACCACAAAAATCAGTCTTACAATAGCCACTAGACTAACGGAACCTTCAACGTTTCATTCATACAGTAAACACTGGCACTACTAACTGCTACTCTACTACAACAAGATTTAAGAACAAAACAAAAATATTCCACCATGAGATGGTTGGATCATTGAGTTTTACTCCTCCCCCTCCAAGACGGGCACACAGATACCACCATGTAAGAAACAAGTTGAAAAACCAAAGATGTCTCAAGCATGTTTTGCTTTTGTGTGAGATTGAAGAGCAGTCTCACTGTTAAATGTCCTGTAATCAGCAGATAAAATTACATCAGTTTCATTGTTATTGCAAAATATTGTAAAAAGAAGCACAAGTTACGAACTAGAAGACAATTGTCTCATAATAATGGTTCATGCATGATGAAAGTTTGTAAGAACCCTCTCATATGGTTTTCAAATAATCTCACATTTTCCAATTTATAGGAAATGTTTTAAATTCTGGATGATTGCTCTTTAATAACACAATAAACTTGGATGTCAAAAGAAGAGGAAAAGAAAATTACTTGCTGCAAGACTTGCAGGCCACTGAACCACCGGATTTTGGAGTCTGAGGCTTCTTCGACTTGTCATTGTTAGCTGCAGGTGTTTTTGGCGCCTGCTTGGCAGGATGTGGGGTAGCCACATGTCCTCCTTTCTTTCCATCTATTTAAATAGAAGTTCACAAGTAAGTTGGCAAATAAACATTTTTTAAAAGAGAGAACAAAAATGACCGCAAAAGAGAATAGAAAAAAGAGACCAGTCTTCTGTGCTCCAGCAGGGGAAACAAGCTTTGCTTTCTTGTTTTCTTGACCAGGGGTCTTTTGGCCATCCTTCAAAGGCCTCTTCTTCGAGTCCTGCATAAATAATTAATAACATAAAACATATTAGCAATGCTAAGCAAATTGGAGTTATTAATGCATACCAATTCCAAGAAATAAACATTGGTTAAGAGAGGCGTACCTTCTGAGGAGTGGCTTCTTCCTCTTCATCACTGTCATCCTCGTCATCATCATCCTCGTCATCATCATCGTCGTCGTCATCATCGTCCTCTTCATCCAACTCCATCATTTTCTAAACCAAAATACACAATTTTACTAAATCAAATTTATTCCTCTTTGATAGACACAATTAATATGCTCACATTTCAACCTTCTCTCAATTCCTCACACCTTTCTTGCATATTGATGTCGTTTTCTCCTAGCATCTCAAATTCAACTAAATATAGTAAATAAAAGATGGACTAAAAGACTGGAAGTTACCAATTCCTTGGGCTCCTCATCAGAATCATCCTCATCATCCTCATCAGAGTCATCATCATCATCCTCAGAGTCATCACTATCATCATCATCCTCAACCTTGGCATTACCAACTGGTTGGGGCTTCTTTGATCCATCAGCCTTAGCCTTCTCCTCTGCTTTGGCCTTCTCCCCAGCTTTTGGTTTCCCTTTCAAAAATTAACAAGTTAAAGATTACTCTCATGTATAAACAGATAAAACCTCTCCGCAGCAATCACATCATGACATAAAACCATAAAACTCCAAATTTATTTAAAAAACTAAAAGTCCATCTTGCAACACTTCCACATTTGAACAGAACTACACAAGAGAAAGTGGAAAGTCTCAAGTACCTTAAAAAATAACAGATGCAGCAGACCAAAAACATTATTTAATAGTCATTTTACAAGTTTTTGTTGGACAATGCAAGATAAAAATTTTGTGACAATTCACACAGTAAGCTGTCAAATTAGCCTTTTATCATCAGATACAATAAAAGCTGATATATTATCAAATTTTAAATTTTCAAAATCAATAAGCTACTAAAGTTATTTATTGCTGGTATACAATCGCTTTCATTTTGAATGTTCTTGATTGAAAACGTGAAAAAATATGACACATCTGTGAAACATTTCTCAGCTTTCAGCAAGAGATTTGCTCATCTCATAGAACATGAATATATGAACAGCACAGACAATAATATAATTAGGAGTACAAACAATTGATTGTAATAGAAAGGTAATAATAATGTAAGAAAGGAATACATACCATTCACAGCTGCAGCCTTGATTGGAACAGCTTCAACTGGCTCATCTTCCTCTTCTGACTCGTCAGACATGTCGCCTGCAATTGAAATGCAAATTATAATTATCAACACCAACATAAATCTACTATGATAAAATATAAAACCTTCTGCTGTTGTAAGGTAACCAAACTGCCATAAACTTTGGTAAAGATCAATATGATCACAAACACGACCTTATAAGAGCAAACAAACACTTGACCTAAACCATTTTGCTCGAAAAATTTCCGGGTTTTCCAGGTGTCAAAAACACCAATACACAATGAAAGATTGGGAAGTTGAATAGCTACCATCAAACATGTCATCATCAGGACCATCATCAGCTGCCAAGGTTTTGTACCCAACAAAATGAACACTAGCATTTTTGGAGTTGTGAGACAGTTCAAATTCCTTCTCAAAAACCAAATCATACGGGATCTGGGCACACTTCTCCCCGGAGAGTGTTCCAAGCACAAGCTTTCTGTCATCACATTTCACAGATATCATCACATTCTCACCAGCTTTCTTAGTCTCACCGATAGAGGCCTTCATATTAGAAGCAAAACATACATTAGAATTTATGTTTAAAAGAACACAATCACAAACAATTTTATTGTTACTTAACAAATAAGAAAATCAACAGCATATACTCTAGCTAGGCACAATCGTCGAGAACACTTCCTCATTATTAGTTCATCAAATATGACAATAGAGGATAATATCAATGGTAAGAAGAGAGCAGTATCAACATATTAATGTTTGGCAAAAACCAAAACAATTGCAAGGTATATAGAAGATAATATGTAGTATTGGAAAACAAAAACAGTAATAAGGTTTCCTTTCTTAACATAGCATCAGTATTGTTCTCATATAAAATCTAACCAACCTGGGAAAGATGAATATATCTCTCTTCAGGGTCACACTTAACAGTCTCTCCAGGCTTAACTTCGACACCTACAGTAAAACAAACAAAAACATCAGTTTGCTAAAAGTATGGATGCTTTAGTGAAGCGTTTTAACTAAATAATACAGAAGTACAACT
Organism: Rhynchospora tenuis; assembly: GCA_027725995.1. Lineage (NCBI taxonomy): Eukaryota > Viridiplantae > Streptophyta > Magnoliopsida > Poales > Cyperaceae > Rhynchospora > Rhynchospora tenuis. The sequence continues at coordinate 52,270,036 of CM050889.1, read as the reverse complement.
CCGGTACAACATACTTTCCGAATGCCATACAACACAATCAGATAAATATTTTACATACAGAAATGTTGAAAAACAACTGGCTTAGATGCAAACTTAATATGGAACAGTTACATACCTATATGACTATGCAACACAATCAGATAGATTGAAAAAACATAAAATAATAAGATACCAAACTACTGGCGTTCATGAGATGGGAAAATTTCTAAAAAACAAATTCTAATCTGGAATAAAAACAATAAATAAGCCGACGACTGCTTGGAACAACAATCGAATAAGTAAGATCAGTACAATAACCACAAATTGGTAACCCTGATTAAAACCCTAAATTTCCAAAACCACGAACGGAACTGGTCAAATTAGTTCGAATGATAGAAGAAACAGAGCTCAATCAGAGGGAATAGAAAGGAATGAGCATCTTACCCCAGAACTCCATTGCTAACGAGAGAGAATTTGCGAAGGAAAAATGGAGCGAGGCGGCTTTGTAGGGTTTTTGGTATTTAGGGTTTGGGAGAAATGGAGGAAGAGGGTCTCTTTTTATAGATAAAAACCCTTCATTTCTGATATTTTGTCGGTGGCCGTATGTAATGGGTCAAAAAACGAAGGTATATGACCCGCTTTTCGAAGTTTTACATTATTGTATGTTTAGAAGATGCCGATGTAACTAGCATTCGTTGCGCGTATGCGGCGCACAGAGGGACCGTCGGATTTCGGCGAGGCTATTCAGGAAAGGCGTCGTTAGGGATGATCTAACGTAGAGGATTGATCTGCTATGCTTTGAGATTCGTATTTTTTTTTATGAACGCTCTTTTTTGAATCCCCAGTCCAGTCGGAACGAGTCGGTGATTGAGCTCAGAATGATACATACACCTGCTTTAAAAAAAAATAAATAAATGAGTACATACATACTCCATTTGCGGAGAAATTTTTTAAATAAACATCCTTATTCTTAGGTCGAGGATTCAAATATAGGTTCTAATTAAAAAATTTCAGGTAATATATGAGATGGAAGGTCTGCGTATCTATATTAGCGTGTAGTCCACATTTTTAAGAATGAAAAAGCTTCGGATTATCGACATTGTCTAAAATTTAAGAATAATGCTAAGTCAATTATGTTTGTTGTCCAACGCGATTCATATCATAACCATGAGAAATGCTAGAGTCAAATATATTGGACGGATGGGGTTCATCCAATACGATCGTTTTTATATTTTTTAATTTCAAACGACCGATCCGAACCGTTCAATATGTTCTCCATATTGAAAACTTTTAAGAAATCATTTTTTACTTTTTTTGAATTTTTTTACTATTTTTTTTGGTATTTTAGAAAATCGTCGTAATTGGACGATCCATAACTTTTATATCATGATTTTTCTAAAATACCAAAAAATAAGTAAGAAAAATTAAAAAAATATAAAAATTGGTTTCTTATAAGTTTTCAATATGGAGAACATATTGAACGGTTCGGATCGGTCGTTTGAAATTAAAAAATATGAAAACGATCGTATTGGATGAGCCTCATCCGTCCAATATATTGGACTCTAGCATTGGCCACCGAAAACTACTTGGTACAAAAGGCCAATTCGAACCATTTAATATGATCTTCATATTGAAATCTACTTGGTGCAAAATTAAGCAATTTTTTGGATTTAAAAAATTTGAAGGGAGCAAAATTAATTAGACTCCGAATTTCTAAAATTAGAAAAAAATAGTAAAAATTTAAAAATATTATAAAATTTAGAACTAAAAGAGATTTCATTATGAAAAACAAGAAGAGATTTCATCATAAAAAATAATTTTAATTGTTGATATTGGCCATTGTAATTTTTAAAATTGAGATTTGATTGCGTTTGACTCTAGGTCTCCAGCATTACTCGAAATTTAATACCATCTATTTGCATGTCTTAAAAAAGTTAAATGCAGGACTAAAAGACTTGGACCCAATCATATTAGTCTAACAATCGATAGTCGGTTTTTATAGGGAAATGACAATACTGAGTCTAATCACTAAGGACATATATTGTAGCAAATAACTCAGACTTTCTGATCCGCAAAAATAATTAATAAATATTTTTATTTATATTTTAAGGGTTTAATAATTATTTCCTAATTTCTGACTTGAACTTTTTTCTGCTTGTTATTTATGATTTATGATTTTGACTTCGATATTAGAAAAATATAAATAATAATTCTAACGATTGGACAAGTAATTAAATAAATTAATAATTTGTAACAACACAAATAATAAAGGGACTTGGAACCAAATCATTAGTCAAGTATACCGTTAGGAAACCAGACTTAGTTAAACTATGGTTCACCTACCGAATTAAAGGAACTCGTTAAACTTATGTTAACGGAACTTGATATGTGAATAAATAATGTATAATATGTTTGCTTCTTCGTTTTAACTGGGACTAAAATAAAAAAAAAAAAGATGTGATGGAAATTTTTTTTTTTTGTATGTTAACCTTACGAGAGCGGTTTTCCACTCTCGTGACAAGGGAAGAGTCACATTTAGCTTCCGGAGTGCAACAAGTATCGAAAAAGAAAGAGGGAGGTGAGGGTGGGGCATTGATTTAACACTCTTTTTTAGACCAAAATTCTCTCAATGAAGAAAATATTACAATATTCATGATCTCTCTCAACAATACTCTCAATTAATTAGGGGTATTTTGGGTAAAAAAAGAGTATTTTTATCAATTATAGGGGTGTGCAATTGTGCAAATCAATTCTCCGAGGGCGGGTACGAGGAATAAAAAGAAAGGTGAATTGGGAAGGGGTCAACTGGATTGCTTCGTTTCTTTATTTTTGTTTTTACTTCAAATGAGATCAACGGCCCATAATACTCAAATGTGAAATAATTTCAAAAGAAAGTGACTTTTGATCTAAAAGTCGATCAAAAAACATAAAAAAAAAAAATTAAAAATTCATTATCTAAGATTCTACATTAAGGTCTAAGGAAATTATCTCCATTAAAAAAAATATTTTATTAATTATGAAATCTCCATTTAATTGATTAATTTTTTTGGAAATGTCACTCTACTTCAATAATTATATTATTTTTTTAATTTTTATTTATTTATTTTTTTTGAAATAAGGCCATTTATTTACAGAGACATGTCACTTTGTGAAATAGAGTTTATTCTTTTTTTTATGTACCCAACAAAAATTGAACCCATTACCTCTAGAATAATGACCAAACCATTGACCATACGTGATGAACTCCCACGTTCATTTATTTATTTTAGTTGATTTATGCTTATAATATTTGATTCATTAACTTAATTATGAAAAATAGTTGTTTCTAATTTTCTCTTATTTTTTCCTGATTTTTAAAGATATTAACATTATTTTATGTGAAAACCCGAGTTTTCGATCCAAGTTGTTTGATTCGACTCCGGTGAGTTCACGGTCTGAATCTGAGTTTTAGAAACATGGTTCCAAGCAGGCGTCATGATATATTACATTATACAAGTGTCCTTCATAGCCTTCGTGAAAGAGTCCATTATTCTTTCGCCTTTTTCAAATGTACCATGTAAGATACTCCATCTGTCTTTTGATCTAAACAAGATTCTGTAAATATCTTAAAAAAAAAAGAAAAAGAAGATTATGTAGACTATGAATTGGGCCGGGTTGGTAAAATTTGACCCTATCAGGCAGCTGGACATGTAACAGGTTTCTCTCAGAAAACGGCCTATGTGGCCTAATTAATTCAGTTTTAAAGTCTGTTTCCCGAGATTTAAGCCCAAATAGCTTTACATTTGGATTAAGAGGTTTGTCAGTTAGAAGCAGAAGAAAATTTTCAGACCACAAATATATATTATATTATTACAAATATATATTATATTATTTTTTGTCTATGGAGATACGGTTAAAAAATATTTCCATTAGTTCTAAAAGGACTGCAGGATGACTGGATGAGGATGAAAAGAAAAGAAAAAAAACAAAAAGAAATCTACTGAAAGTCTGAAACAAATTTCAATTCTAAACTTCACTACTAGTACCAAAGTAAATAATTGTTAAAGGGGAAAATGAACGAAAACAGAAATAAAGGAAGAAGGAAGAAGATAGAAGTTTCTATTTCATTGATAAAAATGTTTTGTTGTTATTCAGCGCTTAGAGATATACATTGCATATATAGAGTAATAGCAGAAACAAACAAAAACATTCTGTTACAGACTTAATTATTCCCTAACAAAAACTTGTCCATTTTGCATACTACTGGACAGCTCCAGTGTGTTGTTCAACACCCCCCCCACAAGCCAATGGTACTGGAGTAACATTGAGCTTGTGTCTCAAGAACTGGAAACGCGCTGTAGAAAGTGGCTTGGTCATAATATCAGCCAACTGATCAGCAGAGCAAAGATAGCGCACCAGCAGTGTTTTGGCAGCCACTTTTTCACGAACAAAGTGGAAATCAATCTCCACATGCTTGGTACGAGAGTGAAACATTGGATTGGAAGCCAAAAACGTGGCTCCAATGTTATCACACCACATGACAGGGGGAGAAGAAAGAGAAACATGTAATTCCTGCAATAGAAACTGTACCCACAAAAGCTCAGTACATGTGATTGCCAATCCCCGATATTCAGCTTCTGTGCTGGATCGAGAAACTGTATGTTGTTTCTTAGCACTCCAGGAAATGAGATTATTGCCAAGAAATATACTGAAACCAGATGTGGATCTACGATCAAAGTGAGAGCCTGCCCAATCAGAGTCAGTATATGCATGCAGTTGAGATATAGAATTGGCATGAATTTGCAGTCCATGATCCATTGTTCCACACAAATATCGTAGCACTCTTTTTACTGCAGACCAGTGATTCAACGTAGGAGAATGCATGAATTGGGAGAGTTTATTGACTGCATATGACAAATCTGGTCTGGTAACAGTAGCGTATTGCAAAGCCCCAACAGTACTCCTATATAAATGTGGGTCAGAGAAAGGCTCACTGTCTGTAGGAAAGAGAGAAATATCTGTGGCAATTGGTGTGCTGACAGGCTTAGCATTTAACATATTGGTTCTTGAAAGGATGTCATGAATGTACTTAGCCTGCGACAAATGTAAGCCAGTCGCATTGGAAGTGACAGAAATACCCAAAAAATAGTGTAACAGGCCTAAGTCTTTGATAGCAAACCTGGAGTGGAGTTGGGAAATGCAAGAATTAACATGATGTTGATTGCTGCCTGTAACAAGGATATCGTCGACATAGACAAGCACAATTGTGGTGTGACCATTGCAGTGAGCTAAGAACAAGGAAGGGTCATATTTGGATGGTGTAAAACCAAATTGAATAAGTGTTGAACTCAATTTTTGGAACCAAGCACGGGGAGACTGCTTCAAGCCATAGATTGATTTTTTGAGTAAGCAGACATGGTTTGGATGTGCTGAGTCAACAAACCCAGGGGGCTGGGACATATACACAGTCTCTGATAAGTCTCCATGCAAGAAAGCGTTCTGCACATCAAGTTGATGAATAGGCCAGTGAGATGAGACGGCTAAGGAAAGAATCAACCTCACTGTTGTGGGCCGAACGACTGGGCTGAAAGTGTCAAACACATCAATGCCATCTTGTTGGTGATAGCCTTTGGCGACCAGCCGGGCTTTATGCCGTTCAATTGTGCCATCAGATTTCCTCTTTAGTTTATACACCCACTTACAGCCAACAACACGCTGGTCTGAGGGTGGAGGAACTAATTGCCAAGTTTGATTAACTGCTAGCGCATCAATCTCTTTGGCCATAGCCATGCGCCATTCTAAGTGCTGATTTGCTTGTGAAAACGAAGTGGGCTCAGTGAGTGCAAGAGAAGTCAAATAAGCAACATGGTCAGGAAAATGACGGGGTTTGCGTGTATGATCTCTGGTACGGGTTATCATGGGATGGGAGGTGGTTGGAGGCAGGGAGGGAGATGGAGGAAGAGCAGTGTTAGCTGGATTAGGTGTTTGTTGAAATGTTATGTCACAGTTAGAGGAGATGGGTTGAGTAGGTGGGATTGAGTGTGACAGAGGCTGTCCAGGTATTGGTGTGGCAGTTGGTGTTGTGGGCTGAGAAACAGGTGAAGCAGCTCGTCTGACTGGGCTGACTGGGGGTGGAGAGTGATTATTGGGCTGGGATTGAGAAATTCCTCTCATATAGAGATCCAACAGAGGGGGCCCAGGGAGACTTGACTCATCTTCCTCAGTGAGTCGAGAGGAGCCGTTGGAGTGAGCTGCAAAAGGAAAAATAAGTTCATCGAATTGTACACTTCGAGAAGTGTAAATTCGGTTAGTATCAATGTGGAGGCAGCGATATCCTTTCTGAGAAGTGGCATAACCCAAAAACACACAGGGTAGAGAGCGTAATTGAAGTTTATGGGAGTTGTAATGTCGAGTGTGAGGGAAGCAGAGACAGCCAATTACTCGAAGAAACGAGTAATCTGGAGATTGATTGAAGAGAGTAGTATAAGGGATTTGAGAGTTTGCGCTAGAAGGCAATCGATTGATAAGATAAACAGCACTGGAGAAGATCTCATCCCAGTACATATGAGGTATGGATGCAGTAGAAATCATAGCTAAAGAAAGCTCAATTATGTGCCGATGTTTTCGTTCTGAAACCCCATTCTGTTGAGGGGTGTAGGGACAAGTTAATTGATGGATAATTTGGGGAAATTTTGTGGCAATCGGCTTAAATTCGGTACCCCCATCTGTTCTGAGGGTCTGAATATTTGTATTGAACTGATTTTCAACTTGTTGTTTGAATAGGGAAAAGATATTGACCACCTCATGTTTATGAACCATAAAGTAGATCCAAGTATACTTGGTGTAATCATCAACAAAGATAATGTAATAGCGAAAAGCATTTGAAGAAACAATGGGAGAGGGTCCCCATACATCACTGTGAATAAGTTGCAAAGGTTTTGTAGAAGAAGAAACAGACAAATTAAAAGGTAATACATGAGACTTTGCTAGAGCACAGTGCTGACAATTATCTAATTTTTGTGCAGTAGAAGGTAAAGAAAACATGTTTAACACTTTGGAAGTGGTAGCAGAAGATGGATGACCAAGTCTAGCATGCCACAAAGCTGGGGAAGCTCTGCTGACATTGTAGACTTGAGGCAAAACTGAAGAGGTGAGACAGAATAAGCCCTTAGAATTGTTGACCTGAAGGATAATGGCCTTGGTGAGGAGATCCTTAAAGAAACAAGAGTTAGAAGAGAATTCTATTAGTAAATGAGGGTTGTCAGTAAGCAATTGTGAAATACTGATGAGGTTTTTTGAGAAAGAAGGAACAACAAGAACATTATTGAGATGAATAACAGTGCCAGACAAAGAAAAATTGAAATTGCCAATGTGTGTTATAGTTAAGCCCATACCATTCCCAATTTGTAGAGAGTCTGGGCCACCATAACTGTAGAATGCTGATAGATTGTTAACATCACTAGTAACATGACTACTGGCACCTGAATCGAGAATCCAGTCAGTTGAAGGTTCAGGAGTTGCTGAAGCAACATATGCTTGAGGAGATGCTGAATTTGTAGAAGATGCAGAGGAAGCAGTAGGAGGGGTCCATGAACTATCTTCATCATATCTAAACCAGCACTGTTTGGCAGTATGAAACCCAAATTTGTTGCAAATTTGGCAGAATTGTTTAGTTGATGCTGCAACTTGAGAAGAAGAGGGTCTAGGTGGTCTCTGAGGCATGGTCTGAAAATTATTATTCTGGTACACAGGTTTAGGAGCAAATCTAGGGTTACCAGTGTTAGTGGGTGGTGAGGTAGTTGGATTGTACTGATAGGGAGGTCTGACACGTGGTTGGTAACCCCTAGGTCTTGGCTGAGACTGATACTGAGATCTGGGTTGATACTGATACTGAGAAGAACCAGATCTAACATTTGGTGTGTATGTACCAGTAGCATATGCTGATGGAGGTTGATAGGTATTGAGAGAAGAAGAAGAAGGAGTCTGACTACGAAGAAGAGACTCAAAACCAAGTAATAACCCTTGTAAATCAGAAAAAGTAAAACTCTCATGTCTACTAGCTGCTGCAATAGATGCAAAAAAAGGGTTATACTCACTGCCTAAACCGCTGATGATGTTGTTGATGAGCTCCTCAGTTGGTATAGGTGATCCAATGAACGCCAGTTCATCTGCCAGCTGGCGCATCTTAGCAAGGTACTCTGTGCAAGTTGAAGAACCTCGAGTGGCATGCTGAAGTTGTCGTTTCAGATCTATAACTCTGGCGCGAGATGCTGAAGCAAAGGATTGCTGAAGTGAAGTCCATAACTCGCGAGAGGTTTCACACGACACCACTTGAGAAAGGATCGACTCTGATAGAGAAGATCGGATCCAACCGAGCAGTAATTGATCTTGCCTATGCCATGGCAAATAGGCAGAGTTGATGGTAATCTCACCATTATCAGCTGTAACTGTCGGAGAAGGTGGTGGAGACTGAATAAAACTGGTGAGGCTATAGCCATGTATCATGGGAAGGATCTGACTCTTCCAAGTCAGATAATTAGAGAGAGTGAGTTTGGTGGCAATAGGGAGAGTGAGAGAGATGATCGGTGGTGAGTCGGAGAGAGGTGTGGAAGATGGAGTGTCATTAGTGATTGTTGTTTCGGTGTCACCCATGAGGGCTCTGATACCATGAACGAAAACAGAAATAAAGGAAGAAGGAAGAAGATAGAAGTTTCTATTTCATTGATAAAAATGTTTTGTTGTTATTCAGCGCTTAGAGATATACATTGCATATATAGAGTAATAGCAGAAACAAACAAAAACATTCTGTTACAGACTTAATTATTCCCTAACAAAAACTTGTCCATTTTGCATACTACTGGACAGCTCCAGTGTGTTGTTCAACAGAAAAAAAAACTAAAACCAATTTTCCGCTGTAGAACTCAAAATATATCTGTGTTACATCCATAAATTCCTAGATGGGTCCCGTTGGTTTGTTTTCCAACATACAAATACGCTAAATCTGAAATTCTTAAGAGGGCCTTCCAAAAACTTTGTTTAAGCAAAACAAAATGTACCTCAGAAGCATGCTCATTTCTCTAAAATTGAATAATTGAATGGTTAGAAATTACCAAGCCTACTTTTTGCACAGTAAACGTATTATTTTTTTTCGTGAGATTTGAAGTTCGTTAATTCCTTCCTTATTTTGTTGGACTAATTTGAAAACCTCAAAAATCCATAAAAGACTCAGAAATAGAGATGTGAGAAAGATACAAAAGGAAGATTTATTGGCATGAAGAGATCATAAGACCTATAGAAGACTTTCAATTTGAATCAGTATGGGAATGTGAATAGGGGTAAAAAATGAAAATTTTAAAATATTTATATGCTGAAATTTGGACAAATAGAGATGCATGATGCACAATTAGGACAAACAGAGATACATGCAAATATCACTTGTTTCAGTAAATTGAAATGGCGGCTTTTGTAAGCCACTTATTGTCAACAAAAACACAAAAGGATCTAAAATTTGTTCATTTCAAACCTGTTCTCTTCTTCAAGATATGTGATTTTATTTGTGTCAGATATTCTAGTTCTTCTTTGAATCAAGGAACAAAACCACAGCCTGTAAGATGCCTGATGATACATAAATATAATTTGCATCAAAGCCATCAAAATAGCACATTCTACATAGACCTATTTTCAAATCAAAAGCACTCATACAGCACACGAATAAAATTAGTTAAGCCTCTCAAACATATAAAATCATCACATAAAGATAATGACAACCATGAATCTGGTACATTTGCTCAATGTGCTACATGGCAAGGCCAATGGCCTGACCGGTACAGCTTGAAGCCAGAATTCACGGTTTTTGGTACTGCCTAGATCATCAATTCATCATACTGGTACTGCATTGATTTACACGAATGATTTTGTTATGGGCACATGGCTGGTACTATTGGCAACGGTGCATGACTGATACAATTGGCTTTTACGCATATTATGCCTGATATCGAGGCGCTACACTTGACGACACTCTGACCTAACAAGCACAGTTGGGTCTCGCATCACGGAGCCATTGGGTTACTGGTACCACAAGGAGCCAATATTACCTGATCCTCCTATGCTAATTATCTGAATTCTGCAATTTTAATTTTACTTTAAACAGAGAATTTGTCATTATTGAGGTACAAAATGTCCCTCAAAGTAACCACATAATTGTAACATGTATTAATGAAGATAGGCAGGGTCAGTCAAAAGTAAACTTAGCAGGTAAGTAGGTGTGAACACGAGTTATTTCCTTGATTCCTTGAAGATTAAAATTTCTAATGAAATGCAATGAAATCCCATGCTTTAAAAAAAAAAAGATTTCGATCCCCTAGGTGTGAACACCGGTTAGAAAGTGTAATCAAGAACAACAATTGAGATCCTGTAGCCTCACTGACGCTCCCCCAAATCCTTTTTTGGAAACTACTATATAATCTTAGCGAATCTCATTCAAAGCCAATTTTCCAACGGCTATAAATATCCTCTCTATTCGTCTCTCCTATTCAATTTCCTCTTCCAATTCCACCAAACCCTTAGTGTGTAAGCTTAACGATCTTCCTCCAGGAGACCATATCTTCATTCAAAACTCCATTTTTCCAACGGCTAGATTCCCTCTCTTTGTCTCTTTTACTCATTTCTCCGTTTCCCCAAATTCCTCTTAAAACCTTTGAGGTTTCTGTTCCTGTTCCTCTCTCTCTCTCTCTGGTGTCAAATTCTCAGACCTCCCATTCTCTTAGTGTGACTCAGAGCAGCATGCGAAGGAGTGAATGAAGGAGACAGTGGAGACCACGAAGAGCACCTCTCATGACTATGCGCCAGATGAAGTTACAACAAGGTTTGTCTTCGCCTGATTTATCTAATTTCCTTTATTTTTCGGTAATTCTTGAATTCACTTTTCAGTTCTTTTTTTTTCAAAATTATTTGGTGCCAGGCTTTAATTTCTGAAATTTGATTAAATCTTGCATCCGAAATTTGATTTGTACCTTGAAATTCTTTACTAATTTTCTTCTCATTTTGAAATGTGAGAGATACTCCAGTTTTAGTTTAATTTTCAAATTGCGAATTCAAAGAAGGGTATTAATCCCGTGCTTTGCTCTTTTTTTTTTCACTATTCCCCGCTCAATTTCTCCTTTCTCATTTACCTTACGAGTTTCTTCCGTTTTCTTTCTCTCTTTCTGACAAGGAGTGCAATCTCATTCTACATTTCTTCTTATTATCCTCTTTTTGCCAGAAAGTTTATTGATCTTCTTCAGTTAATTACCGAACACTACCATCTTCCTAATCAATAAGCATATCGTCTTCCTAATTAAATGTGTACAAATCGTGTGTATTCATACACAAACTTTGACAAATTTTATTAATTCGATAAGAGAATAGTTACATCGGTGTTGATCTGTGCCATATTTAATTTTGTTTATGCATTAAATGATTGCTGTGTTTTTTTTTTCCCTATTTTGTGATCTGGTCATGTCTTATCTGTTTTTCTAATACCAAATTTTGTTAAACAGGTATGGGGTTCAGCCAAAAAAATTGTAGAGAGCCCAGGTATTCTTTGTTGTGTGTGTATGTTTGAAGAATTACAACTTGGGTTGTCCCGATATATCCTGCTGCATCAAGCTCTGTGCATTATGCCTTAAGTGTATTGTCTGCTAAGTTTACACACTTTGTTAAACTGAAAATTGAATGTTGGTACTGGCATATGCACTCAATTGTGATAGTGAAAATCTGTATACATAATTCATTTAAAATGTCAACAACGATCAATAAAATCATTCTGACATGCAACCTTGGTAACATGTTTGGCACTGAGTTTTTTTTTTTTTCCATTTTAATCCAATAGGCATGAAGGAGCTAGATAAAGGGAGGTTCTTAGTTGATTTCTCCAAAATTTTCAGGTTATTCTACTTCATTTGATTAGCAATATACGATTGTTTTTATAAAACTGAGTAATAATTTGTGAGATGCATGTTTCTTTGTCTGATTCTTTAACAAAACTTAGTATGCTCTAGAGGTCAGACAATTAAACAGAAATATAAAAGATAAAACTACAATTAGGGTTTCAAAAAATAGCACGCAATGCCGTTCTTAATTTATTTGCAACTAATATTAAGCTATACAAAGAACAAATAGTCTCCTCTAGTTTTTGTAAAAGAAATAATTATCCAACAATGAAGACTTAATAATACCAGCAAACAGACAAGGAAATTCATCGTTAAAATTTACTACCCAACTGTCTGAAATCTTTGAACTATCAGAAAATAAATAAATGATTATTATGTGTAGTTAACTAAATTAACTATCCTTCTAATCAACACAACATCAGCAAATGATTCCAGAGGCGAGTTTGAAATATAAATACATAGAGAAGAAGGTACCAGCATCCAATGGACTAATCTCAGGTATGTTATGATATCCTTCCTTTTTGGATTTAGTTTTGCTTCAACCATAAGGAACCTTTTTAGAAGTTGAATTTGTGTTTGTAGACCCATGCAATGTGCACAGTGAGTTGTAGACCTGTGCCATTTTGCTCAAAAATTTTGTTCAAAACTTGGTAATAATCTTCTCCCTGGAGCCATTATTTGAAAAATTACTATTTGAAAACTATATAAACTATATGCACATGCAAAGTACTTATACTAAACTAACTTAATTAGTTCTAATTTAATCTACAAGGGAAAGTCGGATTCTCGTAACTGAGAGCAAGCATATATTTTTGCTAACTCTTTTTGCAGGGGAAAAATAAAAGGGATAGTATGGTCAAGTTGCCTTGTGTGAAATGTATAAATGTGCATGTTGTGATTTTGTAAGTGGCCTAAGGTGCCCCATAATTTAAATTTATTCTTTGGGCAGCCTGTGAGTTGCTTTGTATATGTATTTGCGGCTTGCATGCCAAATATAGGTTTAGAACTATTATGTTGCACTTTATATTTCTAGAGTAGTTTATATTTTACTATTAGAATAATAAATCAAAATGTATATGACATGGTGTATGATGGCGTGGTGCAAGGTCGGCAGGAGGAGCCTTCAGCCTTGAAGATTGTTTCATGACCATACTATCCCATTACTAATATATCATATAGTTATTTATTTATATATTTATATAATTTTCATATGATAGGTATGGTTTGTATGTTTGACACGAACGACCACCATTTGTTATATAAAATAAGGAAGTATAAAATTATTACAAAAGAAATTTATTTTTGTTAAAGAACTCAAGAATTATAATATAATTCATTTAAAATGTCAACAATGATCAATAAGAGTAAAAGTTTACATAAAAAATATTTTTGTATGCCAAGAGATCAAGTATTGCACAATAATTACCTTAGTCCAATTAAAATGATGTTAAGTGCATGAATTTTAAAGAAAAATTAGTGGAGTGAAAATGAAGTTAAAATTTCTCACAAACTAGCTAAAAAGAAGTATTTTTAAATGGAGTAAAATTATTATGTCTCACGTCCCACGTCTCAAATCGTGAGTGAACGACGAGTAAAATCAAAGTGAGAGAAGAACAAAAGATTCGTAAGACGACAAGAGTACTGAGAGAAGTTCGAGGCGAGGGTGAGATAAGAGAGGGGATAGGAGATGGCTAAGTAGGGGTAGGGTAGGGGAAGAGAGTTTGGGTAGGGAGAAGGGATGAGGTGTAGGAGGGGTAAGGGTAGATAGGGGTAGGGGACGGGGGAATGGGAAGGGGTAGGAAGAGGAGATGAGGGGGGAGGGGAGATGAGGGTTGGGGGTAAGGTGGGGGAGATGAGGGTTAGGGGTAGGTTGGGGGATGAGGAGTAGGGTAGGGTAGGGGATGAGAGGGGAGCGATGGGGGTGGGGGTAGGGGAGGGATGGGAGGGGGTTAGAAGGGTAGGGAGCGAGGGTTAGGGTTTAGGGGAGGGGAGCGAGGGTTAGGGGGGTAGGGGATGGGAAAGGGCGAGAGTTGGGTAGGTAGGGTAGGGAGAGGAGCGGGGGTTAGGGGAGGAGCGGGGGTTAGGGGGTAGGGTAGGGGAGGTTAGGGGTACGGAAGGGTAGAGAAGCGGAGATTGGAGGATAGGGTAGGGTAAGGGAGGGGAGGGGAGGGGAGCGAGGGTTAGGGGATAGGGCAGGGGTAGGGGAGGGTAGCGGGAGCTAGGGTGGTAGGGTAAGAGTGGGGGTTAGGTTAGGGGGGTAGGGTAGGGGATGAGAGGGGAGTGGGGGTTAGGGGAGGGGGTTAGAAGGATAGGGAGCGGGGGTTATAGTTTAGGGGAGGGGAGCGAGGGTTAGGGGTAGGGTAGGGGAGAGGAGAGGGGCGAGAGTAGGGTAGGTAGGGTAGGGAGAGGATGGGGGTTTGGGGGGTAGGGGAGGGGAGGGAGCGAGAGTAGCGTAGGTAGGGTAGAGTAGGAAGAGGAGTGGGGGTTTGGGGGCTAGGGTAGAGGTGAGGGGTAGGGTAAGGTAGGGTAGGGTAGGGGATGAGAGGGGAGTGGGGGTTAGGGGAGGGGGTTAGAGGGGTTGGGAGCGGGGATTTATAGTTTAGGGGAGGGGAGAGAGGCGAGAGCAGGGTAGGTAGGGTAGGGAGAGGATGGGGGTCTGGGGGTAGGGTAGGAGAGGGGGCGAGAGTAGCGTAGGTAGGGTAGAGTAGGAAGATAAGTCGGGGTTTGGGGGCTAGAGTAGAGGAGAGGAGGTTAGGGGGGTATGTGAGGGTAGAGAAGTGGGAATTGGGGGATTGGGGGTAGGGTAGGGGTGGTGATGGGAGTGAGGGTTAGGGGGTAGGGTAGGCTTAGGGGAGGGGAGCAAGGGTTAGGGTGGTAGGGTAGGGGAGGGGAGGATGACGGGGTTAGAGGGGAGGGTAGGTGTGGGGAGGGGAAGGGAGCGGGGGTTGGTGGGGCATGAGATGGGAATGGGGTAATGGGTAGGGTGGGGGGACGGGAGGTTAGGGGTAGGGGAGGGGGTTGGGGGTAGGGAAAAGGTAGGGGAAGGTAGGGGAGGGGGGTTAGATGTAGAGAAGAGGAGGGGGCGAGAATATGATAAGTAGGGTAGGGTAGGGGAGGAGTGGGGAGCCCGTTAAGGTGACCGTTAAGGTGTAGGATATGTAGGGTAGGGGAAGGTCGCGAGGGTTAGGGGTAAGATGAGGGGAGCGAGGGTTAGGAGAGGGAAGGGGAGGGAAGCAAGGGTTAGGAGATGGGAGGGGAGTGGGGGTTTGGGTGGTAGGGTAGGGTAGGGGATGAGGACGGGTTTAGAGGTTGGGGAGGGGTAGGGGACCGGTGTGTCAGCTGAGGAAAGAGGTGACGAGTAAATAATAGATGTATTCAGTCTTTAAAAATGCCCTGTATAAAGACAGATTCTATGAAAAAAGTATTTAGGAAGCATGGTTAGGGTCAGGGGAGGGGAGGCGGGTAAGGGTAGTGATAGGAGTAGGTAAGGAGAAGGTGGGGAGAGAGTAAAGGGATAAGAATTGGTAAGGGGAGGGTGGGGATGGGATGAAGGGATAAGGAGGGGAAGGGAGGGAACGAGGGGTAGGGGTAGGGGTAGTGGTAGGGAAGGGGTTGGGGGTAGGGAAGAGGAGGGGGGACAAAGAGGGATGAGGAGTAGGGATAGGACTACGTAAGGGTAATGAGGGGGGGCGGTAGGGGTAGGGAGGGTGGAGGTTTGGGTGCTCGGTTCAGAGGGTGGAGGCGAGGGAGAGAGGGTGTGTGAGACTCATGTTCTTCTTCTTGTGTGTTATGTTGTTCAATTTTGTACATGCATATATTACTTAATTTATTTTTTTTATTAGATGAAAAATTTATGTTTTATTGTTTCTTCTAGCGATTGACATCTAACTATATCAAATCGATCGAACAATAGAAATGTGTGTTTACATGCTAGATAGCGTGCCAATTATAAGATGCAGAGACAAAGCTCAATTTCCTATGTTATAGCACTAAAATGTCTTTTGAATAGCACTCTTTATTTTACTGGGCTTGAGCTTGATTTACGGTAACATGTTTAGTTTGTAATGACTAATGAGAGTTAGTAGCAATTAAAAAACTTTTTAAAATCAATATATTCTTGCATTCTTTGAGCTGAACTTGTATCACTATAGACTCCTTATGAGACAGCATTGCACATCTACGGGTTAGGTGTTGGTAAGATTTATGTGATTACTAATTGTTCTTTTATTTTATTTAGGCGCAGTTTGTTTCCCTTGGCACAGAAATGGACTAGTGTATCTAAGATGCAATATAATTATTTAACCAACTCAATTATATCTAAGCTCATTATCTCCCACTCAATCATTTATTGGAAAAACACATACATACGATACAATTTTAAATTATAAACAAAATCAAAATTGCGTCCACTAGACATGCTCAAATATCAAAATCTAATCCCGTTGCAGTAAAAGGAAACGGGAAAGGCAGACATATAAGCAGCCCCAGAAGCAAAATGGCCACACCAAGCGCCGCAGAACTGTTGTCAGGGTCTGTTATCTCCTCTGACAGTGGCGATATGGGACCACGCTGCAGGAAGAATATCAGAACCACCCAATAGAATGCCACATCATTAAATATGGCTGCTATGCCAAGTAGACCCAGCGTAATGCTACTCAATCTAGCTGATACCTGTTAGAAAAAGATCATAGGAATATTAATTAGACAACTAAATAGATATGTTAATTTGTCAGAGAGAGCATAGATTATAATTTCAGTTCCTACTGAGATAACTGATTGGTCTGGTATACTGTTCGTATCAAAACAGTACCAAACTGGGATTGCATTGTTTGTGGTGTTGAACATGACCAGTATTACCAACAGATGAAAAGGAGTAAAACGAGTACCTTTCGACCCCATAAAGCAAATGCTATGCGTCCCCCATCAAGCTCCCCAGCTGGTATGCTATTGATAGCATTAATCAGAAGTCCTGACCAGGCCCATAGAACCAATGGGTTTATAGATACTGGCGTGCCCTCTACCAATGTGTCTCCCAGAATAAGCTTGGCTGTTTACCCAATAAAAAAACTCAGATGAAATCAGTGCATTTTACTAATTTTACACTGGCTATTTTCACTTCCAAAATTAAGATTGCCTAGAAGTCGTCAAGTTTCTACTTTGCAGTGTTCTTTATACCAGTATACTATTTTGAATGGACATTTTTCTTATTATTTAAAAGCCTTCAGTTTAACTTTCCATAGTGTAGTCCTTTCTTATCAACGCGTAACTAAAGTTTAAATATACTATTTAGTAAAGCTAATTAGTTAATTTTCTGATACTCTTTTTTTTTGGTTCTCTTTTGGGCAAGATCCTGGTATGCAACACGTTCATATGCAATGGACTGCAAACATATGACAATTGTAGAAAAAAAAAAAATTACCAATGCCACCGACAAGAAATGACTCGTGAAACACAGATGGATCAACTGTAATACTAAGGCCGCCAATTGGAGGTACTAAAAATCCCAAAAGGAGAAGAATAAGTCCAGCAGAAAAACCAGCAAAGGGGCCTGCAGCCACCAACTGTAGCAAATCTTGTCGATTCTGAACTATGCTAACTATGCGTGTGATTGCACCAAAGGAACCTATCTGAGGAAAAGTAAATTATTAATTGGTACATACGCATCTCCTTTTCATTTGTAAAGGAATGAATTGAATATTTTTATAAAGGCAATATTGACACTTGATGAAATTCAGCGAGAAAATGTCAACTGTTGAAGCACCAAATTTTTTACAATAAATAGGGAATTCAGCTCAACTAAGCCTCAATAAAATTACTCAAATCAGCCCAAATTAAATGCAATTATGCCCCTCGATTAACCCAAAGTGCTTTATGTACCACCAAAAGTCGGTTTAACCTCAATTTAATGTGCCCTGGACAACCCTAAGCAGCTCTACTAAACATCAAGCAAGACTACTTTAGCCCCAAGTACACAAAATTCTGCCTCAATTTATCCTTATTTCCCTTCTTGCAAAATAATTATGACAAAATATGCAAATTGGTGCCGGCGGATGCTTGGGATTGCATATTACAAGACCTTTCATTTATTATAATAGTTTATACCTGCCAGCTAGGAACAAAGTAGGGAACACCAAGTTTTATCCCCTTCATTTTAGAAACAACAAAATGTGCAATTTCATGAACCACTATTATCAGGGCAGTGATTAGAGCACCCTCGAAGCCATCTTTCAACAGCTCTATGTTGTCAAAAGTTGACCTGGTTCAGGGGAAAAAAAAAATCTTCATTAAAGAAAATATTTCATGCATGACCTTCAAAAACCCCAAAAACTTGTATGCACCACTGCAAAGTGATGACCGGCTCATTCATATAACCCTGAACCCAAAATAACACTCCTTGAAGACCTTGGAATAAACAACTTATACGCCCAATCTAACGGTTTCTCCAGGGTTACGGAGACACTTCTTTTTTTTTTGTACTACTATTTCACTATAATATAATTTGTGATGGAGACAAAGTTTGAGTTTTCCTATTTTTTGGGCATAATCAGTAGCTTACACCCAGTTTCAACATCCATATCTTCATTACAAGGAATGGCCAATGCTATGATCTCTTTTTGGTGCATGCCACGGGGCAATCTTGGTATTCTTTGTATTGCCAGTGGAAACAGGAAAACAAAAAAATCATAAAAATAGTAGAAGTAAAAAGATAAGAAACATAAAATGAAAGAAAGAACCTCGTACAGTAAGTTCGACTGTAATGCTGGTACATTTCTCAAAAGAAGTGTAAATACAGTCACCAATCCAAATGCACCAGCTGCAAACCACTCTGGTACAGCTGATAACCAAAGAATGAAGCACATGTTATCAATATATGAAAGGTACAGCATCATCACAGGAATAGCCTCGTTTGGAGGGAGAGAAAAAAGGACACTATTCCAACAAGTATGTTCCTGTACTGGACTATATAACAATGGTAAACCTCTGTCCAATGCAAAATAAATTCAAAGATCATTGCTAACCTTACTATGATTACAATTATTATAAGATAATGGCAGCACCAGAGCTAAGAATATAGGTAATGGTTTTACAAAACATCACTAAAATAGTAACTTTAGTACTTTACCCAAAAAAAAAAGCGAGCATATTAATAATATTATTGACACCAGAGATAAAATAAGAAAAATAAATTGCAATTCATAGTAAAAGTTCTAGCATCAACAATAACTATAATAACAAAAATATTGTAATTGCATTTTAAATTATAAGAATAATGAAAGAAAATTACCAGTTGACCCTTGCTCGAGTGTTACTCGAGGTACAACTACTGCTACTGGCTTTTCATCCTCTGGGTTAATTAATATGAACAAGGAATACTGATCCCCAAACTTATCCTGTATTGTGTTAAAATTAGTCAGTAGTTTTAGTTCTTTTTTTTTTTTTTTTTTTTTTTTTTTTTTAAATGATGGGAGTGTGGGGTGGAGGGAGGAAGAGAGGTAAGGATGTTGTTCATACATTCAACCTCTTTTTGATCTTCTCATAGCTTGTGGCTGCTTTTCCCCTTAAATTTCCCTTGAACAATATTCCTCCCTAGGCAACCATACATGTCAATGAAACAACAGTATTAAATGTAATAATAATTATCAACTATATTATGCTTTTACAAGCAATACATTTTCATTAAGATATACCAAGGTACGGGCACTTTATTATGTATTTCATTTGCATTTTTTGTGGGTATTTTGGCAATGTTCAACAAACACTAAAATCAAGTAAAGGGCTTAAAAAGGGCCGAAAAGATGTATACCTCATAAGGCTCATGGGTAGTGACAAAAAATGTATCAAATCCAAAAACTTGATCTTTTAGAGCATCAATTGTTTCTTTTGGAATTCTCACTGTTTCATCTAGTTGTTGCTGAAATAACATCCAATAGAAAATATTGAAGAAACCAAAAAAATGAAATTAAAGAATACCTATATTTAAATGAACCTATGCAAATTGCCACCCAATATATTTGCGTATTTCCAAATATCATTGGACTTCTCGAAGTTGCAACAAGCATCCGATAATTTTTGGGATAAACAACAGGTTCCCTTGTTCATAGATCTAGGATGTAGTTAAACCAAACTTGGACTAAGCAACCCCTAAAACTCTTCATATTAAGTTCAGATAAATCAGTTGATGGCCAGTTTGCACAAGTCTGCTACCTAAGAAGTAGGTCTTAGTTTAATAGCAAAAGCAGTAGGACTTGCCCCAGGTAATAGCAGAATTGAAATGTAGTGAGCAAAGCATTTTAGGTATAATAATTTAATAGTACAGTATATCACAGTATCTGCAAAAGATGTTGCTGCTGTTTGCAAAAGTAGGAAACTTTTAGATGCTATTTGGAAAAAAAAAAAAAAAATTCATGGGGTGCCACTTCCAAGGAAAAAGGCCCAAACTATTTGAATTTACCCGCATTCCTGGCAAAGGCGAACCACTTGCTACTTCAACAATTTCTTCAGGCTTCTCCTGTGGCACGATCAATCTACATATTAGATGATTGAAAAATACATATTTATTTACACTTCCAATAAACCATTCGTAATTTAACAAAGACAATAATAGCTAGACCTAAAACACAATAAAATCTGCTTCACGAGAACAAAAGAATCATTCAATGAAAGTTTTCATGAAACTATTGTTATACCTCTGTTAGATTTGTAGTGGCCGTTTCCTCTTCACTTTTGTTGGAAGCTTTGAAATTATTTAGAGCTTGTATAGTCTCAGACTCAGTGGTACTCTGTAAAATTGAACCAATTAATAATAGAAACGGAAACAGAAAAAAATGTCCAATAAACAAGAGATAGTACTCTAGACCTAAAACATAAAAACATCTGCTTCACAAGAGCAAAAGAATCATTCAATGAAGGTTTTCATGCAACTATCGATATACCTCCGTTAGATTTGTGGTGGCTGTTTCTTCACTTTTGTTGTAAGCATTGAGATTATTTAGAGCTTGTATAGTCTCAGAAGCAGTACTGCTCTGTAAAATTGGATCAATTAATAATAGAAACAGAAACAGAAAGAAAGTCCAATAAACAAGAAATAATGCGTACTAATTGTACACCAGAAAGTAATATAAGTAGGCTTTATCCATGAATTACCTCAGATGCATTTGGAGCAGTTGAATTCTCTTCAATCTTGTTGTACATTTTAAGATTATTCAAAGAAAGTAGTGTCCGAGGTCCACTTATAGTCTGCGAAAGGACCACATCAAAAATTAAATGAAAATAAGATATCGCTTTAGAAAGAAATGACATAAGTAAATAAAAATAATTAGGTAACTACCTCATCTGGAATGGAATTAGAACCTGTATTTCCATTATCTGGTGCAGTACTGGACTCCACTTTATCCTACATAAGGAAGAATACTATATGTAAGAAGGGTACTATATGTATGTATATACAATTACATACTACCAATAAAATGAAATTTTACTTTAGTTAGTAACATCCAAAATCCTGACATGTCTCATAATCACATTTTAAATTAAATTCTAAAATTCATGTAACTGTTGAATAAAAAAGAACCCAAACCTTCAACCTATTAGTCCTAACTTTGCTAATTTAAATTAGAAGAAAACCTTCAGATCCTGCAAATAAAGACTCTATTGAACAACTTTTTAGTTTGTTTTTAAGGCGACCTCAAATTAAGATGGGTAAACTGTAAAATTTTACAAAACCAAAGTACAACAGGTGCGTAGTATTTGACATTATTTCCGAAACTGTCAGGCGTCATTTTGCCATAAATAAACAAACAGAAAACCAGAGGAGCCAATAAAAGGAAAAAAACAAAATTACAAGTTCAAATGTTTGCAGTTATTATGAATTAATAAGCGGAGGGATTTTTGGTCAACTTGGTTATTCCCAAATGATACTTTAAATGTCAAAATGTGGAAAAGAACTGGACCAAGCATCCTACACCTTTGATTCAAGCGTTTCATCAGAATTCCCATCGGGTTGCGTTTCGGTCATTCCCTGGCACGAAATGCTTGTCTTTTTTCCATTTAACCTTCATTCAATTAATCGAAATGTAACTTAGACAATATAATATGTATCGACTAAACAGTATTAACTATAAAGTAACAACACTTAGGATGTTATGGAACTTCCAAAAAAAATGAAAAAAAAAGTATGTTATGAGGCTCAAACGACAGAAACATAAATTTGCATCTTTTCTAACCTCAAAGAAGACTTAGAGATGGGTCTGAAACATATACTTGAAGAAAGAAGCTTGAGAGTACTAGATTTTGACTGGAGGCATCCAAGGGAAGTAGAAGACTGGAGAAGACTCATGCAGGAAGTACACGCCATGCCACGAAAGATGATGTCAACCAAAATCAACTCAGATTAGAGAAAGAAACGCTTGGGATTCGTCGGAATAACAGAGAACTAAATTTTGGTTTCATTTGAGGTTGAAGCGAGCCGTTGATGGTGGAGAGGCGGCACCTTATCTTTTGTTGCGAGATCTTTTATAAAAAGCCCCTCCTAAGTCCTAACGTATGCTATATATATTTTTTTGAAGGAACCCCTAGATATTTTATTATTTTTCCGCAGTGTTGTAATTAAACCACAAAGTACATCGTTTGTTGGCCACATGGCAAAGTTATGGTTGAATTCGAGTTTCAAATGGTAATTGGCAATAGGGGATAAATAAATGATTCGAAAATAGTTAAATAATTAACCTGATATATAGTCTGTCGATTGTAATATATGTGAAATATTTTTTTTTTGAAGAGAACGTTTTTATTACACCACCTGTTTTATCACTCAACTTCATACAATTATGAACAAAAAATTAATTAGATGAATTTTGAATTATATTATAACTTTTACTGAATTTAAAGACACTGATTGCAACGCTTCTAAAAGATGTCGAAAAGATATTCTCTTTCTGTAAATAAATATTGAAAATCACAATCCTTAGGTGCTGATCTATATTTTGATTATTTTCTCTAAAATAACAGAGAAGAAAGCTAATAATACTTTTTTTTTTGTTTGAAATAATTAACTAAAACTGTGAAATTAAAACTAAATCCACGCCAAATGACTTGGGTGAAAACATATCTAAAAAAAATAAAATTACAAATAAAAACTAAATAGAACTACACCATCCTGAAAATGAGTATGACTGCCTAAAAATAGTGCAGCTCTGAGAGAAGTAATCTGCTACAATGATACTGAGATATATTTAAATATTTTTCAGATTTTGGTAATTGATGCTAGTGTTAATTTTTTTATTATTTTATCATACATAAAAATATTACATTTTTTCAGATTACATTTTTTTTGTACATACATGTACAGTAGTTGTACTGTATGTCGGTATGTCTGATAAAATATGGGACGTTCCTGCCATCGACCAATTATTCAACCTCGTTTGAGCCTGGTTTTTCTCAGATCAATCACATCCGTCAATAATTTAAGTGTACGGTTTCATTATGAAATTGTCCAGCACGTAAACAAAAAAAAAAAAAGAAATAGAACGCTGTAAGAAAATGATCTAAAAAATATTATTTCTTTAAAATTAATATTAAACGCATGATAAATATAGGGTGTGTTTGGTTTGTAGTGGAATAAGGCTTATTCGGAATAGGAATATAGTTGTGAGAACCAAACATGGAATTGGCTTATTCAAAATAAGGCTTATTCGGAACAAGGCCTATTCAAAGGCTTATTCTAATTCTACCATTTGGAAAGAATAAGGATGAATAAGAAAATAGAATAAGGAGAGGAGAGAGAAGCTCATGTGCTTATTCCAAATCCCTTATTCAACCACACATCCAAACATACCCATAGAATGAAAACTTTAAAGTAGCAAGAACTAGCAAGAATTAGGAACTAGGAACTAGCTAGTTCTAGTTCTTGTTCTAATTCTTGTTTGGAACCACTGGAACAAGGGCTTGTTCTGAATAAGCTATTCTAGAGGTTACCAAACAGCTCTGAGAACAAGAAGAATAGCTTATTCAGTGTGATAGGAAATAGATTTTGTATTGAATTGATTCAAATGATTACAAGCATGAGAGTCTTTATATAGACCAATTCTAAAACTAATGGTAACCATCTCCAACTATACATCTCCTACCAACCCTCTATAGTCTCTATTGATATCAATCTCCAATCATCATACAACCTCAATATCTCCTACCTAACCAATCCTTAATCTAATTATACTCTAACATCCCCCCTCAAGCTCATCGTAGTGGCGCACACGATTGAGCTTGTCATCTTCGAAATGGTTCGATCCTTGTCGAAATTGAATTGCCAACTTGCATTGTACTCCTTGAAAAGAAAGAAAGAAAAAGATCGAGCTCTTTTGGCTCAAGAAGAAAAGAAGAAGCTCTTTTGGCTCATGCATACTTTCTCAATGGCTTTTTGCCTAGTATGTTCATGGCTCTTTTGAGCATTTGAAGTAATTTAAGAAGAAAAAAAAAAAAAGAGGAGTCGAATGCATTTTGGTTTTTCTTTTTTTTTTTTTTTGCCTTGAGAATTCGAGGGGTTCTGTAGTATTTTCAGTTTAGTATGGTAGATTGGTAGGCATAGAGACATTTTGCGTTTGAAAAGCTTGGCACATGAACGAGTTATGACTTATGAGCTTTGTTGATTTTCCTTTTTCTTTTCATCATTCAAATTGGGCTTAAAAACATATCCAAAAGACTAAGGCCCAGGAAAGAATTAAAAAGAGAACAACCCACGGGTAGCGTGATTAGAGAGTGATTGCTGAACTCTATTGTGCCACTCCTCTCTAGTGCAGCCACACGTGATCCCTCCATTATCTCCTCTAAACGGACCTGGATCTGCATTTCTCCTCCCACTCGAGAAAATAGACAGCACCAGGTCGAAGTCTCTGCGTGAAATCGCTCGGAGATCGGCTGAGTCAGATCACAAAACCTTCTCCACCTCAGGCGTCGATTCAGGTTAAAAGTCAGAGGTTGCCATGGCGGGTCGATTTTTTACTCGAACTTGCATCTGCTTTGACCTGGTTGTCCTCTCAAGTGCGACGGAGACTGGTTCGATGGAGAGTGATCGCAAGGCGAGTCGGATCTGATTTGAGTTCCGACCAGAGGCAACAGTTGTGCACGGTGGTATGACGTCGTACGAGGTGGCTCGTGGCAGCGGAGTGTGTCCATTGTCCGATCTGGTCTGTGGAGGACGAGGCGGAGTCGAGTAAAGATGCGGTGGTCAAGGACGACGGAGATGGCTAAGCTCTGTGCGGCGCAGGTTCAGACAGGGCGGAGCAGCGTCCGTAGTTGCTGTGCAGCACTAAGAGGCGGCGATCGATGTATATCGGCAACAAATCGGATCCGAACAGCAAGATGAAGCTCGATCGGAGATAGTGTTGTGGCTGTGGCTATCTAGGGTTCTTGAGTTCAGATCTTGCGAGTAAGAGAGTTCGTGAGAGCAGTTCAGGAGAAGGGATCTGATTTGGAATAAGGGAGAATAGGCTGAGAGATGCACTAGTAGATAGGATTTATTCTGGGATAAGTAGAAATAACGAAAATAAATTTTGGAATAGAAAGAGAATAGCTATTTATTCTATTTATTAAGTGGAATAGATGGGCTGAAGTTCATAATTCCTGGAATAGGCGTGAGCCTAATTCCAGTATAGTACTGGCTCTGATACCATGATAGGAAATAGATTTTGTATTGAATTGATTCAAATGATTACAAGCATGAGAGTCTTTATATATACCAATTCTAAAACTAATGGTAACCATCTCCAACTATACATCTCCTACCAACTCTCTATAGTCTCTATTGATATCAATCTCCAATCATCATACAACCTCAATATCTCCTACCTAACCAATCCTTAATCTAATTATACTCTAACACAGTGTCTTGTTCTAGTTCTAGCAAAAACCTGGAACTAAGATTGGAACAACCCTCATCACCATTAAAATATTAAAAATATTCCCTTCAGAAAGATTAAAAAATAGAGAAAGGAGAGAGAAAGGATTGAAAATCCTTTCCTACCGTTGCAACGACGAATTCGTCGACTTTCCACCGACGAAGTGGTTGCCACCGACGAGTTCGACGTCTATCGCCGAGTCGATAGAGTTTCATTTGTCTGTCGTCATCGCCGATTCGAGTAAGCTTCATTTCAATTTTTTTTCATTCCTTTATTGCTTGATTTATATTCCGATTGATGCATTCTTCCATTTCTTTTATTTAATTTTAGATCTATAACGGTCGCAACTAATTAACACGATTTTGTGCCACATTCTTCCATTTCCATCATTTAATCTTAGATCTATAACAGTCCCAAATAGATTACACTATTTTGTGCCAGTAATGAAGAAGACATCGATGCTTAACTAGTAAAATATAATGAGCTGTTATTTTAGTTGTGCGATACCCACTATCGATGAATTTTTTCTTGTATCCAGCTATCCAAGGAAGGCCTGGACTAATTAGTTACATTACCTTGCGTTTTATTTTTACCAGCATTAATTACACGCTGACTAAAACTGTTTTGACAACTACTGAAAGTAACACCTAATTGTCAATCCCATGTTTTATCTTACCTGTATTGAAAATTGATGGAAATTGATGCACAAAGTAATCGATATTACTAGTAGGAATGTTCAACTTTGCAAATTTTCTTGCCTTTTGCTGTTGGATGTTTCCTCCCATGGAGATGGGCCAGCATTTGAGGAGGAAGTGAACACTTCTTGGCTGTTGGATTTGTTTGATAGCAATTGTAATAAAATAGATAAAGGGGGGTTAATGGGTTTTGATGATGTTAGTTAGCACATGGACACTGGTACCGAGTTGGTACCAGCGCTAATAGTCTTTGTGGATTGGAGAGTATACAAAGACTTTGTTGTAATTTCATTAATTGGGAGGAAATTAATGGGCCGATAGATTAGCTAAATCGGCAAGGATAAATAAAGTAAGTGGGCGGGGTTATACTTTTCAAATTATGTAATTTTTTATTTTTTTATTTTTATTATTATTTTTTTTTGCTATGGGCCAATTCTCAGAAAAAAAAGGTCTAAAAGAAAAAAAAAATTGTTATGTGATATTGCATCAGAAATGCTACTTTGTTAGATGGCGCCAAAAAAAATAGAAGGCATTATAACGCAAAAGTTAGTTGAAAGATAAAATATAACAAATCATTATTTTATTTTTTCTCCCTTGTTCTTGTTCTTATCTAACCATCCAAACAATTACAAATAATTTTTGAATAAGCAATTCTTCACCATCCTTGTTCTCGAACAAGCTATTATATTCTTATTTACCACACTTCCAAACATCCAGGAGAACTAGGAACTAGCTAGTTCCTTGTTCTAGTTCTTTGTTTGGTATTTATTTTTTTCATCCTAGTTCATGAACAATTAGTTCATGGGGTTCCAAACACACCAATATATATATACTTCAAAAGATCATTTGTGTAAATTTACTCAAATAAATATTTCCGTCTGCAACTTCCACGGCTTTGAGAATTCCGACACGAATATTGTAACATGTCATCGACTAGCTTTTGATAGGTTCACAACAAACATTTCAATTTTTTTATTTTTTAGTTAAAAAATGTACCTCATTTACAATATAAATTTATCACAAAAGTTATTTCTAGGAACTATGACCTCAGTTAGAAAATTATTATGTTATATTAATATTTAATGTCAAATAATATTAAAAAAATCAAATAATGTGTTCGATCCCTGGATCATGATGTATTCGATTCGTACAACTTAACTTGAACCTTTAATACAACCAAACTCAAAACAGAAAGCCTTTTGCTTGATTTTGTTGGGGCCAACTCAATAGAAAGGCACCCTATAAAAATTGAGGTATGCTGCTTAAAAGTGGCGTGCACACGGTATTCTTTAGTAAAAGGCGAAAGAATAGTTCGCTCTGTGCTCACCACGCAGCTCCGTGCTTTTCTCTAACAAGGCCAGCGTCAATTTGTAGATATGGGACGGAGCAAGAACGATTCCTAAAAGCATTGTGGGACAAACGAAGCGCTCTTCAAAAACTATAAAATTTCTACGGCATTCTCTATCTTACCGAACCTGGCCACATTTTCGGCCCTTCTTTTGTTAGGCCCAGTTAAGAACTTGAGATTTGAAATCTGTTATGGAATTCACCCATAGAGTTGGGCCTTCAGAAATTATATACACCATCCAACAAAAAACCATCCAATTGAACCAGCGCCATCCAACATGCCAAAAAAGCTTTTTTTCCGCGTGCTGACGTCAGTAAAATTTTTTGACCAATTTCCGAAAATTTTTTGTGCTGATGTCATCAAATATGCTGATTTAAGGGTTCTGTTAAATATTTTAAGGGTTGAATTAAAGTGTATAAGTGTTCAGTTAGATGCACCAATAATTTGAAATTTTAGTGTTTTGTGTTCAGTTAAATACGTTAAGGGATTATTTAAAAGTATGTATGTGTTCAGTTAGATGCAGCAATAATTTAGAATTTTAGTGTTTTGTGTTCAGTTAAATACGTTAAGGGATGAACTTAAAGTTCTATGTGTTCAGTTAGTTGCAGTAGAAATTTGATTTCGTAGTTTTTGTGTTCAATTAAACTAGTTAAATAAAAAAACAAAATGAACAGATACAACAAACATAGCAAAACATTTACAATAACAATATGAACATTTACAACAATAAACTGAACATATATACAAATTTCGTAAGTAAGAAATAAATGATCATGTTCAACATACAAAGTGAAATAAATTATTGTTGCATCTAACTGAACACTTACACACTTTAATTCAACCCTTAAAAAATTTAACAGATTCCTTAAATCAGCATATTTGATGACGTCAGCACAAAATTTTTTTCGAAAATTGGTCAAAAAATTATTGATGCATCTAACTGAACACTTATATACTTTAATTCAACCCTTAAAATATTTAACTGAACTCTTAAAATATTTAACAGAACTCTTAAGTCAGCATATTTGATGACGTCAGCACAAAATTTTTTCGAAAATTGGTCAAAATTTTTTTGTTGACGTCAGCACGCGGAAAATTGGATGGCGCTGGATGGTAATTCGGTGAATGGTAGATAGTAATTACCCAAAAGAAAATAAGAAATTGACAAATGGATCGGTCTTACTTCCGGATTTTATCAAAGAGAAAAAGGACAAATGCGTATATCCAAATGAAATCCCACCTGTCAAATTTGGGTTTAGCCGTTGGCTACGCTAGACTTAGCAAATTCAATACATGGACGCAGACTGAAACCAATCTAGACTGTTCTTGTTCTAGTTTCTAAATCGGATGATCCGAATGACAAGTTCACGACCAAGTTTCTATTTTAATTTCAGGTAATCTAATATCTGTTTGCTCAAATGTTTGACAAAATTGTTCCAAAACAAACGGTGAAAATTTGTCAACACGTGAGCATAAATGAACATTTATACAAATATAAAACTTAAAAATAAAATCGGTATGGCAGGAAATTTTCCATTAAACGAATTCTTTTTAAAAAAATGTGTTCCCCGTAAGCTCGAAGTCTTTTTTTTTTTTTTATTTATGAATGTATTTCGGTAATATCGTAGCCCAATTTCATGATGATGCATCTAACACTGTATACTTAAAACGCAGCCTATCATTACACAGACAAGGTATCGATCCCAGCTGCATTGGTGTTTTATTTTTTCTTTGAAATCATGCTACAGGTGTGATAAACTGCAATCACATATACAAACAAACAAATAATCAACCATATGCTCTTGAATATTGTTCGATATCTTTTATTTGTTATACCAAAAGAAATAAAAAAAAGGTGATATGTTGTTAGATCGAACGTTCAAGCAACCTAATCAAATTCCGTTTAGCTCCGAGTTTCGCTATACTTTACAGCATGCAATATTTGACCACCAAATGATCGTCTGACCAACATCATAGATTTTTTTTTTCTACACTTTTTAATTCACGTTTTAATTTTTATTAAAAAAATTGACACTTATCCAAACAGTTGATCTCGTTCAATTTAATAAGAAATGTATTTTTATAAAAATATTATAATTTTAGGAGTTTATTTGATACTTGACCTAGAAATAAAAAAATGAACGAATAATAACTATAAAATATTAAGTTGATGTGCTCATTTTTTGGTCTCTTCATAAAATATCAAATAAAATTTAATAATTATAAAATTATTATATGAAAGTACATCTCTCATTAAATTGAACAAGACTAATGATTAAGATGCAACAATTAAATTTTAAAATTAAAAAATATAAATTATGGGATTTGTGGCAAAAAAAATAAAAAATAAAATTGGGACACTTGAAACCTCTCCCACAATTAGAAGTTGTGTCGACTGTTGGAAATACAATATAGTTGTCCGAATAAGTAAATAACAAACACATCACTTCCAATAACATCGATGTGTATACTGAGGTGTCCTGTGATGCAAGTTCCTACGGGCTTTCATGTTGCCATCCGCTACCTGAATACTATGTAAGTATGTAACAGTTCTTGCAACATAAAAAATTCTTTTTTTTTGTTGAGAAATTATCTCCACTAGATTGGCGGGAGGCTATGAGCTTAATGACAGCACTAACGTATAATTGCAAAAGAAAATTATAATAATGCAATATATTCATTGT
The DNA here is from genome assembly GCA_027725995.1 of Rhynchospora tenuis. Lineage (NCBI taxonomy): Eukaryota > Viridiplantae > Streptophyta > Magnoliopsida > Poales > Cyperaceae > Rhynchospora > Rhynchospora tenuis. The sequence goes on along the minus strand of CM050889.1, from coordinate 52,239,529 downwards.
GTTGTTGATGAGACAATAATAAAAAAAAAGCTTAATTTTTTTATGCATTCCAACTTTTTCCTATTTATTTATTTCTCCCTATACTCTTGTGTATTTCTTATTTGCCACTAACTTCTTCTAAATGATTTTTTATCTGCCTTTCAACTTAACCATACATAATTAATTATAGTTATCTTATAAAAAAAACTGAAATTTAATTATAAATTAAATTAAAATGACAAAAATACTCCTAAATTATTTTTCATTTTTCCGTTTTTCCCCTTCTTGCTCGGGAATTCCCGTTAAAACATCCCTAAGAATATTATATATATAGCATGTTTAATGTTTTAGAAATTTAACATTTACATGAGATATATAGATTATATTGACTGGATCTTTACCCGGTCTTAGGCACCAGCACCAGCACCAGACCCAAGTTTGAATTGGCAAATCTAATTATTAACTAAATTTAATCATCACAATTTTGCTTAGCCAACCGAATATCATATAAACATTGGGATTCGTGCGAACATTATACCAAGGCAGCTCATTAATCATTTTTCGGTGCAACGAAGGGAAAACGAAAATAATTTAGGGATATTTCTGTCATTTTAATTTAAATCATAATTATATTTCAATTTTCTTATAAGATAACTATAATTAATTATGTATGGTTAAGAGAAAGAGCAATTAAGAAATCATTTAGAAAAATTTAGCGGCAAATAAAAAATAAATAAGAATTTATGGAAAAATAATCAAATAGGAAAGAATTGAAGGGCATACAAAAAATTAAGCCTAAAAAAATGTCTAATTTATAGATAGTTTGCGGGGTTATTTGTACATGTCAACAGCAACTAAAGAATCAGACAGATATTAAAGTAGACAATTAATTAATGTACGTGCCTTTAGAACTTAAAAGCTCAACCCCTCTAACTAGAAAATAGTTGCAAACCCGAAATAGCTAGAGCAAGTATCATACTGAAATGTCCATCTCAGTGACTCAGATTTTGGGGTTGTAAGTAAAGCTTAGTCATTGTGTGACGTGTCTCGAGTCACCCACATCATCCATATAGCTAGCGTATGTTTTAGTGGGCAATCTGTTCACATCAAGTCATCAACTCGATCCAATTTGCTCTTAACAAATTCAAGCAAAAAAATAAAGACATTTGATAGTAACTGTCAAGGTAAAACTTGTTCAGACGTAAACTCGTGATGCATAACATTTTGAAATTGCATATATTCCAATCATACTCAATATAGTAGAATCACATCTTTTTTTTTTAAAAAAAAAAATTAACGATCACATCTTATTGATCAGTTTCTTGGAAACAGTAAGAATATGGAGAATTTTATTTCGAGCAACAATATAAATTTTTCATAATTTTAGGAGCTATCCTACCTCAACTGAAATTATTTTAACTAGAGGAAAATATCGAGCTTCGCTCGATGTAGATATCTATAATAAAAATATTTTTATTATGTTTCTATAGTTTAATTATGTTCATTTTTTGATATATGGTTAAGATATATTTATGTTCAGAAACATAATTTAGTTATTGTAGATAATTTAATTTGATTAAAGTTAAAGAGTTTGATCAATTTAAAGAAAAAATTATATGTGTGTAAATATAGTTATAGTTATTTTAAATAATATGATTAATATGATTTATATTATTGTTGTCCCTAAGTACGGCCTAGAGGGGGGTGAGTAGGCACAAAAATAAGTAGTAAACCGGTTAGGTCAATTTTGCGGAATGGTACAAACAATTGGTTCACACAAACAATTATCTAACTAAGTAAATAAAAAGGAGAATAGTAAGAGAAATTGACACGCGATATGATTACGGAGTTCCGACCCGCTAGATGAATGGCTAGCCTTAGTCGTACGTCTCCGGGAGTTTCGCGACCACCAAAGGGCGCGCTCTGTTCAATTCCACAAAGAACGTGTCTACAACTTCGAACCGAATTGCCTCGTCACAATGACACTCGAGGTGGATCGGCCTAACCTCTAAATATCCAAGAAACAACTCAAGATTGATGCTCTCAATCAAAACACTCAAAGGTCTAGCTAGATGGAACTTGGGTTTGATTGATGCTAACTAATTTCAATGATTTTGCTCAAATTAGTGAGAGAAGCAAGAGGAGTTGTTTGGAGCTCAAAGACATAGATTTTTGCAAGAGTTTCAATCAGTTGAATCAGCTGGAAAGGGGCTTCAAAGCGTTGTAAGACGTTTGAAAATAGCCGTTAAATAAAACAAATTCCGACAAATCCGTTGTACTGAGTCAGAAGCGTTACACAACGCTTCAAGGCGTTAGGCAACGCTTCAGTCTAACGGTTAAATTCAGACAAACCCGTTAGACTGTGTCAGTAACATTACAAAACATTATGAAACGTTTTGAAACGAAAAATCCAACGTTTGAAAAAATCTGTCAAAACCGTTGTACAACGTTTCATAACGTCAAACAAATCTGAGCCTAACAAGGCTTGTCAAAAACGTCAAACAAATCTGAAGCAATTGTTACAAAACAGTTCTAAAAAATTGTCAGAAACTTCCAGAGCTCTAACGTTATAATACGCTACAAAAAGAAAACGTTTTACGACGTTTGTGTAGCGTTTTATAACGCATCTCAACAATGTACAAAGGACAGCTCTGAAAAACTTTGTCATAGCGTTGTACAACGTTACAGAACGATACACAACGTTATGCAAAGCGTTACACACCAGAAGCAAACGTTGTGTAACGTTTGACACAGGTTTTTCAGAAAGCAAAGTTCTGAGAACGATCTTGTTTAACCCAAAAATATTGTGCCAAATTGCATGAAATAAATAGCCAATTTTATGACAAATAAATCCAAGAATGCTAAAAAATCCACGAAAAATACCAAACAAACTCCAAAAATTCCCAAAAAAGTACCCAAAAATCCCCCATGAATTATGATGAATTATCATGCTTCTAAAACTCAAAAATTATCTACAGAAATCCCAAAATTCACAAAGAAACTCCTAAATTCCACAAAATTTCCAAAATAAATCCATAAAGAATTTTACAAATATGTTTGAACCAAAAAATCCCTTATATTTTTCTGAATTTACCCACAAGATTTCAATCCGAAAATACCATTGGGAAGGCCCTAAAATGAATTATTTTTGCTTGGAAGCAAAATAAATGATTTATTTAAATGAAAATGGATAGAAATTCCGATAAAATCTCTGGAAAATGGCGCGTCCGACCAGTTGCAGCGGATCCCGGGGGGGAGGAAATGTCGCTGCGTTTAAAATTTACCATGCGGGAATGTTTTTTGGCTGCGCCTGGTTCATGCACTGAAAAGAGTTATTTCCTTCGCTGGCTCACTGGCGCACAGCAGAACAAGCGCACCTATCTCCTTCTCCCTCATTAAATCTTACAGGTGGGCCCCTACATGTCAGGTGCGTCTTCTTCGTTGGTAAAAAGAATGGCGCTGGTTTTACCGCGCGACGCCGGGTGAAAAGATGAAATCGACGCCTTCTGTCGACGTGGCCACCTCCAACTCCACAAGCGATAAAACCACCATCCCTCGCCCATGGTTTTCCAAAACCAAGCCCCTAGATATCGTGCATTGTGAGCCGTTGATGAAAATGAAAGGTTATGATTAGCTCTCGGCCATGGAGGTGGTGCCCTAGCTACTAGCCTATTTAAACGTCAAATTGAAGCAATAGAAAAGGAGAGACCAGCCGCAAGCTAGGGTTTGGTTTTAGACACTTGTAACATTGCTTAAACAATAGAGAGAGAGAGAGACATTAGGTCGAGCAGTTAAGAAAAGAAGAAAAAAGGTAAAATTGATGATGGTTTTGAGGGTAATTATCTGTGTATGAATGAAAGAAATGAATTTGAAGTCTCAATTTGAGTTAATTTGAGTTAATTATGTTTGTTTCGGTTTTTTTTTTCCTTAATTTCTTTACTCCGAGTTGATTACAACTTGTAGAGCCTTCCTTGCTTCTGGATTGATGACAACCAATAAGTTTTCTATTCCTATATATATTGCTCAGAGTTGATGACAACTTTTTGAGCCATCTTGAGTATCATACTATGCTGATGACAGCATTGGATGTGTTTCCTTTAGTTTGTTCTTGAATAAGGAGTGTGAAGACACCTCCTTTAGTTTGTTCTTGAAAGTTCTCACAAGGAGTGTGAATACACCTCCTTTAAGTAACAAGAGTGCAGATAGCAAGCTGAAGACAGCTTGTGTATCTGTGTCTCTTTTAATTCCTCAAATCAAGTTGAAGACAGCTTGGATGAGGTTATGCTGCCCAATTTTTGTTAAAACGTGGACTTTAGTATTTAGTATGTCATTTCTAATGAAAAGTACATCAGTACATAAATGTTCAAATCTGGCCATAGACTGAAATAGGTAGAATATAGGGTTTATTTGCATAAAAAAAAAATAATGAAATGTATATGGACAGCAAGTACTAAGCCTCATGGACAGCATGGAATAAGATTTTTCATTTTAGGAATTTTATGATATTTTATATGATTTAATATAGGCAGTAAGGGCATTTCATGAAATAAAATTGTCATTCACAAAATCGTGGACTTTTATGTAAAAGTGCTTTCGCAGAAAGTTAATAAATATGTTCATAAGCATGTTTGCAAATTTTCAGAATTTTAGAATAAGTTTAGAGTTGCATTCTCATTTATTCTAAATAGGACAGAAAATGTATAATAAATAATTATATTGCATAAAATTTCTTTAAACACTTTCTATTGCTCTTAGTGTTTTACTTATGATAATATGACCTCTGTAAGTGGTTTTCAAGCACTTACAACAACTCAAACCAAAAATAACCAAAAACAGTGAAAAGTTGAGACAAAAACAAAAATCTAAGATCGAGAAAAGTGCAAATAGTTAGACTCTTGCTTCCTGTAAAATCTGAGCATAAAATACAAGCTCAATTGGACATAAATCAAGCATCAAATTAAACTTTATTGCTGTAAGTCGACTTGCAAGCTAATTGAAATTGAATAAAAATGCATAAAAATACACCTACTGTGTTGGAGTTATGTCCTAGAAGTCAATATTTAATGACTTATTTTTTTAGTTTATGTTAATGATGATATTTGATCATTTGTTCGTAGAGTTTATTATTGACAGATTATTCAGGTTGAGGATCTGAATTGTAGATCTCTGTGGATCATTCATTAGAATGACAATAATAAATCTAAATCGTCCATAATCTTGATAATTAACAAGGAACATTAATTATCATAAAAGATTAGTATGCAAGTTAAGTGATGATTAAGTTCTACAAATCATACGTAAGGAATTACCAACTTAATTGCATATGTGTATGTTATTGGAACATAGTACAGGACTTGACCCAATGAAATAAACATATGGATTGTGTTAAGTGTCATTGTTTATTTCATATAAGTTTGATTCTAAGTTTGAGATGTTCACCTTTTCCACATGAGGATAGGTTCAATAAATATCGTCTAACGTTGATTCCTGATAAAGGCTGCTATAAGGACTTTATTTATGTTCTCTTGAATTGTGCGGGGAAAAGTTGTTCATCAAGAAAACAGTATGTCCCTCATTAGTATACCTAGTGAGTGATGATATCTGTTTGGGCCCCTTGATGGAGTTGGATCGTATGCATGCAAACTAGACGATCAACTCTAGATCAAGAAATGTATAATTTGCAAGAATGACACATTCCTATCTTGGATTATACAATGATATCATGTGACATAAGAATCAGACAAAGGAAATACTTATATTTCTTATACAGGATTGAAATATTGTAACGGTACACTATTTATGCGAATTGGGAATCATAACGTGTTGCTAGATACCGCTTATGATTATTGGAAATAAATAGTGATTTATTCTCCATGGCCAACATAGCATAAATCCTCAAAGGGTCACACAAATAGAGTTTTGACCATACAGTGCATTATTTATTTGTATTGGAGAATACGAAACTTGATAAGTTGATTAATTAATTATATACCGTTATGAACCGTTATAATTAATTATATCAAAAAAGGATCATGTTAGAATGAATTAATGCATATACTAATCCTAAAATAATTATCAAGTTGATAATTAATTTTGTTCAACATACTTTAATGTAATTAGTTGAATTATATAAAAGGTATAGGCTTAATTAGCCTTATTGAGCCCAAATTAAAAGCTATTGTCTTAGTCCATTAAATATATGATTTAATGTGTTTAAGAGACAAAATGGAAAAGAGCAAATGGCCCAAAATGGCCCATGCGTGGCCAGCCATAAAGGGAGTGGCATATTGGTAATTAAGGAAGTTAATTGGATAGGATTAGGTGGCTATTTAAGGACCACTTAAAGAAGAGAACCCTAGCCACCTTTTCTTCTTCCTCTCTTCTTCCTCTCTAGCCGCCACAAAACCAAGGAGAGAAAAATGGTTTTCTCTCTTCCAAGCTCTCATCCATGGTTTATTTATAGGTGCTCATGAGTTGAGCTTAGCTATTCTAAAGATTAAATGGTGATTTGATTGAAAGAACAAGCAAGGATTAGCTATTCTCTTCCCTTTGCTAGCACCAAGGAGAAGAGCATGGTTGAATCTCTTGGTGGACTCGAGGCGGCCGGCCGGCGACTTGGAGGAGATGAAGGCACGCCACCGACTCCTACGCTTAGGATCTAACCTCCTTAATACGATTTAAGGAGAGGTAATGATTCTATTTCCTTTCTCATGACGTGTGATTGCTTTAGCACTAGATCTATTGATTTGCTTGTTGTTAATGGGGATTAATTAGTTGTAATTAATCTAAAATTAAAATATGAGCATTTCCTAACAGTGGTATCAGAGCTATGGTCGTGCTTAAGGTTTTTCACACTTAATTAAGTGAGAATTCGTAATTAATTAAGTTAATTAGTGATGTGCCTGCTTGCTGGCCCTGAAAAGGCTGTTTTCTGTCTTGTTGCTTGTTTTTTGTGATGTAAAGCTCTCTGAAATTTTTTCCTTCTTATTGAAGGTTATAGCCCTTTGAGTTGTGGTTGTTTTTCCACTGGAATCATTGAAATTCTATGTAAAATGAATTTTTAGTGATTTAAACGGTAACGGTGCGCAGATCTATTATTCTGCTGCACAGTTCTGTTGTTGTGGTTGGTAACAAATAAGTTTGTATACTAAGTACCTGTAACTTTTAGATAGGATTAATCTAAACTTGATGCTTTTTCTGGATATGTAAATTTTGTTGCATATTTCGGATATTATGTGGGCGTTCAAGGATGAAAAGTGATGAAGTTGTCAGATCTGTTTTTTCAAACAAACCGATTGTTTTAAAAAACTGTACTTATTGAGAAACTTTTATAGAAAAGTATTTAAATAGAAATGTTCTTCTTTAAGTCTGAAATCTGTGAAAATTAATTTCATAGATTTTCATTGAGATTTGATACCTCAACCGAGTGAAACCTTTTTGGTCGACGGCCTGTTACAGAACAGGACACCTTGCTTAAATGCTTGTTATCTCGTTGATCTTGAATATAACTTGTGGTTTTTCTTTTCATGGATTGATATCCTATTATATCTAGTATTTTTCTATATAAATTGTTTGCTGGAAAAATATCAAGGGGATGATCATACAGATCAAAAGGTTGAGACCAATAACAGAATTTTCTGTAACGGTGCTTCGCGCACAATCTGAGGATTTGTCTTTTTTGGTTCTCCCTGATGGTAATTGATCTCTCCTTGAAATTTTTACAGGTAATCACAATCTTTGTAAGGAGTTCTCTGGATTTATTTCGGATTTTTGGGAGACCGAATTATTTTGAATTTTTCCGGGCCCCGAATTTCGTATTTTAATTAGTTAAAATAGTTTCTAATTAATCAATTTATTGAAAGGTTAATTAGAAGACTCCTTAAATAACCGCCTTTCTGTTTTGATGGTTGGATTTAATTTGAAAGGGCTTAAACAATTAGTTGTTAAAGTTAAGCCTTCTTTGCATTCGAAAAACTTGAGCAACAAGTATGCACAAAGATTCTAATTAATGAAATTAATTAAGAGCAAGTGAATCATGTATATTGTATATGTGCTAACTTTGTTTTGTAGGAGGATGTGGGTTTGATATGGCTCAAGATGTCAATGCCTTGTGTGTTGTAAAATATTGTGAATGCATGTGATTGCTTGTAATGTGGCCTAAGGTGCCTTGATAATTAATAATTGATTAATTCTTAATGTAACTTGTGAGGCTTGCATGCCCCTAAGGCCTAGGTGGGTTTTAGGATTTTATCACATGTATTTATTTCCCTTAATTATTAGATAGGATCTTAGTAATTAGTGGGAGGGTTTGATTAGATTAGTTTCGTTACATGGAGATGCGACGAAGACTAATGCAAGCGGGAGCCATACAAACCCACGACAATGCTTGAGATGCTTATGTTATGTGATTGTTTGTGAATGCCTTGAATTGTCATAGGTAGGTATGGGTGTATGCTTACACGACCACCAAATAAAGTCACGTAATTGCTTTTGTCCCAAATTAACTTGATTTAGCCAAATCGTCCTCCTTCTCTCTATCCCCTTCAATACAATTGATTGTCTATTGATGCATTCCTGCCGACGCGGACATCGTAGTCCATCATTGTAGTCGGGGTGTAAATCGGATTTACTAGGAGCAAATAGAGAGAGGTTGCTTTACAACGGACCCACTCGGATTGGACGTTGGGACGAAGTTTGTGGATATACTTATGATATCTCACAAACCAAGAATCATATGGACAAGATATGATTGGTTGGAGAACCTACCTTATCTAGTTGTTTTAGGTGTCATGCCGACGCTGTCCCCCATTTCAACGAAAATGAGGATCTTGGAAACCGACTACATTAGGGACTTTAAATAAATGTAGTGGGAGTTTTGTTTATCATTCCATAAACAAAACATTACATAAACTAAATGACCTTAAATTGAAATTGTTATAGATATTAAATATGTTAATTTCGTTGCGATCAATCTTTGGAAAACGACAAGTTCGTTTCTAAGGTATTTACTTGAAGAAGTAATACCGATTCCTAAGACATGTTCTTGGAAAGGAGAAACTTGAGCAAGTTTAATCCCAAAAACATTCCTCGACTTCCCGAACATAACTTCGCAATGATTGATTAGTTTCGACGAAAATTATTCAATAAAGCGAATGCCTATATCCTTTTAGAAGTTCTAGACCTTTGAATTAGAGAATTCATAAGGACTAGACTAGACTTCTACACTCTCATCCACTTACTCAAGAAGACGTTCTTAGAGAAAGTAACTATAGACTCAATCATTTATGATCGAGTAATGGAGTGTGAGTTAACCAAGAGACTCTTCTTATAAGAAGATAAATATTTCATTAGCTTGTGAACCGAAAGGTTTGAGTAGCTAATTGACAACTAGAGATATTAAGATCTCCAATATCAAGAATTGTTGATATTGTCATACAATCTCTTTCTATGGATAAAGGATATATTGTTCGCACACTTGTTAGTGCTAAAAGTAATTGGTTAAGTATTAAAGGAATACTTCACCAAGATATGAGTTGAAACTTTGAGACCTTCACTAGTGACCGTGTGTCACATGAGATGTTTCATTTGCCATTTATGGGAGGCATTTGAAAGGTTGTCCGAAATACCATGATGTTCTAAACCTTAAGATATTTGTCGTTATCTCACTATCTCTAATTCACACTAGTAATTAGGTACTAGTTCATGTGCTCACATTTAACGAAATGTGTAGGCAATGATGAATAAGAGAAAGTTTGAGACAAGTAAAGTAAACTCCGTTTTGGAAATGGCATATACGTCTAAGCCGCTACCATTGAATACGTAGAGTTATCTTTACTAAATAAAGAGTTTGTTTAGGAATTTGAGGTTGTATATCTTATTCCAAACATCTCATAAAATCTTATCTTCGTTTCATATTTGATGATGGATGATCTTTTTTTGTAATAGAGAAATGTTGTTCTCTTATTGTTATGAATTTGTGTATAAGATTTCATGCATCTTGATTGAATTTGCTTGAAATAGATAAACAAATTTTGAATGACAAATATGTAAGACTTCACATAAAGTATTTGACTTTTATGTAGAATAGTCGCTTAGTCGAATATAAACAAGAATGACATTATGAGAGTCTACGTAACGTGGAGCTCGTAAATCAATTCGATTGTAAATCAGTTGAAATTTATGCGAATCGTGTTTGTTAAAAGACAAAAGCGTCTTTGAACTACGAAAGTTTAAAGGACAAGTAACTTTATTAAGACTTATACATATTGATGTATATAGACCTATAGGACTTGTGCAATTAAAAGGTTGTTGACACTTTACCACTTGACCAACGATCATTGTAGATATTAACGTATCTATTTGATATGGTATAAGTATGAATCTTTGACAAGATCAAAAGGATTTCAAGAGTAAAGTTGAAATACCATTCAATAAAAGTAAAAGTCTTAAGATGGATCATGGTAAATAGTTAAGTCATATAGTTTGATATATTACCTAAAGAGTATGAAAGACGTTTCACTACTCGCTCCATGAGAAACATTGAAAAATGTATCCAAGGATGAAGGTATCGAACATTGTTTGATATAGTTCGATCGGTAATAAATCAAATTGACTTGTTCGACTCATGTAAGGGATTTGTGTTTGAGGACAATATTGTTTACACTGAATAAAAATTCCATCGAAGTCTATTGAGAAAGATATCTTACGAGATTCGATCTCTAGGTATATTATTTCTCAATATTTGGCGTTGAGAAGCTTATTTCAAGGTTCGATTGATTGATAAGCTTGAATCCAAATAAGACGTTTAATATTATGTAGGATATCTTGAATTAACCGAAAGGTACTACTTCTACGAACGTGATAAGAACAAAGTAGTTGTTGCTAATCACAATCTTAAGGAATGACATTCTCAAGAAGAAGTAGTGGGAGTAAAGTGAGCATTAAATGAGTTTATGCGTCACTACAAGAAGTACTTTATGGGAAACTTGTCACTCCATACATGATGTTTAGTGGGAGTTGAGCGGAACTTAATTCACAAGTAGTTGTGAAAGGAAGAAGTTTATAAGCACGCTTGCTTCTAAAGAGTACTCAAACATCTCACAAATGGATGATGTTCGAGAAACTCGTGCAATATATTAGGATCAAGAACTTACTCTACAAGATGTTGTAGAAGTAGTTTGTTGACCTCAAGCACCAATCCTACTAAGATCAACGAGAGTGAATTGCCTAAACTGAAAAGTACATAGGCTTCACAACATCCTCGTACTTGACATATGAGGATCCGTTGATAAATACAAAAGCGATGGAAAGACCCGATTCCACAAGTATGGTTTGAATCTATATGATCTTTAAGTGCAATCCATATATATAACAACAAGGTATAGACCTTGATTGATGTTCATGAAGGAGCGATCCATCAAGAACATTTAGATCTTTAAAGGAAAGATAGATATGGATAGCAAGTCGACTATGTACAAAGCACAAGTTCATGATTGTTGCTATGTCTAAGTCGATAACGAGTTGACCATGTACAAAGCACGACTTCTCGCTTGTAGCTGTGTATAAGTCAATAAAGATCATTCTAGCAATAGTTATATTTCGTATATATAGACATATGAAAAGATACATCAAAACCGCTTTCTTCGATTGAATGAAGGAAGTTGTTGTGTATTTGACACAAACCTAGGATTTGTCATATTGCTAGAAATGTATATATGCTTCAAGGATCAATTGATGAATTGAAGCAAGTATTGTGGAAACTGAAATAAACATTTTGACAAGTAAGTCAAGGAGTTGAACTTCGTCAAAAGTATCTTGTATAGACAAGATATTCAGTGGGAGCATGATTGTGTTACAAGATACAAGACATTAATTGGGAATAACATTAAGAAAATGAATATTGTCAAGATCTCACTGTAGAATGTTTTCTCAATTGAGAACTTGGGCAAGTCACTTAAATCCAAGGAAACAAAATCTATAGAGATAGATTATGATGGATGTCAGGTTTGAACAAAATGTGCATATAATGACAAAGTGTTCTAGTTACACGAGAAGATGGACTCTTGTAAAGGATGTCTAACCACGTTGTATGGCATACACTTGAGTTTTAATCGGTGTGTTGCAACTCAATTCGAGAAGAGTGCACGATACAATTCGAGCATCCTTCTGTTGTGAGTTTCGTTACGTACGCCATACTTATGCACATGCCCCTATGTGTTGTACCCAAGGAGTATGACAAGCAGTTGTCAACTGGATACAACGTAAAACACATTTGGACAATAATCAAGAATATCCTCGAGTATCTTATGAGAAAGGGTGATATGTTTTTCATCTGACAAGATGAAAGAAAGCTCATATAAATTGTTATATTGATGCTAGTTTTCAAAAGATTGATATAAATACAATTGAGCTACATATTTTGTTTAATGTGGTGTTGTAAATTTAGAAGGTGTTCTAAATGGGATATTACAACCGTTTCCGTCACCAAAACAAAAATATACAGCAACTTGTGAAGCAATGAAAGAATGTAGTATGGATCGTGAAGTACTCAGTCAAGCTAATATGGTTCTACGCATCTCGAACCATAACTTAAACTTGAAGAACCCAATATTAAATTGGTGATCCAACTAAGATCTATGACGATATCACTTGATCTCACATGATGACGATCAAGAACACATATATAGGAGTATATATGTATATAGGGACAAACAAAATTGGATAGGTTCGCGGACACAGCGAACACTCTAACTTAACCTCTACCTTAAGCGGTATACGAGATGCAATTGTGCATCCATGCGTGATGGACGTATGAGTAACTTGCTTTAAGTGTATTATATCTTTTGAGGTTCGAGACATGTATATATATGGATATATGACATTGTTCTAAATTCTTCACTGGCTAGAAGTCGCTATTGATTGACTCTAGGCCAAGTGGGAGATTGTTGGAGTTATGTCATAGAAGTCAATATTTAATGACTTATTTTTTTAGTTTATGTTAATGATGATATTTGATCATTTGTTCCTAGAGTTTATTATTGACAGATCATTCAGGTTGAGGATCTGAATTGTAGATCTCTGTGGATCATTCATTAGAATGACAATAATAAATCTAAATCGTCCATAATCTTGATAATTAACAAGGAACATTAATTATCATAAAAGATTAGTATGCAAGTTAAGTGATGATTAAGTTCTAAAAATCATACGTAAGGAGTTACCAACTTAATTGCATATGTGTATGTTATTGGAACATAGTACAGGACTTGACCCAATGAAATAAACATATGGATTGTGTTAAGTGTCATTGTTTATTTCATATAAGTTTGATTCTAAGTTTGAGATGTTCACCTTTTCCACATGAGGATAGGTTCAATAAATATCGTCTAACGTTGATTCCTGATAAAGGCTGCTATAAGGACTTTATTTATGTTCTCTTGAATTGTGCGGGGAAAAGTTGTTCATCAAGAAAACAGTATGTCCCTCATTAGTATACCTAGTGAGTGATGATATCTGTTTGGGCCCCTTGATGGAGTTGGATCGTATGCATGCAAACTAGACGATCAACTCTAGATCAAGAAATGTATAATCTGCAAGAATGACACATTCCTATCTTGGATTATACAATGATATCATGTGACATAAGAATCAGACAAAGGAAATACTTATATTTCTTATACAGGATTGAAATATTGTAACGGTACACTATTTATGCGAATTGGGAATCATAACGTGTTGCTAGATACCGCTTATGATTATTGGAAATAAATAGTGATTTATTCTCCATGGCCAACATAGCATAAATCCTCAAAGGGTCACACAAATAGAGTTTTGACCATACAGTGCATTATTTATTTGTATTGGAGAATACGAAACTTGATAAGTTGATTAATTAATTATATACCGTTATGAACCGTTATAATTAATTATATCAAAAAAGGATCATGTTAGAATGAATTAATGCATATACTAATCCTAAAATAATTATCAAGTTGATAATTAATTTTGTTCAACATACTTTAATGTAATTAGTTGAATTATATAAAAGGTATAGGCTTAATTAGCCTTATTGAGCCCAAATTAAAAGCTATTGTCTTAGTCCATTAAATATATGATTTAATGTGTTTAAGAGACAATGGAAAAGAGCAAATGGCCCAAAATGGCCCATGCGTGGCCAGCCATAAAGGGAGTGGCATATTGGTAATTAAGGAAGTTAATTGGATAGGATTAGGTGGCTATTTAAGGACCACTTAAAGAAGAGAACCCTAGCCACCTTTCTTCTTCCTCTCTTCTTCCTCTCTAGCCGCCACAAAACCAAGGAGAGAAAAATGGTTTTCTCTCTTCCAAGCTCTCATCCATGGCTTATTTATAGGTGCTCATGAGTTGAGCTTAGCTATTCTAAAGATTAAATGGTGATTTGATTGAAAGAACAAGCAAGGATTAGCTATTCTCTTCCCTTTGCTAGCACCAAGGAGAAGAGCATGGTTGAATCTCTTGGTGGACTCGAGGCGGCCGGTCGGCGACTTGGAGGAGATGAAGGCACGCCACCGACTCCTACGCTTAGGATCTAACCTCCTTAATACGATTTAAGGAGAGGTAATGATTCTATTTCCTTTCTCATGACGTGTGATTGCTTTAGCACTAGATCTATTGATTTGCTTGTTGTTAATGGGGATTAATTAGTTGTAATTAATCTAAAATTAAAATATGAGCATTTCCTAACATACTGCCCCTTTGTCTCTTGTACTAAATTGAGTAGTTTTGGAACAAATTAAAGATTCATTTAGCTAAACCCCTGAAGCTACCTAGACAATGACTGGCGTAAGAAGCTTCCTCTATGGGGCCCATCACCTAGCACAGCTCAGCCTCGAATTGGACCCGATGTGCCTCAGTCGAGTGCACCTTCTTCCAAGCTTTCTCAAGTGCAATTGACCTCACTATAGAGCTCCGTGCATACCCACGAGCATTAGGAACCTTTCCCTGGCAAAGGAAAGTCGCCAGAGAGCTCAAACGCCATTAATGGGTACCTCGAGACTCCTCAGGTCTCACACGACAGTACAAGCCGCCATAGCATGAATGGAGCCCATCAGTGTGTTCTCCTCACTTACACGATTCCAACGAACCAATCTTCGACCAAAACCATGGACTGAGCCGTCGCAATTTTGCCGGAGAAATCTCAGGGACTCTTCTGCAAAATTTCCACAGTCGACGGAGAAGGAAGAGGTCGGATTTGATTTATCGCGGATTTTTTGTGGCGAAAGGCGTGTGGCAGATTGCGTCACTCGCTACACAGAGTCCAGAGGCCGGTCAGCGTCGAATCAGCGTTTAGTCAGCGCCAAGTCAACGCACACGTGGACCAATCAGAAAATTCCAAATCAGATTAAATTTCAAAAATTCATTAAAAATAGTAGGAAACTCAGAAAAATACAAATAAAATATTCATAAAATCCTAAAAATCTGTAGAATCTATATTTAATGATATTTTGGTATGAAATTATGTCAATATTTACTCCTTTTGTATTTTTAAAGTATTTTCCTTTAAAATTGAATTTTATTAATTGCCAAAATTCACCAAAAATAGTAGGAATCTCAGAAAAATCAAAATAAAATATCTAAAAATTTCTAAAAATCTAAATAAACGAAATCCAATATTATTTTCTTATGATATTTTGTTTATATAAGTAGTTTCTTATTTTTGAAGTATTTCTATTATGAAAATTCAATTTTATAAAATTCTAGAAAAATGTCCAAATACTTTAATAAATCTTCCCAAGTAATTTTACCCCTTTATTGTCAAGCATAATCAAATAAATTTGGTAAAATTTAGAAGTTTTCTTTCATTTTAATAAGATTTCAAAAAAAAATAATAAATAATATAAGAAATAAAATAATAATAATAATAATTATAATAAACCTTAATAAATCATCAAATAATAAATAATATCACAACTTCTAATTAAATCTTAAATAAATAAATTTTAAGTAATAGAAATAAGTAAATAATAAATAAGTTATTGTAATTAAGTCTTAAATTGTGAATAAATAAGAAATAAACAAATAAATAATAAATAAGTAAATAAGAAAATAAATGATTAAATAGTAAATAAATAAATCAATAGATAATATAAATACAATCAAATAAATTTTATTGAATGAGATTAAATCAAACAAAATTAATCAAATTCAAAATAAATCCAAATCAAATCCAATTTAAATGAAATCAAATTTAATCAAATTAAATAAAATTAAATCAAATTAAATCAAATTGAATCAAATTGAATCAAATGAAGTCAAATGAAATCAAAATAAGTCAAATTGGACCAAATCAAAATCAAATCTCTCTCTTTTTCTCTTAAAGCCCCAAAATGGCTGAGAAGCAATCCTTAAAGCCCTCAAATGGCCAAGGATTATGAAATCAAACTTCTTTGTTCTCACAAGCCCCCAAATGGCCGAGAACTGATTCTCATGAGCCCTCAAATGGCCTAGAATCATAAAATCAAAATTCTCTCTTGTTCTTAAGGCCCTCAAATGGCCGAGAACCAATTCTCAAAGCCCTCAAATGGCCGAGAATTGTAAAATCAAACTTCTTTGTTCTCTCAAGGCCCTCAAATGGCCGAGAACCAATTCTCAAAGCCCTCAAATGGCCGAGAATTGTAAAATCAAACTTCTTTGTTCTCACAAGCCCCCGAATGGCCGAGAACCAATTCTCAAAGCTCTCAAATGGCCGAGAATTGTAAAATCAAACTTCTTTGTTCTCACAAGCCCCCGAATGGCCGAGAACCAATTCTCAAAGCCCTCAAATGGCCGAGAATTGTAAAATCAAACTTCTTTATTCTCACAAGCTCCCGAATGGCCGAGAACCAGTACTCAAAGCCCTCCAATGGTCGAGGATGATAAAATCAAAATTGTCGAAATTGTCCCCTTGATAAATACAAAAAGGGGGGGGTTCAAATAATTAGTTTAGATATCTTTTAGTTGTTTTTAGATAAATAGTTTTATGGATTCTTAGCTTTCTTAGCTTTAGATGTTCTTAGTTTTAGATATTCTCTGACACTTCAAATAAATAGTCTTAGTTTAAATATTCTTAGATGTTCTAATTAAATAAGTTTTAGGTATCATTGGATATTTCAAATAGATTGTTTTAGACGTACTTAGACATTCTCAATTGGACCCCGTCAATTAAGTCTGGTGCTATCAATTGAATCCAGTCTTAGCCCAAAAGAAATAAATTACTTATACCCTCAATTGGGCCCCGTTAATCAAGTCTGGTGCCATCAATTGAATCCGGTCTAAGCACAAAAGAAATAAACTCCTTGTTGGGTACCAAAACCATTTAAATAACGATTTTCTAGCCTGTTATATTTAATTCTTCGAATCTTTTAATCAGAGATTCTCGTAGGAAACCACGGGGTAATTAACAATAGGGGCTTGCGCCTATTGGAAAGAAAGGACCCACAAATTAATAAACCCTTATGAGAATGGATTCTAGTCGATGTTCTCTGGTCGTTAAGAGGCATCAGTACTTGAACCCAAGCTCGTGAGGGGTGAATCTAAGACTTGTTCTCGTTCTTGAGGAAACTCAATTGTTCTTCGAGAAATGATGAAAAAGTCACAACAGATTCTCTGGCACGCCCGGTGGGACCTCTTTCTCCTCTCATCTTTGAGATTTGAGGAATTAAATGTATAAGGCTAGGAAATTGTTTTGTAAATATTGGGATTTTAAATAAACATTGCTAACCATAACATTTCGAGGTGTTCTCTTGCAGGAAATGGCGTTTACACCAGTTGACATGAGCAAGCCTTCAGGAATGTTCAGGATTGGCGGAGTACCGATCGTTTACCAACATGAGTTCATGTATGGGGCCATGCCATATGGGCACTCTTTTGTGCCTATTGTGCAAGTGAAGGACGGGAGCTTCCAACTCGCCCACGTTGTTCAAGAACCACAAGATGAACCAGTGGCGGTTCCTCGGGTTCCTGAAACTCCTATTGAGGTTGGTACTGAAGAGGAAGCATGGGCTCTTGTGCCTCAAAAGAGGGCCCACCCAAGCTCAACATCTTCCCACAAGAGGCACCGACACCGTTATTCTCCTCAAAAGAATGCAACAGTGAGAAAGGCGTATGTGCCAGTCTCTCAAGGCACGAGGACTATCAAGAAAGTTCGGAGGGCATATAAGAATGAGTTGGAGGTGAGACCTAACCTCCCAGTCAGCAATCCATTTGCGCCTCTTAGGCTGGTTCGAAAAAACTCTCCTAAGGCCGTGTTGAAGACAATGGAGGAATTTCCTCCTGAATACCAGGTCCAGTTCCGGGGCAGAAATCCTCAAAGGAGGCAATCGGTTAAGGAAAGACTTGTGTTCCCCCATGTACCAGTCCATGAGAGGTTGGGGCCAAAAGGGCAAAAAAGAGAATCAACCCCTGTGAAGGAGAGATTGGGGCAGAAAGGAGGTGAAAGAGCTACCACTCCTGTAAAGGAACGTTTAGGACCTTTGAGGAATGAAACAAGGCCCAAGAAAATGTGGGTACCCAAGGATGAAACTCGTTTGGTTGGAGTGGCTAGTCAAGAGTCACAATTCAAAAGGAGGCGCTTAGTTTGGCGTGAGAAGGAGCCAGTGGTTCATGCTTATGTGAACATGATTAGAACAAGCGGAGAAAATGAGATGCATGCCTTTGTGAATATGGCTGGTGACGAAGAAGTCATTTTGACCAAAAAGGATGGCAAAGATAAGAAAGATCACATGTCTTCAAGTCACAGTATCCCCCAAGAAGAAGAGGTGCTAATTGAGAGCGCCCAAGAAAGCGATGATGATAAAGAGCGGTGGGTAGAAGGAAATGATACTCGATTGATGAGTATATTGGAGAAAAATGAGAAGAAAATGTCCCAATTAATGTATGAAAGAGAAAAAAAAAAGGGAGTTACTTAAAAAGATGCATAAGTTGTTGGAAAAGAAGAATTTGCTCGGGGAGCTTGAGAGAGAATCCTCTTCTTCAGAAGAAGAGAATAAACATAAGAAAAAGGCTTCAAAAGAAAGGAAGAGTTAAAGCAAGTATGGATCTTCGGACGAAGGAGAAGAAAGAGGCAAGAAGAAAGTTGTGAAAGAAAGAAAAAGCAAGAGCAGATATGAGACTTCTGATGAGGAAGAAGAGAAAAGCAAGAGAAAATCATCCAAAACAAAGAAGAATAAGATCAAATATGAGTCTTCAGAAGAAGAAGAAGAAAGAGGGTATAAAAGGCATTCTAAAGAAAAGAAGAGCAAGTCTAAATATGAGTCCGAGGAAGATGAAGTTCTCGGGACACGATCTCGGATGGGGGCAAGAAAGTCAGAACCAACCAAACAAATCATTCAAGATATGATAAATCAGCAGCTCCAAGCATCAGGAGCGGGTCGTTTGGTTAACATTCGTAAGAGGTGTGGAAGGCCTTACCCAAGGAAGTACGAACAAGTTGCTTATCCTTCAGGATACCAAGTGCCGAAGTTCAATCTCTTTGATGGCACGGGAAAAGAGGGTATCACTCCTGATCAGCATTTGGTGCAGTTTAGGAATACGTGTGGCAATACCTCTTGTGATGAAGCCCTCCTTTTTAGGCAATTCTCCCAAAGTTTGACGGGTGCCGCATTTGAGTGGTACTGTTCTCTTGAAAATGACTCGATTGAAACGTGGGATGAGATGGAAGAGATATTCCGATCTAAGTTTGCTATGGTGACCCAAAGAGTTAGTATGGCTGATTTGGCTTGTGAAAAACCGAGGTCAGGTGAGAAACCACTTGATTACATTAATCGGTGGAGAAATATGAATATCAGGTGCACGCACCAGATGCCCGAAGCGGAGGCCGTAGAGTTCTTGATAAGAAATTTGGATGATTGGATTCGAAGGCCGTTATCTGGAAGCGACATTTACACCTATGAAGATCTTGTGACTCGTGTGGCGAGAGTGGTGCATATTGGGCCACCTAGAGAGACCCGATTCAATAATAATAATAGAAGTGATCAAGGCAATAGAGCACAAGGTCCTCTTAAGATAGCCGGGGCCAATGAGGCTTCCACTAATCGAGATGGTGGTTTTAAAGGAAATAGAAACAACAATAACAACAATGGTGGGAGTAGTTGGACTCGACCACCTTTGAATGAGCGCTTGAGTAAGCCCTATTCATTCAAGAAAGAAAAGACTGCGGCCCTGCTCAAACAGGTGTTGGAGGGGATGGCGATAGAATTACCTATTTGCAAAAGATCTGAAGAGCAAAACAAGGTAAATGACCCAACATATTGTGCTTACCATAGAGTCTTGGGGCATCCCGTTGGAGATTGTTATGTCTTCAAGGATATTGTCGAGACAATGATCAAGGAAGGGGACCTTGTCATACCCCAAAGTTTCAAGCAAGAACCAACTCCGCATGCTCAAGCAAATGCGGTATTTCAAAGAAGGAATGAAAGGAACGAAAGGCGCAATGTGGAGTGCAATGCTATTATAGTGGTAAGTGATGAATCTGATCATGAAGAATGCCAAGTGCAAAAGTTGGTGAAGCAAATCAACCAAGAAGAAACAAAAGGAGAAGATTTGAAGGGGAATGAAGAAGAAGGAGAGCTTGTTACTTATTATTACGATTCTGAGGAAGAAGAAGGTGATGTGTTGTATCAAGGTCTTTTCGCCAAGGGTATGTTTGAAGAGAAGGAGTGTTACCTAAATCTCCGGTCCGGCACTAATATCCCTGAAAGGCAAGCACCTAAGGAGAATGAAAAGGCCAAAGGCAAAGGTAAAGGGCAAGAAACGGTCGAAGAACCAGGACCAAGTCAAAAGGCAAGAGAAACTGTAGGAGAATACAACATCCTGGCTCATTTGAGGCGCACTCCTGCACTAATCAGTGTATTTGAGGCGTTGATGATGTCCAAAGAGCTTAGGGACACGATGATGGAGGTGTTGTAGGAGCCCGAGAAGTTCCAAGCCTATTTAGCGGAGAAGCATATGACTGAGGCCCTTTATGTGGAGCCCAAAAGTCAGATTACCTTCACGGATGTGGACTTAATGATGGGAAAGGCTCAACATAACCAACCTCTATATATTACAGGTAAAACCAATGGAAGTCAGTTAAGTCGAATGTTGGTAGATCCAGGGTCCTCCATCAATATCTTGCCTTTAAGGTCATTAAACCAATTGGCTTTGGGTGGAAGGCGTTTGTTGGATGAGAATGTTTTTATCCATGGGTTCAATCAAAACTCTGAACGGGCATTGGGATCAATTACTCTTCCTATGAAATTTGGAGAACTTGAAACATTGGTCAAATTTTATGTTATCGATGCCGATACATCATATAAAGCTTTGCTAGGAAGACCATGGTTGCATGAGAATTACCTTGTGCCCTCCACCCTTCATCAATGTGTCAAGTACATACATGATGGTGAGCAAAAGACAATAAAGGGAGACCCACAACATTATGGGGCACATGAAGTGGAATTGGAGGAGATTGAGCAGTTTTACGCTCCAACTTCACAAAGAAGTACTTCCCCCCGAATGAAATGGCGAGTTGAAAGAGAAAATAAGGATGACAATGAAAGAATAATTTTGAAAGGAAGGGCCAAGACCTCATGTGCTGTTAAGACTCCACTCTATATAAAAGATGAAGAGGAGAATCCAAGTGGAAGTTTTCGCGGGGCGAATGATAAGGATCAAAAGCAAAGGAAGGTAATCTATGCGTATGACACTGACTCTGACGAGGGGTTTGAGAAAAATGAAGATTCAATGGCCATAGAGCAAATTCCAATGGGCTATTTCAAAGAGCTTACCCCAAGGGAGGTGAATCAAATAAGAGAATTAGAAACTTTCTATGTTCCTCCTAAGGTGGAAAAAGTTCAAAAGAGGATGGTGTTTCATAAGGGAATTCTATTCTATAAGGCCGACAGTGTGGAGCCTTCAGATGAGGCATCTTGCTCTGATGATTGGGAGAAGTGGTTAGAAGAAGAAGATGATGAGTTTGAAAGAATAGAAGTAATGGGTCACTATAACAAGAGGTTGATAGGTCTTTTCCAAAAGGCTCATTGTTTGGAGCCCATATCAAAGCGAAGTGCAAAGGCATTTCAAGAGTTATGGAATGAAAAGTCCATGTGGGTCAAAGGACTGGATGGAAAGCTCAAAAAGACAAAGGGACTAGGTTTTCAAGTGCCACAAGAAGAGGTCCTATTTGTTGAGTGTCATATGGTGGGCATAACGCCCATTGAGTCACAGCCAGAAGAAAATGAAGAAGAGTTCATACAGGTTGCGAAGAACGCTCCTAGAGAATTAGAGGAAGGAGGCCAAAACACAATTGATGAGCTCTTGGAGATAGATTTGGGTACTAATGATGATCCAAGGCCAACGTTCGTAAGTGCATCACTTCCTTTGGAGAAACAAGAGCAATTGAAAGCACTCTTGAGAGAATATAAAGATTGTTTTGCATGGAACTATACAGAAATGCCCGGTCTTGATCCCAGTCTAGCTTCCCACAATTTGAAGATAGATCCCAGTGTGAAACCCGTTAAGCAAGCCCCAAGACGCATGCGGGTCGAGCTTGAGGAAAAGGTCATTGAAGAGGTGAAGAAGTTAATTGATGCAGGTTTTATCAGGAAGGAAGAAAATCCCATTTGGGTTGCCAACATTGTACCGGTGAAGAAGAAAAATTGACAAATTCGAGTGTGTGTGGATTTTAGAGACTTGAATAAGGCATGTCTAAAAGATGATTTTCCATTGCCTGTGACTGAATTGATAGTCGACTACACTTCTTCTTTTGTGGTGTATTCCTTCATGGATGGGTTATCAGGCTATAATCAGATTCCTATGGATGAGGAAGATCAAAGGCACACATCCTTTCGAACACCAATAGATATCTTTTGTTACAAGGTAATGCCATTTGGATTGAAAAATGCAGGGGCAACTTACCAAAGGGCAATGACCAAGATATTTGATGATTTAATTCACAAGATAGTTGAGTGTTATGTGGATGACTTGGTAGTTAAGGCCCGATCAATTGAGGAACATTTTGAGCACTTAAGGGTGGTGTTTGAAAGATTGAGAAAATATTCCTTAAAAATGAACTCTTTGAAGTGTGCATTCATGGTGTCTTCTAGAAAGTTTCTAGGATTCGTGGTAAGACACAGGGGCATTGAAATTGACCCTGCAAAGATCAAGGCCATTAGAGAAATGCCTCCCCCAAAGACTCTCAAGCAACTCCGCTCTCTGCAGGGGCAATTAGCTTATGTTAGAAGGTTCATTGCTAATCTTTCTGGAAGGATCAATCCATTCACTCACTTGACTAAGAAGGATGTACCTTTCAAATGGGACGCGAAGTGTCAAAGGGCTTTCGAGGACATAAAAGAATACCTCCTCAAACCACCTGTCCTCGCTGCACCTATTCAAGGAAAACCGTTAGTCCTCTACACTACGGCCTTGGATGGATCTTTGGGTGCACTTCTGGCTCAAGAAAATGAAGAAGGTAAGGAGAATGCTCTATATTACTTGAGCCGCATGTTGGTTGGGGCCGAACAATCATATAGTCCAATTGAAAAGCATTGTCTAGCTTTGGTGTTTGCCACAAAGAAGCTAAGGCATTACATGTTGTCTCATAAGGTTACACTGATATCAAAGGTAGACCCATTGAAGTATTTGATGACTAGGCCCATGTTAACGGGAAGATTGGCAAGGTGGGCTATTGCTCTCATGGAGTTTGATATTACTTATGCCCCTCAAAAGGCTATAAAAGGGCAAGCAATGGCCGATTTTCTGGCAGCACATCCTGTCCCCGATGACTCCCCTTTGAATTGTGAGTTCCCAGATGAACAAAGCCTATGTTTGGAGGAAAAGGAAGCATGTTGGGTAATGTTCTTTGATGGATCATCTGCTATACAACCTTCTAAGAGGCCCGAGTTACCTCGAGTTCGAGCGGGAGTGGGTTTGGTTTTTGTTACACCTCAAGGAGGTATCCTTCGCCACTCGATAGCATTGACTGAGCCATGCACAAACAATGAAGCGGAGTATGAGGCGTTGATTGCAGGACTGGAACTTGCAATTGGTATGAATATAAGGGAGATGAAAGTGTGTGGAGATTCTCAATTGATTCTTAACCAAGTTGAAGGAGTATTTGATGTGAAAAAGCCTGAGTTAGTAAAATATCATGAAAGAGCTCAAGAATTAATGGCTAAATTCTCAAAGATCACTTTTGAAAAAGTGTCGAGAGCTTCCAATGACATGGCTGATGCTTTGGCTCGAGTAGCTACTCAGTTAAGCAAGCCTGATGGTGAGGAGGTGCAAATTATCATAAGAAATCGGCGATCCCTTGCACCTTACCTTTTGGAAATTGAAAAGGAAATGAATGCCAATCTTTTTGTGGATTTGGAGGAATGGGAAACGGATTTGTTGATGGACCCAGATGAAACCATGGAAGTGGAAATAGATGAAAAGGAGGATTGGAGAAAGCCTTTTGTGGATTACTTCAAGTATCGAGTTTTTCCTACAGAAAGGGTCGAAAGAGAACAATTAAAACGGAGGATCCTCCGATATGTCTATGTGAATGACACGTTGTATAGACGGTCTTATGATCAGTTGTGGTTGAGATGTGTGTCATATGAAGAAGCCCAAAGAATTATAAAAGAAGTACATTCGGGTTTTTGTGGAGCTCATCAATCAGGTCCTAAAATGAGACTTCATATCAAAAGGATGGGATACTATTGGCCAACCATGATTATGGATTGTGAAAATCAAGCAAAGAAGTGCCACATGTGCCAGGTACATGGTGATTTCATACACCAATATCCTAATCCATTACATCCAACGGTGGCCTCTTGGCCGTTTAATATGTGGGGGATGGATGTGATCGGACTCATTGATCCACCATCTTCAAAAGGGCATAAGTTTATTTTGGCAATCACCGATTATTTCTCTAAATGGGCTGAGGCGGTTCCTTTGAAAGAAGTGAGAAGTAGGGATATTATTCAGTTTCTCAAGAATCATGTGTTATACCGTTTTGGTACACCAAGGGAGATCACATCTGATAACGGCACCGCTTTCAAAAGTGGTGAGATCTATGCTTTTGCTAGGCAGCATAAGATAAAATGGCGATATTCCTCCATTTATAATCCAAGAGAAAATGGGCTAGCTGAAGCCTTTAACAAAGTCTTGATTAAGCTCTTGAGGAAGACGGTGGGAAACAATCACAGGAATTGGGATGAAAAACTCCAAGAAGCACTTTGGGCATACCGCACAACTTATAGAACCCCTACTCAAGCAACTCCCTACTCATTGGCATTTGGGACGGAAGCGGTATTGCCGTTGGAAATTGAACTACCATCTTTAAGGGTGACCATGCATGCAGGATTACCAATGGATAAGCGGGCCCGCTTAAGGCTCGAGGAATTAGATGCAATGGATGAGAAGAGGTTAATGGCTCAACAAAGTTTGGAGCTATATAGAACGCAAATGACCAAGGCCTATGACAAAATGGTGAGGCCTCGTGCTTTCAAGGAAGGAGATTTGGTGTTGGTCTTACGAAGGCCCATCTTGGGGCGACATCATGGTCCAAAATTTGCCCCAAACTGGGATGGGCCTTATATCATCAAGGAGGTGTATGAAGGAGGGTCTTACAAACTGGTGGATAGGGAAGGAAAATGTTCAATTCCACCAATCAATGGCCGATATCTGAAGAAGTATTACACTTGAGAAAGTTCTTTGATCAAAATAATATGTAATAGAATGTATATGTGTGTTAAGCCCAATAAAATCTAACCCAATAAATCCAAAATTCAAAAAAAAAAAAAAAAAGAAGCTTGTTATAAACCTTAGCCAATAAACCTCCAGCAAAATCTAAAATCCTACCACAAATAAATCTCATCCCCAAAATAAAATAATCCCAAAACCTTAGCCAATAAAAGGGGTAAGTTTTTGAAAAGAGACTTGCCCCGCTTTTGTGAAAATTTACCCTTATGTCATAATCCGCGGTCAATGATGAGACTTTCGAGTCTTGGAGAACGCGAAGCCGTGTTGAGGAAAGCCTTTGTGGTATTCCAAGACACCTATGCCTAATGAAGATTAAGCCTGTGTGGCATCTGAAGGCATTAAGGCACTGCCCTATGAAGCTATCTGAGGGCACCAAAACCCACATCAATCACGCCCATGCCGTGTCAATGCCGATTGAGTGCCATTATGATGAGTGCCTATACCTAACGGGAGGGTAAGAATGAGAGGGTGAGGAAAATAAAAGGGTGACTTGCTTTTTATGGCCCCATAAGTCATTCCTTCCATCAAAATGTTCCCAACTCCACAAAATCCACTAGCCAAAATATAGTATAGGAAGTCTTTGGAAAAGTTGCAAAGAAAATTGAAATGCTCAAGGTTGATGTCAAGAGAGGAATGGAAATTGAAAGCAAAGTTTATGTGAATGTGAATCCAAACCCAAGGAAATACATGTATGGGCCAAATTCCCTTAGCCTAGATTGTGGTGCGGATTTATGTATGCCTCAAATCCAAACAAATGAACACCAGGTGTGGGCTTAAATACCTACATCCAAAACCCAAATTGAAAGAGAGTATATGAAATTCATGGAAAGGCCTTGAGCATGAAATCTGACTAGGCATAAGTCCAACAAGTATTGGAGAAGTGAAATCTTGTGATCAAGGGAAAGATGGTTGCAAGAAAACGGTCAAAAGAGGCCACTGGAATCGCTTGTTCCTATTTCAGGATTGTCACAACCAATTCCAGTGGGGGGAATTTGTTTAACCCAAAAATATTGTGCCAAATTGCATGAAATAAATAACCAATTTTATGACAAATAAATCCAAGAATGCTCAAAAATCCACGAAAAATACCAAACAAACTCCAAAAATTCCCAAAAAAGTACCCAAAAATCCCCCATGAATTATGATGAATTATCATGCTTCTAAAACCCAAAAATTATCTACAGAAATCCCAAAATTCACAAAGAAACTCCTAAATTCCACAAAATTTCCAAAATAAATCCATAAAGAATTTTACAAATATGTTTGAACCAAAAAATCCTTTATATTTTTCTGAATTTACCCACAAGATTTCAATCCGAAAATACCCTTGGGAAGGCCCTAAAATGAATTATTTTTGCTTGGAAGCAAAATAAATGATTTATTTAAATGAAAATGGATAGAAATTCCGATAAAATCTCTGGAAAATGGCGCGTCCGACCAGTTGCAGCGGATCCCGGGGGGGAGGAAATGTCGCTGCGTTTAAAATTTACCACGCGGGAAAGTTTTTTGGCTGCGCCTGGTTCATGCACTGAAAAGAGTTATTTCCTTCGCTGGCTCACTGGCGCACAGCAGAACAAGCGCACCTATCTCCTTCTCCCTCATTAAATCTTACAGGTGGGCCCCTACATGTCAGGTGCGTCTTCTTCGTTGGTAAAAAGAATGGCGCTGGTTTTATCGCGCGACGCCGGGTGAAAAGATGAAATCGACGCCTTCTGTCGACGTGGCCACCTCCAACTCCACAAGAGATAAAACCACCAGCCCTCGCCCATGGTTTTCCAAAACCAAGCCCTAGATATCGTGCATTGTGAGCCGTTGATGAAAATGAAAGGTTATGATTAGCTCTCGGCCATGGAGGTGGTGCCCTAGCTACTAGCCTATTTAAACGTCAAATTGAAGCAATAGAAAAGGAGAGACCAGCCGCAAGCTAGGGTTTGGTTTTAGACACTTGTAACATTGCTTAAACAATAGAGAGAGAGAGAGACATTAGGTCGAGCAGTTAAGAAAAGAAGAAAAAAGGTAAAATTGATGATGGTTTTGAGGGTAATTATCTGTGTATGAATGAAAGAAATGAATTTGAAGTCTCAATTTGAGTTAATTTGAGTTAATTGTGTTTGTTTCGGTTTTTTTTTTTTCCTTAATTTCTTTACTCTGAGTTGATTACAACTTGTAGAGCCTTCCTTGCTTCTGGATTGATGACAACCAATAAGTTTTCTATTCCTATATATATTGCTCAGAGTTGATGACAACTTTTTGAGCCATCTTGAGTATCATACTATGCTGATGACAGCATTGGATGTGTTTCCTTTAGTTTGTTCTTGAATAAGGAGTGTGAAGACACCTCCTTTAGTTTGTTCTTGAAAGTTCTCACAAGGAGTGTGAATACACCTCCTTTAAGTAACAAGAGTGCAGATAGCAAGCTGAAGACAGCTTGTGTATCTGTGTCTCTTTTAATTCCTCAAATCAAGTTGAAGACAGCTTGGATGAGGTTATGCTGCCCAATTTTTGTTAAAACGTGGACTTTAGTATTTAGTATGTCATTTCTAATGAAAAGTACATCAGTACATAAATGTTCAAATCTGGCCATAGACTGAAATAGGTAGAATATAGGGTTTATTTGCATAAAAAAAAATAATGAAATGTATATGGACAGCAAGTACTAAGCCTCATGGACAGCATGGAATAAGATTTTTCATTTTAGGAATTTTATGATATTTTATATGATTTAATATAGGCAGTAAGGGCATTTCATGAAATAAAATTGTCATTCACAAAATCGTGGACTTTTATGTAAAAGTGCTTTCGCAGAAAGTTAATAAATATGTTCATAAGCATGTTTGCAAATTTTCAGAATTTTAGAATAAGTTTAGAGTTGCATTCTCATTTATTCTAAATAGGACAGAAAATGTATAATAAATAATTATATTGCATAAAATTTCTTTAAACACTTTCTATTGCTCTTAGTGCTTTACTTATGATAATATGACCTCTGTAAGTGGTTTTCAAGCACTTACAACAACTCAAACCAAAAATAACCAAAAACAGTGAAAAATTGAGACAAAAACAAAAATCTAAGATTGAGAAAAGTGCAAATAGTTAGACTCTTGCTTCCTGTAAAATCTGAGCATAAAATACAAGCTCAATTGGACATAAATCAAGCATCAAATTAAACTTTATTGCTGTAAGTCGACTTGCAAGCTAATTGAAATTGAATAAAAATGCATAAAAATACACCTACTGCCCCTTTGTCTCTTGTACTAAATTGAGTAGTTTTGGAACAAATTAAAGACACAAGAATCATTTAGCTAAACCCCTGAAGCTACCTAGACAATGACTGGCGTAAGAAGCTTCCTCTATGGGGCCCATCACCTAGCACAGCTCAGCCTCGAATTGGACCCGATGTGCCTCAGTCGAGTGCACCTTCTTCCAAGCTTTCTCAAGTGCAATTGACCTCACTATAGAGCTCCGTGCATACCCACGAGCATTAGGAACCTTTCCCTGGCAAAGGAAAGTCGCCAGAGAGCTCAAACGCCATTAATGGGTACCTCGAGACTCCTCAGGTCTCACACGACAGTACAAGCCGCCATAGCATGAATGGAGCCCATCAATGTGTTCTCCTCACTTACACGATTCCAACGAACCAATCTTCGACCAAAACCATGGACTGAGCCGTCGCAATTTCGCCGGAGAAATCTCAGGGACTCTTCTGCAAAATTTCCACAGTCGACGGAGAGGGAAGAGGTCGGATTTGATTTATAGCGGATTTTTTGTGGCGAAAGGCGTGTGGCAGATTGCGTCACTCGCTACACAGAGTCCAGAGGCCGGTCAGCGTCGAATCAGCGTTTAGTCAGCGCCAAGTCAACGCACACGTGGACCAATCAGAAAATTCCAAATCAGATTAAATTTCAAAAATTCATTAAAAATAGTAGGAAACTCAGAAAAATACAAATAAAATATTCATAAAATCCTTAAAATCTGTAGAATCTATATTTACTGATATTTTGGTATGAAATTATGTCAATATTTACTCCTTTTGTATTTTTAAAGTATTTTCCTTTAAAATTGAATTTTATTAATTGCCAAAATTCACCAAAAATAGTAGGAATCTCAGAAAAATCAAAATAAAATATCTAAAAATTTCTAAAAATCTAAATAAACCAAATCCAATATTATTTTCATATGATATTTTGTTTAAATAAGTAGTTTCTTATTTTTGAAGTATTTCTATTATGAAAATTCAATTTTATAAAATTCTAGAAAAATGTCCAAATACTTTAATAAATCTTCCCAAGTAATTTTACCCCTTTCTTGTCAAGCATAATCAAATAAATTTGGTAAAATTTAGAAGAATTCTTTCATTTTAATAAGATTTGAAAAAAATAATAATAATAATAAATAATATAAGAAATAAAATAATAATAATAATAATTATAATAAACCATAATAAATCATCAAATAATAAATAATATCACAACTTCTAATTAAATCTTAAATAAATAAATTTTAAGTAATAGAAGTATGTAAGTAAATAATAAATAAGTTATTGTAATTAAGTCTTAAATTGTGAATAAATAAGAAATAAACAAATAAATAATAAACAAGTAAATAAGATAATAAATGATTAAATAGTAAATAAATAAATCAATAGATAATATAAATACAATCAAATAAATTTTATTGAATGAGATTAAATCAAACAAAATTAATCAAATTCAAAATAAATCCAAATCAAATCCAATTTAAATGAAATAAAATTTAATCAAATTAAATAAAATTAAATCAAATTAAATCAAATTGAATCAAATGAAATCAAAATAAGTCAAATTGGACCAAATCAAAATCAAATCTCTCTCTTCTTCTCTTAAAGCCCCAAAATGGCTGAGAAGTAATCCTTAAAGCCCTCAAATGGCCAAGGATTATGAAATCAAACTTCTTTGTTCTCACAAGCCCCCAAATGGCCGAGAACTGATTCTCATGAGCCCTCAAATGGCCTAGAATCATAAAATCAAAATTCTCTCTTGTTCTTAAGGCCCTCAAATGGCCGAGAACCAATTCTCAAAGCCCTCAAATGGCCGAGAATTGTAAAATCAAACTTCTTTGTTCTCTTAAGGCCCTCAAATGCCCGAGAACCAATTCTCAAAGCCCTCAAATGGCCGAGAATTGTAAAATCAAACTTCTTTGTTCTCACAAGCCCCTGAATGGCCGAGAACCAATTCTCAAAGCCCTCAAATGGCCGAGAATTGTAAAATCAAACTTCTTTGTTCTCACAAGCCCCCGAATGGCCGAGAACCAATTCTCAAAGCCCTCAAATGGCCGAGAATTGTAAAATCAAACTTCTTTGTTCTCACAAGCCCCCGAATGGCCGAGAACCAGTACTCAAAGCCCTCCAATGGTCGAGGATCATAAAATCAAAATTGTCGAAATTGTCCCCTTGATAAATACAAAAAGGGGGGGTTCAAATAATTAGTTTAGATATCTTTTAGTTGTTTTTAGATAAATAGTTTTATGGATTAGCTTTCTTAGCTTTAGATGTTCTTAGTTTTAGATATTCTCTGACACTTCAAATAAATAGTCTTAGTTTAAATATTCTTAGATGTTCTAATTAAATAAGTTTTAGGTATCATTGGATATTTCAAATAGATTGTTTTAGACGTACTTAGACATTCTCAATTGGGCCCCGTCAATTAAGTCTGGTGCTATCAATTGAATCCAGTCTTAGCCCAAAAGAAATAAATTACTTATACCCTCAATTGGGCCCCGTCAATCAAGTCTGGTGCCATCAATTGAATCCGGTCTAAGCACAAAAGAAATAAACTCCTTGTTGGGTACCAAAACCATTTAAATAACGATTTTCTAGCCTGTTATATTTAATTCTTCGAATCTTTTAATCAGAGGTTCTCGTAGGAAATCACGGGGTAATTAACAATAGGGGCTTGCGCCTATTGGAAAGAAAGGACCCACAAATTAATAAACCCTTATGAGAATGGATTCTAGTCGATGTTCTCTAGTCGTTAAGAGGCATCAGTACTTGAACCCAAGCTCGTGAGGGGTGAATCTAAGGCTTGTTCTCGTTCTTGAGGAAACTCAATTGTTCTTCGAGAAATGATGAAAAAGTCACAACAGATCTATAACGTTGTGTAACGTTTTAATTGTTAGAAAGTGTTTAATTTTAATTTTTGTGCTAACAATTAGCCATAAACATCAATCAAACACAATAGATCTAGGTTTTAAAGCCATTCACAAGCATTTTAAGAGATGAGAGTAGGAGATGATATACCTCTCACAAATAGTTCTTGTGAGGCTCGATTCCTAATCTTTTGGAACCGGTGGCGTGCTCTCCACGTCTCTTCCTTCTAGCCTCGAGTCCACCAAGAGGATTAACCAATCTCTTCAACCCTTGTGCTAGCAAGAGGAAGAGAGAAGCTAATCCTTATTTTTCTCCAATTAACTAACTATTTAATTATTGGATCTATGTTCAACACATGAACCCTATTGATAAATGAGGAAGAGAGAGCAAGAAGAAGAGAGAAAAATTGGGATTTTTCTCTTCTAATTTCGTCCAAATAGGAAGAAGGAGAAAGAGGTAGGTGGAGGCTAGGGTTTCTCACCCCAAATGGTCCCCTTTTATAGACCAACCACTCTCCCAACAAGTTGCACCAAATTACAACCATGCCACCCACATGGCTGGCCATAAATGGGCCTAGATGGGCTTTTTAATTATTTAATTGTTCCTCGAATTCAATTAATTAGTGGCCCAATTAATTGCTCTCAAGTTTGACCTTTTATTTACCAATTATAAAAAGGCCCGTTAGCTTAAATTAATTACTCTAATCAATTCGTGTTGAACAAAATTAATTATCAATACCTTAATAATTATTTAAGGATTAGCATATGCATTAACTTATTTCTATATGATCTCTTTGACTTAATTAATTATAACGGGTCACAACGGTATACAATTAATTAATCAACTTATCATATTTTCACAATACTCACTGTTGTGAATAAATAAATAATGCACTATATGGTTAAAGCTCTATTTGTGTGACCCTTTGAGGATTTATGCTATGTTGGCCATGGAGAATAAATCACTATTTATTTCCAATAATCATAAGCGGTATCTAGCAACACGTTATGATTCCCAATTCGCATAAATAATGTTTCGTCTTTACTCATCTTGGTAGATATGATTATATCTTTCAATCCTTCCGTAATTCGTTACTTCCATTATTATATTACGGAATGTATTTTCTTCACTTGATATCTATTCTTATCCGAAACTACCCTGTTTTCCTGTTACAATATGTCAATCCTGCATAAGAAATAATGGTATTTCCTTGTCTGATTCTTATGTCACATGATATCATTGTATAATCCAAGATAGGAGTGTCTCATTCTTGCAGATTATACATTTCTTGATCTAGAGTTGATCGTCTAGTTTGCATGCATACGATCCAACTCCATCAAGGGGCCCAAACAGATATCATCACTCACTAGGTATACTAATGAGGGACATACGGTTTTCTTGATGAACAATTTTTCCCCGCACAATTCAAGAGAACATAAATAAAGTCCGTATAGCAGCCTTTATCAGGAATCAACGTTAGAGGATATTTATTGAACCTATCCTCATGTGAAAAAGTTGAATATCTCAAACTTAGAATCAAACTCATATGAAATAAACAATGACACATAACACAATCCATATGTTTATTTCATTGGGTCAAGTCATGTACTATGTTCCAATAACATACACATATGCAATTAAGTTGGTAACATCTTACCTATGATTTGTAGAACTTAATCATCACTTAACTTGCATACTAATCTTTTATGATAATTAATGTTCCTTGTTAATTATCAAGATTATGGACGATTTAGATTTATTATTGTCATTCTAATGAATGATCCACAGAGATCTACAATTCAGATCATCAACCTGAATGATTTGTCAATAATAAACTCTAGGAACAAATGATTAAATATCATCATTAACATAAACTAAGAAAATAAGTCATTAAATATTGACTTCTAGGACATAACTACAACATTAATAGCGTTATACAATGCTTAAACCAGTAAACTCAGCAGAACTTGAGCAAAACAATTTTGATGAGTTTGAGAGCTAATTATACCTAATTCTATGACTTTTTGAGACTAAACTAAGTCTTCTAAGTCTTCATAACTTGAAGGTAGAATGCAATATCCAATTCTTTGAGATATAGCCTAATAAATCACTTGAAAATTGAGATGTTAGTAGAGAGGAGTTTATTTTGCAAATCGACAAATCGAGAGGTAATTGGTTAGTCCAACAATTATGTTGATATTATTCCTGAAATGTAATATGTTTATAAATGACTTAAATAAAAAAAATATATGTCGTAAAAGATCTGATGTTTTTTTTCTATTTTCAATTAAATGAATTTAATTTATATTTTGTAAACCGAAATTAAGAATGGTGATGAAGAGAAAATAAGGTGGAGAACTCTAAGCAACACAAAAGAGATGAAGACATGATGAAAATGAAAATAGGAAGGAGTAAAAAAAATCAGAAACAAAACAATGTGTTGCCAAATTATTATCTGATGTTGAACCGAGTCAGTTTTATGAGCAATAACACCTGACACATAATTAGTTACAAAGTATCACATTGCAGAAATTAGAAAAAATGCTATTGCACAACTATTTTACAATGCTTGGAGTATCAGATGATATTTAACTAAAGAATTCCGACACCCACACATCTTTATTTATAATATTGATATTGATGCAAGGAGGAAACTACAGACACCATTGCAATACACGTGCTCCCTTGTTTCGACCGGAAAAATTAAAAACGGACTTGTGTTTAATTGCAACTGCGGTTTTATTTATTGAGAAATTCTATAGAGGGTGATATAACACGTGATTAATTTTGATAAAAATATGAATCAAATTAATTTAAATTAGGTTAAAACTAAGAATAATTTTGTAGGTATATATTAGACATATATGTAATAGATTATGAATCAAATTTTGTATAATTTGAATTTTTTTTAGTGACATCAAGTGCCCTTACAATTTCAAAATATTGAAAAATTAAAATCACTTGATGAACAGTAAAACATGCACTAAATATCATTAGTTCTTATAACTTATAAGCATGAAATATTCCATAAAAAATATGCCTATTATATTTAATATTTAAATATGAACTTCACTTCTTATTTTGTTAAATTAATAAGATAATAGTTTTCAAGTAATTTTTTTTTTTTTTGTTTACCTGCAACATAATTGACAATAAACTCTTGATCTACTGACAAAAAATAATGTACTTTGAGTGAAATGTGGCAGGTTTAAAATCTGACTGGAGGGTAAAAATAAGTTAGAAAGTTTGGCCCAATTATCTTAAAAAAAAGTTGTTGTCTTAACAATTTGTCGTTGTATTATTATTATTGCCACATTTGTGAATCGGGAGACGTCGAGTACCGCAACGAAACAGTCTTTCTTTTGAACAACTTTCATGTTTGCCCGCCTGTCTACTCTATGCTCTCGTATGTGCTGAGCCGTTGATCACCCAAAAAATCTCTGTCGACTATTTTGCTAGTAGAACTCTCTTTTGGCTTCACAACAGAAAACCAACAAAAGAGAGAGAGAGAGAAGAGGGAAAAAAACGACGTTTGTCACGAAACAAAGCTAGTGTATATTTTATGTTTTAGCTTTTTAAATATGATTTTGTGGTTTTTTTTTCGGAATGGAACGGAGTCCTAATTACCTATAATTTGAACATATCTTGATACCCCCTTCAACTTCGTTATCTACAGTAACATTTTTTTTTTTAGGCTTCAATTTCAGGTTGAATTATGGGATGAATTACCGTGCAAAGTCAATGGATGGGGGTATGTGCGTTTATTTCGGTGAGAATTTTTCAATTTCTGGTTCAATTACCTTGCAAAGTCAACATATTGGTTGGTGTCTTAACAAAAATCTGCCACGTATGTACCGCTCATGACCACGTATGTGCAATTTTTTTTATTCGGCTGGACTTAGCATTTCGAAGTGGGATGATGGGTGGTACAATTGTCAGGTACTATTTCATCTCTTCCCAAGCATGATATTATTTTTCCTTCCCAAGCGGCACATAAGCAGAAAGAAAGAGAAGAGAGATGAGAACGGAAAAAAAAAACACCACCCCGGGCCCCTCCTTCGCCCACGACCAACCCCTCCTACCTCCTCCTCCGCCGACTTCCTTCACCCGACAGAAGCTTCGCATGGGATGGAATCCAAGCCGTCCGCATCTCTTCTTTTTCTTCCCTCTTTCTCTACTCTTTTCTTTCTCTCCCTCTCTCGCCGAGATGGCGGCCCACCTCCGACTCCTCCTTCCCCGCTCTCTTTCTCGCCGAGCTGAGCACCAGTCACGGCTGTCGATCAAAGAGGCCCGCTCCTGCTGCGACGACTCGGTAGAGAGGACGGCGGCCATGGAGCAGAGCTTGCTGCCACCTCCTCTTCGCTGGTCGGAGGTTGAGGGCGGAGGCAGATGGGTCGGGCAACTGGGCGGAGGTGAGGAGTATGGACCTATCCTTGCTGTAATTTTGCTTTTAATTTCTTATTTCGTGCCAATTTGGTTTTAGTCAGCATTTTTTTTTTCCTTCTGCGCTCCTTATTTTCTTGTCCTCGGCTGGAGATTACGCTGGGCGATTTTGCCTTTGTTTGGTCCAGCGTTCTTCTTTGGCTCATTAATCTTGGGTTTTAAATCGATTTGGGTGTCCACTGGAATAGTTGGGTGATTGAATGCCCCTATACACCTCATTGTAGGTTGCCCTTCCCTTGCTTTCAACTTTTTCGCAAAATGAATAATAATAAGCAATATCAGTACGGTATCAAATCAGGATTCAATCCATCTGTCTTAGAAAGAAAAACGGTTATTAAGGATTTTTTACTGATTCAAGAGGTTGTTTATTATTTCAGGGCCATAATCCCATCTTTTCTCGGATCTTTGGTCATGAAGCTAGAGGGTATGTGCCAATTTCTTAGATTTTCTTTTCTCTAATTTTCTGACCATGCATCTTATCTTATGAAAATAATATTTTTAGCAGAACGTATTAGTTAAACTAACACTAAGTTTGGAACTGCAACATTGATTATTGAATACAGTTCAACAGTCAACTATTGTTGTTTATATATTTTTCCAATTAAAATAAAGCTACTAAAGCTGCTAAGTTTGGAATTTACTTTTCGTTTTGGACTTATTTTTTCACCACTTTTTTATGGCTCTTCTGCAGGTTGTATGTCTATTTTTTCAAATATATTTTTTCAATCGCTGTACATTTTGTGGAATTTCAAAGATACAGATTATACTGAGTGCAAGCTGCTATTGTCCAGTAATAACTAATGGATCTATTTTTTTTCATTCTTCGAATATATTGTATTTAAGAATCCAAAAGAAAATAATATTGTGCTTATTTTTAGAACTACTCAGGGACGCTTTGCAATGAGTGACAGATTAACTAGCAGATGAGAAGTCAGAAGTTAGGGTTCACATATTACCAGTACACTGTCGATGGTCATTCAAGTCGGTACGTAAATTAATGAAGAAAACAATTTGGCTTCTACTTGACATGGACAACACGGAAACTGGTACTGAAATTTAACTTTGAAATATTCATATTTTCTAATATGCTTTCTAAAATTGACCTACAAAAAAAAATTAGGTTGGCGAGGTGTGCCTTACAAAGGATGCGGTACTTCTTTATATACTAAATGTCAAGGTTTTGTGATACCAAAGTGTTTATCAGAAACATATTTAAAAAAACACACTACTTTTCTTTAGCCTGATGTTATTTCTAAATTTGGCACATTAATCAAATGCATTACATGAATCGATCTTTTCTTCGAAAATTGATCTAAGTAATTGCTTGGTTAAAATTTAAATTAGGATTGGTGAAAAACCATCTCAATAAGAAACCAGACAAGTTTTTGGCACATGAAATCTCACCAGATGAATCTCAATTTTTTATTCAACTCTCTATTTGATTTTTGTGATATATGTTGGCAAATTATAACAATCAATCAACATGATGCATATATATATTGACAACCTTGGACATGTTTCAAGTAGAGAAAATTAAAGTAATCATAGCAAAAGACTCAAGATGAGACGAATTGAATTGAACAATGTATCTATTAGGTCCAATACTGGTACCGACCAAGACTCCAAAAACTGATTTTACTGATACATTTGTCAAATTTCTTGAATTGTGTGAGAGTGATGTTAAGCTCTTAAAAGTAGATTTTGAATTTAATATGTAAAAAGATAAATGAAGCACTTCAACTATTTTTGACCCAAAAATAGATTTCAAGCAACAAAATAAACATTAGAAAATGACTACGTGTTGTTTGATTGTGACTAAATTTCAGTTTAAAGCAAAAGTAGCATCAGGGGCAAAATTGTCATCTATTCATAAAATATAGCGTTTCTTTTTTGAAAATAAAACATATAGCATTTGTCCCAACAAGTTTACAGTATATTGGTGGATTCTTTGTGGAATTTTAGTAATAAGTTAGATTTTGCTAAAATTAGGACAACTAATTATTGTGTCCTAAATCTACATACGAATAAAAGTGTTCAGCTACAGAACATGTCTGTAGTATTTTTTAGAATAACTTTTTGAATATAGATATTTTATTTGAATATCACTTAGATTAAGTCACAACTTTTTATTTGAATATCTCTTAGTAGCATGTCCTAAATCTACATATGAATAAAAGAGTTAAGCTACAGAGCATATTTCTTAGATTAAGTCACAACTTTTTGTATTAATTTCATTTTTATTACAATTTTTTGCCTACACCTTTGTGCGTGAATATATTGTTGTTTACCAGTATCCATGTGTACTATGTTGCTTTCATATAGAGAGGTATGTACAGATTAATAAATAATATACAAAAGCATTTCAAATGGATAGTACTTTTGAGAGAGTTTTTTGCAAGCACGTTGAGGAATATATACATGGTGGATAGTATATAATTTGCTTGATTACAAAAAGATGAGTGACAAGAACTCAGGTTTATAGCCTTATAGGATATTATCAATAAGAATATATTGACAGTAAAAATTGAGTTTTATTTCGAAGAAATTAATAAACTGTTTAGTTTTGGTTGCTCTTACTATTTGCCTTCATGTTACATCTGTCCTAAGTCTGTGCTTGATTAAGAGTTTCTTTAAATTATAGATTAAATATGAAACTATTTTCATGCCATTATTGGCCTTGGAATTTCAAAATGCATCAGGATCCACAAATGTGATGTTGCTTCCAATCTCTACTTTATTTTTTACATGCTAATGGATTCATACATACCAATGTGAACCGACAAGTACTGCTACTATAAACCGCACGTACCAGAAAATGTGCCATTACTGCGAGGCAGGTCTGTCCTTATGGAGTACTACCCAGAAGTATGTTGTTGCAAGTGTGGTAACACGCTTAACCTACTTTTTTTTACAATCTTAACCTAACAAGCTTAACCTACCTTAGCTATGAACAAGTTAACTAACTACAACTTCTTTTTTCTAAATGTATGTTTATTGGTTGTTCGGCTCCACAGAAAGTAATAAAAATAGGTGATAGTTATACTATGTATACACACACTAATTTTTCATTTATTTATTGACATATCTCATTATTTTAGGAAGAGATGCTTGGTTTGTAATAAATAGTTCTTTGGTATTTTTTTTTTTGAATTCTATTTTATTTTATACCTTATGTGGGTACCATGCGAAATTTTCAGCTAGATGATGACAAATTAAGGAAGAATAAGACCCAAAGGCCAGCTCATCTTGGGCAGAATTCTTTTCATACCATATTTTATATTATTTTTTTTCATTCTTTCCAAATTAGGTTATTTAAATATGTGTGTTTAATTTCCAATATATATCTTTGATATTAGGTCTGAATATATATTTGTTGAATGAGAATAAATATATATTCATCACCTGGACAGAATAAATTAGTCTCATTAATTGAACCTTTATTGTATCTTATTTCTGAAGGCAATTGTATTCGACGAGCTTGCTTTGCATTTCAACCCCCATTGCAAGGCATGCAAAAAATTTAGGTGTAATTTACAAAGATAGGGACAAGTTGGTCAAAGCTGTTGAATGTTATCAAGTTTATTTTTTAGTTTATTAATTATTTCCATTGAATTTGTCAAAATTTCTGTATAGTTTATATCTGATATGACGTGTTATCTTATATGTTGCAGATGGTTTATCTATGAAGCCAAACTCCTTACAATCTCTAAACAACCTCAGGGTTGTTTATACTGGACAGGTTTGTTCTTCTAAATCAAGCTTTCTGTTTATCAAGCAAAGCAGTTATTATTTGATCTGTTTGTCTTAGGTTCTCACTCAATAATCAACATTGTCCCAAATAAAAAAGTTGATATGCCCACCAAAGAAATTCACCAATTTTTTTGTTATGCATGAAAACTACTCTGGATGAAAATTAAGCTGATACTGATAAAATAAACCCAAATTAAGTTTATTTGCAGCCTAAATTTTTCACCACTAGACTGGAGCCAATTGTTGTGACAGACAGGTACTATCAACTCTACTGACTTTATTTTATTTAATAAGCTATTTATTTATACTTTGAAAGTTTGGCTAGAAAGTGCTCACTTGGTTACTCAATACATAATATTCCATACCTCTTCTTTTGTACTTCTATTTGTCAGACTTTGGAACTGAAATAGTCAGATTTAACTTTGTTTATAAAAAATTAGAAAGAGAGTTTGATTTTCTTTATTCTTATTTTTATGGCCTTCTTTTGTTTTTATTTTTTTTAGGATCTTTTGCTATGGGATTATTGAATTGAAAATAGATTAATGCTTTCCGAATGGAGGATCCTTTTGGTCTGGATGGGCTACTGACTTTTACAAAAGGTACCTTGATAAAAATTTTACATTTCTTTATTTTTCATAGATGTTCAAATTATTGCATCAATCTCTATTTTTATGTTGGTGATAGAAGTTCTATCTCTTGATACACTAATTAAGAAATTTCTTCTTCCTTTGAGAGAGAGAAAGAGAGATAGAGACTCAACAGGAAAAAGGAGTTCTCGATTTAGAGATCTGTCTCAGATTGTAAGAGGGTTAAATCTAGCTTATATTTTTTTTTCGATTTTAACCAAATGAGCATCATATAGTAGGCCAATTTCATGAATTAAGTTGTCAAAATCTACAACGAGGGAGAAAGAAAAAGGTGAAGATGGTTTGGGTATGTACTGAGGAAAAAAATGGGGCATCAATTGAGAGCAAAATTGTTTTCTAAGCATGTACTGATAGAGTCTGGAAACTTTTCTTTTCCATTTTGATTTTGGATGGATCAGGCATGCATAGCTTATCACAGACAAAAAGAAAAAAGTTCAGCGATACAATTTTGGCTCGGTAGATGATTAATTATAACTAGAATTTCACTTTTTCTTAGTCCTTAATTAATTGTGTCAGTTGGTATAAACTTATAGACCAGCCAAGTATTAATTTTGTATTTAATTTTTTATATTTATGATTTAATTCCCTCTATTTATTTGTCATAAGTTTATAAATCACTCCAGTAAGCAATTAAGTTCTAAGAGAGCTTAAACCTTTATTTACAAAACTCAAATACGGCCTTCTGTCATATAGCAAGTATTCCTTTCATTGTATCATCTGTAATCATAGTTAGCAGGAACAAATATGTATCAACCGGTATGGTGCTTACATCAGTTGAACACTTTGGCTACACGTTTTAAACACTACTCATGTAAATAAGCCTAACTAATGAAAATTTTACAAATTTTTATAGGTTCAACATGTGCTTGATCTGCTGGAGCAATCTATAGAGAGAGAAATTTATCTTAAGCTGCACATAATGTCTACAAAGCCAAAGTTGTTCCAAGGGTGTGCATGTTCCTCTGGAAATTAGTAAGATACTGGCATGATTTGATAAATATTTGTTTCTTTGGTATATAAATTACATTTTCTTTATATTTCCTTAAAGTTATTGGTTCAGATGTTCACCGTTTTGTGCAAGGCAATATCATAGTGAGATATTAGCACAATATATGATATTATTTAAATTTCTCCTTACGTGCTATTATGGAATCAATTATCGAATAACCACTTTTCATTGCTGCTCATTCTTAGTTTGGTTTCACATCTACCTTCTGACCTTTTGGCTTCTATTGCTTAGAAGCATTTTGAACTTTATGAGCCAATTAAATTCTCACATATTATTATCCTAAATCATCTTACATTAGTCTGGTAGAAGAGGTAGGAGAAGGACCAGGAGAGAAGCGGAGCACAAGTAGTCACGGTATGGATGTGACTAATGATATATTGGACTGATATGTTTCTCTAGAGAACAAATTTGTCGTTCAATTTTTTTTTTTTTTTTTTTGGACGAACAAAAGTTTGTCATCCCATTTTTTTTTTTCCCAATAACAGTGACTTACAAGATACTTATTGTTAAGTTAATTTTCAATAATATTTTTTATTTGTCGTTTGTCAACCTTAGAAATGCGCGGACAAAAGTTAAACAGCATGAATCTGCAACTGCTCTTCCTTACTCATTTTTCTTCAATACATACCTAACCGCTCCGTTAAATATAAAATGACAACCTTATCATCACAAAGATTAGATACATCCTTTAGTACTCCATATATATTTTTAATCATGCTTCATATTCACTCAGAAAAATACATTTATAAATATATATATATGTACGTAGGGGGGTTGGTCGCGGCGAAGCCGCGACGACAAGCCCGCTAGTTAGATATGTAATGGTTTTACTAGATTAATTGAATAAACTGTGAGAAAACATCATTTTTTTTGGTTTTATTTTAAAGGATTAACATCTATAAGTTGACCCGTGCAACTTCACGTCTCGATAAGGGACTTTGAAAGAACCCAATTCCCAATGTTTCATATTTCAATTAGAAAAAACCAACCTTGTAAAATTGAAAACGACAGCTTGCCAAATTTAGAAATCTTTAGGAGTAAATATCACAAATCTTTAACTACTTATTGACGTATATAATATCACAGTAAAGGAAACCAGTCGCATCCCTTTCAATCAATACTGTTTATATTTTTTCTAACATAAATTTTAAATTAAAAATCCTCAAATTACTATAATAATTTGCATTGAATTTTAATGAGAAATACTATAGTCAAATCGATATGGATGAAAAGTTCTGTCAAAACCGACCTTATCTCAAATTCAGAAGTTCAGATGATCGATACGAACCATTAAATGTGATGTACATATCGAAAACTCATTGCCGACAAAATTTTATATTTTAATTTTATTTTTTTGAAAATTTAGAAATTTATCGATCTAATTAATAATATTTTTTTAAAATCTGAAAAAAAATCTAAAAAATATAAAATTTCGTCGACAAGGAAATTTCAATATGAATAAAATATCGAACTTTTTGGATCGGTCATTTGGACAAATTTGAGATCTAATCGAGTTTGATGGAGCGATCCGTCAAATAGTTTTGACCATAGAATTTCTCGAATTTTAATTATATATTTTCACACAAAAGTACAATTTAATGTTAATTACATGTGATTCTTGCTAAATTATATCGATATATTTCACAAGTACATAATGTAAACTTGAATCTCGAAACTATGCATCATGATAAATTCAGTTTGAGGGATCGTTCTTCAATTAATGCAAAACAATTAAGAAAACGCGTGAAATTCACCCCAACACTTATCGTTTTCAGAAAGTAATAAAAGAATTTAATGAAAATATGTAGAAGTGCGCGCCCCTCTCCATTTGCTCTCCACGAGGCGATAGCTGTCTGGAGCAATAAAATTGTTCCCATTTTTCAAAAATAAAGCCAAAAAAAGAAGAAGAGCATGTAAATTCCTATTAAAAAAGGAGAACGCGTGCGAGGGAGGGAGAAAGATTTGTTGGTGTGAGTGTGACCTGGGAAGAAGACAGCTCAAGGTAACCAATTTGAGCCCTTTTCTCTTTACATTTCTTTATTGGGAAGCCTTTTTTTCTTTGAATAATATGTCACCAATTTACGCCATTGAAGTATTGCTCAATTTTGTCTGGTTATATCAGAATAGTACGAAATTTT
Organism: Rhynchospora tenuis; assembly: GCA_027725995.1. NCBI lineage: Eukaryota > Viridiplantae > Streptophyta > Magnoliopsida > Poales > Cyperaceae > Rhynchospora > Rhynchospora tenuis. Next base: position 52,195,702 of record CM050889.1, on the reverse strand, counting down.
CGTGCTGTTTGTCTCCATGTTTTACTCCTTGCTACCAAATAATGGAAGGAACGTGGTCTGGTAGCTAGTTGGAACTGGAGATCTCCATTTTTGTAGAACGGAGAGGAGTTCAGATTCTCTCTTGCGGTCTGAATCCTTATCATACCACTGTTCACTTGGAAAGATTTTCATTTACCCCTTGAAATTTTCAATATTTTCCTACATAAAATTTATATCTTTTTGCAAACCATGTATGAGCACGAGTCCAAACTAACGACGCGCCGTCTTATCACCATTTAGAGACGTGTTATGCACTCTTAGTCACATGTTTGCTTTAGAAACAAAACATGTTGAAGAAGCTTAAGTCCATTATTTAGGCACTAGGCGACAAATAAATTAATTTACAGGGGCTAATTGCAACTTAAAGACGTGTAAGCGCACCTAAGATCACCTTTCTGTCCATTTATAGGAGACTGTTTTAATTAAGTAACGCCAATTTTTAGCACTAACTATTTATCTTTGGGTTTTAGCACCAATTTTTAGAAGCAGAATACAACATATTAGCAAATATAGTACTTAGCTTCTTCTCTTCTCCTTCTACACTCAACTTTTAGTTTTTAAATATTTTTTTACTCTGGACGGATTTTGACGAAAGCTTCTCTTGATTCTAGATTCCTCTGAGGTTTGCCATCTGGTATCTCCTCCTTCCTTATCTTTCTATATTCTATCCTTATTTTCACAAAACTCTGATAGTGCGTACAAAGCACATGCTCTTTTTATTGCCTTCTTGACTTTTTTTGAGAATTACGTGCTTGCGCATGAATGAATCATATATTTGCGTCAGAACCCTTAAAGAATTATCTGACGTTAGTGTTTAGATTTACTAATGCATTTTAAAGAAGGGTCAGAAAAAAAATTGCCTTGGTAGTTATACGATGTGGACTGTTGAGTCTGAATGTATAAAATTTTACGACTTGAGAAGAAACAAATTTGCCACTTGCATAATCATGGGGTTTGACTTCAAATTGAAATTGTGGGAATGAAAGGGATTGGGTCCTTTTATGATTATACACATAAAATTTCTTAATATTAATCGCTGTTGTTTAAACTAGCGTTTTGAGCCCTTTTTGAAAATATAGAATAGAGTTTCTAAGAATATGTTTGATATTGGGAAATAAATATTGGGTTTTTTTTATAGTTAACAAAAAGAGAATTATTTGAGAAGGTGAATGTTTGAGTTAAGAAAATTCAGCTGCAAAAGTACCAAATTATGATCTCGGTAAGGGTATCAAATTATGCTTGGCAATTAAACCATGCTGAAAATTTATACCCTTTTATTGATAATTTATTACATACTAACGAATATATTTGAAATAAACATGTATAATACTAATAAACTAATTATGAAAAAATCTAAAAAATAAGAATGTAATAATATGAATATGGTCACAATTTAACAAAACTAAATATAACTAGCATGAGGGTATACTAAGATGTGAAACAAAACTGATCTGCCTACAATCATTGTTGAATGTTGACAATGCCCACAAGCAAGCAAGGAAATGCAAGATTGCTTAAATATGCAATATGCTTCGGTAAGCTACAATGTTAGGTTAAAGGTCAAAATATGTGTCCCAAAGGTAGTCTATTCCCTGATATTACCTCTCTTTCTTTCCGATTTCACACTACCTCAATGCATGTTGGCTATCATTGAGTTTTGAGAAATCCATGGACAGATGTTTTCCTTCAATGAGGACATATCACCACAGTTTGGGGAAATTATATGCTTTTTAATTACCATGTCCTGCCTAGGAAATATTTCTATTAAAATGTGCTTTCTTGGTTTTACCAAGGTGTGAAGCACTGAAGCAACGACCAGAAAATCTGGTCAGAGTAAACAGTACCACTTGTTTGCTCTGATAAAACATGCCAAATCCTTCTCTTTGTCATAATCCATGAAAACTAGACAGCAAATAACCTGAATGTAGAACACCAAACTAATGTGCTATAGAAGCGGGGCTTTTCGAATTCCAATAAGATTAGTTGATACGATGAAGTGGACTAAACGTTTCAGCAAGAGGAACAGTATCCAGTGGGCCCTCTTATGTAACAACTATATCACTAAATTTTAAATTCTTCTGTGGAGGTCTACTTCAAACTGTTTGAAGGAAAACAAAAGATGATTTGAACAGTCTAGCCGACTTTCATCTAAACTTTGATCTCGCTTGTGATGGATTGTTGGGTTTCTTTTGTTTTGGTCTATAGGGAGTTTAAGAACATTGGCGTGTCCTATTGATTTGGAAACTAGGTGAGACCAATATGTTTTTAGTAACTGAGAGATTCCATATCACCACTCAATCTGCAATGTTATGCTAGGCCAGGGGAAGAGAATCGTTTCTACTATTTTTTGATATTGAATTGGATTATGTGAAACTTGAGCTGTGCAAGTAATCGCTTCCTCCTTGCCTTTTGTTTTTGTTTTGACAAATCACATTCATTTGGGAATGTTTGACTAGCAGTTTTTGCATCAGGCTCCAATATATTGCATCTATTTCTGAACAAACACCTAGACCTAGGCCTTGTTTGGATTAAAGATAAATAAGGAATAAAGTAATCCCAAGTTGTTACAGAGGGAACCCTGTGGTATGAAAACAAAAAAAGTTGGTTCTAAATAAATAAATCAGAAGAAAATAAATTGTATATACACAATGAAGATACCATCGTGACCTCAGAAAACATGTCATGTGGGACCTATTTTGGTAAGAATCCCAGTTTTTGAAGCTATAGATTCTTCTTAAAGGTAGTCTACTAGTAAGTTCCAACTTCCAAGTCAACAGGGAAAGACCTCATCATGGGCACCTTGCTAAGTGCGTCTATATATATACATGCCATGAGCTGGCTTTTTGATAAACGTATTGAGGTGGGGCCAAGATTCTCCATTAAGTTGGTACGAAGAAACTAGAATCTTAACTTCAAGAAGTAGTTGGGTGCTTTTTTTTTTTTTCCCTTTTTCCGTTTTCTTTTTCAATTCTATTATTGGACTCGTTTTGAGAGCTTCCTCCATTCATGGTCCTTTCTCAACCCATTCTATCAATTTTCAGAAATTAAGTTTAGACTTCAAAAAAATGGTTTCTTTTAAATCAATTTCATTGTTTTGATGTTTTTCTTGATAAGTGATCATACAGAGGGAGGGAAGGGGAAGGTAGGTGTAGATTTTGCCTTTTCTGTTTTGTTATTCTCTTTGAATGCAGGGGTTGATAATTTGGTATTTTTGTTGTTAGGTTGAGTTGATTTCAATTAATTTGAACTATTCATATTTTATTATGTCTTGCATATGATTGTGAAAAGTATAGAAGCAAAAGCTATGAGTGGCTAATATAATTCTAGAATTTGGGGCTCATTTTGAACAATCATGCAATTTCTCTTCTTGCTAGTGACAGATTCCCTTTCCTTTCTATCTTCTCTTTAGGTTTATAGAATACAAGGTTAGTAACCTAGCTACTATTGTATACTTTAAGAGAGAGATAGAGAGGTGCTTTGCAATAGAATTGATGGGGTCATGAAAATGTTTCTGCTGATGGTGCTTTGCATTAGACCCAATTAGATTTCTCTCTCCCTCCCCTGAACAAACCCCACTCCACCCCACTAATATTTCTGTTATACTGAATTACTTTCTTCAATTAGAACTAATATCTCTAATAAATATCAGTTCCAATTTTTTATTAGTTGCGAGGACTGTTGGTAAAACTTCTTCTGAGAATTTTGTATCTCTCTTTTTTTTTACTTTTGATGAAATCTTTCTAAATATCATTTGCTGAAAAGTAATATATATTTTTTTCCCCTTGTAATACAGCAAGGAAACAATGGCAGAGGCAGAGGATAGGTACACTAAGGATGGTACAACTGATCTCAAAGGAAACCCTTCTGTGAAGAAAGATACTGGCACTTGGAAGGCCTGTCCTTATATATTAGGTATTGACTCGGTATTTTTGCATTGTTTGATTATGTGCATGACTGGCTAGTATCATTGGGAGGTTTGTACCATTTCAGATTCCAAATATAGCAGTTAATATGCCCCAAGAAGAGGGAAAACAAAGCTAAGACCCTTAGAATTTCATGATTTGTGGTCCGAATCAATCAGTATATACTGGTACCTCTATGGCAGACCTAGCCAACACAAAATGAAATCTGAAAAAAATAAGTTTCTCCTACAAATTGTACTTGAACCAGTTGTATAAAATTCTTCTTTTTGGTGAAAAATTTGGGTTAATAAAGACAAAAATGTGCACCAAAAAAAATTTAGTTATATGAGATCGCAGAATCCGTCAAGCCTGAGAAAATGTATAGGGAGTCTAAAAATATGTAAAGTGGAACTAGAATATATGACATATATAGGATAAATGACATACCTACATAACTACTTGAATGAGTGTTTATTTAGTTTGGTGATGATTTTATTTCTTAATTTACACTCCTTTTGTAATAGCGAATGAATGCTGTGAGAGATTGGCCTATTATGGCATGAGCACAAATTTGGTGAATTTCATGAAGGACCGGTTGAACGAAGGTTCCGCTGCTGCAGCCAATAATGTCACTAACTGGTCAGGCAGTTGTTATATCACTCCTCTTATAGGGGCGTTTCTGGCAGATGCCTATTTGGGCCGATTTTGGACTATTTCGAGCTTCATGATGGTCTACATCGCTGTAAGTTAACTCGTAATGGTGCTGAAATTTTGTTGTTTGCAATTTTAGGTTTCACGCTTGTCCTGGAATCCATTTTTCTAGGTTAACCAGACCGGGATCCAATTGACCCAAAATTCAACAAAATTTAAGCCTGATTGATTGAAGCATCATGGAGCCTAACCATGTATAGGATAACCTGATCAGACATGAAAATTTTCAAAACCACAAATTAAACTAATTGGGCGACGATTAAAACTTGAAATGGTTGCAAAGTTGAAGCCAAATTGAAGACCACTAATCAAGAATTATTCGACCAAACCAAGATAACCTGAACCTTCCCTGCCAAAATGAAACAATTTTCTGATATAAGTTTTGACCTTAGCATCTTTTGTTTTGACCTAAGCATCTTTTTGTGATGCCAGGGCTTGACATTGCTTACCCTGTCTTCATCTGTTAATGGTCTCAAGCCAAAATGCGTTGGTGGCAAGTGCCACCCAACAGGAAGCCAGACAGCGACTGTATTTGTTGCACTTTACCTAATCGCCCTGGGAACAGGTGGAATCAAGCCGTGTGTCTCCTCATTTGGGGCGGATCAGTTTGATGAAAATGACCCCGTAGAGAAGAAGAGCAAGACCTCCTTCTTTAATTGGTTTTATTTCTCCATCAACATCGGTGCATTAATAGCATCTTCAGTTCTGGTCTATATACAAACTAATGTCGGTTGGGGCTGGGGATTTGGTATACCTGCCGTCTGCATGGCTATTGCTGTGGTGAGCTTCTTCTCAGGCACACGGCTTTACAGGAACCAGAAACCAGGTGGAAGTCCCCTTACACGCATTGCACAGGTGCTGGTGGCGAGTGTAAGGAAGTGGCAGGTCCAGGTGCCAGAGGATAAATCGCTTTTGTATGAGCTGACTGATAAGGAGTCGGCGATTGAAGGGAGCAGGAAGCTCAGGCATTCTAACCAGTTCAAGTAAGTTGATTTATTGTTTTTGGGCGCTCATGCTAGTGTCAAATAGTTGGATTTTGTTACAAGGTTAGAAACAACATCTGGAGGGTGTTTTTTTTTTTTTTTTTTTTTTTTTTTTTTGGGGGGGGGGGGGGGGGGGGGGGGTGGGCAGAAGTTTAAGTTGCCTATATTTTACTAGTACCCGTCTTCACTTGTAAAGATTAAACAAGCATGAGAGGCAATTTCTATGAAAAAGAATATCATGCCAAATCAAGTTATATAATTGTGTTCATTTTATTGGCTATTTCTATAAACAAAGCAGAAGCAAATATAATTGATATAGAAAACAAATTCTATTTCAGATTCCTAGACAAGGCATGTGTTGAAACTCAAGATGACAAGGACGTGGGTCCTGCTAACCCATGGAGGCTCTGTACTGTAACGCAGGTAGAGGAGTTGAAGAGTATAGTGCGGCTCCTCCCTATTTGGGCGAGTGGTATTGTATTTTCTACTGTATATAGCCAGATGAGTACCATGTTTGTGCTACAAGGGAATACTCTGAACCCCCACATTGGCCCACATTTCAAGATACCAGCTGCTTCTCTGTCAATTTTTGATACTCTCAGTGTCATCATGTGGGTCCCGATCTATGACCGCATCCTTGTTCCAGTTGTTAGAAGGTAATTTAGCTTCCTAATTTGTACTGGTAATAGTGGTTTCATCAAAAAATCTTTCTTCATAGTTATGGACTTAAGTACCTTGATACTTCAGAGCCAGCACTACACTGTAATATGCAAGTGCCAAATAGTAAGAGAGAGTTAGCTTACGGAATTATGGCTTATCTGGCATGAAAATAACCTATATTTAAAGAATAAAAGCTCTTCAAGAGAGAGTAGTAATAAGTTAATATTTCAATCCTTGGCTACCTCTTTCATTTTTAGTTTTAGTTACTGAGATGTTTTATTTGACATAACCTGGTATCAGCTTTGGCTACCTCATTCATGTTTCAAATTAACCACAAAATTATGGACATAAGAGACATGTCCAGAGTTCCTGTAAGAGTTTTTCTTTTGCTAGATATTTATTGCTTCTAACTAACATATTAAAAATTCCTATTAAACAGTATAACGGGCCGAGAGAGAGGTTTCACCCAACTAACCCGGATGGGGATTGGTCTAGTAATATCCATCTTTGCAATGTTGGCTGCGGGCTTTCTAGAAATAGTCCGGCTCCACATCATACGCCGTGACAACCTCTACGACTCAACAGACTACATACCAATGTCGATTTTCTGGCAAATACCCCAATATTTTCTAATTGGTGCAGCAGAGGTGTTCACTTTCATTGGCCAATTGGAGTTCTTCTATGATCAGGCACCCGATGCTATGCGCAGCATGTGCTCTGCACTGTCTCTGACTACCAATTCACTAGGAAATTACCTGAGTACCCTTTTGGTGACAATTGTGACACATATCACGACCAAGAATGGGAAATTGGGTTGGATACCTGATAATTTGAACAGGGGCCATTTGGACTATTTTTACTGGCTTTTGGCCATCTTGAGTGTGATTAATTTCCTGGTCTATCTTTTGATTTCAAACTGGTACACATATAAGAAGACGGCAGATGATTTTGAAGATGATATGGGCAATGGTGCTGGGAAAGATTGAGAAAGACTCAACTTGAAGAAATAAAAAAAAAAAAGAAGGAAGAATATAGTCTGTGTGTAGATTGGCATGTGATGCTTTATAGGTCTGTGCCTTTGTAGCAATGCACCTAAAGGAACAATTAGTGTATCATTTATAAATTAGTATTAGCTGGCAAACTATCATTCAATCATTATTGTACTAGTAATGGTAAGAGCAATTTGCTTTAGATCTACAAATTGAGGACCAGCTGATTGAGATTGTGGTGTAAATTCATCAATTTGAAGCACTAGTTTCCACTATTTTATCTTTGGTATATTCAGGTTTATTGTCGCCTGAACCAGTCATTATTCAGGTTTATTAGAGACTGGTACTACAAGCATTTACTGCCTTTTACGGATGTGACGGTAGGCATTGTATATTTCACGTTCGAACAATATAAAAGCACCATTTTGGCATTGAGTTAGTGGCAGGCTGATAGCTACCTCTGCTGATGTGACAAAATACCGGTCATTGTCAGAACAAGACAATGAAATACCGGTCAATGAAGAAAGTAGTTCATTTTGAGGTGCGTGAAGTTGTCCCCACCAATTGCACTCTAAGCATCTTGCCATTTTTATAACAGTTTCCAATTAAACCTTGGATTTGCATACACGTTAGTAATTTTGTTTTTTAAAGTTAACAGGCAAAAGCGAATATTTTTTAACTGGATGAAAATTTCTTTTTTCTTCGGATACATCCAATAAAATTAACAACGATATAGAGGGATAAAAAAAAAGGATCAACACTACCCCTGTACATATAGAGAAACATTCCTTCAATATTAACGTGTTTTTCTTACTAGAAAATATATTTTATGCTTTTCCATCCCTTCCAACAATTGCCGAGCTAAAAAGAGAACTAATTTTTGTTGCCAACATCCTTTCACTTTAAGAATATATTTTTGATGTGCATAATACTGAGAATTGTGAATTTATTTTTTAAATTTGTTTGGAATTTAATACTTGAATTAATACTTAATAAAGCAGTCTTGCGCATGATTTAACGTTAATTGTGAACTCTATACATATTTTATTTTTCTTAAGCGTCAATCATGTACGAACTGGCATGCGAGTCAGACGTGACTAAAAAAATGATAAATGTTGGTAGATAGAAGCCTCGTATAAATTTCTTGAAGGCTCCGAAGAGCAATTTATTAAATTAAGAAAATATTTACAAGGAAAAGAAAAAGGAAAACTAAAAGTTAAAAAGTAAAAATAGAAACAGGAACAAAAGAAAATCTAAGCAGAAAAAAATACTACATCAAACTCTTGAAAACTTGTCAAGCATGCAGCATCCAATTGCTGACATCGTTTACAATCTGATCCATTGCAATTATTGGTGGTAAGTAGGCCCCTTGGAAAATCTTTTTATTTCTAGACTTCCAAATCGTCCACGCAGCAGCTAGCCAGATTGTGTCCCAAGCACACCTCCCTCTTGTGTCGATCTGTCGCCTGTTGGAGAGCCAAAAATTGAGTGGATCGTCCATGGTTCTCCCAATACTGATACTGAAGTGCATTGAAGCTAAATTCCAGATTGTGGCAGCATAAGGACAAGTTATGAATAAATGTGAAGCAGTTTCCAAAGTTCGTTCATGACAAAGGACGCACACTTCGGCAGAAGGCCACCCCTTATATAAGGTTATCTTGTGTAAGTAATCTATTCAAGAGCAAAAGCCATGCAAAAAATTTTGTTTTTCCGGGCGCTTTGAACTTCCAGAGCTTGGTGCTATAATGGCACTTAACTCCCGGATTATTGAGGAACTTGTACAGGCCCGATGTTGAAAAGGAGCCATCAACCGACCATTTCCAAAGTGGTGGTTGGTCGGTAGAAATTGCAAGTTCTGCTATATTGCTTAGTTGAAGCACATCTTTGAGTCCATAGGAGATGTCTGTTCGCGATAACAGAACATCTGTGTCTAGCGAGCCGAATAGCGAATTGAGAGTAGCAACCCAAGTGCTTGATGGATCAGTTTTAAGCTTCCACAACCACTTAATTAACATTGCATCATTATGCAACGCAAGGTCCCTGATACCTAGTCCACCAAATTTTTTTGGAAGACCCTCGTATAAATTTCAATTTGTACATAATTGACATCAAAACATATTTGAACACTAGTGGCTTTGTCGTTGCGGCTTCGCCGCGACCAACCCCCATGATAAGTCTCTTTGATGATAAAGCGGTGAGTTCTAGCAATTGGGTAAATAAGTAATCGGTAGGTCATTCCGGACTGTGAAGAATTTGAGCCCTAATTAATTATTGGTAGCTAAACAAATAAGTTGTAAATGAGTAACTCTCAAATAAAAAGGACTAATAATATGATTATACTTTATAATGTCAGTATGATCAATTTTAAATAAACGACACTGGTACCATGCAAAGACCTCATTGCCTTACACATATATTTTTATATTATAACCTTGTACCTCATGCATGAATCAAAATATGCCATTGCTATTCATGTATTTATGGTACTTATACCGGTAAACATTTGACTTGTACCGCTGTACCAACCTCAAAGCCCGGTTAGCCCAAGGAATTGACAGAAAGATGCCTTTGACATATACCTAAGGAAATGTTCAAAGCCCAGTTTGCATTATCAATATGAAACAATTGCAATTGAAATTTAAGTCCCTGGTTTGTCTTTGACTTGTAACTCCCCTATCTAACTATAGTACTACGTGTTACACCCTTATCTGTAACCTTAATTGTATATATCAAATCATGAAAAAAAAAAAAAAAACAAACGCAAACAAACATGTGGAGGCCTCTGCAGCACAATCATTAACATGCAAATCAAATTATTAACTAATTATTAGGTTTGCCAAGCAAATCAAATTCAATAGAGCAATGTGTCAGGGGCATTCATTTGAGTTGTACCAGGGAAGCCACGCAACATATATATATATATATATATACCAGATCAATTGTATCAGACTCCTTGCTCAAGAACAATTCCTTTTGAGTAAAGAACTTGCAGCCTCCCATGCCTTGTAGTTGCCAAACCTCTTCAGGACCTAATAATAAATAAACATACAGTAAGTTAGCAAGAATTACTCACATAAAGTACAGTCTGAGATGAAGAGCATATCAAATCAATTTCCTACAGACTGAACAATGGATCAGAAACCTGAAAAAGAGAGCAGAACTTTCAACTTGATTTGGTTTTATTGCAAAAGTAATGGCTACAGTATGCCATAAAACCCTCCAAATAGTAAAAAATTAGTCATAACAGTTTTGCACATTGCACATGATTCACATTAGATACTGCCATAAACATCAAAAAATCAATGTTTAATCAGGAGCAAAGCAATAAGATAAATAGTCAAGTAGGTGAGAAAATCCACACACACATTAAATATGCCAGTGAGCTTGTAGAATATGATGCTGGAAACTTTTATACTATCCCAATAGAGCATGTTTCTTATCAGTTTCCAGCCCTCCCACTGACATATCAAAATGACATAGCAACCTACAGAAAACAAAATCGTTTCTTTAGTAAATTCGTATGAAAAATATCAATTTAGGAGTACAAATGTTATGAAAGCATTATAGTCCAGCAATCGTTATTTCCCCAAACGACCAAAAGTATCCAATTAAAATATAAATTCAACGTATATTTTTCCTAAACATACTGATAGAGAATATCAAACCTTGAATGAACTTTTAGACTCCTTGCATGCAAGCTCATATTCTGCATTTGTGTGCTCACCTCTACTGACATAACATCAGCACTATAGAAAAACAATAATGGAGAAACCAAAGCGATCAATACAAAATCAAAGCCAAATTAATTACAGGATGCAAGCGAATAAAAAAAATGTACACAATGTTTCAAAAATGCCCCCAATTCTCATTGACTGGATAATTGAACATAGAATTTAAATATGAAAATGAACTACTTATTGTAAAAAGGAACATGAACTCTTAGAAAGTTTCAGCAACTGGCCTAAAAAAAGGATAAATTTTTGAAAAGAAAATGAACATTAGCAACTGATGATGCGAATTTTACTAAAAATCTCTTGGACCCTTACTAACTTTTAAATGATGAACTATTAAAAATATGAATCAATAAGTGCATACAGCCAGATATTGCTTGTACAAATCTAGTTTTAGAAGTATAGAATACAGTCCATCACTTATTGTCAACGATGATCATTTCACAGAAAATAACAAAAAGCTGTTGCTAGAGAATCAACACAATTAAGTTTCTTTATAACTGTTAGGTCCCTCAAAACTTAGTCTTATCACGATATCCCTCAAATCTAGTCATATCATTCAGCCTCCCAAACTTAGTCTTATTGTTATAATAGTCATAGCCTCAACATTAATTAACAAATAACGAAGCTACAGATAACAAAACTTAATTAAACAAACAAAAGATAAAGCAAGGAGTTGTAATTCAGTTTCAAATATTGAGCTGGCACTTTAGTTTCAAATATTGTAGCATGTACAACCAGTAATTACTGGTATTTGAGCTAGCCAGTATGTTCAATTACCTGAGATTGAGAAGCACGCAGATTGAATCTGAAAGAAATCCCATCTACATTCAATTGATAAAATCAAAATAAAATTAGACTAATATATTAGCATGAATTTTTACTGCAACCATGCCAGATAAAATAGATGTTCCACAGACCACATGCCCAAGTGTAAATATCATTAGGAAGGTTATATATGTCCTTAAAGTGAACACACAGGTTAATCAGTTAATTGTTCTTCACATATTTACTTTCTCGTAGGCCCATCAGATTCTTTGACAATGAACAAATAAAAATATGTAGAATGCACAGTGCTTATCGAATTAAATAATGAGCTTTTAAGAAGAGGTTGAGGCATCAATAGTTAACATGTACCTTTTCATGATCAGTGCTTCGTTTATCGTAGTATCGTACTATTAGCAGCACCAGTAATAAGCTTTCAGCTAACTGAAAACAAAAGAAAGCCAAGCGAAACCAATTTCTCAACAGCACACTCATGTACCACCGGTGAAATAATTGTTCATTTTAGGTATAATTTTACAGTTAAGAACATAATCAGAGAAATAACTGAGGCCACATAGTTCCCAGTTCAACAAATAAAAGTAAGAGGTAAAGCAAACAACTCTGTGAGAAAAATAAATTGAACAAAAAGAAATAAAGAAATAGAGGTCAAGTAGTGAAGTCACATCCCAACCTAGTTCGAGGAACACACGCTTAGACCAAGTGACGGTCGTGCGACGCTGTTATTAGGCTTTGCAAAGCAAATACACCTCACTGGACTGATCACACCCATGACTTAATTGGAATGCATGTTTCTGATATGAAATCAACCTTCTACAAATGGATGATTGAGCAGAACCTGAAAGAATTAATGAATTTAAAATTTAATAAAGATATAATGACAAAAAAAAATAGGGATACTTGTGCTATGATTTGTCATGTCTCAGTATAAAAGGCATAAAGAGTGACAACCAAAACTGAAACTAATGAAAATAAAATCGTCTGGAAAATAAATTTTTACAAAAGCCAAAGATTAAATCGTGTGCTTACAGAATCAGACTTCCTAATCCATTTCTCTTGCAGCACAAAGGCAAAGAACGACCCTTTTTTAAAAGGAAAAGAATATAATCCTTTTCTTTGTTTAACCAATCATATTGAGAACACATACATAATAAAATACATTAATCAACAGTACTATATATGGATATTTTGGTTTCACTAATTAAAAAAATAAACAGAGAAGTGTTCTAAAAAAATACAAATTTTTATGCAAACGCAAAGAAAGATGGAGTGGTATTTTTCCATTACAATTAGCTTCGTGAAAGCCATTAAGCGAACCATAAGCTGTGAATCCACCCTTATGACCCTATTTCCTACTCCCAGTGCACGTACCAAGGTAAGTCCATTCTCATCGTGAAGTACAACAGGAGGACAAGTGCATCTCGGTGAGAGAGAACTCACGCTGAGAAGGGCAGAGGGCATCGTTGTCTTTTTGACAAGGAATATTTGCGCACGATTTTTCTTTCCCTCCTCTCCACTCCAAATCGGAGGAGAATGAATTTACATTGAAAGGGATTTGTACAAGGGAAACCATTCCCCTCGTCATCCAAACACAACAAAGTCGGAAATTTTACATTCCTTACCGTCCCATCCCACCCGTTCCCTTTAATCCAAACACAGTGTTAGTAGTGAACAACAAAACGAAGAGAAGAATCGAGAAAAAAGGACTCACGGGCAACCGTCGCTGATCTAGGACAACCACACCTTCTGCCTCGGCTCGCCGCTTCTTCGTGAGATGCGCTAATAGGGGAGAAAGAAATAACGGTGCTGATCGAAGCTAGCCAAGCACAACCTCTTTCCGCTCCTTCCCTTGGCCTCTCTCGCTCTCGCTCTCTCTCTCTCTCTCTCTCTCTTTTTTTTTCCCAATTGTTACCGTACAATCAAGAAGAATAAAAGGGGAGAGGAAAGGTATACTCGGTTGGCTTGTAAAAAATAGGTGCAACATTAAATCTTGTAAACCAAATGCATAGAGTAGAATTATAATAATGGACCACGAATTTATTTCATGCACCAAGTTCAAGCCCATTATACTCCATATTTTAATCTCACAAAATAACAATTCGGGGGACCCACCTAGACAGATCATAAGATGATCATATGGATGCTTATGTGAAAAGTTTGGTGCGTTGGGTAAACCGAAGCTATCAAAGAACTGATATAATGTATTGCCACACATTTAGCTACACAACTGTGCCACCGATCATCCTGCTCACATGTGGAAATACATTTTTATCACGGAACTGACCATTGAAATGTTGACTTTGCACGGTATATCAACCGAAAATTCAACCGAGTAAGAAAAATACAACGTGGCAAGAGGTGTGCGCAGAAGACAGCTCTGGAAGAGCGCTGACTTTCCAGCAGAATTAAATCAGAAATTCAATCCGTAAAAAAAAAATGTTACTGTTCCTAACGAAAGTAAAGGGGGTATCCAGCAATAATATGTTCAAATAACTGAAGTTAAGTATGAACCATGAACTGTATATAATAATTTTTCTAAAGAGTGAACTCAGTGGAAATTTAAAATTTTTTTTGATTGTTGGTAGCAGGTCCTAACATTTTTTCTTTTCGGCGAGGGTGTGTATGTAATGTCTGAACTCTTTTATTAAAAATAGTAAAATATTTTTGAAGTAATACTTTTTAATGATATGAAACTACAATTGAAAATAAAAGGAAAAAAATATTTAAAATTGTAAGACCCGATCACTGAAATGATATTAAGTCTCACAGAGTCGTGAGATGCAAACATTGTTACTTTGTTAGTGTCTCTTTATTAACCGCCCGTGCTAGATTTACTTTAATGATATTTGAGTCATTATTTATATCATTTATGTACGTTTATATAATTAAAATTAAAATATGAATATCATTCATCAAATAAAGTAATTCGAATTTAATAATTTATGTATCACAAAAAAGTATTGAAATTGCATGGAATGATAGAAATATGATAAACTTGTTGGGATAAGTTTTTTTTTTTTTTTTTTTTCTTTTTTAGATGCTTTTTCGCCCATCTGTCGCCAACGTATAACAGGTTGCCACCTGTAGAGGGATGATATATTTTAATATTTTGTCTTGCATCTGAAAGCTCCTGACAGAGAAGTTTCAATTAAGCTGTACACACGTGAGACTGAAAGGTGAAAAAAAAGAAAAGTTTCAATTCAAGCAGAATAATATGGGTATCACTTATCTTAAATATGAGAAAACAAAACAAGAATTGCTACCGCTTAATATAAACAAGACTCCATCAAAATATTTCGGACCAAGAACTTTGGCATTTGGTCCATTTGAGTTCTTTTATGTTGCACTTTATGATTTTTTTTTGTAATTTAACTTTGTCCTTCAGATTATTAATATTCAAATTTATAAATATGATATCGTACATGATATATTCTTTCTGTTAAAAACAAAATTTTAATTTTTTATACGATTTTATACTTAGTGGAATAACCACATGATTCAGTCTTACAATTTTTGTACAACGAACACTGTATATGATTTTTCTTTTCTTTCTTTGTTTTAGAAACCAGATTTCTACATTACGATTTATACATAGTCTAACAATTTTTGTGCTTCAGTGCTAAATTCAAATTTGCATAAGATCACTTTTGTTTCTTACCCCAAATGAGAGATAATTAAAACTTTACATAATAATTTATATATTTTGAAGAATTAATTAATTATTATAGAAACTTAAGTTCACCGTCTAATATATGCACTAATTAACACTTTAACAAATTTTGTTTTGGCTTTTCATAGTTCCACGTGACAATAGAAAATTAAAAAGCCAATTACCCCGACCTGTCAAATGCATCAGTTGATAAAAAAAAAAAACCATTTACCCACCCACCTTAAATCTCAGTCGCCCCTCTAAAACCCCTCCAACGCAAGCAACACACGTATGCCATTCCATCTAACAGTAACAGACTAACAGACCATGATCAGGCGATGTATGCATTCCCAGTTCCCCACGGCGTTCTTTCCTCCATATCTCGAAGGCATCTCAAGGCCGTCCGATCTGATCACTCCATCAGGGTTGATCTTGGCATCGACGCTCCATGATGAGGCAAAATTCAGCGGATACAGGACCGTCTGGTCAAATCAAGCGTAGCTTTGAGCTAAGGCACGCCAATCAAGTGCCGAGACGAGGCATCGCTCGAATCAGAGGTGAGAGGTGGTTTCCTCTCATCCTTTCGCCTCTTCTCCTCTTCCAGTTGGAGTCGGAGGGAGGAGGAGTCCATGTTCGGGTCTGGATCCGACCCGATTGTACGACCTCGAGTCCTCGACCTGATTGGAGTCTTGGAGATCCGAATTCAGACTCCGCTTGCCTAACCCAACTAGTTAACTGGGCTGGATCCAGCCCAAGAACCTCATTAGTGGACTGACCCATACTTGTTCAAGAAAGGTCAGATGGCCATGGGTTTCAACTTTCAACTTTCAACTGGACTGACCCATAACATACAAACCTACTTGGATAGTTGGGTAAATTAAAGCTTGATTAGTCAGTCTAGTAGTCGCTTGAGAAGCACTAAAAAGGTATATTTACTAATCAAGCCGTTGTTTTTAATTGTTCTAACTATAGTTTTTTATATCCATGCACAACTATAGGACAATCTTCATTCCAATTAATCAAACTAAGTTGAAGTTCCTAGCAGTTTATACTTTATGGTTAGCCACATGACACTCGTGTTGCATGACATCAAATGATCAATCTATAAGATAACATGATATAATGAATTCTTTTTCTATATTCTACTTGAAAATTGTTTTGGCATGATTTGAGAAAATATTGTCAACATTGTCATCTCTTTATTAACTGATCCAACCCATATTACAAATTTATCTATATCATGTAAATACTTTTTTATTTTAATGAAATTTGTCGGTATGGTACTTTACCATCTGATCCTCAAAAAAGCTTATTTATAATTGATAATTATTGCACGCACGACAGGAGACTATATCAGTTTTGAGCACCCAGCATCCTAATAGTCTTGGGTCATGTAAGCATTATTCTTGCAACTAAAAGCATCTAACAACCTGAATGCTGATATTATTCAAGGAGATAATTTTTTGTTTCTAATTATTAATAATACCTGATGTCAAGAGATGTTTGTGTCTTTTTTTGTTATTTTCATTTGTTTTCCATTTTTTTTTTTTTTGGCTTATTTGAACTAATGTTTTGTTGAAGCTTATAAGCTTCGTTTTTGTATGGATATAAGAAAGTTCATTTGACAACAAAAGGGTTTGACTCAATTTTTTATTATAGTTTTATTTGCAAAATGAATTCTACCTTGCTGGATTAGGTCAACTCCAATTTATATCCCATAAACACCACCTAAGGTATGAACTGCAGATATTTATATTGATTTGACATAATATAAAAAAATAAATGGGAAAGATTGAGTGACAATCTGACCCAATGAAGAAAAAAGAAAAAGAAAAAGGAAAAAGGTTGCACTATGGTCATAATCAAATTGTCAGAAGTTTAGACTCTTCTTTTGGGTCAACTCAGTACAATTTCAATGTGATAAGAAAAATGCACACTCTTGAGTGGCTATAAATACAAGCAATAGCCAGCCAGCTTTGTAACAACCCAACTTCTACTGAGATTTAGTCGGTACCTCTTCCCTAAGGTAAGAAATAAACTTTTGTTTTCCATTGTTTTTTTCATCAAAATTTGATTATTTTGAACAATTTTTTTTTCTGCAGCATTGATTATCTTCTATATATCAGTAGACCTAATTTAATATTTTTTTCCCTCCTCTCTGTTTAGAATTAACTCCTTATACACCGATGCTTTTGATTATGCATAACTGTGATTGATCTTTCTCCAGTTATAAAAATATACAAAATATTTATTTAAGCTCTCTGACATATATGACATACTACAAAGAATTTTTGAATATTACCAATTAAGATAGAGCAGATGAGGTGCACAAGTAATACAACTACTAAGTGAAGAAAACTTTTACTTTGTTCTGTCTGTAGTAACAAGGAAGCAATGGGAAAGGGGGAGATTGAGGATAGGTACACACAAGATGGTACAACTGATCTTAAAGGAAATCCTTGTGTGAAGAAAGAAACAGGCACATGGAAAGCATGCCCATATATTTTAGGTATGCAATTACAATTCACGCTGGTTGATGTGGGCTAATGTGGCAGGCAACTAGATACATCATAATATAATATAGGATTCTTGTACCAATTCTGACACTCTAGTTTATGTGTCATACCATCTGGGCTTTAAGAAAAAAATGAGCCAAAACTTAGAAAACTGGCCTCTGGCATGGTACCCACAAAAGTATATGCTTGATGACAGGCATGGGTGATATATAGAATGCTACATCAGAGCTGGAACAGAAATAGTAGCCACAAGAAAGGACTGCTAGAAGGCAATGGCAACTGGTCATTGTTTTATTCTTTGACATAAGCCAATTTTATTTGACAAATGAACTTATATTTCTGTCTTCTTGTAGGAAATGAATGTTGTGAGAGGTTGGCATATTATGGTATGAGCACGAATCTGGTTATGTATATGGTAACACGGATGGGTGAAGGTGTTGCTACGGCAGCCAATAATGTCACCAACTGGGCAGGGACTTGTTATATCACCCCTCTGATAGGGGCATTTTTGGCAGATTCATATTTGGGCCGTTATTGGACAATTTCAATCTTCATGATGATCTATGTTCTTGTAAGTTCATTTAATCAAGGAAATAAAATGTGGTCTTAACAGTTATTTTTTTTGCGAATAGTGCTGATTGTCTGTGCTCTTATCAGGCCATCATAACAGTAAGGGGGATTAATACTTTGTCATGTAAGCGAAGTTCATTAAATCGATACTAGGTTTTATATTTGGTATTATAGCGTTAATAACATGCTTTTACTGTTCTGTTGTTATTACAAATAGTGATTTTATCAATGCCTTACTGTTATGTATGCAAGATGTGGTACAATAGGTAATAAATATGTAACTTCGAGATAACTTCACAGATACCACCTCAAAATAAGAGATGATTTTGAAAGTACATTTGGCTCTTCTATATTTTTGTTACCCCAATTTCTAGCTAAAAGAGTTTACAAGTACCCCTCATTTCTTTTTATTTAACTTCACACATATGACAAATAGTTGAGGGACTAAGTTTGGTACTTACATATTGCTGAAGGTGCACATGTTATTTCCATATTTTTCAGAAGGGAGTTTGCAAACCTCACGTAATACTTTGTAGGGACAAATACAAAAATGTTTTTGTATATGTTGGAAGAAAGAGTTTAATCATGATCTTCTCTTGCAGGGTCTAACACTGTTAACGATGACTGCATCTGTCAATGGACTAAGACCAGACTGCACTAACGGCATCTTCTGCCACCCGACACAAGGCCAGAAAACTGCTGTATATGCTGCACTTTACCTAATTGCCCTCGGGACTGGTGGTATCAAACCATGTGTCTCCTCTTTTGGGGCAGATCAATTTGATGAATCTGACCCGAAAGAGAAGAAAAGCAAGAGCTCCTTCTTCAACTGGTTCTATTTCTCCATTAATATTGGTGCACTAATTGCAGCTTCAGTGTTGGTCTATATACAAACAAATGTTGGTTGGGGTTGGGGATTTGGTATACCAGCTGTTTGTATGGCCATTGCTGTGGTGTTCTTCTTCTGGGGTACCCCGCTTTACCGGAACCAGAAACCAGCTGGAAGTCCACTTACTCGCATTGCCCAGGTGTTGGTGGCCAGTGTGAGGAAATGGAAGGTCCATGTGCCAGAAGATCCTTCACTTTTGCACGAGCTGACTGATAAAGAGTCGGCAATTATAGGGAGCAGGAAGATGGAGCATTCCAGTCAATTCAAGTAAGTTGACTGCCTTGGAGGTTATGTTAATTTAATTCTTTATGAACTTGAAGAAAGTAATCATACACAGAATCACAATGCTGATGTTAAATTGGCATTCTATGGAGTTGTTTCATTAACTTTTTAAAAAATGAGACTTTGAAAAGTAAGATTAAAAAATGAAAATATCAATGTTAATTTATTTCAGGTTTCTGGACAAGGCATGTGTGGAGACAGAAGAGGACAAAACAGTTGGCCTCGTAAGCCCATGGAAGCTCTGTACTGTCACACAGGTAGAGGAGTTGAAGAGTATAGTGCGGCTGCTTCCCTTATGGGCCGGAGGCATAATATTTTCTACAGTATATGGGCAGATGAGCACCATGTTTGTGCTACAAGGGAATACCCTCGACCCCCACATTGGCCCACACTTCAAAATACCTGCTGCCTCATTGTCCATTTTTGATACTCTGAGTGTCATTGTGTGGGTCCCATTCTACGATCGCATCCTAGTACCACTGGTTCGGAGGTAAAGTCGCTTTTCTTTCCTTTTTCAAATGTACTGGAGTGCTGTCAGTCATATGTGCTACCATGCTGGTCTTCACCACCAGTGGTGCAGATTATTGCAATCTAATGATCCAAATTTATGCAGGATTACTGGTAGGGAGAGAGGGTTCACCCAACTTACACGTATGGGGATTGGTCTAGTTATATCCATCTTTGCTATGGTGGCAGCAGGGCTCCTGGAAGTAGCCCGGCTCCATATCATACGCCGTGACAACCTCTATGACTCGAGAGATTATATTCCCATGTCCATTTTCTGGCAGGTACCACAGTACTTCCTAGTTGGTGCAGCAGAGGTGTTCACTTTCATCGGACAACTGGAATTCTTCTATGACCAGGCTCCCGATGCCATGCGTAGCATGTGCTCTGCACTTTCACTGACAACTGTTTCACTGGGTATGTACCTAAGCTCACTATTGGTGACAATTGTGACTCATATCACGACGAGGAATGGGAAATTGGGTTGGATTCCTGATAACTTGAACAGGGGCCATCTGGACTATTTCTTTTGGCTTCTGGCAATTATGAGTTTTGTCAATTTCTTGCTCTATCTCTTGATTGCAAAATGGTACAATTACAAGAAGACGGCTGATGATTTGGAAGAGACGAAGTCTGGCGATGCTTATGAGAAGAATTGAGAGAAGACCGATTAAAATGATGAGTGTTTCTAGCATTTAACATTTGTGTTTATTTGTGGTGTGTAAGGGGGAACCTATTGAATTTGAATCATTTGTTCGTCATCAAATTGTATCCTGTTGAGTTCTGACAAATGTGAATTTTAGGTCACCAATCTGCAGCATGTTTTGCTAATAAGGTATAGCTGCCTTACAATGCTTTTGTGTTTTATGTATATGCTTTATTGTGAAATCTTATTCATGATATTTAGCAGAATAAGTTAGTAACAGCCACGTATATGTATTCAGCTGGATTATATTCTTTATTTACTTATTATGTTGTTAATCAGAGTGCACGTCTCATAGGTTGTGTTATGGGCTGTATATGAGCTCAGTTGAGCGAGTTTGAGGGCAACTCGGACTTGTGCTCGACTCAGCTTAACCTGCTCAGGGTGCCAGCTCATGTGTGTTGAACTAGACTTTGTAATGACTAAAATTAAGACATAATCAATTAAGTACATAGTAATCTCAGTTCCCTAAATTAACATAAATACCGGTACACAGTATTGCAACTCAGGTCAGTTCAAATTACCATCAAAATCAATGGTTGCCCTAAATTAACATGCTGGTGTGTGGGCTCCAACAATTAAACCTAGAGCATCCTATAAATAATTTCTTGGATATAATGTTTTCTTATGTATTATTATTTTTTTTTAAAGAAAAAATGATAATAAGAGTGTGAAGGCGACTGAGGACAGTAGTTAAACAATTTCTTTTTTTTTTTTTTTCGTTTTTACCTATCCATACGAAATTTTAGTCCAATTTTTTTTTTCAGGAGAATTATTATTTCTGTCCGAAAAGATTCCAACTTTGGTAATTGGGCCTAATTATTTTCATGATAGTTTTCTCGTTCTCATAGATTCCTAAATATTATTTCACAAAGTTTCCTCATGTTGTTTGTTATATTTCACACGATAACTGAACTGCAAATCTCTGCAGTTTGATTCGTTTTTGTTTGAATCTCTTGAGCATCGTTAAACTACTCCCACTTGAATTCGTATTGATCCGTGTAGCATCATTTTTCTTACTCCCTGGGCTAATCAACATTTTCTAATATTGTGAATATATACTATATAGTTTGTTGATGTAGATATTAAAATTATTTGTTTTGAATTTGCTGATATATGCTACAATAAAAACTCAAAATATTTAGTTGCATCAATTGTACTTTGTTTGTCTGTTGTTCGGAACACATCTTAAAAATAATAATAATAATAATAATTAAAAAAAATAAAGATGGCTAGGTGTTACAAGAGTCTTTGTTCCACTCTTTGCGTACAAGTGTGATTGTTTTGTTAAATAGAAAAGATTTTGGACTTATGTTCTCACCCTTTACTTTTTCAATTAAACTAGCAGCAGTGCCCGCTCAATGTGCGGGCGAACTTTAAAAAAATGTGTTATGTGAAAATGAATATCTCCAAAATCAAAATAAAAAATATTTTTATTTTCGATATGCTTCAATTATTACATAGTGCTGTCATTTTTTTCCTTCAGAAATATTTTCATATATTAATTCTTTTTTTGTCTTGAAATTTTTTATTTATAGTGATTGTTTGCCACAGAAACATTCAGAATCAACGAAATTACAATTATTGATTCATCGAAACATGTGTTTCGATTGTAATGGTAATTCTTTAGAATCATCTGTGTATATTTTCTGTTTGGTTTCTTTTCATTTTCTTTATTTTGTTGTTGTTTACGATAGTCTCATGGGACAATTAGTTTTTAAATTTGAGTTAACATCTAAGTAGTAAGATTTTTCCAACTTGGAGCCTATTTGGTAACATAAATCAAATGAAATCAAACACATGCCACCAGGTTATCTAAATTACAAAACGGTAGACAATGATTAGTACAATTGTACAATAGCCATTCGTGTGTAAAGATCAATTTTGATTTCATTGATATGTAACCCTTTTAATCAATTTTGATTAGTACAATTGTACTCCGCCGTTGACTCCGTTACTGCAGCCATCATTTCGACTGTGGTTAGACCCTATAGAATCGTCTCGTCTCCCTCTTCTTCATGGTTCCCTCAATTTTAGCCGCGTCATCTTATTTAGGGTTCTTCTTCCTCTTATCACACTTGGTCTGACAACAAATACAGGGCATATTTGTAGAGTGTAGACTGACCGCGATTGTACATTACCAGAACTCATTCTCCCAGCATCATAGGAGCTTTGTGAGGTCATATGTGGTATCAATTGAAGTTGCGCATCCCATTTTTAGTAATTTGGTCTCCAATTTGGTTTGGTCTGGTTATGGTCTGACAGGACGACTTAATTGGATCAAATTGATTTTTACTAATGACAATCGTTTCTAATTGACATCCTTCTGAACATAATTGATGGTCGAGATGACCATCATGTTGTTGGTTTGACTCCAAGAATTGATTATTCCACTACGACATGGACACAAGCTTGTATTAATTTGATTCTATGGGTTTGTAGGGCATCAGCCTTGGACACAAGCTTGTATTAATTTGACTCAAAGAAGTCACTATACTTAACCGTAGCACTTACACATATATGTTATCCCATTGCAAAACAACAGATATCAAACAGAATGTTAAATAGCAAAAGCTTTTGGTACCAGAAAAGTGCAATTGAAATAAACTGAAACTTTTTTATATGAAAAGCAACTAACAAAATATAAACCAGAACATAAAAGTAAACTAAACTAACGTTTATCTAGGAAATAGAAATACAAAATAAACTAACTCTATAAATATTCATACACAATACCCTAATATTTACCTAAGCAAATATTATTCATACACTAAGAAAAAATTATAAGTACACTAAGTAAAAATTATTACTACGAAAAGTTTCATAATCAAGCAGCACTTGCGTCGATCCTCCGGCGCTTTCTTTTCTTGAGATCATAAATTTGTTGCCTGAGATTTGTTCTTTCATCTTTGATTTCTAGGGACGGATTCTGTTTGATGGACTCAATTTCTTTCGTAATATCATCCACAAGATCTTGAAAGCCTCTAATCCGAAATTCCATCAAATTTTTCACCAAATTTTGCAAACATTTTAGTTTCGGAAGTGGCCAACTTTCAAAACCAAGCTCCCGACATCACCACTTTAAGGTAGTCGCTCATAATCCAAACTCTTCTGCAGCTTCTTCTATTGGCATATGGAATTTTTGCGCCACGTGATCGAAGGTCAGTGAAAATCTCCTACCCTTGAAATATAACAAAAGATTAATGAAATGCTAGAAAAGATGATTTATTTTTAGCTGACACTGATGAGTTAACGGACCTTGGTCTTGGTGATACATCTTGAAGAATTGCATTTCCATTCGATTGAAGAGGCTGAGACCCTCCTGTCCCATTTTGACTGAATCCATGCCATCAAGAATTGCATTTACATTGTGAACAGCTAGTTAGTATCTCATCATATAAAAAGCAGTATACTAAGTTGTACCATCATAGGCAACAAACATATTCACATCTCAGGTATTACAATCAAGCACATGAACAATGTTTTACAATGCATCAGAACCTTATATCACCTAAGTGCA
Source organism: Rhynchospora tenuis (assembly GCA_027725995.1). Classification (NCBI taxonomy): domain Eukaryota; kingdom Viridiplantae; phylum Streptophyta; class Magnoliopsida; order Poales; family Cyperaceae; genus Rhynchospora; species Rhynchospora tenuis. The sequence goes on along the minus strand of CM050889.1, from coordinate 52,171,271 downwards.
TTTAACCTTTTAGTTATAGTTACTATTCAAATAAGAAGAGAAACACAGGATTAAACTATTCATAGCAAGTAACAAATAAATACATCACAGATGCAAGCAACAGAAAGCAAAATAAAGCATCATAAAGGCTGAGCCTACCTTGGTGATGCATGTTGAACAATTCTAGGTCCATTGATATGTAAAGGCTAAGTTCTCCCTTGTCCATTCGTTAGATTGACGGTGTGGAATTGGTGAATTGGTTGAACCTAGTTAACCTCAATTAAAAAAATTATATAGTATAATTGAATAATAACAAACAATAATCTCGGTAGTAACAGTTAACTTTGAATCTTAAGCTCTGCTCATTCGCTCAATAAACACAGTTGATATCCACATAATCATAAAAAAGTTTTATAGCATATATACATGCAAAGGTTCTAATAACAGTTAGTATTTACACGACCTTCTTATGTTTTGCAAATTCTATGTTTGAAATAAGCCTTCGTCGGTATTGGGTTTTTCCAATAAAAAATATATATCAACTTATAATTACCAGAAAAAGCATGGCATCATTTGTGGTAGGTATATCATTTGTGTCCCTTACAGCGTACATGCGTCGATTATTGTTTGATCCTGGCGCCATATAGTGTATTAATATTCAACAACTGCAATGAAAAGGAGTGGAGAGGAGAAGATTGTTAGATGGGGAAAAAAATAAAAAGAATTTGCCAAGTCAACCCTACTCATTTTGCAAATGACCACAACCTACACATATTGGATCTGAAGGTATAAAGTATCGCACATTAACAATCTTTTAATCAATTGGTCATGGCCTATGGTGTTTCCATGAATATCATGTATGCACGTTTAATCAAGTTCATAAATACAAATATAACACTTAACCAAATATATGAAGGAATATTCTGACATTCTGCATTTGGCCTTTAACATCCAAACCTTATTTTCTTTTTAGAATTTTATTACAGTTGTTGCATATTGGTCATCAAGTCAAGGCAATCATGCTGAATCACATTTCTCTTATAGAACAAATGAAATAAGAATAAGCTTTGATCTGGAAATTAAACTACATAACCATCATCAGCTTTAGGCCTAATTTATTCTCATGAAACCTTTGCTATTCAGAACCAGATCAAAGAGGCTGGTTACAGTAGGATCCTCATGTTTTGCCAGAGACCTACTACTCATGTTGCAAATAGGTTCCTCACATCGCGTGTTATTACAAAATTTCATATACAGGAAAATACTACGAAACGATATTTATTAAGAAGAAATTCCAAACCAAAAAAATTAACAGATGTAGATCAAGGGAAAAAAAATTCCTTACGGAAGCAGTAATCAATAACCTTAATTCTTCCTCTTACACCTAAATTCGATGGGAAAAAAAATTAACAACGAATCAAATAAATTAAGCAGAAAATTTAGAAAATAACAAAAAAATAAAAACAGAATTGCCGTATTAAGATCCATAGTGACAAAAAGAGATGAGAAAGAAATATTGATTAAAATTTTTTTTACTCACCTGAAACAGCTGTTCTTTTTCACCTGAAAGCAAAAAGTAAAAAACAATTATAAAGCACATACAAACTTTCATGGTCACATATTTACATGATCAAGCAAAAGATGTTGATGTAATGAGCAAGCATTTTTTCCAATATGTACTTGTAACCTCTGAAATTGTATTACTCAGCAATCTGTACTTCATCAACTAACATGCCCTGAATGAAAGATTGTATTAACTTTTACCGGTGCAAGGTATGTTAAATTGAAAATAGCATACCCAAAATTTGATGGAAGTCCAAATTGATGGCTAGGAGATGTGCTTCTATAGAAGAAAGCACGATGTAGCACTTTTCAAGACTAACGTGTCCTAAATCAAGCAAACAGATAAATGGCGATGAATAATACAGAGAGAAACAAAGCAAGAGAGAAAGATATTTAATGGCGATAACTGTACCTGAAATAAAAAACTGGTGTGACCCTTCTGCATCTGATCGCTGGTTTATATAGAGATAAGAATGGAGAGCGGCAAAAGTGAAACACAAATTCATGCTCTATTTTCATCATTCCTGCCAAGGGGAAAAAATTGAGCGGCAAACCAAAATTTGAAAAAAAAATTGTGAAATTTCGAATGAGACAGTAACCTGGAATTTTTTTCTTTCTAGTTCTGGCTTCGAGATCGAAGAGGGGGCGCGGCGCGGCGCTAGAGATGGGGTTAGGGAGGTGAACAAACCCTAGATTTAATTCCCTTTTCTGCCGATATAGGGTTAGGGAGGAGGGAGCAGGGAAAAGGGGATCGAACGTTTACATGCCATTTCTGAACCCTAATGTTTGAAACAAAACGTGAAAGGAAAATAAATAAAGGTCGAAAAAAAAAACTTCAGCGATTTTAAGAACCATTCCAGCGACTCACCAACTTCAGATTAATTGCTAGCTGTTTATCTGATATCTAGATCTGGACCATAGATCAAATTAAATTAACAAAATCAATGACTCATATTTGATGTTAGGGATTGAATACAATCTTTATCTGGTTTTTCTTACAAGGTTTGTTAGGTGCATTTATAAGTAGTAGAGATTATTCAATTAAATTACGTAGTTTAGAGTCGAAAGGAAACATATCTTATACAGAAAAAAAGAATTATACTTTGAAAACATTTTCGTAATAGAACATTAATTGTCAAAGTATACGTATAAAAAAAAGGATGAAAGATTAGTATATGATTAATTCTAAAGTTATCATTATATATATATATATATATATATATATATATGTATGTATGTATGTATTAGAATGATGAAATAAATAATAAATTCTTTACTAATATCAGATTAGATTACTTTTAGAAATATTCCGATAGACGACTATAAATGAACAATGGGTACACTACAGTTGTAAAAATTAATAATAATAACTCATATAAAGCATCGTACACAAATTGACGGACTAATTTTATGGTTTTCTTTTTCGGGGTGATCAACAAAGTCATATAATTTACTAGATAGCCACTATCTAGTCTCTCTCTCAAAAAAAAAAAAAGTCATATAATTAGCTGATCGCTAAAAAAAGAAAAAAAATCAATATAAATAGTCCAGACTCCAGTAGCCGCTATTTATTGTCCCTTCTCATTTATTTCCTCCAGTAACACAAAATCGCACCTGAAACCATTGTAAGTTGGATAGCGATTTGGCATTTGCTTCGCAATCTCTGACACCATGGACGAGCCGCAAAAAGAAGCTGCGCCAAATTCAGGTACAAAAGAAACAAGTCACAAGTGCTTCTCTGCGCTCTGGGTATATAACGATATAGGTCATGTACTCATATTTCCTTGACTCGGGCACCTGAAGAAAACTGAGCCCTTCAAATTCTCTTTCAAATACACACACAAGAGGATAAATTAAGAGTCACAAATTGAAAATTTCAAGTTTAAATTGGTCCGTACTCTAGTCCTTTTGTGCGAAGTTATTTGAACTATTCTTAATTTCATATGAACAGATGTAGTTGATGGTGCTGTGTCTGATGGGGACGATGTCATCTCAACTGTTACTTCTCCAAATAACAAAAACACCGTGAAGGGAAAGGCATTTGTGATAAATGAAGAAGACAAGACAGTCGGCTATGCTTTTGTATCTACTACAACTGCTGGAGAGCCTCAGATAGTCGGCTATGCTTCGGTATCTACTACAACTGATGGAGAGCCTCAGACAAAAATTGTGGAAATGTAAGTATCAGATAGGTGATTACTTTTGAGCAAAATTTTGCTTGAGTTGAAAATTTGCAAAGTTTGTCGTTTCATTTCTCAGAAAGGAAACGATATATGGTTCCCTTTTATCAAGACATCAAAATAGAAAACTTACTTTGGAAAAGACGGGCCTTTTACAAAAGTCATCTTAATTTTGTAATTTATTGTTTTAATTCAACTTTTTATGTAACTTAGTTGCTTTTTTTGCTTCAATATAGGAATGCTGAAGGGAAGAAGGTGGTTCGCCTGCCATTTGTAAACTTGCGCGATGCTGATAATTATTCTTGGAAATATAAGGGCATGAAATGGGTCGAGGAATCGCCTTTACCTCGGTTAGTGCACAATGTGTTTACTGGCTCTTTTTATCCCCATTTGAACTCGACATTTTGCCATATTTGCAAAAATGTATCTAGGCTACACATGCAACTTTTATATTTGGGGGAAAAAATGGTCTTTTCTTACATACAATTTTTCATAACAAAGGGTTTCCTCATTTGAAAAACAACACCTAATATTGCACTAATGTAACCTGCTGGTGAGTACCCCTTTTTGAAAAAAAAAAAACGAAAGAAAAGAAAATTGTGCTACTATATGTCTTGGTTGCTGCCTCTGTAGTACGCAAATGAACAAGCCCAATACTGCATACACGGTCTGACTTGTCTTTTTGGGTTCAATTTTATGAGGAAACAAGTGTTAGTGTTCTGTCGGACGTGCAAAAAATATTTCAGACATGAAGACAGTGGCTTTAGAGATGTTAATTTTATATTGGTTGCTGCGTTCTGTTTGGTCAGCTCATTAAATTCAACTTACCTTTCAGGAGAAGTTCGCACAATGTTTACCTAACCTCTCTGTTTTCATTAGTAATTTGTTTATTCATTTGTTAGACCCAGAAAGAATAATTAATCCCAAACAAGATCTTCATTTGTTGTTTTCTTATTATGCAGGATGTTTTATGAGTGTAGATTGAGAAAATTGAAAAGGAGCTGCCCTGCGATTAGGCATGTCGATCGTGACCCAGCCGACCCCTCAATGGCAATTGTCTCTTACGAATCAGAGCATAATCACCGCGACAAAGATTATTAGATTTTGTAAACTTGTGCTAGATCTGAATTGTTGCTCTTGGAATTTTGAAATGCTTCCTTTGTTAATCTTAGCATTCCGTACATGGATCTAATTTTTATGTGAAAATAGTACTTCTGATTTAGGCCTACCTGGATTAGTTTCTCTTACTGAAATAAGTTGATTATAATTACCACGCAACACACTCTCTCAATGCAAACTTCTCAACTTCTGTAAATGTGTATATATACCTGGACCATCATTTTTATTTACTATAAGTTTGCAAACTAAGAAAAGAGTCTTTTCCCAGTTCAGAACAAGGAAACCGGATGGCGGATGGCAATTTCACCTCAACCCCCAGATAGACCGGCTTCCCTTGAGTACACTAAAATTGTTTCACGCAAAGTTATTATGAAACACGTATACCTAAAGTTGATAACTAAAATTGCACCAATATATTATTATTTGAATTTCTTAAGTGACATATTCTGGTGAAACAGCTGTCTCGTACCTCTGCTCAATTCTCTTTGCTTGAAACATGGTATGATTTTTTTTTTTTCACTTTTAAAAAAGGAAAAAAAAAATGATGAGATGGTCTTCTACCGGAGAAACTTCTATAAATGTAAAGTTTGACACGCTGAAAGGATGAACGGTATACATATATATTAACACAAATTATGATATTTCAGAGATGTGATCTATAAATTTCATTGGAACTTTTCTGTTTATATGAAGTGTTTAATTTTTTTACAGAAAAATTTGAATGCTATTAGCTTGGTGCTTGTAATATGGAGATTTCTACAGTTCATTGGACAAAAGTTTGAATTCTAGAGAGGAAAGGACTTGTTAACCTTTATTTTAATTCTATTGTTATCTTAAATGAATATTCCAGGTTGGCTAGATTAGTGTACTCATCTAATGCCTTGTTCCAGTCATATTTTTCTTTACTAACATTAGATTAGATTACTTTTACAAATATATTCAGATGGGCGACTATAAATGAACAATGGATCTACTATTGTTATAAAATAATTTTACTCATATAAAGCCTCGTACACAAATTGATGGACTAATTGTATGGTTTTCTTCAGTGGGATGATCAACAAAATCATATAAATAGTTGATCGCCAAAAAAAAAAAAAAAAAAAAAAAAAATCAATATAATAAGTCCACGAGCCGCTATTTATTGTTCCTTCTCATTTATTTCCTCCAATATCACAAAAACCGCTCCTGAAACCATTGAATAAGTTGGATATTCTTGGAGATATAAGGGCCTCAAGTGGGGTCGAGGGATCGCCTTTACCTCGGTTAGTGCACAAATGTGTTTAGTGGCTCGCTCCCCCCCCCCCCCCCCCCCCCCAAAAAAAAAAAAAAAAAAAAAAAAGGACTCAACATTCTACCATATTCGTAAAAATATAGATAGTCTTACGCATGCAACTTTTTTTTTTGGTGGAAAAAAGTGATCTTTTTTACATGCAATGTTTCATAACTAGGTGACTAGATGTTTCCTCATATGCAAACAACCCCCAATATCTGATGTGTACCCCTTTTTGAGGGGAAAAAAAACGAAAGAAAAGAAAATTGTGCTGCTAATACTATATAGTTTTTTTTTTTTTTTTTTGATGAACAATACTATATAGTCTTGGTCGCTGTCTATGTACGGAGTACGCAAATGAACAAGCCCATTACTGCAGACACTGTCGACTTGTCACTTTGCTGTCATTTGGATACACTAGGAATAGGCTAATTCCAGGAATTGCTTATTTTTGGCGTAAATTTTTCATCCAAACGCAATTATCAATTCTAGGAATAGCCAATTCCAAGAATAACACTATTTCCAATAACATTCTTCCCAACAACACTTTCTCTCTACTTTTTATTCCAATAACACTCTTCCCAACACTATTCCTAATTCATCATCCACAACATTCCTATTTCCGGAATAGCACTCTTCCCACGCTTCCCGAAATCTCACTTTTTCCTTAAATTTAGTCCCGGGATTGCTATTCCTAGCATATTCCCTACCCATCCAAACAACCCCTTTGGGTTCAATTTTATGAGAAAACAAGTATTCGTGTATGTTAGACGTGCCAAATATAATTCAGACTTGAAGACAGTGACTTTACAGATGTTGATTTTGTAAGATTATTTGGCCAAATTGGCGCTGGAACGGCCCGTCCCAATTCTGGAACGGTCCGTTCCAATGTTCTAGGGCGGTTCGTTCCAAGTCTGGAACTGCCGTTCTAGGATCAACGCCAGATTAAGAAACAATCTATTTGGTGTGGGCAGTTTCCAAGTCAATTCAGATATGACAATAGCTAAAAGTGGCTCTGAGTAATAGCAAGATTTTGTGCATGAATGTGTTGCCTTTTGTACGTGGACCAATATGGTATTGTTTGGATGCCAAGGAAGCCTTTGGCACTATATATACGGAGTTGGTCCCCAAGGAACAAGATGAATCACGAGTTTGTGCTGCATACATGTGTTGATAGCAGCCTCTCTAGCCTATCTCTGTTATTCCATCAAATAGCTTGAGAAGGTACCCTATGTTAAGGCTAAGGGGTACCAAGGCATGTCTTGCTCTCTTAGAAGACTTCCACCCGCTCTTGGCCCGTAGAGGGACGTAGTTAAGGCTTTCCAGACGTCTAGAAGATCAAGACTTTCAAGATCATTGAGATCTGATGGATTTAGGTATGCTTCTGCTCTTTTATGTTTTTCAGTGTATTGGAACGGTTCGTCCCAACTCTGGAACGGCTCGTTCCAATTACTGGTTCTGCGAGTTTTCAGTATTTTTGGGTTCCTCATTTGACCTGCTAGAACTGTATATTCCTTTAGCTTTAAAAGCAAACCCAACAGATTTTATATCGGTTGCTGCGTTCTGTTAGTCAACTCATTAAGCATTCAACTTACCTTTTTGGAGAAGTTTGCACAATGTTTACCTAACCTCTCTGCGTTTTCATTAGATATTTGTTTATTCATTTGTAAGACCAAAAATAAAATAATAAATCCCAAAACAAGACCTTCATTTGTTGTTTTCTTATTATGCAGTGTTTTATGAGTGTAGAAAGAAGGGTTGCCCGGTGACTAGGCTTGTAGATGGTGACCCAGCTGACCCCTCAATGGCAATTCTCTTACGAATCAGAGCATAATCATGTTCGAAAATATTAGCTTTTGTAAATTTGTGTTGGATCTGTTGGGTTTGTTTTAAAGCCAAAGGAATAACAATTCTAACAGATCAAATAGCAAACCAGAAAATAACTAAAGAACTCGCAGAACCAGCAGTGGAACATATAATTCCAAAACACAAAAAACTAAATTCATGAGCGGAAGCATACCTGAATCCATTGCTATGGCCAAGATCTTGATGTAGAGCACATCTTGCTTGATTGCTGAGGTCCTTGATGTCGTGAGAGAACCACCAAGGTAGGGAGAAAGCCTTCCAAGAGTTCAAGACTTGCCCTTTGATGTCTTTAGCCTAAACAAAAGCATTATCTCTCTTTAATTGATGGAAGTATTAGGGAGAGGGGCAGAATTGCTGCTATCAACACATGTATGCAGCAGAATTCGTTGATGTCTTGTCCCTTGGAGACCAATCCCATATATATAAGCCAAGGTAACTTGGCATGCACTCATCTTCTATATTCATCCATCACAAATATAGAACATGACTTTCCTAATTTAACCACCTATGAAAGGCAACACACCTTCTATACAAAATCATGCTTTTCTAATACAGTCACGTTTTAGCATATTACCATACTTAACAATATTCATAATTAGCAGAATTACTAAGCCAGAATTAGCCCACCTTCTAGATTGTTTCTAAATCTGCGCATAATCTAGAAATAATCCAACAATCTCCCATTTGGGCAATTATGCTTAGTGTTATCTAATTATGCTTAATTTAAATGAGCTCATGATTTATGGTAATAAGTTTTGTACTCCAATTCCGTCCATCATTCACAATGATAGAAGACCAAGAAAGCTTTTGTCACATTATAGCCATTACAAGCATTTAATCATGTAAAGCCGTCGCAACTAAACCCACAATGATCACAATATCACTATAAATGAATGACATTGAATTTAGATGTGTATAAGTGGTGTGGAAAATACACGTAAATGTGACTGTCACGTGTCTATTTCCAACTTTATTGGTCACCCTGAAACTAAAGTGAGGTCAACTTAAATAAATTGAGAATGAAAACTGAAACTGAAAACTGAAACTTTATTCATTTCTGCAGAAATTCACTGAATAAACTGAATAACTGAATAAACCAAAACCATTGTCAAATCTAGCACTCCCACTGAACAAAACTCCCACTAAAGCCTAGAATCCTTAACTGAAATTACACCCATACCAAGTTACATCTTTCAGAAACTGTTTGGGTATTAATACTTTAGTAAGTGGATCCATTATTATTGAGTTTGTTCCAATGTGCTTGTTTTGACAATTCGTCATTCTCAACTCTTTTATTTACAACCAGAAACTTAAAGTTTTATGTGCCTTAACTTATTGAAGTTTATGTTGTTGGAGTATATGATTATTGTCACGATATATCCATAGTGATGTTTTAACAACATCCATCATGTACAGCCTTTGTGACAAGATTCATGATCATACTCCTCAAATTTGAATGCTTTAAAACATACTATAATCTTATTTCCATTATGAAAGATGCTAACACACACATTTTTTTAGCCATCTTCATAGAAATGGAATCATTCTTTAGTATGTTATTATGACATTCACTGAAATCGAAGTCAGAATACTAAAATGACCTCAACTTATTTCTGACATCTGAACTGTAAGTGCATAGTTATTTCTGTAAATACTAAACAACTAAATTTGGCTGGAATCCAAAGTTCTACACTTTGTGTAGATATTGACTTTGCATCTTTATTATGTATACAGTATCCACATGTATACAAACTTAAGATTAAATTCCTTATAACCAAATCACAAGGAATGCTTTATTTCCAACTTTACTTAATCAATATATATGGAATATATTGAAGACAAAAATATATGCCTCAATCATAAGTTATCCAATAGTTTGCATTTTTATCTTATCCTACTACTTAGAGCCTAATTGACGTTTTATCATTTGTTTAAAAGGCCCAAGAACCTTGACGCCCCAAAACATATAATAATATCATTTCAAGTAGTAAATCATCCTAATGCAAAATATTACTCCCACTGAACCTGTGATATATACGATTATTAACCAAGTTAATCTCGAAACCAAATGAGATAATCACTTGATGAAATTTGTAATATCACCGCCGAGACGCCTATTTTCAGTTCACAAATAGATTTTAAATTTGCAACTATTTTATTTGTATCATCCGATTCAAAAATAGAATGGTTGCACCATATAGAATGTTTCACCAATGTCTCAATTGAAGAACACAGTAACATCTATTTGATAAAACTCGAGATCCAAAATTATACTAAAATTGCCATAATTACCCTAAAAGAGTCTTTCATTAAGAACTAAAGAGAAAATCTCTTTATGGTAATTTATTTATTTTAGGTGAAACACTTGGTGATAAGATGTGCCTTATGTCTTTTCACATTTCCTGTAAAATTCCTTTGGTATTAAATGTCCATTTGCAACCAATGAGTTTCTTTCCTTTAGGTAATGTTACTAAGTCCCAAATATCATTATCACATATGAACTTTATCTCTTTATTTATGGCATTAATCCACTTCTCTGAGTTTTAAACTCATGTTCTTAAAGATAGACAACATAATCGTCCAATATTGTTTATCTTTTCTTCCTAATGGATCTTGTAAGTACGAGTTCTTGAGGTGTTTGTAGTTGTGTAATGACAACATTATCTTCAATTTAATTGTTACCAGGATCTAATTTCATAAATCCATAACAAAGTCTAATTTTGAGTCAAACAGTTTTCTTAAGTCCTTAAGCAACCGATTTGACTTTTCTGAGTTTGAGAAATCTGTTTGGGTCCCCAACCAGTTTATCTCTTGCTCAGATTTAGGGCCCGAGTCAAACAGTCTATTGAGTCCTCAAATAGTCTGTTTCGATTTCTATTATTGGAATGGTCCATTTTGAGTCCTCAAAAGGTCCATCTCCTACTCAAATTCAGCCCTTATGTTCTGTATTGATTCTCAAATGGTCTATTTTAGTCCTTAAATAGTTTCTTTGAGAATCAATGCATGTGGTTTCACCTTGAAGATAATTTAAAAAATGTGTCATCTCTCCCCCTCAACCAAAACTTCCTCAAAGAACTTATCTTAATTTGTCTCTAAAACTTAATCTTAAATTGTGGGACATAATAATTTGGGTACTCTTTTGATCTTTTAGCATAACCAACTAAACAACCAATTATCCTTTCATCCAACTATTTCTGTTGTGGCTTATAAAGCCGAGTTTTGTTAGATATCCCAAATATAATATGTGGACTTTTCAATCTACATTTTATATGCGATTTTATTGTAATTGTCTTAGTTGATACTTTCTTTAAGAATATAAACTGCTCTTCTTAATGAATTGAGAAATTATAACTTTGCACAAAATATATTTTCTCCTTAAGAGATATAACTTAAGCTTTTGTGCCAAAGTATTCATGAATTCTCAATAGTTAATTTATGCATAAAATTTTAGTATCCATTTACATGTTTTCCTTATATAAACTATTATTTCCATACAAGGTCGTTATAAACTGAAGAAGAAATGGATCTACCTTATTTTGAACTATGAGACAAAACCAAATTTCTATTCTTAAAGGAACAAATAAATCCATATTTGTTGATTTGAGATAGAGTTGAAATTTCATTAAAATGAAATTATAAAAGTCTCATGTATGTCCAATTATAATCCATTACTAAACAACAACCTATGAACTTTATAGCTTCCAAAATTAATTGTCTTGTTGTCACCACTATATAGATGTATCTTTCACCATCATTTGACTTTTAACAATCAAAAGAAAAATCCTAGAAATACATATGTGGGTTGTTTCATCCGAATTAATCCACTATGTGTATGTTGATACTAAAAAAAGACTTTAGCAAGAAGAACAATATTATTCTTAATACCCCAAGTATAATATTTTTCTTAAATGCTCTTATTTTCATAGAAGAAAACATCCCTTAGATTCTGACTTTTCAATCAGTTTCTGAACTTTAACTTTATTGGGATTCTTGTATGATCTAAAATTTGCAGTTTTATTCTTAAACTTTATGTTTCTAATTTCCTTATATTCTTGGAGTCAAAATCAACTTGAGTACCATATTTCTTACCTTCAATTTATTTTCTTCCTTCACCATATTCAAGTTGATGATTATATAACTCATCTTGAGCAAAATAGGAAGAAAAATAAGCACTAAATAACCTTATTATCTTACTATACATTTTAGTGCTTATAATTTGAAGCATAAAAATAATATTTTCAAATTTACTCCCTTATGTTGATTTTATTTTATATACCTAAAGTGTATCTGTAATGAATGTCCAAATGTAACTATTATTCATCTATAAGTGCTCTTTGGAGTCTTCTTACAGATTTCAAATACCTACTTATTCTTAACAGATACATTTTCTAAACTTTCTCCAAGAACTCTTAACTATATTGAAGGACTAAGTATTTTGCCATGAAATACATAAATGTTATAACTATCCATCTATAAGTGCTCTTTGGAGTCTCCTTACAGATTTTAATTGATTACCTTCTCATTCATGCAAAATAATATTTCCTCATATGAATCCTTTAACCTTAATGAAATTAGAAACAATGCTTCTTAAATGTCTCAAGAATGGTTTTCATGAAATGATCACGAGACACATGTGTTTTTTTTTTTTTTTACCTCAATGGGATTATTAGTCCTTAACACATGGTCAAGATCAAGCCAACTTGAGAACCTTTAAATTTTAAGTTGGAATTTTAAAGATGCTAGATATGCACTTATATTAATCCTTAATTGTATAACAATAAATCAAAATATAAAGGTCCAAATCCCATCTACTAGCCTTTATCCATTTGCAAGTGCTCTTTGGAGTCTTCTTACAAACTTCAATCGACTAGGTGTAGTATCAAATGTAACGATTCATAACATAAAAATTAATTAACCTTCCTTTGGGCCGATTAATTAACCATATGTAAAGCCTCACAATCATTACCCATTTGATTCTACCCAAACATTGTACATGTAGCCTTTTTAAATTATGTCCTTCCTTTGGGCCGATCCATAATTTAAAAGTCACATGCACCTTAATACACTTGTATTTGGGCCTTTGAGACAACCGTTAATGTGAGAGCCCATTTGTGGGATGACATTAGGGTCGACCCAACTTCTCAAATGCAACTAAAGTTACCTTTATATTTGATTTAAAGTATACCTTAACATAGACTTTTCATTATGCACATCAATCCTAATATGAAAAGCCTAACTAAATACTGACCTAGGATGATTTAGACTTAAGACTCGGATGCGAAACCTTAAGGTATACATACAATAGACCATATAGTACTTATATAGACTACTAAACCTTATGTAGTTTGTTTTGGTAAGTAACAAACTACCCAAAGAGACCAGAAGGAGAACCATAGAAATATGTAACCATACAAACTAGTATGCATTACATTAAGATAAGAAAAGAAAGCGATGGTTTCCTCTTCAGCCAGCAGCCATTAAAATTACACCACATCCAGGCAATATTCCCAGAAAAAGGCCAGGGTCATATGGACACTTAGGCGCCGACCTTATTTTCTGCGACAGAACTTGTCCTCATGACAACATGGTGTAATCCAACGCTTACAGCTCTTACTAATGAAAACCATGACAGAGATAAGAAGAGGAGAGAAAACTGGACAAAAACGGAATGTACAAAACCTGTACATACCATCTAAGAGGATTGTTAAATCGAATTTTGGTCAGTTTCTAATAAAACCATACAAATCTTTCCTAGCGGGCCACTATGGCATCTAGTAGGCCCTCAACTCGATTCTGGTCATAACCTAAAAGTTTGCAACCAAAACTGAAGTAGAACGATTGTTTCGGAGTGAAACAAATCGTTGATGGACCGTAGATAAAGTAGAAGAAAACGTCATAATCTAAATCGAGAAACCCTAAAGATTTCTCTTCTAATCAAATAATCTACTCTAATTCTAAATCATCCAATTTTAGTAGATCAAATTTTTAATGATTTGGTATTTCGATCTTCTTAGTTACCAAAAACCATAAATAACCAACCATGTCAATTATATCCAAATTTAAATATTGATTATATTAAAAATTCCAATCATAATTAACCATATAGTAAAGGGTTAAATGCCAAAAATAGGAATACTAAAATATAATCAAATATTTACTTAAATACTTTAATAAGCTAACTTAATTTTAACCGTACAAAAATAGCTGAATCCAAAAATAATGCATGGTAAAAAAAAATACAAAAAAAGATCGAAATCAATAACTATTTACCATGCCAAAAATAAACACTAAAATTGAAGGTTCAATTTTAGAATCCAAATATGCACAATTTTTTTTTTTTGGATAAAAAAAATGCAATATCAAATCAATTTGAAACAAAACGATTTTGAAATTCCATAAAGTTTTAACTTAATTTTCAAAATCTCTTAAAATAACTAATTTCAAATCAATTTGAAACAAAACGATTTTGAAATTCCTTAAAGCTTTAACTTAATTTTCAAAATCTCTTAAAATAACTAATTTCAAATCAATTTGAAACAAAACAAATCGAAAACAGTTTTTTTTAGAAAAAATAATTTTCGATCAATCCAAAAAATCACCAAATCAAACATTCAAAACCAAAATTTGTGTTTATTCTACTGGCTCATGACGAGTGTCTCTGATACCACTTGTTGGGTTTGTTTTAAAGCCAAAGGAATAACAATTCTAACAGATCAAATAGCAAACCAGAAAATAACTAAAGAACTCGCAGAACCAGCAGTGGAACATATAATTCCAAAACACCAAAAACTAAATTCATGAGCGGAAGCATACCTGAATTCATTGCTATGGCCAAGATCTTGATGTAGAGCACATCTTGCTTGATTGCTGAGGTCCTTGATGTCGTGAGAGAACCACCAAGGTGGGGAGAAAGCCTTCCAAGAGTTCAAGACTTGCCCTTTGATGTCTTTAGCCTAAACAAAAGCATTATCTCTCTCTAATTGATGGAAGTATTAGGGAGAGGGGCAGAATTGCTGCTATCAACACATGTATGCAGCAGAATTCGTTGATGTCTTGTCCCTTGGAGACCAATCCCATATATATAAGCCAAGGTAACTTGGCATGCACTCATCTTCTATATTCATCCATCACAAATATAGAACATGACTTTCCTAATTTAACCACCTATGAAAGGCAACACACCTTCTATACAAAATCATGCTTTTCTAATACAGTCACGTTTTAGCATATTACCATACTTAACAATATTCATAATTAGCAGAATTACTAAGCCAGAATTAGCCCACCTTCTAGATTGTTTCTAAATCTGCGCATGATCTAGAAATAATCCAACATGATCTGCATTGTTGCTCTAGGAATTTTAAGATGTTTACTTTGTTGCACATCTTAGCAATTCTGTTTCAAATTTTCAATTGATGTTTGAATCAAAGTGTGCAAGAAGGGAACTTAATTATCAGCATGTTTTGACAAGTGTTTTGTTGTTAGCCCAACAGTACAAAGTTAATCTGCATCTTCATCATTAATAAAAGTCGGATACTCTTTTTATTTATTTTTCTGGCTCTAGCCTCTAGGGTATAACAATTTTTGGAGTGTTACAGTTTCTATACTGTAAGACTCGTCTATGTTTTTGCTAAAGAAAAGGAAAAAGTATGGTCCTGGAAATAAACAATGCAAGGTATTGACAGTTCGGTTTTCATTTCTGATTTCACATTAATCAATGAGGTTAACGATTTGGCGAGCGAACCAAATCATCAGATAGAACTCCTAAGTTTCACGGCCTTAATCATTGACCTAAGTTGAAGCTGAATACAACCAAGGGAGGAACTAGTAATTATGACGGTCAGATAGAACTAAGTTTCACGGCCTTAATCAATTTGATTTTAAGTTTTCAACTTCAAAAGTAGTTCTCAGCTTGTTTGGTGTGTTAATGGACTTTACACTTGGGACCATCTAAATCATCGAATGGGCACAAAACATCAAGCGTCAACGATTTACCACATTGTGCCGTTTAATCAATGCTGAATTAAACCGGTTTTTTTTTTTGGCATGTTATCTGATTTATCATCCAAAATCGGTTGAAATCAACTTTTTTACAGAATTTTAGCGTGAGGGACTCATAATCTGATTAAACTGTTAATTTATTTGACAATTTAATCCCAATTTTTAGATTTTTATTGGGATTTGTTACTGCAATGAACAATAAATTGATTTAATTTATTATTAACAAGAAGTAAGAGTAAGTATGTTTTAAGCAGTAATTTAATTTTAGGTTATTGAATATATTGCCTAACTTTACAAACCCAATCATTAAATATCAACTAGTTTAGGCAACAATCTTGGGGAACCGCATCCTCTGCCCATCTCTTTAAGATGGGTAGAGTGCCCATCTTAAATCTCAACCGTCTGATTTAATCTCAATGGCTAAAAGTGCCCCGTGAATTCCACCACTCCCGAAAAAAATTATTGGCCCGAAAAAAATAAACCGTCCAGATTAGATCGGACGGTCGTGATGAGATGAACACTCTACCCATCTCAATAGAGATGGCCATCTCAATAGAGATGGGTAGAGGATACTGGTCCACAATCTTGGGCTCCAACCAACTACCGCATGCATGAGCTGAAGGGCATTAGCAGGATCCAGTACAAATACCAATACACCACACTTCTTTCAGGTTTTTCATCAAACAGCTGCTTGCCGTTGCCATAATAATTCTAGCAACAAATCTACTAAACTAGCTGATGCAATTTCATTAAAAGCACGCAACCCAATTAGAATTTTTTAGGAATCAGAATGGGAGTTGAAAGATTATTTAAGGGCCATTTGAGTAATTTTTCTTAATTACAACTTGCTAATTACATCTATTCCATAAATAACGAAATAAAAATATTCTAACTGTCCGTCCATTGATTTGGGATTTACTTGAAATTTGAAAGACATTATCGCATTTGTAAGATTCATGATAAAAGAAATTTTCGTCTAAAACTGATTATAACTTTATAAGAATATAGGTGTTTTAAGGTTATTTACAATTAGCAGTACAAATCGGTCATTCTTTTTTATGCGGAAAGAAATTAAACAAAAGTTTCTGTTCCACTTTCTAACGTAGAAGTGTGATTATATTTTAAATAGAAAATATTTTGGACTTTTCTTCTCAGTCTTTACTGTTTCATTTAAATTAAGTCTAGTTAAGAGTCGAAAAGCATACATGCATCTTATACGCAAAATAATGATAATAATAATAATAAAAATAATTGTACTTGAAACATTTTCGTAATAAAAAGTTGTCAAAGCATTTGTATAAGATATTAAAAATATTGCATACTAAAGGATTGAGCTTTGGATCCTCAGATCAAGTTGGAGTATCATAGTACGATCGTCTAAGAGTTGACATGCTAACAAATATATCTATCCATTTCAAAGCTGATCGCTTTCGAAACTTCTGTGTTATTATTTATTCATTTTACTGGAATTTTTACAGGTACAAGACATAGTTTTGCAATGCTCATACATAATTAAAAAACCTTTTGCTCCTAGGTTTGAGCTAAGTTCGAGCTTCTAATCTACATTTTGTGCGAAGATGTGAAAGTCCATTTGATATCTACGCAATCCAAATCTGGAGTGAAAGCTTCAGATATGATTTTTTTTTGTTTTATTCCAGTCAAACCCACAAAGTCAGTTTGACAAGGTCAACTCAAGAACATTTTCCTGTTTTATCCATTATTAAAATAGTATGCTAAGTACATTTGAAAAAAATGAAGAAACTTGTGCTAAGATATTGAAATCGCAGCAAGTAATAAGCTTTGTGACAAACAAAAATAAAATAAATTTAAAAAAAGGAAAATGGGACCGGAAGTGGAAAAATGCGCATATAATTTTGAAATAAGGCGAGGTAATTCAATGGGTCGCACTTGAAACAAAGTGTAGCACCATTCTGTACTTTATTTCTTCCATCGGGTTAATTCAACTTTTAAATTAAAAAAAAAAATTTGTCATTCACATTCTTTACTATATATAAGTCCTATCCAACTTTGCAAAAATCCAAGTTAGGAGTAATTGGTATTCCAAAGACAAAAACAAGAAAAGAGATTGTGTTTGATTTGGAGTATTATCCTCTATTTGGTAAGGAAAAAAATGTTATGATAATCAATTTCTTTTTTTTTTGATAAATAATTCTTTTGGCAGACTCTTACCTTTGTCACTTGTTATGTTCTTATAAAGTATGCAACCAAAATATTTTTCTCTCTTTTTTATGTTTAGCACTTGGTACTTTGGACTGTTTTGTGCTAATTGTACTTCTGATTTAGGCCTACCCGGATTAGTTTCTTTTACTTCAATAAAATTATAATTTCCACGCATATACATACAGACTCTTAATGCCATATTGATTAACTGGAAATATTTTTTAAAATTGTACCGGATAAGATACCAGTTGAAGATTTTACTTATTTGGTTTGAAGGTAGCAATGGGAAAGGGGGAGATTGAGGATAGGTACACACAAGATGGCACAACCGATCTCAAAGGAAACCCTTGTGTCAAGAAAGAAACCGGCACTTGGAAAGCTTGTCCGTACATTCTAGGTATGCAATTTTCAAATTCACAAAACTTATGTGCCCGAGAGGATAGTTATGTCTGGTATTGGTAGATTTTGTACTGGTGTTGTTCCTTAACTGTAATTGCTCTACCAGATGGGTATTTGTATGAATTTTTTGCCAAAAAAACGTCATGGAAATACGCTAAATAGTAAATACCACAAATACCATTTAGTACGGAAACAAAAAAAGTGCAACTATAGGTAAGGTGCACAAGAAGTAAGTGACATAGTATATATATGATATATACTTCAAATCGTATAATTGATGTTGAATGCAAAGACATGCTCGACTAAAAAAGAGCATAAAAATAATGAAGTGACTCAAATGGAAAAACCTTGGCTAAAAAGGTGTAATAAAAATAGATCACTGGATCATAATATACACTTGACCAAATAATAAAAATAAAAAATAAAAAAGCAGTACTCTACTTCAATATATGAAGGACATAAATCAGAGGTACCAGCAAGGTGACAATTCAGCACATGTTCTTCCATAAGTTAAATTTTACTTGTGCTGAATAATTAAAATAATATTTTAATAATATCTTTTGTAGGAAATGAATGTTGTGAGAGGCTGGCATATTACGGTATGAGCACGAATTTGGTGATGTATTTGGTAACCCGTATGGGTGAAGGTGTTGCTACTGCTGCCAATAATGTCACCAACTGGGCAGGAACTTGTTATATCACCCCTTTGATAGGGGCATTTTTGGCAGATTCATATTTGGGCCGCTATTGGACAATTTCAATCTTCATGATGGTTTATGTTCTTGTAAGTATATTCACCAAGGAATTATATAATGTGGTCTTAATAGCTATTGTTTTAGGAGTAGTGCAGATTGTCTGTACTCTTACCAGGAGAACATAACAGTAAGGGAGACATATTTTATCAACATCACAGTAAGTTTTTTAAGTTTTGTTAGTATTTAAAAAAAATAGTAAATTCTCTGTATATAAGCTGTGGTATGCACAGTAATAATATGTAAATTTGATGCAATTTCACATATTCCACCTCAAAACAAGAAAGAACTTCATTGATTTGTTTTTTCTCTATATTTTTTACCCTAATTTTACCTAAAAGAATTACAAGTATCCCCAATTTATATGACGAGGGACAATTCTGATACTTCAACAAAATTATGCACATGTTATTTCCATATTTTCCTAAGGGGCTTTGCAAACTTCTCATGATATTTTGTAAGGGAAAATTTTTTTTTTTTTTGAAATTGTAAGGGAAAATATGAAATGTTCTTGTATATGTAAAAGAAGAAATTAATTATGTTCTTATCTTGCAGGGTCTTACACTTTTGACAATGACAGCAACAATTAATGGACTAAGACCGGAATGCACCAATGGCATCTTCTGCCACCCAACACAAGGCCAAAAAGGTGCTGTATATGCTGCGCTTTACCTGATTGCCCTCGGGACTGGTGGCATCAAACCATGTGTCTCCTCATTTGGGGCAGACCAATTCGATGAATCTGATCCAAGAGAAAAGAAGAGCAAGAGCTCCTTCTTCAACTGGTTCTATTTCTCAATTAATATCGGCGCACTAATTGCTGCTTCAGTGTTGGTCTATATACAAACAAATGTCGGCTGGGGTTGGGGATTTGGTATACCAGCTGTTTGCATGGCTATTGCAGTGGTATTCTTCTTCTGGGGTACCCCGCTATATAGGAACCAAAGGCCGGCTGGAAGTCCACTTACTCGTATTGCACAAGTGTTGGTGGCATGTGTGAGGAAGTGGCGGGTCCATGTGCCGGAAGACACTTCTCTTTTTCATGAGCTGACTGATAAGGAGTCGGCAATTGTAGGAAGCAGAAAAATGGAACATTCCAGTCAATTCAAGTAAGTATACTTACCTATAGGTATGTTATTGAAGTGATTAAACATAGTACCACAATGCTGATGTGGTATTAGCATGATAATATGGTGCATTTTTTTTTTTGGGGTTTTTGGAACTAAGTGGGGTAATATCCCCACCACTTCTCTCGTTAATAAGAAAAGCAACGTACAAAGTTATAATAATATGGTGCATAACTCCATCAAGTAGTTCCATTAGCTTTTTGAAAAAAGGAGACATTTAAAGTAAGATAAAAAATGAAAATATCAATGTTAATTTAAATCAGGTTCCTCGACAAGGCATGTGTTGAGACAGAAGAGGACAAAACGGTTGGCCTCATAGACCCATGGAGGCTCTGCACGGTCACACAAGTAGAAGAGTTAAAGAGTATAGTGCGGTTGCTTCCCTTATGGGCTGGTGGCATAATATTTTCTACAGTATATGGCCAGATGAGCACCATGTTTGTGCTCCAAGGGAATACTCTGGATCCCCACATTGGCAAACATTTCAAGATACCTGCTGCCTCGCTGTCAATTTTTGATACTTTGAGCGTCATTGTGTGGGTCCCATTCTACGATCGCATCCTGGTACCGCTGGTTAGGAGGTAAAATAACTTTTTTTTTCACATGTACTAAGTGCTTTCAGTCATGTTTGCTAGAAGCTATAGCATACAATATCATATTGGTCTTGACTGCAATCTAATAAAAATTCCAAATTTATACAGGATTACTGGTAGGGAGAGAGGGTTTACCCAACTTACACGTATGGGGATTGGTCTAGTTATATCCATCTTTGCTATGGTGGCAGCAGGGCTCCTAGAAGTAGCCCGACTCCATATTATACACCGCGACAACCTCTATGATTCGAGAGATTATATCCCCATGTCCATTTTCTGGCAGGTGCCACAGTACTTCCTTGTTGGTGCCGCAGAGGTGTTTACTTTCATCGGACAATTGGAATTCTTCTATGACCAGGCACCAGATGCCATGCGCAGCATGTGCTCTGCACTTTCACTGACGACCGTTTCATTGGGTATGTACCTAAGCTCACTTTTGGTGACAATTGTGACCAATATCACGGCGAGAAATGGAAAATTGGGTTGGATTCCTGATAACTTGAACAGGGGCCATCTGGACTACTTCTTTTGGCTTTTGGCAATAATGAGTTTTGTCAATTTCTTGCTCTATCTCTTGATTGCAAAATGGTACAATTACAAGAAGACGGCTGATGATTTGCAAGAGACGAAGTCAGGGGATGCTTATGAGAAGCATTGACAAAGATTCAATCTAAGAAGAAATTCGAGTGTTTCTGGCATTTAACATGTGATTTTTTTGTGGAGTGTTAAAGGGGAAGGGCCTCTTGAATTTGTATGGTTTCATAATTTGTTTGTTATCCAATTTAACATTGTTAACTTCTAACAATTGTATGGTTTAACTGTCAAAGTATAGAGATCTTGCAATGCTTTTGGTTTTTTGTACAATTCTTTCTTGGAGAAAATTTGTGGCCAATTAAACAAACTTAGCAACTTCTGTGGATATGTATTTACTTGGACAATTTTTTAATTTACATAATAATTTGCAAACTAGAGTTTTCTTTCCCAAGTTATGCTATGTGTCTTCAGCAAATGTAATTTCTTGGAAAAAATTTAGGCATCAATCGACACCATCTCTTACCGGTCATATGTACTTTTTTTATTTTGAAGAAACATCAAGCATCATGAGAGAAATTTGGCTACCTATTAGGGTTTGAGTTCATTTTGAGACCCTGTAACATGGAAAAAGCATCGCATCCGGTTTATTTGCTAGGAGTGTCGAACCGAACCAAAATTGTTCGGTTCCTTTGCAGGCGGGTCCGAGTGACAATTTGATAAGAGGGCTGAAGTTCGGATTATCATGTTTCAGGGAAAAAAAAAGTCATTAAAATATGACTGGAACTAATTACTGTTTCATAGAACTCTGAATAAATTTTCTTATACAAGTGATTCTAATTTAAACCAAGTTTTATCAGAATTTCCATATCATAAAATTAGGGGGAAAAAATCACCATCAGCTTAGTTGGATGTTCGGCTCTAGTCTTGTAAATGAGCTGCTAGTTTTTTTTTTTTTTTTTTAATTATAAGATTCTACTGACGCAAAGTGTGGACTGTGGATGACATTCTTAAACTTTTATTTATTTTCTTTTTCTTCACTTAACGCATAAATTTCCATTTTCTACACAAATTCTTATTTTTATCATGACTTCAAATTTATTTTTAAAGTTTTAGATGCCAAGTTTTATACATTCTTTTGTTATAAAAAATATAACGTACAAATTTGATTTATATTGTACAAATTGTAACCATAATATTTGAGATAGACTCGCATATAATATATGTCACAATGTTAAAAGGATATTAATCATTGAATATTTATACTAGAACCGTTAGGAATTTACTGAATCATATCACAATGAAGCAGCAAGAATTTTATTCAATCATCCCACAACATAGCATCATCGTGACTGATCGTGTCACTCTTTTAACAATTCAATACACACACAGACAGGTTGCCAATTTAACCTCAATTATCCAGAGACTTGGATTTAAGAAATTACATGTTTCTTGTAAAGTTATTAGGAAATATGTTTTTGTCCAAAATTGATAACTAAAATTACACCAACATATTATGTGAATTTCACTTTTTAGACAACCTAGCAGGGAGTCGGGGACCATATCCTCTACAACGGCTACACAGCAGTATACTTACACTGTATGTGGGCTGTTGGATCGATGATGGATATTTCGTGATTAATACTAAAGCCGTCGAGATTCGTGCGGCCAGTGAAAATCTGTCTGTTGAAATTAGATCGTACGGATGGACTTTGGTACGCTACACGCCATTGGACCAAGTCCGCTACAGAGGATTTTTATGGTGAAACACTTGAGCGGCTGCATTTTCTGGTGAAACCGTTATAGTCGTACCTTTATTCGATTCTCAATGCTAGCTTGAAATATGATTTCATTGATTGTATTTAATTTGAGAAGATATTTCTATCATCCAGAGAAAATAGCCTAGAGGTGTTTTACGAATTTTGATGCACTGAAAAGATACTCAAATACAGATATTTATAAAGTTCATAAACTGTGTACAATGTATATTTAATGCAGATTAAATAAGAAGTACAATAACAGAAGGATGAACAATATATAAAATAGATAATTATGTCATAGATATTTTTTACATGGGCTCAACTCTAGACAAATGAAATCCTAATTGATCACAACCATTCATCATTCTGAATAAATAATTTAGATTTAAATTCATGTAAAAAAATTAGTCATGACAGAATTATCATATAAAATATGAGAAGGTTTGGAATGCACTATGATGCACAAGCATTTCTAATTTACATATTGAAATGTAATCTCATTTAACAAATCTAATCTACATATTGAAATCTCCTAACAAACTAAATTTTCTAATTTTTGAAATTTTATTACTATTTTCAATTTTTTTAAAACCTGTCATTTTTGGAAGCAAACTACTATTTAGAATATTTCAAAAATAGTTTTAAAAATTTTGAAAAAAAAAATAGTGATAAAATTTCAAAAATTGTAAAATTTGATTTGTTAGGAAATTTCAATATGTAGATTCGGTTGGTTAAATTAGATTTGTCAAGTTGTAAAAATTCCGATGAAAAAGGTTGTGATGTATAGAAAAGCCTATGCATCATAGTGCATATTAAACTTCTTCCTATATAATATATGAATCATGTATGGACATGAAAAATTTAACAATATATATGAATCATGCATAAATTTTAATTTATGTATGCTTTACACATTATTGGCATATCAAACTATCTTCAATCGAAAAAAAGAAAAAAAAAAAAAAAAAAACATATCAAACTATCTACGCGCGCATCAAAATTTGTGCCAGTGGTTGAACAATGTAGCGATTTTGCTGCCGACTACAGTTAGCACACGATTTTGTGTTCTTTTTGGGTGTTTCTCGACGCGAAAACTATTACTGAGCCAATCAAGAACTATAGAAACACTTGAGCTAACGGGTCATAAATCTCTTTTCTTTCCCTTTTAATTTGAGATTTATCAATATAATTTAATAAATATAAAGAATGTAAACGCCGTAAACCATATGATGAAATTGCGTATTTTTCCTCAGGGTCTCAGACCAGATGAATAGATCTCATTTCCAATAGTCAGATCGTCACCTTCCACTTCGGATCGGACAGTTCAGACCATTGATTCTACTACAGCCCCAAATATCCATTTGGCCAGATTATAATTATTACAAAAAAAAAAAAAAAAAAAAAAAAAAAAAAAAATCAAACTAGATCTGAAACATTATATCTAAAATGAATGGTCAATATTTCTGTTGGACTAAACATTATAGCTAAAGAAGAGCCGAAGATGGGTAATTACTTTAGATCGGATGGTTGGTCAAGTAATATAGCATCCTTTATACAAAATAAATATATCCAATTATCTGTCAATCTAGAAGCCTTCATAGTGTTGAAGAAATTGGTTTATTAATAGTTGAATTTCATTTTGAACCTTTCTGTATGAAATCAAGTGTTTTATATTTTACTGAATTTTGAAATGCTATTAGCTTGGTGCTTGTAAGTATCATTTAGTATGGAGATTGCGACAGTTCATTTGACAAAAGATTAGAATTCTAGAGAGAGAAGGACCTATGTTGACCTTTATTTGGTTCTATTGTTGTCTAAAAGAATCTATTCCTGGTTGGCTGGATTAGTGTGTTAATATGATGCCTTGTTCCAGTTTCATATTTCCACAAAGATGTCAAAAAAGTCAAGGTAATATATGTGAGAGCCAATAATTTTCTTTGTTTGAAAAAAAAAACAATAATAAAGAGAAAACAATTTAAAATTAAGTATATAAAAAGGGGGGGAAATTAGGATACTATTTGACAAAATGAAAAAAGAATCAGTGGGCAAACTACTCTAGGAATCCACTGTCCGAAGGTTTAGATTCTTTCTTGGGGTCCACAAGTTTAAATATCCACTTTTTAAGAAAAAGAATAATAATTAATAAATAAACTGTTATTTGGACGCTGGGGTTTGTGCATCTATGTGTCTGTATATATACACATGATTACTAAGCTTTGTAACAATCAAATTTGAATTGAGGGGTAACTGGAGCTTCAACCTTAATTCGGTATGAATAGAATTTTTTTTTTTTTTTTGAGCGTCAGTTTTGATCGATTTTTATCAACAAATATTAGTACAAGTTTATTTTACCTTTAATGAGTTGCCTTCTTGTAGACATGATATTAGCTAGACCCTTTTTTCATTACCTTTAGTGAGTTGCCTTCTTGTTGATATGTTATTTAGCTAGACCTACAAAATAAGATGGTGGCATGTTATTGTTTTCCCGAGGAAATAACACTTTTGATGTATCTTGTATTTATGTAGTAAAAAGAAACAATGGCAAAAGCAGAGGATGGATACACACAAGATGGTACAACTGATCTCAAAGGAAACCCTTGTTTAAAAAGCAAAACTGGCACCTGGAAAGCTTGCCCATACATTTTAGGTATGCTGTCATGAATTTCAATACCAGTAAACTTGTACCAGTTCTGCAATGGAACTATACCAACTTGAATTTTGAACTTAGTTTTTAATTACCAGAATAAAGCTTACTAGAACTTGGATTTTGCACTCAGGTTTTACCATAGAGGTATACAAATACAATTATCTAAGTACCGAATACAAAAGAAGGAAAAAGACCAAAGCATACTAGAAATGATATTGCTTCAGGACTGCATAATTACAAACCAATTACAAAGACCAGATCCCAAAAAAAGCTGTAATCAAGGATAAATTTATTCCAGACTAATGAAGATGCATCAGCAATAGGAAGCATACTTGCTAATTGCTATACAATACAATAGGTCCCACAGGGAGCAACATTGCAATGTTTTCTGGCTAAGCAAACTGTTTCGATTAATTAGTTTGCATTCTCCTCTCTCTTTCCAGGAAATGAATGTTGCGAGAGGTTGGCATACTATGGTATGGGCACAAACTTGGTGAATTACATGGTAGGCCATTTAAATGAAGGTGTTGCAACAGCAGCCAACAATGTCACCAACTGGTCAGGGACTTGCTATATCACCCCTCTGATAGGGGCATTCTTGGCAGATTCATATTTAGGCCGGTTTTGGACAATTTCAATCTTCATGATGGTCTATGTCCTTGTAAGTGTATTCAATTACATGGAATTTTGTTGTTTGGAGGAGTTATATGAAATTTAGTTATAATAAATTTACTTAGTTAAGGATTTATTAAAATAATTTAATGTAGGGTCTTACATTGTTAACTATGACGGCATCCGTTAGCGGGCTAAAACCAGACTGTGCTGGTGACACCTGCCACCCAACACAAAGCCAGAAGGCCGCCGTATTTTCTGCACTTTACTTAATTGCCCTCGGGACTGGTGGAATCAAACCATGTGTCTCCTCTTTTGGGGCAGATCAGTTCGATGAATCGGACCCGATTGAGAAGAAGAGCAAGAGCTCCTTCTTCAACTGGTTCTATTTCTCCATTAATATAGGTGCTTTGATTGCTTCTTCAGTGTTGGTCTATATACAAACCAATGTAAGCTGGGGCTGGGGATTTGGTGTACCTGCTGTTTGCATGGCCATAGCCATGGTGAGCTTTTTCTTGGGCACACGGCTTTACAGAAATCAGAAACCAGCAGGAAGTCCACTTACACGCATTGCTCAAGTTTTGGTCGCAAGTGCAAGGAAATGGAAGATCCATGTGCCAGAAGATAAATCACTTTTATACGAACTGACTGATAAAGAGTCAGCTATTGTGGGTAGCAGAAAACTCGAGCGCACCAGTCAGTTCAAGTAAGTCAACTTTTATAAGTTGTCAGTTGTGTTTGTTTCTTCTGATGAATCAGTGGGCTTGGGTGAATTACATACATTGATTTTTGGATTGAAATTCCAATTTTGGGGGTTTTGTCTTGGAGATTCACGATTTTCTCATGTATATATCAGTCTTGCACGACTTATCTTATATTTTACCGGCATGAAAAGCTAGGTTCCATTACATATTTCAGACCCTTTCATATTCCTTTCTATAAACAAGTTCCATAATATTCAGAAACTATTTTTTAAAAATATGTTTGACTCCAGGTTTTTGGACAAGGCATCTGTTGAGACAGAAGAAGACAAGACTGTGGGACTGGTAAACCCATGGAGGCTATGTACTGTCACCCAAGTAGAGGAGTTGAAGAGTATTGTAAAGTTGCTTCCAATATGGGCTGGTGGTATCATATTTTCGACAGTATATGGCCAGATGAGCACCATGTATGTTCTACAAGGGAACACCCTTGACCCCCATATTGGCCCCCACTTCAAGATACCAGCTGCTTCTCTGTCGATTTTTGATACTTTGAGTGTCATCATCTGGGTTCCAGTTTATGACCGCATTCTTGTGCCCTTCGTCCGGAGGTAGCATTGTTTTTCTTGTTTAACCTTCTAATTGTTTTACCAGATCTGCATAAGTAAATCGTAATTACTGTTTGTTTTGTTTAAAAAATGCCAAGCCCATGCAGTCTCAGTGTCAGTCAAGACTGAAGGAGTGCCGCATCTAGCTAGCTTGTAATTAATTTGCTTTTTAACAATACTGGTTCTAAAATATAGTATTTAACATACGACATAGATTCTTCGTGCTAACACAATATTCCTTTGGTAATTGGTATATTCAGGTTTGTGAAGGACAATGAAAAAGTAAAACTGTAAAAAAAATAAAAATTCTCCCTAGTTTACACATGTTGTCACTACATTTGGTGGGATTTAAAGTTTAATTGGTCCCTGATCAATAACCAAAAAAACTGGACTATATTCTTTAAATCTGGACCATCAATTGGTTTTAAAATTACACCAAATATAATGCACAACATATTTACACCAAATAAAATTATTAGGTTGGTTGTTGCAGTTGTTAAATAGATTTGTGGTCAATATAATCTAACCCTTAATTACCACCTGGGATCAACTAAACCATATGGAGGACAGTCCTGGTCTCATATTCTTATTAAGGAAATATTTTTATATTAGATAACGGATTACCATTCTAATTAACAAATTTACCTGTCTAATTTACACAGGATAACAGGTCGGGAGAGAGGGTTCACCCAGCTAACCCGTATGGGAATTGGTTTAGTCATCTCCATTTTTGCTATGGTTGCTGCAGGGGTCTTAGAAGTTGTCCGCCTCCATATCATACACCGCGACAACCTCTATGACTCAAAAGACTACATTCCCATGTCTATTTTCTGGCAGGTACCACAGTATTTCCTTGTTGGAGCAGCAGAGGTGTTCACTTTCATCGGCCAGTTGGAGTTCTTCTATGACCAGGCCCCAGATGCGATGCGAAGCATGTGCTCTGCATTGTCCCTGACAACAGTTGCACTGGGAAATTATCTCAGTACTCTTCTAGTGACCATTGTTACTGATATCACAACTAAGAATGGTAAATTGGGATGGATTCCAGATAATTTAAATAGGGGGCATTTAGATTACTTCTTTTGGCTTTTGGCGATTTTGAGTTTCATCAACTTTTTGGTCTATCTTTTGATTGCCAAGTGGTACACTTACAAAAAGACAGCAGACGATTTGGAAGAGGAAAAGAAATCAGATGGCTTTGATGAACATTGAAGACTTGGATATGATCAGAGGAAAAAAAAATGAAAAGAAAAGAAGAAAAATGGAGGAATACTTTATTACTGTTGCTGTTTTATCTAATGTGAGGAGAGCTGGTGGGGTTGATTTGTTTAATTTGTTTGATTTTTAATGTTATATTGTAAAGCTTTCATTGCTTTAAGTGATCTTACTTTTGTGCAAATATATTTATATTGGTCAATGGTAATCAATTACCTCACTTTTTTTTTTCTTCATTTATTTATTTCGTTTATTTAAATGTTAATATGTCTTGTTGCTCGTTTCAGTAAGGTAAAACTGGTAAGAATTTAGGAGATCAATCTTCTGGTGAAAGAACAAGGCAGTTTTAAGAGTATTGTTGTCCATAATTGGGCCATCTGAGAGCACACACATATTGGTTAAATGCTATTTGACTATATAAGTATATATATAATATATTGGTTAAATACTCATGTGGAAAGCACAATTGAGAAAGTTTAAATACCATAATTAAACTATAATTTTATTTAAGTGCTACTCATGTGCTCCCCCTCCACATCTACCGATTTCCTTAATAACCTTGAATTTTATTTATTCTAAGTTAGACGAATAATGAAATTATTTAATTCAATTTATTCTAAGTTAAATGAATGATGAATATGAATAAATATAGAGATTAATGTTAATTAACCATTAACAATTAACAAACCTTCAAATTTATCAATAACAACCTTCTGCCCAAATTTAGGAATAATTTCATAATTTAGAAATGTTGGGGTATTCCAAGAGGAACAACCCCTCAAAAAATTGAGGTATGCTGCTTGAAAGTGGCGAGCACACGGTATTCTTTAGTAAAAGGCGAAAGAATAGTTCGCTCTGTGCTCACCACGCAGCTCCGTGCTTTTCTCAGGTTGTGAACAGGCCAATTATATAGGCAGAGCGAGCGCTCTCCTCTTGCAAAATATCATCTTGTGGGACTAAACACCTGTGCATTGTTCCTCTCCGCCTCACTATCCGGAGAATATTCCTGATCAGATGGATCAAACAGATTTTAAGATTTTAAGTTATCTGATGGTTGATATAGTTCTAGCATATATGGGCCACAATTTTTATTTGTAGGCCGTTAATTAGTAAGAAATGGCCTAATGGGCATTCTATGTGCTGGTTAACTTGTCATTGAATTGTAGCTTTCTGAATGGAGTCAACAAAGTTCTTAGAACAATGATTGGGGATGTTGAGAATGAGAGTAATTAGGAGGTTATTAGCCTCAGATAAGTATCATCAGTGGCTAATTATTTAAGTTTGTCATCCAATCTTTTATAGAAAAAAGAGGTTACAAACGTTTTTTTTACTTTTTTCCAATTATAGAAAGTTAACGTTAGAAAATTCTAAACGGTAACATTTTGTTCCGTTTTTTCCTTGCCTATAAATAAGGCGTGTGCAAATACTGTAAATTAAGTTAGAGAAATAAGAATACAATTCAATAAACCAACAATCCTCCTCTGTTTCATAAAATTAACATGGTATCAGAGAGAATCTGATCCAGCTTCCGCAATAAGAAAACAAAACCCAATCAAAGCCAACGATTTTGTTTAGAGCAAAACAATGGCAGAAAAACAAAGAGGGATGCACTCCATGATGACTGGGGCCTCACCCTCAAAACTCGTCACTGCTAGAAAAGAGAGAAGTACCATTTCATGGGCACAAACAGTGGCATCATCTCTCAATAAAAGTTCTAATCAAGGGCGAGTTATTGATATAAGCCCAAAAATAACTCAATTAGAGTGCACAAGGCAAAAGCCTCCCAATCAGCAAGAAACTGGTACACAAAAGCTTCATCCCAAAAATATCCAAATCAATCAAGAAGGAACTATTGATTACCTCAATAAGGATGTCAATCAAAGCAAAATTCCACCTCTTCTCGATGCCAGCCTTCCGATCTCAAACCCTAGCGTCCGTGACGGGAGCACAGGAGGATGGGAGAGCTCTAACATCATACCCACGCGCTGCAACCATTGTAAGAATGCAAGGCACACGGTGGATGACTGTTGGTTTCTCCATCCCAACCTCTGGCAGCACAAGGAAAGGCGAGGCTTGAGAAGCGGCGATGGCAAAGAGAAGAGAGGACGGGAGAGTGCCTCGAGAAAGGGGGAGAAGGATATCGCATCGAGTGGATCGAACGAAGCCAGTTCGGACTTGATGGAAAAAAGGCTTGATAAAATTGAACGAGCTTTGATCTCCTGTCTCCACCAACTCGCATCCTCGGCAGTCATTTTTATGACTGCCGAGAGCAGTTGTTTTGTTTCTTTTTTAATATTTAAAAATTTTAAAACTCAAATGTCGAATCCAAACCGTTGATCTTGTTCAATTTAACGGGCGATGCGTTTTTATATAAGTTTTATAAAATTTGGAGTTGATTTGATATTTGATTAAGTGCTCAACAAATGAACGAACCTAGTTGAATTAATTCTAATACGTTCATTTGTTGAGCACTTAATCAAGTATCAAATCAACTCCAAATTTTATAAAACTTATATGAAAACGCATCGCCCGTTAAATTGAACAAAATCAACGGTTTGGATTCGACATTTCAATTTTAAAATTTTTAAATATCAAAAAAATTATCATACGACTGCTCTCGACAGTCAAAAAATGACTGCCGAGGATGCGAGTCCCTGTCTCCACGGTCTTAAAGGTCAAAATGATTTATTTTCTAATAGGCTTGATAAGCCCACCGTATTCAAGCCCAATTTTAATTCTCTTGTAAATTTAGAAAATGAAAATTGTGAAATGCCCAATATAAATGTACGACCAGGGCCTAGTCCAGACTTTAGAAATGAACCAAATCTCTTCGAGAATTGTTTAAACAGACCAATTGAAAATAAATGTTTAACCATCGGCTTTACCACCATTAATGCTCAAAATTGTTGTGCCAAATGGATACTTGATTCCGGTGCTACCGACCACATGACGGGAAACCAAAATTTATTGAAAAATTTGTTAGGAAATGCTCATATTTTAATTTTAGATTAATTACGACTAATTAATCACCATTAACAACAAGCAAATCAATAGATCTAGTGCTAAAGCAATCACACATCAAAACAATGAGAACAAGTAGGAAAATTATACCTCTCTTTGTGTAGTAACAAAGAGGCTCGATTCCATGGCATGGGAGTCGATGGCGTGCTTGCACCGCCTCCTCCACCACCAATAGTAGCCTCTAGCCCACCAAGGACCCACCACCAAGCTCAAAGAGAATGCTAGTTCTCTTGAACCTTGATGAAGGTTTAAAACCTAGGTCAAATAAATTTATTCCTAAGGTTTACCTCACTAGTCGTTTGGTAAAGCTAAGGGTCGAACCCACAGGGACGGATTAGTTGATTACCGGACTTAATCGTTCTTAAAATCTAGAGAGATGAATTTTGTATGATTTTCGAAATAAGATGCAATCAAGTAAAATATAATCAAAATAAAGTAATAAAATAAGTAATAGATAATTAAATATTTTTGGGTGATTTTTCAAATTCTTTTTACTAAAACAGATGCAAAAATATGTCCTAGGGTTGTGTGTTCAATTAGTTTGGCTCTAAAGCACTTCTGCCCACGATTTTCACCGAGACAGAAGCCTATTTCGGACCGAAATGCCTGGATTTCGGTGCGAAATCCATGCTGTTTCGTCCCAAAACTCGCTTTAGACCTTCTGTTCTGACTTGATATTTTTATGGGATACTATGTGAAGGTTACTTGACGACCAAACCTAAACCCTAACTTCAGCTGTCGCGTTTTAGTTCTGGTTTGGTTTGGGACCGGCTTTTACCACGTAAATAACTAAACCTCAGCCGTCGCGTTTTGGTATTTAGAAATCTAAGAATATTTAGTTGGATTTCCAGAGGTATTTAAAGTCTTTTCAGATCATTAAAAGTTACACCTTTCGGTCGTTAAACTAACCTCCTCTTTCGAGCGATTGGCTTACCTCAAGTACTTAATCAACTACAAGTTTGGTTTATAGTTTAATGCCCTAAAGACGTCGCGATTCATCCATAGGTAAACATCAATCAAACAAATAATTTAACTAAGCATAAACAACAATTCACAACTAAATAAATCACATAATAAATCATAAATCTATCAAGTCATCACAAAATACCAAACTAATCTACTAACTACCCCTAAGACATAATAAAACTACTCACACATAGTCATGACACACATAACAATAAATATCATGCAAATAAACAAGATACAAGCCATGAAATAACAAGATAAAAGCATAAAAAGAGTAAACCAATAGTCTCTATGCAAATAACTCGCTACCAAGGCCAAGGAATCGATGTGGATCTCGCTGTCTGCTGCTGCTCTGCTCCAAACTCACAAGAACTCCAAGGAAAATCGATGAAACACTCAAAAACGCTAAGTAACAAGGGTGGAAAATAGGTCTCGAGAGTAGAATACGTGCTCTGGCGGCAGGAAATGCATATATATCATCCCAGGAGGCGGCTAGGTCAAGGAGAGGCGGTTTGCTCCTTTCCTTCTTCGAAAATTTCCAAGTTCGCACTTTCCAGAAACGCATTTCGGTGCGAAATGACACCATTTCGGTGCGAAATGGCGCTTCGGATCTGCTGGATGGGCTGAGAATCAGGCCCACGCTGGAGATAGGCTCGGCTCTGGACTCCTGTGGTCTTGTGGCACGTGTGTGTGGGCCAGGAATGAGTCATCTGGCTGAGAATGCGGCACATCCTTCACAAAAGTCGTGTTTCGCCATTGATTTCCAAGCAATTCTACAAAATAAAACAAGAAGCACGGCAGCAGCAATATCCTGGAAAATATAGCAATTTATGAGACAATTTATGATGGTTTGATCAATGATTAAGGGCTAAGTACGGTCAAAATACGTATAAAAATAAGGAACATCAAATCCCCCCAAACTTGAATCTTTGTTTGTCCTCAAACAATAATCTAAGCTTAAAGGTTAAGACTGTACTTAGACCTAGAAATGAAATATCTCAAACCAATGATGCAACGAAACTTTATTAAAAGGTATTACTCAAAGTTCCACAAGTTAGAGATAAATAAAGCAAATTAAAATTAATTCCAAGGACAAGGGTTTAGTTCTCTTTTTGGTTTAAATTGTGCAACACTTAGTTCTCATGAATTCTCAAAATCAACTCAAGGACCTTAGCTTCACTTCATCAATTCAAATGCAAACTCAAATTCAAATGCCCGTTCTTTTTCATAAGTTGCAAACGTTTGTAAAGAAAATTTTATCAAAGCTAAAAATTCTATAATGAGTCTAATTTTCAATTTTTCACCAATTTGAATTTGTGCAAGTCGAGCCGCGGTGATTTACATCACTTAAGGTTTTACGCTATTGGGACTTGTGAATAAGCTACCAGCACATGCCGCACTGGGGAGATCTAACTCTTATGTCACACGACTAAGGCCACCGGTATCATCGGGCCAGAGCTCCTAGCAACATAGAATTTTCATTTCTCCAATATTTGTGGAATTTGTTTGGAATTACAAGTCCCTTCGCACCTTCATTTTCGCAACTATTTAGATTTATTCAATTTAAATTTGCTTGTTGGTGATTCAAGCATTCAAGAACAGCTTAGACTCATCTTATAACTTTTAAAGTTGATAAAAACTTCTTTGAACAAAAGCTTACAAAATACAAAATCGTTCACTCGGCAAAAACTTGTGAGAATTGACTAATAATGAATTGATAATTCTAAGCATCCAAGTTCAGGTCCTATCCTATCAAGCAATCATTCAATTGATCTATTGGTGCACAAACCAACCTAAAATCTCCTAAACAAACATTTATCCTTAAGAAATAATTTTAAAATTGCTTCAAAAATTCAAACAAGTGTGAAACAGTGAATAATATATCAATAGAAACCTCACAGTGATAATGCAGACATCAGAAAAAATCAAAATCAAAAGTTCAAAAATTTTCCAAAATTCCAGAAGGCATTTCGCACCGAAATGGAACCATTTCGGTCCGAAATGGACATGAAAAATCCTCAAAAATGACTTAGACAAATGCAATTCAACCCAAAATTTTTATTTCCATCTTCTTTTCCCCCCCCAAACTGATTCAAGCACTGTCCCAGTGCGTCACAATCACAGAAAATAAAAAAATAAAAGAGAGGGAAATAAAAATTGTACCAAATCAATGAGAAGAAGATGGCCCGGCCCCCCCATGTGGCGGTGACTCGTCCTCGTCATCCTCGTCTGAATCACCAGTGGAGGAATCCTGTGGCCAAGATCCATAGCGCAAAAAGTACTCGTGCGCATCAACCTGTCTCTCGATATGTCGGATCCTGGCATCCTGCTCCGCCTGAACTCTGAGACCCTCGCGCACCATGCCTCTAGTCTCTCTCCCCTCAACCAGTAGGGTCTGCATGAGGCCAGTCAAGTGCGCCATGGATCCATAGGGGACAGAATCCGGTCTATCAACATCCATAGGCAAAGGCATAGGCGGAGGCGGCATAGGAGGTGGGGCTCCATCCACGTATCCATGGGGAACAAGCCATGTACGATGATCACTCCTATCAATGGGAAGGGGATAGGGTAGCAAGAAAC
This sequence comes from Rhynchospora tenuis, assembly GCA_027725995.1. Lineage (NCBI taxonomy): Eukaryota > Viridiplantae > Streptophyta > Magnoliopsida > Poales > Cyperaceae > Rhynchospora > Rhynchospora tenuis. Next base: position 52,135,597 of record CM050889.1, on the reverse strand, counting down.
TGGCACGATCTCTCATCAACCATCTAAATCGTCGTGCACCCCCAAATGTCACAAACTCCAAATACTTCATCTCCCTATATCTCTCCGGGGTAGCCCGGTGCCATGCTCCACAATCCGTCCTCGCTGGAATAGGCACATCCGGTCCGATACCATGCATAATGATAAGCGTGACATAAGCGCCCATAGAAATGGCTCCAGTGCCTCCCTGGTCACGCTGTGCAATCCAATGGTCAACCATAAGCTTGGGTATGCAGATCTCCTGAGGCTCAGGCTGTAACATGAGGTGCATAAGAATGAGGTCCTCGGCTCTGGCTCTACGCATGGTCTCACCTCGAGCAAAGATGGTAGAAGCAATAGAACGGTGTAGAATCCTCAAGGTGGGATGCTCAATCAAAAACCCATGTGTGTCTGAGCCAGCGGAGCGGGTGATCCGAGTCCACAATAACTCTCTATCAACCATAGACCCCAACTCCATGATGCCCCGAGGCTGATGTCCCTGCTTAAACCCGAAAAGATCTCCAAGGTTATCCAAAGGTATTCTCCACAGGGAATCCCGCAATCTAAACTCAATCTGATGGACCCCGTTCAACTCAAATGTCACCAAGGATGAGAGAAACTCCAAAGTCAAATTCTTATACGCATAGCAATCATGCATCCAAAACTTAGGCTCAATCCCAATCGCCCCCGTTAATTCCAAAAATTGGTCCCCAATTCCCATTTCATGCAATACCCCTAAATCTACCAATCTGGTGTGCTCAATCGGCCTCTTGTAGATCTTTTTGAAACCCTCAAATTGCCGCTTTGACGGCATATGAAATCCATACTTACGCTCATACGGGGCGGCAGCGGGATCATACTGCTCTAACAGGTCTACCTGAACAGGGGGTGGAACGGGTGCACCACCACGGCCCTGTGACCTTGTCCTCGGCCGGTTTGGGTCCATTTTTCACAAAATACCACAATCCAGATTACGATTTCGCAGCGAAATGAGGCTATTTCGCACCGAAATGACCACTGTCAGACTAGAAAAATGCACTTCCCGTCCTCCAAAAATCCTCAAACTTTCTCAAAAAATCAGAAACAAAGAAACACACCCCCGGCACCCTATTTCGTGGTCTAGAAATCCCCAGAAAAATTTAACTCGAGAGATTTGGGAACGGGTCAAACCTTAAATGTCTTGAAAACTCAAAATCCGCAGCAAGGACCCAGAGAACCACTTGTAGACTCTTCCTAGACCCGAGGAGAACTCTACTGCAGCGAGTAAACTCGATTTCGGGGCAATCTCTCCCCAAACCCGAAATCTTCTCTTCAATTTTTCTTCTTGTGTGTCGATTTTCTTGCAAATCCGAGTGGAGAATATGGAAGAGGGCTGTGAGAGGAGTGGATAGATGGTTCGATCTGTGGAAATGGTGGTAGGAGGGTTGGTGTGCGTGGAAGAATAGGAGGGGTTACGGCTTGGAGAAGAAGGTACGGGAGAGGAGTGAAGAGGCGCGTGGGAGAAGGGAGAGGGAACGGTGGGGAAGGGGTGTATTTAATTTTTGGGCATGGGTAATGGGTTTTGGATTTTTGGAAGTGGGCCAAGAGTACAATTCTCCTTCAAGTCGAATTGGGCTGGCTACAATAATTTTACAAGATAAAGTCAGAAGGCCCACAAATCAATTAAAAATAAAACCCATCGAAAATCATTAAAATTCGGCCCACAATTAATTCCAATAGCGACATTTCGCACCGAAATGGAACCATTTCGGTCCGAAACAGTCAGCAAAAAATTCGAAAAATGCAGTTCTAGATCCCCATTTTCCCTCAAAGTTTTTCAATAAATCCCCAGAGATAATTCCCACAGTTGTGTGAAATAAAAATCAAGAAACAGTGGGCAAATAAAGAAATGCAGTGGGGAAATTGTCTCTTGTGTGCGATTTTCCAAGTCAAGGCGCGGTGCAACTCGCATGAGGTCGTGCATGGCCACTGTTTTCGACTTCTTTTCTAGCCCAAGGTGCTCTAGCACGAGTTGTTCCTCGCCTTGCTTCCAACGATTCCATTTTCCTACACAGAACAAAAAGAAAAAATGTTAAACACAAATTTTTATGTCATTTTTTTTTATTTTCTAAATTTTTTGTGTTTTCTTGATTTTTCAAAAACAAATGAAAATAAATAAAACTCTAAAAACCCTTGGGTTGCCTCCCAAGAAGCGCTCTTTTTAGGTCATTAGCTTGACCCCTTTGTTTGGCTACGTCTCACTTGGAGATTCGGAGAAGTAGACGCGTGCCACTTGCCCGATGTCTTCCGTGGCGATGTAGTGCTTTAACCTTTGACCATTGACTTTGAAAGGCTCCGAATCCTTGTCACAAATGTCAATAGCGCCAAATGGATAGACTTTCACCACTCGAAAGGGTCCCGACCACCTTGACTTCAACTTGCCAGGAAAGAGCCTCAACCTTGAGTTGAACAACAAGACCAAATCTCCTTCCTTGAACTCCCTTCTCATTATTTTCCTATCATGCACAAGTTTTGTCTTTTCCTTGTAAAATTTTGCATTTTCATAGGAATTGAGACGTACCTCATCAAGTTCATGCAAGTCCAAGATACGCTTTTCGCCAGCTTTAAGCAAATCCATGTTGATGGCTCGTGTTGCCCAATATGCCCTATGCTCAAGTTCAACTGGTAAGTGGCAAGGTTTACCATAAACAAACTTGAAAGGACTCATACCTATGGGAGTTTTAAATGCAGTGCGGTAAGCCCAAAGTGCATCATCAAGCTTGTTTGCCCAATCCTTGCGCGTGCGTGCCACGGTCTTTTCCAAGATGCTCTTGATTTCTCGATTCGAGACCTCCACTTGACCATTTGTTTGTGGGTGATATGCTGTGGCAACCTTGTGTATGACACCATGCTTCTTCAAAAGGCCATCGAAATGTCGATTGATGAAGTGCTTGCCACCATCGCTTATCACCGCCCTTGGCACTCCAAAGCGTGGAAAGATGATCTTGGAGAAGAGCTTGATCACTGAGTTTGAGTCAGCTTCCTTGCATGCAATGGCCTCCACCCACTTTGAGACATAATCAACAGCCACCAAGATGTACTCAAATCCTTGTGAACTCGGAAACGGTCCCATGAAATCCACACCCCATACATCAAAAACCTCGACTTCAAGGATAGGATTGAGTGACATCTCGTTCCTCTTTGAAATGTTACCTGTCCTCTGACACAAATCACAAGAAGAGACAAAAGAGTAAGCGTCTTTGAAAAGAGTGGGCCAGAAAAAACCTGATTGGAGCACTTTGGCTGCCGTTTTTGAGAAAGAGGCGTGGCCACCATAGGCAGAGGAGTGGCAACTAGCAAGGATTGGTTTGACTTCTTCATAGGGCACACATCTCCTAAAGATATTGTCGATGCCGATCTTGAAAAGGTGAGGCTCTTCCCAAAAATAATATTTCGCGTCTGATTTCAGCTTTTTCCTCTGTTGGGAAGACATGTCGGAGGGCAAGTACCCACTGGCCAGAAAATTCGCCAAATCCGCAAATCATGGCTCACTATTTTTCGCTCCAGAACTCTCATTTCGCACCGAAACCGAGCCATTTCGGTCCGAAATGGATGCCAAAGCCATGATTTCAGCCATTATTTTGTCGAAATCTCCCTCTTCTGCCACTGATTGGATGTTATCCTGTACAGAGAACAGCTTTTCATCAGGGAAAGAATCATTAATTGGAATTTTATTACCTTCTTCCCAATGGAGACGTGATAGGTGGTCCGCAACCGAGTTTTCCGTGCCCTTTTTATCCTTAATCTCAAGGTCAAACTCTTGGAGAAGTAGTACCCAGCGAATCAACCTGGGTTTGGCATCCTTTTTGTTCAAGAGATATCGGATTGCGGCATGGTCGGTGTAGACGATCACCTTGGATCCCACCAAATAGGACCTAAACTTGTCAAGTGCGAAAACGATGGCGAGGAGCTCTTTCTCCGTGGTCGTGTAGTTGACTTGGGCAGGGTCTAGCACCTTGCTAGCATAGTATATAGCCACTGGCTTCTTATCCTTGCGCTGCCCCAAAACTGCACCAACGGCATAATCGCTTGCATCGCACATGAGCTCGAATGGTTGTGTCCAATCTGGTGGTTGAAGGATGGGAGCCGAGACAAGAGCCTCCTTCAACCTACAAAAAACATCAATACACTCATCAGTCACAATGAATTCATTATCTTTTATCAAAAGGTTTGTTAGAGGTTTAGCAATTTTTGAAAAATCTTTAATAAAGCGGCGATAGAATCCGGCGTGTCCCAAGAAACTCCTAACATCCTTGACATTTTTAGGCATGTCGAGCTTTTCTATCACCTCAACCTTTGCTTTGTCAACCTCTATCCCCTTTGACGTGACCATGTGTCCCAAAACAACGCCTTGTTGCACCATAAAGTGACACTTCTCCCAATTCAAGACTAAATTCACCTCTTCACAACGCTGCAAAACTTTGGAAAGGCTAGTTAAACAAGAATCAAAACAAGTGCCATAAACAGAAAAATCATCCATAAACACTTCCATGTCTTTTTCAATAAAATCAGAGAAAATAGCCATCATGGCTCTTTGGAAGGTAGCTGGTGCATTACAAAGACCAAAAGGCATACGCTTGTACGCAAAGGTACCCCAAGGACAGGTAAAAGTGGTTTTGTCTTGGTCATTTGGATGGATTGGTATTTGGAAAAAACCTGAATAACCATCTAAATAACAAAAATAAGAGTGATTAGCAAGCCTTTCAAGCAACTGATCAACAAAGGGCAATGGAAAATGGTCTTTGCGTGTCGCCGCGTTGAGCTTGCGGTAATCGATGCACATCCTCCATCCAGTCACTATCCTTGTTTGAATCATCTCTCCTTTCTCGTTTTGCACCACTGTTGTACCTCCTTTTTTTGGCACCACATGTATCGGGCTCACCCATTTGCTATCTGAGATTGAGTAGATGATGCCCGCATCATGGAGCTTCTGTACCTCCTTTCTGACCACTTCTGTGAGGTTGGGGTTGAGCCTTCGCTGCCCCTCTCTTGATGGTTTGTGGTCATCTTCCAATAAGATCCTGTGGGAGCAAATCAAGGGATCGATACCCTTCAAATCAGCAATGGAATAACCAATTGCTCCCTTGTGCGCTCGAAGTACCACCAATAGCTTTTCTGTTTCTGCATCACTCAACCCAGAGTTAACGATAACAGGGAACGTTTGACTTGGGCCGAGAAATTCATACCTGAGAGTCTCTGGCAGAGGCTTGAGATCAACTTGGGGGGCCTCTGTTGATGGGGAAACGGGAGGATTTGGCTCAGAAACGCCAGTTTGCATCGAATTGACCTCCTCCGGGGGACCATTTCGCACCGAAATGATATCATTTCGACCCGAAATGGGTACGGGCAGAGGCAATTCTTCGCTGTCTTGCTCGATTTCCAAGGTTTCCTCGACTCCTATGGCTTCCTGCATGTCATAGAGAAAAGATTGGTAAGTATCCAGAGCAGTTTCATATTGAATTTCAAGTAATTTTTCAATATTAGGCTCAATTTCTTCAATCATGAAACATGTCCTAGGGGGACTTGGGCACTTCATGGCATGCTCAATGGAAAAGTGCAGCGTCTCCCCCGCTATTCTGACCAAAATGGTGCCGTCTCTGGCATCCATCAACACACCTGCCGTCCTTAGGAATGGACGCCCCAAAATGATTGGTACCTCCTCGTCTTCCTTCATTTCCAATACCACAAAATCACATGGGACAACAAATTTTCCTATACAAACAGGTACATCATCCAATTCTCCTAATGGCAACCTTACAGAAGAATCCGCAAGGTGCACTGTCATTATTGAAGGCCTTAATTCCCCAAACCCAATTCTCTCATACACAGTCCTTGGCATTACACTCACACTCGCCCCCATATCACACAAAGCTTGTTTAATCATGACTTTTCCAATTGTACAAGGTAAAGCAAATCTTCCTGGGTCAGGGAGCTTGGGTGGCATCTTGCTTGACATGAGCACCGCCTTGAGCTCCTCAATGGACTTTTTACCTGTACACAATTCTTTCAAAAACTTAGCATAAATAGGGAATTGAGTGAACACGTCAGTTATAGGAATTGAAATTTGAACATCTTTTAACATTTCCCAAAACCGTTTGAACTGTATACCCTCCTTTTCTCTGGCCAACCTCCTGGGGAATGGGACAGGGGGTTGGTAGGGGACCACTGGAGTCGGCCCCTCCTTAGATTTCTTCTTTCGGGGCTCCTTTTCAGCCCCTGTGGGTGTCATTTCGGTGCGAAATGGAGGGATTTCGGACCGAAATGGAACCTCTGGACTAGGTTTTTCGACTGCTGGCACCTCAATTTCCGGGCCAGAGGGCGTGGCTGTATTCTGGAGCGGTGGAAATGGCAGAAATTGCTCCAGAACTGGCTCTCCCACTTGCTGGACGTCATTTTGACCGCGTGGTTGTGTCTCGGCCCACGCCGGCATTGGAGGATCATCATATTGCTTGCCGCTTCTCAACGAGTGCAGGGCTTTGCACTCCGCATTTGGATTGACTTGAGGTTTGCTTGGAAATTTTCCTTGCTCCCTCGCGAGATGTGTCTCCATCAATTGCTCCAACCTAGAAATAGCACCGATTTTTGATTTTAGTTCCTCAATTCCTTCGGCCAACATATAATTGTATTTACCTTGTTCATGCATGAAATTTTGGACAACAAATGGTACACCATTCTTGTTATAAAAAGGTCTCTTTTGAAAATCTTTGGTGTTTTCATTTGATTGTGCATTTTTGTACAAGGTTGGTGGGTTGGTAGGGACTTGCAAATGTGAAGGGGCAAAAGGGAGTTTTCTAAAGTCTGGATTATTCAATTGGTTCCAATCCCTTTGTTCTCCCTCTTGTAAGGAATAACTACGACTAAAGACATTTCGTGGGAAGTAGGAAGGCTCGTTATTGATCGAGTTGACTTGTTGTGGGCCATCCGGTTGCGCCATTGGGCATTGAAGGGATGTGTGCCCCTCTTCACCGCACGCTCCACATGTGTTCGAGTTGAGGTGGGAGCCTTGGAGAGAGTGATATGCGGCCAACTCCGCTTCTAGCTCGGCAATCCTTCTATCCCTCGTCGAGAGCTCGTTCACATGTTGCTTCCCACTTGATCGGCGTTGGTTGACTTGTGGCATCCAGTTGTATTGCCTTGCACATTGCTCGATCAAGTCTCGTCCTCGCAACGAATCCATCTTCAAGAAGCTTCCACCACCTGAAAGAGAATCCAAGTTAATCTTAATGTTGTCATAAAGACCATTATAGAAATTCTTAAGAATAAGCCAATCTTGAATTCCATGGTGTGGACAAGAGTTCTCTAAATCCCTAAATCTTTCCCAAGCAGCTTCCATAGACTCATCATCACTTTGCTGGAAATTGTTCAGTTCAGTCCTAATTTTGTCAGCCCTACCATCAGGGAAGTATTTCTCAAGAAAAATTTGGGCCATGTCGTTCCAAGTTCTAATTGACCCCTTTTTGAGAGTTTTGTACCATTTTTGGGCTTTGTCCTTAAGACTAAACCTAAACAGCATGAGTCTAATGGCATTTTGAGGCACCCCGTTAATTTTGATCAATCTAGTGTATTCAGTAAAAGTTTGCAAATGTGCATGGGGGTCCTCGTGCTCGTCTCCATGGAAAGAGTTTTGTTGGACGGCTGTGACATGGGCGGGGAGGATTTGCATGTTGTTCGCTTCAACCCCTTGAATAACCACTGGCCCGGCAATGTCCTTGACTCGCGGAGCGCAATAGTCCATGAGAGATTTGTTGGGGTTATCAGCTGCATCTTCTCCATCGGAGTTCCCATGGACGCTTTCCTCGTCCAATGTCCATCGGCGCCTGTCTTCCTCAAGCTCGCGCCTTTGGTTATCCACACGCCTCCTCTCGGCCATGATACGAGCTTCCCTCTGCTCCAGTTGGATCCTCAGGGCCTCAAGGCGCTCAGCCTCTGCTGCTACATCGACAGGTGCACCAGTTCCTGCCATCACGCTCGCTGTTTCACTCTCTGGTTGAGGATTTCGCACCGAAATGGGAGGATTTCGGACCGAAATGGGATCTGGCAGGGCCGAAACTGCTTGCTGCTGCTCCGGATCCTCCTCCAATCCACGTAGGAAGTAACGTCGCACAGGAGGTGGAGGTTGAGAGTGGACTCCCTTCCTTCTTCCTGCCAGAATTCAACCTGTAGCACGAGAGGAAACAAAAAGATGATTAAATAAAAAGAAATCTAGCCTCTTAATACTAGAAAAAGTACACGATATCAAACACCGTCCCCGGCAACGGCGCCAATTTGATGAAGGTTTAAAACCTAGGTCAAATAAATTTATTCCTAAGGTTTACCTCACTAGTCGTTTGGTAAAGCTAAGGGTCGAACCCACAGGGACGGATTAGTTGATTACCGGACTTAATCGTTCTTAAAATCTAGAGAGATGAATTTTGTATGATTTTCGAAATAAGATGCAATCAAGTAAAATATAATCAAAATAAAGTAATAAAATAAGTAATAGATAATTAAATATTTTTGGGTGATTTTTCAAATTCTTTTTACTAAAACAGATGCAAAAATATGTCCTAGGGTTGTGTGTTCAATTAGTTTGGCTCTAAAGCACTTCTGCCCACGATTTTCACCGAGACAGAAGCCTATTTCGGACCGAAATGCCTGGATTTCGGTGCGAAATCCATGCTGTTTCGTCCCAAAACTCGCTTTAGACCTTCTGTTCTGACTTGATATTTTTATGGGATACTATGTGAAGGTTACTTGACGACCAAACCTAAACCCTAACTTCAGCTGTCGCGTTTTAGTTCTGGTTTGGTTTGGGACCGGCTTTTACCACGTAAATAACTAAACCTCAGCCGTCGCGTTTTGGTATTTAGAAATCTAAGAATATTTAGTTGGATTTCCAGAGGTATTTAAAGTCTTTTCAGATCATTAAAAGTTACACCTTTCGGTCGTTAAACTAACCTCCTCTTTCGAGCGATTGGCTTACCTCAAGTACTTAATCAACTACAAGTTTGGTTTATAGTTTAATGCCCTAAAGACGTCGCGATTCATCCATAGGTAAACATCAATCAAACAAATAATTTAACTAAGCATAAACAACAATTCACAACTAAATAAATCACATAATAAATCATAAATCTATCAAGTCATCACAAAATACCAAACTAATCTACTAACTACCCCTAAGACATAATAAAACTACTCACACATAGTCATGACACACATAACAATAAATATCATGCAAATAAACAAGATACAAGCCATGAAATAACAAGATAAAAGCATAAAAAGAGTAAACCAATAGTCTCTATGCAAATAACTCGCTACCAAGGCCAAGGAATCGATGTGGATCTCGCTGTCTGCTGCTGCTCTGCTCCAAACTCACAAGAACTCCAAGGAAAATCGATGAAACACTCAAAAACGCTAAGTAACAAGGGTGGAAAATAGGTCTCGAGAGTAGAATACGTGCTCTGGCGGCAGGAAATGCATATATATCATCCCAGGAGGCGGCTAGGTCAAGGAGAGGCGGTTTGCTCCTTTCCTTCTTCGAAAATTTCCAAGTTCGCACTTTCCAGAAACGCATTTCGGTGCGAAATGACACCATTTCGGTGCGAAATGGCGCTTCGGATCTGCTGGATGGGCTGAGAATCAGGCCCACGCTGGAGATAGGCTCGGCTCTGGACTCCTGTGGTCTTGTGGCACGTGTGTGTGGGCCAGGAATGAGTCATCTGGCTGAGAATGCGGCACATCCTTCACAAAAGTCGTGTTTCGCCATTGATTTCCAAGCAATTCTACAAAATAAAACAAGAAGCACGGCAGCAGCAATATCCTGGAAAATATAGCAATTTATGAGACAATTTATGATGGTTTGATCAATGATTAAGGGCTAAGTACGGTCAAAATACGTATAAAAATAAGGAACATCAAACCTCTTGCTAATCACCTTGCTTCTCTACTTAACTATTTAATGGAGAGGAAGAGAGGTGGGGTGCTCAACACATGAGCTTGGAAGAGAGAAAAAAGGGGCAGCTAGGAGGCGCATGGGATGGGAGAGAATGACGGCTAGGGTTTCCTCTTGGAGACCCCCTTTATATAGCCAACAACTCTCATCCACCTTTCATACTATTTACAAGTATGTCATCCACCCTAAGAGACCACCTAATGGGCTTTCTTGGGCCATCTTAATAAAAGGCCTTTATTCATTAATTCACCAATTAATGAATCCCCTTTAATTCTCTTTATTCTTCCTTAAATCGGGCATTTAATTAACCAATTAAATAGAAGCCCAATTAGCTCAAACTAATTAAAGTAAGTTGAACATAATTAATTATTAACTCATTAATAATTAATCTATGATTAGCTAATGCATTAAATTGTTTCCATATGATCCTTTTAATTTAATTAATTATAACGGTTCATAACGGTATATAATTGTGTGGACTTTTTCGTCATTTCTCGAAGAATGATTGGGTTTCCTCAAGAACGGGAATAAGCCTTAGATTCACCCCTCACGAGCTTAAATTCAAGTGTAAAATGCTTCTTAACAACAAGAAAACATTAACGAGAATCTATTCTCATGAGAGTTTATTAATTTTGTGGATCCTTTCCTTCCAATAGGCGCAAGCCCCTATTGTTAATTACCCCGTGATGAATCACGAGAACCTCTGATTAAGGGATTCGAGAAATTATATGTCGTAGGCTAGAAAAGTTATTATCTCAATTTTTCTTGATTTAAGCTAAACTCAATTGATGTTACCAAACTTAGTTGACGGGGCACAATTGAGGAAATAAAAGACTTAATTCTTTTGGGTTTACATCGGACTCAATTAACGGTACCAAACTCTATTGAAGGGACCTAATTGAGGACATCTAAAACACTTTATCTACAACTTTTATTTACATGTATCTTGTCAAATAGGCTTTGGGTGATAATTCGATTTTGGTAGCCAGTGAGAGCTGGGTCTTGATCATTTGTCGATTTGTAAGACTAGAGGAATTTGGTTTAATGGTTCTTGGCCATTTGGTGGCTTGGAAGAACTAGGTCCTGGTCATTTGGTGACTTATAAGACTGGAAGAGCTTGATTTGGTGGTTCTTGGCCATTCGGCCGCTTAAAAGAACTAGATCTTGGTCATTTGGTGACTTATAAGACTGGAAGAGCTTGATTTTACGGTTCTTGGCCATGTGGCGGCTTGGAAGAACTAGGTCTTGGTCATTTGGTGACTTATAAGACTAGAAGAACTTTATTTTGTGGTTCTGGGCCATTTGGCGGCTTAAAAGAACTAGATCTTGGTCATTTGGTGACTTGTAAGACTGGAAGAGCTTGATTTTACGGTTCTTGGCCATGTGGCGGCTTGGAAGAACTAGGTCTTGGTCATTTGATGACTTATAAGACTGGAAGGGCTTGGTTTTGTAGTTCTTGGCTATTTGGCGGCTTGGAAGAACTAGGTCTTGGTCATTTGGTGACTTGTAAGACTTGGAGAGTTTGATTTGGTGATTCTTGGCTATTTGGTAGCTTGGAAGAACCGGGTCTTGGTCATTTGGTGACTTGTAAGACTTGAAGAATTTGATTTGGTGATTCTGGGCTATTTGGTAGCTTGGAAGAATCGGGTCTTGGTCATTTGGTGACTTGTAAGACTTAGAGAGTTTGATTTGGTGATCCTAGGCTACTTGGTAGCTTGGAAGAATCGGGTCTTGGTCATTTGGTGACTTGTAAGACTTGGAGCTTGATTTTATAATTCTTGGTCGCTCGGCGACTTGTAAGAATAAAAGATTTTTGGATTTAATTCCTGGGACGGTGTAAGTCGCTGTAGGAATTGGTTCTGGTTTTCTTGTTGAGGGCATTTAAGATGAAGGGTTTAGATTTATGGTTCTTGGCCTTCTAACGGCTTATAAGAACAAAAGATTTTGGATTTAATTGGTTCCTAGGACGGTGTGGATCGCTGTAGGAATAAAGGAAAGATTTAATTCTTGGGACTGTGTGAGTCGCTGTAGGAATTGGTTTCTGATCGTTTGATGACTTGTAAGGACAAAAGATTTTGGATTTTATTCCTGGGACTGTGTGAGTCGCTATAGGAATTGGTTCCTGGGACTGTGTGGGTCGTTATAGGAACAAGGAAGGATTTAATTCCTGGGACTGTGTGAGTCGCTGTAGGAATCGGTTCCTGGGACTATGTGGGTCGCTATAGGAACAAAAGAGATTTGGATTCTAAGGGCTATGTTGGGCCGCTGTAGGAATCGGTTTCTGGAAAGACAATTTGACTTTATGTCAACGCTGATCTTGATCTCGGGGAGTGACTTTTCCTTACCTGAAGAGGCTTCGGCTTTGACTTTGGATATCGTATTTGGACTTTTAATTTTCTAGTGTTTCTCTTTAGACTTTAGTAATTTTTATTATTTTTCCTTATTTTGGTTTTAGAAATCTAAAGATTTAAAATTCATTTTACGTTTTTGAAAACATTTATTTCAAAGTACTTAGTTGAAAATAGTCCCTTGAAGATTTTTTTTAATATTGAATTTATTTAAATTTTGTTTCAAAATCCTATAGAAGATTTATCTAGGATTTATTGTGTTTATTATTTTTATAAAATTCAATTTTTATAGTAAAAATACTTCAAAAATATAAAAGGTCAATATTTTGAAAGATTTTTGATATCAAAGTATCAGTAAATTTAGTTTCTACAGATTTTTAGGATTTTATGGAAATTTTACTTGTAATTTTCTGAACTTCCTACTAATTTTGGTGAATTTACAAAGTTTTGGCAATTTATAAAATTCAATTTTAGTAGAAGTGCTTTGAAAATACAAAAGGAGCACATTTTGACATAATTTTATACCAAAATATCAGTAAATCTAGTTTCTACAGATTTTTAGGATTTTATGGAAATTTTACTTGTATTTTTCTGAGTTTCCTATTAATTTTGGTGAATTTTCAAAGTTTTGGCTGAAATGGAATTTTCCTATTGGTCCACGTATCACCAAGAGCTGACTGGGCGTTGACTCAGCCCAGTCCGACGCTGATTCCATTTAGAATTTCGTGTAGTGAGTTAAGTGAGCTGCCACACTCCGTCTGCCACAGAAGATCAGATGAAATCGCGAAATCAGACCCTTCTTCCCCGACAGGCAGTGGCTTTTTTGCAAATTAGTCCTTGTCATTTCTCTGATGAAGTTACGGTGATTCCGACCATCTTTGTTATCGATACTGATCTCAAAAGAATGGTGGAGGATAGACGAAGTGATTGATAGGTTTAATTTTTACTGAGGAAGCACATTCTGCAGTGTGGCCCTTGAAGAGGCTCGAGCATCCATTAATGGAGCTCTGAGTTCTCTGACCATCTTCTCGTGCCAGATTTAGGGTTTTTATACTCTTGGATGTGTGTGTAACTTTAATTTAGAGCCCATTCCTTTTAGAGAATGAGGGAAAGAACTGAACCGGACTGAGGCATGTTGACTCAGTTTTGGTCTGATCTGGGTCATCTCTGTGGGGCCTATAGAGCAGTCCATTGGTGCCAGTCACTATTTGGGTAGACCCAAGAGGTCAAATAAAATATATTTATGCCTTTATTTTTGTTTAAAGCATCTCAATTTGGCATGGAGAGCATAGGGGCAGAAGTTGCATTTTCAACATTTTTTGTTCAACTTTCGGTTTTGCGTGTAAGTCATCTTACAGCAAGAGGATTTGTTTTGATGCTCGATTTAGGTCAGAATAAGTCTGTTTTAGGTGTTCAAACCCACAAAGATTGGATAGGCAGCCTCTTTTGCACTTTCCACAATTTCCAACTTTTATTTTTGTACCCTTTATTCACTGTTTTTGGTTCTTTTTAATTGGAATTGCTGTAAGTGCTTGAAAACTACTTACAAAGGTTACAATACCAAAGATAATACACTAAGAGCAATTAAAAGGCAGTTACTGAAATTTTATGCAAAGGACTTATCTAATATGCAGTTTCTGTTTAATTAATCAATGCATGAGAAACCTTCTTTACACTAATCCTAAAATTATGAAATTTCACAGAAATATCTACAAGAACAGTTATGATCTTTCTATTGAGTAAATTTTGCAGAAAAGTCTAATATTTAGAGAATAACATTTTTATTGCAAGAAATACCCCTGTTGCCTTTACTAATTTATGTAAAATCGTAGAAAATTCCATAAATGAAAATTATTATTCCCTGCTGTCCATAAGGTCACACACATGCTGTCCATAAGCAATTTTGCATTTTAGTCCAACAAAAACTACATTTTGTTTATTTCTTTTATATCTGGCCAGATTCTATACATGTACAAATGTGCATTTATTTTATGATAAGGATACTCTACCTTTTAGGATGCATTATGTGCTTCATTTTATACCTTTAAGTCCTGAAATTTGGGCAAATTGAGTACGAAGTAACTAGTACAGGCTTATGAAGGAAAGCGTTATGAAACAATGCTTACTGGTACATGTCTTTAGCTAGGGATTTAGTTAGTTTTCCTAAGCTTTTTCCCTTTTGCCATAGAGAAATCCCAATGCAAACTAAATCAATGCTCAGCTTTGAATTTAGTTAGATTGGGTCAAACGGTTCCTTCATAGAGACTGATGCTGCGCTTCAGATCTCCATGAAATCACCTTCTCAAACTTACCCATAAGCACTGCTATTTCATGAAAGCTGATGCCAGGCTTCAGACTTCCACGAAGTAGCCAACACTACAACCTCTAAATACAGTGACTGATGCTGCGCTTCAGATCACTGAATTAGAGTTGTCATTGGTGGCCTTGATCAGATCAGAGAGGAAGGAAAGGAAAAAGAGAGAGAGAGCAGGACAAAATAATCAAATACTTTCGGATCAAAACCAATAGAACTCAAACAGATTTCTCAAAATATCACAAATTTCTCAATTGATCATGAAACTCGATTTACAAATTCCTTTCTCACCTTCTATCTTACCTGTTTCTCAATTACAAACGCTTTGCTGAGCTTCAATTCTCTCTAATTTCACTACTCTATGCTTACACCACAACTGTTTATGGAAATGCCGCACTCACCAATCCTATCTAAGCTTTAACAGTGGATGTGTGTGTGTGTGAATTGAGCTTAGAAGAATCTAGAGAAGATCTCAAGCGTGTGAATGGCTAGAAGGTTGTTGAAGAAGACCCCCTTTCTTTGCTGTTTGATGGAGCTTATATAGGCCGTGGAGATTGGGTAGCTTCTCTTGGAAGGAGCCTCTTTCATTTCGATCTCTGCCGTTGATTGTAGAGTCACACGGATCACCAATTGATCCTACGGCAGGGCAAGCATGACATTGTGTTTCTTCTTGGGCAGTCAACAGGAGAGGAGTGTGAGTTGACCATGGCGGTTAAAGTTTGTTAGGACTTGATTGATCTCGTCCACTGATATTCTTGCCCACAGATCGAGCCCCATCCAAGGGCTATCATTGCGTTACGTTAGGGCCCACTGGGATGGTCAACAGGAGGAGGGACGTTGTTGACTCGAACGGTTACAGGCGCGACGACATTTCCTTCCTCCTCTTCGAGTTCTCTCATGTTTCAGTTGGAGAGGATGGACTCTTCGTTGCGGACCCCAGCTGTCGGATTAAATGAGATACAGAGGTATGGACGCGTCCGGTTCTCCGTGAGCCAGTGATACCACACTGCTTTCGGCTCATGCACCGTGCCCAGGCAAATGTGAGGCGGGAGAAGAGATTTTTAAAAGCCAGCGACGCCCTTCTATCCCCTGGATCCGCTGCAATGGTGTGCACGCGCCATTTTGCGTGGAATTTCCTGGGATTTTCTTCAATTTCCTTAATTCATTTATTAATTTTTTATATCCAATCAAGAATAAATCATTTGGGGGCCTTCCCAAGGGTATTTTTGGATGAAATTTTATGGGTAGACTCAGAAAAATATGAGAAATTTAATGGTTCAAAGGGTTTTGTGAAATTCCTCATGGATTTATTTTTGGTGATTTTATGGGTTCAAGGGGTTTCTTTGCATATTGTAAGGTTTCGGTTGTTATTTCTGGGGTTTTAAAATTATGAAAATTCATCATAATTCTTGGAAAATGCTTGGGTAATTTTTGGATATTTTTGGAGTTCATTTGGTATTTTTCATGATTTTTTCTAATCCCGTGCATTTATTATCATGAAACTTGTCTAATTATTTTCATGAATTTAGCCTTATAAAATTGGCTCAAACAATAATTAATTAATTAACTTATCACATTTCACAATACACATTATTGTGAATAAACAATAAATGCACCAAGTGGTTAGAATCCTATTTGTGCGACCCTATTTGAGGATTTATACTATGTTGGCCATGGAAATAAATCGTTATTTATTTCCAATAATCATAAGCGGTATCTAGCAACACGTTATGATTCCCAATTCGTATAAATAATGTACCGTTACAATATCTCAATCCTGCATAAGAAATAAAAGTATTTCTTTGTCTGATTCTTATGTCACATGATATCTTTGTATAATCCAAGATAGGAATGTGTCATTCTTGCAGATTATACATTTCTTGATCTAGAGTTGATTGTACATGTTGGCCAACCAATCCAACTCCATCAAGGGGCCCAAACAGATATCATCACTCATTAAGTAAATTAATGAGGGACATACGATTTTCTTGATGAACAACTTTTCCCCGCACAATTCAAGAGAACATAAATAAAGTCCTTATAGCAGCCTTTATCAGGAATCAACGTTAGACGATATTTATTGAACCTATCCTCATGTGGAAAAGGTGAACATCTCAAACATAGAATCAAACTCATATGAAATAAACAATGACACTTAACACAATCCAAATGTTTATTTCATTGGGTCAAGTCCTGTACTATGTTCTATAACATATACATATGCAATTAAGTTGGTAACTCCTTACCTATGATTTGTAGAACTTAATCATCGCTTAACTTGCATACTAATCTTTTATGATAATTAATGTTCCTTGTTAATTATCAAGATTATGGACGATTTAGATTTATTATTGTCATTCTAATGAATGATCCACAGAGATCCACAATTCAGATCCTCAACCTGAATGATCTGTCAATAATAAACTCTAGGAACAAATGATCAAATATCATCATTAACATAAACTAAGAAAATAAGTCATTAAATATTGACTTCTAGGACATAACTCCAACAAAATTACTGTCCAATTAATGGTGACCAATTTTTTACCGTAGCAAATAATAAAAAAATAAAAATTAAAGGTTGGGGTATGATTAGTATTTTATCAAAAAAAATTTTACAAGATGTGTTTTATGTTGAAAATTGTTCGGTTAATTTGTTATCCATTAGCAAACTTTCGAGAGATTTGAATTGCGAAATAATTTTTAAAGAAAAAAAGTGTTATTTTTCAAGATTTACTTTCAAAAGAAAAAATTGGTGAAGGTTTTTTGAAAACGGTCTTTATTTTTTAAATAGTAATAGATTTGCTTTCAAAACTAGTAAAGATGAAAATTTGAGCAAACTTTGGCACAATCGTGTTGGACATCCTTCCGATAGAATTTTAAACAAAATATTTAATTTCTCTAATTTAGATTGTAGAAATTGTGAAACTTGCAAACTTGCAAAACACACTAGACCTCCTTTTCCTAACTCTAATTCTAGAAGCAATAATTTTTTTGAGCTTATTCATTCCGATGTTTGGGGTCCGGCCCCTATATCTTCTTACAATGATTTTAGATATTTCGTTATTTTTATTGATGATTTTTCAAAAACCACTTGGTTGTATTTGAAGAAAAATAAAAGTGAGATTTTTTCACATTTTCAAACCTTTGTAAATTTTATTGAAAATCAATTTGAGAAAAAAATTAAGATTTTGAGAACGGACAATGGTACCGAATATGTTAACCAAACTTTTTCTAATTTTCTTAAACAAAAAGGTATTTTGCACCAAACTACTTATATTTATACCCCTCAACAAAACGGTGTTTCCGAAAGAAAAAACCGTCATCTTTTAGAAGTGACTAGGTCACTTTTATTTCAAAATAATGTTCCAAAAAGTTTTTGGTCGGATGCTGTTTTAATCGCAACATATTTGATAAATAGGTTGCCAAGTGCCATCTTGAATTTTAAAAGTCCTTTAGAAATTCTTTATGGTAGAAAATTAGATATTAGTCATTTAAGAGTTTTTGGGTGCAAATGTTTTGTGCACAATAAAAAAATTGACAAACTTGATTTTACCTCCAACAAAACTATTTTTGTTGGGTATTCTTCCGAAAAAAAGTGGTATAAGTGTTATGATCCTAAAAATAAAAAACTTAACATTTCTAGAGACGTAAGTTTTTTTGAAAATGAACCTTTTTATGAAAATTGCATTGAAAATAATATTGAAAAAATTCTTCCAAATGACTTTATATATCCTTGTGTTACTAACATCGAAACAAGTGAGTTTCAAAGAGAATCAAGAAATATTGTAGGTGAGGAATCACAAGAAGAAAGTGAAGAAAGCCTACAAAGTGAAGAAAGTCGAAATGAAGAATTTGAAGAAACCGAACAAGAAGAACATATTGAGGAGGATGACGAAACTCAAGAGCAAGAGATGCCATTGAGAAGATCAAGTCGACAACCTCAACCTTCCACGAGATTAAAGGATTTTGTCACTTATTCGGTACAATATCCAATTCAAGATTACATTACTTATGATAATGTATCTCGTGAACATTATGCTTTCTTAAATTCTTTGTCCAAAATTGAGGAACCAACCAATTATGAGGTAGCAAAAAATGATCCAAAATGGTGTAAGGCAATGGAAGAAGAACTCCATGCCTTAGAAAAAAATCAAACTTGGGAATTGTGTGAACTACCAAAAAAGAAAAAACCGGTTGGTTGTAAATGGGTATACAAAATTAAATACCATAGTGATGGTACTATAGAACGATATAAAGCTATATTGGTGGCCAAAGGGTATACCCAAACTTATGGTATAGATTACCATGAAACCTTTGCACCGGTGGCCAAAATGAAAACCGTTAGGATACTTTTTTCCATAGCGGTAAATAACAATTGGACCCTTCACCAAATGGATGTAAAAAATACATTTCTTTAAGGAACACTTGAAGAAGAGGTATATATGTCCATACCACCCGGTCATAAAAAAGAAGGTATTTCTAACCTTGTATGTAGGTTAAAAAAATCAATTTACGGATTAAAACAATCTCCAAGGGCATGGTATGGTAAACTTTCTCAATTTTTAGTATCTTGTAATTTTAAAATTAGTGGAGCCGATCCATCATTATTTGTTAGGCACAATACCAATGGTACCACCGCGATTTTAGTTTATGTCGATGACATAATCATAACCGGAAATAACCTTATGGAAATTGAAAATGTTAAATTGAGCCTAAAACAAAAATTTGACATCAAAGATTTAGGCAAGTTAAAATATTTTCTTGGAAGAGAAATAGCTCATTCTTCAAAAGGGTTATTTATGAATCAAAGAAAATATGTTCTTGACTTGCTTAAGGAAACCGGTAAATTAGGGTGCAAGCCAGCCAAAACACCAATAGAAGTAAATGAAAAACTTGATAATGAAAAAGGTGAACCATTAAAAGACGTAAGTCATTTTCAAAGACTTGTTGGTAAATTAATTTACCTAACCGTTACGAGACCGGACCTATCTTTTGTCGTAAGCCAAATTAGTAAATTTATGCATGCACCTAGAACACCTCATTTAGATGCCATTAATAGAATATTAAGGTATCTAAAAGGTACTCCCGGAAATGGAATTTGGATGAGGAAAAATGGCACTAATGCAATATGTGGCTATTCCGATGCAGATTGGGCCGGAAGCTTCGATAGAAAATCGACAACCGGTTATTGCACATTTGTAGGCGGAAATATAGTCACATGGAAAAGCAAAAAATAAAATGTCGTGGCACGATCAAGCGCGGAAGCGGAGTATCGAGCTATGGCATCCACCGCATGTGAGTTGATATGGATCAAGCAATTACTAGCCGACTTGAATATCAAGCACGAAGCACCGATGAAGATGTTTTGTGATAATCAAGCGGCGAGACACATTGCGGCGAATCCCGTCTTTCACGAGCGGACTAAACACATTGAAGTGGATTGCCACTTCATTAGAGGACAAATCCAAGCCAAAGAGATTGAAACACCTTATGTTCGAAGTCAAGATCAATTGGCGGATATTTTTACTAAGGGATTAAGCATCAAGTCTTTTCACGATATTGGTGGCAAGCTAGGCTTGTACGATATTGTTTGACCCAAAAATATTATGCCAAATTGCATGAAATAAATAGCCCATTTTATGACAAAATAAATCCAAGAAAGCTAAAAAATCCATGAAAAATACCAAACATGTTCCAAAAATTCCCAAAAATTAACCAAAAATTCCTTATGAATTATGGTGAATTATCATGGTTCTAAAACCCAAAAATTATCTACAGAAACCCCAAAATTCATAAAGAAACCCCAAAAAATCCACAAAATTACCAAAAATAAATCCATGAGAAATTTTCCAAAAATGTTTAAACCATTAAATTCCTCATATTTTTCTAAACCCACACATAAAATTTTATCCAAAAATACCCTTGGGAAGGCCCTAAAATGAATTATTTTTGCTTGGAAGCAAAATAAATGATTTATTTAAATGAAGTTGGTGAGAAATTCCCAGAAAAATCCAGAACTTGGGCGCGTCCAACCCGTTGCAGCGGATCCAGAGGAGGGAGAATGTCGCTGCTTCTTTTAAAATTTACGCGCCGTTGTTACAACTTGGGTACACCTGTTTCATGAGCCGATAGCGCGGAAATTTTCTGTCTCTCATTGGTGCACGAAGGACCAAGTTTACCTACCTTCCTCTCTCATGTTAAACAGAGACGATGGACCCCACTTGTCAGCTCCATCTTCTCTCTCAGTAAAAACAGAAAGGTTTGGAGTAAACCGCGCGAAGCCGGTGAAATTGGGGGAAATGGCGACGTGGCCCTTCTCCAGACCAGATAGTTCAAAACCGTGGGCTCCCCAGCCTGGTTTTGGCAAGTCGAAACCCTAGGAGCAGCCTCAGCTGAGCCATCGGATTGAAATCAACAAGCCACGATATAGCCGCGCCAAAACCAGGGCTCTGGTTCAAACCCTAATTCTCGTTCTATATAAACCAAAAAAATTGGAGACAGAAAAAAAAGGAGAGCCACCACAAGTTCAGGCTAGGTCTAGGTCATCACTATTGTATTCAATTAGGCTAGATAGAGCTCGAGTGGTAAGAGACATTATATCAAACAGTTGTAAAAGAGAAAGAAGTGAAGGTAAGGGATGGGTTCTAGTCTGTAAATGTGCTCATATCAATGAAATGAATTGGTTTTAAGTGCCAAATCTATGGGTTCCTATTTGTCTTCCCCTACTTCAGTCACCAAATAATGGTGGATTTGATTCATGAAATCACAGCTCCTATGAGCCATGGTCTGAAGCGCAGCATCAGCCATGGCCATAAGGAAGCTCAAGTGAGATTCTTCATGAAGCTTTGGAGCTTAGCACCTTGCTTCATGGAGTTCTCCAGTGCCACGTGCCAAGGCAGTCTTGACCAACTCCTGAGGGTTTGCAGCCTAGCTCAACCCTCATGTGAAGGTCTTAAGTTGACATGGTATGGGTCCAGAGCGCAGCACTGGCACCCATGCTCAATAAACAAAAAAAAATCCAAAAATGATGAATTAATGGTACACCTCAACCAACCAGCCTTTTTTTTTTTATTTTGCCCAAAAATTCAGGGTTTGGATAAACGTTATAACTTTAGTTTGGCATGTTTTCATTATCATAATCAAAAACACATAAATATCAAGTCTGGCAAGAAGGAAAAATGAATAAAATAAGGCTTTATTTGCATAAAAATGGAACCATACATGAACAGCATGTGTTTTGACTTCAAGGGACCCTTTGCAAACGATTTTACAGTAAATAAAGCAACTTAAACTTAAAATCACCAAAAGCAGTGGATAATTGTCATAAAAATGAAAAATAAAAGTTGAGAAACATGTGAAAAGATTTGCTATCATTCCCCATGCTGATTTGAATACTTAAACAGATTCAATTAGACCTAATTTGAGCATCAAAGTAAACTCAGTCACTACAAGTCGACTTATAAGCAAATTGGAATTAAATAAAAGTGTAAAGTATACCCCCCTCTGCCCATTTGCCCTCCATACCAAATTGGAATGATTCAGATCGAATTGAAGACATTAACACGATGAAATCGATCCCCTGAAGCTCCCCATGCGATGACTGGCATCAAATGAATCTCCTGTGAGTCCCACAGCAAGGACCCAAATCAGGCCAGATTTAGGCCGAGATGCCTCAGTCGAATGCACCTTCTTCCCGTTTCCTCTATGCCAAATTAGCTTCACAAAAATCCTCCATGAACCATCACTAATACTAGGAACCTCTTGCTGGCAGAAATGGAGCGTCAGAGAGCTTCGAGCGCCATTAATGGCTTCCCGAGCTCTCTCAGTCGTCAAATGGCAACTCAAGCAACCTCAGTTCAAACAGAGCTAACCAAGTTCTTCTCTTCACTTCCACGACTCGATTGCACCTATACTCGACTGCAATGGCGGCCCGTGCTGCCGTAATTTCGCCGGAGAAATTTCAGGGGCCTATCTGCAAAATACGCGAGCTGTCGGAGGGAGAAGGATTCAAATCCGTCATCGTCAGGATTTTCTGTGGCAGATGGTGTGTGGCAGTTCAATTTACTCGTCACACGAAATCCAGAGCACAGTCAAAGTCAACAAGCCAGTCAGCGCCACGTGGCCCAATCGCATTTTTTCCAAATCAGATTAAAATTCAAAAATTCATTAAAAATAGTATACAACTCAGAAAAATTCAAATAAAATATCTATAAAATCCTACAAATCTGTATAATTTAGATTTACTAATATTTTGATATGAAATTAAATCAATTTGTGCCTCTTTTGTATTTTCAAAGTATTTTCTCCTTAAAAATGAGTTTTATAAATTGTTAAAACTTTGAAAATTCACCAAAAATAGTAGGAAACTCAGAAAAATCCAAATAAAATATCCAAAAATTTCTAAAAATATAAATAAACCAGATCCAATATTATTTTCATATGAAATTTTGTTAAATTAAATAGTTTCTTATTTTTGAATCGTTTTTGTTATGAGAAATAAAATTATATAAATTCTAGAAAAATGGTCAAGTACTTTAATAAATCTTCCCAAGTAATTCTATCACTCTCTTGTCAAGCATAATCAAATTTAAAAATAAATTGCCAATATTTAGAAGTTTTCATCTTATTTTAATGAGATTTCTAAAAAGAAAATAATAATAAATAACATAAGAAATGAAATAAATAAAAATAATAATAATATAATAATTGTAATAAACCATAAGTAAATCATATAATAATAAATAAGATCATAACTTTTAATTAAATCATAAATCATAAATTATAAATAGCAAATAAATCTTAGGTAATAAATAATAAATAAATAAATAAATAATAGCAAATCAATAAATAAATAAAAATGATAAATTATAAGTAACAAATAGTAGATGAAAATAAGTAAAAAATAACTAAATAATAGATAATTAAATAAATAAGTTAAAAGTAAATAAATTATAAAACAAGTGATAAATAGTAAAATAATAATTAAGTAAGTAAATAAATGAATAAATAACATAAAACATAATCAAATAAATCACATTAAAATGAGACTAAATCAATTTAACTCAAATTAAATCCAAATCAAGTTTAATTTAAGTGAAATCAAATTAAATAAATCAATCTTAATCGAATCAAGACAAATTAAGTTAAATCAAATTAAGTCAAATCAAATAAAAATCAAATTAAATCAAACCAAATTGAATCAAATCAAAGCAAAACAAACCAAACCAAATCAAATCAAGGCAAGTTCAAATCAAATTCAAGTTAAAATAAAAGGAATCAAATCCAAGATCAAGTTTCTCCTACAAGAAGACCTGTCATGGTCCCAGGAGCCAACCTTTACAAGAAGGCCATGAAAGGCCCCGAAGGTTATGAAATTTTGTATCTCATGTTCCTAAAAGAAGACCTCCCGTTGCCCCAGGAACCAACTCTCAAAAGAAGGCCTCCCGTTGCCCCGAGAGTTGAGAGATTTTTACCTCTCTCAGATTGAATTGTGAGCAATTCATTTGAGATTGAGGATCGTTCCTACAAGAAGACCTGTCATGGTCCCAGGAACCAACTCTCACAAGAAGACCGTGAAAGGTCCCGAGAGTTGCAAACTCTGTTCCGACAAGAAGACCCGTTGTGGTCCCAGGAACTAACTCTCACAAGAAGACCGTGAAAGGTCCCGAGAGTTATAAAACTCTGTTCCTACAAGAAGACCTGTCATGGTCCCAGGAACCAACTCTTACAAGAAGGCCATCAAAGGCCCCAAGAGTTGTAAAATTTCTCTTTCAATCAAAACCAAATCATAAACCAAATCAAAATTTAAAACCCCCAATAAGGAAAGTTTCAAGTAAATAGTTTTAGATGGTTTTAGTTTTAGATGTTTCAAATAACTGGTTTTAGTTTAGATATTCTTGGTTATTTTAATTAAGTGGTTTTCTCAATTGGGCCCCGTCAATTAAGTTTGGTACCGTCAATTGAGTCCGCTCCAAACCCTGAAATTAATTTAAACATGAAACCATTTAAACAATGACTTTTCTAGCCTATTACATTTAATTTCTTGAATCTCTTAATCAGAGGTTCTCGTGGGAAACCACGGGGTAATTAACAATAGGGGCTTGCGCCTATTGGAAAGAAAGGATCCACAAATTAATAAACCCTCATGAGAATGGATTCTAGTCAATGTTCTCTGGTCGCTAAGAGGCATCAGTACTTGAACCCAGGCTCGTGAGGGGTGAATCTAAGGCTTATTCTCGTTCTTGAGGAAACCCAATCATTCTTCGAGAAATGACGAAAAAGTCGCAACAGATATTTACATGCCTAGCTTGAGGGGGAGTGTTGAGAATGAGAGTAATTAGGAGGTTATTAGCCTCAGATAAGTATCATCAGTGGCTAATTATTTAAGTTTGTCATCCAACCTTTTATAGAAAAAAGAGGTTACAAACGTTTTTTTACTTTTTTCCAATTATAGAAAGTTAACGTTAGAAAATTCTAAACGGTAACATTTTGTTCCGTTTTTTCCTTGCCTATAAATAAGGCGTGTACAAATACTGTAAATTAAGTTAGAGAAATAAGAATACAATTCAATAAACCAACAATCCTCCTCTGTTTCATAAAATTAACAGGGGAGCAATGTTTTGAAAACCGGACCGGATCGGTCAATTGAACCGGTTAGACTAGAAACCGGAACCTTGCATGTTTACTGGTTCAACCACGGTTAGACCGACAAACCGGCCAGCCCGGTAGCCTCTCTAATTCACACCCTAGTTCGGTTTCAAAATATTGTTGGAGAGATGTTAGTATCTTGTTGTTTCCTACTATTGCACAAGAAAAAGCATTTCATCAAAACAATTTTCATGTGAGATTTCATTTGATAAAAATTGATTCCTCAAGATTTCATTAGGTCTTATAATATGGAAATTCCGATCGAATGACATCAAATCTATCCGTTTTGATCTAAAAAATTTCTCATGAAATGCAATCTCGGTTAAAAAAAAAAAAAAAAAAAAATGATTCTAATCAGGACCAAAGTGTCACGTCCAAAACCAAATTATGTTTGTACTATACTATAGTGTGTCTTCTGCTCTGAAGTTTTTTAATAACTCAAAATAATTTTAGAATATTATGTGAATAGGTTTGGGGAGCATTTTGGTAATTTATAAATTTTAGATTATTAGTGAAATTTGACTTCTCAAATACAAATTTATCATGAAGAAGCCCGGTCAAAATAGGCATCCATTACCTGGAAGATGTATATGTTTTTCAAATGGATTTTTTTTTTTCAATTGAATTTTACTGGGATCTAGGATGTGGAAGAAATATTTTTCTCTTGTTCGATTGTACTTTTAATTACCTGTAGGCTGTAGAATATTGACCAATGCTTGGTTGGAGCATGTAAGCTTTGTTCAGAAACTTTTAATTTTTTTACCATTTTTTAGTATTTAGAAAATTGTTGTTATCGGATGATCCATAATTTTTATATTGATCAATGATCGTGTCACTCTTTTCACAATTCAGAACACGCACAGACAGGTTACCAATTTAACTTCAATTATCCAGAGATTTGGATTTAAAAGATTTAAGGTTTCTCGTAAAGTTATTTATTTCGGAGGCATTCTCGTAAAGTTATTAGGAAAAATGTTTTTGTCTAAAATTGATACTAGAATTACACCAACATATTATGTGAACTTTTTTTAGACAACCTAGCAACGCCTGCATTTTCTGGTGAAACCGCTATACTACCTTTATTCGATTCTCAATGCTAGCTTGAAATATGATTTCATTGATTGTTTTTAGTTTGGAAAAAAAATATTTATGTCATCCAGAGAAATAGCCTAGACGTGTTTTACGAATTTCTATCCACTGAAAAGATGACTCAAATACAGATATATTAGTATGAATTTAAAATATTTATAAAGTATGAACTGTGTACAATGTATATTTAATGCAGATTAAATAATAAGTAAAACATCAGAAGGATGAACAATACATCAAATAGGGTAATTCTGTCATAGATGTTCTTTTATACATGCGCTCAACTCAGACAAATGAAATCCTAATTTATCACAACCATTCACTTTTTTTTTTATGAATAGTTTAGATTTAAGCTCATGTAAAAAAATTATTCATGACAGAAGTATCATATAAATACGAGGAAGTTTAATATGCACTATGATGCATAGTTCTTTCTATGCATCACAGCTTTTTTCATCAAAATTTTTACAAATTGACAAATCTAATTTAATCAATTAGATAGTAAAATCTCCTAACAAGCCATTTTTTTATTTTTTTAAATTTTATTACTATTTTTTCGAATTTTATAAAAACCTGCCATCTTTTGATGAAAACTACTATATATTAAGAACATTTCAAAAATAGCAGATTTTAAAAAATTCGAAAAAAATAATAATAAATTTTAAAAAATCGTAGAATTTGATTTGTTAGGAGATATCAATATATAGATTAGGTTAGTTAATATAAATTTGTTAATTTGCAAAAATTTCAATGAAAAAGATTGCGATGCATAGAAAAATCTATGCATTATAGACTCATAGTGCATAAACTTTTTCGTATATAATATATTAATATTGTATGGACATGAAAAAATTTAACAATATGTATGAATTATGCATAAATTTTAACTTATATGCTTTACACATTATGACATATCAAACTATGTACGTGCGCATCCAAATTCGTGCCAGTGGTTGAAGAATGTAGAAATTTTGCTGCCGACCGAAGTTAGCACACCTTATTTTGTGTTCTTTTTGGGTGTTTCTCAATGTGTAAACTACTACCGAGCCAATCAAGAACTATAGAAACATTGAGGTAACGGTCATAAATCTCCTTTTTTTTTTCCCTTTTAATTATTTGAGATTTATCAATGTAATTTAATAAATATTAAAGAATCTAAACGCCGTAAACCATACGGTGAAATTGGGTACGTTTCCTCAGGGTCTCAGACCAGATAAATTGATCTCATTTCCAATCGTCGGATCGGACAGTTCAGACCATTGATTCTACTACAGCCGTCAGCCCCAAATATCCATTTGGCCAGACTATAATTATCACCAAAAAAAAAAAAAAAAAATCAAACTAGATCTGAACATTATATCTAAAATGAATGGTCCAGATTTCTGTTGGACTTTTCCTAATTAATAGTTTCCATACTACTAAAGAAGAGTCGAAGTTGGATAATTACTTTAGATCGGATGGTCGGTAAGTAATAGCATCCTTTATACAAAATAAATATATCCAATTATCTATTAATCTGGAAGCCTTCATAGTGTTGAAGAAATTGGTTTATTAATATTTGAATTTCATTTTGAACATTTCTGTATTAAGTATTAACTCAAGTGTTTTATTTTACTGAAATTTTGAAATGCTATTGTAAGTATCATTTAGTATGGAAATTGCGACAGTTCATTTGACAAAAGTTAGAATTCTAGACAGAAAAGGACCTTTGTTGACCTTTATTTTAGTTCTATTGCTGTGTCTTAAAAGAATCTATTTCTGGTTGGCTGGATTAGTGTATTAATCTGATGCCTTGTTCCAGCCATATATTCCCACAAATATGTCAAAAAAGTCAAGGCATCAGATTACCGGTCTGCATATATACACATGATTACTAAGCTTTGTAACAAACAAATTTGAATTGAGGTGTAGCTGGAGCTTCTACCTTAATTCGGTATGAATAGAAGAATCTGATTTAACTAGTTTTGATCGATTTTTATGAGCAAATTTCAGTACAAGTTTATTTTACCTTTAACGAGTTGCCTTCTTGTTGATATGGTATTAGTTAGACCTTTTTTTTTATTACCTTTAGTGAGTTGCCTTCTTGTTGATATGGTAGTTAGCTAGACCTTCTACCAAATAAGATGGTGTGGCATGATATTGTTTTCCCGAGGAAATAACACTTTTGATGATGTATCTTGTATTTATGTAGTAAAAGAAACAATGGCAAACGCAGACGATGGATACACACAAGATGGTACAACTGATCTCAAAGGAAACCCATGTTTAAAAAGCAAAACTGGCACCTGGAAAGCTTGCCCATACATTTTAGGTATGCTGTCATGAATTTCAATACCAGTAAACTTGTACCAGTTCTGCAATGGAACTATACCAACTTGAATTTTGAACTTAGTTTTTAATTACCAGAATAAAGCTTACTAGAACTTGGATTTTGCACTCAGGTTTTACCATAGAGGTATACAAATACAATTATCTAAGTACCGAATACAAAAGAAGGCAAAGACTAAAGCTTACTAGACCTGATATTGCTTTAGAGCTACAAAATAACAAACCAATTACTAAGACCAGATCCCAAAAAGAGCTGTACTCGAGGATAAATTTATTACAGACTAATGAAGAAGCATCAGCAACAGGAAGCATACTTGCTAATTGCTACACAATACAATAGGTCCCACAGGGAGCAACATTGTGATGTTTTCTGGCTAAGCAAACTGTTTCGATTAATTAGTTTGCATTCTCCTCTCTTTCCAGGAAATGAATGTTGTGAGAGGTTGGCGTACTATGGTATGGGCACAAACTTGGTGAATTACATGGTAGGCCATTTAAATGAAGGTGCTGCAACTGCAGCCAATAATGTCACCAACTGGACAGGCACTTGCTATATCACCCCTCTGATAGGGGCATTCTTGGCAGATTCATATTTAGGCCGGTTTTGGACAATTTCAATCTTCATGATGGTCTATATCCTCGTAAGTGTATTTGAATTCAATTACATGGAATTTTGTTGTTTTGTGGGGTTATATGAAATTTACTTATAATAAATGTACTTAATTAAGGATTTATTAAAATAATTTAATGTAGGGTCTTACACTACATTAAAGGCTTACCCAACTTGTTTGGGACAAAAGGCTTAGTTGTGTTGTTGTTGTTGTTGTTGTAGGGTCTTACACTGTTAACTATGACGGCATCTGTTAGCGGGCTAAAACCAGACTGCGCCGGTGACACCTGCCACCCAACACAAAGCCAGAAGGCTGCCGTATTTTCTGCACTTTACTTAATTGCCCTCGGGACTGGTGGAATCAAACCATGTGTATCCTCTTTTGGGGCAGATCAGTTCGATGAATCGGACCCGATTGAGAAGAAGAGCAAGAGCTCCTTCTTTAACTGGTTCTATTTCTCCATTAATATAGGTGCTTTGATTGCTTCTTCAGTGTTGGTCTATATACAAACCAATGTAAGCTGGGGCTGGGGATTTGGTGTACCTGCTGTTTGCATGGCCATAGCCATGGTGAGCTTTTTCTTGGGCACACGGCTTTACAGAAATCAGAAACCAGCAGGAAGTCCACTTACACGCATTGCTCAAGTTTTGGTCGCAAGTGCAAGGAAATGGCAGATCCATGTGCCAGAAGATAAATCACTTTTATACGAACTGACTGATAAAGAGTCAGCTATTGTGGGTAGCAGAAAACTCGAGCACACCAGTCAGTTCAAGTAAGTCAACTTTTATAAGTTGTCAGTTGTGTTTGTTTCTTCTGATGAATCAGTGGGCTTGGGTGAATTACATACATTGATTTTTGGATTGAAATTCCAATTTTAGGGGTTTTGTCTTGGAGATTCACGATTTTCTCATGTATATATCAGTCTTGCACGACTTATCTTATATTGTACCGGCATGTAAAGCTAGGTTCCATTACATATTTCAGACCCTTTCATATTCCTTTCTATAAACAAGTTCCATAATATTCAGAAACTATTTTTTAAAAATATGTTTTGACTCCAGGTTTTTGGACAAGGCATCTGTTGAGACAGAAGAAGACAAGACTGTGGGACTGGTAAACCCATGGAGACTATGTACTGTCACGCAAGTAGAGGAGTTGAAGAGTATTGTAAAGCTGCTTCCAATATGGGCTAGTGGTATCATATTTTCGACAGTATATGGCCAGATGAGCACCATGTATGTTCTACAAGGGAACACCCTTGACCCCCATATTGGCCCCCACTTCAAGACACCAGCTGCTTCTCTGTCAATTTTTGATCCTTTGAGTGTCATCATCTGGGTTCCAGTTTATGACCGCATTCTTGTGCCATTCGTCCGGAGGTAGCATTGTTTTTCTTGTTTAACCTTCTAATTGTTTTACCAGATCTGCATAAGTAAATCATAATTACTGCTTGTTTTGATTAAAAAATGCCAAGCCCATTCAGTCTCAGTATCAGTCAAGACTGAAGGAGTGCCACATCTAGCTAGCTTACAATTAATCTGCTTTCATACAATAATGATTCTAAAATCTAGTATTTAACATACGACATAGATTCTTGGTGCTAACACGATATTTCTTTAGTAATTGGTATATTCAGGTTTATGAAGGACAATGAAAAAGTAAAACTGGAAAAAAAATAATTCTCCCTAGTTAACATAGGTTGTCACTACATTTGGTGGGATTTAGAGTTTAGCTGGTCCCTGATCAATAACCAAAAAAACTGAACCATATTCTTTAAATTGCTCCATGGACCATCATATCTAAACTATTTAGAATATATTTATAACCATACTCTTTTACTTCTCATAATTATTTTGTTGGTTGTTGCAGTTGTTAAATAGATCTGTGGTCAATATAATCTAACCCTTAATTACCGCCCGAGATCAACTAAACCATATAGAGGACAGTCTTGGTCTCATATTCTTATTAAGGGATTGGTTTTATTTTAGATAACGGATTACCATTCTTATTAACAAATCTACCATTCTAATTTACACAGAATAACAGGTCGGGAGAGAGGGTTTACCCAGCTAACCCGCATGGGAATTGGCCTAGTCATCTCCATTTTTGCTATGGTTGCTGCAGGGGTCTTAGAAGTAATCCGCCTCCACATCATCCACCGCGACAACCTCTATGACTCAAAAGACTACATTCCCATGTCTATTTTCTGGCAGGTACCGCAGTATTTCCTCGTTGGAGCAGCAGAGGTGTTCACTTTCATCGGCCAGTTGGAGTTCTTCTATGACCAGGCCCCAGATGCCATGCGAAGCATGTGCTCTGCATTGTCCCTGACAACAGTTGCATTGGGAAATTATCTCAGTACTCTTCTAGTGACCATTGTTACTGATATCACAACTAAGAATGGAAAATTGGGATGGATTCCAGATAATTTAAATAGGGGGCATTTAGACTACTTCTTTTGGCTTTTGGCGATTTTGAGTTTCATCAACTTTTTGGTATATCTTTTGATTGCCAATTGGTACACTTACAAAAAGACAGCAGATGATTTGGAAGAGGAAAAGACATCAGATGGCTTTGATAACCATTGAAGGAGTTGGATATGATCAGGGAAAAAAAAAGGAAAAAGAAAATTTGAGGGATTCTTTATTATTGTTGCTGTCTTAATATATGTGAGGCGTGTTGGTGGTGTTGATTTTTTTAAAATTTATTTGTTTTTTAATGTAATGTTGTCAAGCTTTCATGGCTGTAATTAAGTAAGTGATCTTAACTTTGTGCAAAATTATATTGGTAACTTATTACCTGGCTTTTTTTCCCCGGCCCCCTCATATATCTCGTTATTCAAAACATATAATAAGTATTGTGTGCTCGTTCAGAAAGGCAAAAGTGGTAAGAAGTAAGCAGATCAATCGTCTGGTGAAAGAAAAAGGCTGGTTTGGGAGATTGGTCTTGGCCTTTATTGTTGTTACGAGATATAAAATCGCTGTTGTTAAATTGTAGTTTAGATCGGACCATTTGAGAGAACTGCACACTTATATCAATTCTAGAAGCAGTGCTCTTCATTAACCTTTTCTTATGACTAAAATGCATTTTGCCATTGTTCATTTGCAATGTTCGAAGCACAATTTAATTTAGGAAGTTCTGGATACCATAATCAAATTTTGCGGACTTCCAGAAGACCATGTATAAATCCCGCTGCACCCCGTCCACGTTGACATCTGCAAGGAGTCCGCAAACCAGTAGATGTTGCAGCTACAAACCTAACAGCCGCCTGGCTAGCTGGTCTCCCCCATTGCATTCCCTGAGCGCAGGCCCTCAATTAAAAAAAAGGTAGTGAATGGATGGTTTGTGGAATTGTGGTCAACCAAGGTCCAACCGTCCAACGCAGGCCTCCACGTTAATATTGAATTTTGAAAAAAAAAAATTATCTGTTATAATAATACTAAGTTGAAGAACCAATGAATTTGAAAAATATATATAGTGAACTTCTTTTTATTTATTCTAAGTTGAACGAATGATGAATTTGAAATATATACAGACTAATGTTAATTAACCCTTCAGAGTTAAATATATTTTGCACAATAATTTATAACTTCAAATATGGAAATAATTTTGAATTAAGAATTGTTGGGGTATTCCATGAGGAACAACCCCTATAAAAATTGAGGTATGCTGCTTGAATGTGGCGAGCACACGGTATTCTTTAGTAAAAGGCGAAAGAACAGTTCGCTCTGTGCTCATCACGCAGCTCCGTGCTTTTCTGAGGTTGTGAGCAGGCCACTTATATAGACACAGCGAGCGCTCTCCTCTTGCAAAACATCTTGTGGGACTAAACACCTGTGCAA
Source organism: Rhynchospora tenuis (assembly GCA_027725995.1). NCBI lineage: Eukaryota > Viridiplantae > Streptophyta > Magnoliopsida > Poales > Cyperaceae > Rhynchospora > Rhynchospora tenuis. Next base: position 52,102,442 of record CM050889.1, on the reverse strand, counting down.
GTGTGCATTGTTCCTCTCCGCATTACTCTTTTTTTTTTTTGATATAAAGCGGCCCGAGCTTGGCTTTCATTTATTCTCTCCGCATTACTATCCGGAGAATATTCCTGATAAGATGGATCAAACAGATTTTAAGTTACCTGGTGGCTGATAGTTCTAGCATATATGGGCCACAATTTTTATTTTTAGGCTGTTAATTAGTAAGAAATGGACATTCCTTGTGCCGGCTAACTTGTCACTGTCAGCTTTCTGAATGGAGTCAACGCAGTTCTTAAAACAACTAGCGTAAGATGCCCTCATATGCGGACAAATAAAGAAACAAAATAATATTAGACAATAAAAATATGTTGTTTAATTTACCAGCGATATAAATAGATGTGTTATTCAATTTATTTCTATAATAGATAAAAAACCAAATAATAGTATTGCTTCCTCTGACGATTGATATCCAATCACATATCAAATCGATCCAATTGCACAAACACCTGTTTATTATTTAGACCTAGCGTGTAACACCTATACAGTTCGTGCATGTATAAGTAGTAGAGATGATTGGAGAGCAATGTGTTTTGAAAACCGGATCAGACCGGACCGGTCAATTGAACTGGTTAGATTGAAACTGAAACCCTGTCCGTTTACCGGTTCAACCACGGCTATATCGGCGAACCGCCACCCCTTAGCCTCTCCGATTTACACCCTGGTCTGGTTTTCAAAACATAGTTGGAGAGACGTTAGTATCTTGTGTTTGTTGTTGTTGCACGAGAAAAAGGTCTCCCTCAATACGATTTTTATATGAGATTTCATTCATAAAAATTGATTCCTCGGGATTTTGTTGCGGCTTATAATACGGAAATTCCGATCGAATTACATCGAATCCATCCATTTTGATAAAAAAAAAAAAAAAAAATCCAATGAAGTGAAATATCGTATTAAAGAATAAAAAAAGTGATTCTAATCAGGACCAAAGTGTCACGTCCAACACCAAATATATGCTTGTACCATACTATGTCTTTTGCTCTAAAGTTTGTTAATAACTCAAAATAATTTTAAGAATATTATGTGAATAGGTTTTGGGAGCATTTTGGTAATTTAAAAAAAATAGAATATTATGTGAAGTTTGACTTCTCAAATAAAAATTTATGAAGAGGCCCTGTTAAAATAGGCATCCATTATCTGGAAGATGTATATGTTTTTCGAATGGATTTATTTTTTTCAATTGAATTTCACTGGGATCTAGGATGTGCAAGAAATAATTTTTTCTTGTTCGATTGTACTTTTAATTACCTGTAGAATATTGACCGATGCTTGGTTGGAGCTTGTAAGCTTTGTTCAGAATGAAGATCGGAATAGTTCATTGACCAAAATTACAATTCTAGAAAGAAAAGTTTCAGGTTAGTTTTAACCTTGCGATAATAATTTTAATCGAGTTTTGCTGGGTAGTGGGTAAGGTCTATTCCGGTCTAATTCTCTATTCTTTCTCTAATTTAATGGGAATTAATTACATTAGCAACGAACTTATTTTGTCAGACTACAGCTAAACACTTATTAAGATATGTAAACGTGTTTTCTTTTTTAACACTTGGATAGATTGCATATCAAATTTAAGCAATCAGAAAATTAATTTACTTTTCATAAAGTGATATCAAAAATAACAAATTTTCTTACATGCGCAGTCTATTTAAACGATAATAACCACAATTATAATTTGGTTCCAAATTTAATTTAATTTATTTTTTTTGTTGAAACAAGGTTCCAAATTTTATATAAATCTGATTTTAATTGTTACGGTTGTAAAAAAAAAAAAATTCAGTATAAAACTATAAATATATCCCTCTCTTCCTACAATGTCCCTTCTCTGCTTCTGTATGGCAGTCCCTAATTGAAGGTACAGTGTGATCGGAGGATACAAACAATATACAAAAATGGTGATAATCCCAGCAGCTCAAGAGAGCCTGACACAAGATGGGCAGTCATATTGTGGAATATATGGAGAGCTGGTGATGAAAAAAATATATATATATATTTTGAAGACTAGACAGTAGACTTAGCGAACTGCAATGCACTTTAGAATGCGTACTGATAAGAAAGTGTCGTAGAAGTTTAAATTTAGATTTTCAGCTACTTTCATTTAACATTTTTAAAGATGTACTTGTAAATAAACTTTCGTATACGTTCGTCTGTATTAATAATATTTTCCGCTCTACCTTCCAAAAAAAAAAAATCCAAATTATAACCGGGGCTGATAACCATCATCCCCAAGATTCTATCATCCTCATCATCCCCAAGATGCGTTATCCGTTTTTAGAAATGCATTAATAGTTGTTTTCTATTTTCAGAAAGCTTTCCATCATCCCTGAGACTCATCCCCTCTCTCCCACGATTTCTCCCCTTTCTCTCTCTGTTTCCTTTAATTAACTGCCACATGCTCTCTGTTTCCTTTAATTAACTGTCACATGCACAACTTGAACAATTATTTATTTTTCGTGAACAGTTAGTACATTAACTAGAACAATAAGTATTTTTTTTCCAGCATAACTATTTTTTCCCAGAACAACTAGAACAATAGAACAATTAGTTTCAGAATTAGAACAATTACTCATATTAACTAGAACAATTAGTTTCAGAATTAGAACATTTAGTTTCAGAACTAGAACAATTACTCATATTAACTAGAACAATTAGTTTCAGAATTAGAACAATTACTCATATTAACTAGAACAATTAGTTTCAGAATTAGAACAATTACTCATATTAACTAGAACAATTATTTATTTAATTAGAACAATTAGTTTTGGAACTAGAACAATGAAGAGGGAGGGGTGGGGCAGGGGTTAATGACAAAAAAAAAATGTGTGCCAGGGGAAAGGGAGAAGGAGCGAAACACAGAGGAGAGAGGGAAATTAAGAAAAGAAAGTTAGAAGTCAAACACGTCATTAATGAGGCGAACCCAGAAAAGGAAGGAGGAGATGAGGGAAAACACGTCATTAATGAGGACGCTGAAATTAGAAGGGAGGAAACGCTTCATTAATGAAGCGCTGGAGGGATGATGGGGATGAGAGAATCTGTAGGGATGATGGTGAGCAATTCCCAATTATAACTTAAGTGTATTTTTTACTATTTTTAGTAAATTTGGTATTTGTTCGTTATATCTCAACTATTAAAACATACAGTGTTCTTCCTTAGGTGTCTTTTATTATTCCAAGTACTTTTCCTTTTTCTCTTTTTTGTTGTTTTCTATGGCTTTAGTTATGTTGTAAGGGTAGTAGCAGTGTATCAGGTTAGCAAGCTCAAGGCTTCATGTTTTGGCACCAGTTTTTCTGGGGATGTTTGGATGCATGAGAATAAGACCTTGGATAGGAATAAGCCTCTTATTCCTTATTCCGGTGTCAAACCAAACACTATAGGAATAAGGAATTTGGGCCAATTCCGGGCCTTATTCTTATACCAACAAAACTAAGGAATAGGAACAAACACGAATTCTGAAATTCCTTATTCTTATTCCTTATTCTAACAACATCCAAACACACCCAGATCTATGATTTGGGGGCAATATATGTAACTTTATGATTGTTCTTTTAATAAATGGCCTACGGGTCTTTATCAACAAAAAAAAAAAAAAAAAAAAAAAGAAACAGACAGTGTTTGCATTCGTTCCTTTCAACATAAAATTACCTCTGGACTCTGGTGTCACTCCTCTACAGTAAATGATCAAGCACAGCAACTATTCAATTATGGCGGAATCACAGGTCTTAATTATATTAAGAAAATAAAAAAATTAAAACAGACCGTGTTTGCATTTGTTCTTATTTGCCCACATATTGGGAGGCTGGTGCTAGTCGAATTAGAAAGGATAAAGTTTTTCACAAAAAAAAATAATAGAAAGAATGAAGGTATAATTGTTTTTATTTTATGAGAAAATTTAAAATTGAACGGTTCCAGTTTTGTAACATTTGATAGACATTCCCGAAAAATTCTAAATTATATCAAATCTCGTATACAAAATTTAAATTTCTAACATTTAATCTACCATTTTATTTTGGTTTATTTTGATTGATTGTTTTACCACACGTCGTGATTGGTTTATTGGTTGTCATGCTCGTCAAAGAAATTAATTTCTCAATGTGTCCTTTCTAATCTATAGTATTAGTTAAAAACCATGACCACATTTTTAATAATTAAAAAAATTTATCTTTTTGTATTTTTTGTAATTAAAAATAGGTTCCTCTTTTTTTGGTTACATATATTAAAACTAGTCGTATCAATTATTATTTAATTTCAGAATTAAATATATTTGGAAATCTAAGCCAATTAATGCCTAATTGTTATTTGGCCTTTTTACGGTTGCTTTAAATTTCTATGCAATAAATTTTATAAAATTAAAATAATATAATATAATCTAATTTGCAATATAACCATTGCAAATGATAATCAATATTCAAATTCAAAAATCTTCGTATAATGAAACACAATTTGTTACAAGAAAAAAAATCGATAACATTATCAGTTTGAATTATTGAGCTCACTTGGTGTATCTACTATCTCTATAGTAGAAAATCTAGGGCATGTGTTGGCACGGATGAACAAGCCACGAACAGCGAACAAAGTTAGTTCGTGCAAAACAAACGCGGAACAACAATTCACGAACAGGAAACAAACTCCTTGTTCATTGTTCCTCTTTTTTGGCAAACTGGGAAAGGGAACTAGGGACATGAACTGTTAATCCTTATTCCTTGTTTCTCCCTTTGTTCACGTGGGTGCCAAACACACCCTAAACCATTAAATCGAATGACTACTATGTGTTTTTATGTACAATTGTACATCAAAAATAAAAAAATAATAAATAAAAATGTGTGGGTGTCGGGATCATTTAGTTAAATGTGGTTCGACACTTCAAGTATCGTGACAGTTTTTTCAATTTTTGTAACGTGGTATTATGTAAAACTATTTATGTGTCGGATATTATTACTCATAAAACTGACCCGTTTCACCTACATTCAATAATTTGGCAACGCATTATTTTGTTTCTTATTTTTGTGACACATTTCTATTTTCATTTTCATAATGCATATGTCTCTTTTGTGTTGCAAGCATAACAACTTATTCATAATCAATCATTATTAAATAATAACATTTTAAATTTATATTAACTAGGGTTGGAAATCGAGCTTCGCTCGATACATGAATTCTTAATAAATTTAAATTTTAATATCTTTTTATAACTTTTATATATTTATAGTGAGGATGTTTGTTTAGATATATTCCTTAGTTCTTTTAATGTTTTAATTTTAATTTAATTTTTATGGGATATTTTTTCGTTTATGCTAAATAAAATTTATAAAATTGTCTATTTACTTTTTATTCAATAAATAATAATTTATAAAATTTATTATTGACTTCTTCATTTTATATTTGCTGAAGATTTTTTGTGTTATAGATTTGATATTTACTTATTTTCTGTTTACATATAACAATATTCATACATTATTTTATATCTGTTTCGAAAGGAAAGTGTTGTTCGAATATTCATCTGAGGATATAACGTTTGAAATATTATATTAATTAAACTTATAAGCTCTTAACCATTCTTTTATTGGGCATTTTTTGGTCTTTTATCAGGTATTTTTATGTTGAGTAAAAATATTTGGTAATTATTATTATTAGTAGCAGCACATCACAAAACCGTGGCATTGAAATCAGAGATGCAACTGTTCCTCAGAGTTGGTCATTACTTGATGAGGTTGAAAAACTTGTCATTATGTGGTGAAAAAACCACGGTCATTAATTAATGAGGTTCAAAAAATAACTGTTTCTCACAGTTGATCATTGCATATACATTAATTGTTCCCAGCTAACTGGTACTTCACTTGGTCATTTCTCAGAGTAGCAACTTCATCAATTGAAGCATCATACAAATCTGTTCCTTAACAGTCAATACCCAAGGCACCCAGGCTAGCGTATGCTGGGCACATGCAAAATGAAGTAATTGATATTCCAAGTTTAAATAATAGAGGGCGCAGCAGGCCGTGGATCTCCTTTTTCTAATCAAGCAGCAGGCCGTGGGGTTTCTGGTTCTGTATATTTTTAGCTAAAACTAATCTATTACATTTTGGATCTAAATAAATAACCAACCCCCTTAGATTCATGATCCCATCTCATCTCTCATAAACATACAATATACAAATGTTCTTCAATAACATTATAAATTCCAAACTCAATACTCTCTAGCATCAACCCCTGAATGTTTTCCTTTGCAGTCGCCACGACACTCTTGTAAAGATGTAGACTTAATGGAAACAAGAATGACACTTAATCGAGTTTTTGTGAGGCATCATCATGCAATCAAGAATAGACCATATGTGCTAGATCCAAATAATTAAAGCTCAACATACTCACATTTCCTGGATCGACAACGGTGTAATTGTACCTATATATCCTCATTCCTCATCCAACGCAGTTGAGCTCAGACTTTATCTAGCTCTAGCACAATTTTCCTATCTCAGTGAGTGTTGAGTATGAGATCTCAACATTTTTTCCTAGCAAGTCTTTCAAGGATTATAGCATAAATCCATACCAAATAGTTCACATCCAACTATATCTTCATGTTATTATACATTTGAGAGCCAACAGTTATCTCAAATGACATTCATCATAAACTGCACACCACATTTGTATATGTATCCAATTTAAAATTGTATATGAAACCTCTATTCATGCTTCAATATTAATACATCCATAAATTTCAAACTTTAAATCGAACATTTATCATGCATCTCTTTGATACAAATTAAATTCCTCCTATTATTTGTTCTAAAATTTTTCCCAAAATGACAATATTTGCGAAACATAATACAAATAATATATTTGCAGTCTTATTCCAGTTTCTATGGAGGTTCTTCATACAATATTTAAGGAACATATTACCGTCTAGACCAGTTAACAGTTTCTATTATTAACTGAAATACGCCAAATAATTACAATTTAACCCCTGGACTGCCAAAATCCAAAAAATTTAATTTTTAGCCCTGATTTAACTGGATACTGTACCAGATCTGTACCAGTGGGAAAAAACACCAACTGGTACAAAGACTTCATAATTATAGATTGATAATTTAAGTTTGTATGGATAACGACAGCTTCCCACAATTTCTAGACTCTAGCATGGATAACACCCTGCAGCCTATTAGTTGATCCTGAAATGATAACATGGCGAAAAAAAAATCAATGGTAAGAATGTAAGTCATAAAACAAAAAATAATTAAACTGAAAAACAATTGAACAGCAAGCTATCACTATACTGATAACTGATAAGAGAAACGTAATAAGAAATGACCTTTGCAGTAAAAGCAACAGACATATATATAGATAGGAAAAAAATTAAAGTGCGAATGTAATGACCATTTGGGTCTAGAATTTATTATTTGCAATTGCAATTTAAGGGCATTAACTCAATGACAGTTTGGACCAAGAGGTATAAAGCAGGATTAAAATCAATCAAGATTGCTTGTGATATTTGTTGAACATGAAACGGCAAATGCATTAAATATAATAAGTCTGAGGAACTAACGCATCTAAAATAGAAAGAAAATAAGGTGAACCATAAATGTGCAGGAAAGAGAGATTGGATAAATTTAGGATATTTCGTAAATGTTAAATTAATAGGATATAACAATTATTAAGGGAAAGAACTAATAGATTGGAGAAATCAACGCAATTAAAATAGGAAAAAAATAAGGCAAACAAAAAGCCTGCAATAGACTGGCATTAAATTGGCGAATTTTTTAAAATGGTATAGAAACAAATATAAGGGAAACTGAAAACGTTTAGCAAATACCAAACTTTCATTAAAATACAAATAAAAAACTGCAGCATTAAAGCTACCCTTGAATTGTGCATCTAATAATATCCACTTCCATAACAAATGCTCATTCTTTGTGTTGTTAATAACATTCACGCAATAATCTTTAGGAAAACACATATGCTTGTGCCACTGAATTTTTTTTATCTGATGAATCACATAAAAATTTGTATATTAGGAAAAAAAAATTCAAATACATTGCTTCATAAATTATAGTAGTCTTTTGGCATATTGAGAGACATCAATGTTCTTAATTGGCTTCCTCGTATTGGCACAATGCCTAATTCCAATTTTCCTAAAAAATATATTAAACAAATAGAATTAGATAAATAAATGTTCTTAAATTAGTTGTCATATTTGTTAGACAACAGTTATATTGCTGATTCAGTATTTTTGTGTTAGAAATTAGAACTATTGTTATAAGAACATCAATCTCAAAAATTGAAGTTAAAATTGAAAAAAAAAAAACATCCAGAAAACTTTTACATATCTTCCAGATATTTATATAATATAATGACCATCCAAATAACAACCACCACAAAAATACTAACATAATAAGGTGTAGAATAAGTTAAAGCTAAATAATATCAGACCCTTTAAATTTTTCCCTAATCGAGCAGCTGATATATTTAATAAACAAATACAAATTACCTATAAATCCGATTAATCTCGGCCCCTTTAAATTTTCCCTAAAATGAGCAGTTGCCTTTATAAATTTGGAATTTAACTAAAGAATCAACAAAATTAAATAAGAAGATATATATTTCACATAAACAAACAAAAATAATTAGACATGCTAGTCATTCCATGATTTTAAATCGACAGATATACAAAATTATTATTTAATTTAAGAATTAAGAATGAGAATGGTAGGTACCTCACAGTATCAAATAAGATTTTAGACATTAGTCCTCCCTTCCTTTTGCGCCGAATAGATTCTTCTCTAAACAGTGCATTTCCTTTTATTTAAATATAGAGAGTATCAAATGAGAAATATTTAAAAAAAAATGAAAAAATCATCCGAAAGAGGCTCTAGCTTTTGGCCTTTTGTTGTGCAGAACAACGAAAAAGATAAAAAAAAGCAATTTCGATTTTGCAAAGAAAGTAATTGAATCTATTTGAGTTTGTACATGTTGACACCAAAATTACAGTTATAACTAAAAAAGTAAGCTTCAAGCATAAACCAAGCATCAATATCTTGATTGATTGGGCAAAAAAATCAGACCTAAAGAAATAAATATTTGCTTGGAGTTGGAGGATTGTTTGGGAAATTGAAGATGAAAATGTAAAAGCTGACCTAATTTTTCTGCTTGGGCAACTCTATGGAAACATACGACCCTTAACCGTGCTTTATCCTCTTATTCCCGATCATGCTTTACCTCCTCCATTCTCTATAAGGGGGCGATGGAGAACTGAGAAGGTACAGAGACAACGAAGAAGGGGAGAAGCCATGAAGGGCGATGGAGGAAGAGGGGGGCAAGACAGCTGGGAAAATGGAGAGGACGAAAGGTGATTGGCGCGGATCTCCGCCGTGACGGCTATCCTCTCCCTGCGTAATCCTAGGCGAGAGAGGATAAAGGAAAAAAGGGAAGGGATTAATGGACTGTATCCATGATGAGTAGATCTGACGGTCTAGATTGTTTGGTCGCTGATTTGCGTCAAAATCCGCGCAAAAAAACCACGCGGATTATATTAGTCTTATGATATGTCAAATTCGAGAGAAACTCGATGGATTAGGAGCCCCTAATTATATATTATATTTTAATTTACTGTGGCGAAGTCGCGTATCCATTGTGTAACAAGTTAAAATAGAACATTATGGGATATGCAACCCAAAATATAGCACTAAAGCGCTTCATTAGAATCCTGACAGTGACAGGTCCACTCACTTTTAGCTAAGCTTTTATGTTTCTCTGTGACATATTCTGTGTTTCTTTCGTGTGGTCATTCCAACTCAAGCAAACCCCAGAAAACGCGCTGCGTGAGGGTGGTTTTCTCCTTTAGAGCTGCGGTGTCTCTTACGTGTGTTCATCATTTGAAGTGATCTTCAGATCTTCTGTTGCACCTTCCTGTCCTTCTAATTTGCGCCTTAATAGTTTTGTGACACCACTTTGGCAGTCTAAGATAGTTGAAGACCACTTAGACCACAGCGAGCCGTGGAATTACTATAATAATTTCTGAGAAGTGGAAGTGTCCATGAAGGGTTGCTAGTTTTTTATTATTTTTTTCCCTTATATTATCCTTTTATATTCTTAATATAGTTATGCTCATTTATTGTATATCAAATGATATATAGTACCAAATCTATCCATATAAAATCGAAACAAAAAATAAGAATGATATATTTTTTTTTACATTTATCAGCTGACTAAAATCATGGGATTTGATGTGATGTAAATTAGTGGATACAAATAATATTTAGGCCAACAATGCTTCTATAAACATTGTTAATTCCTATTTTTGAAATTGTCATTATTTGATTTAATTTTTTCAAGATTATCAAGTTAGTTTATGTTGATTGACCAATCATATCAATGTTAACTACTAAATATTTTTAAAAGGGGTAATGCCTTTAGAGACCTTCCCCTAATTCTTCCTAACTTTTTCTTTTTTCTTAGTGGAAACTGAAACCCCAACCAATGAACAGACTACATATATATAGAGTCTTAATCAAAACTCTTGGATCTACTTCAAGCTGATAAATTCAAATCATCCAATATGATCTCCCTATGTTTCTGAATTTATTTATTCAAATAATTGTATCATACCTAGTAAATACACATGTAATGTGCAAATAATGCAAATTTTGAGTATCATTTGAGCATTTCTAGCGATTTTGCATTCATTTCAAGTTATTTGATCGCAATAATCTAATATTTAAGCTCTTTATATTAACTATAATATGTTTATGATCTTATTTATTCAAATAATCGGATTATACATAGTAAATAAGCATATAATGTGTAAATAATGCAAATTCTGAGCATCAATTGAGCATTTCCAGCGATTTTACATTAATTTTAAGTCATTTGATCGCTATCATCTGTATTTAATCTCTTTATTTTGTATAGAATATGTTTCTGCTCTTATTTATTCAAATAATTGGATTATACATAGTAAATACACATATAATGTGCAAATAATGCATATTATGAGCATCATTTGAGCATTTCAAGCGATTTTACATCCATTTTAATTATTTTGAGGCAATAATCTATATTTAAGCACTATTGAGATGCGTGGGTGTCGGGATCATTTAATTAAATGTGGTTCGACACTTCAAGTATTGTGAAATTATAGTTTTTCCAATTTTTGTAACGTGATATTCTGTAACTATTTAGGTGTCGGGTATTATTGCTCATAAAACTGACCCGCTTCACCAACATTCAATAATTTGGCAACGCATTGTTTTGTTTCTCATTTTTGTGACATCTTTCTATTTTCATTTTCATCCTGCCTTTGTCTCTCTTTTGTGTTGCAAGCATAACAATATATTCATTATCAATTATTATAATTTTGATTTCAAATTTCAAACGAAGCTCGATGGATTAGCCCCTAGTGTTCTTTAATCCATGTAAGTAGCAAATAATTCAGATATTAGAAAAATATTTTGGGTCTAGGGTTTCAGAATTATTTGTAAATTTTACAAATAATTCAAATATTTGTAAATTTTCTTTAGTTTCAGAATTTTTCGCAACTTAAATTGAACAAAATAAATATATATTATTGCGAACAAATGACTTAAAATGATTGAAAAATCTCTTGGAATACTCGAATGATGCTCAGAATTTACATTATTTGCACACTTTATACGTATTTACTATGTATAATCCAATTATTTGAATAAATAAGAAGATAAACATATTCTAGACAATATAAAGAGCTTAAATATAAATTACTGAGATCAAATGACATAAAATGAATTCAAAATCGTCCAAAATACTCAAATGATGCTCAGAATTTGCATTATTTTCATATTACATGCAAATTTACTATGTATAATCTAATTATTAAATAAATAAGAACAGAAACATATTCTAGATAAAATAAAGAGCTTAAATATAGATTATTGAGAACAAATGACATAAAATGAATGAAAATCTCTAGAAATGCTCAAATGATACCGATAATTTGCATTATTTGCACATTATATGTGTATTACTATGTATAATCCAAATATTTGAATAAATGAGACGAGAAATATATTCTGGACACTATAAAGAGCTTAAATATAAATTACTGCAATCAAATGACATAAAATGAAGAAAAATCGCTCGAAATGCACAGATGATGTGCAAAATGTGTATTATTTTCATATTATATGCACATTTACTATGCATAATCGAATTATTTGTATAAATAAGTACAGAAACATATTCTATATAAAATAAAAAGCTTAAATATAGATTATTGAGAACAAATGACTTAAAATGAATGCAAAATCTATTGAAATGCTCAAATGATGCTGATAATTTGCATTATTTGAACAATATATGTGCATTTACTATGTATAATCAAATTATTTCAATAAATGAGATCTAAAACATATTCTAGACAATATAAAGAGCTTAAGTATAAATTACAGCTACCAAATGACATAAAATGAATGCAACAACGCTCGAAATGCACAAATGATGCTCAGAATTTGTATTATTTGCACATTATATGCAGATTTACTATGTATAATCGATTTATTTGAATAAATAAGAACAGAAACATACTCTAGACAAAATAAAGAGCTTAAATGTAAACTATTGCAATCAAATAACATAAAAATGAATGCAAAATCGTTCGAAATGCTCAAATGATGCTGAAAATTTGCATTATGTGAACATCATATGTGTATTTACTACGTATAATCCAATTATTTGAATAAATAAGTTCAAAAACATATTCTAAACAATATAAAGAGCTTAAATATAAATTATTGAGATCAAATGACATAAAATGAAAGAAAAATCGCTCTAAATGACGAAATGATGCTCAAAATTTGCATTATTGGCACATTATATGCGTGTTTTCTATGTATAATCTAATTATTTGAATAAATAATAATAAGATCAGAAATATATTCTACACAAAATAGAGCTTAAATATAGATTATTGCGATCAAATGACTTAAAATGAATTCAAAATCGTTTGTAATGCTCAAATGATGCTCAGAATTTGCATTATTTGCACATTATATGCGTATTTACTATGTATAATCCAATTATTTGAAGAAATAAGATCTTAAACATATTTTAGAGAAAATAAGGAGCTTTCAATTTAGATTATTGCAAACAAATGACTTAAAATGAATGCAAACTTACTCGAAGCATCAAATGATGCTTAGAATTTGCATTATTTGCACATCATCAGCGTATTTACTATGCATAATCCAATTAGTTGAATAAATAAGAACACAAACATATTCTTGACAAAATAAAGAGCTTAAATATAGGTTATTATGATCAAATGACTTAAAAACAAATGCAAAATCAATTGAAATGCACAAATTTTGCTTAGAATATTAATTATGTGCGTCATCACTATATATAATTCAATCAATTTGAATAAGTAAGATAAGAAATATATTATTGACTATATAATGTGTTTAAATATAGATTATTGCGAACAAATGAATTAAAATGAATGCAAAATCATTTGAAATGCTCACATGTTTCTCGGAATATGCATTATTTGCATATTTTATGTGTATTTACAATTTTTAAATAAATTTGTTGAATAAATAAGATCAGAAATATATTATAGATAAAATAAAGAGCTTAACTATAGATTATTGAGATGAAATGGCTTATAATGAAAGGAAAATCGATAGAAATGCTCAAATGATGCTCAGAATTTGCATTATTTGTACATTATTATAATGAGTATTTACTATGTATAATCCAATTATTTGAATAAATAAGAACAGAATCATAATCAAGATAAAATAAATAGCTTATATATAGATTATTGAGAACAAATGACTTAAAATAAATGCAAAATCTCTTGAAATTCACAAACAATGCTCAGAATTTTCATTACTTGCACATTATATGTGTATTTACTCTGTATAATCCAATTATTTTAATAAATAAGATCAGAAACATATTCTAGACAAAATAAAGAGTTTAAATATAAATCATTGCGATCAAATGAATTAAAATTAATGCAAAATCGTTTGAAATGCTAAAATGGTGCTCAGAATTTGCTTTATGTGCACATTATATGCGTATTTACTATGTATAATCCACTTACTCGAATAAATAAGATCAGAAATATATTCAACACAAAATAAAGAGCTTAATGTAGATTATCACGAACAAATGACATAAAAGGAATGCAAAATCGCTTGAAATGCTCAAATGGTGCTCAAAATTTGGATTATGTGCACACTATATGCGTATTTACTATGTATAGTACAATTTTTGGAATAAATAAGATCTGAAACATATTCTAGACAAAATAAGGAACTTAAATGTAGATTATTGCGAAAAAATGACATAAAAGGAATGCAAAATCGCTTGAAGCATCAAATGATGCTAAGAATTTGCATTATTTGCACATTATATGTGTATGTACTATGTATAATCCAATTATTTCAATAAATGAGATCAGAGACACAGTCTAGACAATATAAAGAGCTTAAATATAAATTACTGCGATCAAAGGACATAAAATGAACTCAAAATCACTCAAAATGCACAAATGATGCTCATAATTTGTATTATTTGCACATTAAATGCAGATTTCTATGTATAATCGAATTATTTGAATAAATAAGAACAGAAACATCTTCTAGATAAAATAAAGTGCTTAAATATAGATTATCGAGAATAAATGACTTAAAATTAATGCAAAATCTCTTGAAATGCTCGAATGATGCTGAGAATTTGTATTATTTGCACATTATATGTGTATTTACTATGTATAATCCAATTATTTGAATAAATGAGATCAGAAACATATTTTAGACAATATAAAAACTTAAATAAAAAAATATTGTAATCAAATGACATAAAATGAATGCAAAATCACTCGAAGTTCTCTAACGATGCTCAGAATTTGCATTATTTGAACATTATATGCGGTACTAAATAATCCAATTATTTGAATAAATGAGATCATAAATAAGATCTGAGAAATATTCTGGACAAAATAAGACATTAAATATAAATTATTGCGATCAAAAGACTTAAAATAAATGCAAAATCGCTTGAAATTTCAAATGATGCTCCGAATTTGCATTATTTGCACATCATGAGTGTCTTTACTATGTATAGTCAAAATTATTTGAATAAATAAGATCAGAACGTATTCTGGACAATATAAAGAGCTGAAATATTGATTATTACGATCAAATGACTTAGAATGAATGCAAAATCGATTGAAATGCTCAAATGATGCTCTGAATTTGCATTATTTGCACATTATATGCGTATCTAATATATATGTATAATTGAATTATTTAAGTAAATAAGATCAATAACATATTTCAGACAAAATAAATAGCTTAAATATAGATTATTGCGAAAAAAATGACTTAAAATGATGCTCAGAATTTGCATTATTTGCACATTATATGCGTATTTACCATGTATAATCCAATTATTTGAATAAATGAGACCATAAACTTATTCTTGACAATATAAAGAGTTTAAATATTAATTATTCCGATCAAATGACGTAAAATGAATTCAAAATCGCTCGTAATGCACAAATGATGCTCAGAATTTGCATTATTGGTACATTATATGCGTATTTACTATGTATAATCTAATTATCTGAATAAGTAGGATCAGAGAAAAAGTTCTTCTAGAGCTTAGATATAAATTATTGTGATAAAATGACTTGAACTGAATACGAAATTCCTAGAAATGCTCAAATGATGAATTTTCATTATTTGCACATTATATGCGTATTTACGATGTGTAATACAATTTTTTGAATAAATAAGATCAGAAATATATTCTAGATAAATAAATAACTTAAATATAAATTATGGTGAAATGAATTCAAAATCGCTTGAAATGCTCAAATGATGCTTGGAATTTGCATTATTTGTGCATTATATGCGTATTTACTATGTACAATCCAATTATTTGAATAAATAATATCAGAAACATTATCTAGAAATTATAAAGAGCTCAGATATAGATTATTGCGATCAAATGACCTAAAATGAATACAAAAATGGTTGAAATGCTCAAATGATGCTCAGAATTTGCATTATTTTGCTCATTTTATGCGTATTTACTAGGTATAATCTAATTATTTTTTAATAAATAAGATCAGAAACATATTCCAACCAAAATAAAGAGCTTAAATATATATTATTGCGAAACTTTAAATGATGTAAAATCTCTTTAAATGCTCAAATGATCCTCAGAATTTGCATTATTTTCACATAATCACATCATATGTGTATTTACTATTTATAATCCAATTATTTGAATAATAAACATCAGAAACATATTCTAGATACTATAGAGAGCTTAAATATAAATTATTGCAATCAAATGACATATAATGAATGCAATATCACTGAAAATGCACAAATGATGCTCAGAATTTGCATTATTTGAGCATTTGCGTAGTTACATCCAATTATTTGAATAAATAAGAACAGAAACAAATTCTAAAAAAATAAAGTGCTAAAATATAGATTATTGCAAATAAATAACTTAAAATGAATGCAAAATCTCTTGAAATGCTCAAATGATCCTCAGAATTTGCACTATTTTCACATTATATGCATATTTCCTCTGTGTAATCCAATTATTTGAATAAATAAGATGACTAACATATTCTAGACAGAATAAACAGCTTAAATATTGTGATCAAATGACTTAAAATAACTGCAAAATACCTTGAAATGCTCAGAATTTGCATTATTTCGGCATCATATGCGTGTTTACTATGTATAATCCAATTATTTGAATACATAAGATCAGAAACATATTTTAGATAAAATAAAGAGCTTAAAAAAATATTATTGCTAACAAATATCTTAAAATGAATGTAAAATCTCTAGAAATGCTTAAATGATCCTCATTATTTGCATTATTTGCACATTATATCTGTATTTAGTATTTATAATCCAATAATTTGAATAATAAAGATCAGAAACATATTCTAGACAGTATAAGGAGCTTAAATATAAATTCTTTCTTTCAAATGACATAAAATGAATGAAAAATTGCTGGAAAGGCACAAATAATGCTCAGAATTTGTATTATTTGCTTATTTACTATGTATAATCCAATTATTTGAGTAAATAAGAACAGAAACATATTCTAGATAAAATAAAGTGCTTAAATATAGATTATTGAAAATAATAACTTAAAATGAATGCAAAATCTCTTGAAATACTCAAATGATGCTCAGAATTTGCATTATTTGTACATTATATGTGTATTTACTATATATAATCCAATTATTTAAATAAGAATAGAAATATATTCTAGATAAATTAAAGAGTTTAAATATAGATTATTGCGAACAAATGACTTAAAATAAATGCAAAATCTCTTGAAATGATAAAATGATGCTCAAAATTGTCATTTTTTGCACATTATTTGCATATTTACTATGTATATTCCAATTATTTTAATAAAAAATATCTGAGAAATATTCTAGACAAAATTAAGAGATTAGATATAAATTATTACAATCAAATGACTTAAAATGTACGCAAAATTGATTGAAAGCTCAAATGATGTTCGGAATTTGCATTAGTTGCACATCATGAGTGCATTTACTATGTATAGTCAAAATTATTTGTATAAATAAGATCAGAACATATTCTGGACAATATAAAGAGCTGAACGATTGATTATTACGATCAAATGACTTAAAATGAATGCAAAATCAATTGAAATGCTCAAATGATGCTCTGAATTTGCATTATTTGCACATTATATGCATATTTAATATGTATAATCCAATTATTTAAATAAATAAGATCCGTAACATATTCCAGACCAAATAAAGAGATTATTACGAACAAATAACTTAAAATAAATGCAAAATCTCTTGAAATGCTCAAATGATGCTCAGAATTTGTATTATTTGCACATTATATGCGTATTTACTATGTATAATCTAATTATTTGAATAAAATGAACAGAAACATATTCTAGATAAATTTAAGAGCTTAAATATAGATTATTGCGATCAAATGACTTAAAATAAATGCAAAATCTCTTAAAATGCTCAAAGGATGCTCAAAATTTGTATTATGTGGACATTATATGTGTATTTACCTTTGTATAATCCGATTATTTGAATAAATAAAATCAGAAACATATTCTAGACAATGTAAAGAGTTTAAATATAAATTATTGCAATCAAATGACATAAAATGAATGCATAATCGCTCAAAAGCTCAAATGATGCTCCAAATTTGCATTATTTGCACCTTATATGTGTATTTACTATGTATAATCAAATTATTTGAATAAGTGAGATCAGAAACATATGCTAGACAATATAAGGAACTTAAATATAAATTATTGCGATCAAATGACATAAAATGAAATAAAAATCGCTCTAAATGCTGAAATGATGCTCAGAATTTGAATTATTTGCACATTATATACGTATTTACTATTTATAATCCAATTATTTGAATAAATAAGACTAGAAACATAATCTAGATAATTAAAGAGCTTAAATATAGATTATTGTGAAGAAATGACTTAAAATGAATGCAAAATCTCTTGAAATGCTCTAATGATGCTCAGAATTTGCATTATTTGCACATTATATGCGTATTTACTCTGTATAATCCAATTTTTTGAATAAATAATATCAGAAACATAATATTGACAAAATAAATAGCTTAAATATAGATTATTGCAATCAAATGACTTGAAATGAATGCAATATCGATTGAAATGCACAAATCTTTCACGTAATATTAATTATTTGCTCATTATGTGCTTAATTACTATATATAATCCAATCAATTTGTATGAGTAAGATAAGAAACATTAATTAACTATATAAAGTACTTAAATATAGATTATTGTGCTGGAAAGAATTAAAATGGATGCAAAATCGCTTTAAATGCTCAAATAATGCTCAGAATATGAATTATTTGCTCATTTTATGTGTATTTACTATGTATAATTCAATTATTTGAATAAATAAGATCAGAAATATATTCTAGATAAAATAAAGAGCTTAAATATAGATTATTGTGATTAAATGACTTATAATGAATGCAAAATCGCTAGAAATGCTCAAATGATGCTTAGAATTTGCTTTATTTGCACATTATGGGTATGTTTGGAATGCAACTGAATAAGGCCTAATTCGGTATAAGATCCAACGAGATGGAACCAAACATGGAATTGGGGAAAACAAGAATATTTCTAATTCTGAATAAGCTAATTCGAAGGCTTATTCTTGTTCCTACTTTTTGGAGAATTGGAGAGAATAAGGAATCCCATGTGCGAGGAGAGAGAAAACCCTTTTCTGCCTATTCACACACTCTATTCCACGTCATTGACAAACACACCCTATATGTGTATTCAATATGTATAATCCAATTATTTGAATAAATGAGATCTGACATATATTCTAGACAAAATAAAGGGCTTAAATTTATATTATTGCGAACAATTAACTTAAAATGAATGCAAAATCTCTTGAAATGCTCAAATGATGGTCAGAATTTGTATTATTTGCACATTATATGTGTATTTTAACTGGAGGGGTTAATCGAGGTTCGCTCGATATTTGACTTGCAAAGAAATATATAATATGTTAATTTTAAAATTTTTAAAAATAAATGCATATTTTATTTTGTTTTTTTGATGGGAATAATATGTGTCGTTTAAAATGTGCATCATCTTAATATTTTCTACATTGTAAAGAACTATAACATGCTCTTATTATTACGTTAAAAGTAAAATAAAACGATTAAATAATTAGATGTAAATTTATTTTTTTGGAGAAAAAGTTGGTTATGTAACCCCTCTAGTAAATATAAAGTCTGCTCAATCAACTTTAAATATACACAAAAATTTTTAAATTGAATAGTGGATTCACAGTCTTCACGAACATAGTGTTATCCTTAATTAATAGACTTATAATTAATTATGAGTCTCATTATATTAAAATTAAAATTAAAATTCCTTTAGAGCACAATCTATAATGTAAATCTCATAAAATTAAATTCGGTTATAAACAGAAATTTATTGTCCCTATACCATGCACAATTGAAAAGCTAATCTCCTCTGTCTTCTATTAAATGCACAAAATAATCAGATACATCGGATTTACAATATAATTGCAAACTTTACATTAATGGGATAGAATCTATATTGTTTTTTAATATACATTAATATATAAAGCCCAAATGACAATTATATTCTATATTTAATGTAATATTTGAACATTTTAATTTTATTTTAAGTTGAATAATCTGGCAATTTAGGGACAAAATTTCGCTTATCATTTAGCGCTTCTAATGCAAGAGAAAATCTAACATGGAGTAAATATTAAAAATATAACTCCTTACAATTTTTTAAATTTTGATTTTAACGTACAACAAATAAGCTAATACCAAAAAAGGGAAAAAAACAAAAATAAAAACTAATGAAAAAACTCATCATCAAATACAAATGTCGATCTCTAATCATATAATTTCATGATTATGCATATATATCACAAATGCTAACCCATTAGGTATTTTGTAGCAACTTGATATGGTACAACTATTAATTTCTTCTTGAACACATGTAATAAAATAACATCAATTATTTAGTAAAAAATATATACACATATACCGATTAGTCCGAGAAGAGAAAGCAGAACAGAAAGAGGGGATGTGCCAGATTGACGAGAAATGAGGGGCATGAGGGTGACGCAGAGCTACCGAAGGAGAAGAGGGCTCCGAGCAGCAAAAAAGAGAGACAAAGACGTGATGGAAATGAATATAGAAGGGGACAAAAAAAAAAATAGTGCGCTGTCAAATAAATGTCTATTGGTAAAGCGGGGCAATAATATCCGGCACACAAACAATCACAGAGTATCACATTGTAGAAATCAGCAAATATACTATTTATCAATGCTTGGACTGTCAGGCTAGATTTTAAAAAATGATCCCGACATTCACAAATCTTTATTTAGTATTCTGATTCTATTATTTCGTTCCGCTTTAATGAGATTAATAATTGTTTCATAAACCGCTCTTTCTCTCAATACAAAATGAAGCAACTTCAATAATCTCAGAGGAAAATCATTAGGAGAAAAAAAGAGTATGTTTGGAATAGATGAAACCAAACAAGAAAAGAAGTTCGCGAACAAAGAATAAAGGGACTGTTCCCAATTTCGTGTTTTTTCACGAACTGCGAACGACGAACAGGGAACAAACTTCTCATGTCCTTTTCCGTGTTCATCCCTTGTTCATCCCCTGTTCGCAATCCAACCCAAACACACCCTTTAAGAACAAAAGCATGGAGTTGATTTATCAACAGTTGAGTAATGAAAGTCCTCTTTTTACTATGATAAAAATAATTTATGATTGTAAGCCTGTAACCAAGAACACGATTTGTATCAAATCAAATCATTCTACGGCCCCCCATGTTTGCGACTCATTTAAAATTTAAAGCATTATTCTTTTTGGCGATGAAATTCAAACCAATTGGGTTAATGCCCTCGTAGCTCGTATTTACTAGATACTTATCATATACTAACAACTTCATTTCCTCTCTTCCTCTCTCTCTCGTTCATATCTTTTTTTTTTTTTTTTTTTCCCCTTTCCTGAAGTGAGTATGAGCACACGGCTGCACACCAAGCAGTGGTGCTGGTCCTGAATCCGAAAAAATTATAACTAACTTTAATTAATTAAGAAATTATAAAATAATCCGTTTTTAATGAAAATTTTAAAACTGACTGCGCAGTTTCGGAATCTGAGATTCCGAAACTAATTCTGCTTAGTTTCGGAATCTGAGATTCCGAAACTAGAACTGCCAACTTTTGTGCGGGAAACTAGCTAGTTTCGGAATCTGAGATTCCGAAACTAGCTAGTTTCCCCTCTATTTTGTCAGAATTTCACTATTTAATAAATTATTTCAATATTTAATAAATTTCACTATTTAATAAATTATTTCACTATTTAATCACTATTTAAATTTTGAGAGAACAAATATTTTTAAATTTTTTAAATTTTATAATTTCACTATTTAACTTTTTTCAATTTAACTAGGCCTTTCATATTTTTTTCAATTTAACTTTTTTAAATTTCACCTAACTTTTGAAAATTTAATAATAGTTGTTTTAATAAATAATTTATGTTATTATTTTCAAATTTTCTAAAAATATTATAGTAAAAATAGTAAAATGAAAGTAATAAAGTAGTGTTATATGGTAAAGTATAATAAAAGTAAAGTAAAGTATAGTAATAAAATAGGGTACAATATTAAGTTTTCTGACGTTTGAGCGGGCCCGCTAGCTAGTTTCGGAATCTCAATTGTGTCCCTTCAACTTAAGCTGCTTACAATGAAAGAAAATATTTAAAAATCGATGTTTTGGAACACTATAACTTGAAGGAGGCTTAACTTTTGATAGGAACGTCCGTTTTGGGCATATGATGACTTTTCGGAAAGCTTGCGACGAGATCTACAAGGTTTACGGGGGTTTACCCCGTAACGACCATTTTCGGGGCCAAAAAACGCTGTCTGAACCTCCAAAATCTACTTTCAAAGTTTTCAAACCTAAACATCACATAAAACTACTTAGAATTTTTTAAAAATAAAAAATTAATCATAAAAAAGAGAAATGTAGTAAATCAAGTGACTTTCATTATAGTTAACAGGGGTGTTTGCATCTTTTTTCCTGTCTGGATATAGCATGAACCTCTTGTCATTCCTCTCTAGCGCAATAAAAGTGTTATGTTGAGTATTATCTCATATTGATCTGAAGCTATGGGGTTATATATAACGCGCAAATTCTAGTATCGGAATCTGATTGAAAACTGTTTAAGCAGTGAAATAATTGATGGAACACTGTTTAAATAGTCGAATATTAATTTTGTAATATTTGGAAAAAATTTCGTCAAGAATAGCAATTTTTTTAATTTTTAAAATTTTTTAATTTTTACGTGATATAGATTTTGATATTAATAAAGTAATATATAATTTATTAAGTATTATAAAACAATAATAAAATAACAATAAAATAATAATAAAATAATAATAAAAGGTTAATAAATATCAGAAAAAATCGCCCATGCTAGTTTCGGAATCTCAGATTCCGAAACTAGCTAAAAGTTGAATAAAATAATAATTAAAGTTTGATGAACGTCGAAAAAATGGCCCATGCTAGTTTCGGAATCTCAGATTCCGAAACTGCGCAGTCATTTTTAAAAAAATAATTAAAAACGGATTATTTTATAATTTCTAAATTAATTAAAGTTAGTTATAATTTTTTCGGGTCCTGAATCACCACTTGGTCAAGAAACTGGGCCTTAGTAAAATTGGGCCCCAAATAACATAACAATGAGCCTAAAGCATCCAACTACCACCGTTCTCCAAAATGACACGACACGATCGTATTGGCATGACACAGTGTGCGTGTTGACACGACACGACACGATACGAATACAAAATTGACACGACACGATCGTGTTATGTCATAATCGTGTCGTGTTGGGATATTAGAAAGTTTAACACGATCCAACACGACACGATTTGACACGAACACGACACGAACACGAATTAACACGACACATTAATACAAATTTAATTATTAATGTTAATTAATTAAATAAAATTAATACTTTAAATTCAATTTATAATACTTTATCATATTATTTACCATCCTTTGACTCATATTGTTCTAATTTAATTATTATTTAGTAATTTTTTCCTTTACTTTAATTTTTTAACATTTTTTAATTTTAAAAATAATAAATAATCTGACACGACTAACACGACGTGTCAACACGACACGACACGATCGTGTTAGTCGTGTCGTGTCAGAATGAGTGTCGTGTTGTCTATCCTCACCATTGAACACGACACGACACGATTAAAAAATAGTTCGTGTTAACACGACACGACACGAAACTCTAACACGATCTTTGACACGACACGACACAACACGCACGATTGGAGAACCCTGCCCAACAGCAGGTCCAAAAGGATATATCCAGTTTGCCAAAACAGAGATAAAATCGAAGTCCCGATAAGCACCAATGCAATGCCCTAAGGCGGCTTCGAAAAGCATTCCTGGACGTTCTCTAATATCAGTTATACGCCGATGATTCACTTACAACAGGGCTCCACGATGGACCACAAGTCGGTCGAGTCAAATGTTGAATAAACGCGGTCTAACGAAAGAAACTTTCCCCTTCTACCCTTCGTTCGTCTATAAATATACCCCTACCCCCTCCTCTCGTCTCTTTTTTCAGAGGAACCTTCTCTCCCTTCTCTCTTTCTCTATCGATCTATCAAAGTTAGATCGCCTCTCTCTTTCCCTCTATTTTCCACTGATCTTTGAACTATGGGTTTAGACTTACACTAGCTAGACTACTGATTGGTGAAAATCGAAAAGAGACTTCTCTTTCTTGTACCTGAGCTCCGAACTCAAATCCTAACCCTAATTTGACTGATTGGGTGGAATTGGTGAGGGGTAGCCATGGATATGCGGTTTCCCTTCTCGCCGGCCGAGGTGGCGAAGGTCCACATGGTCCAGTTTGGCATTCTGAGCCCTGATGAGATTGTAATTCTCTCGCCCCATTTTAATTCAGTATTTTGGTTTTAAGTTTTTGTTCTAATTTGCTGGAGTAAGAGATGAGCGAAATGGGAAGAGAAAGTTTCTCCGAGGAATCACTTGGGGTGTTTTGCGGTTATTGTTTTGGCTGTGGTTACGAACTCTGATTGAACTTGAATTGAGAGGAAAGGGTTATTGCTATACTGCTTTTTTAAGTTGAAGTTCTGAGAGTTTTAGTCTTCAAATTCCACTGTTCCAAGTCAATAAGTCATATCTGGTTAAAGCAATAAAGTAATAATCTAGATATGCACAAATTAAATTTATAGACCCAGACAAATTGAACAAAGCAGCAGCTCAAGTCAATACCAGTTTGATATTTTGGCTAAATGGATTGGAAAACATTACTAAGATTTTGTCTCCATTTCATAAAATGTTCTGACATATCTTTTACAATTTCAAGAATGTGTACAGACAATTTTTGGTCGTTAAATTGAAGTCAGTACCGGGCCTATTTTGGCATCATAGTGTGATACAAATGCCTGTTACACTGTAGCACCTGTGCATTCTTTCTCCGTATACATTTCCATTTTAATTTGTTTTCTAAAAGAATGTGTACAGACAATTTTTGGTCGTTAAATTGAAGTCAGTACCGGGCCTATTCTGGCATCATAGTGTGATACAAATGCCTGTTACACTGTAACACCTGTGCATTCTTTCTCCGTATTCATTTCCATTTTAATTTGTTTTCTAAAATTCTCAAAAAAATTAAATAAATGCAGAGACAAATGTCAGTGGTAGAAGTATTGCACAGTGAGACGATGGAAAAAGGGAAGCCTAAACCAGCTGGGCTGAGTGACCCTCGACTTGGCACCATTGACCGAAAGATGAAGTGTGAAACTTGCATGGCCAACATGGCTGAGTGCCCAGGCCATTTTGGTCATTTGGAGCTTGCTAAGCCCATGTTCCACATTGGGTTTCTAAAGACAGTTTTATCGATAATGCGATGTGTCTGCTTTAACTGCTCCAAGATCCTAGCTGACGAGGTATGTGCCTTGTTTTGACATAACAACTTCTGTTAGTTAGGCTGAAGAAGGTCAATTGAATTGGGGTAGAGGCATGGGGGCAGGGGTTGGAAGGTGGCAACAAAATGTTAACTCAGACCACTACTGAAAATCAATTATGTCGTAGAATTACAACACTCTTTAGTCGAGCTCAATGTCATAAGGTTTTCTCTTTTGCATTCTATTCCAGGAAGACGCTCGTTTTAAGCAAGCCCTAAAAATCCGAAATCCTAAAAATCGTCTGAAGCGCATCTATGACGCATGCAAGAGCAAAAAGAGATGTGCCGGCGGTGATGATATAGATGTACAAAAAGAACAGGATGGTGACGAACCGGTAAAAAAGAGCCGAGGTGGTTGTGGGGCCCAGCAGCCAAATATAACAGTTGATGGCATGAAGATGGTTGCTGAGTTTAAGGCACCCAAGAAGAAGAATGATGAGGGTGAGCAGCTTCCTGAGCCAGTTGAAAGGAAACAGATTCTTTCTGCTGAGAGGGTACTTTTGCCCTTTCCTTCTATATCTCATCATTAAATGTTTTTCACATGTCTAATTTCTATAGGCTTGTAATCTTAGTATTTAATTAAATAAAATAACTATTCTTTCACAATGTTTTTCTTGTATTAATTTTTTTTTTCTTTTTGGTTTTGATACGACCAAATTTGTGTCTGGCTGGTAATTAGCTTAAGAGAGGAACCAACATCTAATTTGAACCAACATCTAGGACTAGGGACCCAAAAATTAATTATTGGTAATAATGACGAGAATTATAACTAAGGATAGGAATAGTCTTAGCAAAGGAAGGAAATTTTGGTCTAGGGTTCTGAAATTGAATAATTGGCATTAGTGATGAGAATTATTACTTAGGGTTTCCAATTAAATATTCAGAACATTGCAGAGCACAAATTTTCTAGTTTGTTAATTTGATGCTTCTTTCTCTTCTAAATCACTTCAATTTTTAAGCAGAATGAATTTACACAACTCTGATGCAATTAAATGCATTTTTCAGATGTACCTTACAATTTTACAAAGATTGCTAATTAGACTAAACTAAATATCCCAAGGAAAGTAATACTATGCCTCTCATTCTTTCCTTTGAAACAGGTTCTCAATGTACTGAAGCGCATAAGTGATGAGGATTGCCTTTTGCTGGGTTTGAATCCAAAATTTGCTCGGCCTGATTGGATGATACTTCAAGTGCTCCCTATCCCTCCTCCCCCTGTTAGACCTTCTGTTATGATGGACACCTCTGCTAGGAGCGAGGTTAAATGAAATTTATTGTCGCGTACTAAAGTAATGTCCTTGTTTTGCATGTATGTATTAATGTTCGCTGATTAAATTGGGTGCTCTGTGCTTGAACAGGATGATCTGACCCATCAGCTTGCAATGATAATACGGCACAACGAGAACTTGAGAAAGCAGGAGAGAAATGGGGCACCAGCGCACATTATTACTGAATTTGCTCAATTGCTCCAATTTCATATTGCTACATATTTTGACAATGAGCTTCCTGGCCAACCTAGGGTTAGTAATTGCTGACTAGAAAATAATTGTGTTTCCTTGTAGAGTTCATGAAATTCATATGTCGAGGTAGTTATCTTTTTTTATTTTTGTTGCATTTTTAGGCAACTCAAAGATCTGGGAGGCCAATTAAATCGATATGCAGTCGACTGAAGGCGAAAGAAGGTCGGATCAGGGGAAATTTAATGGGCAAGAGAGTCGACTTCTCAGCCCGTACTGTAATCACGCCTGATCCCACCATTAACATTGATGAATTAGGTGTTCCATGGAGTATTGCGCTCAATTTGACCTATCCAGAAACTGTCACCCCATATAATATCGAGAGGTTAGAGATGAATTTCATGAACCTTGTAACTGTCACCCCATATAATACATACATGATTATGTAGCTTAAACTTTAATTCTAGCTCTATAATAAAGTACAGCTCATATACTCCTCTTGTTATGTTCTTCAGGCTGAAGGAGTTGGTGGAATATGGGCCCCATCCACCACCTGGAAAGACGGGCGCAAAGTATATTATTAGAGAAGATGGTCAGAGACTTGATCTTCGCTACTTGAAGAAAAGCAGCGATCAACACTTGGAGCTCGGTTACAAGGTTGATTTTCACTTCATGAAGGACCAAACCTTTCTTTGTGTATTACGTCTATGAAACCTGCAAAAGGCAGGGAAGATTAGCCTGTTAGGGAGTTCTGTTGGACAACCTTCATTTAAACTTCAATAATAAATGAGCATGTTGTAGGAAAGAACAGAAGGATAAATATAAACATAAACTTATATAAAAGCAAGAATGCGTGGCATGGATTCTGGTTGCTACTAACAACTCTTGGGGTTTTGGTGATAGTACCCAAGTCCTATAATGTCAAGAAAAAAATGATAAAATAAATGAACATTGACCACAAAATACTAGAAGGTATTAGAAGGAGAAAATGAGAGGGATGCAGTGCAAATTCCTGGTCCATAGCAAGAAGGCATCTTTCTAAAGCAATCTGCTTGTGTGCAAAATATCTCTAAAACAAACTGATCTAGTAATGTTTTGTACAGGTTGAGCGGCACTTGAATGATGGGGATTTTGTACTATTTAACCGACAGCCCAGCCTTCACAAGATGTCAATCATGGGCCATCGCATTAAGATCATGCCATACTCCACATTCCGCCTTAACCTTTCTGTTACATCCCCATACAATGCAGATTTTGACGGAGATGAGATGAATATGCATGTTCCCCAGTCATTTGAGACTCGTGCTGAGGTGCTTGAGCTCATGATGGTGCCCAAATGCATTGTGTCTCCACAGTCGAACCGACCAGTTATGGGTATTGTGCAGGACACGCTGCTCGGATGTCGTAAGATCACCAAAAGGGACACATTCATTGAAAAGGTAAATATTTGACTAGATATTCTTAGCTTATTGGTGTAATTGTTAGATTATATGTACTGTATATATAACAGAGTGGTACAACTGTCAGTTTAAAAGTAACATGGTTTGTTAGTTCTATCATATGAGAGAAGGGGTTGGGGCAAGAGGTAGATGTTAGTGGCAATTTTCCAAGGAAAGGATATTGCAGTTTCTTTAATAAATATGTTTTCTGAAAGATTGCTATTTAATTGTTATTTAATTGTTGTTTTGGTAGGATGTTTTCATGAATATTCTCATGTGGTGGGAGGACTTTGACGGAAAAGTACCTGCACCAGCCATACTAAAACCAAGGCCTCTTTGGACTGGAAAACAAGTTTTCAACCTGATTATACCAAAACAAATAAACCTGATTCGTTATGCGGCATGGCATCAGGAGTCAGAGACAGGTTTTATAACACCTGGTGATACAATGGTGCGTATAGAGAAGGGGGAGCTCCTCGCAGGAACACTTTGCAAAAAGACCCTTGGAACTGCTGGTGGCAGTCTTATTCATGTGATATGGTAAGCTGGATGTTTTAGCTGCTTTTTGTACCGACCTTATATAGAGTAATGCCAATATGCCTAAAATCACGCCACGTACTATCGTCCTTTATATAATTTGGCAGGTAAAGTGCATTAATGTGTTTTGTTATTTATTTATTCAACACATCCAATGGACACTTTTTCAATCGACTATTCAGGGAGGAGGTGGGACCTGATGCAGCTCGTAAGTTCCTGGGACATGTTCAGTGGCTTGTAAACTACTGGTTGTTACAGAATGGGTTCAGCATTGGTATTGGTGACACGATTGCTGATGCAGCCACCATGGAGAAGATTAATGAGACGATTGCAAAAGCCAAGAATGATGTGAAGGAACTGATTAACCAAGCTCAGGACAAGCAGCTTGAGCCTGAACCAGGTCGCACCATGATGGAATCTTTTGAGAATAGGGTTAACCAGGTGAGTATCTTATTAATATGTCTGTTAGATTTTGCTGTTTGGTGCTCTACTATGTATCATGGCTGTCTTTCATGGAACATGGTGGAATTGTATAGCTAGTTTTGTTCACTATATGGACCTCTTAGTTCATGAAGTGAGATGAGTTGGTACTATGCTGTGTAATTTAGAAAGTATTTCGTTTTGTTGCTTGAGCTTGCTGTCTCCTTCCATTCTTGTTGTTGCACACCTGGTTAGCCTGAGTTGTCAAATGAACTTGGGCATATATGAGGAAACAGATGACGACATATTTTGTAGCAGGAGCCATCCCCTGCAATCTGTCTTGTTATTCAGGCTTTACTTTTTTATATATGTCGTCTGACAACCAGGACTATTTCTCAGGTGTTGAACAAGGCTCGTGATGATGCTGGTAGCAGTGCCCAAAAATCACTGTCCGAGAGCAACAACTTAAAGGCCATGGTGACAGCCGGGTCTAAGGGGTCTTTCATTAACATCTCCCAGATGACTGCTTGTGTCGGCCAGCAGAATGTTGAGGGGAAGCGTATCCCATTCGGTTTCATTGACCGAACCCTTCCCCATTTCACTAAAGATGATTATGGTCCTGAGTCTAGGGGTTTTGTTGAAAACTCTTATTTACGAGGTCTGACACCTCAGGAGTTCTTCTTTCATGCTATGGGAGGTCGTGAGGGTTTGATTGATACTGCCGTCAAAACATCTGAGACAGGCTACATCCAGAGGCGGCTAGTTAAGGCTATGGAGGACATTATGGTGAAGTATGACGGCACAGTGAGAAACTCTCTTGGGGATGTTATTCAGTTTCTGTATGGTGAAGATGGAATGGATGCCGTCTGGATTGAGTCGCAGAAACTGGATTCACTAAAGATGAAGAAATCTGAATTTGACAGAGTATTCAAATATGAGTTTGATGACGAGAACTGGAACCCGAGTTATATGCTTCCAGAGCATGTAGAAGATCTGAAAACTATTCGCGAGTTCAGACATGTGTTTGACGCAGAGGTGCAGAAGCTGGAGGCTGATCGGATCCAGCTTGGTACTGAAATTGCCACTACAGGAGACAACTCCTGGCCCATGCCGGTCAACCTGAAACGGCTGATTTGGAATGCACAAAAGACCTTTAAGATTGACATGAGACGCCCCTCTGACATGCACCCTATGGAGATTGTCGAGGCTATCGATAAACTGCAAGAGAGGCTGAAGGTGGTCCCTGGTGATGATTTTTTGAGCGTAGAGGCACAGAAAAATGCCACATCTCTCTTCAACATCTTACTCCGCAGTACCTTCTCAAGCAAACGGGTTCTCAGTGAATACCGGCTAACAAGAGAAGCCTTTGAATGGGTGGTGGGAGAAATTGAATCACGATTCCTGCAATCTCTTGTTGCCCCAGGTGAGATGATTGGTTGTGTGGCAGCACAATCAATTGGTGAACCCGCCACACAGATGACTCTGAACACTTTCCACTATGCTGGTGTTAGTGCCAAGAATGTGACACTTGGTGTGCCACGGCTGCGTGAAATTATCAACGTGGCCAAGAAGATTAAAACACCATCTCTCTCTGTATACTTGAAGCCAGAGGTGAACAAGAAGAAAGAGCTTGCAAAGAATGTGCAGTGTGCACTGGAGTATACCACTCTCCGTAGTGTGACCCATGCAACAGAGATCTGGTATGACCCAGACCCACTAAGCACAATCATCGAGGAGGATGTTGAATTTGTGAAGTCATACTATGAAATGCCCGATGAAGATATTGCCCCTGAGAAGATCTCTCCATGGTTGTTGCGTATTGAACTCAACCGTGAGATGATGGTTGATAAGAAACTCAGCATGGCCGATATTGCAGAGAAAATTAACCATGAATTCGATGATGATCTGACATGCATATTCAATGATGATAATGCTGACAAGCTTATCTTACGGATACGTATCATGAATGACGAGGCACCTAAAGGAGAGTTGCAAGACGAGTCAGCCGAGGATGATGTGTTTTTGAAGAAGATAGAGAGTAACATGTTA
The DNA here is from genome assembly GCA_027725995.1 of Rhynchospora tenuis. Classification (NCBI taxonomy): domain Eukaryota; kingdom Viridiplantae; phylum Streptophyta; class Magnoliopsida; order Poales; family Cyperaceae; genus Rhynchospora; species Rhynchospora tenuis. Next base: position 52,070,918 of record CM050889.1, on the reverse strand, counting down.
ACTGAGATGGCGCTCAGAGGCATACCAGATATTAACAAGGTGTTTATTAAAACTGGTAAGATTAACCGATTTGATGAAGTTGAAGGTTTCAAACCTGGTCAGGAGTGGATGCTTGATACTGAAGGGGTGAACCTTTTGGCTGTGATGTGTCATGAGGATGTAGATCCAACCCGTACCACTAGCAACCACTTGATAGAGGTGATAGAAGTACTTGGTATCGAGGCAGTACGACGGGCTCTATTGGATGAGTTGAGAGTTGTTATTTCATTTGACGGATCTTATGTGAACTACCGGCATCTGGCAATTTTATGTGACACAATGACATATCGGGGCCACTTGATGGCAATTACTCGGCATGGTATCAACAGGAATGATACTGGTCCACTGATGCGGTGCTCATTTGAGGAGACAGTTGATATTTTGCTCGATGCAGCAGTGTATGCTGAACCTGACCGGCTGCGTGGCGTGACTGAAAACATCATGCTGGGCCAGTTGGCACCAATTGGTACTGGCAGTTGCTCCCTGTATTTGAATGTTGAAATGCTCCAGAAAGCAATAGAATTGAACCTCCCTAGCTTTGCTGATGGACTAGACTACGGCATGACCCCAGCCCGGTCCCCTATTACTGGCACACCATACCACGAGGGCATGATGTCACCGAGCTATCTGTTGAGTCCAAATATAAGGTCTTCTCCGATCACTGATGCACAATTCTCACCATATGTGGGTGGCATGGCATTTTCACCTGGTGCATCACCAGGATACAGCCCAAGCTCACCTGGGTACAGTCCAAGCTCACCTGGGTATAGCCCGACATCTCCTGGATACAGTCCGACTTCACCTGGGTACAGCCCCACTTCCCCTGGTTACAGTCCTACATCACCGACATACAGTCCTAGTTCACCAGGTTATTCACCAACAAGCCCAGCCTATTCACCAACAAGTCCTTCATACAGTCCCACTTCTCCAAGCTACAGCCCCACTTCTCCAAGCTATAGTCCCACTTCTCCAAGCTACAGCCCCACTTCTCCAAGCTATTCTCCAACATCACCTGTCTACTCACCGACGTCACCGGCGTACTCCCCAACGTCTCCAGCATACTCACCTACATCACCATCATACTCGCCGACATCGCCTTCATACTCGCCGACATCACCTTCATACTCACCTACTTCCCCGAGCTACTCACCGACTTCACCATCATACTCGCCTACAAGCCCGAGCTATAGTCCTACGAGCCCCAGCTATAGCCCTACAAGCCCGAGTTACAGTCCCACGAGTCCCACTTACAGTCCTACTTCGCCGGCGTATAGCCCAACCTCACCTGGATATAGTCCAACGTCCCCAAGCTATAACCCACCGTCACTTGCTTATTCACCCACTAGTCCGCGAATGTCCCCCAATTACAGGTGCATTTTCCGTAACTTCAATTTTTAGTTTGACATTAGTTTTTGTTTTGCAATCAATGCTACTGTCATATCAAAGCTAAGAGTGTTGTGCTCTTTTATAGATAAAAAAAATAATTTCATTTTTTGTGCAGTCCAACTTCTCCAACGTATTCACCAACATCGCCATCCTATTCCCAGCCAAGTCCGACATACAGCCCAACCAGGTTGGATACTGTACATTGTCTTTGCTTGTTTCATTTTTGGACTTGACATTAACTTGTACTTCCTATCTGTTTCTGAATTGTTGTTGTGATGCTTTTTCCATTCCAGCCCTTACAATGCTGGTGGGTCACACCAGGACTACAGCCCCACATCTCCACAATACAGGTCAAAGTCTTTTTTTTACTTCTTAAAAATATAGGTGCACACATGCACTGTGAATCCCAACAATTCCAATATAAAAGATCCTTTGGTTGTGATGCACTATGACAATTTTCTACTTCTTTTTTTGTGCTAATTGGTGGATGGAGAGTTAATATTATGGTGGCTTTATACCTATGGGGCTAAACTGTACCAGCTTCCAGTACTTACCATTTATGTCTGTTCCTGTTTATACATATTATTTTTGGTTATTGTATAACTATCTGACAATTATCTTTTGAAACAATTGTAAATGAAAACAGTCCCAGTGGAAGCTACTCACCAACAGCACCAGGGTACTCCCCGCAGCAATCTAGTCAATTTTCTCCTCAAACTAACAAGGATGATGATGAGCCTGCCCCGTAATAGTGCCATTTCAGAGTATGCCATGATACATTGCCAGTTGCATGTATGTTCACTCGCAATTTTCGATGGTTGTGGTGGGGTTGTCTATTTGAAGGCTTTTTTTAAACTATGAAGCCTTTAATTAAGGTAATGATAATGATGCTCATGTATAATAAGTTGGCTATGTGTTTAGATTGCTGTAATATTTTGTAGTGAGAATTCGATGTCACCGATGGGGAATTAGAAAGATTCATCTTCTGCTTCAATGCAGCTGTTAAATAGCAACCCCATTGACTGGAAATGGATTCTTTTGAGTTTGATTCCATTTTGGTGGTTTTCAATTGCTGTGAATGATAACTACTGTCTATGATGGCAAGTTACCGGTAGTTATTTACGAATACGCAGAATTTAATACATTATTGTCAATATTGATTATCTCTTGTATATGTATAATTGAAAACATTGAACCGCTAAATTATGCCGATATAGATTAAGGTTAAATAAATTGATATTTGAAAATTAATGACGGGATCCTATTCGGTCGGTCCTGAACTGAACTGTAAGATTAAGTTTCTTTAGATTTGTTTAATGTTAGGTAGATAAGCTGTCAGTGATATTCGAATCTAAATTTGTGTATAAGATGCATAGAAAAAACCAAGCAAAGCTTCGATCCATTCGTATCCAGACAGCCGAGAGTTCCTAAACAACATGCTTTTTTATTTTATCACGTACTAATCAATTCGACAGGATAGTCTGTGTCTCGCGAGTGTTTTTTTTTTTTTCTTTTTCTTTTTCTTGGTGATACGCGAGGTTTTTTTGTATGAAGTTCAGTAATAATTCTTTAAAAATAAAATAATTTTGTTTCTATATTTAACTTCTCGTAAAAAGTTTACCTAACGGCATCTCATGTTGCAATGTGGAAGAAGCAGATGGAATTCATTGATTACGAGTTATATTTTATAACTTTCGCTATAAATTATCAAAAAAAAAAAAAAACTTTCGCTATAAACTTTAAAATTTAAAATGAAGTGAAAATAAGTTTCAAAATGGAGAAAATGACTATGAATATGTCATTGATTTCTTAAAAGTTAAAACTATATGTGCATCAAATTTCATATAATTTGATTGTTACCTGATATTTAATTTTTGCAAATACATTATATATATATATATAGAGAGAGAGAGAGGGGATGGCTAATGTGCTATCCGTGGCACGTGCCACCCATTTTCTATATACTCATTTTTTAAGATTCAAAATCTAAACGACCAATTCAAACCGTTCAAGTTGTTCATCATATTGAAATACCCTTCGAGACCAAATTTTTTTGCTATTTATTATGATATTTGTCAAAATGGATGGCCTGAAATATAATGTTTTTTGAAAATATCAAAATAAATAGCAAAAAAATTTGGTCTCGAAGGGTATTTCAATATGATGAACAACTTGAATGATTTGGATTGGTCGTTTAAATTTTGAATCTTGAAAAATGAGTATATAGAAAATGGGTGGCACATGCCACGGATAGCACATTAGCCATCCTCTATATATATAGAGAGAAAGAGAATGGTTATACTACTATTCATATGTAAACTGCTCTCGTAGGCTAGTTTTTTGGTCTGTTGGATTTCATCAGGATCCTTGCGGAGATATGAAAGAATGGCTAAGATGGAGACGCTCAAACTCTCCTCATGTTAAATTTTTCCATTTCTCCCTCTGTTAAACTCTCGTCTCCCTTCACAACAAAACTCATGGCTCTCTCTCTTCCTCTCGACTCCTGAGTCCCACCATTTCGACAACCTTACAAAAATAAAAAATGCTCTCGACTCCAGCTAAGAAAAGGGATCGCCTCTCCTGATTAATCTACTTTTTCAAAAAAACAAAAAACGTAGAAAACAAAAACCTAAGCCCTCTCAGTGCGAAAGCGAAAAATTCTCGCCGCGTGGCTGGTCGCTGATCGGAACTCTAGCCTCGATCGAAACCCTAGCCTCTTCGCGATCTGTCAGTAAGCATCTTCTCCTCTTTACGATCTAATCTCTTTCATCACTTACGATTTGTCAGTAAGCATCTTTCCCTCATTGATTTTGGTTTTGTTTGTCGGCATGCTCAAATAAAATGCTCCTCTTGTGGAAATCAGGTTGTCTTTTTCCTAATTGTAATAATAGGGTATATAGGGTTCTTGTCTGGCACAATCTACTACTAATTGCTCCTCTCGTACAATTTGTTCAGCTGAAAATTAATTTTACTCATTTTCTGCCCTTTTATGTTCAGCTGCAAATGGTGCGATCAAATTCCATCTTAAAAATTGATATCATTGTTGAAATTCCTGATGTATAACAGTAGATAATTATATATTTTTTTCCCTTAATTTTTGAGTAGTAGAAGAGGAGGTCCCAAATTTCTTGATAATTTTTCTCTGTATCAACTTTTCATGCTGCTACGGTGCTACCCTGTCATATTCATCGGCCAGAGCTTGACATTGATGCAAGGGAGAAGAAGGCTCAGGAGTTTTTTTTTTTTTCGAAAACTAGAAGGCTCAGGAGTTGAAGCTATGTTTTATTTATATTTGAAGATGTACCATGCTTATTTGAGTTGAAGGCTCATGCGCTGGTAATCTCTCTAGCGTACCATGCTTATTTGAGTTATTGTACCATGCTTGTTTGAGTTACCGTACCATGCGTTGGTAATCAGAGACAGCTTTAATTTTAGATTATACTGTACCATGTTTGAGTTACTGTACTATGCATCTTTATACTATACATGCTGTACCAATGAATTAACATAATCAGATTAGAGGCGCATTGTACCCAGCAAGGCAATTCTACTCCTATTCTATGACAGCATTAATTGAAAAAGTAACAAATTTGCATAACTTAATTCAATATTTTGCAACAAAAGAAAGGAATCTTTAATTTTAAAAATATAATTTACATGGATCACAGTCATGAAGATGTTCGTCTGTTGATCAGAATAAGAATTTGTTTCTTTACATTACCTGATTTCAAGTCTAGCCCTACAGTATTCATATTAAAAAATTGTTTAAGTGAACTGAACCATAGGATTTATTATCAATTGATGAACCCATCGATTTTGTAATTTGCCATTTATTTTTATACAGATTAATAAATTGATTTTCTCGTACTAAAATTTATGTTTTTTTTTTTAGCTTGCATTAGAAAATAGAAGATGAGAAATTGGAAGAAGGAAGAAGTCATAGAGCAAGCTGATGGAGAACAGGATGAATGAGAAGAGTTGGCAATTAGTTTATCTTTTTTGGGTGATTTTGTAAAATGGCTATTGTACATATCAAATGCTGGAGATGACAAGATAATTTGTACATAAGTGCTTAGTTTCAGTGTTCCAACTTATAGCGCATGCATGCTTAATCCTAGGACAAGTTTTTAATTTTTGTTTGTTTATGAACAATAATTGAAGTTTCAAAGTAATGCCACGGTTTGCCAGTACACAGAAATATAATCGAGGCAAATAGAGTTGGTATAAAATAGCGCCAATAAATACTAAAAAGACAAAAATCAAGTAATAGAACAAGGTTCAAATTAAAGAGGTACATTCTTGGTTTCAGTCAACAAGGGCAAGCACAACCAACAAATGACAAGCACATCCTACAAATTTACTTATCATAAAACAATAACAACGAAGAACAATTTGACATGGCTACAAGTTTCAGCCAATTAATTATGCAATAAAATCAGCAGATCAAAGAACAAAGTCATAGAAAGGAATTGCAAGATTTACAATAGAAACCTTCAATTTAGAAATGACAGGGGAACAAAGATAAAAGCCAGCGATAGATTCAAAGTGCAAAATCGCATCTATCAGTAATTAAGCCGATAGTCTAGGTGGCTACCACTGGTTTCGACGATGATGGGAGAGAGAGAGAAAACGAAAGTGATGCGAAGGGAGTCTCTAGTCGCAAGACGATGATGGGAGAGAGAGAGCATTTTTTATTTTTGTAAGGTTGTCGAAATGGTGGGACTCAGGAGTCCAGAGGAAGAGAGAGAGCCACGAGTTTTGTTGTGAAGGGAGACGGGAGTTTAACAGAGGGAGAAACGGAAAAATTTAACATGAGGAGAGTTTGAGCGCCTCTCCATTCCTTCATATCTCTGCACGGATCCTCATGAAATCCAACAGTCCAAAAAACTAGTCTACAAGAGCAGTTTATATATGAATAGTAGTATAGCCATTCTCTCTATATATATATATATATGTTGGTGAGAATTTAAGGTCATTTAATAAGCGGTAGAAGTTGCATGGAATTCCATGATATCTTAGAGGCCCAGAGAGAAATATTTACTCTGGTCCTTCTCAAAAAACAAATCTTATCTAATGGTATCTGATAACCAGTTTTTTCTCTCCCCCAGTAATTCAAAATTTTTTTTCAAGAAAAGTAGTATAATTGTTGATTTTAATTTTATAAGCTATAGAATAAACCATAATAATAATTATTATTATTCTTTCGAAGATTTCTATCAATCTACAATTTTCAGCATAAAATTTAAAAAATATGTTGTTTCTTTGAAAAGAAATTAAGAACTCCAAAAATTTTAATTTCCCAATATAGAAAAAATAATAAAATCATCATATCACTTTCGTAAGATAGTATTTTTGTCATGCCAAAAATAAAAGCTTGACGACGGTCGTTGTAAATTTGCAATGGTATGTCGAGTAAATTATGCAAGGTTTTATAACATTTCATAGAACTCCTTACATCATATAATATGCTATGGTTATTTAAAAATTTTTAACTTCTCAATAAGATGGTTTGTGGTCGGAATCGAATTACCACTTTGGATATGTGGTGAAATTAAAATTAGACGGCCCATGTACACAACTACATACTAAAAAGCTATGCTAGCATGACATGCTATAGCGCAGCGCAGCTATCAAATTTTCGCGTCCGAATCATCCATCCCAAACCAAAACCCCAAACCCCAGACCAAACCAACCTCACTCCCTTCCTCTCCCTCCCTCTCTCCCTCTTTCTCTCTCACTGTCTCACACACTGACACACAGAGTTCCATCCATCGTCTTTTCTCATCGTGTGCTGTCGCCTCCTCTTCGGCTGGCCGTACCCTTTTTCCAAGGGTCCAGTCGCCTTCTCTCCTTTCATAGGTTTACTTGATCCATGACGACACGCACGCAACCAATTCGACGAAATGCCGGAGAGGAAGCAGTTCCCTACGTGGGACCTGATAGGCTGAGTGACTTGCCTGATGCTCTGCGCCTGAAAATTTTCTCCTCCCTTGATGCCAGAGAGGTTGCACAAACGTGCATACTGTCAAAAAGATGGCGAAACCTCTGGGCCTCTGTCCCCTGCTTACACTTTGACTATGCAGCATTCTCCAGCCAACCCTCTGAAGGATCTCATAAGAGGTTCATGAAATTTGTAACCTCGTTTCTCCTCTCAATTGATAAAGCAACTAAGTTAGACATCTTCCATCTGAGCTGCTGCCTTGATGGCGACGATTTCTATGATAACATTGGCATTGACATGTCTTATTTTGCCTGTGTGTGGATAACAGTAGCAGTGGAGCGCAAATTAAAGAAGCTTCAGTTAGAGTTGTTGTATTATGATTGCCTTAGAGTCCCTGACTCGCTTTTCGTCTGTGACTCATTAGAGGAGTTGCACCTGAGCTTGGATGTTCATGATAACGTGGAAGTTAGACCTGAGAAAGTGAACCTACCTAACTTAAAGAGGTTACATCTATCTTATGTTACCATTGATGAAGATCGCATGAAAAGATTGTTAATGGGTGCCCTGTGCTTGAGAGCTTCTCTACAGTTTGTTGTGCAATTACAGCAAAAGATGTTTGCTTTGGCAATCTGAAGCTTCTCAGTGTCAGCTATGGCTTTTTTGACTACCTAGATATTCCGTTTACGGTTCCTAGGCTTGAGTATTTGTTCCTTGATGTAGTAACAATTGATCGCATCAGTTCTAATAAAATACACAAGTTGACCGAGGCAAGTATCACTTGTCATATATTTGAGGAATGTGATGTTCTTGGCAGTCTTGTCAATGTTGAGGTTCTTCAATTTAGGAGCTCTTCTTTAATGGTATGTGGCTATAACTTAATTATTATGATTTTCATTGAATTAATCATATTTAACATTGTTGTGCAGTAAAATGGTGAAGAAATTACAAAGAGTATGTGTTGTAGCTTTGAGTTGAATTGAATGTGATAATTGCATCAGGATTGTTCAATTGGTACAATTCCAGGGCAGCTTTATGTCAGATCCGGTGTTTGATGTTAATTAAAATGATCATGTAAAAGATATATAATATCATTTGGCTGGAAAATCAATTAGAAAAGTTACTCATTTTTTTTAAGAAAAAGATGTCCAATTTTGATTTATTTCATTTTCAATGGATAAATATGTTGGTATATAAGATATGTACACCTCAGAGAAAACTGTATGTTTTCTTTCTGGCAAAATCTGTCCATATAGCAGAGGATGTCCATTTCATAAAAGATGTTAACATAAGGAATTTGCTTGCTTTTATGGTTAAAATAGTAAAAGTAATGATCCAATTGGGAAAGATGAAAAGTTTAGTGGCATGAAAGTGATAAAATAAAGTATAGTGATCAATTTGTGATTCTGGACAAAGTTTACTGTCTTTTCAGATTGCTTAACTTACACTTTTCTTATTAAATATTGTTAAACTTCTAGTTGTCTCTTCGAGAATATCTATTGTGAACCATGGTTCATTTAGGGCTCCGTGAACCATGACCTTTTGATCGGTGATTTTGCAAATTGACAAATTTAAATTAACCAATCCAATCTATATATTGAAATCTCATAATTATCGTCCAAAAATGGCAAGATTTAAAAAAATCGGAAAAAAATAGTAAAAAAAATTTCAAAAATTGTAAAATTTTGTTTGCTATGAGATTTCAATATATAGATTGGATTGGTTAATTTAGATTTGTCAATTTACAAAATCACCGATCAAACGGTTATGGTTCACGGAAGGCTCTACGAACCATGGTTCACAATAGATATTCTCCGTCTCTTCATATAGGATGTATTAGAAAAGGCATTACAAAAGTCTCTGATATTTGACAAGCTGAGGAGGCTTACCCTTGGTGAGTGCTGTATGATATGTGCTTTCGATTTTTTGTCTTCTCTCCTTGAACATACACCCAAGTTGGAGAATCTGACTCTATTACATGAAATATTACATGGAGGGAAATGTTGGCAGGTAATTGATTTCTAACATATGTTCTTTCAATTTGTTTGTCTCCTTTGTGATTCAGCTAAATTAAATTGCTATTGTTTTTTGAAAAGGTAAATGGAGGCCATGGTCAAAAATCAAGAGAAAATATTGGATGGTTTTACTGCAAATGTCTTAAGAAGGTAGAGATATCGTGCACTACATCAGATGGTGTTCCGCAGTTAGTACAGCTTGTGAAGCTGAGTACAATGAGATTGAATGGCGTGCTGGTTGTTGTTTCAAACCTTTGAATAAAATGGAGTTTATGTTTCCTTTCAATTAATGCACATTTTGTTTGTTGATGCAAGCGTATTCCGTGTGTTTGAGTTTGAGAAGTATTTCAATTTGGTAACACGCTGAGGTTGGTCTAATTTTCTGTATTGCAAAATGTGAGCAACTTGGATGAAATGAATGACTTAGGATCATGAAGTTTTTTGTTCCCCTCCTTTCTAGTTCATTTATAAATTACATCCCATCTCTCTTTCTCTCTGTATATATAGTGGAGGATAAAATACAATGTCACACGTCACTCTATTACAAATAGATTCGACAAATATAACAAAAAAGTAAGGGGAAAAAAGGAAAAACTATTTGAACATCGAAAGTTTCTATGGATACCGAATCTAAAATGCCTTCCTGACATAACGGAGATGTTGGCAGAACAAAAGTCATATATGTCCACCTTAAATAATATATGTTACTACATTTGACTAAAAAGAAAGGTCTGAATCACCATAAGGTGAAATCGTTATCCATTATTAGACTCCAATTTACATCTTATAATTCATTCTAGATGGACAACAATAATTCAATCCAATATTTTTTATTAAATAGAATTGGAGTTGCTTCTGCGATTCTGCCCATACTGATTGATTAAGGAGATGCATTTCGGCGCTGGAAACGGTATATTATTATTTTTATTTTTATTATTATTTCTTATTATTTTTTGCAAATGGATAATCGTATAATTTTTGTTGTAGTACAGTTGGAATTATTATGTGGATTTGAATCTGAATCTGATATTAGAAACACTTCCTGTACATGAAAAATCTTTTGTTTAGTTGCTTCAATCTTGTCAGGGACAGAAATGCCAATTTACAGACAAAGATGATAGGTGAAAATTCAGACAGGCTAAACAAATTTACTTGATGACTTGCTCATCAACATCTTATTTTAGAAAAAAAAAAAAGAAAAAAAAAAAGAAAAGAGGTCGTGACTCGTGCGGACGTGCATAAATTTGAACTCTTTTATTCTGTATCAATCAATCCCAAAGCATCTAGGCATGTTGAAATGTGGATTTCTTATGCATTATTAAAGCGTGAAGTTAAAGAACCTTGTGCTAGATTTATGGGCAATTTTTTTTAGTTATACACAGCCAATTGTCTATTTGATTGTGACTCGCTCGAGTATTGTAACAATACTGTCTGATTAGTCGGTAGTTAAAGTTCCAAATTATCTGCTTAAGTTAATTAATGACCCAATTTACAAAATAAATTAAAGTAACAGTAAAATCTGACGGGAAATTTAATCTGAGGACATGAAAATGTTCGTTATAATTTTCTGAGTATTTCTGTATATTGCCACAATTTTCTGACTTCTGAAATTCATCTAAATGATTTATTTGAGGAAATAGCTAATTTACAAATGAAATGTCAGTAAATTATTACACCAAAGGTTACAAAGTTTTGGTCATAGAGAATCTGGACTTATTTTATTAAAATAAGAGTCGACGAGGAGGTCGCTCCTTCTGCCTCGTCTTCTCCATCCGATCTGTCTCTCTTCTCCGCCTTTCTTTCTTTCTCTCTGGCCTTATTCGAGCGTGTGCTCGTTCTCTTGTGTCGCTCTGTGATTCGATGGGCGTGGCGGTTGCCTCTGAGATACCCTGTGTGGAGGTGACACCTCTACTACACTTCACGCGCCTTCACGCTTCTGTCTCGAGCTGGAAATTGGTTTGTCGTTCTCTCTGCGTGGATTTGTGAGAGTCAGTTGTTAAGTGCTGTCGTGGCTCAACCTCCTCCTTGGTTTCGTTTTCCCTATCCTTCCTCTGTCGATTTTGAGGTGAGTGTTCTATAAACCCAATTTCTAGGGTTTGAGTTGGGACGAAGGAGAAGGGAGGTGGGGATCGGAGCCGGGAGAGGTAATATTGTTCTTGATAATGTCAATTTCATGAATTTCGATTCATTTTTGATAAACTTGATTCGTTCTAATCGCTAAGGTTTTCTTGACAGTAACTGTGCATGGAACTAGCACTGTTCTTGATTAGCATAACCTTGATCTTAGCTTTAATTGCACTTGAATTTCTGAGGAGGTTTACAAAAGATCAAGAGAGAGGTATATCTTTTCCCTATTGATTCTTAGCTTAATTTGATAAAAGTAGTTGCTGTTGGACTGTGAACTATTAAATATTGAGTATTAGCTGCTATTTTGGGTAATCTGAACAAGGTTCACTTGATTCTGTGAATTTAGTGCTGATTGATTTATTTTCTGGCACTAACTTGCGTTTTAGGAAGTTGGGTACTTCTGTAGGTATGCTAAATTGCCTCTGTGAGATGCTAACTATTCTGAGTAATCTTTTATTTAATGCATACATTAGTATAGCTTGTATTGGTGGTGATAGCAGTTTATACAAGTCTGTGAGGGTCTGTAGATGCATGTTATTGGGTATACAGGTTATAATATGCCTATAAAATGAAACTGGAACTGTAGCAATATCATTTGGTTCATGATTTGGTTTATAAATGCATTTAGTTACACACTGTGAAGGTTATCATGATTATAATCATGTATACTATGTTATCTGACATCATTTGAAATTTGGTTTCATGAAATTAAGAAGAAAAGCATATAGATATGTGTGTTTCTTTGGGTTATGTAGCTCAGAGAGGGAAAATCATGAAAAGTGGTGTATATTATTTGCTAAAATTTGCAATTCAATCATCTGCATGAAGGTTATTATTGGGTTTCTGTGAATATTCATGTTGTCAGTGCAATCCGAAATGATGTTATGCTATTATAATGTCTAGTTTGTAATCAGGAGCATGATACGCATATTTTGAGTTGAGACAGTGCATATTTGGTACATATCATGTGTTTCAGACTCATAAGAGTGCATTCGTACCTTGATACCAGTTACTGGTATACTAACAGAGGGTGAAATTGATTTGCTGGTATAGATTCCGTGCTCTGGGATGATATTTGTGATTTCTGGATTTCTAAGGATATATTTGCAAAGTTCTGAGGGCCTGAAAGTAAATAATTGAGGGCTTAGTTGTAACATGTGGAGTATTTATACTTTCTAGTGGGTTTGTATGAATAAATTGAGGGTTTTAAACTTTGTGTGGGCTGGAATTGAAATTGACAGATGGATATCGGATGGGATTTCTGCTTTTGGTCGGACCCGTTAAAGGTCGACTCAGTCGACTGGGTCAGGTCGACTGAGTCCAACTTGGTTGACTGTGTTGACTTGGTTTTGCCGCTGGATTTTCTGAGTTGGGCTGGAATTTGAGTTGGGCTGGAAAGTTTGGTGGGCTTAGCGAAAAAAAAGAAAAGAAAAGTGGGCTTTCGGAATATTTGTGGGCTAAGTTTAATTCAGTTTTGTGGACTATTGTAAATGATTATAATTCGAATTATGATTTAATTAAGTTTCGGATTAAGACTTAATTAACGACAAGTGGGCTATTAATCTCGGTTGAGCTTGATAATAAGAATTAAACTAAATGACTTGGAAGCAACGTACTTAGTTTAATTTTCAGATTTCGGATTTTAGGGAGATGATGAAAGACGTCTGATTTAACTGAACGGATACTGTGGCAAATACTCAGACACTCTGATCCCGCTAAATAATAAAATAAATTTCTAATTTATATTTTCTCTGAGTTTAATAAATATTTCTGCTATTTCTGTTATTTCTGTTATTTCTGCAAATTCTGAAAATAAGATCTGACTCTGATTTCTGATTTCTGACTTCGATATTAGAAAATAATAAAGTAACGCAATTAATTCCGACGATTGGACTGATAATTAAAACATTAATTGTTAATAATTTCTGCTGTGAAATTTGGAACTATTACCGTCAGTCAAGTGGGAGTAGGTTAACCAGACTTTAATTCTGTCCAATGGATTATAGAATCCCGTTAAATAAATATTAACGGATCTAAATCTATTAATTGTGAACAGGAACAGCCGACCACTTACACGCTCCAGACGAGTGTGAAGGTGCGGATACGCGGTTTCTTGATTAAAATTCGGAATTCGGTATTTTTAAATTAATGCATTGCATGTTGAACTTTTTGAAAATTTCACTCAATTTTCATATAGAAATAGAAACTCGAAAATAATCAAACAAATGCATGTTGATTATATCTCCGTTTAATAATGATTGTTATACAGTCTGAATCTGAAATTCGTTTGTTACTGAATAAATTACAGACTGTGATTAAATGACTGGAATGGTTTCCGTAATCTTCTATTTACTTGATTTTATTTTGTGATAGAAGAATCAGACTTGGAATGAATTAAACCATTTCCAATTTCCGTAAATCTGATAAGCATATTTATGATTTATGAACTCTTGCACTCTCCGGTGATTATCGGTTTGGCCACCGACCCGGCTAGGTTACTAGCGCTATTATCTCTGGAAATTATTCCCTATGTCTGGTCTATATCAATTGGTTTTACCATTGATTATATGTTAAGGGAAAAGTTCTTTCTGTATCTGTCAGGCCTTAAGAACTTGAGTGTATAAGTTTTATCTGAATGATAAATGCTTACGTTTGTGATTCATCTTTTTGTTGTTGCATGTCATCTGGCAGATGCCGGTATTAGGACATTTCCGACTGATACCTACGGTATATAAATAAATTATCTGTATTTGTATGTTAAAAATTTTATCGGAATTTAGTCTGATGTACGGATTTGTATTAAGATCCGCGTACTGGAACTAAAAACCGCACTGAGAATTTATTCTCATTCTGTAACTTTTGTTTTGCATGTGCCTCATTGGGATGGGGGTTCCAGGCCCGACAGAGACTTTCTAGGCCTCATGCTGTAGCTACTACTGAGTGCTCGTTCGTGAAACTTGAAGTGTACGTGCCATGGTTTCAATGTAATGTCGTGTTTCTGCTCAGTTTCGATGAGTTACCGGAAATTTCTGCTTATGTGTATTTTGAGTTATTTGGTGATGGTCCTCCGCCTGACGGTATGGTTCCTGAGTGGGATCCAACGCAACCAGTCACGGAAGAGGAAATTTGATGAGCTGTAGGATAGCTCGTCACTCTGCTCCAGTCTTGTGTTTGTTTTTGTGTGATTAAGCCTTTCTGTAAATTTTGAATGTAAAATATATATGTAAGCCCGACATTAGGATAGATGGTTTGGACCGTCAGTTAGAACACTCATTTGTATAATAAATTAACTGACGAGTTTCTAGGGTTAGATGTATGAAATAAGCCGGGCATGTAAATTATGTAAATTTGTGTAAAATACTCTTGTGCTTGCAATAAATTGTACTTGTGTGTGATGTCTGCTGGGACGAAATCAAGAAAATGGAATAAATAGTTTGAAAAAAAAAAAATTACTGTTTGTCGGTTAGCCTTACAAGAGTATTAATTACTCTTGTGGCGAAGACTGACGTCATACCAAGCTTCCGGGGTGTGACAAGTATATGCACTTTGTTCGTTCTTCTGAGATTAAACCTGATATTGTGTGCCTTGTCCTTGCACAATGTAACTGTGATGCTGATTACATCAAGAAGATTCTCTAAGGATGCCTCACATTTGTGACTTTTAAATGTTGTCATTATCGTGATGAACAGAATTGATTGGCGCTTTGAACTGATTAAAAGAACATTCATATTATTAATTCTTAAGGACAATAAATATTTTGTAATACCAAGTTAATCATCCCTATTTATCAAATAAAATATGCAAATTATTAATTACAAAAATTAGATGTCATTTTAAGAAGCCTTGAAATTTTGGTGATAAAGGGATGTAAAAATATTCGCCACACATATGGGGAAAAAAAAAAGGAACGGTTTGCTCCCTGTTACGTATCTACCACACAGTGAAATATAAATGTACTTAAAAAATTAGATTCTGCTTTTGAAATAAGAACAAATGATATTTGAAGAAATTGTTGAAAAAAACTCCTGGCTAATTACTAATCATTTGTAAGCACATGACAAGTAATATTTTGACCAATTAGAAAGGACCTTATTTTACTTTTTCACACGAATAAAAGCCCGAGTTAACCTACAATAACTATGAATTCTAGAGAATTGAACTGAAGTTTACAAACATAGTCACATAGATGTGTAATCAATCATCAAACAATACTTCAATTTGAGGAGTAAATTTTACGGTCCCTGAGTGGGATTGTTTGTGCCATATTTGTATGATTTTTATAGAATAGATATGTTATGAGCAATTATTTCAACATAAAATACAAAAATCTACATGGGATAGTCTACAAAAATAATTAAGATTTAAATGACAACCCATGTGCATGATTTTAAGATTTTTTGTGGCAATTCTACATGTTCCTCTATGTGTCAGGTCTCACATGCTCTTTTTTAACATGCAACATGGAATGTTACATGGGAGAAGTATAGAAATCAAACAAAATATAAAAGGTGCCGCGCTATGTATAAGAGATTGGGAATGTTATTGAGTTTTTGCTTTGTAGCCCTTCCAATTTTTTAAAATTTGGAATAGTTTGTTCTTTATTTTTTAAGCTCCATATGCTTTTTTATTATATAATCAACTAATTCTAGAATTATTTACAAGCCTTTTCAAATTTTTTATCACGAAATTTCAAGAATGTTCTGAAACAATTACAATAAATTTAGTGATATATTTTCATCTATTTTGGATTTTTAATTTTTTTTCATAATTTTCTTAAATTGATACTGTTTGTTTTTTTTAATACTAGGGGACAAAATTTCAATACAAGATTTGCTTGATATTTTTTTTTTAAATTCATAATTATTGTTATTATAAGAATACATTTATGTATAACAAATTGTTATAAGAAAATATTATTGTTATTAATTTAACAAACTCATTTCAAATATATTAAAATTTTATAAAAAAATAAAATTTTACATTTTAACTAGCTAATTCAGATTTGTCTAATAAATTTTTGTACAAAGCTTTTCAAATCATGTTTCCATGAAATTTTATGGATGTACTAAAAAAATTCAATCTTCTATTTTTTTAAAGAATATAAAAAATAAAACTTAATCGCGCGAAAGCGCAATGCTTCTGCTAGTACTATACAATGTGAGGAGCCTTTTCTACATTAACACTTGTGATGTCAGCATGATGTCATCTTTTTTTTTCTCTTTTTTGGACTTTGGCAATTCAATTCTCATATATTTTTCATTTCACACCATCATGACCATAAGTACTTTTTCATTGATAACTTGGACTTCAAATACAAACAAGAAAATGTGAACAAATATATTATTTTATTTTTAAAAATAATAGTTCATTTTCAAAAATTATAAATAAAATTAATTTGATAAAAATTGTATAGGCATCCATGACACCATCAACCAGAAAGTTTTTTTTTTAAAAAAAAAAATAAGATTTGAGAATATTTTAAGAATATTTTAAGAAATGTATTTCATTTCTATAATTTAAGAAAGTTATTAATTTTAAGATGTTTGATGGCTTTCTAAATTTTTTTTGCATGAGTCGGCAAATTATTTTTCTTTTTTTGTTCTTCTATATCAACTAAGTTTCATATAATGGAATGATAACTTCTAACTTTTAGCTTACTTTTTTTTTAAAAAAAATTGGCACTATAATAAATCATCTTAAAGACTTGAAAATAACAATTACCATTTTCCAAATTAATGAACCCTCCATTTCTAAATTTCAGATAAATATAGTTTTTTTTTTTAAATTGTTAATATGCTTTTAGAAATTCATTTGGCTATTAAAAATTATGTGCATGCTCATAAAAAATTTTAGAATTTAGTGATACAACTTTTTTTAGATTGTAGACTTATAAAATGTTTTAAATAATTTTCTAAATCTCATAAATTTTAATTTATATGAGAGTTTTTTTTTCAAATTATTTTGAAGACTTGAAAAAATCATTTGCCTATGACAATTTATGTGCATTTTTCAAAGATACATGAAGAATTTAGTGATATAAAATTTTATAATTATTGACTTATAAAATATTTGCATTAATTTTTTGAATCTCATAAAATTGAATATCTATAATTTCATAAATGTCATTAGGTTTTTATTTCTGTAAAGTAATTTATAATTTTATTTCTGCATGAAATATTATATAAATTCTTCCAAAATTATAGCAAATCTAATCATGCAATGCAATTTTTTTTAATCTAACCATATACTTTTGTGAAATATGAAATATGTAGTACTTTAAATTATTTGAGGATATTTATTACTTCAATTGGGTATAAATATATTATATTTTTAATTTCAAAAATATAAAATACCCAACAATATAAACTTTAATAATTAAATAGTTTTAAAATATTATTTTTGAATTTTAAAATCTGATGGTTTAATTCTATTATTTCAGAAATATAATTCTATTTTTAATTGTTTTCAAGTTTTTTCGGAATTTGATAATGTATAAAATTTTATATAGGTAATAACAAAATTATTAAAAAATAATGATAAAAACTTTTTTATTTTATGCTTTCAAATCATTATATATCATTTCTTACTTCTACAAATTTTCCGAACAGTATTTTAAATATTAGGTTTTTGACAGAGCTTCCCAAATTTATTTTTTTATTTAATTTTATTTGTATGCTTTCAAATTATACATTATCCAATGATGTTAATTTTTTTTCAATGTTTACAATAGTTTTAATAGTTTTTTTTATGAATTATGTATCATTGCATTATAATTATTTAATTATTTGACAGTTTGTTAAATTACTTTTTCACCAATTTTTATATGAATGGTAACATATTATGAGAAATCCATTGATGCTAAATATTTTATATTATTTGTGAGATTATATTCAGTTCTATTGGTATTCAATTATAGATTATGGGCAATTGAAAAAATTAAAAGTTGATCAAATTTTTAAAACTTAGAAAATCTTAAAGCAATTGGTTTTTTCCAAGATGCACACAGTTTGTTTTGTTCTTGTAATTCTAATATTTTTTATAAAAAAAAAATCTAATGATTACATCCTAACCTTAAGATAGTCCTTCACTCTCCATATACAAAAATTGTCAGAGACAATTAAGTTCCCCTAAAAACAAATTAACGCCGAAAAAATAGTAATGACATAAATGACACATATAGGAAAAATGACACACATACCAAAATATTCAATTAATTATAACAAGAGATCAATTGTAAAATAGTTTGGCATTTATTCAAATAACTACAATTATAATTCTAGCACTTATTATAATTGTATGTCTGTCTTAAAACAATTACTATTGATACCCTACCCCCAACTTTAAATTACCCAACATTTACTGTTTAACTACAAGAACAATGCTTCACCCGCGAAGCGCGTATCAAAAGCTAGTTCTATTAAACGAGTATTATATATTGTTATTTGTTAATGATGTCTCAATAGCATCCAAATTAACTGAATTCTTTGATATATATAGTTATATATTGAATTTCGTATTGAGTAAAAAAAAATGACTATGGGAGTAATTAAATATTGTTATTATCTTACATATAATAAAGATGCGTGGATAGTCCCAATAGGTGCGAATGAAAAGATGTCTATCAAGTGGATGTTTTAAAGGGTGCGATTTAAAAGGTGTCTTGCCAAAGGATGCATTCGAGTTGATGTCTCCTCCACCAAAGGGTGTCAATATTTTAAATGTTTATTTTTTTAAAATTATTATTAATAAATTAATAAATCATATGTAAAGATGCGTGGATGGTCCCAAGTGGATGTCTTAAAGGGTATGATTTAAAAGGTGTCTTGCCAACAGTTGCATTTGAGTTGATTCCTCCTCCACCAAAGGTATCAATATTTTAAATTTTATTTTTCTTTTAAATTTTTATTAATGAATCATAATTAGGTTATGTTGAGAAACGAAAGGTTGTATTTACATAGTCTATATAGTCTATATTCAAGGAATGAGTTCCAAAAGATGTCTTTTTATTCTAAATTATTATTAAGTTAATTAAATGATAAGAAATGAAAGGGTGCGATTGTATATGATAAAGTGTCCTTTTTCTTTAAAATTATTATTAAAAATTATAAATAGATTAATTAAATGTTAACAAATGAAAGGGTGCGAGTATGTAGTCTATATGTAATGAATAGGTGTGATTGTAAATGTGTCTTTTTTTGACATATATTTCATGTAGTACCATTTAAGATATGTCTTTCCAAATGATGCAAACAAATGCATGCCTTAAAGGGTGCGATTTAAAAGGTGCCTCTCAAAAAAAAAAAATGCAATTGAGTGGATGCCTCCTCTACCAAAGGTGCCAACATTTTATCTATAATTAGTATTCCTTTTTCAAGTTTTCATTAACCATTTCACATTTACAAAAAGGTAAACATAATAGAAATTGCATCAGTTTCAAATAGAAATCTAGGCGTGATACATGCACGGGCCATGAAAAATTGGTCCATAGCAGATTAAAAAAATGAGTGAATACATGGAGCATGAATTTTGTTCTACTAGATATTAAGTTAATTTTTTATGCAATAATTTTATTTCCTATATCATGTTGATTTCAAAATGTGAGAAGAATTCATATTTATTTATTTGGGTCAACAACTTTATGGACATATATGAATTTAAAAATATTTTAATTTTTGAAATTAACTATAATATTGGCTTAAAATATTATGTTTCTTTACTAGATCATCCACGAGTTGTGCTGTATACGTGAGTCGATAACAGCCATCTCTGCCTTTCTTTCTTTATTATTCCATCAAATATCGAGAGTAGGTGCTCGCAACCCAGGTGCTATAGTGTACAGGAGACGCGAGCAACCAGTGCAGACAGCTCCAATGGCCAGTTTAGGTACGCTTCCGCTTTATTCTGTTTTATCGGTGTATTGGAACGGTCCGCCCCACTTCTGGGACGGCCCGCCCCAACTGTTGGTTCAGCGAGTTTTTTTTTTTGTTTGATTTATGGGTTGCTTATTGTTTGATCTGTTAGAACTGTCAATCCTTTGTCTTTAAAGCAAACCCAACAAGTGGTATCAGAGCCACTCGTCGTGAGCCAACAGATTTACACATAAAGTTTGGTTTTTTGCTGAATTGATTTGGTAAGAATTGTGGTTTGTTTGGATCTGCTTCTCTGGCATCTAGGACGGTCCGTTTCATGGCTCGAACGGACCGTTTCGAACTGTTTTGAACTGTTTTTGAACTGCTTCTATTCGTTTGACGATCGTTATGCCAGATCTGTTGTTTGTGATTGCTAATTGGACCCAAAGGGCTATTACTTGAACTGTAATTGAATTGTTTTTGATTTAGCCCTTTGTTACTTTCAAAGTTGTTTTGAAAATTGCAATTGCTTTGTTGAAAAGATTTTGAAAATTAAAATTAAGTTTTGAATTTCAAAGTCGTTAAAATCTGACCTTTTAATTGGATGATTTAGATTAGAGTAGTTTTGTCAGGATAGGAAAGAAATCTGTAGGATTTCTTGACCTAGTTTAGGACAATATCTTTTTACTCTCTCTGCGGTCTTTCAGACGGTCCGTTCCACTCCGGGGCGGTCCGTTCCACTCCAGTTTTTTGTTGCAAACTGTTAGGTATTGACCAGATAGTTAGGGCGGTCCGGCCCAATACCAGGGCGGTCCGTTCCAAGAACCAGATTGTGTAGTTTTAAGCCAAATTTTCGGTTTAGTTTTTGGGTTGTTTGTACTGATTAGGTACAGATGACATTTAATGCATCCCTCCCTTCTCACCTTGCTGTGGTTTTCAATAGTAAGAGCTGTAAGCGTTGGGTTATACGCATATTGTCATGAGGACAGGTTCTGTCGCAGAAATAAGGTCGGCGCCTAAGTGTCCATATGACCCTGACCTTTTCTGGGAATCCTGCCTGGATATGGTATAATTTCAATGGCTGCTGGCTGAACGGGAAATCACCGCTTTCTTCTCTTACCTTAATGTGTCTCATACTGCCATGTATGGTCACATATCTCTTTGGTTCTCTTCTGGTCTGTTTAGGGCGGACCGTTCTCTCACCAAAACGGTCCGGTCCAGTTTTATTGGTTCGTATGAGTGCCATACGACCCTTTCTTTTGTTATACCTTAAGGTTTGCAACTTTTGTTTTTAGTCTAAATCATCCTAGGTCAGTATTTAGATAGATGCTGTGTAGCTAATAATACCCTAATTTAGTCCTAAAAGTACCGCAAGCGTACGGTAAATCGTTGGATGTGGTTAGGGGTCGAATCTACAGGGACAGTAGATTGAGTATTAAACCTTACTTATTCACAAAATCTAGACAATCAAATGAAGGAGATTTGGCTTAAACTAACAATTAACAAGACAATAAACTAAATACAAACAAAACAAAGACAATAAAGGCAAAGTTTGGTGTTTTGGTAATAAAATATGCAATAAAAGTGTCCTAGGGTTTCAGTTTCACTTTCAGTCCGGCTTCGGGTCGTCGGAACCGACAGCTGTCGCGCCGCTACCGACCAATGCTGGCCAAATTAGACCTGTGTACGCCGCACATATACAAATGTAGCCCGCACAACCCTCAGTTAATGGTGTTTCGACTCAATAAGTTGGTTTTTGGCTTGTGTGGGGCAGATCTAGCCGGACTTGGACTCCCTAGACCTCAGCCGTCGCATGTTGGTCATGGTATCGGAACCGGAACCTAGTCTAACACCCCCATTAGGTCGGTTAACCCTCAACTTTCGTTTGTTGGCTTAATCTACCTAAGTCTACTTGTTGTTTTCAAAGGTATCCACTAGACTTTCGCCTTAGCAGAAACTTTCCCCTTTCGGGTACCGATTGGACTACCTTTCGGCTTATGTCCTACCTCAAGTCACTTTGTTCAACCCAATCAACTAACCTACACCTTTGACCTAGATTAGATGTGGCCATTCATCTAATAGGAGGTTCAATTAATCAATCAAGCACAAATAAGCATGCACAAATAATATCCAACAAGCAATACACATCAAATACCAAATATCAAGTGTCATACATCAATCCAAACATCAAGATCTAACCTAAGCCCTAAGACAATGCAATCTAGCCTAACATGTGCTCAAACCATAAAGTAAATGATGAAATGCAAGATACAAACTCCATAATCAAGCAAACAAGAGGAAAAGGGGAGATACAACCGTAACCCATCTTATTCTCCCTATTTGCAAGCTTCTAGAGTCGAAATCGGGACTCGAATCACTGCTCTCGCATGAAAATCCAAGTTCCAGAGGTGTGGTGCGGGGTACGGAGGTGGCGGTGCGGAGTACGGAGGTGGATCGGTGTGGCGGCGCGGATCGACAATGGGAGAGTGGTGTTGTGCGGGGTACGGTGGCTGCTGTGCGGGGTACAGTTCCTCTGGTGCGGGGTACACCAGAGGTGAAAATGGTGGAAAGTGGCGGCGGTGCCCCTGGCAGCCGCCAGGAGTCGAGAATGGAAGGAGGGATCCCGAATTAGGGCATGGGAGGCGCCTTATATAGGGGGTTAGGTAGGGTTTGGTGAGTTGTGCGGGGTACAATATGGGCTGTGCGGGCTGCATGGGCTGTGCGGGCTACAGAAAAGTCCAGTTCGGTGCACAGCAGAGTCCTGGGCCGGGAATGAGTCATCCGGCCCAAAGTGTATCCCGCACAGTGAGACCCGTAGGCCGCACAGGAGATGTCCAGTGCACGGTTGAGAGGTTGTAGGCCGCACAAGTCCATTGTAGACCGACTGGAGGCGTCCAGGGTGCGCCTAAGAGGTTGTAGGCCGCACAATCATGACCCGAGCCAGGCATGAGTCCTCTGGCACGAGTCCATTCCGCACAAGATCCGTTGTAGGCCGCACAAGTCCATCTTTGGTGCCCGAAATGTGCCGATTCTCGTTGGTTTTGCTCCAAATTCCTGAAATTCAAATAACAACCAAAAGCAGTACCAAATCCTTCAAATAAAGACTGAAAACACACAATTTCAAGTGTTTAGGTTATGATTTTGGGGCTAAGTCCGGCCAAATACCATATATATATATGTGATATCAATAGACTTTTCATATTAAGATGTGCATAATGAAAAGTCTAAGTTTAGGTATATTTTAAGTCTAATATAAAGGTAAAATAAGTTGTGTTTGAGAATTGGGCCAATTGTATTGTCACCTCACCAAAGTGGGCTCTCACTTTATTGGTTGGTTCAAAGACTCAAATACAAGTGTGATGTGGTGCATGTGACTTTTGGATCATGGATCGGCCCAAAGGAAGGACATGGTTTAAAAGGCTACGTGTACAATTATTGGTAGAATCAAATGGGTAATGATTATAAGGTTTTACGTGTAATCAATTAATCGGCCCAAAGGAAGGTTAATTGATTGACATGTTATGAATCGTTACATTTGATACTACACCTAGTCAATTGAAGTTTGCTTGGAGACTCCAAAGAGCACTTGCAAATGAATAAAGATTAGTAGATGGGATTAAGACCTTTATATTTTTATGATTTAAAATTATACATTATGGTTATTAACATTAGTGTATTTTATCTTTGGTTAAATTTCAGCAAATATTCCAGCTAGCATTAACAACATTCCTATGCTGTCTGGTTCCAATTTTAAGGAATGGAAGGAGAACTTAATGTTAGTTCTCGGTTGTCTAGATCTTGACCATGCACTTATGGGGGATAAACCAGCTGAGATTACTGCTCTCAGTAGCAATCAACATATTCAAAATGTATCTCAGTGGAATCGCTCCAACCGCATGTGTCTGTTGATCATTAAGAGGACAATTCCAGAGGCATTTAGGGTTACTATTTCTGATTCCGGACAGGCTAAGGCCTACTTGGACGACATTGAGAAGAGATTTGCCAAGAATGAGAAAGCTGAAATATGCACATTCATGGCAAAACTCACCTCTATGAAGTATAATGGTAAAGGCAACATTCGGGAGTACATTTTGGAAGTGTCTAATCTTGCTGCTAAGCTACAAGCCCTTAAGTTGGATATATCTGAAGAAATTCAGGTGTGTCTGGTGCTTAACTCTCTCCCTAGTCAGTATAACCATTTCAAGGTTACTTATAACTGTACTAAGGAGAAGTGGACTCTAAATGAACTAATTTCGCATTTGGTTCAAGAAGAGGATAGGTTTAAGCTTGATAAGACACATAGTGCTAACGTTGCTTTCACGTCCAAGAATAAAGGGAAGAAGAAACAAGATAAGAAAAAGGCTGCTATTTCGGAGCCTAAGAAGGAACCCAATAAGGGGAAGACTGGGAAGAAGCCCAAGAATCCAAATGGGTGCTACTTCTGTGGCGAAGAGGGACATAAGAAGGATACTTGCGATGGCTATGCAGCTTGGCGCAAGAAGAAAGGTATGTCTCTCTCTTTGGTTTGTTCAGAAGTTAATTTGACTTTAGTACAAAATGATACTTGGTGGATTGATTCTGGTGCAACAACTCACATAAGTATCTCTATGCAGGGTTGCCTGAGCTGCCGAAAGCCAAATGATGGTGAAAGATACATCTACGTGGGCGATGGCAAGAAGGCACAAGTTGAAGCAATTGGGCACTTTAGATTGTTACTAAAGACCGGATTGTATTCAGATTTATATGAGACTTTTGTTGTACCGTCTTTTAGACGGAATTTAATTTCTATTTCTGTGTTGGACAAATTTGGTTATTGTTGTTCTTTTGGAAATGGAAAATTTATTTTATCTCATAATTCTGAATGCGTTGGTTCTGGTTTTCTTTCTGTGTATGACAATCTATATTCTTTGGAAATTGTTGCTTCATATAATGAAAATCTGCATACTAGTACTAGAAGTGTTAAGCGTAAATTAACTCATGAGAATTCAGGTTCACTTTGGCATAAGCGATTAGGTCACATTTCTCAAAAGAGAATTGAAAGGCTAGTGCAAAGTGAAATACTCGTTCCTTTAGACATGACAGATTTAGGCCCATGTGTTAGTTGTGTTAAAGGAAAACAAACCAACATAAGAAGATATGATGCAAATCGAACTAGTGATGTCTTAGAACTGATTCATACGGATATTTGTGGACCATTTCCTGCACCTACTAGGAATGGTCAATCTTACTTTATCAGTTTCATAGACGATTACTCTAGATTTGGCTATCTATATCTATTAAGTGAGAAAGCGCAAGCTTTGGACATGTTCAAATCGTTTAAACTTGAAGTTGAGTTGCAGCTCAATAAGAAAATTAAACAAGTCAAATCTGATCGTGGTGGTGAATACTATGGTAGATATGACGGTTCAGGTGAACAACGTCCAGGGCCTTTTGCTAAGTTCCTAGAGAAAAACGGCATTGTCCCTCAATATACCATGCCAGGATCGCCTAGCATGAATGGAGTAGCCGAAAGGCGAAACAGAACATTGAAGGACATGGTTAGGAGTATGCTTAGTCATACAAACTTGCCTAAATCACTCTGGGGAGAAGCGCTTAAAACAGCAGCCTATTTGCTTAATCGTGTACCGACCAAGGCAAATAACAACAAAACTCCTTACGAAATGTGGACTGGTAAGAAACCGAGTCTACAACATTGTCGTATTTGGGGATGTCCAGCTGAAGCTCGGCCTTATAGGCCAAATGAGAAGAAATTGGACGAAAGGACAGTTAGTTGTTATTTCATTGGTTATGCCGAACGTTCACGGGGTTACAAGTTTTACGATCCCACTAATAAGAATATATTTGAGACGATTGTTGCTAAGTTCTTTGAGGATGTTTTGGTTGTGGGGGGAGATATGACACATCAGGATATTGTCTTTGAAGAAGAAACTGAGAGCGCTGATTTTCAATCGCACCGTGACAGGACTGAAACGGATCGATTGATTATAGAGACAGTGCCCAGGGTTGATCCTGGAAATGATAACGATCCTTTGTGGACTCAAACGGATCGTTTGATTCAGGAAACAGATCCTATGGACTTAGATTCTGGAAATAATCAAGATAATGGTGTCATTGAACAACTGCAACCACCTCAAGAACCTGTGCATAGGAGATCCACTAGGGAGAAAAGACCAGCAATACCTACCGATTATGTGGTCTATCTTCAGGAACATGAGTTTGACATTGGGATGATGGAAGATCCTTGTGATCTTCGTCAGGCCTTGGACAGTCCAAACTCACAAAAGTGGATTGATGCCATGAATGAAGAGATGAAGTCCATGTATGACAATGACGTTTGGGACTTAGTACCATTACCAGAAGGAAAGAAACCCATTGGTTGCAAATGAATTTTTAAGACCAAAAGGGATTCTAAGGGTAATGTGGAAAGGCATAAGGCACGTCTTGTCGCTAAAGGATTCACTCAAAAGGAAGGTATTGATTACAAAGAGACTTTCTCTCCAGTTTCATCGAAAGACTCTTTTAGGGTGATCATGACACTTGTGGCACATTTAGATCTTGAACTTCATCAAATGGATGTTAAGACTGCGTTTCTCAATGGAGATATTGATGAAACCATTTATATGGTGCAACCACCTCACTTTATATCGGACGATCCAAAGAAGATGGTTTGCAAACTTAAGAAATCCATTTATGGGCTCAAACAAGCGTCTCGACAGTGGTATCACAAATTCCATCGAGTGATTCTCTCATTTGGTTTCGAGAGTAACCCGTCGGATAATTGTATATATCACAAGTTCAGTGGGAGTAAATACTCTTTCTTGGTTTTGTATGTGGATGATATACTGCTTGCCACAAACGATAAGGATATGTTGCACGAGACTAAGAAATTTCTATTCAGGCATTTTGAAATGAAAGATCTTGGTGATGCATCATACGTGTTGGGCCTTAAGATAATTAGAGATCGCTCTCGAGGTATCTTGGGCCTATCACAAAGAGCCTATATCGATCAAGTACTCAAGTGGTATGACTTAGGAAAATGCAAACCAACAGAGACCCCTGTGGCTAAGGGAGACAAGTTCAGTCTTGAACAGTGTCCCAAAACCCAATTTGAAAAGAAGCAAGCAGAGGACAATAAGTATTCTTCCATGGTTGGAAGTATAATGTATGCTCAAGTGTGTACACGTCCAGACATTGCTTTTATTACAGGAATGCTAGGCAGATATTTGCACAATCCAGGTATTCAACACATTCAGGCAGCCAAACGAGTTTTGAGATACCTTTCAAGAACCAAAGACTATGCACTAGTGTACCGGAGATCAGATAGGCTGGAGGTCATAGGATATTCTGATTCCGACTTTGCGGGATGTCGAGATAGCTTGAAGTCTACCACAGGCTTCATCTTCATGATGGCCGGTGGAGCTGTTTCATGGAAGAGTGCCAAACAATCCCTAGTGGCATCTTCCACGATCAGTGGCGGATCTAGGAAAATTTTTTAGGTGGGGCTGAGTTAATATATCCATCTTTATAAGGCCATCGTAACTACGAAGAGAAGACACGGCCCACACGAAGCATGCTCCTGTCGCTGCCCCAGTTCAACCTCCGTTCAACATTTTCAGACTTCAGCCCCACCTTTAATGCTCCAATGGCAGAAAAAATTAGCTGGGACTAAGTGGGACTCCAAAGGCTGGCCGGCCGTAGGTGGGGCTCTAGCCCCACCCGCCCCACCGCTGGATCCGCCCCTGTCCATGATGGCAGCAGAATGCGTGGCTTGCTATGAGACATCATTATTTGGGATATGGTTGCAAAATTTTGTCACTGGGCTGCGTATAGCGGACACCATTCAGGCGCCACTTAAGATGTATTGTGACAACAACTCGGCAGTCATGTATGCTAACAACAACAGAAGCTCAGCCAACTCAAAGCACATCGATGTCAAGTTTCTGTTTGTTAAGCAAGGAATTGAGGATAAGTTATTGTCAATTAAGCACATTGGAACAAACTCAATGATAGCGGATCCACTCACTAAAGCGCTTATACCCAGTCAGTTCCTGAAACATGTAACTAGTATGGGTGTAATTTCTATTGAGGATATTAGGCTTTAGTGGGAGTTTTGTTCAGTGGGAGTGCTAGATTGGACAAAGTTTTTCAGTTTATTCAGTATGTAATGAATTTCTGCAGAAATGAATAAAGATTCAGTTTCAGATTCAGTTTTCAGTTTCTATATCCTAATTCTATTTATGTTGACCTCACTTCAGTTTTGGGTGACCAATAAAAGTTGGAAATAGACACGTGGCAGTCACACTTGCGTGTATTTTCCACACCACTTACACACATCTAAATTCAATGTCATTCATTTATGATGGTATTGTGATCATTGTGGGTTTAGTTGCGACGGCTTTACAGGATTAGAAGCCTGTAATGGCTATAATGTAACGAAAGCTTCAATGGTCTTTTATCGTTGTGAATGATGGACGGAATTTGGAGCACAAAATTTATTACCATGAAAATATGAGCTCATTAAGTTAAGGACTTTGGATAACACTAAGCATAATAGCCCAAGTGGGAGATTGTAAGATTATTTGGAAATAATCTATTCTTGTGTGGGCAACTTTTGCTTGGTTTCCAAGTCAATTCAGAAATAGTAATAGCTAAACGTGATTGCAAGTAATTGCAGGATTTTGTGCATAGATGTGTTGCCTAATTGTACGTGGTTATAGTTGGAAACAAATCCTATATTGATGATGGACCGATATGGAAATTGTTTGGTGGCCAAGAAGCCTTTGGCCTATAAATACGGGGTTGGTCCCCAAGGGACAGATCATCCACGAGTTGTGCTGTATACGTGAGTCGATAACAGCCATCTCTGCCTTTCTTTCTTTATTATTCCATCAAATATCGAGAGTAGGTACTCTAGTTTAGGCATTAGGGTACCGAGGCAAGATCTGATCCTTTGGAAGGCCTATCTCCCACCTTTGGCACATGCAAGAGGGCAACCCAGGTGCTATAGTGTACAGGAGACGCGAGCAACCAGTGCAGACAGCTCCAATGGCCAGTTTAGGTACGCTTCCGCTTTATTCTGTTTTATCGGTGTATTGGAACGGTCCGCCCCACTTCTGGGACGGCCCGCCCCAACTGTTGGTTCAGCGAGTTTTTTTTTTTTTTGTTTGATTTATGAGTTGCTTATTGTTTGATCTGTTAGAACTATCAATCCTTTGTCTTTAAAGCAAACCCAACAGATCAACCTCATTAAAATCTGGTGTGTTCTTCTCATCTCATCTCTTAATTTCTCTGTTTCGGTTTTCTATTTCCTTCCATGTAGTTGTTATTTGTTCCTCTCTCCGCTTGTGGTAGCCTCTTCTGTTTTTATTCAATTAAGAGCAGCTAAATCGATTTTGAAATGCTGAATGTTATTATTTTCCTTTTTGCACTCGCATGTCTTGATTTTTACAAATCCTTTTTTGGTTTTGGTTTTCCAGCGAGCAGCTTATGTACCCTGCAGCGCCAATGGCTCTGAGGATCTCTGGAATCCTTATGGGTAAAAAACCACCATTACACCTCCAATAAATCCGAATTATTAGTAATTTTACGTTATGATTTCTTTCTCACTCGGATTTAATATTTTTTGAGGGCCACTCGGATTTAATATTAATATCCGCTTTTGTTTAGGTGGTGTTGTGATTGTTTATGAGCAGAAGGTGAAGCTCCTCCTTGGTTCGTCTCCACCTCTCTGTTTCTCTTTCTTTTGCCATGTTTTACTGCTAATATTTACTGTTTTTTTTTCACCCTTTAAGATCGGAATATATATCTGACATTTATCCATTCCGTTTATTAACAGATGATGTTAATCGCGCTGTGGTAATCCTTGGTGTCTTTTAACCCTCTTTCTTTTCTAATTTATATTAAACCCCTTCTTTCAATTTCTCTCTATTTTCTCACCCTTTTGTACATTTAATTTAATTTCAGGATGAACTTAATTCAGCATGGACAGTTAAGCCCCGCAAGCTTCGTAAGGGGAAAGCTAAGGCCAGGTATCTACTAAATTTTAGTCTATTTACTGTTATTAAATAAGAGATCTGGATTAAACAGTTACCAATCTAATGATTAATTGCAATAGAATGTGAAATCGCAAACAGAAAAACAATCAAGTTAGACCAGTTCAGTTTGAGTTTTGTCCTTCCAAACCAGATTCAATGGATGCACAACAATAATTCCTTCATCCCATAATGACATAATTAATAATTCAGTAATATTCTGTTTCCTTCCCCTATCTATCGCAATGTATGAGTTCATATAGCGAGTCTATTTCGAATCCACAGTTTGCTTTGCGAGTAAATTGGCCTTTTGATGGGGATCTGACAGCTTTTATCTGCTATAGGTATGAAACAGCTACATGGCATGATGATGCCATGCCATTCAACACTGCCAATCCTCAAGGTTATTAGTAATTATGGAAACAAGTGTTCCTGTACCTAGCAAGTTGTACTTTTACCAGCTCTGTTACTAAATGGTTCTATGTTAATTTTTTTTTTTTCTTTTTTGAGGGTAATGGTTGTATATTACTGGTGTGGTGTATCAGGTGTAACAACTTAAGTGGCTGAATTTTGTTCAAATAACATTGAATTTGGTTCAGTTCCATCTTTAATAACATACTGATATATCAAGTTATATTTACTCTCTGCATTTTTTTCTGGTAAGGCACAGGTGGATCTCCTGGGCAGCAAGATGAACAAGCACAGAAGGTTCTCTTTTTCCCAATTTCAGACTATTTTACAATCAAGAAAATGATTTTCTAAAAAGTTTTATCCTAAATTGCACAGGATGATACTCCAGTGAGGCCCAAGGCACCAAGATGGAGAGCAACTAGAAGAAATGTTTCAAGGCTTCAGATTGACAATGAAGAAATTCTAGTGCCTAGTGCAGTGTACGAGTCATGGCTAGATGACACGTCTGACATTGTTTCAATAAAAAGAAGCATTTCTCCCAAGAGAAGAAAATTCAAACAGGTATGGTCTTTTAATTTTGTAAACCTCAACCATCGTGAAATAATATTGATTAAAATTCATTAATCTTCTAATCTGTATAGGTTCTTCAGCACCAGAATTTAACTACATTGATGGAATTGCCACCTGTGGCAATTATCACAACATATGAATTCCCTTCTGGTTTTTACTACCCAAAAGCACTCATGGAACTATGGAAGAAGAGTACTCGGCCAATGCCGCGTAACAGTAAGCTAGATATGTTATTGATTAGATTTACGAACTTTTGCATGGATAAATGTGCAGAAGAAATGTTTTCTTTCATATAACAGTGAAACTAACAACAAGAGTTGAATTTTTTTTGAAGGGGACACACCGCCAGAAGCTCAGCATCCACAGAACACAACGAACATTCCTGAGGAATTCTATCATCAAGACCTTCCTGAATTTGTAATATTCTATTTTAAGCTGCCTATGTCTTAACTATTGACTTAACACTATATAAAACAGTGGAACTTTTTCTAACTTTGTGATATTTCTAAAATGAAGCCACCTGAGATGTTCCCAGATGATTTGAGACAGTACAACCCAGATGACTCAGTGGAAAGGATGAGAGATGATCCCGGTCAGCATAGTAATCATTTTACTCCATCCAGTCCAGGTAATTACTAGAATTAACTGGCATTTTGCTTTATTTCCTTTTGTTCTTCCAAATTCACAAGATGTACCGTGCTCACAAACCTGACTAACATGTACCATAAGCATTTCTGCAGTAAGTATCATATGGTCAAGAACCCAATTATTAAGCCCCACCTTCTTCATTGCCATATTTTTACTTGAGTTTGATTTTCATAGAAACATCTTGCTACGAACCCAATCAAGCCTCATTTAATACACAACCAAAACTGAAATCCACAATACAAAGCTAAAGTGTCATGTCTGATTCTCTAACTTAAATGCATAATATATCCATTTTTCATGTTAGCAGGAAATTATGCAGGATCAGCCCAATCAGGTCGAAGCTCGGGTTCTGGGCCTACTCTGCCAGTTGGCGAAAATGATATTCTTCCAACTGGAAGGTAAGGAAAATAAGGTTGCTCACTGCCTTTTGAAATATTTTGATCAGAGATCTCAAGTCACTACAGTCAGTCAGTTCTGGAACCTATTAAACACGAGGCATATCAGTCAAATGTGTATAATTATAATTATAATGATAATTTGGTTTAAATATGTGTTGCGTTGACAAGACATGGATGTCCAGCCCAACATGGTATGACATATTGACGATGGATCGCTGGTCACCAATTATCTTTGTAACCAGCTCTGCATCATATGGTCCTGCATGCCAGCATGGACACATTGTGGTTTAGAAGAGTATGCACCTAATAGTGTTTAGTTTGTCTATTATGATTATTAGCAAGGTCTCTGCCCACTTATTTTCTTTTATTCTGGAAGCAGATCAAAGAAAAGGCAACAATCCTCCATAGGAGGTAGCCACCTTGAGACGGTTGAAGAGGAGGGTCCCCCCCATGAAACAGGTACAAACTGCAAAACACCCCGAAACAAAAAAAAAAAAAAGAAAAATTAGATCAAAAGAAAATAAAAGAACTATAGAAAAGATCTCCGGAAATATTATTTTCAGTTCAATACATCCGTGATCATTACTGTCTAGCCGATGTGGCATTAGCACATCTGCATATCTATGACTGAATCCAGCTACCTGATTGTGGTATTATTGTTTCCTAAATATATCACACGATTGTTTGAAAGGTAGGTTGCTTCTGTAGTCTCTGATTGAGAATAAATAAGAATTTGACTATGTCTATTTTGAGTTAATTTATAATTAATTTCTTTATAATATGATTTTCTATTTCAGAGACCTTAGTGGAAACTGGGCCAACTCAAACTCCCCTTCAAAGCACAAGCTCTGATGATTCTGTGGATCCTATGACTCCAGCAATGAGATTGTAAGTTAAGAATTTTTTATTTCTAGCAGATTAGTCTGTGTGAAAATTTTCGTTAACACCCTACAAACCTTGAAATGTGACACATATAACCCTGGAAATAGAATATTACTAACCATAGTACTGTAGATAGAATTGGAAGAGAGTGGTAGTTTGGAATTTTTTCTTGTGAAATTGACAGTCCATGGTGTAGATTTTATGTTGATGCTTTATGGGATTTGTACACCTGAGTGTCTGATGATCTTTAGGTGTACTCATAGGATACTTCACAAAGGAATATTCCACATGTAGGTTGTTTCAAGGACGCAAATAAGAAAAGTTCCTCTTTTATTCTTTAGTAAGGTGACCTTTTTTAACTAATGTAAACTATACACAGCCAACTTAAGGCACCTAAACATGAATCCCTCAGTCGGTTAGCTCAGGGGATGAATCCTTCACAAGCTGCTAAGTTATTTTTTCAGACATGCGGTAAACCCTCCCCCCTCCTCTCTCTTTTTCTCTCCTGTAGATATGCCCTTTCAGTATTTGCCAACAAGTGCACCATAATCTTTGGTATTAATTAGTTTCCAAATAGAATAATGTAAGACAGCATATATAAATGCCTAGCCAGGTTACAGAATAACCAAGTTATCTTCATGATATGGGAATAATTAGTGCATCCTAATTGCAAAGTATATATATATTTTTGTCTTATATCTAGTAAAGAGACTAAACAATGGTGCTTAAATTTACAGTTCTTGCAACTCGCTGTGATTTAAAGGTCGAGCAGGACGAGCCTTATGGAGAGACAAATTTCAAAGGGTCCCAATATGTAGCTTGCTTCTGAGTTGTGATGAAACTGATAGGATCGTCTTCTTAATATGAGGCTAAGTGGATAATAGTGGAGATAAATGAGATACTTAGACACTGAAATTCTTCATTCATATATTGATACAACTCTCTTACAATTGATATTTTCTTTCTTCTAAGTTCTTTCTAAGTTCTTAATTTCTAAACACTCTTACATTGTTTATATAGATACAAACTCAACTATTTAATTAAATAAACATTCAATCATCTAATCAATGGCATAGTCTTCTAGACAATAAATAACAACATCTTCCTAAGAGTTATTCTTGTAATTCTAAATAATTAAACTCTTTGACCATGCAAACTTAATTGAGTTTATATTTCCAACATCCTTCCTTAAGCTCAATTATGCTCCAGCTCGCATCCCGAGCAGCTTCTTGAATCGATTGAACAATTCCGCTCCAAGCGGTTTGGTGAATATGTCCGCTACTTGATCTCGACTCGCCACGTGAGTCAACTCGACATCGCCATCCTTCACATGTTCGCGTATGAAGTGAAAGCGAACATCAATATGCTTGCTCCTTTCATGATGCACCGGGTTCTTCGCCAACTCGATTGCTGACTTGTTGTCGACTCGAATATCCGTTGGTTGATCTCGAGCGAAGTTCATATCCTTCAGCAATTTTCTCAACCATATCGCGTGACATACACATGAAGATGCAGCCACATACTCCGCTTCGCAAGTTGACAAAGTCACAATGGGTTGCTTCTTCGACACCCATGTAAATGTTGTATCTCCCATGTAAAACACGAAACCCGCGGTGCTCTTTCTATCATCGACATCGCCACACCAGTCGCTGTCCGTATATCCAACAAGATCAAACTCGTCAGTATAAGAATAGAACAAGCCATGAGATAGAATACCTTTCACATAGCCATGAGATAGAGTACCTCTTGCTTTTTCTTCTTCTTTCTTTGCTCATGGGCTTCCAGCGAACCCGAGAGCTCATCAATAGTCATCTCATTCAAATTTTTCGACTCTTCTATTGCACACACAACATTTTCAAACTCGCTTGTCAAAGAGCGAAGTACCTTCTCAATAACTCGAACTTCAGCAAGTGGTTCGCCATTCCGCTTGAGTTGATTCACCACGGTTTGCACTCGTGTCATGTACTCGGACACGCCTTCGGTCTCTCTCATTTTCAAGGCCTCGAACTCGCCTCGAAGTGTTTGCAATCGCACTTGCTTCACTCGATCAGCGCCTTTGTATGCCTTCTCAAGAGTATTCCACGCCTCATGTGAAGATGTCGCACCGGCTATCTTCTCAAAACCCGACTCATCCACCGCTTGATACATGATATAGAGAGCGGTCTTGTCCTTCTTGCGATTCTCTCTCAATAATCTCGCATTAGCACCCGTCAACGCCGTCGTTTCGGCATGCTCTTGGTAGCCATCCTCGACTACCTCCCACACTTCTTGCGCACCAAGGAGAGCTCGCATTTGTATACACCAGTTGTCATAGTTACTCTTTATAAGACGGGGCAGCGGCATGTGCCCAACCGTCGAAACACCGGTACTTGCCATCGGCTCTGATACCAATCTGATAGGAT
This sequence comes from Rhynchospora tenuis, assembly GCA_027725995.1. NCBI lineage: Eukaryota > Viridiplantae > Streptophyta > Magnoliopsida > Poales > Cyperaceae > Rhynchospora > Rhynchospora tenuis. Next base: position 52,035,222 of record CM050889.1, on the reverse strand, counting down.
CGTCTTCTTAATATGAGACTAAGTGGATAATAGTGGAGATAAATGAGATACTTAGACACTGAAATTCTTCATTCATATATTGATACAACTCTCTTATAATTGATATTTTCTTTCTTCTAAGTTCTTTCTAAGTTCTTAATTTCTAAACACTCTTACATTGTTTATATAGATACAAACTCAACTATTTAATTAAATAAACATTCAATCATCTAATCAATGGCATAGTCTTCTAGACAATAAATAACAACATCTTCCTAAGAGTTATTCTTGTAATTCTAAATAATTAAACTCTTTGACCATGCAAACTTAATTGAGTTTATATTTCCAACAGAAACAAAGAGATTTGTTCTCCATGCAAATCCTTCTCCTAATTTTGATGTTTAATATTGGTCGCCACAATACTCTTTTAGGGTGTTTAGTTTAATTTTAGTTAAGCGGTTCAATGAACATAGGAAGCACTTGTAGCTTCTTGTATTTTCGTCTTATAATTAAGTGATTTTAGTTGTCTTAAAGATCATAAAGTATCATCGATTTCTTGTATTACTTTAGTTCTTTAGAGCTGTAGATGGAAGATTTGTCTCTGCATCTATTTTCCATGTTCTTATATTTTTAGCTGTGCATATATACTTTGGTACAAATTATGAGAAAGTTGCTGGTTGGATCCCTCGCATTGATATTGAAACATGTAACATAGTTCTCCTCTTTTACAGTGTTACCTCATTCCAATTCTTCTCCATGACTCGATCTAGATCGATCCCTCGTATTGGTCTGAGGACTGTCAAGAGGTCCAGAGAGTTCTACCATACCTTTTCATTTCGGATATGTGAAGACTGTACAGTTGTCTACCCAGGTTAATTTTCACAAAAATTAAGCTTATTACAATCAGGATTTGTTTTTTTCCTCCCGGTAATTCAAAAAATACGTTCGAATAAAGCTACTTTGATGGTTTTTTTTAATAAGTAGAATAAACCATTGTAATGTTTTTATTCTTTCGAAGTTTTCTCTCAATCTATAATTTTCAGCATAAAAAGTCATAAAATTATATTTTTTATATTAAAAAAATAACATAACACCAGAAAATTAAATATAAATATAGTATCTCTACTGTTTCCTATATAAAAACAAATAAAACCATCATATTGGTTTCATAAATTACAGTATTAGTGTATTACTACGTTTTCCTTTGTTTAAAAAAATAATAATAAATAAATAAAGAAGAAGAAGAAGAAGCCCAAAAGCCTGACAAACATTGCCTCTTCTCCGAATTTTCTTTATTTTTTTCCAAAGATTGAGTAAAATTTGTATGGTTTCTATAGCATTGTATTGAACGCCCTACATCATATATAATTTAAGAAGCTTAAAGTGTTTACTTTAGTCAGGGGAAATCCTGCCTCGCGTTTGCTGGATGTGTCCTCACGTTAGTAATTAAGTATTAGCTCGTGATTCAAGTGCTAATTAGAAATAATTTGGGTGTGGTTCTCAACACCTAGCCTTCAAAAAAAATTTTAAAAATGATTAGAGCTCTTTAATAATGATTTTAGTTAGTTATGAATCGAAAATTTTCAACCGCACTACTGTCAATTCATTAAAAAGCCTACAAAAATCCTATCCAACACCACAGATTGTAATACACTTGAGATAAGAACAACTCGCAGCGACCTTAAATATTATTTGGTTACTGTTGTAAATTTCGTTTGCTTAGGAAATTCTTTTACTCGCAAGCCTTTTCCTATCTTGGAAAATGGATTTATATATAGAGGTATGTTATGGTGCATCGCGATGTATTTAGGCTTTTGTACATCGCGATTATTATCCGTCAATCGTTTTATAAATTGACAAATCTAATTAAACTAATCCAATCTACATATTGAAATCTCATAACAAATAAAATTTTATATTTTTTAAAATTTTTTTACTATTTTTTCGAATTTTCTAAAACTTTCCTTTTTTGGGAACCAACGAATAATATGGAAATTCCAAAAATTGCAGGTTTTAAGATATTCGAAAAAAATAATAAAAAAATTTCAAAAAATATAAATTTTGGTTTGCTATTAGATTTCAATATATAGATTGAATTTGTTTAATTAGATTTGTCAATTTGTAAAACTACGACATATATGGTCGCGATGTACAAAAGCCTCAATATATCGCGATGCACCATAGCACATCTCTCTCTATATATATATATTTCCCTTATAGCATAACACATATGTAGCTTTTAGTTAGCCTTTTGGTTAAAGCAAATGCAGAACCTAGTTAGAACTTGAACATAATTTTTTTTTTAAGGACAATCAACCAACAAAAGACAAGAATAATATTGTGCTTATCCAATCATGCGTACTTTTAAGTCAAAGCCAAGATAATATTATTGTGATTATCCAATCATACGTATTTAAGTCAATTGAAAGGCACAAGGCAACATACATCCAATAAAACACAAACACCGACTGTGTACGTCAAATATATTAGGTAATTAGTTGCGCATCTCGCCGTTCACATTACATTTTAACAGTAGTGAGATTTTGTAATAAAATGACAGTTTTAAGTCAGCTTCTATTAATGGTTCAAATAGACAATTCTTTTTTTTTAACAAAAATCATTGCAAAGTAAAATATTTTATTCAGAATAATGTTAGAAGTGTACTTCTTTCGTAATTCTATTTTTTTATTAAATTGTTATTAACTTTTTCTTAACACTATTCATTGTTTTTCTAATTTTTTTTAACACTCTTCCACTGCATTCTTCTAATTATCATTTATGAAAACTATTTCGTATATTTTTAACCGACACTATTAGAATTCATTATTTGTAATGAGATACCATCCCCCATTGGGTCTACTACTTGAAATCCCGGATTTTATTTCTCATCTTCAGTGAATATTTTCTTTTAACTGAAAATTTCGTACATCGCTGAAATTTTTCACTACACGATAAAATTTTTTCTTTTTTTATTTCACATTTTTAAAATACTGTAAACATTTCTTTCCGAAAGATAAGGTCATTAGTTTGTAGCGTTCCGGAAAAATAAAGAAATATATATATATATATATATGCACGATATGTTGTTTCAAAACCTAACCTTGATTCGTTAGGCCTTTTAGTCGTACTCAAAATGGTAGTTTTCAAAACTTTTTTCTTCTGGATGACTGAATGAATGCCTTGTTTTTGTACATATGTTTACTTTTGAAATCTTGTTCTACAAGCAGCTGACGAAATTTATTTCCCTTCACTTATTTCAAATTTTATAGTGAGAAGTTGTATAGTTGACCAAGTCACTTTCTTCGACACCTTTAATTTGTTCTGCTTGTCTTATCCTCTTTGTATAAATAGTTGATAAATTGCAGCTATAAGAACACACATAATTTATTTATGTTTTCATCATTGTGCTGATTCAGCGCAGAGAAAATAAAATGTCGGATCTTCTGTGGTATACGGTAAGTATAGCGGGTTAAATTATTAGGTTGTAGAAAGAACAACAGTCGGTACACGACATACTATAATTTTAGTCTATAGAATATCCTGCCGTCATACAGAAAGGCGCTCAACCCCTCCGGACCCTCCGGCCCTCCTTTTTCTTCTCTAGTTTTCAACTTTTCACAGAGGCCCCTAACGTATTATAATTACATTAAGCTCATAACTCTTCTAACAAATGTATATTTAATTTAAACACACCGAGCGCATGAACTACAAAGATATTATTAGATTGAATTAAATATTGTACAATCTGAAATGCTGTAAAGTTAAATTAAAGCTGGGATCCGCTGGCACATAAAATATTCCATGTATAAAAGAGCAAGCAGGCATTAAGTTTTGTTCAATAAAAAAAAATAATATCAAATGCCACATCACATCAGCGATTTTGTTATACAAATGGATACCTCATAAACTCACAAACGTAACAATTCATCTCTTTGCCAGATCATCGACAAAATTTGTGGGCCAATTTAAAGAAGTCCCCTAGCATCTCCTTCTCTTATTCTAGTTCACACCCCTAACGCTTGGTATAACTTCCCTTCTCCATTCCAATCATATATTGGTCCCCCTTCCAACAAAGGACCTCAGAAAGCATTAAGCATTGCTTGATTGCCTCCCTCCAAAATTCAATCCAAAATCAATGGAAGGTCTAATACCCTTCATATATAGAGCCATTATTCACTTCAGCAATGGTGGCCAAACCCCAATTGGCAATCCCTTCTACAACAAATCGCCTCCGCCTTCGCATGTACCCTTTGATCAAGCCGAGTCTAGTCGGATCCTTCTTTCTGAAGTACTGCTTGGCTCTTCAAACAGTGATCATTTCAAGAGGTATTACTGGTGATTCCAAATAGATAATAAGTTACAAGGGGCATCAGACTGCATGTTTATTGGTTCATGTTTTCATAAACATATTATACAATTTATATATGCTACTACTGTTAAGAGGGGCTATTGCCACATGAGTGAAGTTGTAGATATGGTGCTTCAAAAGGTTGTTTGTAATTTTCCTTTTTTTTTTTTTCTTTTTTGGTACAATTAAGAGAAAATGGGTCTCCAAAGGAAACCCTATGGTGTCTGTAGAATGAAGGTGTAATTGCAAGTGTACAAAACTAAAAATTCCTTTTTCCTATAATAAAGAAATTAGGTTATTTTATATTTTTCAGTTTCAGATAAGGCGTATGCCGTATGCACAAACTAAAACTTCTATTGAGATTTAGGAGACATAAATATACTTCCAAATGGAACTTGACACCCGAAAGGGAACACCCACCGATGGTTGGCAACTTCAATTTTCCTCATTTGTGCAATGTTTCCTGGGATTATTTATTTATTTATTTATTTATTATTATTATTATTATTATTATTATTATTATTATTATTATTATTATTTGTTTTTTGAGAAAAATAATCACCGATGAATTCCCTTATCCCATTATTTTTTTAGTCGTTCAAACCAGAAGGCAAGCTGGTCGTCGGAATATATATTTTTTTTATTGATGTTGGTATGTTATCTTATCCACAGGCCACAGCCGTGACCACTGCACCAACAAACCTAAGACCTAGGTTTTAGAAATGCCAACAAAATATGTTTATTAATTATATATTCGATCAGTATCTTACTCGATAAAGCAAATAAAGATAAATAAATATTTTCGTTAGTTTATAAATAATAGTATGGATACAAGCTATTTTACCGAACTGCTTCAATAAAATGAAACGGGCCTCTAAAGCCTCTTTTCCCAAAAAAGAAAACAAAATAAAACTATTTCATATTATTTCTACAGAGACCAGAGTAGTTAACAAATTCAAAATCATATATTATAATTTATTTCTAATCATTGATTTAATGATGGAACATTCAAAGAGAGACACAGAGACCCAAACATGGAAAAAAAAACATATACCAACTACACACTCATATATATATATATATATATATATATATATAGAGAGAGAGAGAGAGAGAGAGCCCCGAAGCATGAAATAGTCCTTGTAATACTAATTACTATCACTGGACTTTAATCGGAGTCGCTTTTGCGGCTTTATAATAGTTCTCCTAATCGAAATATTAACTAAGCTAAAAAATGTTGCACTCCAAAAAAAATTACAAACGACCATACGAAGACAACCTCAAACAGGTACAATTAATTAAACCTAGAAATATAATCGCCTACATCCACAAAGCAAAAAGGACTACATGAGTAACCAATTCTATGTAAATACTAGATCAAACATGCGCCTGCTCATGCAAAGCCGTGCAAAGATCTACAAAATTAAATTTTGCAAAACCATCACAATTCTATTCTGAAGTTATGCTGTGAGGTGGAAAATTTGGCAATTGGGCTCGTAAGATTTCTTGGAAGCGGCTTGTTCAAACTTCTTGGATGCGGGTTGGTTTTCCTCCAACCCGGTTTGGACAAAGTACCGGATCCACCATGTGGAACTCCTCAACTTAGCCTAGACAAGAACAGAAAACTTTTCAATCAGGAAAATGTAGCTGGATATTTGATGGACTCACCACTCATGATGCTCAAAAAATTCCACAAAAGAACAATGATATAACACTGGCCGTGCCAGATGTAGCTAAACCTGTACCTGTACAGGCAGGACTCCAGCATAGATAAAGGAACTTGCATGTACCGAATGGAGCAAGACTAGTAACCCTTTAGATACAGTTTGATTCCAATTTATATATTTTGTTTCTAAATTCATTTCTCATTTATGCACTAAAAGACACACCAACAGATATATGAGAAACAAAAGTTTCTCATTTACACACAAAAGGCATGCAAAAGATATGAGATATTTACCGGTCGACCAAACTTGGATAACTCGGAAACTTTAGCCCGCTGCTGTCCTGGATGACCTACAATAAAAAATGAATTGTATAAACTCTTAAAAATTAAGACTTGGTTTTTGCCAACATAAAGTATTACTGCATTTTCTCCATATTGGTTCAAAAAAATTCCTCATGATGTAAATTATATGAACTTAAAACTCAACATCTTGTGCTGTTGGGTAACTTGAGTTCAATAATGGTTTTAACTTTTAAGAAATTTGCATAGTGGCCAACATTTTACTGATTTTTGGCTCCCCAACATGTCCTGCTCTTTGTTGGGTGCTAAATACAAACATTTCAAACAAATGCAGGAGCTGCCACCAAAAGTTTCTTGCAATTGTCACAGTCCAAAATAGGCATGCACACAGACACGCAAACACACAGAGGGACTTACCAGCAAATATTACAAGGCCGTCATTCGAGACCCTAGCAAGGTCAGGTAGGGTTTTATTGAGATACCTAGGAGTGAGGTAATCTAGAGCATCAGATACGACCACAAGGTCGAATGATTTGGACCTGTATGGTAGAGGGAACTTGATATCAGCCCCTCTCACAAACCCCTTTCTGACTAGGTTCTTGCATGCACTGTCAGCATCCTCCAACTCGTATGGTTCTACACCAAATGGCTCCGTATTTTCACCTATTAGAACAATGCACGAATTAAATATTTTTTCTTCATATAGGAGGTGGCTTTTTCTGCATACTCTTAGAGAGAAATTGGTCAATTAATGTTAAATCAGAATGAAAGCAAGCTAGTGTTAACACATAATGAGAATGGGTGTTTCCAGGCATCTGTAAAGCTGCTCGCACATGGTGTGTAGGATACCAGTAGAAGGCACAAAATATTGGTACACCAATATGAACAACTCATTGAGGATATTCAAAAGAACCTCAGGTAAAATCAATGAATGCATTTACAAACCAATAGAAAATAGCACCAAATCTCGATATCATGTCAAGCACCAGGAACCCAACAAGGGACCAAATTTATGATTTTTTATCTCCAGCATGAAATTAGCATGATATTAAGCATTCTAAAAGAAATAGATTGCATGATCCAGCCACATGTCAGTATAAAGAAATTGAGAAAAATCTGGCTATAATTTGAGAGGACATGGTCTCAAAAAAATATATATAATAATGCATGATAAATGAGTACCATCATCTTTCAACAAAGTGGAGACAACAGAGCAGGAATCAGGACCCACATGCAAGATCTTTTTTGTGCTGCCACCAAATCCATAGGCTTTCTTTAGTAAAGGGATTGCTTGTATCACCTCTGGTGTGCAAGATGCTCCTCCTTTTTTTTGAAGGGTTTAATTATAAAAGACAGAGATGAAAGAAATCAGCATGCTGGAGGATAAGAATTAATGAGCAACTAATTTAGCAAAGTATGAAGTATTTTTCTTTGGAAACATAATTACAAAGAATTTGCTCATAAGGCCTGGAATAAGGAGACATAGCCTATGCATCCTTACCTTCAAGTCTACTTACAGCTACTTTACTTCCACCAAAACTGCCTGCATATTAAAGAAATAATAGAATATCATTATTAAGCATTCTATTAAATTAATGAGCATGCAGGCCTCCCTTCTTGGGAGTCTGTTATCAAAAAAAAAAAAAAAACTATTTCTATAAAATAAATTTGGAAGAACCAGATTTTAACCTACGTGCACCAAAATTAGAGATTTCTATAGTCTAGTCCAATACAAGAAAGAATCTGATCTTTGTACAAGGCATTCCGCAAATTCATGACATTTTCAGAGCTAGAAAACCCAAATTCTTATAACAAGGAGATGATTATGCAAACTGTATCAAACTTCTGTTAAATCTGGTACTAACCTGAGCCGCCGTAGGTGTACCCAATAATAAGAAAGGCACCCTGAAATAGATCAAAAAGGATAAATCAACCAACAAAAATGGAAAAAGACATCTTACGAAGGAGAAACAGAAGAAAATTCCTGGCAGAAATTCATAATCATAATAGCAACAACAGGGTTAAAGTTTCCTACTGGTTAATGAACCAACTGTCATGTAGTATTTTGATGAATGTTAGGCACAACCAACGGAAAGCCAATATTTAGAAAACAAAAGTAATATGAAAAGAAAACACATTTTACTCCTACCAAGTTGAGATGAGAAATAACACTGGACCCACTCCACACCCCTCTCCCCAAACAACAGTAAGTACGTACAATCGTACATTCTCTAGACCAATCTATTTCTCATTTTTCTTAAAAAAGTTGCTCAATTTAAACCTCTATCCTCTGCATTTTCTCCAAATTTTAAGGTTGGATTGGGAAATTTCCCGCAGAAACTAAAAATTACGAGTATCGGTGATATGTACCATATTTTATAAAAGTATCTTTCAAATCTTGAGGTTTACAGGTACATATAATGTGTTTTATTTTCCCTCGCAACAATTTAACGGCAGCACCAATTGCAATGATGATGATGATAATTGAAAACTAAAAATTACCAAAGCAACCAATCCAATGGTAAGTAAAGGAGAGGAGCGTGACTTTGATTGCAAAGATGCGACAAATGGTACACCGCCTCCATCTACCAGCCTACGGGCAGAATTTACTGGCCTTCTAGACATGCTTCTCCCTCAATACCTAATTTGTGCAAATGTAAACAAATTGTAGTCATTTTGAATCAAAGAGAGAAAGTGATGCACAAATCAGGTCAAATTATAGAACAGAGAGGTCAGCCGTGGAAGAATGTAAATGCAAGCCAAACTCAGTTTGTGTGTGTGTGTTAATTGTAGCCCATACATTTGGTTTTTATCCAAGTGCCTAACAACGCGTTCATTGTTTTTCTCTGTAGTTTGCATCTCAAAATTGCTCTTTAACAAACCAATATATATCAAATTAAGTTATAAGGAGATGAAATTGCGCCAAATTAAACAAAATTAATGACAGATCAAGGTGCTGCAAGGTCCGTACTTCCCTCACCCCCAAAACCCCACATTGTATTGTTCGTAAAGAACCTTGCTTTAAATTATAACCTTCCCTATATCATTTATAAACCAGTACTCCATTGTCGCTACAATATGGTTTCCAAAATCCATCCCAGAACTTTTCATGATCCGATTATACAACGATTTCCCCGATCGATCGAAACCATTTTAAGCAAAAATCTACAAAATGCGATCGCTTGAATAGAAAAAAGGGTTAAATCTTACCAGATACCACGGACTGGATGCCTCCTCCGCCTCTCCGTCCGACGTGAAGGGATCAAGAACAAAAATGGCGATCAAGAAGAGAGAAATTCCCCGAAATTGTGAGGTGTTGTTTTGCGGATCTATGTATGCTCTATTTAGATAGAGAGAGAAAATGATATAATGAGAGGAGGGAGAGAGGAGATGGGAGTGAGCAGTGCTTTTAATGGCTTTTAGCCAAACTATGTCGGAGACGGTTTAATTTCTCTCCAGTTCTTGTAAAAATGGATATTCGTTTTACCCCTCAATTAATTATGTTGTGTGGAACTCTTGAGCTTAAAACAAAATAAAATGTTTTGTAGTCTAGACAGTTAATAATTTTGCCTGATTTTATTATTTAGTTTGTAGTCATTACATAATTTTAGAAGAGTGGGACGCATAGAGCAGAGGGACCAGTATCCTCTACCCATCTCAATCTCAATAGAGAGATGGGTAGAGTGCCCATCTCATCACGACCGTCCGATTTAATCTGGACGGTTCATTTTTTTCGGGCCAATAATTTTTTTCGAAAGTGGTGGAATGCACGGGGCTCCTTTTAGCCGTTGAGATTAAATCAGACGGCTGTCGTGATGAGATGGGCACTCTACCCATCTCAATGAGATGGGTAGAGGATACGGTTCCTAGAGCCGAGGGCTGATTCAGTATAATATAATATTTTTTAAGGCAGCATATTTATTTTTCAAATATATATATATAAATTTATTATACTTGTTTAAAATGTATAAATCGTTTCGTTTTTAATCTCTTTATTTACATCATAATAAATTTAAAATAATAATATATTATATTAATATTATAATATGGCAAATTATGCAATGGACTGAATTTTTAACCAGGCTTAAATCTGGATCGTTCATTTAAAATTATGAAGGAATTTGATTGATCATGATTCAAGTCCGGTTTAAAATTTCAGTCCACCATAGAATTACCCTTATATATAATATATGAAGCGTGACTCTATTAAAAAAGAATCCAAACTCTCTGCTCGTGCGTAGAGCTTAATAAGTTCATTTTTAAATGATCAGATTTTTAGTCTCGTTTTAAGATCTTTTTTTTTTCGTGTAAATTTAAAATATTACTCTTGAGTGTAATATGTTAAGCAAATAGTATTGAGTTTTTTTTTTTATTTATGATACGGTTCTAAATAAAAAATAAAAGTCAGCTGCCGTGTTTCAATATTTTGTTTATAATTGTAGTATTTTTTTTAATATTTACGATTGTACTTTAAAATTATGACTTATTCTAATATTTACGATTGTAGGTATTTCAATTTTCTATATATAATATTCCACAAGAGATTTCTTAAATCAAACTGTTAAATTTAATGAAATTATTAAAGTTGTAATTTGTATTTTCTTATTAGACGAGAAATATTCTCTATCTAACGAAATATTTATACTTGTATAAAAAGTTGAAAATGAACGCATATTGTCTAATCAGATGTACAATGTTACACGTCAAAAATTATGCAAATTCCGTGAGTGTCTGTTCTTTAAAACTCGCTTGTGATTTATCTAAAAACATAAATAGATGATTTCCATTTATTATTAGTTAAATCAAATCACCTTTTTGGGTGCTTTAAACCATCAGAAACGAAAAAAAATGCAAAATGCAACCGAGTATTGCCTCAAAAAAAAAGAATAAAAAATAAAACCCAATTAAAAAGAGGCAAATATGATGAGAACATGGTATCATCAGCATAATTGTTGAAAAAAAAATGCGCACAATATTGCACTGTTTTCAATACTGTACACTGTGTACAGGATACTGAAAATTTTGGTAATACCAGAAACTAGAATAGTGACTGAAATGACGATATCTGGTATTGTGACATAAATACCGGATTTCAGCCACCCCGCCGGTATGTGTGCCGGTATGTATTAAAAACACTGCAATAATGTTCGCAATTTTTTCTTGCGCGTTGCACGCACTGATGACTGTCTGAGCGTCGGTGGCATTTGGAGTTAGGCTATTCTCCAATAGCAAGCAAGAATTGATGAGTTCCAAAGCGATCCGAACCTTCATCTCAAATCAGACGGTTGCAGATCTGATTTCTTGGAAAGAACAAAACATGATCCGGGAAAAGTGTCTGTCTATCAGATTCAATGATTCATTTTGAATTGACAAGAATAAATGGTCAAAATTTGCAAACAATTGGAGGGTATACTTCTTGGTCTTTCCTTACAATTTTAGATTCACGGTACTTAATAATATCTTGAACTATTTCTTTCGATTACTTGTTAACCTACAGTGTAACTCGCAATGCAATGGAATGGCAGCAATACAGCTGGCACGCAAGTTGACCGATCAAAATCGGACGATTCAGATAAGATGAAAGAAAACATCCTAAAAATCACATAATATTCTTGCGTAAGCAAAGAATATATATAGGCAAATCAACACAAAATCTTATCATCTAAAACCTTTGATTCATTCATTTTTCCATCGGAGATGTTATAAACTTATAATTATATCACGTTTACTGTGGAACTCTTGCAAAAAATTTATTGATTTCTTCGTTGGTATTGGATTCGGGGAACAACAACAATAAAAATAAAAATCATGGGCAGAACATGGAAACAAAATTTTTCCCTAAAAAAACAAAAATCCTCGGCTATATTAAAATGGATTACAACGGACAAATCCTTCACAAAATTATTGCAAGTAAATCAGTCTTATTACATTTTAGACAAACTATGCACTGATTATATTTTGAGCAATCCTTAGTATAGACGGGCAAATACAAGGTGCCCAAGCAACGAAGGGGGCTTGGCTAGCATCCTCTAAAAGACAACAGTCAAGACTATCTTAAAAGGGAACAGTCCTTAGAAATAGAAAATAGACATGAAAAATAACAAACAAGGCAGATACATGTTTCAAAATTAATGTTTCTCATGTATATATGCAGTATTTTACAACTTACAGGTATAATAAACACTTGCAAGCTCTCTCGCTTTGCTCCAAATTATTGATTCAATATACAAAAATGGGACAAAACCACTACATGTTTGCAAGCTGCTCTAATATTATTATTCACATAGCAGTGTCTCTCGTGTTGCATTTCCAGTCGTTGGATTTACTCTGGTTGCAAAAGAGGACAAAAATAGAGATGCTCAATATATAAAATTTTAAGGTGATAAAAGTTTGACAAAATTACTGAGAATAATAAAAGAATAGGTGCATTAAATTACCCATCAGCAATTTTGCATAGGTACTCCCTTTGATCATCTCTTAAAGGAACATCAGTAAAATCTAAAGATAACAAAACAAGAGTAAGCATGTAAATTACTCATCTTCAATTACTGCAATTAATTATTTGTTGCTTTTTCTTTTATACAATGCTATAAAGTGAGAATATGACCTGCACCATATATGTTCGAACCTCTAAAAGAGGTGTTTCCTGTAGCAAGTGCCCCTTCCAAATTTGCATTTTGCAAATTTACCTGATATAGAACGACAAAGACAAAATTAGCAAAAACTATAGCCAGTAAGTAGTAACTATGTTGTTTCCATGGTGTGAGAGAGATAGGGGGGTGTACCTTTGTTACATTAGCCAAAGAAAAATCAGCACTTCTTAGATCTGCATCAGACATATCTGCACCTGATTAACAAAAAAGGAAAATCCATTGTGAACACATTCTGGATTTGCTTGTCTTAGTATTTGCATTAACATAATAGTATGCCTTCAATAAGAGAATATAAATAAACTTATACCAGTCAGGTCAGCATCAAAGAAGCTTGCGCCGAGTAATTTAGCACCTTTGAAATTTGCTTGTCTTAGTATAGACTGCATACATGAACGTGTTATCATTAGCTTAAATTTGTTTTGTGTCTTTTGCCCCAAACCTTTAACAGAGCATACAAATGCAATATAAAGTACAAAAATTGGATCACTGCACCTATCACTTTGTACCAATGGGGGTGATATTGTTGACAAGTCTGGCGCATTGTACCAGCAAACCAATATAATACTATGAGAGGGTCAGTCAGGTATGACCAATCACAATGGATTATCAAACGAGTTATTTCTTACAGATACAGAACCTGAATGGTACAGCATTGAAAAGAATGGTACAATCACACACAGAACCTGAATGGGTGCAGCATGAAAAAGAACAGTACGATCACAGGTTTCACCGATAAATTTAGTTGGTGATTAAAACATTTGCTTGTAAATGAGTAAAATGCTGAAATGATCACTGACTGATACAGCACCTGTATGTGGCATAAAAATATATGACAATCTAACCGTTTTAAAATCTTGCTTGATGAGGGTTTGACCACTGAAATCCTTTCCTGTAAGATCCTGTCCACGTGTCACTTGTGATCCATATGGGCCACCTCCCTTCATTCAAGAAATAAACAAAATGTAGAGAAAGCATAGAGCACTGATTTAAATTTTGTTATTAGGACTGCAGTATTGCATCTTAAAACACATGTGTATCACTTTCTGGTAAGTAATGTACTGACTTCAAGTTTGTTATTATGGCTTCCTGCAAGCAATTTTTTGTCTACAAAATTCACAATTTATATTTAATCAAGAAATTTACCAGTTAACCTTTCCCCCATTTTCACTTCTGTAGTTGTCATGTCTTTGGCCAATAATATGTAAAAGTAAAACTACTTGGAACAATTAACCGCACTTTTCTTATTTCACATTACCAACTTTTTGAGGGGGTATTATACAACTATTACAAAAGGAATGGGAAAACCTTAAAAGCAAGAGCAGGGTCGGCGAGGCAGAGGGAAGCAGCAAGGAGAACTGCAGCGGCCCGTCCGACAAGCCAATGTGGGCCCGTACTGTCAGAGTCTAAGTGAGGTAACTTCACCGCAGCTGGCGGAGGTAACTTGACTCTGGAACGAGGTAAAGATTTGTGGTTTAAATATAAGTTGTTCAAGCTGCTGGTACCCAGAGATGATGACGCCATTTTGAAAAATGCCGACTCTCTCTCTCTTTCTCTTCCCGGATTTTTCGAGGCCTTATCCAGTAATGAGAGAGTTCATGGACCTGGTGTTTGTGCGCCGGAATGAATGGGTTCGGTTCTTCTACAGACGTGACCAACTGGACTTGACGGACCCTGGGACCCAGATTGGGTAAGAGACTCAAAAGAGGGAACGAAATCCTCAGCAGCGCAGCGATCGGCAGCGGCTGTATCACAACCGTCCGATGGATGATAAATGCCCCGTGAAAAATATCAGATCGATAGGTCCGAAAAAAATTAACCGTTGAGATAAGATCGAACGGCTCGGATCAAAGCGCTGCTAGAGGATGCGGATCCCAAATAAGAGAGGCAGCACAATTATTGGCCTGATCGAAATCCTTTTTAAAAAAAAATAATAACAAAAGAAATGAGATTTTATTTCATTTCATTTAATTAATTTTTTTTTATGAAAATGAACGAACCTGGTACCATTTAATTGAAATTTTCATATTATTGGGTTGGCCAATGAAATCTGATGCAAAAAACATTTTTATCAAAGTCTTTGTTTATTTAATAAATATAAAATTTCAAATTAAAATTTTAAATAAAATTAAAATTGTAAGAAGGACGGGTTTGAAATAATTCAATATCAAAAAAATTGATTTTCAAATGATAATATATACAATTCACTTTAGGCAGAACTGCTACTGAAATTTATTTGAAAAATACATTCCAAACAATATAATATTGTTTTAAGATAAATTGAGATCAAGCCTTTCAACTTATTTTAAAATTAAATGTCTATAAAAAATCCAGTCTGATTTCGAACCCAAACAATATAAACAAATCGAAGAGGGTCAGTTCTAGTAAAAAAAAAAATGTATAGATAGTTTGTGATAGAAACCTACACTGATGTTCGGTATGATGGTCGAGTTATGGTGGCATAATTTTGTATCTCAAATTACGTCAGTTAAAAGAGTATAACTTATTTTTGTTTGGTTTTGCAATATGAAAAAGAGAACGACCAAAGTTATCATAGGCTGTCGAACTCATGAAAAAAGAGAATGGCATAAGTATGACTTCTTAGACAACCCGCTCCTAGTTTAGTGAAAAAAAAAAAACAAAAAAAAAAACAATGTTATTTCACTAAAGGTCTCCGATTTGAAACCCGGTTGGAATCTTCGTGACATTTAATTTCGAAAGAAATTGAAGAACTTGTCCCATCTTATCTTCAAATAAAGAAAGTATGACTTCTTAAAATTAATTTATGCTAGATTATGCAATTAATTTGTCAATGTTTAAACAACATAAGCAAATGAATGATATACTTATTTTTAAACTCAGTGAAAATTGAACTTTTTTCGCAAATGTTTTCAAAAATACTATCGTGAGAGAGGACAGTTTCCTGTAATGTAAGACAGTGAAAACCAGATTTTAGACAGTAGGAAACACTTTTTAAAAAGAAAATTGAAGAAAATAGAAATGGGGAAATATTTAATTTTATTTATAGAAAAACAAATCCAGATCGGAATGAGGAACAGTAAGAATTCGTTTCATTTTATTTCATTCGAAATCATTGATTGGAGTTAATTTTCAATTGAAAAATGATTATTGGAACTAATAACTAAATAATTAAAAAGAAGTAAAGAACTGAAATTTAGTGATTGAAAATCATATAAAAAAATTAAATACAGGAAGTGAGTTTGCCTCTGAAAAATATGATAATACCTTTTTACATATCTCTTTGAACTTTGTAATTTTTTAACTTCATACCTGTATGCTGGTGAGTTTCACTTTCAACCAGCATTTACATAAAATTCATTCTGTATTTTATTGTAAGAAATACTCATCTTTACACAAGATATTCACAAATTAACTACTCATCTTTAGCAAAAAAAAAATGTCGTAAATATTTCCTTTACATGGGTCTAAATCTAATCACTCATTCAGATTGATGAATGATTGTGATCGACTAGAATCTGGGTATAAATTTGAGTCCATGTAAAAAGGAAAACGTATTATGCCAGAATAATGTAAACAATTTTTTTTGTTTATTGCAAACAACAAGTTAACCTGTTCGTTCATTAAAAATTTGCAAGTTTTGATGGGTACGTCAGCAAGTATCCATTTTCTTCTCAGTATGCCTTGTGTTGTGTATTTTTTTCGCTCTCTATTTCTCCGTCTCAATCCCAGCTGTTTCCTTCTCTTCAGTTCTGAACTGAATAATTCCACGTAGAGAAATGCCAGTCAGAGTGGTCGAGACCACATCTCCATCGCATTCCTCAGGTTTCTCTCTTCAATTTAATTTTGCCTCGTTAGTAATAATATCAAATTAGAGCCTCGATTAAACCCTAATCGTCTAGAATTACTCGATAAAACTAGATCAAACCAATTCAGGGTTAGTTTAGACTGTCATGTGAATATTAAAGTTTTTAATATTTGGTGGTGAGATGTTTACAAATGACGAAGTTAGCAAAAACTTGACTAAATTGATCAGTTGTACCAAATCAATCGAAATTTTATTTTGTCTTTTCAGGACAAGATCTGAGTTCAGCGCAACCTTCGCCTCCTAGCTGTTCTCTTTTATGTGCTGGTCGGGTGAGCAATATGTAAAATTTTACATATTATGATTAGATTGTTGTTCTTTGTTAAATGCTATATTTATGAATCTAGTTATTGAGATAGCAATTGCACTGGTTACTACTGTATTATGGAGATAAAATGCATGAAAGGTTTTGTACAATTGCTGTTACACTGGCAATCGAATGAAAGAATCGATTGGTCAGATTCTATACCACATATGAAAGTGTCTGTAATTGGGACCTTCTCTCTCTCTCTGTGCTTGCTGGGGTTTTTTAAATCTGTGATTTAGTATTTTATAGGCTCCGAAGTGAAGATTGAACATACTCAGAAGCAGACTATGATACTTTGCATGCTTTCTGACTATTAATTTTCAATCTAAACCTACATACCTACATACATTGGCTTTCCGATAATACTAACCTTTTTTCTTTTTCGTGCAGTCCTTTTGTGGTACTCAGAATGTATCAAGTCTTCAGAAGGATGAGGCATGGAAGGTTAATGTAAGGATCCAGGGTTGTGATATTGAGCATGGTTTTCTATGTGGTACAATGGAGGCATTAAATGTTCCCCTTGCTGATACACCGGTACATAATTTTGGCTAATTTTAGGGATTTTTGGTTATAATAGCATCCGTTTGTAAAGGATTGAAATTGTAGTACTACAAGCAGTTAATCGAAACTCATATATCTTTCTCTCTATTTCTGTTTATTCATGGATACCTTAGTTGATTTTGGTTTATTTTCTTCTTTCATTGTTCTTAGAAATTCTTTTTTCCCCTTGTCCACTGATGTACTCTTTTAATTTATAATTTTTTTATGTTTGCATAGGTGGTAACCTTTTGGGAAGGAGAAATAGTAGATGCTAAGAACCACACATTTTTCACCGGCAAATGGGAAGCAACGTATGCTCTTCTTCCTCTTCAGATATGCTTTAAATAAAACCTTTTTCCTGTATTGAAAGCAAAATAAAAAATAATTTGAACGCATACTTAAAATAAAATAATAAATTAATAAATAAGAACTAACAACGAGAAGAGCCACAAAACAGTTATAAAAGACATACTGGTATTTGCTAATCTATCTGGTAGCTAAATCTAAGGTTTAACTCATTACCTTTAATTTTACAACTTTCTTCTCTATTTTACTTAACTGATACGTTAATTTTTTGTATTGATGTTGTTGGTATGGTGCAGACCAGAGGATGATATCAGACACTGGTCGAAGTTCCCATCATTTACACCTCTGCTTGTAAGGATAGAAAAAAGGGACATTTTGTGATTTGGAGCTTTATTTTTTAAGAATTATTTTCATTATTGCCTTTATTGTGGTTGTAGAGCCAGATTGAGGATGACGGTGGAAAATCCCTTGATTTAAGCAACTATCCTTATATATTTATGGTACTACAGTTTTCCATCTCTCTCTCTCTCCTCCCCCTATTGTGCAACTCTTGTTTTATCAATTATCTCTGGAATCCTATCTTCCAGCAGATGCCTTTTAAAATGTTTCTTGCGTCTTAATTTGGAAAACCCTTAGTTTTGGAGGTTGTTCAACTATTTAAAGAGAAGCTTTTTTCTGTTTATTTCACTTGTATGAGATTTTACTAGGCCATGTGTGCAGTAATGCAGTATCTATCAGTGAAAAGAAATGGCACTAACTCCTTATATCAAAATCAAAGGCTAACCAACAGGCTACAGCTTTTTCTTTTGAGAATGTCTCAACCAATCCTTGTTGAAAAATCAAAGAACATATTACTTTGTGTCAACAAATGTTAATGATATATTTATTTATCGTGTTGCCATTTTGTAGAGATGGAAAGAACAGTACTTTGTTAACGTGGGAGCAGATTGTGGATTGACAATAGCAGGCTTCTACTACGTTTGTTTCTCTTGTACTGATGGTTCTATCAGTGGCTTTTATTATGATCCAAATAGCAGGTTCTCTTTCTCGAACTCTCTCTTCTTTCATCTTAGAATATTATCAGTGGGTTCTCAATATTTGGTACAGGATTATTGGATAGGAAAAATTGATTCTCCTACCAATTTGTTACATTTCTCACTCTTTTTTTTGTAGCTTTTTTCATCATACTGGTACTTGATTAGCACATGCTAGAGATTTTTTGTTAACCAAAGGGAGGTTGCATTTGAAACTAATCTCTCTCCCTCCCTCTGCATTTTGCCTACTGTAGTCCATTTCAGAAGCTGGAACTGAAGTGCATGAATGAGAAACCTGGTGGCTTTTCCTTCTCTTCATATGAATTAGTTTGACACTTAATTGTCAATAATGGGGTATTATTATAAACTAGCTTTGTTTCCTTTTATTTATTGTGTCGTTCCAGCTTATGGTTGTATGATTGTATATGAAAACCTGGTACTATTTTTCATGTTTGTATTGTTTATTTGTTTTCAATACTGCTTTGTGGAATTTCCAGATTCAGTAGTATAGTTCACAGCTGTCAAGAGACTGGGGAATTGGTCTTGAGGGGGCGTTTCAGTGTCTCTTTGATATTTTCCAACCTTAATAAAGTTTTACTTTTATATAAGACATAATAATTGATGGTTGTATGGCTTGGCCCCGGTATTGTAACTGTAAAAAAACTAATTGCTTTCTGCAAAAAATTTGTGCATTTATACAAAAGACTAACACCTTGGTCGAGGGACAGAACTGATCTCGTCAAATTTCATCTTTTTGGATGAGAACTTAAAACACGATTTGGAGGCAAAATCGTGTGAACTAAGCTCTTCCCCCTTTCTGCTTATCCCCTTTTGATACTGTCTTATGAAGACTGTGAATTCCATTTTCCATTCCATCTCTTCCCTCTCCTTATTTTTTTTTATTTTTTTTATTATTTATTTATTTATTTTTTGTATCCGATTAGGATGGAATTGAAATAGCCAGCATGGTCTCTTTTGGAGTGTTATATGCTCTAGCTCAATTCTTTTTAGGTTTTAGCTGTTATCTTCTAATTTGGCAAAATTTTCTTAAAATATTTTATCTGCGTATCCTTTGTAGTCTGCTTATATTCTCTTAATTGAAGAAGTCAGCTAAAATGGGAAGTCCATTTGAAAACTCTGAGTAAATCTACCATTTAAAGAAGAAGAAGAATAATATGATATAATGTCAATCATGGTATAGAATCCTAATACAAATGTAAACAACATTTGTATTGGTAGGACACTCGTCAAGTTGATTGTAGTCGGAGTTGCCTTCATGCCCGCGAGCTATCAAGTCATGTTGGCACTGCTGTTTCTCCTTTCTACTTCTGTATGAATTTGGAGGACATTTATCTCTATATAAATTTTCTTTTACCTAGGAATGAGCACGGGGGTATAAGCTGAGCAGAGGAGGCATATTTACAAAAGAAAAGAATAACAATGCCTTGGATATGACTTCGGTATCAACTTAAGGATCTTCAAATCGCAACTCCAATTCCAGACAATTTTCCTGATAAAACTGAAACTCTGAAAGTTTACACAAAACATATGATACTTTAGTCTTGAAAAAAGCAAATTACGATTTTGAACTTTTTGAAGGGCTCATCAGAAGTGCTAACTAACAACTATAATATCTGTTGAAACCGAAACAATCTAAAAATAAATTTGAATTACCATGTAGAACCAAATGCACTAGACTAAATAACAAAATCAATGGAGAAGTATCTTTAGAGGGATTTACAGCATCCTTTCGGACTAGAAGTTACGACTGATTACAAAATTCATATAAAAAAAATGCTCCTATATATGACCCAAAAGTCATTTACATAATTGCCAATAAGGAACGATACAAGCTATCTTTAGCGGAGCCATTGTAACTGACTGCCTTTTAATGGAGGAACACTTCATATGCAAGTCTAAAAAATTATGAAATGCTGAAATAAATATTCATAGAGAATTATTTGGAAACTCTTGCCCATATCAATTGGTGTATTCTTGGAGTTTCCTTCCACTTGCATCAGTATTTTCTATTTCTTCTGTAGGGAAAAAAGTATAAGAAACATTATTAGCAAATTTGAATTTCAAGATTTAGTTGTATAATTGGTGCCACTTATGTTTAAAATCAATACGCACAAACTATACACCGACACATACTTGTTAAAGTCAGGCCTTTGTTCTATACTTCTTTTATTAACACCTGATTAGTAAAAAAGGGTGTTATGTATTTACCTGTATGTGGATTTCTCGAGACAGGCACAGGCGATCCAGGCATGTTTTCATTTTCTACCAAAGAATAATCTTCAGTCCTTGTATTGCCAACTACAGCCTTGCTCTTTAAATAATCTCTAAGAGAAATTCCACTTTGATATCCTGTGCCAGCTACCTTGTTTGTTGCCTGAGAAACCGCACTATAAACTGGCGATAACATCTCACCGACGGCTTCAGTTACCGTCTTATAATCTCCTCCATCGGATGCACCTATGTTCAAATTAGAGTTATTGATTGAGATATTTTGGGCAACCTTTATTGTTCCAATTCGGGCTGACTCAACTAACTTAGTGGCTGCCTCAGAAACTGCGTGATATGCCGGTGTCAATATCTCTGTGACTGCTTCAGTGACCGTCTTATAATCATCCTGATTTGTAGGATTACCAGAGTCTTTAGGATGATTTTTTGTTAGCTTTGTAGAAATGGGTTTTAGGTTGATGGGTTTCTCAAGTTCGAGTGTTGTAGAGTTAAATTCTTGTGGTTGGGGTTTTGTCGATATTTGACTTGACTCAATTACCTGTTCATTTGCCCCAGAGATTATGGCATTGAATTGTGTCACCATCTCACTAACTACTCCTGTTACAATCTCAGAGTCATTAAAAGTTGTGGTTCCATGATGTTCAATTGTGTTATTATCTTGTTCATCTGAAAAGACTTGGATTCCGGTCATGGAAATTTTAGACTCAGTGTCAGTGGGTTCAACAGAAATTGTAAGATGGTCATTAGTAGCATCGAGTTCAAGTTCTTGATTTGCGGCAACTCGATAATCAGTGATATTATGAGCGACTTCAGAAAGTACTTTATAAGTAGGTGACTCATTAGCATTTGGCATACTAATCATGTCATTATTCCACATGTCTGCAAAGATAGGTCTCGAGGTCTCGAGTTTTGTATGCATGTTTAGCTCAGATAAACCGGAGAAGGGGATTGCTTGGTACATCTGTAAGCTAGGTTGGTGATGGTTTTGGGCCGATCGTATTCCAGTCAAATCAGGTGTCATACGAGTCGTGGGTGAATCCAATATTTCATTGATTTCTTCTACTATGATATTGTAGTCTGTGAAAGGCGTCTCATCATTATTGTTTCTACCAATCATTTTAGACGTTGATGAACTTGACAATCGGGTCTCTGAAGATTGAGGTTTATAACGCATGTTGCTGATAAGTCGAGGTGATAAAGATGAAGGATATTTGGTTATGTCAAGTTTGTGGTTCTTAAATTTTTCTTGATCATGATCATTAAGTTCTTCTATCTCAGGTGAGGTTGGAAATGAGAAGGAGGTGGGTTCATACTCGCTCGAGTTCAAACGAATTGGCTTAAGTTGCAATGGGTCGGATTTGGTCCGAACCATATCATGCACTTTGACTTCTTCAAGTTTTGACTTGACTCCAGGCCGAGGCCTGTAAGATTTGCACCGTGTGAGTTGCGGTGGGGACATGGTGAGTCGTGATTGGGATTGGTCGAGTCGTGGTGGGGAGTCCATTGCTGATCCTTGTTGCATCGAATGTTGCTTGTACAACTTGGGTGTGATTTCTGATTCATACACTACAAAAAATCAAAACAAAAAGAAGCACAATTTTTAATTAAGGGGAAGGGATAAAATTGATTTGAAAAAAAAAATGAATGTTTCCAACGGCATATAGATTTTGTAACAAATGTTAGTGATGTGATAGAAACACTAGTTCTTCATATTTGAAAAGAAAAATAACTCAAGGCCAACGCTGTGCTTGTATATTGAGTAAGATTAATATACAGGTTTACTGTCCTTGGTAATAAAAAGTATGCGCATATAATGCAATCTTTAATGTTGTTTATCCTATATATATTTTCTGCTTGCTTTGTTAGCTTTACAATGTATTTAAAATTTTCGTAATGAGCTCATTATCAACTATAAGCATTATAAATAGATGGAGCTAAAAAATTTAAAGGAAGAAAAGGTTCTGAAGAAAAAGTTTATACGTTTTCTTGGATAATAAGAAGAATTCGAGTACAATTTATCACTCGGTCCACCATGATACTCAGCATCCTGCTCTTCCATATTGCCATCGTCCTCCGGACCCGCCGAAGTAGTTGCGGACTTGGATTTGTCGATTTCAACTCCTTGCCTCTCATCATTGCCATGTCCCGGGCCATGCAAGTGCTTCTTTAATTTAGGAAGTATTTGCTTCCATCTCTTTGCTTTGTCATGAACTTTTGTCATGATTTTTGGCTTTTCCTGGCTGTTCAGAGCAATATCAAAACTCGATTCACGACCGAGCTGGGTCCTGCCAGTGGGTGTACTTGGTGTCGACCAATAGCGCCCGGATTCATCCAAATAATCCCCCAGATGTTTCTTATTACCTATGGAGGTGCACATAAAATCAATTAGTTAGTCAGGAGAACCTATGCAATATACAGGGGACCTTGAGGTGCTGAAATTTGTTGCAAAACATGCTCCCTATTTCTTACAGAATTTGCATTTTTTGAAAACTTATTGGAAAAAAAGAGAATTCTTTACCATGAGTTGCGGTCCTAGGGGAAGAACCCCACACATGCCCCCATTCATTGTCTTGAGCCATGATTTCTCTCGTCTGTCCTTTTGTTTCTAAATCTCTAATCCATTTCTCTCTCTCCCCGCTATCTACCAAATATCAACATTCAAATTATTTCAGTCAAGGTGGTAAATTTTAGTTATCTATATTTGGTTGGTGAAAATTGATGGCTAGGCAGAGAGGTCTCTCAACCATTCTCTACACCAGCATCCAATGTGCAAAAGAAAATTATCTTTGTCTAATTGAGGCACATAAATATGCAGGCTGGCAATATTTTCACATTATCTTGGGGCACGTTAGAGAATTTCTCCTAGTAGGTTGAAAAACGGACGGTTGGACTGAGGTCACTGGCATCATGCAAAAAAAGCAAATCAAGGTTAAAAAAGAGGAGCTAGTGTAAAAGCTCCAACTTCCAATAGAAAAAAAAAAAAAGTTGCAAGTTTCATGATTTTAGAAAACTATTATACTTCCGTACCAAAAAGTATAAAAAATGGTGCATTTACACGAGTAAAAACTTTGTCAAGTAAAGGTGGTAAATTCCAAAAGAAAAAAAATATATTGCAAGTTTCAGGATTTAAATAATACATTTCCCGAAAAAAAAAAAAAGAAAAAAAAGGAAAACATCTTTATACTACCGTCGTACAGAGGTAAAAACAACTAGGTTACGTGAACACAAGTAAAAACAAAATTTGTAAACCGTCGAGAATGTCAAGAATGGGATTCGAACCCATGCCCTTTCGGACCAGTACCTGAAACTGGCGCCTTAGACCAACTCGGCCATCTTGACTTTTTGTCTTACAGCAGCAAGTTCTTATAATTATTTATTATAGATTCAGAGTTAGAACCATAGAACAGGCTCGAGAGGAAAAAGGCAATACCTCTCTGGTTCACTCCCCAAACCCCAGGAAGAAACCACTAGCAATAACTTCTCGCGAGAGAAGAGAACTGAGATGGGAGATGTACGAATGGCGAGGCAGACCGACTATGATCTCTTCTCTCCGACCACTCCCATCGTCATCGATAATGGCGGCTCCACATTCCGAATTGGGTGCGTCTCTCCTTTTTCTCTTTTCCCACTTTTGCAGTACCGACCCTGTAAATTTCTCCCCTTTTTTTTTTTATGGGGTACTTTGCAAAGTTAGGGTTTCAATTTGGGTTCTTCTTTGCAAAGTGCATGTGCAAGCTTCTTTGTTTGCATTTGAGCAGTGTGATGCAATACTTGTGAGAAGAGTATTTTTTTATTTGTTCTGAAATTGTAGCTTAATGGATAGTTCTCGCCTACTGCTGAGCTATGTTGAGTTGATAGCTCCAAACCTATAACAAATTAGTAAACTAGGAAGGATTTAAAGTACATTGTTTTAACTTTCTAAGGCACCAGTCAAAATATTTGTTCTATTATGTCAGATGGGCTGGTGAATCAGACCCGCGCATCATGTTTCGAAACGTTGCTTTGAGGCCTCGGCATAGATCCACTGGTCTCTCTCTCTCTCTCTCTCTCTCCCTCCCTTCTTCATGTACTAATGAATTAAAAATAACTTGTTACAAAAATTAACCGCAATTGAGGAATAGACTGGCTCATCAGTACTACTTTGCACAAACACACACACACACACACACACACATTCTTACACATGCATATGCATATAAGCTTGTTATTCCTGAAATGATAGGCTCTTAATAGCTCAAAATCATGCCTATGTGCTTAAATAGTTCTCTCGAGAATTCTAGTCTATAAGTTAATTTGTTCTTACTAATATGTATCATAAAAGTTACATGTTGAGTAAAATATACATACTATTTAGAACCATTCATCAAGTATTATCTATATGATTTATTCATTTAAAATTATTGTAGGGGAGACTGTGACAGTAGTAGGAGAGCATGACCCAGCACTATTCAAATATTTTGACTGCACTAGGTCATCATGGCGCTCTCCTTTTGATAACAATGTCGTTTATCAATTCGAAATCATGGAATATGTTAGTTCCAGTATAACCTTTAATTTTCCTCTCTTTCTTTTCGTAAACTTTAGGGTTTTAAATAGTTTCAAGTTCAATCATTCATGTTTTTTAATCTATTTTTTCATTC
The DNA here is from genome assembly GCA_027725995.1 of Rhynchospora tenuis. Lineage (NCBI taxonomy): Eukaryota > Viridiplantae > Streptophyta > Magnoliopsida > Poales > Cyperaceae > Rhynchospora > Rhynchospora tenuis. The sequence goes on along the minus strand of CM050889.1, from coordinate 52,009,361 downwards.
ATTATGATAAGGTCACTTTTTTCAAGTGGCTAGTATTGTTTCTAACTTTGTCAGGTTAACTAAAAGGGTGTAAAAAAAAATTCTAGTTTTGTAAACGTTTTTCCAAAATATTGTGCCTCTTATGGGCATGCAGATAGAAACTATAAAAACCCTAGATAACTATCAGTTTTTGTAGCCTCATTTGTTGCATCCTTTCTATAATTTTTTAGGTCTATAAAAGCCCTTGATACTTAATCTAGTTTTCCTTGTTTTCAATTTTAGGTGCTTGACTATGGATTTGATCGTTTAGGTGCTAGTTCTTCCGTGGTAAGTTAAACTATTTTTGCTTAGCTAAATTAATGTCATTTTCAATCATCTCCCAATAATTTATTTTATCTTAATTTGAAATTCTGAAAATGGAGGCAGGGAAGGTGGATCATCCAATACTTATAACAGAGTGCATTTGTAACCCAGTTTACTCTCGTGCTAAAATGGCTGAGCTTCTTTTTGAATCATATGGTGTACCATCTGTAGGTATGAAAAACATCATTGTCGCTTTGACTTGTGTTTGGGACCCAATAGCTTTAACAACTTGCAAATTTATATATTCCTGTATAGTACCCAATCTGGTCCAATAGCTGTTGAACATTTGATAACTAAATTGACATCTGCACATGCATCTCTACTGGTGTCCTAAAATTGGTCCGGCATTGAATTTTTTAAAATTTTACCTCAGATTTCAGTAATGTACATAATTACTTTTCTCCTACAAACAATTACTTGAAGATTTTTATTTTGTTGTGCTAATACTTAATTTTTTGAAAAATTCAGCATTTGGTGTAGATGCTGCATTTAGCTACAAGTACAATCAAAATCTTGGCATTTGTGCTGAAGATGGGATTGCTCTTTCAGTTGGTTACATGACAACTCATTCTATTCCAGTATGTACACTATTTCCTGGGACTACCTTATACTTAGTTATAACACTTATTGTACCAGGAGGTGTTTTGAACGAACAAGTTCTAAAAAGCACTAGCTGTGTAGTGTTTAAACTTGTTTATGTTTATGCACCTTACCATAGTCTTAGGGTTTTACACTTTGTTTTCTTTAACTTGCCTTCTCGCTTTTCCTTTTACAGTTTTTGAAAGGTGAACCGCTACCAGAGGGAAGTTGCCGCACAAATGTGGGGGGTTACCATGTCACAAACTATTTAAAGGAGCTTCTCTCTCTTAAATATCCCTATCATGCGTAAGTTAGTCTTTTCTCCATTGGCTTGCATAGTGGTCTGGTTTTTTGCTTAACAATCTTATAAACTTTTTGGATTTTAAATAGGCCAAGTATTACTTGGGAAAAAGCTGAGGAGCTAAAGAAGGAGCACTGTTATGTGGCACCTGACTACCCATCAGAATTGCAATTTTTCAAAGTTTGACCTTTTCCTTTTTCTGTTAATCTGTAACTGCTCGAGAAAAAGATACTTCTTGTTTTGTTATCTAGATTTTTTTATGATAAAGATTTTAAATTTTTCCATTGAGATGAAAAGGAAAATATGTTACAATATTTCTCTTAGAAACATTTGCAAATATTTTTATTAATTCTAGTGCATAAAATGGTATGAGCAAGGTTCCGGTGCCACACTTTTTTGGTGCCACAAATACCACACTTTACTTTTTTATTATAAATTTCAAAATTTGAAATATAATCATCTGATCCGAACCGTTGATCTTGTTCATTTTAACTATAGATGCGTTGTCATAAAATTTTATAATTTTTGAATTTTATTTGATACTTGATCAAGAGGTTGAAAATGAACATATTACAATTGAACTATTGTAGTTATTTTGATTCATTCATTTTTGACCTTTCGATCAAGCATCAAATAAACTTCAAAAATTATAAAATTTTATGACTACACATCCGTCGTCAAAATGAACAAGATCAACAGTTTGGATTGGATGATTATATTTTAAATTTTGAATTTTAAAATAAAGAAGTAAAGTGTGGCATTTGTGGCATCAAAAAAGTGTGGCACCAGAACCTTGTTCAAATGATATAACCAATGTACTGGTACTGCTAATGGAAGAAAGTTTTGAGGGTCTTTGTGGAATGATTGCTTTCCAGGGGGGTATTTATTCTTTTTCAAGTTAATATACATCAATAATATGTTCTATAATTGGGAAGTACACATCTTAAATAGCACTGGGTCTAGGTGTGAGCAGGCATCTCTGCAAATTTTTTTTTAATCATTTTGGCATGTTGATGCAACTTGCCTTCAATTTGTAGAAAGAGACAAAAGAGGCAGAAGAGAAGAAATGGGTGTGGCAGCTGCCCTGGGTCCCGCCTCCACAAGAGGAGCCCCCATCTGAGGAGGAGCTTGCTAGAAAGGCTGCCATAAAAGAAAAACAAGGACAAAGACTACGTGAAATGGCTGCAGCTAAACGATCACAGAAGATTGCAGACTTGGAAAATGAGCTGCATGTTTTGGAAACCTTGCTGAGTCAGCTTGATGAAGCTGAGCTACCAGAGGTAAGTTCATTTTCCAGGTCAATTCTGCTGCACTAGAACCTGGTTCTTATACGAGTATACATTTACACTGATTTGTGGTAGTTTTGCCCTATCCAGCAATGCTGTACTTATGATTGGTAGTTATTGTTTCACAATAATGGATTTCGTATCAATGTTAGTGTACCAGTGCAAGTGTTTGCATGTACTGTTCAAATGTTGCCAAGCTTTTGTATCTTCCACCAATACTGTCTTTGTACTAATAGCCTCTTGCCGGTGTTGAAGGTCTGTACTGACACAAAATGGTTGTGTGTTGCGGTATCCTACTTGTATGGAACTTATCACCAACTCTGTAAGGTTATATTACCTCCTGTATTTTATTGAACAGTCATTGTTGATCCAGTGGTTATTTTGACCAGTCTATGCTTCATATCAACCCCTTTTTTTTTTTTTGTGCCTGTTTCGAGAATATATGCTTGGTACCTTTTCTAATAGGTAATTTTATCTGTTATTTTGTTTAATTCATAAGCAGGTTGCATCTGGTATTCTGGCCAGGTCAGGGTACCTCTCTAGACAAGAGATTGAAAGTGCTCATATAAGGGTTTCTCAATCTCTCAGAAAGGCTAGGGGGGAGCCAGCTGTTATAGTAGAAGAGAACACAGACACTGCCACATCAGCTGATAAGTATCCACTTGTGTCTATACCTGACGAGATGCTGACACCTGACCAGGTACAGTGGGTTTATGTTTTTTAGGCTGGTACTCATCAGTACATGCAATTAGGCCTTTTGTTGATCCCAGCATCAACTGATTAATAGGATATGCAATACTATTGTTTACCAATGTCTTTTGACTGTGGGTGCAACTCATATTCAGCTGATTGAAATTATTTATTTTTTCCTTTTATAGTTGAAAGAAAAGAAGAGGCAAATATTCTTAAAAACCACAACTGAAGGCCGTCTACGTGCTAAACAAAAACGGGCAGAGGAAGAAATGATGAGAGAGAGACAGAACCAGCTAGAAGAAGGGAGAAGATTGTACGTATTGTCTCCTTCTTTCTCTCTAAAAAACCACATCTCCAAAATCCTAACAAATATGGTAATTAAGTTTTGTGTCTGCATAGAGAAAATCCTGAGCTTTATCTAGAAGAACTGCGGGCAAAATACAAAGAGCTTTCTGAAAAGATGGACCAGAGAAAAAGACTAAAAACAAATGGAAATGGTAATGGAAATGGAACTGGAAACGGTAATAATGTTTCTGGTGGGACTGGCCGTGGCGAGCGGCTGAATGCGGCTCAGAGAGAGCGCATGCGGCTTATGACTACTGCTCTTTTTGACAAGTATGTATTAATTAACCACCTATTGGATTGTTGTAACATTTTGCTTTTGCTGTTTTATTGTCATGGTCATCATTATATTTTGTTACTTGTAAGTTAGCCAAGTAATGATAAATTTTATTGTTTTTCTTATGCTGATATGCTTGTCGTTTTCATCAATTTTAAAAGATTTCTTTTGAAGAAACATGCCATCACAGTATTATTTATTTCTCTTTCTTTTATCTTTATATACTGTAGTACTCCAAGGTAGCCTTTGTATTAGGTAAACTAATCCAGCAAATAAGCACTTTTGTACCGCTTCCTCCATTTGATCAGTGGATGATCAATTACAGCTGCTGGATTATTTCTGTCATTTGTGTTTTAAACTTTAATGTTTTCAGTATTGTTGTCAGCTTTAGATCCTTGTATACAATCAGTCTACTGTTCTATTTGTTTGTAATATTATTGTTATTTCCAAAAATATTAGGGGCAAGGGTGAGGATACATTTGGATTGAAAGATGAAGATTGGCAATTGTATAAGCTAATGAGTAAAGATACTGATGACGATGATGATATGGTGGATCCTGATGAGGCTGAGCTGGAAAGAGTCGCTACTAAGCTTCAGGTTTGAACTCATTTCAATTTGAAGGATAGCTCCTTTTTGTGTGAGCATGTGCTTGTGTCAGATGCTTGTCTTTCTGAAGTTGTTGTAATAGTAGTTCACCTTTGTTTTGAAGCTATGCATAGTAGCTTTTTTTCCATTTGAAAGCACAAGAGCAAGTCTTGCTGTGGCCTCCCAACCTTTTTGTCACTGGGACAGGATATAAAATAGGCTTCTTTTGTTATGTAGGAATTCGACCCAACTTTTGTAGGGAGGGAAGCTGAGCTGATGCAGAGCACCCAAGAGCCTCCCCGGCCACGTGCTCTCACAGCTGAAGACTACCAGGTTGTGCTCGCCGTGGAGCGTTTCAGGTGCCCTGAAGTACTATTCCAGCCAGGCATGATTGGAGAATACCAGGCGGGTATAGATGAGATTGTTTCTCACTCTCTTAGGAGGCTACCAAATTTGGACAATTCAATTAAAGACCGCATGTGCCAATCGATATTTGTGACAGGTAACCTGACCTCTTCCTCCTCCCATCTGCCCCCCTCCTCTCTCCCTCCCTCCCCCGCCCTCTCTCTCTCATACACACACAAACACACAACAAACAGAACAAGCACCATATATCAGTGTGGGACTTACTGGCGTTATACTGTTGAACTTTGCCAGTTCTGCATAAGGTTTTGCATTCTATTTGAATTCATTACCGGTATATTTGACTGTCCAGACGTATTTTTTTTTTTCTCACAACAGAATGTGCCAGATTTTATCCGGTCCATACCAGTTTTTTAAATCTGTATTAGTACACACCAGACCCAAACACCCCTTAATTCCCTGTTTATTCTTTGAAATGGACGTTACAGGTCAAGATATAGTACAGCTTTTGGAATATTCCAGAGCAAAAGATAGGTACTTTGATGCTAAATCAGTCGACAGATGAAAGTGACCGATCTTTTATTTAGATTATAAACATATTGTTTGTATGTAATAGGGGGTGGCTCTTTATTGCCTGGTCTGGAGCAACGGCTGGAGACAGGTATCAGGGCAACCCGACCGTACCTCTCCCCTCTGAAAATTGTGCGAGCAGTAGACTCGGTGATGGATGCATGGAGAGGTGCATCTGTGTACGCAGCTTCTGAGTTATTTAGCACGCAGACATTTAGTTTGGAAGATTATAATGAAAAGGGGGAGGATTGGCTAAGGAGATACAATATTGTGTATTCTCTATATGATTAGCAGGAGACCAGTTAGTGCTAGTGTAGAAATTTAGGTTAATACATCTCACTTAAGACTCTGTTCATTCAACATACCAGTGTACTTCGGAGAGGTTTCCCCCGTTACTCAATTTCATCATTGGGTAGTTTCGAAGAAATGGCTTCAGCAGTTATAACTTATAAGAAGCTACCCTAAGTTAATCATGATAGTTTCGAAGTGCTTTTTTTTCGTCCTCTTTTGCATCTAGATATATTAACAAAAACTGAAGACGAGAGTACTCAAATACATAGTATCGACTGGTGGTTCTATTCTATCCCACAATATCAAATAGAGCACTTCATCCGAAATTAGTTAGAAAACCACACTGGGCTCCGATATGTTGCCAACCCAAAATCACATTATCACTAAAACCTCAAAATACTACAAAAATACAAAAAAAAAATTAAAAATCGTTACAATCTACAAATAGAACACTGGTTGCATCTAATTAATACACAAAAGGAATGAGCCTATACTTGACCTTACTCATATAGTCCGTATATTTCTCTCCAAATTCTTCAACCATAACTTTTTCTTCGCCCTGAGCCTTTTTACCATAATAAGTTGCGGATACAAGTAAAAGAAACAAACAGCTCATAGGTGCTCGCAATGCCACACAATTGGCTGCAAAAAGCATCATGATTGAAGCATAAACAGGATGACGAACCAATCGGTAAGGACCGAACTGAACCACGACCTTTGGTTCGACCACATTCTGCGAGTACTTTGAGAGGTACAGGATTGAGTGGTACCGTGTGAATAGTACCATTAGTACCAAAACCCAAATCCCCAAATTGGCCCAGCCGCCACTAATTAGCTCCACTTTGGGACCCTCAAATGCTGCCATCCAATGTCCGATCAAAACCGAGATAGCAAACGATAGTTGGTGCGATTTGGGGACATGGATGTCCCATTTCGGGTCATAATTTGGAATGCTCCATTCTCTGTAAAGGCGTTTGCGTACTGAAAACTCGAACAGTAGGAAATATATGTAGATAAAGAAAAATGCAAGAGGCCACCCTTCGAGAAATCCGTTCGAACATGCACCGGGGACAGCTGTAAGCCAGGCAACAGCTGATGTGACGACAATTGATTGATCCAGAAGGGATAGGTGCTTTTTCTTCCTGGTAATGCAATAGAGAGAGTAACATGCCAGAGATACGGAAATGATCATGGGGTAGAAGATCCAAGCAAATGACAATTTGGCCCAGAAGAAGGGGCTGAGCACAAGTGAAATGGCAGTTTTGGTGGCAAAGACAAGAAGAGATAGGTAGAGAGAAAACTTGACGATAGTGTAAGGGGTGAGAGAAATGTTTTGGATGTTAAAAGAAGGTAAGGGAATGGAGGGAAGTGGAACAGAAGGGAAGGGGAGAGAAGGGAAGGCTCTGGGTGGGGTGAAGGCAAGGTGTTTGTTGAAATGCCTAACAGAGAGACGAGTTCCGGAAGACACTTTGGAGAGGAAAGGAGGAAGGGGAGGATGGAGCTGTGGTTTGTGGGCCTTGGGAAGTTGGATGCGAGGAGAATGGAGAGGAGGAGGTCGCAGAGATAGAGGGACTGTGGCCATGGCTGTTGTTTGAATGGAGAAGCTAAGAGGGCTTAAGAGCTGGAGGGAGAAAAGAGAGTGTTCTGCACTTTTGCGATTTTGCCCATGGAAAAGGTTGAAACTTGAAAGGAACAAAATAAATTTATGAAACCTTCTGAAATTTTGTCTTACTATTTCTCTCCAAGCGCCGGGCTTCTCAAAAATTTTGCACACAAGTTGATAAATCTAATTCGGGTGATTAGATTGAACCGAATTAAAATGAAGAATTTAACTTATAATAACGAATCAAAAAAATAACAACAAAATTATTTGAATTCGTGTGTACGATGTATTGTAACATTAAACTTGTGAATTTTCAATTTATTTAGTAGGTTGAAATCATTTGATTTTCAAATGAGCACGGTTCCGCTGCCACAGAATTTCCGCTGCCACACTTGCCACAATTTTTGAACCGTCCGATTAAAAATAGATCGATGGATATGATTGATTTTTAATTGAGCAGTTTTAATTATTGGCGTTCGTCTCCTCCCTCGTGACCTCTCCTCTCCGCTTTTCAGAAAAGAAAAGGATCAAATCGACTCTCACCTCTTCTCTACCGCCTCAACGCTCGTGCTCTCTTCTCTCTCGTTCTCGTGCTTTTTTCTCTCTTCTCCGTTCTCTTACAAAATATCAATCTTTCAAATGGTGTTGTGCGGAGGCTGCTAGATGTGGAGACAGATGGAGATGAAGAGGTACCTGTATCACTGAGATCAGTACATGCAAACTTGGGGAAACAAAAAACAAGACTGTTTCTTCAATTCTCATTTTAATTTTTTGTGTGAACTTAGAAGCAATTGTGAACAAATTTTGTGTTATTTTTCTTCAAAACTTGTATAAAATTAGGGACAAAAACTAGCAAATGAGAGGTCAGATGAGAGGAACAGATTGGTGATTAAGTAGTTATACACAAGGCACTGGGAATAATTATTCCCTTTGAAAGATTGATATTTTGTCATCTTTTTTGTTTCTACAATGAAAAGGTAGTATAATTGTTTGAAAATTCAATATGGCTGTAACTTCAAAGTAACAAAATTAGAGAATGAAACTTTTGGATCCGTAATTTTGGGTTAGCATCGACAAACAACTGCTTCTTTAATAGAGACCATTGATGTAAGCCAGTAACACACAAGGTCTAAACCACAGTCACATCTCTTCATCTTTCTTGAATTCCTTTTTTACCCCTCCTCTATTCTTCTAATTTACTAGTAACTCCATCTGAGTACCCTCTTTTTTTTTTTCTTCGTGACTTCATTGATCAAACGGAGAAGAGAGCAGGGGTCGCACGGGAACGAGAGAGAAGAGAGCACGAGCGTCGAGACGGTAGAGAAGAGGTGAGAGTCGGTTTGATCCTTTTCCTTTCTGAAAAGCGGAGAGGAGAGGTCACGAGGGAGGAGACGAACGCCAGTAATTAAAAATCAATCACAGCCATCGATCTATTTTTAATCGGACGGTTCAAAAATTGTGGCAACTGTGGCAGCAGAAATTCTGTGGCAGCGGAACCGCGCTCTTTTCAAATATCAAAACCGAAAATACTAAACTAATCCAAACTCATAATTTTTAGACCGAACTAACAAAATAAATAGAATAACTATTTTATGAGAAATGCTAAAGTCTGATATATTGGACAGATCGTGTTCATCCGATACGATCGTCGTCATGTTTCAAATTTCAAATAACTGATCCAAACCGTTCAATATGTTCTCCATATTGAGTACTTATAAGAAACTAATTTTTATATTTTTTAAATTTTTTATTATTTTTTTATTATTTTAGAAAATCATTATTATTAGACAATCTATAATCTTTATATCATGGATTTTCCAAAATATCAAAAAAATAGTAAAAATTTTAAAAATATATAAAAATTATATTTCCATTATTTAACTATTATTTTTATTATTTAAAAGGACAAAGTGGTAAAAAAAGGAAAAGTTCGAATTTTTGGATGGCAAAATAAAAAATTATTTTTGGTGGCAAATTATCAATTTCCTTTCCCTAAGAGGCTAAGTTTTGTGGCGCAAATTTTTTTTTTCCCTTATATTAATCCCGTTCGAGTGAGTTTCCAATACGGCTGTGCACCAGGTGCATCCCGTATATTCTCAGTCTAATATCTAGGGTTTTGATGCTTCCGCGCTCAGGCAATTTGTCAGAGGCTTTCCCTCTTTCCTTTTCCCTCTCCTCCCAATCGATATACTCCTGAAAACAAGAACCGTAGAAATCCTGTATAGGCTCGTACTAAACCTGAGAAATGGCGAAACGCGAGCTCTCTAACACTCTCAGGAACCTCAAGGTAAGATTTTAACCTCTTCGGTAGTGATTCCAATTTAATATTTTTGCTATAATTTCTCTACGAAGTGCCAATTTATCATAGTATGTGTCGTGAATTTAAGTTCTGATTGCATGCTTTACAAAGAGGTGCGAATTAAATTTAAACGAGGAACAAGAAAACCTTCATTTAAAAGCAATTTCTCAGTTCAATTTCAAAATCAGTCAGTTTGCATGTATATCTCCAATTCACTTTTGAACTTGGTCAGTTTGTGCAACTATGTTTTTCTTAAAAAAAAAAATGCTTGTGATGCAATTGCCTGTATCCTATACCATGTTCGATAAGAAGGGAAGAGAGTGGAAGGAAGGTAAGTTGAGGGACATAAATCAACTTGCCTTAATTGGTTATAAAGTTTAATTGCTGGTTAAGGTAAATGGAAGTTTCTTGGGGAGGGGATGATTTTATGGCGAAGGCTGATGATGGCATAGGAAACTGAGGTCATTTTTCCCTACTGGGTTTTCAAGGGATGTATGGAGAGTTACTTTTGTTTTAGTCTTATAATAGTGTCTCAGCTCTCAGCGAATAGGTGGCTACTCGAGTGATAGGATACCCTTTTTTAAAAAATAAGAAAAAGTAAATGCAAGCCCATTATTGATTTTAAAATCTTGTTACTCCCCAAAAATTGGGTGTGATTTGAAGAAAGAATTTAGTTTTTAGAATAGGAAGGTGGATGAATAAAAAAAGAAATAGAACATATTATTCGATTCCATTCCATGCAATGGACCCTTCTTGATAATCATGCATCGTGTAGGAGTAGGACAATGGTGCAAAGACAGGCTTTTGGAGGTATACATGCAATTTCTGTATTATTGTTCTTTTCCTTTCCTTTTCTCTATTTTTTTGTAGTTCATGCAAAGAGCAGCAGTTGCTCAGAAACCAGAAAAAAAATCGAAAGGAGAAGAAGCTAGAGAAAATGAGATAGAGAAGGAAAAGATTGAGAGAACAAATGAAAATTCACCTTTCGGGAATTCATCTGTACCTTTGAAAAAGTGGTGAGCTCTCTTTGTATCATTACAGTTGGCCATTCCCAATGCATCGTACCAGCATCTTGTCGTTTTTTTTTTCTTTTTTTTTTTATGTTACAGTCACATGTTTGTGGTCAATCGAGATTAAACTATGTCTTTGTTAAGATCATAGTTGCATACCTGTTGGTTCACTGACACAAACTTGAACTAAATGAAGGTCTATCCCCCCTAATATTAAGATTAGCTGTGGCTTTGTTGAGTGTCAATTTTCAAGTGAGGGCTTAACTAGTTAGGTGGAATAGTAAATGAGGTCTCAGGTGGAACTAGTTTAAGGGAAATAGATGCTGACAGACCAAATTGTATGAAAGTTTTACAAATCAAAACATTTTCTCTATAATTTGTTTTTATTTTATGGTGTAGTGTAGTGATAATGGAAGGGAACCCTCAGCCGGGAGCAATAAGAGGCCGCATGTCTTTTGGGAACTTCAATTCCTCTATTGATGTAAGGTTTGCATTTCCATTTTGGTAAATTGCTTCTTCCTATTTTGAAATGACAAATGACAAAATGGTTAATACATTTTGGAGTGAAACCTTTTTGAGAAAAGTTGCAATACATCTCTTGTGTAGAAATTAAATGAAGCAGCAGCAAGCAATCATGAAATGGGATCATCTCCCTCTACTTCAGTCAGGTTATTGTTTTAACTTTGTTTAATTGTAGTTCTGTGTGTGTTGCTATTGGTATTTAACTGGCTGGGTCAGAAGAAATGAGGAAATGGATAGATTGTTAGAAGTAATTTTGCTGCTTTTTCAAATACACTATCACTGTTACCTTATGTGTGGTATGGTTGAACGTTAATGGTTTTCTCTGTTAGTGTAGTATCAGAAACAATTGGAAATGTCATTTTTTTTGCTTTTTATTTGATTCCCTACATTTATATTGCTCATTTATGTGTTTGATGTCAAAAAAAGTATTTCATGGTCTTGTTTTAGTACGCCTGTTGACATACAAGTCAAGTGATCCAGCAATTGTATTGCTGCCTCTAATGAAATTATCATTTTCAATGCACTACTATTCCTAGTTGACCCAATATCAACTTTGACAAAATGTGCATCGACAGGTCAGGGAGCACGAGTCCAGGAACTGAACCTGATGTGGCTCTGAAAAGGAAAAAACCTACATCGCAAACTGAAAATTCCTCTCCGAATAAATTGCAAAAGAATAGAGATGGAGATCTAACCGCACAACCTTCTTCATCAAACGAAACAAGTGGAAACAAGAACAAAGGGCTTAAAATGTCCACTAAGCGTGACAAGTTGGATTGGAGCGTCCTCAGACCACCTCGCAAACCGTAATATCTGGGTTAGGGCTTGATGCCAAGAGATATTTAGCTGTCAGTTGGACCGAAATGGACAATTAGAGCCAATATGCCAGTATATCAGTTTTTGGCACCAGGGGCTCCGGGTGTGATGGATCTCTCTCTCTCTCATTTTTTACAATTACTATTTTTGTAGTAGGGTAGGTCAGTGTTCCTCTTTTTTATTTGGTTAATTTTTTATTCTAGTTAGGTTCTTGAAGTTTTCTTTTGCCTCTACTATTGTTTATTGTCATTGTGCCTTGTGAATTTCTGGAGCGTTCAGATTTGGAGTGCTTTGCAAAATGAAAGGGGCTGTAAATTTTTTTTTTCATTTCCTCTATAGTCTTGTTATGAGCTAATTGCAGCTAATATTTTTTTCATGTGGCTCGCTTATATAATATGTTCTACCGAAAGCAGAAATTATGCATGGCATACATTGGTTTGTGTTCTGTAAAATCAACTTCTGTTATACGTGTTGATTAAAATGTTGATCATGTTTTAGTGTCTGTAGAAAATTACAGGGTGATGGTTTGCATTTAAAATATGTGCCCATTTGTTGTTGATAAGTGCCCTTCTCGATTCTTAAGGCTTTTCTGTGAATTATTTTGTAGTGGTTTCATATTGTATTAGCTGCTGGTCTTATTTTAAAGTAAATGAGTGAATCGTATGAACAAGCAAAGCACAAATAAGTGCGCTTCTCAACAAATCAAATATATTTGTTTTAAAATGAGAGAAGTAGCATATGAACAGGCAAACGATCCGATCAGAATAATAAGAAAAAAATGAGCATAATCAGAACAAAAACTCAATTGAATAATATAATTACATATTGCTGTTTCGATCGAACCAATTTTGAATTTAAAACTGAGGTCGAATTTGTTAAAAGTCAAAGTGGAACTTGAGCTAGAATTAAATACATCACGTGCTGGCCACATCATAAAACTTGAGATTACCACAACTATGTGCAAAATTTGTGTTTTTAAGGGTATCTTTGCAAAAGCACCCAAATTTTGATCGCTCTCGCAATTTGCCATTTCCTCTTTCTGTGCCTCTCCTCCTCCCTCCTCTATATCACTCTCCTTTGCAAAATCGCGTCGATGGAGAAATCGAAGGTCGGAGGCCTAATTTCCCTGGCGCAAGAGTCCAGAAAGACATTCAACAGTCCTAGTGTTGCGTCTGGATCGCTCGCGACCAGTTCAAGCCATCCCCAGCTCCTCGTCCGTGCACCTACTGGGTATGGTTCCTTGAATGAGCTTTTCTTTTTTATTTTAGAAACGAGAATTTAGCTCGTTGGAGTTAGGATGGGTGGCATAGGGCATGGTGTACCTATAACCTGTTCCTGCTGATACATTGATGTTTTCTGAAATAACTATATTTTGGTTGGTGTATTTGGCCCATTTTTTTTTTTTTATCATTGTGCTATCTCTAGTCCTCCATAATTGAGTTGCTAAGGAAAGGAGGGGGAAAGAGAGGGAAAGAGAGAGATAAACTACAGCATATTAGAGTCGATTTGTTATAAATTTTCGATAGTAGTTTCATAACACTTGGTGGTGATAGATAATGCTAAACCAGCTAGCAAAAATTAGGGGGTTTGATTTTGGCATTGTGCTTGTTTCCACTTTTTCCGATCTAAAATAATAGAAGACATTTGCTATTTATGTTTCTTAGTTGATGTTTTGGGCAAAGAGATAACCATGTTATTAACATTATATGTCTCTTTGGCATATCTCCATGTCTTCATAACATGCATCAAAGCAGAAAATTTGCACCCAAACAAGTGTGATCAGCAACTCACTTGTGTAATAAAAGCACAGAGTAATGTCATTAGACCATATCAACAATCTAGGACTTATTGGTTCTCTATTGAGTATTGACAGTGGCCTAACTTGTGCCTGATTTGGCATTTGCTTTGTAATAATGACTGTGAATTTTGAGTGGGAGATTAGATTAGTGGAGTCAGGTAATAATAGGGGGGGGGGGGGGGGGGGGGGGGGGGTTTATTTCCTTACCTAGGCTGGGTGGTACCAAAGTGGTATAGGTATTTAATGCCAGTTTATGGTTTATTTCTCTTCAGTAAATTTGAAGATTGGTGGGCACTCCCCACTTAAATAATATGTTGATTTTCAATGTATATCTTGATTCAAACCACAGTTTAGGTAGTTCTGTGCAGTTTTTGATGTGGCACATTTCCCACCCTCAATCTGTTACCAGTATCCATACAGATACTGTTAAGTCCAGAACAATTACCAACTAAAAAATATTTTTCCCCCTTTTGCAGGAGAGTAGTATCTTTATGGACATGTACAAAGATAAGTTTGCTCAGCTTTGGGGTTGGTGTTGTAGTGGGTTTCATGCTTAAGGCCCGGGTTAGGCGCTGGGCTACAAAGCTGCTGAAAAAAATCAGAGATGACTAACTGAAGCATCGACGTGGTTCCGTATGATATGTTGGAAAATAGTTGTTTCAGTGATTACACTTTCATGAATTTTGATTCACAAATAGCTTCTGTTTTGTTGTTGCGTCTGTGATGGGTTGTGTGGTTTTGTAGTGCCATGCAGAGCGCCATGAATCCATTTCCAGGATCACAGTTCCACTTGAAATAAATGTGGGTTTACAATTGTCTTATTAACTACTAATTTTTCATTTTGTTTTATTAATGGGGTTATGTATGTTTGAATCTTTTTGTAAAAATTCTGAGAACTGGATTAGGTCACATGGCCCCATGTTGTTGGTTATGGCATTCATATTATTTTTCTGTTAATGAGAAAAGAGCATATGTAAGGTACCGGTTCAGAATACTGGTACCAAGGATTCATATTGTGTCGTTTTTATTTCTTTTTTCTCAGGCTAAACTAATTAGGTGCGCGAGTTCATGAAATCAATAGATTTTGGGTATGATATCTTATACACGCCAACCTACCAAAAGCCCCTCGATTGAGGCGTTTACAGATATATTTCGTTTACTCAGTAGAGGTTTAAAGCTTGTAGGAATTCAAAGATTGGGGATGTCCATACCTTTAATTTGTGTTTTCAAATCTGTTTTAAAAGATAACTACAGTGTACCTCTTAAAATGATTAGAAAACTGCCTAGTTGGGAGCAGATTTGCATTCTAGAAAGACGATTTGAATGAAACGGATACCTCATTTCTATTTTGATGAAACATCCACAGTTTGACATATCTAAGATAGTCAAAGAACAATGGCACAGATGCCCTTACTAACTTTACAAACTTTCCAATCGCCAAGTCCTTTTTTTATTCCCGGAATTTAAAAAAAAAAAGAGGAAGTTGATCGCATCTTTTTATACTGGATAATTACATTTGAGTTCTGTAAACTCTGCTAAAATAAATATTCGATCATCAAATTATGATTTTATCTTTCTGAAAACACTAAATTATCATTTATGTGTTGTATTCGTACTTAGATCGTCACGTCACTACTACGGACCAAGATTATAATTTTCCCCCGACTTTCAAATCTAAATCATTTGTTTGTGTCGACTTGTACGCACGTTTGTGGATGGACAGAGCTAAGTGAATCAAAGGGGAGCACTGTCACTTCTCTCTCACTTTTTTTTTATATTTTTTATTTTTCAATTTATATTTTTTGTATGTAATACAAGTTAAGTGGATCAATTTTGTGAAATATTATGCATTTGAACCCATCAAAATATGAATAGAATTCTATCAATGAACGCCATAATTAAAATTTAATAATTTTGATGTAATATTTCTATTAATAATATTATAAAATTAATTATTTTAATGACCCGATGAAAAATTTTCAGCCTCCGTCACTACAGCGTGTACGAGCACATCAACGCAAACAAAAATGGCTCAAAATTTTAGAAAAGGAATGTTCATGTGCAACTGCAAGCAACGGTCATGACCCAAACCGACGACTCATAATTAGCGTAGAAATTAAATTACAGATTGGCTGACTTGAGTGTTGGTAATTTTTGGTTAGTCGGTCGAAACATTGCCGTATTTATTTATCAGCCCTCCGATGAGGTGGGTCCCATTGTCCAGACTCAAATCTTTTTATTTTAGGTTGCATCGACTCATCACATAGCCGTTGCAGCACCTTGCCTTTTTTTGTTTAACCTAATTAGTATCTTGGCATGTCTTATATATATATATATATATAGAGAAAATCTATTGTGCATACTACTAATGTATTGGGGCTTCAATGCATACTAATTCAGACATAGGTGCATTTGGCAAAACAAAGGTTAGTAGGGTTAGTAGGGTAAGATTAGTATTTTTTTTTTGGGTTAGAGGGATAGAATGGTAAAGGTAGAGATTGGATGAGGTTAGTAACTAGTCTAAAGTTAGCGAATGTTGTTTGTTGTTTGGTATGTTTATGTCGAGGTTAGTGATGGAGGGAAATAAATAAATTATGGATTACTTTTGGTTTTTATAGATGTCATCAAAATGCGCACCAATGTTTTATGTTGACGTGTACTGCCTCTTGGTTTACATTTGCTACATATATTGGACGAGGTTATTTTATGGTTTTGATTGGACAGAGGTACATACAATTTGCATATATATGTTACCTTATTATCATCATAATTAATAATTACAATATTATTAATTTGGATTAAATTCAATTTTGATAAATAATTAAGTAATAACAACGTTCCAACTACCAATACTAAAAACATAAACAAGTGGCAAAAGTACAAAATATTATAAAATTACAACATTCTTAATACTAAGAAACAATTGCACTGGGGTGCAACATGATACCTTAAATATTTAATATTTTCTAAAATTATCTATTATTCCATAAAATATTCTTAATACTCTCCCTTAATTCATTCCCTGTTTGTGTGTCACCGCCCCCCAGATATTCCGCTTCGTCATCTTCGTTGGATGGACCACGATTCCCTCTTACCTGACCAAACAAAGCTTCATCCGAGATATTTTGAAGAGCATTTTGACGTTTGATAAAGTTGTGAAGAATACAACATGCCTTGATAATATTTTTTTGGATCTTGAACTTATATCGATGCATGTACACGCAAACTTTGAAGCGGGATTTAAGAATGCCGAATGTTTTCTCTACAATATTCCTCAGTTGTGCATGACGGTGATTAAATAATTCTTCCGGACGAGCATAGTGTCGTTGGCCTTGGCGAAATCGTGACAAATGGTAAGCTACACCACGATATGGGCTAAGGAATTGTCTTGTATTTGCATAACCACCATCTACAAGATAATACCTTCCTGGTGGAACAATGAACCCATCTTGAACTGCTGTTTGCAGTATGAAATTATCATGTGTTGAACCTTCCCAACCAGTGACAACTGCTACAAAGTAACCATCAAAATCAACAACTGCCATAACATTCTGTGAGTTATCTCCTTTCCTATTTCGAAATAGTTCAGGACGTGGATAATCGTCATCTGGATGTGCCATAATATGGGTACCATCAATCGCACCTAACGCATCCTGTCAAAATACAATCAAATATATAAATATAATGTATCTATTATGATTTCCTAATTTAAATGGTTAATTTTTTAAACTGTCAAATAGATGACCAATGAATTTTGAAATCACGTCTACACACGCAACTTATCTAAATTTTTTGGTTTTGAAGGTCGGCTGGCAACGTGCCAGTGGATGAGAAAAGAAAAGGCAAAAATCAAAATAAACACTGGAACTAGCCTCACACAAACTAGCATTCCAACGCAACTTATCTAAATTATAAAGAAATTAGAAATTTTACCTTTTGTTATTTTTATAATTTTGTCATTAATTGTTGCTGCTATAAAATTAGATTGTTGTCAAAATACTCTGCGTTTCAGAGGTGCAATCTCATGTATGAAATTGATTCTCTTGGTTTTCCCTTATTAAACAATATAATAAATCTGTCCACTTGTTAATAATTAATATACAAGGCAAATATTTTTGAGAATTTTGTGCTACCAGTATTTGGAACGTTTCAAAATACAATTTTGAAAACTCTCTTTTAATGCAACATACCTTAAATGCAGCATGTGGTTTCCCTTCAGCTAATTTAGGATGTCTCGGCTTATTTGGGTCAGGTAATTTGATATATGTCGAATACAATTTCAGCACGTAGGATAGTACTCGTCGAAAATGTCTCCATACAGTCTCGATTGAATGTTGGTACTCCTCTCCAACTGTCTTCATTGCGTGACCCTGGCCAATGATTTGTAAGAACATTGCGACTTGCTCCTCAATGATGACATCCCCTCGAGCTGTCAAACCTTTTTCTTTCAATATGTCACACAATACATTGAAATTAGTTGTGCTCATTCGATATGAGTCGTAGCAGCGTTCCTCATGACCATCTAATATGTTTATAATCCATTGCTTGCCAGAATAGTCTCTATCATTCCTTATTTCTCTCCATTCTTGTGCGCATCTTACCGTAGCATATTGAGTCCAAAGAACCATTGTGAAAAACAAAGTATCCATTGCTTCGTCAAATGATGATTCGTCATCACTATTTGAGGTTTCGACATCACTTGACATTTCTATAAATTATGAAAAATAAGAAATTAGAAGCTTAGTCAAATTAGAATATTTACAAATTAAGGTTTTATCTTTCCTTCCCTATATATATTGGCAACCGATGCCAATCCTATTAGGTGAGCAGGATGGTACCGAGGTCTATCTCATAAATTGGAATATAAAGGTATGCCACACTTGCAAATTGCTTCCCTCTGTCATTTTTTCTTTTCCTTTTTATCTTCCAGACTTTAATCATTAAAAAAAAGTAAAAAATGCAAATCTTATAGATTACAACCACAGAGATCCAGTTTAAATGCATTTTGTAAGAAGATAGGGTTTTTGTGAAGGAAAAAGGACACGATAGGAAATGAATTCTGTCAAAATGAAGGTTGCATGAAAAATATTAGAATATTAGAACAAATATGAGAAGCACAAGCCAGAGGTTTTTAGGAGAGTTTGCATGAAAAAAAAAAAGACTGTCCGATTCTCAATTTCTTATAACATGAGACTTGTGCTCAGTTTGCACGAGACTTGTGCTCATTTAATTGAGAGAATGAGAGAGTTACCTGGTTAGTCGCTAGAGAGGCAGCGAAAATCCTAATCGAACCCTTCCATCTACAATTCAGCAATTTGTCAGCGAGCGATTCGGAGAGAGGAGTGAGTTCAGAGAGCGATTCGGGCGCGATTAGTCAGCGATTCGTCGGAGAGGTAAGAGAGCGGCACGATTCGTCAGCGATTTGTCGAGAGAGGTGAGAGAGAGGAGTGATTCTAGGTTTTTCATTTTTCGTTTGAGAGAGGGGAACGGAGAGGGGAACAGTTTAGGCGAGACTGAAGCGGAACAAAATAAGACAGAAGGCGCAAGTTAAATTTTCAATCCAGCGACTTCATCTGCGCGGATCTTGAAACAGATCTAGTGGTCTGAATTAGTATGCATTGAAGCTCCAGTACATTAAGTTTTCTCTATATATATATGCTTCATTTTTAATTTCTTCTCTTATCGGTGATTTAGCATCTTAATTAAAACCCTGATTCGCCCCCACAGAGAAGCTATAACCATTCTCTCCTTTTTTAAGTTCCATTGTTTGATCCAGCAGCATTAATCCATCATCAATTAGCCGTGCAACTATTTCTCTTATTTACACTTTTACAGCAACCCATCTCCTTGAACCAACCAACCCAAGTCCCAACAATATTTTTTATTTATTTATTTTTTTTTAAGTTCTATTGCTTGATCAGGCAGCGTTCATTTATCATCAATTAGGCGTGCATCGTGGTAATTATTTTTAACTTCCATTTGATTCGTTCAATTCTGCCATCTTCGGTCTTCCTTCATTCAATTAGCCATGCATCTTTTAATTTCTTCAATTTCCATTTTAGTTACTCTCTTCTTTCTTCAGCGATGCTTGCCTTTAATTTTCTTCTTTTTTTGTTGGTCAGTCCGTCTCATTTTTAATCGTCTGATTTATTATTGCAATTAAGATACTTTGTATTTTAGTCCTCGGATCATGCTTGATAGTTTATGAATGGTTACAGACCATTGGATCTGAACAAATAAACAGCCCTTGTTTCTTTAGCTTGTTACTACAGGACCAGATACACAAAACAACTCAATGAAATTTTTTTCTTTTTGGTATTTTAAGCCTTTTTCCCCAACTAGGTTATTTTGGTAATTTCCCCATTTTCTGAGTATTTTCCGACCATTTAGGACAATTTTCATTTTTCTAGAAAAATTTAATGTGTTAGCATCTCATAAGTTGATCAATCTAGAAATTTGTTGTCTGTTCCCTTTTCTATCTTTCTATTTTAAAATTGTCCTAGTCTTCTCTTGTATCCTTATTGCGGCCACTTGATCTGCTCGTTCCCATTTAGATCGTATTTGTTTTAACCCTAAAATGTAGAGTATATTTGTTCTAAACATTATAATTTCAGTCATTCATGATATGCATGTATTTTTTTTTACTTTTAATATTTAGATATTTACACACAAGATCCAAATTATAATCTGAATTTTCCAAAACCGTTGAAATAATAGATACAAATCTTGCATTTAAATTCTTATAAATATACAATATCTATAGATAAATTCGT
Source organism: Rhynchospora tenuis (assembly GCA_027725995.1). NCBI lineage: Eukaryota > Viridiplantae > Streptophyta > Magnoliopsida > Poales > Cyperaceae > Rhynchospora > Rhynchospora tenuis. Next base: position 51,988,910 of record CM050889.1, on the reverse strand, counting down.
ATTGAATAATAATTTAGTCCGATCAAAAATTCCAAATCAATCTATTGACAGCTCCACAATCAATCCTTTCAAACCCCAAATAGCTAAGATCAAATCGGTCCGTCATATTTGGTCGGCCGAAACTTAAAACAGGAAAATAACAACTCTTTCAAAATTTTCAGATTTGCGAGGACTTAAGTGAAAATCATTTACCGCCACACTCGCAGTCGCAGCGTCGCAGCGATTATCCCGACTGCCATAATCCCTTGCTCTCTCCACTTTCCCTCATCTTCCCTCGATCTCTCTCTCTCTCTCTCTCATTCTCATCTGGTTCGTAACAATCCTCTCTCAAGCTTTTATCGACGCACAAAGCCATGGAATACTCTAACGATCCGTAAGTTTTCTCTCTCTCCTTTCTCAATCTAGGGTTTCAGACCTCCCCCTTTCCGTCTAGGTTTTCGTTTTTATGTTCCTCTTTTTGTACGCAGCTACATCGATGAAGACGGAGAAGCGCTCATGGATCCGGATGCACCACCGTCTCCTCCGGCGGCCGGATCGCCGGAACCGTACATGGACGGAGACGATTATGACGTGGAGCCGCGGGACAGATCTCCGACGCCAGTTCATGCTCCGTCGGATAAAGGAGGTAAACCTAAGAAGAGATTGATTAAGAAATCGAGTGGTGGGAAAGGTGAGAGCGATGGATTGATGGAGCCGGAGTTGAATGATTGGGATGATGATGTGAGGGATGAGAATGAGATGCCGTCTAGCTCGAGTGCTAAAAAGAAGAGGAAGAAGGAATTTGAGAAAGAGGGAAGGGAGAAGGGACGAGAGAGAAAGAGAGAGAAGGGAGTGGAGATGGAGAGAAGAAAGGGTGGGAAGGGAGAAAAAGGGGGATATGGAAGTGGAGGTTTCGAAGAAGAAGAGCAGGAAATGTGGAATACTGTTGCTGGAGAGGATTCAGAGGTATGAAATAATCTTTGTAATTTTTTTGCATTTTAATTACTTTACAAACAACAATGCTAGCTAGTTTGTGTAATCTGCGTGTTCATATTTCTTCTCCTGGAAATCTTGACTGGAATGCTAGTTAACTGTAGTTAAAAAGTCAACCTTATTTCTTGTTTGATGCTTTTGCAACAAGTTGACTGATTAACTCTACTACATTTTGTCTGATGTACTAATCAACGAGGAAATAAGCATTAACTATAAAACAACATGATAACTTACTCATATCCATATTTTTAAGGTGTTTGAAGCTTGGTTATATGTCTCTTGCTCTGGTGTTTTCTGTTTATTAGTCGCTAACCTTTGTAATATATTTTATCATACAGAATGACCAAGAAGGGCCTAGAACAGTAGACGATGACAACTTCATAGATGACACTGGCGTGGACCCTGCTGATCGGTATGGCAGTGACAATGACCGCTCTCCAACACATCTCCCACAGGTGTTTAGCTGCATTTCTGAATTTGGCTTTCCAAAGTGTCTGCTTAGTCATGCGTTCTATTTGCAAGAGTTTTAGTTAGAATGATATCAAGTGCCATGAACAAACTCTTAACAAAAGAAACAGACTCATTTTTTTGACATGTAGGCATAAGACTTAAAACAATCAGGGATTTTAACATAATAGATATGTTTTTGAAAGTTAGTACTTATGGAACTAGTTTTTTTTTTTTTCTTTTAATTTACAATTGAACTTTTCTATGTGATTGTCGACAAAATATCTGCTTTTAATTGGGGTGTAGCACATGCAAAAATGCATTTTGATTCATACATCTGGAATTAATCTAGGTAATGGTCTTTATATGTAGGCTGAGGAAGGGGAGGAGGAGGATGAAATATCAAGACTTTTCAAATCAGGAAAGAAGAAGAAAAAAAATGAGAAATCGCCTCAAGAAATTGCAGATATTGTAGAGAATTTAATGGCAGAGCTTGAGGTGACAGCTGAAGAAGATGCTGAGTTAAATAGGCAATCTAAACCGGCAATTAACAAATTACGTAAATTACCCTTGCTCATAGATGCTCTCTCCAAGTAAGTGGGACTGTCCTTGCAAACTTTTCTATCGTAGCTATTAAATATTTCCCTATTATGTCTTTGATCTGATTACAAATAGGGCAGGAATCCATTGACATTGGGTAATTTGACGGTTTTAATACTCCTCAATAAAAACTTAAGTTTGAAACCCAACATTTGGAATGTGGCATGTAACTAAGTTGCAGACAATTTAAAAATGGCTATGGCTGATATTTGACGGTCTTTGATGGCACATATCAAATGGCATTCAAATAGCATGAAATTTGATACAAGTCTATAAGCTCGACAATGTCTATAAACTCTTTGCTGTTTTTGAAACTTTTTGCCTTGTTTTAAAAATATTCTGTATTGTCAAGTGATGGTGTGTGACAAAACCACTAGCGATTTATTTGCAAACTGCACATGATCTGAATTATGGAATGTGTTGCTAATGGGTATTGAATGTTTTAAATGAGAAAAGACATCAGAAGATGTATCAACTTTACCTTTCCTCTTGTAAACATGAAAAACGTGTCAAGCTTAAGTTCCTATCGTATGCAGAAAAGTTGTTCTTTTGTTAGTAGGGAATTATGTTTATAGGGTTGCTCGAATTCATCAAAAGGGATAGCATTTATTAACATGAGGGACTTGTCATATATTTCTGTTGCAGGAAGAAGCTACAACAAGAGTTTTTAGACCATGGCGTACTGACTCTTTTGAAGAACTGGCTCGAGCCATTGCCCGATGGAAGTTTACCTAATATGAACATTAGAAGTGCCATTCTCAAGATACTCACTGAGGTAATATTACATTTTGAGGTCACTATTTGGCATGCTTTGTTACTCGATGAATCTTTCTCCTCCCTCATGAGCTTGTATTGTTTTATATTTGAAATTTTGGATTTTATTCTGTAGTTTCCCATAGATCTCGAGCAGCAAGAGAGGAGAGAACAACTGAAGCGAAGTGGTCTGGGCAAGGTTTTCTTTTTTTCCCTTGAACTGTTATATAGCTTCTTAGGAGTAGCATTAATGACTGTATAGTATTTACTGTGCAGTTGTTACATTAAATATTGTGCCATATATGGTAAGAAAATCTACTGAGAGCTGAATGTTGTTTTCATCTGTACTTTTTCTCAAGGAAAGATGAAATTGTTAAGACACTTGACTGATGAAAATGTTTCACATGCAAAGGAACTATTCTGGACAACTGCACCATGTGATTGTTTTACAGCACCATGTGCTTTTTTAAACATATCCTCTTGGTAAGTCATCATAGTAATTATATGTTTAATTTGGGTTGCAGGTCATCATGTTTTTGTCAAAATCTGATGAGGAAACAACAGCAAATAGAAAACTAGCCAAAGAATTGGTCGACAAATGGGTGAGTGCAGACCTTGTATTGACTTAAAGGGGGAAAAATGAAAAAAGCTCCAAATGTGCCTTCTCTTAATTGCATAATGATTTTCACCATAACATTTGTTGGATAATTTAGAAGCTGTAAAAGTTTATGTATTTAGGATGTTGCGATATTACTTTTCTTACTCATGTCAAAACTATGATATTTAGAGCCGGCCTATATTCAACAAGAGCCTCCGTTTCGAGGACATGAGGAACTATGATGATGAGCGAGCCCACTATCGTAGACCAGCTTCCAAAAAGTCTGTTTTCTTAATTTTGTGACAAATTTTAGTTTATTTTCATTTTTGCTATTTGAAAAGGTTTGTTGTTGTATTATTAACCTTCTTGTTTGGTGAATGAAGGCCAATGTCAAGTGATTCAGGATTAGCATCAAGAGATGATGATCTTGATTTGGCTGGTTCATCTCAGTAAGTTCTCTGTTCTTTGTACTTCCTCTCATACCTGATGATCTAAGAGTAGGAGTCTCTGATTTTAGTTGATTATTGTTATTTTTAATGTTTGAACAATGGAAAAATCAAAATATAATGAAGAAGGTTAAAAAAAGGCTAGATATGCTAAATCACATACTCCTAATAGAGATATAATAGTCATCAATTTCATGCAATTTGTATTGGTCTGGATATATGAGGTTTGCAAGGGAATATACAAATTGTTTCAATTTTTAGTTTGAAATTTTTTTTATTAATGTAAATATTAGGGGTCGTAAGTCCGGCCAGGGTGGTTCATCACGGCAATTCACCACAAGGCCAGAAGCATCAGCTCTTGATTATGTGATACGACCTCAGTCAAAGATTGACCCAGCACAGATAAGGGATCGTGCTAAGCAAAATATGGTCGACCCCAGGCGCCAAAAGGTATGGCTCGTTTTCTCTAGAATATTAATTTGATATTACAAAAATAAGATGTGTGATTTGGAGACTCTTTTTTGGAAGAATTTACCAGATGTGTGCTATTGGCAGTTTGTGCAGGCTTGTTTAAATTTGTGTATCAATCTGTGTTCAATAAAGGACATTGTGAATAAAAAAAGACTTCTTTGGTTGAACTTCTGTTCGGTGATATAAACTATGTATTCTCTTTTGTCTTATTTCTCTGTAAAATTCGATTTTGTATGTAATCAGATGCAAAAGAAGCTACAGCAGCTGAAGGCCCCCAAAAAGAAGAACCTCCAGGCTTCTAAACTAAGTGTGGAAGGTCGTGGCATGGTCAAGTACCTGTAACTCCCTAGCATGCACGATGCATCTCTTTCCATGCTAGTTTGATCCTGCATGCGCTACAATTGGAAAAGAGATTGGGGACTGAATCATCACAGACTCAATAATTGCAGAAGCTTCTCTCTGAATAATTTGTTGGTCTGATATTTATCCTTGTTTGTAATATATGGTGTATAACTAGATCTTTTGTGGCGGCTCTGCCGCAACCATAGAGTCTAGTATATGCAGATGATTGGATGATAAATTGAGTTAAATTTGAAATATATTCGTACAATACTTGAATTTTGGATTTAGTGAGAGCTCTGTGGGCCAACTGTGATATACCCGTATAGTACTTGTAATTTGTTGCAAGAATATATCTTATACATCCAAATACATCAAACAGAAAGTAAATGACCTCGAATATAGAAGAGACGCAAAGAACATGAGGAACTTAGATGTTAATATGCACAGATAATACTTTTGAACAACATTATCGTCTGTTTCAACCTCGAATCTCACGACATGCATAAGCAGCAGCTTTGTTATAATTTTTTTTTTCTTATTTTATATTTGTCTTTGCCAACCTTCACACCCCTCTTCTTGGGAAGAAGTCTAAAATTTGAAGCCACTTTAATTAATTGAGTTTCTAATTTCTAAATTTTGGATTGTCGGGGTTACGTTACGTAGTTCCAAATTTTGTATAAATCGTTGAAACAGATTTGCACTTTAATTTTTAAAACATAATTCGTAATTTGGTGCGTATCACGCGCCTGACATCACAACGCTTGTCACTGTTAGTGAGTCGGAAGTTTATTATGTTACGACAAAAGAGGAAAAAAAAAAAATCATTCCTCAGCATAAATTTGCAGATGAAAATGGACATGGAAACTTCTGTTTCGTACAAAACAGTTACCAGTATTTTCTAAACTTTTCGGTAAAAAAAAAGAATAAACTCCCAAACGAATTTAAGCCTCTGCCTCCTTTTCTCTCTCCTGCTAGCTAGTATGCTAAATATAGTACTATGGATTATGAACAAAAAACTTGTCTCGCTCTAAAGTTGTGTAACAGTTTGTGTGTCCACAATATGCAGATTATGGCACGCACAAACTCTAACAGAAATAATTTATTCAAGAACTATTGATGCTTTTTATTTTAATAAACAACAATAAGAGCTCTTGTTTGTTCAAGTTTAGAGATGCCGGATGCGGATATGGCTTGATAAGAAACTGTTACACGCAGAATATATACGGCAATGCCACAGAAAAACTGCGCTAATATTCTCTTTATTCATTTTCCCGCCTCCGAAAGGCGAAAGCTCTCGGTACAATTTTTTCCCCTTTCTCGATCAATTTTTCCTTCTGTTGCAAAATTACATAAGAGAGCGTAACTGATCACCTTCTTTCTCCTTTTGGAATCGCACCTTGCATCTGTGCGAAAATGGTCAATGGACGTAGAGAAAAGGAGAAAACTTCTCCTGACGAGAAAACCTTTCACTAATTCCTGATTAGAGAGAGATTAATTAATCAACCTCAATTAATCTCTCTCTCATTCAATCTTCCCTTTTCCCCCAAATAATTTTCCATTTAATACCTACGACATACAATTGGCTTCCTTTCCTTCTATTCAAATTTTCAATTCACCCCCTACAAAAAGCCAAATTCGAAGACATGGGGAATCGGAAAGGAGGAGACACGCTACCCTTGCACCGGAAAGGCGATGCGGGTGCGCCACGTGGCAAACCAGTCGAGTTCCGACCCTTCAAACGCTGGTTCCCCTGGCTCGTACCTTTGTTCGTCGTTACCAACGTGGCGCTGTTCGTTCTGACAATGTACGTCAACAACTGCCCTCAGAGCGAATCAAGAGTTGCCAAGGTGGTAGGGATGACGTCATCCTCTCGTTGCATACTTCAATCGGAGTTGGGGAGGTTCTCTTTCCAGCCAATTCGTGAGAACCCTCTCCTTGGCCCCTCTTCTTCTACGTAAGCTTTCAATTTTTTTTATGTTCTGTTAAACATTTTTTTTTTTTTGGTTTGTATAATATTATTGTACGAATAAATTCAACTTGCAGAACTAGTCCCACAGAAAATTTATATGTTTTGTTGCAGATAAGTGGTTTGTTTTCATTTTGGGACCATGTTAAATATAGGGGATTCAACTGTGCAGATACAAAAATGCAAATTGTAAAGACCAAACTAGTATATGGTGTGAACTGTTAAGAATATTTGAATGACAGCCATTTACTTATTAGTTATACCATCTATTCAAGCAGAAATAATGTAACACAAAACCGCTAATCTGCCATTTGGCGTGTCCATTGGTGACATCATACCTAGTTGAGATGGAATACAATAGTCTCCATTTGACAGAATATATATGCAAGCTAATTAAAAAGCTAAATTTGCTACACTCAAACGGCTGGAGAGTAGTAGCCGCACTTCACTTGACTGTAGTAGAATGACATGTTAAATTGTAAATTCTTTTACATGTACAACAAACGAATATGAGAAAACCTCCAACGCACTCTCAAATTGTTGAATTTCTTAGTTCAAAATTAGAGTCTAACAAGAAACTTTCTTGTTGTTGCACTTATGCACTTATGTATGAATGTTTGTCCTATTAATATTTATAGAGTGTGCAAAATAGGTTATTGAAGATGGGGGCACTGGCTGTAAGCAATGTGGTAAGTGGGGGGCAGAGTTGGCGCATGTTAACTTGCATCTGGTTGCATGGAGGTGTTGTTCACATCTTTGCCAACATGCTTAGCCTTCTCTTGATCGGCATCCGTCTTGAACAAGAATTCGGCTTTGGTGCGCCCCATTTTCTATGAATTAGAAAAAGAAGTATTATTAATGCTTTCTCTACAAATAAAATACCCTCCTCTTTTATTATTCATTAGAATTGATACTCTGATTCTGGATATACTGTCACTATAACCACTAACCTGAATAATTTCAGAACCAGTGATCAAAAAATATTTTTCATTAGTTTGATTTGGTTTGGTTTGTGTTTATTTGGGATTTTATGTCAGGATTAAAGATTAATTAAGCCATCATTATACTGGCAGTCATGACAAGTATTGGTACAAAAAGACAAGGAATGAGGCAACTTGTGCCTCGAGCTGTAGCCTAATCCTAATTTGGCTCCTAACCTGCTTTGTTTATTTGTTTTGTTTTGTGGGTTTGGGTGGAAATATTGTTCTTTTTTTCAAAAATATATTGGTCTTCTTGTGTGTTCTAGTGTTATTGAGTTATGTTCTTGAAAGGAAGAATTATAAATATATCTTGTTGGAAGCCTTGTCCACAAAGAATACTACCCAAAAAAAAAAGAAAGAAAAGAGAAAAATCTGATTTCCTGCTCCAAAACATAATTTAGGTTGTTCCTGTTGTGTTTAATCCTGGAAGCATTGTACATTCCTGCTCCATGATGCTAGTTATCCTACGCTATTCTGGTGTTCTTCTGGTGTTCTGCATTCCTTATATTAGCAGTTGTAAACTCTTGATCACTAGCAGCCATTTTTTTGTACTCTGTAAAGCAAAAGTACCGAAGTTGCAATACTCTGTACTAAACCTAGTTTCACTCTTTAGTTAACATTTTTCTTATGTGTATTTTGATTAACAGTGAGAATAGGGATGTTGTATGTGATGAGTGGGATAGGCGGGAGTTTACTATCAGCCCTTTTCATGCAAGGGAGCATATCTGTTGGTGCATCTGGAGCTCTCTTTGGTTTACTAGGCTCTATGCTTTCTGAGCTCCTCACCAATTGGACTATCTATGAAAACAAGGTGCTTATTTCAAATGCTTTTTTTGATGGTATTTTAAAACTGCAATTTTTTTTCTTGCTTTTCCACTTGGTTGCCACTTAAAATTAGACAAAGTTTTAGCCTCAGGATATTCACTGCAAAAATTTAGCAAAACATAAAATAAACATGATGATTATGCTGGTGTGGTGCATAGAGCATATTGGATCTACACTTCTATACATATTGGTCCTTTTCCATCAAACTTTTCTTAAAATGGTTTAAAAATAAATTTCGCTCCACTTAACTTCATCTCTATTCTATTGTAAATTCTTTTAAGGTTGGTTGGCGATCACCTGATCATTTCATTGTTATTATCAGAAATAAGTAATATTATTAAGCTCAGTACTTACATTATAATCTTTTCTTTTTCTCTAGCTTTCAGCTTTGTCGATCTTGGTTATCATAATTGTGATAAATTTGGCAGTGGGGATATTACCTCATGTGGATAATTCTGCTCATATCGGGGGATTTATCTCTGGATTTTTTCTAGGATTTATAATCCTTATCAGGCCACAATTTGCCTACATAAATAGAAAAAATGCTCCTCCAGTGTATCAAGCACCAAAAAAGCGCAAATACAAGACGTACCAGATTATTCTCCTGCTTATCGCCTTAATCCTTCTAATTCTTGGGTAAGCTTGCAATAATTCAGATTGTAAGTTAATCTATTGTCTGTCTGTATGTTTGTATATATTTTCTTTTCTATTTAATTTCTTACTGTGTGAAAGTTGTTTGAGACCAAGCGAATAAAAGGTCATATTTCTAATAAGAATTATTATACATAAGAGTGAAACAGCGAGGAAAAAAATCCTTCAAATGTTGCATTCCATTTTATTTATGCTGGACATCAGAACTAAGTCAAAATGTTGCAATATTGTATGTGCACATAGAGAAAGATTTGTTTCATCTTTTGAGGACAGTACCCTGATCTAAGAAAAGAAATCATGTGTTTTGACTATGGACATATAGAGGTGTTTTTCTGTAATTTAGAAAAATTGTATGTATTAAACTTTCCTAACTTTAAAAAAAAAAAAAAAATCTTCTATTAGGTTCTCGGTGGGGCTTGTGGTTCTATTTTCAGGGGTGAATTTAAGTGAGAAGTGTAGTTGGTGCCATTATTTGAGCTGCATACCTACTTCCAGGTGGTCTTGTTCCAATTCCTCTTCTCAGACTTCTTGCCTTGTAAGTCTGCTATATACTATGTTTTATGTTTTATTGTACCATTTACAGTATCAATACCACTATACCAGCTTGATATCAGGTTTCTCCTATAACATTCCATGATCACCAGTTGCTCTATTTGTTTATGTTTTTCTTTTGCTAATGACATGTTTTAATGCTATTCTTCTCATTTTCTTTCCTATTTTTCAGTCGTCGCAGCTTGGAAATCAACTCAATTTGACATGTGAAGCAACCAACAAAATGCGCACATATTATCTCCAAAATCCAAATGCCAATGATGCTGTTTATCAGCTCTGTGCCGACCTTTGTAGCTAATTTTTGAAATAAAAAAAAAACTTAATTTGGTTCTTTTTTCCACTAGTAACACATTGTTTTTTCTTTGACGTGGTATAAAGAAAAAGGTCTGATTCACATATGACCTCCCAATATTATATCGCATTATTTATTTTCTCATCTTCTGTCATTTTGATTACCTTATTGGATTTCGCTTGTCATAGTAGGTTTACAATTATGAAAATTAGTACATGCGGAGCAGATGAGGTGCTCAATCTAGATTTATTTGTTATATTTTTTCTAAGCTTAGTTTTCAATTTCTTTTGACATGATAAAAACTGTGAATAATGTTAGAAAATGAACCGTCTCCGAGTTGGGTCTTCCTGTTCTTATTGTTTCGGTTATGATGCCTTATTTGGATCCGAATGGTTAACAGCCTTCCATGAGTTCACATCCTGTTCCTATCAGATGTTGTGAGAATTCTGGCCCAATTTACTAATCAACACAGTCCGGCCCATCCAAGGCTCTAGCTGGGTAGTGGGTCCCAGTCAAACGCTGCCTATCTACTGCCACAACACTACGGGTATGTTTGGTTGTATGAAAAGTTAGCAAACTTGAGGTTAGAGCTCTAACTTTCAAACTCTCACCAACCAAACACATCCAATGTTAGTGAAGTTAGTACTACCTTCACTCTACTTTTCTAACTTGACAAAATGTTGAGTTAGAGAAGTTTATTCTCATGATCAACTTAAAAAATTAATATAATTATTATTATCATCATCATCTAATCATAATATAAATTATAATTATAATATTAAAATGACAAAAAATTATTATTATTTTGTAACATTACATTAATTTTAATTATAATTACAATAATAAATTATTTTAAAATAAATAGTAATATAATTATGATAATAAAAATAATAATGATTGTTATTATTATATTATAATTATTGTACTGATTCATATTAATTATACTTAATAATTATAGTTATAATATTAAATATTAATAACTATCAATAATAATAATAATAATAATATTATTATTATTATTATAATTATTATTATTATTATTATTTAGTAATAATTTTAATATTGATTCTGATAAAAATTACAATAATAAATACAATAGTATAATTAATGATAATTATAATTATAAAAGGTACATAATAATTAATATTATAATCTAGTAATCATAATATTAATGGTAAAATAAATAGAATAATAATATAATAATTAATATAATATTTATTATAGTAGATATAATTAGTTATAAAAGTAAAAATATATAAACTAAATATTTTATTATTTTGTTCTATCTATAACTCTAACATATCAAACCAAACAACATTTTCTAACCTCGAGTTAGCACTAACTTTTCACAATCTCTAACTTCCCTAACTTCAACCACTAACTTCGAAAGTCTTAACTTCGACCTTTAACTTCACTAACTTCACACCTAACCAAACATACCCACAACAGTTCTGCTCTTACATGGCACAAAATCTCGAGTTAATTTCCTCGGTTGTGATTAAATACAGGTACTGCGAAAGAAACGCTTATTCCTAGATAAGCCCATGTCGTTTGCGTCCATTCCGGTGGACATGAATGAGGAAATATGAATAAGAATTTTAAAAATGTGTGTTTATTCATATTTTAAGATTTTGTTACAATATGAATAACAATACGAATAAGTTCAAATTTTTTATTTATGTGTTGTTTGGATTTCATACGAATAAAAAAATTGGAGCTTATTTTTATTCATTTCTTATCCTTACGCATCCAAACTCACTTTATTCTTATTCACTCCTTACCGAAACTTTTTTTTTTTTTGCGAACCTTGTGGATTTCGATCAAATGCTATGAAAAAAAAAATCGATCAAACATAACTAATGCCTGTAGGCACGTCATGCATGCACACCATTTTTTACCACTCTGCATTTGGAGTGGACCTTTGAGATTTTTTTTTTTTTTTTTTTTTTGCAATTTATTGATAATTTATTAAAGGCTGACGTTTTTTTTTGTTTCTTATAAATCCATCTGCAATATTGTTAATTTAGAGAATTTTCAGTTGCCGTGTATTGATTATATACATCTATTGTATATAGAAACACAAGACGATTACATGTTACCAATTTAATATAATATAATAACAATTTTACATATAATACAACAACAATAAATGGGTGGCAGGTTCAGGATAAACAGGCATCTGCATGTCATTTTTTGTTTTTACTTTTTTGGTCGCACTGCATAATCATACTTTAATGGCACCTACAAGTGGGTAAAGATACATGTGCAGAGCTGTGAATCGTTGGATGATTGTATTTTTTGTTCGCAAATTACATAATTAATTTATCATTTTTATTCTTTTTGTCAATTGGCAGCTGCTACATCATATTTCAACGCATGGAAATAACTTATTGGAATCACTGTATTTGCACAGATTTAGTGGTTACTTCAATTTTTTATGAACAATAAGAACATACGATGGAGATAAATTTTGCGAGAATTCTTCTTTTAATTCATAATAGAAACTTATTGTATATCACAACAATAATTGTTTTTAAATAATTATTTATAATTTTATATATTATATTCTTTAATTGGTCGCACTAGAAGACAATCTCAATGCATGTCAACAATATTGTTTCTTATATACTTTCCATATAGCGAATGCGTGCTTCACTTATTCCTCCAAAAAATTACAGAAAAAATTACGACAATAAATATTATGTTAAGAATCAATCAACCTCATTACACTTTTACAAATGAATGATTCATTACAGTAATCCTCTCAAAAATACACGGCTAAAATAAGTTAATTTCAATTATAGCATGCCACACAAGCTAAAACCATCCATATAATCTAGTAGAAGCAAATCCTTGTAAATAATATATTGTCACATGTCATTTGAAAAAAAAATAATGCTTATTTTCTTCTCACTTTTTAGCACAAAAAATAAATGTTGTACCACCTGTCAAATAAATAAAAGTAATTTTCTTTTTCAAGTTTTACCATCTAATGATTATGATCACTGAGCACCTTACTCTTGAATTTTGGTAATCTTCAACAAAAGTACCTCCACTCCCCAGAATTGGAGATAAACTTGAGCATGTTTCTCATGCTATTTTGACACCCAAATAGACTTTGTTTTCTAAATTTTGGTAAGACTTTTTTATTTGTATTAAACTATATATCTCATAATTACTTTACTAGAGTAGTTGGAATTTTTTTTTAAAATAATTGAATAAATATATGAAAAATTCGCAAAGAATGTTGTCATGCAATCTAAATAAAATATATATGAACACGTTATAGTTTTTCTCAATTTAAAATAAACTAAAAACTATAACGTGTAGGCTCTTGAAAAGCACAGGAATATACACAGTAGGCTCCTTCTACACTTTTCTTAATAATTCTGGCAGAATTACAGACCTAAATACTACTGTCTGGCCTATCAAAGTCCCTCTTAAAGCCAAACTGTTCCTTTGGTTAGCATTAAATAATAAAGTGCTAACAGTAGATAACTTGCAGAAAAAAGGCTGGCAAGGCCCCAACAAGTGCACTTTTTGCAATAATGCAGAAACTACTGATCACTTGTTTCTTCATTGTCATATCTCAAATTGTTTTTGGTCTGCATTCTAGCTCTTTAATAACAGACTTATAAATATAGACTTCAGTAGTATGAGCAATATGTGGGCTAGTATAAATAGTTTGAATTCAAACAATAGGACTTTTGCTAAAGCTCTTTTTGCAACTTGGTGCTGGGTAATTTGGAATGAGAGAAACAACTGTATCTTTAGAGATAAAAATCATAGTTCTCTCTGTTCTATTTTTCTGCACACTTTTAATTTGTTCTCTAATTGGACTGGTTTAAGCACAGGTATGGAGAAAGATTACAAGAACTTGGCAGCCTTTCAAGCAGCAGCAGACGAAGAAGAGCAAAGAGATGGTCACACAACTGATGATACATCATCGGCTCACAACTAGACTGAGCCTCGCCATGCGCCTCTTCCCACTGCTACTGTGCTGCTTTGCTTGACTTTCAATCTACTTAGTGTGATGTTAAACTAGTTTACATTTTGTTTTGTGTGGCTGTGAGTGGTCCCTTCATGGCACTCATTTTAAACCTTAGTTTGGATTGGTTTAATTGGTTGTATCAGACACTTTTCTTAGTTAAGTAAAATTTCTCTGGTTCCCCTTCTTGGGGAGCTTTTGTTTCAAAAAAAAAAATAAAAAAAAATAAAAACTAGTAATAATAGATTGGTATATATTTCTCAAAAATAAATCTAAACAATTAATAAGTCCTATCAACAAAATTTAATTCTTAATCTATTATAAAACTCAATTCAACTCTATTGGAATTTTAATTTTTATTTTTTAAATATATTGAACTTTTGTTAATGCCTACCTCATTCTCCTCAATGGCATTTTGCAAAACAGTGTTTTTATGGACTGAAAGTATATTTAGTCGTCTCCAATATCACACTTGTATATATATTTTTTATAATTTCTTTGAAAATATCTATATTGTAAGTTTAATTTTGTTTTTCTATTGTATATAAAAAGATCGACTGAAAATTATTATTAATTATAGTGATGAAACCAATCATTCATGTTCGTTTATACAGGAGGGTGAATTATTGCTATGATATTTTTCAATCTCTCATTCTCGATAACCTCGCGAGTCATCAAAATTTAAGCATGAAGTTACCTCGCTAAATCACACAAAATACATTTTTAGTAATCAGCCAAATTTGCATGTGTTTGTTTAATCATGCAATAGCCAATAGACGTATGACGCGTCTATACAGTGATATGGAAAATACTCAAATAGTGTTGTTTGGTGTCAATGCTTTATTCTTTTTTGTCGTTTCATCCAACTATACTAAACGAATGGGAAAATAATATTATATCTTATATTTAAGTCAAGATTTCTCATCCCAAAATCCATTAATTTTTTCAAAATTCCCTAAGTTTTATTCGTTTGCTTTTCTCCATTTCACCCTGTTCCGGCCATTGGTGTGATTTTGATATATTACAATTGAAAATTCATTTTTTAAATAGAAAAGAAAAACATATCTGATCAGTTTAAACGAGCTTGTGTTATGACCAAACTTAATATTAGATTCTAAGATTTGAAATTGATCAACCCGCTAAACTATGAGTCGATTTGGATCAATCATTAACATTTCAAATTTAAACGATCGTGCTTGTCTTGAACTCAATGCAACATTTAAGAATAAGATAATTAAAATGTTCTCACAATTTAAAATTTCAAATAGTTTGGTGTGTCCATTGAGTACTACTAATAAAGTTTAAATTAAACTCAACTTAAAGTATCTAATGTGTGAAATACAGTTTATCAGTTATCACTTTTCTGCATCCAGCAAAAAAAAAAAAAAAAAAAAAGTAAAGGAATCTGTCACCTTTAGAATAATGACATAGTCACTAATAATTTGTATTGAACTCTCACATTTCTTCGACAGTACTGTACTGTGTATCTTAAAAAAAAATAAAAAATAAAAAGACTTTTGTGAGAAATAGTAGTAAGTATTCGTAAATGTCGCGACATGTGTTTTTTAGCTCATAGTAGTACGTTTTTGAGTTCTTTCTAATGGTACTATGGTTGACAGGTCAACAAAAGTTCACCAGATGTCAACTATATCGTTTACAAATATGAAATATCAATCTTTCTTTCCTGAAAGGCAATAGCAATTTGACAAATATTTTGATCGTCATAACGATATAAATTTCTCTCGAATGATGGACAAGACAGAGTTAATGCGCTGGTGAATTCAGAGCATATTTTAAGCAATTCAAATAAAATCTTTTGTATATTTTTAAAGCTGAGAAAACTCTAATATAATTATATTTATATATGGAAGCTATAAAAGCGAGAGCTGCGATTTTTTTTTTAAAATACCATTATAATTTATATTATAAGGATTCTAATCATAAAATTTAATTTTTAACAGCAATCCTACACTGTCATTGTTTATTTTGACGATTTTATTATTGACATCGTAAACAATTAAGTCTTATAGCCGTGGTATCGATAGTGGCTTATCGCAATGCAATTTTATTTTTTGATAATTGATATGATAAAACAAAATATAATAATAAAATTATATTTCTCTTACTGATCAAAAGAATAAACACAAACACAAAATAGTGTAAAAATATTCGACGAGTCCAAAAAATAAAAAGTAGAAAGCATTAATTGCAGAGATTAATACATGAAATTGACTAGCGAATTATTATTGAAATAATAAATAAAAAATCATGAAATTTAATTCTTAATCTATTCTAAAATTTAATCCAACTCTATTGAATATCTGTTTATCCCTTTCTAAATTTATTGAATTTGTTTCGACACCTGCCTCGTTTGGATCAGGAACAAGTTGCCAATTGCCAAGCATCCCTCATCGTTTTCCCCGCTGTCCTAGCGTTCCTAACTCTTCAGTCTTCAATCAAACAAACCCTCCTAAAACCCTCTACACATCTCTTTCTCCTTCATTCTCACATTTCCTTTCCCATATCAAAACCTCTCTCTCTCTCTCCCTCTCTCTATCTCCTTCCTCTCTTCCAAATACAACAATGTCGGACGAATCGGATCGCCCCGATCCTATGTCCGAATCCGAATCGGAGGAATCCGAGCTGAGCGACTCCGATCTCGAAGACTACGAGAAGAAGGCATACCTCCAGCTCCGAGCCGCTCCAGTCGGCTCGCAAATTCGGGTAGTGAACCCGGACAACTCCTACAGGTGTCCCTACTGTCTAGGGAAGAAGAAGCAGAGTTACACTTACAAGGATTTACTGGCGCATGCAACTGGTGTCGGTGCGTCGACTACTAGCTCGAAGAGGAAGCCAAAGGAGATAGCCGAGCATAGAGCTCTTGCAAGGTATCTGAAGTCGGATATTGGTAATGGGAGTAGTGGAGGTACCAGTGTTGTGGTTGGTGCCAGTAATGGTAAGGTTGCTACCAGTACCTCTGCTGGACCATCCACCAGTAGTGCGCGGCCAATTGTGCAGAATGAGGTATTTGCATTGTTGTTCTTGCACTGTATTTCTATTTTTCTTGGCAAAATAAGGTGGAATTCAGGAATTGTCTCTTAGTGGCAAAATTCAGATTATAGAAAATAAAATGTTAGAGCTAGATTGCATCAACTAAGGTATGATAGATGTTGGAGATAAAACTTATGAGAATTAACAAAAGCAAAGAAAATAATTGCTCAGGGACTTAAATGAAAAACACTTCGATTTTTAGTATTCAAATAGCAAACTGCCCCTTTCAAACAGAAATGTCTTATTTTTCATGTCTTCCTCTGACCAAAACAATTGTAAGGGCAATTCTGAATGCTTTTTCAGTTTTCAGTGATATGACATTTGGAATTATAGAAGATTTGGCATCATTTTGTTCTTTCTTTCTGATATGACATTTCTACAGCCGCCACATAATCAGACAAATCAAGAGCTCTTTGTGTGGCCGTGGACGGGGGTTCTTACAAGTCTAGAAGGTGAGGATGTGACCCGCTTCCACCCTGAAGATATTATCCCATTGCATGATCGTGCAATTATTGTGCGATTCCAGGATAACTGGAGTGGATTCAAGGATGCCATTGCATTTGAAAACTATTTTAGAGCCAAGAAACACGGCAAGGAAGAGTTTCTAGCAGGCCACTTTGCAGAGGTGTGATGTTATATTTATTTAGGTTAATGAGCGCCTTTGTAATGCTCAGTCTCAACTGTTGGCAGATCAGGACACTATATGATCTGTAAAGCCGTAAAGGTGTAGAGATGTGTAAACATTTAATTGAATGCACCTTATTATCGTAACTTTCAGTCCCTGTTTGTAACTTCGTGAGAATTTACATCAATAATGATGAGATAGGCTGAGTGTTGTTTGCACATAGATAATATATGAGGTGCTGATAATTTTCTTGCACTGCTTCTCCTTTCTCATCTTTTCTCTTCTTCCTCTAAATGTTCCCTTGTTTTCAGGGGTCTTATGGTTGGATGGCTCGGGGGGAGGATTATCGAGGACAAAATGTTGTGGGGGTTTACCTAAGGGGGAAACAGGAGCTGGAGTTGAGAACAATAGATGATGTAGCAAGGCTGGGGTCAAGAGAGACCAATAAAACAGTTGCCATGCTGGCTAGCCAGATAGAGGCAAAAAATCGGTTTTTGCACAACATGGAGGTGAAGTATAATGAGACAGAATTGCATATGACACGTCTGGAGGAGGATAAGAAGAGGCTCCTCGATTCCTACAACGAAAGTAAGTGGCCAGTTACAAAACCATTTTGTTTTTAAAAAATAATGAGATGACTATAGTTTCGTATCGTAAGTTTCCAGTCGCAACTATACCAGGTTGTCATAGTCATGGCAACCTGACTGATTTAGTAAAAAATCGACATAGTTAGCTAAAATTTACAAATATACAAATAATCCTTGTTTTTGGCAATGCACTAGTGATGCCTGGCATACTATCTGCTATTGGTGTTGTCTCACTATATGGTTCATTTCTGGTACAGTCTGCTGCTTCCACTTGTTCTTAAACTTTTGTTGTATATATGTATGTGCCTCAACTAAACGCCTTTTTTTTTAAAAAAAAAAAAATGAGATGATTATAGTTTGGTATTGTAAATTTCCAGTTGCATCTACGCCAGCTTGTCATTGGCATGGCAACCTGACTGATTCAGTAAAATATTGACATAGGTAGCCAAAATTTACAAAAATAATCCTTGCTTTTGGCAATGTACTAGTGATTCCTGGCATACTATCTGGAGGTGTCTCTCTATATGGTTATATTCTGGTATGGTCCTAATACTTCCCTTCGTTCTTGAACTTTTTTGTATATTTGTATGTGGCTCAACTAAACATTGGTATGTTTAAATATGCCAAGTGAAATTTTTTTTGGAACGTACCTCAAAAAGACTTGAAAGTTGAAACACATCTTTTTCATATAAATTTAGTTGTAATTGCTTCTTTTTTTGGGGGTAGAAATGAGAACTTTGCAAAAGCAAGCAAGAGAAAATGCGCATAGGATATTTGAAGAAAATGAAAAGTTGAGGCGTGATCTCGACAATAAGAAAAAAGAGATTGAAGCACGGACGCGTGAGCTTGACCGATTGGAGGCTGCCAGTGAAGATGACAAAAGGAAGCTCAATGATAAGAAACAAAAGGTATAATTTTAGCTTATGCAAGGAATGGTGCCATCATAAGACCTCACCAGCACTTAACCTTTTTTTTTTAAAAAAAAAATTTATCATTTGTGATTCTCAATTTGGTGATGGTTACTGATGCATGCTGGACATACATGTGTCCAGTGAAAAAAAGGCCAAAATGTGTGCGAGTATAAGGTATACTAGCAGTTAGCACTGCCTTATTATTGCCATGCCAAATATTCGTAGGGTATCTCACGTACAAGTACTTTTTTATTTTAGTTTTACTGTATCATGTATTTCTGACCATTGGTATGGTAGTAGGGATCACCATTCTATCTAATGTTATTAGCTTAGTAATGCGGTTTTGTGCTCCATTTTAGGCTGCAATGGAGAATAGCTCACTGGAGATGGCTAGTATGGTACAAAAAAGAGCAGATGAAGAAGTTTTAAAGCTTATTGAGGACCAGAAGGTTCTCTCCCCCTCTCTTGTGCAATTCCTTTTCTATTTTCTTGGGTAAAACCTCAGCCTGACATCTTTTGGTTCTGAATTTTTCAGACTCAGTCAACATTATGTATTTACCTATTCTTGAACCTGTGACCCATATTTGTGAGAATTTGCCAAAACAGCTATCTATGGATGACAAGTGTGGGGACTGCCATTATTACTAGATAATCACACAGAGCATAATATGACGGAACTTTACCAACATACCTGAGAGTAAAATTGTGACCAAGAACCCTGAAGCTTCAGTATTGTAGTGGTTTATTTAGTTTGCATTTGACAATTTTGTAATAATATATCAATTAAAATGAAACAGAGAGAAAAGGAGGAGGCGCTTTCCAAGTTGCTGCTACTGGAGAAGCAATTGAACGAGAAGCAGGAGCTTGAACTGGAGATTGAGCAATTGAATGGTACTCTGAAGGTCATGAAGCATCTAGAAGGTGAGGGGGATGAGACTGACCAGGCCGTCCATGAAAAAATGGAGAAGTTAAGTGAAAAGCTAGAAATGGAGAAGAAACTGCTGGAGGACTTAAGTGGAGACTTAATTAGGAAGGAGAGGGAGAGAAATGATGAGCTACAAGTTATCCGTAAAGAACTTATTGCGGTATGAGCATGCTATGTTTTGCCTTTTTTTGCATGTGACCTGCAAAATATGAGATGTGATGCAAGCTGAAACAAATGAATGATACATCAGATACCGTACAGAAAATAGAGGGGGGGGGGGGGGGGGGGGTGGGGAGTTATTGTACTATGCCTCTTGCTTTGCCTCGTCTTCTCAAGGAAAAAAAAAAATGTTTTACTCTGTCTTTCTGGTACAAATTAAGTGAGAACTAAGTGTATTAGCCTCGTAGGTGTTCATAAATTTCAGGATCAATGCAATCTTCTCAATTTAATAGTCCATATTGATTATATTTTGACATTTTTGAAGTCCTGGGGAAATATTCCTTTGTTTCAATTGTTTGCATCTATTCTTTCATATTTAGGTTTCATGTATATCCCTGAAATTAAGTTCCAAGCAGTATAGTATCTAGTTTGCACGTTGCCTTTTGTAAAGCATCATTCAGTGTCTCTATATATATTTACTATACCGAAGGAAATGAATATAAATGAATCTGTTTATAATTGCTCACATAATTTTAGATGCATGCCTAAAGTATTGGAAAAATAACATTTTCTTTGACATGCAAATGCGTTCACCCAATTTTTGCATCTTGTGTATGCATGATTGGAATAATTGAACAAGCCTCTTGTTAATATAGTGGTTTGCATTGTTCTAGGGATTGGAGGATATACTATCAGGGCAGAAGACCCTGATTGGTATAAAGAGAATGGGGGAGCTGGATGAAAAACCCTTTCATGGCGCTTGCAAGAGAAGATATGGCCATGAAGATGCTGAAATTAAAGCAGCGGAGTTAATTTCAGAATGGCAAGAGGAATTAAAGAAACCGTCATGGCATCCCTACAAAAGAGTAGAAATTGGTGGAGAAACAAAGGTACGGTATACCTGTCACACCAGCTATTTTATAAAGCTTGTTTCTTCTAGTGGTTTATCAATTGGTGTGTTAGAACTTTGATAGATTTTGGACATGCTGTTAACTCTGAATCTGATAAGGTGGAGAGCACCTGTTATCTGGTTGGTGCTTTACCAAAGATCCAATGGTGATAGAGCTGGTTTTCTTGACAATATACTGGTTCAGCAGGTGTTTGATCTTAAATCTTGCAATCTGAACTTGTTTGGTTGATGCTGGTACAGGAGTGTCTAGTACTGTCAGCTTCTGTTTGTGTTTTGTACCAGTATATGTACCAGTTTTTGAAGCACTTGACAGGTATAAGGTGTGTTCAAGCTGTCTACAAAAATTTTAAGATCACTATGTATTGATTCGACATGCGTTATTTTGAAACAAATAGATTTAACTTGCATATTACTCATTGGTAGGAAGTGGTAAATGTATTGATTCGGCATATGTGATCTTGAAACAAATAGATTTAACTTGCATATAACTCATTGGTAGGAAGTGGTAAATGAAGATGACCCCAAGTTGCGCGACCTCTGGCTTAACTTTGGAGATGATGTCTGCAATGCTGTAAAAACAGCTCTTGCAGAGCTTAATGAGTATAATGCTAGTGGTCGGTATGTGGTACCAGAGCTCTGGAATTTTAAGGAAGACCGGAAGGCAACACTGAAGGAGGTACTCCAGTACATCATCAGGCAGTGGAAAAACAACAAGCGCCAGCGAACCTAGTGCGCTTTAGTATTCTAACCTACTAGTTTAGTGTTTACCCTTTTAACATCTGGGGCTTTGTTAGCACATTTCAGTGATAGCCCCATGTGATTCACTACTTTGCTATGCTATGTATGGCTTGCGTTAAAGCTAGTATTTGCAATTGGATGCAGAAATAAGTAGTTCACAACCAAATTTGTCTATGCAAGTGTATGAAGCAAGTATATTTATTTCTCATGTTTTAGGACTTGCAACTGTTAGCTGGGGACTTGTATTAATTATGCTCCATTTCAATATGGATCAATGTGCCTAATCCACGGAAGTAGATATATTCAAGAAATTTTTATTTTTATGCTTGATAGCTTTTAATGATTGTTGAACTTACATTGTACATTTAGTTTATGTTTACAATTTATTCCAAGAAACGTAAGGATTTCAGCAATCTTATCCTTAGCATTACAACACCGGGAGTCTGAAATGAGACAATGATTATTTTTTTTCTTTTGGGATAAAATGTGGTCTCGAAATGTGTCATACGCTTGGGTATCAATACTCTCCTATGACAACTGTATTACTCGGACTTAACCACATTGGTTCCAAGTTTTTAATCAACTTGTTATGACTGGCTTGAAAACGTTTATTTACGAATAACTTCAATTTAAATTTTTTTATTGAAAATAAATGCGCCATAAATTTGAAGGGTTAGACGTTTAAACTCACGTTTTTCCAGCTCTGCTAAAGAAGTATCAATTCTCAAATATTTGTAAAGTCAAACACTCGACAAGCGGACACCCAATGATCATTTTCCTACTGTTCTTCAAAGGGTAACAAATTCCAGGATGAATTTTTACAAATAGAAAACATTAAGGACCAAATTAGAAACGGACTTCATGGGCCCAGACGAAAGACGATCAACAGTAGAGATTCATCTTATAGTAAATTTGACCAAGAAAACATGATAGAACTTGCGACATGCAGCCCGCAAAAATAAAGCAACCAAGTTCCACAAATGCACCGTCTGGTGAAATTAAAACAGCAAAAGACAAAAGAGAAAATTACTTCCAAGTTCACATTGGAAAGTACAAACATTAAGAGCCTTACAGAAAACACGACACTAGAAAATAGTATTATAATAGAGATCTAACCTGAACATTTTAAACAGAACATACTAAAGCCTAATCGAGAAAAGCTAATCCACCACACAAAAAACCTGCAAAATTTCCCAGAAGGAAGCAAAAATGCCCACTGTATCTCCCAAATCTAGATCCTGGTAAGCATCAGTTGATATGTAGAAAATAGATACTTGTACATTGGTTTACTCAGGTATCATTTGTTCATTATCAGCATCACCCTCAGTCTCAATTGTCGGTTTTTGTTGGGTGGGGCCTGAACCAGGTGCCTGTTTCTTCTTTATTCCACTAACAATGTCATCTATACGTAGAAGCATACATGCAGCCTCGATTGCTGTCTTAAATGTTTGTGCCTTCACATTGTACGAGTCCCATATCTGCAATAGATCAAACAGTATGGACTATAGTCAACATATCGAAGTACCAAACTATGTATAGTATGAGAGAGAAAGGAAGTACCTTTCTATCCTTCATGTCAACAATCTCACCAGTGCTACCATCAATGCCAACCCATGCATTTTCAGCATTAGCATGCTACAATCAAGAAAATATAATTCACAACTACTGATTAGACAGACATCTAAAATTAGAGGCAGAAAAGAAAGGAAATAGATTGTAACAGCCATCCAGCAGTAATATAGCACTTCTTAATATCAATAATACCTTTCCTTGGAGTTGAGTCATGGTACGAATGACATTCAGTCCACAATTCTGAGCAAGGGTCCTAGGTATCGCCTCAAAAGCTAGTGCTGCTGCTTCATATGGCCACTAAAATTTGAAATAACAAAGGCTAATTAATAAAAACAATATTAAAAAACAAGTTAAGAATTTTTCAATTGTTTAGCTTTCTTTTCCTTTTTCAGTTAAATTCACTTTTGCTTGTTGAAAGATGAGCATCATGTCCTATAAATCCGCCAAAAATTCAAACAATTGAGCCGTTAACCTCCCTAGTTCTCTTCAGAATAACATTTGGAGTGCACGATTTCAACATGAATTACTTGAAGACAGACTCCATGTTTGAATCCAAGCTATTGCAGACCCCTTACAAATGAATACAAAACTGTTCCTGATGTTTTTTCACATATATCTTATGTTTGTACATATGTTTTATCTTGAAGTTCAGTGGTTCAGATTTAAGCTATTTGGTACAATATGTAATATTATATATTACCTTCTCAATGCCTTCAATTGAAGAGCTTTTTTGCTTGAGAGAAGCAGATACAGTCAATTCAGTTGCACCACCTCCTGGAAGAAGCTTAGGGTTTTTCAATATGTTGCGTGCCACAGACGTTGCATCCTATTATATGAACAAAAGTGTAAGCTAGTTCTCTACAAATAACAATGAAACATCACTACAAAGAAAGGTTGTGGTCATGATGCCATAAGCCAGCACCAGTAACAAACTAGAAGAATAGATTCCATAGCGGTATCAATCAGCACATACCAGAAAGGCAGTAACTGAACCAGTATAGTCAAAATCAATGCAACTGCCTCAATAACCTTGATCAATAAGAAAAAGCCAGAAGACAACAAACCAACAAATAGCAAAAATTAATGTCAATGCTTGCAGTAGAATCGTTCAGCATGTAAACAATCTACATCCCACCAAATTATCTCAGTTTAGACTTTAGACTAATCTACTGGCAAACTAAGGAACAAAAGATCTGACAAAAAAGGTTACACCCTACTAGTAAACAGATATATATTGTAACCATTCAATGCAGTACCAACATCTCAATTTATGTTACATGCAACATACCTGAAGATTTCTCTCGACCTCATTCAATAAATCCTTACTTGCACCCCTCAACAAAACCGTGCACGCCTTGGGGTCCTTGCAGTCCACAATAAATGAAAAGAACTCATCCCCAAATTTCTTAACCTCAAACAACCCTGCGCGAGTCCCCACATCAGACTCCTGCAACTCCTCAGGTCGATTAACAATGGTGGCACCACATGCCTTCGCAATACGGTTGTTGTCAGTCTTTCTGAGCCTGCGGATTGCACTAACACCAGCCTTGCTGAGGAAGTGGCATGCTAGATCACTTAGCCCTTTCTCAGTTATGACAAGATCAGGCTTGAATTTTAAGATTTGAGCACAGATGTTCTCAATGTATTCTTCCTCCATTTTTAAAAGCACCTCCCTTTACATGAAAAATGGAAAACAAAAGGCAAAACAATACAGTCCATAAATTTCACAAAGAGAAAGCATATGTTTGTATTTCACATTAAGAAAACACATAGGAGCTGCGGAGGTTGGGTGTACAAACAAATACTGCAATTGGGAAGACTATTTTCATATACTTTGTTCACTCACTTATTTGTGGTTTCAAATTTGATTCAAGATCCTTATTTTTCCTTGTTAGTATTGTTACCTTTTGTTTTGTTAGGCTTTAACTTGCCTCTTTTACTTTATAACTTGGGTTTCAGTCTGGCTAAAACCAAACAGACTGATCACCAGTGGGTTCAAAAGAAGACAGTGTTAAGGAAAAAATATATATATATATATCTCTACACATACCAGTCTTCTTCTTTCATAAGCTCGGCATTGGTTTGATTCTCTCCCTTCTTATACTCCAATGGGCAATCGAGTAAAATAATCCGAGGGTTGACTATCTTTCTACGCATCTTCCCTGGTGCAACTACATCTTTGTTTATCATAACTCCTTTCAAAACTTTGGAGTCCTCCAACTGGCCACCAGGCACTTTCTCAACTTTTATGTATTTTTTTATGTCAACCTCGCGCATGCCCTGACCAAGGTCTACACCAACTGTTGTGGTTGCATCAATTGCAAGATCCTACAGTTGAGTAACTAGTACAGTTAGCCATTAAATGGGACTATGGGAGCAATGTTGCAGTACACAGTCATAAGATCTAGATTGTATAGACCCTGGAGTTGGATAAACCAGTATAATGTATTGTTGGCTACACTACATTCCAGATTGTCAGGTCTCCTTAATATTTTTTGGGGGTCCCCTTTTTTATTTTTAAATTTTGGGGAAGGAGTTTTTTTTGTGGGGGGGGGGGGGGGGGGGGGGGGGGGGGGGGGTTGAGAAATGGGGGGATGTGGAGAGTTGGGAGGTTACATTGCATCTGTCCTATGTGAATTCCAATTGTTACTGTTGCATTTATAGAAAAATGCAAAAAAAGTAAACATGGAATGGTTGATTTCCTAGGTTTCTAAAAACCAAAGCTGCAAAAATGTATATATATGAAAGAAAGAGAAAAGTGAAGCACATACAGCAATGAGGTCACCAAACTGGCTAGTAAATTTGGTGCTAATGCAACTTTTAACCAATCCCAGCATTGTTCCGCCTGCAAAAGATATAATAATAGTAAAAAACAAATAAGTTGTATCAATTATTAATATTTCAATAGCAAAACAAAGTTAAAAATAACAATTAACTATGTGTAGACTTACGGTCATTGACATCAACTGACATAGCAATCTTGTCGAGCACTGCAACAGCATCCTCTAGAGCTTTGGTATACGCTAAAAGAGATGAGAAAAATATATCAACATTAATGTAGTGGACATCATGAGGAGATATATCTCCAACTTGTATGCCAATTACCTCGGCAAATAACAGTAGGATGGTAGTTCTTGTCTATGAATGCCTGTGCCACATGGAGCATCTCTCCGGCTACAATGAAGAAAGTAGTTAGAATTTTCTTGAAAGAGGCTATACTTTCTCATTTTAAAGCAATAATTGATACCGTACCTAGAACAATGACAGATGTAGTACCATCTCCAACCTCCTCATCTTGCGTGCGACTTAGCTCAATCATTGACTGAAGTTACAAATAAATAATGTAAAATACTAAAATCCAACAGAGGAGGTAAAGGGGAAAATAATAAAAAAAAATACTCAGCTCACATTTAACAGCTAACAAAAGAAAAAAAAAAAAAGATTTTTATAAAGCTTGCCTTGGCAGCAGGATGTGCTAAATCTAGCTCACGCAAAATTGCATTTCCATCATTTGTCACCACAATCCCTGTTTACAAAATATTAACTTACAATTAGCAAAAGCATTCTTTAAAACACACCAACCAACAATTATGTTATAAATATATTTTGTAGAATATAAAAAGTTTTGCCCCTACATCTGTTAAGCTTTTCCCTTTGAACCACATTAAAATAAAATCAAGCAAAGAAAATTGCATGTTGCATTCTGTGTTAAATTTTACAAATAGAATCAGCTAAGTAAATTAGTGTAAAACATTTAAAGGCCATTTAGTTTCATTAGACATAAAGTTGGCTTGTTGACAGGGTCACACAGAAAGTGATTTGGAAAATGCTAGATGCAAATATCATCAAATATATTCAACAAAAGGATTAAGCAACAGAAAATAAATCAGGGCAAAAACAGGGAAAATATTTCCTGCAAAAGGGTGTACAATTAACGAACCAAGCCTTGTCTTTCTTATAAATAAAACTTCTTTTAATTTTACTATCTATTTTTTCATGAGTTCATGGTACTCTGCTTGTATATATAAAAGTATTATAAAAATGTGTGCTTGCAACTTACCACCACCAGCATCAAGAAGCATCTTCAGCATAGATCTGGGGCCCAATGTTGTACGAATGATGTCAGCCACTGCCTGAACAACCAAAATTCAAATCAATTAGACATTAAAGCAAACATGACATGAACTAAAAAACTGAGAGAAAAGAGTAATTGAAACCTTAGCAGCTTGGATGTTGGCGTGATGAACCCTCGCTCCAGATTCCCTTTTCAATGAATCCTCTGATTAAGAAAAACAATTAATCTTTCGAAAGTATTTGGAAAATAACTAAATTACAAAAAATAGAACCTATGTAGTGAAAATCAAAATTACAAAAATTAGTTCATTCTGCAATGATTCCACTGTTAAATTGTCAAAATTACAGTTTACTAATAAGATTCTAAAACTAAATTGTAAGTTTGATGCCACGTGTACATGCCCAGTAGCTTGTTCTTATATGCAAAAAAAGGGCTTGTCAAGTCTGTATACAAGATCTAAGGTTTAACGAGAGTGCAAGACACATGCACTAAACGATCATTTCGAAAACACAGTGAAATTAACAATCGGATCACATTTGGACCATTGAAGGAGTATGTTTGTTTAACTAAAACTCTTGTTTACAGTACAATCGTGAATAAAATAAATAAAACTATAAAGAAACAAATGATTCAAAAGACCAGATCTCAGACTTCCTTTTCTAGATACACAAAGATCCTTCTCTGAAAGCTCAACCGAAATGTTTAATTTTTTTCAAGAGATCAAACCGTAAAAACCCTAAAACTGTAGTTCTGGATCAAACGACTCGAACTAAAACCACAAAAATCAATAAAAAAACACTCGTATGTATCAAAGAGATAGCGAGAGGCTTACTCAAGACGAGAACTGGAGCGTGCAATGCCATGGCTGGCCTGGTTAGAAGCAAGAGAAGTTAAAGAGAAATCGCGAGAGAAGAGTAGGAGCTCTAGAGAAGACGAGCCGCAAGGTGAGGTTTTGAAAAGGTTCTTCGCGAGGGTTCGACGCCTATTTCATTCGCTTCTGTGAAAGCTTTGTTGTTGCGCTTGTATCCCTGAAAATGGTCTTGTTTGCTTGTTGGGCTATTCTGGGTTTCACGGCCCAAAATGTGTACCGTAAAGCCCATTCTATACATACATGAAGTTTTATCCGTGTTTGAACGAATCTAGATGAGAATGCATATTTATTCATATCTTTTTGCAATTAACAAAAAACCAGAAAAATAAATATATTGTTAGAAGTTAGAACTAAGAATAGCTAGAAGCACATGCTGCGTTACATGTATTGATCAGCAATAATTGTTCAAATTTATTTACCAAAGTGACCTGTCAAAATGTGTATATTTAAAATACTATTTTTAGGATGGCTCAAGTGCCCTTGTTTCATGAGGTAAAAGAATTTGTTTCTTAAATCGGGCTGTTAGTTATTTGAAACATTTTGGAATGTGTTTTCTAACGTTTTGACTCCCTGTGTGGCTGTGTCAGACGACGGCTTGAGATTAGTATTTTGACAAATTGATTTTGTGCTAAAATTGTTGACTGGTTTGATGTTGATGTCTAAAAGCGAAATGAAAATATTGTAAAAAGTAAAAATGTCGCTTCAACTCTTCAAAGAACTTGAACGAAAACCATAGGTTAGATCATTGAAATTCCTCTTTATCAGCCAGATATTATTGGTTACATTACATATCAATTATCGCACTACAAATCACAACTTTTCATTCTTTCTCTCTCTAAACAGGTAACAAATAGCAGAATTCTGCATCATAAGGCTCTATCTCAATAGCTTTCAAAATTGGTGTTTTCAAGTCTGTACTTAACAGCTCTTTAATCACTTGCTTGAGCGATCCATGCTTAGGTAATTGGCTGTGTACCCATTCTAGCAGGGACTCCATATCATCTGCGAAATCCCGCATGTGCCAATATAGGAGTTTCGGTATGACAATTTTTCTTCTCCCAGCAACTTTTATCGACGATGCCAAGTATTCTATTTTTGCCATCTCGAGCTCATGTGTCACATTTTCTGCTGTGTACACCCTTAACTGCATATGCATAACAAGGAATTAGCGAATGTGTATGATCTGCTGTTTTTTCCTTTTGCCCCACTTTTGTAATTTTAGAGAAGGAAATGAGTTTTTCATAACTAACAGAAATTTGATTTTTTACATGAGGTAATTAATATTGCTTGTATTGTCCTTACAGCAAAAACAAAATTAAAAGGCAAGGATGTGCGCTTTATTTTATGATTACATACAACTACACTAATTAAAAAGACAAAATACTTACTGCTGGTGAAGATCGACTGCCTCTGCACAAGGCAAATGTGACATTTGGTTCGGGGTACTCCAAGCCGTACACATCTCGTAGAAACCCTTTCCTTTTATCCAATGTGCCCTTTTTAATTAAAATTTATTAGTTCATTTTCCTAGTTAACTTAGAAAATGAAAAGGCTTTTGCAGATTTCTTACAGGATTTGTATCAAAAGAAGATTGCCTTAAAATGAAATGTTCGATCGCAAGAGCATTCAGTACAATTCCTCCTATATTGACTGCGGCCTAATTATGCAGAAAATAATAAAAATGTTTTTTTAGCAATTTTCAATCTCTTTTAATTGTTTAATGTACAAAAAAGAATTGTAAGCTCGATAGGGGCATAGAAGAAAAGTCCACCTTATTTAGCAGTCCAAGTAGCTTGTCCGGAGAAGGTGGTACCCCATGATTTAGAAATGCCTAAGAAATTATTTTACTATATCAAGTTAGACCCCATTTTTGGGTTAAATGTATTGACAAAAATAAAGTTTACTTCGAGTACTTGCATAATGCAGGAATTGTAGATGTTAATCCAAAATGCCAGCTTCTGTTTGTAGGTCATTAGGCTCAAGTCGACAAAGCTTAGTCTTTGAATCAATTCTCTGCAATTGTTAAGAAAATAAAAGCAAAGAAATTTGTGTAAAATTAATGAAACAATAACATATCCACACCATATAAAAGCATCTTAATGGATCAATTCAATTATTTCCACTTTTTAAAAAATTATGTCTAAATATGTAAGTGTCACCTATATATGCACAAATAAAGTGAAATGAAAACTGTAATATTCAGTCTAGTCTTATAATTATAAAATCGACATACCTCAGTCTTCTTACCTCAGGGATGTACAGCGCAATGCGGGTAATATCAAAACAGTCGCTGGTAAAGTTGATAAACCCAGCAAGCCCCTTGTCGTTTCTCATTGCATCATCAGCATTGGACAAAGGAGTGCTGCTTGGAGAAGGTTTAAATTCAAAGCTTTTTGAGCTAATGCATGAGATGCTAAGTTTTGGGCTTGAATTCAAATCATAGCCGAAATGCTCGGTTCTCTTGTTTAATTTGTGAAAAATATTTATCAAGAGCTTGATTATCTCCTCAGATATTTTGCTTGGCTCAGTATTTGTCTCCTGCTCTAGGAAATTGAAGCTGCAACTTGACTTGCTGCAACTTGATTTGCTACGACTTCTAGGTCTGTTCTCCTCTAGCCCTGACACATCAAAAACTAAATAAGATATTTCAGAAATCTTTATTTAATAAAGAAAGAACAATATTATGTTTTATAATGTTTTTAGCCTTAGAGATAATCAATTATGTCAATAACATTTTTCTATGAACAACTCATTCTTTTTTTATGTGAAATTGCAATTCTTTGTTTTCATATTCTTTCAATTTTACACCTTCCTAATATTATATTTCTAGATCCTCCTCATAATGCTGCAACATTAAAGTTATATGATGTATGCACCAAACAAAATATTTTTTTTGGCTGTCAACTCTGTCCATTCATACTAGATAGCTATCTAGCTTGTCTAAAAAAAAAAACTCTGTCCATTCATTACATTTAATAAACAGATGACTAGTAATTTTAATAAGAAAAAATGCATCATTGTTAACAACTTTTTATCTAATAATAATACAAAGTTCAAATATTCTAATACCTAATTGATCTGCACAAGAAATGCTCTTTTCCGAAACCATATCGAAAGAAGCCTTCCTTCCATGATCATAAAACCTCTCACCCCACTCTAGACTCGGTACAGGCGGCATGTCTTGATCCATTTTTATTTGCTTTTTACCTCCTAAACCACATAGGAAGTGTTGCTTCTGTCTTCTGTGCCACCAAAGCAGACTCCATTCCTTGTTTTGTTTCCTCTCTCTATGTAAGCATAGCTTCATATCCTCTAATTTTCTCTCCAGGTAGATTATTTCCTCTTCCACCATTGCTAGCTCTGCAAGTATCACTTGTACCTAAATTGATTGTAATATGTCAGGTATATCTCAATACACATAATTTTTCTATCCTTTAGGAAATGCAAATGATCCTGCATTTGTATTTAAACTTGGATATCTGAAAAAAGGTGTTGATTAATGTCTACAAATGAGAGGTATGATGTCCATTTCATCATTTTCTTATGTTTGCTACATAAGTATATAGCTGCTGATGTAGCTAGTTAGAGTTGAGCAAAATAATTAATTAAGGCGAATGTAATCCACAATAGATAATGAAATTACAATAATGAAACACAACTTGCCAGAAACAACGCACCTGCAATGGGACTAACGAGGAGAGGCATGAAGGGCACACAAGCCGACCTTGTAATGAGCATTGTAGAATCTGATTCACTTTCTGTTCATTCTCCAGTGTATTTTGTAACTCAGCCACCTAAAGTTTGAGTCTAAAACGAGTAAATCTAAATATTCTTTATTGAAGGTTTGTAAATCTGAATTTCAAACTAAAGTAGTAAAAGTATGGTGTCTGAATGGTCACCAATACTAACAAATATTTCAGTGAAACAGCTACAACAGAGAAATTTGGCTTAAGAAATTTATGTCCTACTATCAACATTAACACACAATTCATGGAAGTTTATCTACCAAAATTTTAACTGAAGAGTAAAGTAAACATACCTCAAGCTCAAGCTCGAGTTTCCTTTGATGCTTCTCTTCTCTGTTCATGAGGAAATACTTGAACTTCATAGCTGTGTAATGCAGAATATATGTCTTTTTAAGATGATGTATGTACATTAATTCAAATTTACAAGCATTAATGTGAAGAGGTGGCAAGCATGGGCAGAGGTGACTTCATTTAAGGTTCTTTCTGGTTGCTAATACTCTAGATACTATTTTTAGAAAAGGCAATATGGTACTTGAACTAGATTTTCGGTTTTATTTTTGTTTTTATCCTCTTTTTGTTGAGTGTGTGTGTGCGCAGTGTAGACCAATTGGGGAAGGCTTTTCGTAGAAATAAAATTAAGTACATGTTTCATCAATGCTCACCTCCCATAACGAGAACTCATGAAGTAGTTACCTGTCGCCGATTTGCACATGCATTTCAGCCCATATATGACATAAAGTTGCCATGCCCCAAATTACCATTATAGTTTTGTTTTTTTTTATTGAGATAGATTGTAGACATATGTTGTAGTACTCTCTAGTTATAGAACCGAAAAAAAAAAAGAAAAAGAAAATGAAAAAAAATTAGACTGGTTCTTGTCCAACCTGTTAAAACCCACAATATTAAATAGACAAAAGAATCGCACTATTAGTTGTAATTTTTCTCTATTTAGCAGCCTATAATTATAAATTTCATTGGAATTATTTGTATTTTCCTAACTTTGAAATAATTTTATCTTTACTAGCCCATGATTACATAAAATATAGTGGAAACGTGTTCCTAATTTCAAACTGCATTCTTTTTCCTTGATATGTTTTTGTTGATTTGATGATATCTTTGGAGAAAGCGACAACATAGAAGTTTATAGGAGTTGGCATGTTTATCCTGTGTGCACCACCTAAATTTAAATCTAACATGTGATCTATGTAAAAGCATGCATCCCATGATCTGCTTTAATCACAAACGGCTACTACACATTAGATCGATGCACTTGAAAGCTTTTAATGACTTCCTAGAAAGAGTAACTTTATGAAAATCAAGATCAGTATATCAAACATAAGTACGATCGATTTGCTTTTAAAAGTATGGTCAATATGCTTTGGTTGTTAATTACCATACAAATTGAACAACGGTACATGGAAGCTTCAAAATTATCGGATGAATAAATATCAAAGGAGAAAAAAAACAAATGACCTCTCACGCTGAACTCTCAACTCGGTCCACTCCCCCAAACACAAAAGAGAAAAAATGGGGGGAAAAAAATGAAAAAGAAAAGAACACCGCAAGCGTCGGCTTCGTCCACTACAAGATGGGGGGAAAAGAAAAAAAAGCAAAATAGCCCTTATTTATCAAAATCATGAGACAGATACGTTGAGGTAGCGGTGCTAATTGGAGAATAATGACAAGTGCGAGTGTATAATTAATAATTAATAATTTATATAAAAATTAGCACTTATAAATATCATGCATATTGGGATGATCAATTTAAGTACATGTTTAACAATTCAACAACAGTTTAAACACTCTAAATTTCATAATTGTTGATGTATCAATTGATTTGATTTAATTTTATGGCCAATATCCTCAACGACTTTATTGCTAGGGCAGAACGTTTAGTATAGTGAAATTAATCTAATAAAAACAAAAGATTTATTAATAAGAACCATTAGTCGTTCATGTCTATCAATATCACAACAAATCATGCAAAATTGTCATTCAAGTAAGATGGTTGCCACAAACTAGAGACGTCTCTAATTCAACCAACTTATTATTAGCCTGTTATTAGCTCAAAAGTATGTCTCAGGCAAAAGCCACGTCAAAAAGAAAAGTATCCATTCACGAGGAAAGATCTAATAGAAACAAAACATCACACTATGAAATGCATAAACATTTCTTTTTCAAAACAAAAAAAAGGGGCTCAGCATTTTAAGCAGATTTCACAGTAGCTGCCTTGATGATGTCAATAAATTCAGGCTGAAAGAGAGAAATAAGATAAGTTAGAAATGCATATGCACATCTTGTCTGTGACATTTGTTGCTTTGGTACCATAACAGCCAGGTATATGTTCTCATATCATATGAATGGAACCGAGACAAGGAGAGCTGTCAGGTGCGCACCAACCAATTCCTTACCAGCTAGGTATCTCTAGGCTATTCAGTACAAGCTCTACTGGTATAATAACATAGTACTAAAGGTTACAGTAGCAACACACGACTCCAAAAGGCCAGTCAACATCTCAATGCAGATATTAAACCTCACAGACCGGAATCTAGAGTACAAGAGGTGACGAAAAGGAGGAAGTACCTTGAGGGAAGCACCACCAACAAGGAAACCATCGACATCAGGCTGAGCTGCCAGCTCCTTGCAGTTTGCCCCATTTACAGATCCTATATTTGTTTTAATCACACATAATTAATAAAAATGATATCCCATCATCTAGAGAAGAAAAAAAAATTTGAACGAGAAGGCATACCTCCATACAGAATACGGGTAGATTCTGCGACCTCAGCACTTACATTGCTTGAAAGCCAGCCCCTCAAATCGGCATGCACCTTCACAATTTTAGGAAGAAACCAAAATAAGGGTCACCAAACATTATTGTCTTTCCGACCTTTTTGGACAAAATAATAGATAATAGAAGGTACCTCTTGAGCCTGAGCAGGAGTGGCAACCTTGCCTGTGCCAATAGCCCACACTGGTTCATAGGCAATCACCACATTGCTCCAGTCGCTAATCTTTTCTGAATAGAATTAAAAAAAGCAGTAAAATGATCATTACAAAGAGTTGTGAAGAGTGCACCTCTAGCTTCAACTAAATACCAAGTGACTCCAAAAAACATTGTTATCTATCATCTTCTAAAAACCCTTCAGGAGATTTCCAGACTAACCATAATTCTTCTTTTGTTTATGTAGAGAGAAGCAGATTGTCATGGGTAGAGACACATTTTGGAGGGTTTAAACAGGAAAAAGGAAAGATGATTAATTAACTATTCAGAGGATAAACCTGGTAATTATCACTCTTGAATATTTAAACTTCTAAGTGGCATATAAGAAAATTCTCTTTCCTCACTAGACATTTGAATAAGTTAATAAATAATAATAACACGGTATCATACCAGCAATGGCCTTGGTTTGAGCAGCAACAACCTCCATGGTTGATCCAGCCTCTCTCTGCTCCAGGGTTTCACCCACACAAGCTATCACCTTCAATCCCTTTGACAGAGCATAGGCCACCTTATCCCCGACAAACTAAAATGCAGAATAGAACATACCGAAATCAAACATGATTAGTACTTTAAGTTTTATTTTATTTTATTTTTTGTACTTAGAATTAGAAGTAAAACTGAATTTAAAATTGATATAAATCAATGGAATGAAGAGCCAGGGTTGATATTTAAGGAGTTACCTCGTTAGTTTCCCCCAAAAGGGCTCTTCTCTCTGAGTGGCCAATGATGACCCATGGGATGTCCAAATTCACAAGCATCTCAGCACTGCATTTTTGAGAGATAATTATAAGCATATGCATAATTAAAAGTAAATTTACAAGTACCAATTTGGAGCTATGATAAAAATCTTTGGCTGAAGAGGATTATTTCAGCTTGAGAGTGAAACTTGACATGTCCATTCATGCAAAAGGTCCATGTACAGCCCTAGATTATCCGTCTAACAATAATTACAATCATTGCATGTAAACCAACAAAACCATACAAAAGCCTGTACTAAATGTAACAACAAAAAAGCTGCTTACACAGCTTACCTCACGTTATTCAATTAAATGCTGGCATACTACAATTTGCATGTTATAATTAGAAATTCAAATTCAAGTTATATTTATATTGTTAGACCTGATCTCTCCAGTGTAGGCTCCGCCTTTCTTGACCCAGCAATTTTGAGCTGCTACATGGAAATCAGGACGAAGCTCGCTTTTGACCAGCGGTAAGAAGACATATGGTGGGCTCACCACCACCTCTACACAAGTAGACATATCATTTCAATAATGTAAGTGCAAAATTTATCAAAAATATCACTCTACTAATTAGTATAATCAATCATCTAGAAAAAACAGCTTGTAAATAGAACTAGTTCATAGGAAAGAAACTAAAAATTGCAGGTCAAAAACAATCAGCTTACCAACAACATCTGATGAAGGAACATCTCCTCCGTTAAGAATGGAGATAATCTTTTTCACCTCCTCGATTGTTCCATTCTGAAATTAAAAAAGGTAATAAGCAATTAAATACTTACTAGCACACTGACGTTCAACTATGACTTTTAATTTTGAATATACATGATTTCAAGTAGATTTAACATTTAAAATTTACATGCAAGATGGAAAGTGAGTTCCAGATCTTGGATAAATGAAGTCAATCAGTTGGATTAGTATTGGAAAACAGGAGATGAGCACATTTTGATAAGAATTTAACAACGATCCAGCTTTGATAGCTACTTTGATCTAAATTTTGTACAAGAATTTCAATAAAACTAACCAAACTTGATGAACGCAAGCGCATCAAGCTCACTGTTCAGAAAGAAAGACTGAGATAAACTTACACATTTCCAGTTGCCACCGACGAAGAATTTGCGGCCCATTCTCTTCAAAAACTTTCAAAAATTTCTTTAGATCGAGAGAGGTTTTAGTTTTGCGATCGAGAGATTTTGTGTGCTTGGTGGAGAAGAAAAGACGGGGATTTGGAAGGCTATATAAAAAAGCGGGTTTTAGGAGAGATAAACCTTCAATTATTAAATTACCAAATTGCCCTATGCATCAACGTCTATTTTCGATCGACGGGTTTAATCGGACGGTCAGAATTGTATTCGTGTGATAACAGACACACAAAACGCCTCGCCAAATTGTTCGTAGAGGATCTGTGAAGGAATGCGGATCGGTCTGAGTAGATTCCCAATTTCCCATGTCATATCCTCCTCTCTGGAATTCCTTTTTCTACTTTCTTTTAAATTATTAAAATTAAATTTTATATCCATCTAGGCGACTACTGTGTAGATGAGAATCTTTTCACGTATTATGTTTACAGCCGTATTATACTTTTTCTATTTTATTTAATTTTTTTATTATTATTTTGAAAGCTTCAAACATGTCAATGTTGGTTGCAAAGTTGACGCAGGATCTATTGATGGAACCATTATATTAGACAAAGGATGGCAGCTTGTTGCGTCAATAATTCACTGACAAATCTGACGATTTGGTTGCTTAACAGGCTAATTGTTTAATTGACAGTTTACAGACTGTGCAATAAATTATTTCCCCGAATCGCCGCTGATTTAATCTGGCGCGCACAGCCGTTGATTTTGACAAACTTCGGCTGGAAAGCCTAAAGTCTCCTCTCCTCTGTAATTATATATTAAAAAATATTTTATAATAGAAATTTTTATTTTTTATAGAATTTTAATATAAATATATATATTTTTTGACCGATCATTCCTATATAAATTTGAATCGTTAATATTTTGACCAAGATGCTAACCTTAGTACACTAGCAACTAGCAAGACGTCATGAAAAAAATTACTTCATCTTTTTTATATATATATATATATGAATATAAGTAGGCTTTTATTATTTTTCAATAATACCACGCCCAAAGTTTAGTTTACATAGGATTCTTTCTCCATGCAGTCTGTACTTCTCTATGGGCTAATGGGATTTGTGAGTTATTCCCGGTTTCAAAACATCAAAAGGTGTATCAGACATATATCTTGCTATGGTGGACATCAACATTAAAATTTAAGATCTGAATAAAATAATCTTTTTTGAGAAACGTGAATAAAATAAATAAAAAAGCGTACATATGCACCATGTCGTTTGTGTTTATATATTTGAACCATATATTTTAACCAAAACAAGTAAGTTCATAGAGCCTTTATTTATTTTTCTCTGGGATTTAAATTCGTTTCCTAAAAACGATGAAGTCACTGATTATTCATACTAAACTCCTACACTTGTGTGTTTGTATTTAATTTTATTTGTACGAAATAACATAGAAAAAGATTGACGCATACATGTCAAATGTATATTGGTTGACGGACAAATCTACTTTATTTTTTTTTCTTGGCAGTTATTGTCAAGCATATCGATAAAAAAAAAAAAAAATCTGTTTTTATTTTCACTGCAGGTCGTTTCTTAGATTTATTTTCAAATTGGTAATATGCTATGTTTGGATCTACATGGTTTGGGCGATGATTTGTTTTCGGAAAGCTTTACAATATTGTAATGAAATATTAGTACAGCTTAAAATGCAATAAATATTGAAAAGTTTGTTATTGAATATGTGATATATATACTTCAACGATATTGTCACATTGTACAGCATATACACATGCAGCCGTATATGCGGTTCCCATGCGTCCCTTTTTAAACACAGCAAACGCTTTGAATTTCAGGTTTTCAACTATCATAAAATTGCAACCAAAGCTCCTCCTTCGCAAAAAATAATGTATTAAATTACTATTTTGAAATAAAGTACAATTTATATATAAGATTACTATTTTAAATTATTATTTGCTTTATTTTTTTATTATTAAATTTAGTTGTATTAAATGTGTGCCCAGGCTCATTTTGCCTCCTATATCCGCCACTGCAGTCTCGGTTGACCCTTGCTTTTGGGTTATGACTTATGAGCCACAATTTCTATTGGGTTTCGTGTTTTCGTACAAATATTTTGCATTACTTTGCAACGACTTTTTCTCCTTGATTAATCTCCATCTTGAGACCGGTTGTAAATGGTAAGAGAGAGACAGAAAAATGTTGAATGAGGTGGGGTGAAAAGATCAAGGAGAAAACGAATAATGCTATATATGAGACGTAGTCTCCAATTAAACAAAGTGCACCATTATTATTTATTTATCAGACGAAATATCCAAATAACACATGGGTCCCATTTTTGTCAATGTCACATTTATTGATATACCAAGTTCTTGCAATTTGTGTAGGTTTAAATATAGCATATAACTTAATAGTTAATACACATCAGGACGGTACATGACATATAGCCCCACTTGTCATATAATTGTTTCATAGTATACAAGGTCTAGCTATGGAAATTTTAACTTAAGACTAAATAAAAATTCACTTATAGGAACCCGCCTCCAAATGAAATGCTATCTCTTACTATCGAAAATTAACTTCATTTTCCATTACTCAATATAAATACTATTTTCTTTAAAAATTATGGAAAATCCAACTGATTTCAGAATTGCTATAAAAAAATTTAGAAACTTTAATATGTTGTAAAAATATTAAGCACCAAAAATCAGAATTCAAATTCAAACACTCAAAATTATTTCAAAGGACTCACAATAAAAATCTTAAGTGTGACATTTCTCCCCTTCTAACAAAAATTCCGTCCTCGAAATTCTTTTATATACTTATTTCATATCAAATTTTGATAGTTTAATATTTCATTACAAATAATAACAAATAATTTTTAAATCACAATCAACTTTCTAATCAGCACATCAACACACACGAATTACAAACAATAAAATCAACGTCTATTAGTAAAATAAATCATAACCATAATATTTGTTTTATTTTCAGATTTTTAACAAATCTTTTCTACTACACATTCTAATATGAAAGAAATAGAAATAACAAACTACTATTAATTATCTTATAATGTAATACTACTTCTATTAAAATGTTAGAATATAAAGATACAATACAAACATTTTTAATAATTATTTTCATACTGATATGAACTGTATTCAAACAATTTCAATTACATTTAGAGCGAAATTTTGCTGAAATTTGCGCAGGAAAACATGCTGCAAAATGGGACATGTGTTTGTTTGAATTTTTGATAGAATAAAACAAACTATTTTCAAGGTTCATATTTGATCGAATAAAACAAACTATTTTCAAGGTTCCTATTCGAGTGCAACACATTTGTAGTTAGAGAATCATATAGTTTTTAGTTTTCTCCACTATCTCATAAATGTGAGTTACAAGTCGACCTATCTATTCATTATTTTTTATTAATAATTAATTTATGAAAGGTAAATTATGAATGGAGGATAAAAATTTGTGACTAGAATATTTGCTTCAATAAAAGAAGTTCACTTCAATGAAATAAAACATTATTTGTGCGCTCACGGTATTTAATGTTGTGATCATAAACAAAGTGTGAATGGAGATTCAAATTAGATGAGCTTTTTTTTTATTATTTTTTTTACATAAACACCATATTTACGTGTATATAACGCATATTTTGTAAAGAAAATGACATATGGTAATGCTAATTAATCTTCGTAATTATGTCCCAAAATACATAATTGCATAATATGTTAGGTGATGTTCTAATCCAAATCACCTGAAGTTTAAAATGAGGTCTAATTTACACCGGTCTATACTAGGGGTGTAATGGAATAAGGCATTCTGTTGACCGTTCCGTTTTGACAATCATACAATTTTTATTTTTATTTTCTGTTTTGTTTAATAAATGAAATATTTTTTTTGTTCTGTTAATCATTCCGTTTTGACAAAATGGAATAGAACAATAAATAACGGTTATTTCATCAACACACTATTCTGTTTAAACAAAAGCGGAATAAGGTATTTTGTTTACCGTTCCATTCCGACAACGGTGCAACCTTTAATTCTGTTTTCATTTTGTTTTAGAAATGAAATATTTTTTTTATTCCGTTATTCGTTCCGCTCGGACGGAATTGAATGGCAAAAAATGAATAATGGTATATCGTTGGCCGGTCTAGTATGGAGACATCTGGGTTTAAAGAAATGTTTTTTTTTTTTTTTTATGGTCAGTGGCAAAATACCACACCGACAGAGATTGTATTAAAATAAAGGTTTACAAGTTTACAAGGAAAAGAAATGTTTCATTCTTTAATCGGCTTAATAAGTAGCCTATAACGTTTGACGACTAACTTTTGGAACATCACGCTCAAACATCAATTCATTAGTCAAGTGCAATCCGCACCATTACATTTATTAAATCAATGATTTCATGTTGCTCATTTGATTGCCATATATTTAACTCCCAGAACAAGCAGCGCTTGCGATCCGACCCCTGGTGTTTCGTCATTTCTTTTGATTATGTTCAGCAGTTATATCGAAATTGTTTAGAATAATTGTCATCGTTATATTATAATCTTAGTAATTAGTGATTATGCCTAATGCGATCCGACCCATTGGTGTTTCGTTATTTTCTTTTGATTATGTTCAGCAGTTATATCGAAATTATTTAAGTATTTGCATGTGGATATTTGTTTAGAATAATCGTCATCGTTATAACATAATCTTAGTAATTAGTGATTATGCCTAATGCACAATCTTTTTTTTTTTTTTCAAGATAAGAGGGTGTAAAATAATCGTTGAAATATATATGTCGTATCGTTCTCAAATAATAATGCTATTTGTGTTAACTTATAACCTTATAGATGTAGATTACATAGAAAATAAAAAAAAAAAACATTTACGATTTTCACTTTTTATAAATAGAATAACACTCGATAACGGCAAGATATTAGATATGTATGTTGCTGGTTTTCAGTTTTGTGAGGTCACCTGGCCCATATAAACGTCTATTTCAACTCAAAATCTTGAATCTTTTCTATTTTTGTATTATTTCTAATTTTCTATTAGGATCTGGTACCACTTTGACTTTGGTTTTGCTTTGTAGAATTTTGGAGTGAAATCGATACGAATCGGCTCATTCGGCACACCCCAAAGGGCCCGTGCGATCTAAAACTAAAAAACCCCTGTGGCCCTGTGGCGAACCAAACAGTCTGGTGCGATTCTGGTGCGATCTAGACTCGACAATGTGTGACTAAACTACTCATTTCTATCGATCACATCCATGTGCGAACCGTTAATGTGTTGTGTGCACCCAATATAGCAGAGTTTATGCGAATAATTGGGTCAAACGACTCATATCTGCTTTGCATCGACTAAATAAAAAAACCATTAAACGAAAAAATGAAAAAAATGATAAGAATATTTTTACTCGATTAAATAAAATTAATAATAATAATAATTTTAGTTGTGTTATATGCTAGCATTGTATCGTATCATGTTGTGTCACGTGTTAACTCGTCTAGTGTTGACATGTGTTAATATTTTAGCGGCTTCAACACGACATGGCACGTTGACACATGCTTGTCATGTCATGTGAAAGGTCCCACAAATCTCTATATATTATACAATCTCCCTAAAATTTGGAGTCGGTTTGATACTCGATCAAGTGATCAAATGATGAACTTATTAGAATTAATCTGTCAAAATTAACCAAATTCGTTCATTTATTGACCATTTGATCGAGTATCAAACTGACTTCAAATTTTATAAAACTTATATAAAAACACATTGCTTGTTAAATTGAACAATATCAACGATTTAGATTCAGTGTTTGAATTTTAAAAATTTTAAATATAAATAAAATATATGAAGTTGCAGCAACTTGTGGCACCTAAAAGTGGTGGCATTGAAAAAAAATTTAGTGCCGATTTCAGCTCATTTTTGGAAGGACTTTCTTTTCGTGTTAGATTTTTTGAAGGACCTGCAAAATTTTATATTTAAAGAAAAAAGATTACATAAGCATCACAATAAACTCTTAACAAAGCTTATACTTGAATATACTAGTGCCAGACTCGTACCAGGGGCGTAGTTAGGATTTCATGTAAGGAGGGTCCATAAATTTTTTTTTTCTAAAAACATATGTACAACATAGCATCTAATATAGTTATAGTATAACAATACTTTTCAAACAAACAATTCCAAAACAATGCAACATAAAAAAATTTATGAGAAATAAAAAATATCTATAACACCAATAAAAAATCTAAAATAATATATCTAATATCCAACCATGAATCTAACATTACACAAAGATTATTTTGGATTAAACATAGAATTATAGAAAATGAGTATATTCTTATTTCTAGACCAACAATATTGTACAAGTTTTTAATTACTGACATCGGGACATCAGGTTGTCTAAACATTGAAATAAATAAAGTGATTAATAAAAAAAATAAAAGAGTCAAATAAGAAATTGCCCTCTTTTGATTGAAACCGTGGATTCTAAGCATTGAAATACATAAAATAATTTATTTATCAAAACAAAAACAAAGGCAATAAAGGAACCCAAGGCCGTGGGTACTAGGACGTAGGAACGAAATAAAAAAAATTCAAATTTAGAGAATTATGATGATTTCCTCATCAAAGTAACTAAGTAAGGCTGGTTGGTTTTGACCTTCTTTCTTAATGATCAACTCTTTAACTTTGGCATATGAATCGTACTATATTATCAATATATAAATTTGGGGTGGTATGCGGAAGGCATGAGTTAATGTGGTTAGCACAGTAACTCGCGCAGATTTTCTGTGGTCATTTGGTTGGATTTTTTGTGAAGCATAATTTTTTATGACAGCTTTTGTATAATATTTCAATAGTATTTTCAATTTTTATGGCATTTTTTATATAGTGTTCTGAATTTCGTAAAAAAAATTATATGAGCGGTGTTCACTCTATAGTTATCGATCTTGACCACACGATCTCTCATTTCATTAAGAAATTATTTAATAACATATTCGTATAGAATGAATCGCGCAAACCGCGAGATTAGCACTAGTAAGTATAACCTAGAAAAGCAGTGAAGAACTGAAGATGGATGAAAATTAATTTTACCGATTTACAACACTCAGAAGAACCGATTCCTGTATGAACCTCACTAGTCCCTACGCGACGAGGAAGCGGGAAGGCCGAAGGTGGCCAGTGGGTACTGGGTAGTATGCGCTTGGCTAGACCCTTGAGGGAAGGCAATTGGCGCACAGGAGGAAAGAAATCAATTTTGATTTCCTAAGAGGGGTCCTCTGAATTTTTTAGATGGGTCCATATTAATTTTTCTATTTACATATAAGTACTAGTC
Source organism: Rhynchospora tenuis (assembly GCA_027725995.1). Taxonomy (NCBI): domain Eukaryota; kingdom Viridiplantae; phylum Streptophyta; class Magnoliopsida; order Poales; family Cyperaceae; genus Rhynchospora; species Rhynchospora tenuis. Next base: position 51,944,681 of record CM050889.1, on the reverse strand, counting down.
CAAAATTTTTTTTTCCAAAGTAGGTACCTGAACCCATCAATCAATACATAGCTTCGCCCCTGACTCGTACAATTATACAAACCTAGTCCGTAATCTATATATCCAGCACCTACGAGGTTGATATTGGGTGTAATTTGATGGTACACAAACTAGATATGCTAACTTCTGAATTTGATGGTACACATTACGTAAAAACATGGCGTTGATATAAATTTCAATTATTTATTTCAAGATAGAAAAAGCTGAACCGATAAAAAGGCTATCTTCGGTTGCTATAATAACTGCTGATAATGACGTATTCAAGTGGGCATTCTTTGGGATTTCCTTTCCTCGTTCTTTGTATATTCGGCTTGATTTTAGAGGAACTGAGTTTTAGTTTGCTACAATGTGGTAGGATATTTGTTAGAAAATCATGGGTAAACACATATCGCAGCGGAAATCGATTTTTCAGGATCTCTTGCGATTCCTTTCACGGCATGACACGCTAAGCCCTTCCACGTCTTCACGACCACCGTCTTCATACGCTAGTGGACAGCAACCACGATTGAAAGTCGAGTTCCAACGAGTTCTGTCACACTATCCACAGCCACGGTGCCAGACGGACTGCCACGCGCCAACCTCCATCGAGTGCTCCTACTGATTAATCAAGTAGAAGAGAAGTGGATCTCTCTCTCCCTCTATTCTCTGTCTCTCTCTGTCTAAACAGAATGAGTCTCTTCCACAGAAATTAATCTGTTCAGAGAATATATAAAGATAAGGACCAGAACACCAAAAGGTGCGTCCTATTCAGCGGCCCGCTCAGATTTCCAGCGACCCGCTGAAAATGTCTCCACTTCAAAATTCCAACATTTCCCTCTTGGAGACATTTGTTGAAAGCAGTCATGGTCTTCATACGGCACATAGACCGTGCGACTAGCGCATATACCTGCATGCGGGAGCTACAAGGCCAAACTTTAACCTAGGTTAAAGTCAGCCAGGAGGCATCGACCATTTTCTAAAAATAAGCAGTTTATATGTATAAACTCATACCCTAGATTATTTCAAGATCAAGCACTAGACATACACATCGCCAACCGCACTTACGTGGACACTATGTGTTATCCCTTTCAATCTAATTTGCTCAAATGTTTCCAATTATGTCCATATGACAAAAAAATTGGTGGCGCCAAACACAAGCAAATTCCCGTGTGCGATCTGAAATTAATCTTCCTTTTGCACTCATGTCAATCCAAGTAAAATCAACCACTTTCCCAGTAATGCACCGGTAGACCGAATCATACATAGCCATAGGTAACATACCAAAGTAGCAGAGAACATTGACCTACTCTTTATGACATAGTCAATAGTCATGAGGGTACGTATTTGGAACTCACACAATGAGGAGACAGCGGTATTAGTCCTGAGACCACTCAACTCATTTTCCAACGTCGCCAAGCACACGTGGTATGAACACGTGCTACAATGAACCATCTATCCAACAGACGTATGTTAGTTCATTGTACGAGCCTAGGTCTAGTTGCAAACCAAAGCGTCTATGGTCTAGACCGCATACATTGCAACTCACCCTGAAAGTCTCTACAAGTCCGCTACCTCGAGCGACAAGGAAACTCTCACCTCGGCTAGCTATAGGCTACATGAATTGTGGGGGGCAATTCATGTCGACTCGCCTAAAAGAAGACAAATCTCATCTTAGTCTCAACACTAAGGCGACAACGAGCTTCGACTGCCATAAGCAGCTCCTTAGTCCTCCTCGACTAAGCGCACATAGCTCGATAAAGTCTCATCTCTGCCCACCCCAGGCGTCAGAGGCGATTGGTCGTGTGAGCGACCCCAATCTTAGCCTATTAACATACTACCATATAGTGCTAACATATACTTGAAGAACAATAAAGCCATCTTTATGTTCAAAGTTCAAGTATATACCCAAGCAAGGATCTGATCTCTAAACGAATTGTTTAAAAACAAACCGTATAACATCTCTGGCAAAACCTCAGAGAATATTGTATATCCTGAAACGGTCGATTAGCATCCTAACGAACCATTCCATATAGGAATACACTCACATCAGATCAACTCTGTGCTATCATGTCTCTAATCAATATCTGAATGTTTAGTTTAGTCCATGTCCCCACAATATGCATCACAAACATACTGTTACAATGAGTTGTTATCGACTCATTCGAAGTCACAACAACTACCAATTGTACAGACTATCTCAACCAAACTCCCTCTGACATGAATATCCATCATGTCAAGTTGCTCAATCTCACAAATGAGAGAGCATGTATGACCACTCAAAAATGCTATTGACTCAATCTCCACAACAAGAGAGTCATACTCCATCTCTAAATCGAAAGAGTATATAATTTACTCAAATCTCCACAACGAGAGAGTAAACTTGTTTCTTATCACAAAGAAATAATATTTTATCAAGTTAACTTTATCCACAAAGTATACTTGCACTCATATGAATTACCTATCCAGAGGTAAATCAATTAGAAGTATTTAAACTTGATAACTTAGCATGTCACTTGTCATACAATTCAGATATATATAACTCACATACCTACACAAATAGGTATTTTATTTGGCTCAATTTAATGTCAAATTTCTAGTAAAACTAGAGTGACTTATCTCAATCATGTATGAGGGAAACCTCTAATTATAGGAATTGCATTTTGGATGACAATGTGCCACAACGCACAATTTCCAATAATGCTCATCAAACCCTTTATCATACAGATATCTTGGAAGCTTTCTTTATGGACTTATAACAAAAACTTATTACAAGTTTTATTATCTCACTATTAAACAAGAGTCTCTCAGCTTATTCATCCAGCCAATAGTGCACCACATGTGCTATGCTGATCAGGCATATCTATTGCTTAAAGTAAGCTTGGTGAGGCAAACTCATCTTTTAACAAGAGAATTTTCTCAAATTAAACTCCCTCTGTTGTGTGTCATACGAATTGTTTAACCACTAAACGAATCGTTTCACATAATCAACAGAGTTTCTATTCCTATTTAGTGTCATACGGATCGTTGAACTCTCAAACGGATCGTTACACACCAACAACAGAAAATTGTTTAATATCTCACGATTGATTTATCAACCCTCATTAATCTCAAGAACCCAAGTGTTCTCCAAAGATTAATATGACAAATCAAATAAGTCCAATCATATTATTATTTCATTTACTTTATCTCATCTTATATATATATATAGTATCTTCTCATAAGCCCTACTGTATTTGAACTTGTGCGAGGATGTGAGGAAGAACCTCTTTCATTTCTCCCTCTCTTCCTCAGCAACCGAGTCAAGTTCACAGTTAGGAAGCTTGCATAAGAAACTATAAGTGATTCTCTTACATGGCACTTCTGTGGTTTCTTCTTCAATAAATTTCAAAAAATTTATGAGAAGGTGCACTTTCTCTTGTGCAACTGAACCTATGATCACATAAGCATCCATCCAAGGAGCTATAGTAAACCATAGTTCAAACCATAGACATGGAGATTTCAAATCTGCCGCTGACTAACTCTAGCGGTCCGCTTGGCAACCTAGCGATCCGCTCTCAATGGAAGCGACTCACTTGTGTTATTCGAGCAGAAATTCCATAATTGGAAATTCTCTCTACTGTGCATCTATTGTTGCATACTGTATAATCAGTTTGCAGATCACAGTAACTGCCACTTAGCCTTATAAGAACCATACCAAGATAGTCCTTCAACTCTATCACACAACACCATATGTCATGTGATATAAGAAATAGTGAATCATCCAACTATTTCTATTTTGTCACAACTCTTAAATTTGTCAAGCAGGTTCAAATAACCGCGACATATTTAAAGAGATTTCACAAATTTCAAGACTGAATTAACCCTAGTCATGAATGTGACAAGAAACAAGGCTTTAAGTGCAGTGCACATGATAAATCTCCATAACTCAAATTACTTATCCAACAAGCAATCAAGTCGTCTCTCATAACTTACTATCTCTCTAAGTTGGCAAAATTGTATTGGAAATCTGATTAAAATCAAATCCAATCAATTACCCTCAACTTACATAGTAAAGTGTGTCAAATAATCACTAATGAGATTATGTAATCATGAAGCAAATAATATAAAGAAAGCTCTATTTATTTAGTACCTTAAACCACAACGTTTAAGTACTAAGTATCATCATATACTCAATGCCGAAATCCAACACCAAAAGAATAACAATAAGTACTATACTTTGTCAAAATCTGAAGTATATAAAGTATTATGGAGTTAAGGTGTGTGTCTCCCTCATGGAAACATCAAATTGCATGTGCCAATCCCCAGGATTGCACCATCGCAATCTCCATTTGATAACTTTACTTCATGTTATGACAAGTAACTCACATCTAAACCATAAGCTAAATGCTATGTAACTTAAACCACATTAAGATACAATGAATAAGCATTTGCGGTTTCAGATTATAGTACTTTAATTAAGTCCAGAAACATTTGTATTTAAGTTCACAACAATAATCTCTTAGTATGTCAATCAATTACTTGACTTGTCATCAAATATAACCAAATGAGTAATGTCCGTTTATAAAACGAACAACACCACAGTGAGATTTACTTGCAATCAAGTAAATACCGTCACTTAATACTCAAGTGTTAATTTATGACATTTATTATGCAACTCAAAATTTAATTGACTTAATTCCAAGATGCTACCTCATTGTGCTCCTTGTACTTGACAAAATTTTATTGAGTTTACAACCCTCAGTCAATGATTGATTATACTATTCAATAGAGATTACAAATGTTGTAACTTAATAAACTACTCAACAACCCAAAGCGAGCAGAATTGTTGCAAATCTGTAACCCTAGCGGCCCGCTCGGTTACACTCCCTCAGTTTCTAACTACTCACAAATTCTTTTGTGATTACGCATTACATGTGATGATCTCACGTTCATCCTGATCCTCTATAAGACAATAAGATATTGTAATGCCCCGCAATACATGTACATCAATGTCTTTTCTGACTAGAGATCAGCGACTACAGATAATTAAGCCAAAATCACATAGAGACAAGCACTATGTTAGCACTCTCATAAGTCATAACATCTCAGTTATAACTATAAAGCCTTGCAGCACAATTCTAAGTCATGAAAGATATATATAGCTTAGCCTATATAACCAAAAGAAAGTCTAGGACAATCAATCAAATCACAAGAACTAAGCATCAATACCCTTACATAACTCAAATCGGCGCAAGGATCAGAATTTAGATGAGACACAATAGTCTACCAATCTAAATTCACCCAGTGTGTACCATCACACATTGCTAGCAAACACCAACTGTGTTATGCAAGCCATCACAATTAGGTGAGATTGTACCACATGTGCCATCCATCACCATCAACAAGCAAATAATAGAGGGTTATTGATGAAATTATCGAACGGATAACTTCAATCACAGTTTATAATTTATTATGCTTGTTCTGGTTAAAATATATGACAATCAGAAATATTTCAAATGATCTATTTGAGCCATCAAATAGTTTATTATCAAATGAAATTTCTATAGATCTGTTTGTAAATCAAACAATCTATTTGGATATCATAAAGACACACCAACAATTGGTTGTCTACCCTCGGACTTTGTCACGGTTCGTTTCGACACGAAACGATCCATCTCGCACAAAGTATATTGATATCATGATTCTGGCATTCTGTCTCCCTCAGAATCAATATCTGATTATCATCAAACTTTCTAGACCTTGATAACAGCACTCAACTGCGCCATCAAGTCTAGATGGGACAACACCAATACATGGTATCTCCCATTTAGGTACTTGGTCCGGCATAAAGTAATATACACAACAAGAACCGTTGATTATCGCTCAGATAATCATAAAAACAAGTTTGGTTTCACTCTTATGATCTCTGGTATTCATGTGTCTCAATTTCTGATTATATATATGGTGCTTTACTCACTTAGACTGTCTAACAGTCATTTTGGCTCTCAGCCAGCAGTTTCAGCGGCCCACTGGCAAATCCAGCGACCCACTGAAAAATCAGCGGCCCGCTGACAAATCAGCGGCCCGCCGGCAATTCTAGCGACCCGCTAGAACTGGGCAGAATTACAGAATCGACAGAAATCAGATTCTGCACCCTGATTTCAAACCCGCGATATCTCGATCATACTTCGATGAAAAATTATGTTCCATATATCATTGGAAAGCACACTCAATGCTCTATCCAATCATGGCAATTATTAATTTTCAATTATTTCAGAAGTATGAAAAATACCCTTTGAAAATCAGATCCAAAACACCAAGTTCTGATTCTTACCAGAATAGACCCAACTTGCGAACGCGATTTCTCACTCACCGTTTATCCAAAAATTACAAACTTAGACTTTCTGGAAAGATCTCTAAAAGCTCTATCTCCATTCCAAATTTGACAGAAAAACGAATTATGATGTGATCACAAATCCACTCGCACTACAGAAAGGTCAGAAATTCCAGAAACCGGACAGACCGACATCCTCTGATTACGAGGCCATTATCTCTCTGAATATTTGCTTGTTTTTCGAGTTATTGGACTCTCTGGAAACTAGACTTCAATCCCGTTCCAACGCCACAAGTTTCACTCAAAACAAGTTAACAGATCTCGAGATATACCTCCGCGAAGTCAGGCAATCAAATCTGAAATTCTGTTTCTGGACAGAACTTAGGGTTTCCCCTAATTCTCCCTCAAACCACGAAATTAGACACACAAAATCACTCAATAACGACCAGAAATCATAGAGAAAAGGCTTAGGTATCAATCCCTACCGAAAAGAAACCTAACGGCTCTGATACCACTGTTAGAAAATCGTGGGTAAACACATACCGCAGCGGAAATCGATTTTCCAGGATCTCTTGCGATTCCTTTCACGGCATGACACGCTAAGCCCTTCCACGTCTTCACGACCACCGTCTTCATACGCTAGTGGACAGCAACCACGATTGGAAGTCGAGTTCCAACGAGTTCTGTCACACTATCCACAGCCACGGTGCCAGACGGACTGCCACGCGCCAACCTCTCGAATAGGTTGCGGTGTTTCACTCTCCATCGAGTGCTCCTACTGATTAATCAAGTAGAAGAGAAGTGGATCTCTCTCTCCCTCTATTCTCTGTCTCTCTCTGTCTAAACAGAATGAGTCTCTTCCACAGAAATTAATATGTTCAGAGAATATATAAAGATAAGGACCAGAACACCAAAAGGTGCGTCCTATTCAGCGGCCCACTGAAAATGTCTCCACTTCAAAATTCCAACAATATTAAAATTTCCTATGAGATTTTTAATATAGATATTTTATTTTTGAAGTGACCATTAGATGAAAGTTTTATGTGGTTACTGTTTATAAAATAGCATTGGACGGAGGATATTTTCACCAAAAAAAAAAATTTGTTTGGGCCTATGTTTTTGTGGTGAATTTGAAACAGTTGAACTCGTATTTTCGCAGTGCCCGTATGTAAAACAAAATTTTGTTTTGGTTTGGTTTATGCTAGGATTTTATGTCTTACTGGCATAATTGTCAAGATTGGTAGATTTAATTGCTCAACTTTCTAATGAGCAAAAGGGGAGGCCGGTGCCTGCGGCAACTTCAGTGCGAATGAAAAGTTTGAGAAGCAATTTTGCAAATTAATTACTATATTTTAATTAATAAATTAAAGAAAATTTTCAAAACGTATAAAATACTGCAGACTATATATACAGAATCTAATCCGAGCTAATTCTAGTTTGGAATTTGGATCAAATTAGCATGCAACGCCAACAGAATTACACAAAGATTTTATACAAACCAGTCCAATCCAGCCCAACCAAATAGTCTGAGCCCATAAAAGGAACACCCAATAAATTGTTATAACTTTTCTTTTTGTAGAAGACTAAGCCCTTAGGCAAATAGATATAATAAATTCATAAATTCAAAGATGTCCAATTGTCCAGTACAGTCACACTCCATGACTAGTAGTAGGTGCGCAACAAAATTTCATTATTGTGACTTTTGACTTTTGAGGTATAGACAAATGTTGTTTTATTTATATTGGATGGTTTATGACACTTTTCTTTGTCGCTTCAGCCGCTGCCTAGTTTTCTCAAAAAAGAAATTTGGCTTGTCGCTTGGTTTCTTGAAAATACTTACTTTGTATCCCTCTTATGATCTTATCCAAGGTCGAGTAATCGTATAGATTGATTCCGTTAACAGTCCATCAGGGATCATTGATACAGTCTAGCAAAATATTCAAAACCGAAGGTACTCTTTTTGTCAACCTTTAGATGAATTTGTTTATTCTAGCAAAACTTGTACGACTTATTGTTATTTTTTGGTTTATGAATTCTTTGTTCTCAATGAATCAATGAAAGAAGAGAGAGTTGCAAACTATTAACCGCAACCAACATTTTTTTAGCACAAGCTTGAGATGTATATTTACTTGAATTGAAATTCTCGTACTGATCATTCTGGTTATTTACTTTCGCAAAAGAGAGAAGTAAACAGAATTTAAAACATGTCTATGTAAAAATTTACTTGAATTGAAAATCTTGTACGGGTCGTTTTGGTTATTGTCAAGGAAGTTTTACAAAACGAGCTTGTTTTCTGATCCTCAGCCATACAAGAAACGACTTTTCAATATTTAATCCAATTACTATTAAATCTAATTAGTAATATAACACCAGCTAATTATACTTTTAGAATCAGTGGACTGCATAATATAGCTATGGATCCACAAAATGACCAGAACCAATGAAACAATATTACTTGACGAACTAATACCTAAAACGATAAATTATTTAGGAAATAAATTTTATTGATTTGAAGTGACAAATCCAGCTGGGCAAGCAAATTTTATCTCAAAGAAAACCCAAAACATAAATAGGCTATTTTTCATTTCATTCTCTATGCCGGCTGACATTTTTTTTTTCCCTGAAGAAAGGTAGAAAAGAGGTAAAAGAGTCTACAGATAACTGGACCCTCGAAGCTTCATTACAGAGGCAAATTAAAGCCTGACCTATAGGAGTACAAAACAAGGAAATAATTAGCATAAATATCCACAATACACAATATTGAAAACCCAATAAACAACGCAGGGATGTAATTATCCATAAAGACATGATATATGAGGCTATCCTCGGTTGCTATTATATTTTTTTTTTTTTTAGAAAAACTTGACAGCGGCTGCCAAGTAACGGATTATATCAATCCGATACAAAACAAAAAGAAAATAAAGCTTAAACATACAAATTAAAAACGACAAAAATAGATAATCGGTCGCAATGCATCCACCATCATACCCTTTCCTTCCATACCTCCTGCATAGACGCACATCCACAATCGTGCCTAAAACACCAGCCGAACATCTTCACACACTCGTGCGTTTGTCGCACCATCTCTTGCACCGACGACACTTCTTGCCCACTGATCGGACCATCTCTTGCATTGGCCTCACCACCTAGAGCATCAGCTGCAGCTCTGTGCACCGGCCCCACCACTACTCGAAACACTAGTCGCATCTCTTGTGCATCGGCTGCACCACCACGCTTACAGACGACACCTCACGCACACCGGCTGAACCGGCTACTCACATCGGCTGCACCTCTTGTGCACCGGCTGAACCACCACTTGAACCGATCTCATCTCTCGAGCACCGGCTGAACCACCACTTGAACCGGTCTCATCTCTCGAGCACCGGCTGCACCACCATCACTCACATCGTCTGCATCTCTCGTCCACTTGCTGCACCACCACACTTTGTGTACCGGCTGCAACTCTCACATACCGGCAACAGCTCTCTCGTGCACCGGTCGGAGCTCTCACGCACCGGTTGCACCACCAATCGAACCAGTCGCAACTCTCGTGCCCTGGCCGTCCTCAGTTCTCACCTCACAATAAGTGAAACATCACCTCCGCCACCGCATCTACCGACCGACCACCTAAATCCGTCCAAGAAAAAGGAAAGGAAAAACAAAAGAGTAAAAGCCTAAGAGGAGAAGAGGAGAAGGCGGGGGAGGCAACACTTGGGCCGACAATGGGCTTCAACTCTGGCCCACAACAAAATGTGCAAAATTGGCCTGTCACCTCTGACAATCAGATCTTCTATACCACTGGCCCAAATCAAAATATGCCTCGCAATTCCTTTCAAGCTATGCAAAACAACACCACACAAGGGGCTACACAGGCAGCCACCACCTATTATCAACCTCGTCCAAATTCAAATAATGGAAGAGGGAATTATCGTGGCAAAGGCAGAAACAATAGAGGCAAGAACAACAGAGGCAGAAACAATGAGTACGCAGATGTAGAGTGTCAGATTTGTTGCAACAGGGGTCACACTGCAGCTGAGTGCTACAAGCATTTTGATATCAGGTATACTGGTAAGCCTGTTGCACAGCATCAAGCTCTGGTTGCTGATGTTAGGAACTCAAGTCCTTGTGCAATTTTAATTTTTATTATTTAATAAGCAATTAACAAGCACGATTAACGGATCTAGTTATTCAAGCATTTAATATATAAAAGAGAACGTGTAGGAGATTATACCTCTTCTAGTATCGTAACTAGAAGGCTCGACCTTTACTTAGGAGTCGATGGATGCGCACCTTTGCTGCCTCTAGTCCACCTAGAAGATTAACCAAAGTCTATAAACAAGTGCTAGCTTGTTTTGAGACGATAGCTAATTCCCTTTTGATTTTTCTTCGCGCGATTAACTATTTTTCTTGGAAGAAAAAATAACGCTCAACACATGAGCTATTGAGAGAGAGATGGAGGTGCCTAGGGCAGAAAAAATTCTGCTCATTTATTTCTTCCGCAAGAGAATAAGAAGAGAGAGGCAAAAGATCTAGGGCTCGGTGTTTCCATAAACAACGTTGCCATATTTTGTTATTTCTAAACCTTGCTCTCTTTCCATAATTTTATCTTGACAAAATTATCCCTCCATTGCTGAAATTTTGTGTATGATTATAGGCTATATAACATATTATATTAGTCTATTAATCAACTCCATTAATTAATCTCAAATCAGGCTTTTAATTAACTGATTAAATAAAAGACCGACTGGCTCAGTATAATAAATATATGTTGAACGAATTTAATTATTAACATATTAATAATTAATTTGGAATTAGCATATGCATTATATTATTTCTATATGATTCATTTGAATTAATTAATTAATTATAACGGTTCATAACGGTATATAATTAATTAATCAACTTATCATATTTTCGCAGTACTCGCTACTACAAATAAACAAATAATGCACATATGGTTAAAGTCCTATTTGTGTGACCCTTTGAGGATTTATGCTATGTTGGCCATGGAAAATAAATCATCATTTATTTCCATTAATCATAAGCGGTATCTAGCAACACGTTATGATTCCTAATTCGCATAAATAAATATTGTACTAATACAATACTTCAATCCTGCATAAGAAAAGGTATCTTATTGTTTTGATTCCTATGTCACATGATATCATTGTATAATTCAAGATATGTATGTCTCATTCTTGCAGATTATACGTTTCTTGATCTAGAGATGATTGCACAAGTTGCTAGCAAGCAATCCATCTCCATCAAGGGGCCCAGTAGATATCATCGCTCATTAGGTGAACTAATGAGGGACATATGGTTATCTTGATGAACAGTTTTTCCCGCACAATTCAAGAGAACATAAATAAAGTCCGTATAACAGTCCTTATCAGGAATCAGCGGTAGACGATATTTATAGAACCTATCCTCATGTGAAAAAACTGAACCATCTCAAACTTGGAATTAAACACTAATAAAGTAAATAATGACACTTAACACAATCCATATATTTATTTCATCGGGGTCATGTCCTGTACTATGTTCTAGTAACATATACATATGCAATTAGGTTAGTAACTCCTTACTTATGATTTGTAGAACTTAATTATCGCTTAACTTGCATACTAGTCTTATATGATAATTAATGTTCCTTGTTAATTATCAAGACTATGGACAGTTTCGATCTATTATTGTCATTTATGATTAAATGAAATACAGTGATCCACAATTCAGATCCTCAACCTGAATGAACTGTCAATAATAAAATCCAGGAACAAATGATCAAATATCATCAATAACATAAACTAAATAATTAAGTCATTAAATATTGACTTCTAGGACATAACTCCAACAGCTGAGCCATCTGTCACTCTCATGCTTCCTGGTACCTTGATTCTGGTGCCACTACCCATGTCACCCCTGATCTCAATGCACTCTCCACCTCTCAACCCTACACTGGGTCTGATTCAGTCCACATAGGAAATGGAACAGGTTTGTGCATTTCAAATATTGGATCAATTGTTATCAAAACTGCTCATAAACCAGTATATCTGAACAATGTATTGCATGTACCAAAGATAACAAAAAACTTACTCAGTATATCTCAGCTTCTTAAAGACAATGATGTTAGTGTTGAGTTCTCTTCCTCTGAATGTTTTATTAAGGATCGAGTAAGTCATCAGACCCTACTGCATGGAACTCTACTTAATGGGTTATACACTCTTCATACACCTCATCAAGCTTTGCAACTCACTCATGTCAACACTGAAGTCTGGCACTCCAGGCTGGCTCATTGCTCCAGTTCAGTTTTATCTGTTTTAGGAAAGAATAAATCTCTTGTAATAGATTCAAAGTCAATTTCTTTCTGTGTGAATTGTAATAAGGCAAAAGTTCATAAGCTGCCATTTCATAACTCTCAATCTTCTGCTACAGAACCATTACAAATTGTTCATACAGATTTATGGGGACCTGCACCAATTATTTCAAATAAAGGTCATAGATATTATGTGCACTTCATTGATGAATTTAGCATATTTGGTTGGCTTTATACTTGTGCTTGTAAGTCAGATGTTGCTCATCTGTTTGCTGATTTCAAACAAAAGGCTAAAAATTTACTTGGAAAATCAATCAAAGTTGTGCAATGTGATGGGAGTACAGAGTTCAAGTCCCTTATACACCAATATCCAGCTATAAATTTTCATATCTCTTGCCCATATACCCCCCAACAGAATGGAATCAGCAAATGGAGGACTCCAGTAACGTTAGCAATGGACAGCTAGAAGAGGAAACATAGGTACCTGGTTGAATTGAGTCTGGCAACAATGTATCATGCAAGCATACCCCTCAAGTACTGGGATTGGGTATTTGAGAGTGTGAATTTTGTAATAAACAGACTTCCTTGTGCTCACACTTCACCTATCTCTCCATTTGAAACACTGTTTCAACAGAAGCCAGACTATAATTTTCTGAGAATAATAGGGTGTGCTTGCTTTCCACTATTGAGACCATACACTGATCATAAAATGCAACCCAGAACTGAAATGTGTGTCTTTATGGGCTACTCAACTTTACATAAAGGGTACAGGTGTCTTTATATCTCAACAGGAAAAGTGTACATCTCCAGACATGTAACATTCAATGAACACCTATTTCCCTTCAGTCATGACAGTCAACCAACAACTAGTTCAGTCACACCCACCAGTACAATAATCCCTACTAATTTGACTGTTTTACCTCTCAATACATCTCCATCATCTGTCACTCCCTCATCACCACCCCCCACTGCTACTATTCCCACAGATCAACCTAATACACCTCCGCCTGACATTCCCTCTACAAATGTCAGACCAACACCTACACATCATATGCTTACAAGAACAAAAACCAACACCATCAAATCAAAGAAATACTCAAAGCACCAGGTGTACACTGCAACCAATTATCCAGTAACACCTCCCACTGAAGAATCTGAGCCCACATGTTACACAGAAGCCTGCAAGGACCCAAATTGGAGACAAGCAATGTCCCTGGAACTTAATGCATTAGCCAAGAACAATACTTGGGACCTTGTGGTCCCTCCTTCTTGTGCACATGTGGTGGGTTGTAAATGGTTATTCAAAATCAAGAAGAAGTCTGATGGTAGCATTGAAAGATACAAGGCCAGATTGGTTGCAAAGGGATACACACAAGAAGAGGGAGTTGATTATTATGAAACCTTCAGCCCTGTCATTAAACCCACAACTGTCAGAGTTGTTCTGACACTGGCACTGGCACAAAACTGAAAACTGCACTAGTTAGATGTAAATAATGCGTTTCTTCATGGTGAGCTGGAAGAAACTGTTTACATGAAACAACCACCTGGATTCACGGATGAATTAAAGCCAAATCATGTATGTAGATTGAGGAAGGCCTTGTATGGCCCCAAACAAGCACCCAGGGCCTGGTTTCAAAAACTGAAAACATTTCTCACTGCTAATCTGTTTAAGCCATCTCAGGCTGATCACTCACTGTTCATTTACAACATAGAGGGAGTCATCATCTACATCCTGGTGTATGTTGATGATATTATCATCACAAGAAATAATCAGCCTGCCATCACAGCACATGCAATTGTTGAACACAAACTTCTCCATCAAGGACCTTGGCAGGCTAAACTACTTTCTGGGAATTGATGTTCAGTATCATACATCAGGTTTGCTTCTCAATCAAACCAGATATTTGCAGGAAATTCTGGAAAAAGCATCTATGGTGGGTGCAAAGCCTTGTGTAACACCAATGCAATCAGGTCAGGAACTGTCCAAATTTGTTGGTACAAGTCTACCTGATGTGCAACAGTACAGAACAATGGTGGGCATGTTTCAATATGCCACTATCACAAGACCAGATATTACTTTCTCTGTCAATAAGGTGTCCCAATTCTTTGGTGAACCATCAGATGTTCATTGGCAGGTTGTAAAGAGAATACTGAGGTATCTCAAAGGCACCTTACATTTTGGTCTGTTGTTTCAATCATCAGCCTCACCTTCTCTTCATGCCTTTTGTGATGCTGACTGGGCTGGATGCCCAGATGATAGGAGGTCAACCACTGGCTTTGCAGTGTATTTAGGACCTAATCTGATATCTTGGTCTTCAAAGAAACAAATAACAGTGAGCATATCCTCTACAGAGGCAGAATATAGGAGTATGGCAGCAGCAACATCAGAATTGATATGGCTTCAGTCTTTGTTGCAAGAATTAGGGCACAAATCAGCTCAATTACCAGCACTCTGGTGTGATAATCTAGGTGCCACTTTTTTGGCAGCCAATCCAGTGTTTCATGCCAGGACAAAACACATTGAATTAGACTACCACTTTGTCAGGGAGAAACTTGCTGCTAAACAAATCACTGTTAATTTTCTGTGTTCATATGATCAGATAGGCGATGTTTTTACAAAGAGTTTACCAAAGACAATATTTCAAATGCTTAGAAACAAGCTCAATCTATGTGAAACACAGCTGAGCTTGAGGGGGGTTGTAGACAATCAGCAAATGGAGGACTCCAGTAGCGTTAGCAATGGACAGCTAGAAGAGTGTAATTAGTTATAGAGAGTTAGTTAGCGATAGATTTGTTAGCTGAACACTGTTAGTGTGAGCCTATAAATAGGCGTGTACATTCATTCTGTAAAGGAGATTTAGTGAAATGAAATTCAAGAAACTCTTTCTCAATTCTTTACTTCATTTGTGTGAAATCTATCAAGAGCTCATCCAAATTGAAGTCGCGGAAGCATAAAGGTACCATCAAAGCGCCACAACCATCACCTCAACTAGGAAGGGGCAAGGAATCTGCTGATACTATCGCAACACAATTGACGTTGAGGGAGGCGATCGTCCCAAGAAGACCCTGAGTGGTGTGAAGGAATCGATAGCTCCATTGGAACCTTAAGGATGATTCCTCTGAAACAAAGACTAATAGTTCTGACATCGTGGTTTTTCTTGTTCTTTCTCATCCAAAGAAAAATGATCCTATTTTTCAGAAGGAAATGGAAACAATTATGTCAAGAAACTCCTCCGAGCAAGAGGAAAAAGACATGTGCGACCTCTGCGATGTGCCTCCCTCTATGTCTTCCGAGTTGGAACGCCATAAAATGGTTGCTCGAGCTAGGCAAGTTGACCAAGGAAGGCCTATATATTGATCGGCTGCCAGGCGGGGTTGTTCCTACTCCTTCAGCCATACACTCCAGCTGTACTGGTTCTTCGATCGCTTTATGTAGTCCTTTGGGAACAACGGCTACTCATGATTGGCAAGGCGCGAAGTTTTCACAAGTGACATGACAGAAAGATAAAGTTGTTGCTTTCGTGCCTGGGTATGACGCCATCTAGGTTCGACTTCCAACAGTATATGGCTCGACTTCCAACAGGTGGTGTGATAAGACATATGATTATTTGAATATCAGGTGGTGTGATATGACAGATGATTATTTGAAAGGTTGCGTGAAAAAGAAAAAAATTTATATTTTTTGTATGTAGGTTATTTAAAAAAGTTTTATTGATTTTCTTTTCTAAGAATTTGTATTTTTTACAAATAATATTATTTGTACCTTTATAATTCAAATCAAGCAATACATTTTTCCATAAATTTGTTTTCTTTACCTCTCGCTTTAGATTAGTCTCTCTTTCCATTTTCACAATAAATTGCATCAGATCCGTATTCAATATATTTTGGTTGCTGTGAATAGATTGTATTAAGAGTTTCGCTTCATCGACCGTTAACGTTATTCCGTCCCTCTTTATAATTCGCGATTTTCATGGTTTTTGGCAAACTGTACCAAAATAAACTTGGTTTTGTTGATATGTGTGATGTCATTTGTCAATTTCCAACACGCGTGTTTTAAGATTTTCTTCAGAGTTTGTTTAAAGGTGACATTTCAAGTCAGGAGATGTTTTGTTGAGTATCTCTCATCTCACTCTCGATCGACAAAATGCTTGATTTCGTAGGTATAACTAGCGGTTTATCTGACAGACTATAATGTTACAAAAGAAGTTTTTTACGTTTTCAGTACGCAGAGTGTTAATTTTTTTTTTTATTGAACTTTTTTTGGAAAGAAAATATATTGACATAAATAAAATAATTAGTACTCTATGCAATCCAAATCTAACAATATAATTAAGTTCTCTCCTAAATTTTATTTCTTAACTTTTTGAAAATTTTAATCTATCTTAGTTTTATCTCGTAATTCTACTTAAGGTGCAGTGCACCTGCCAACCATTCTAGCTTTCTCGGTAGCGGAAAGTGCGCAAGCAAATTCATCAAGTCATAAACAAGTATTGTTATGACCACTTTTAGGCTTTTTTTTTGTCGCTTGGTGTTTGAAAAACGAAAACCACTACATCTCCAGTGGTAGTGGTTTTATGACCACCTTTTTTTTTTGGGTTTTTCTTGTCGCTTCGTGCTTGAAAAGTAAAAACACTTGCTTATGAATTTAAAAAAAAAGACCACAACGTCAGCAGTTTACTTGTATGTTATGTTTGTTTTTGTGCTCCTTAATTATGAAATTTCTTTGATTTCCGCTTCCGCATATTCTTTATTAAAAAAGGAAGATAAGCCGCCACCATTTGGGATTTTGTTAAAAATTTCCACAAAGAGGTAAAAAATCAATGATCTAACGCCAAATTACTTTATGTTTCTGCTATAACTTCACCACGGTGAACACGTAAATAAGTCCGATTATAATCTCCATAAAAGATAGGAATGTCAAATTTCCAAAAATTATAATCTCCCAAAGAGAGCAGCAGTAGATTAAAAAAATAAAAACTGGGAGGATGAAATTTAGAAGAAAAAAAAATAATATAAATAAAATCTGGGACCTCCGCTGCCGCTAATCTCGACCAAAAAACCCTGAAAATTATTGGAATATTGCAACAAACAAGGTCTTAAAAGCTTTCGGTGAATTGTTACTGGAAACTGGAAAGGTTGGGAGAGCGAGGCAATTTCCAATTGGACAGATCCAGTGAGGACTAACAGGACAGAGTTCAAGCAGGGTAGTTGCATTGTTGTAACAGTAGCGAGTAGCGACTAGTGACTGGATGATAGACCTATCACTCTATCACATATATAAATAGAGGAGTCCATAGTGTAATTAAAAACACAAGAGAATAAAATAAATTCAGAATCACTTCTCTCTCTCTCTCTCTCTCAATTTTTAGAGCGTGTGTGGCTTCTCGCCATGGCTGGAATTGTGGATGCTAATTCTCCAATCTCCACTGATGATCGAATTATTGAGGTAGTTTTATTTTATAATATGATGATCAAAATGTTTGCTTTAGTGTCTTAGTTTATCTTCTCTTTTACATCATGACTGTTTAGTGATTTGTAAATTGGGTTTATGAGGGTGGGGGTTAGGTTTAGTATTCGTGTTTTTGTTGAAAACATTGGGATTTTGGCTATGAGGATGATCTTTTTGGAACCATCTCCAGCTTAGTTTCAATTGAAATCAGATTCTCTTAGAAAATTAATGGGGTATGCTTAAGTTAGATAAAGTAATTGAGCTTGGAGACTGATCTCCACAAGCAAAATGTTGAAGATCAGTGGGTTTTTTTTTTTTTTTTTTTTTTTTTTTTTTTGAAGCAAGATCAGTTGGGTGTTTTGATTAGGATGACTTGTTGTATTTTGTCGGTTCTTCTAATGAGTCTCATTTGTCTTTATTACTGCGATTTTTTGTTTGTGTATCGGGTAGACATCTTATACCCTGTACTGTGTATGATATTAGCGATATTGACTCATGAGTTCTACGTACAAATTCAATATGCTACTTAATTTGGATTCAGTAATATTTGGTGCCACCTTGGGGGTCCTCTTGTACATAAAAGGACAAGTGAAGAGAGTGTAAAATTTATTGTTACATCCCACATTTGGGCCGGTCGTGAATGGAACTTTGAAATGCATATCACCTCATTTCTTTTGTAAAATTTCCTTCTCCTTCTTTTTTCCTCTTCTCAATTCCTCTAACCGAACTCCAGATCACACCACAGTTGTATATAGCTGCCTTCTTCTTCTTCTTTTTTTTTTTTTTTTTTTTTTTTTTTTTTTTTTTCCTATTTTTTAACTCTTTGCGAAATTTTAAATTTTATTTTTGTTTGTTTTGAGTTATCATGATGTATGCATATCTATGACTAATTTCTTACTTATCTGGATAGTTTTCCTTTTCTTTAATAGAAATTAGTAGAATTTGGAATCCCACAAGAAATCCTCAAACAAAACTTTTATGAAGGCCTCCTCATCTACAGCAATAACTTGACCGAGCCACAGATAATCTCTGACCTTGTCTCCTGCATCCTCTCTGCTGCCTCATCAGAACCTGACCTGTCAAACAGGTCATACACCATTGCACTACGCTGGATCCAGTGGCTTATGTTCCGGCATGATCCACAAAATTCCCTTCAAACTCTAGGTGAGCAATCAGCTGGAAGTCGCGGTGTTTGTGGCACAGTTTGGGGCCCGAATGAACTGGCATATCGGTGCCGAACCTGTGAGCATGATCCCACCTGTGCTATCTGTGTGCTGTGCTTTAAGAATGGGGACCACACCGGTCATGATTACTCAACCATGTTCATAGAAGGTGGGTGTTGTGACTGCGGAGATGTAACTGCATGGAAGCAGGAGGGGTTTTGCAAAAAGCATCAGGGAGCTGAGAAGATAGAGCCATTGCCTGATGAGCTGGCCCAGTCAGTGGGGCCGGTATTGGATTCTTTATTGCTTTATTGGAAGAATAAGGTATTCATATGAATTCAGACAAAAATGGTATTTAAATTTTCTCTTTGGTAACTAGCTAAATAGATCTGTATCTGACCAATTTAGGCGTGTATTCCTAGTAGGCAACTAGGTTTCTGATGCCAATGAATATGCACTGTTATTCTACCAGTCCAGTACCTGACTAGGACAAGCCTCAACCTTTAGGTACATTCATATAGTGGCTCTGAGGACAAGACTGGTTCAGAAAAGTGTAAAATGATACAATAGTGAGGTCAAGGAACCAATGCCTATACCTGCTGTGACCAAAATGGCACCCTAAATTCCACTTAGGATTCAGAAGGAAATAAATATTATTAAAGTGTCCATACTGCAATGATTGTTAGGTCAAATCTGCAGAACCTTCTGAATTATACACTCTTGACGCCATAACCACTGCGGTTCTGGAAATGCTACTGGACTTCTGCAGTTCAAGTGAGAGTCTCCTTTCTTTTATCGCAATCCACATTTATGCGCAACCTGACTTGCTGGATCTCCTCTTACGATGTGAGAAGCTCCTAGACAAACCGGTTGTGGAAAAACTGCATGAGCTTTTATTGAAATTATTAGCCAACCCAAATTTCAAGTTGCAGTTTGCTCTGAGCTTTGGAAAGTATTATCAGGTAACACTGCGTGAGATTACAAAGGTGTTAGGCGCGGGGTCCAATGGATCAGCATTGCCACTCATGGAGGCCTACCCATTGCTGGACACCTCTGTGCAAATTTTCACTGTACCAACTCTGACTCTTCAGCTGGTAAGGGATGTCGACTTGCTTGATGTTCTAATTGGGTCCTTGATGGAAGTTTTTATTTCTTGTGTAGGAGATGATGGTCGTTTACAGGTAAAATCATTTTCCAATTAGTATTTTATTTTCAAGGAATTTGACTTTTGCGGAATACATATTTCATGAGTACTAGGACCATCCATCACTTGCACTGTATAAGTGTGGATGCTCATTTAGAATTTTTTTACTGTTACTTAGAAGAGAAGCAGTTGCGCTGAAAAGGGTAACTAAATTTTAATCTTGTAACTGCCTCAATTTTCCTCCCACCAACCCCACTCCCTTGAAAAATTATATAAATATGTATATATGCACACGCGCGTGCGGGCACGCACACACACACACCTTACAGATCAAAGTACCTCTTCCTGATATGGGACACTACTTTGGTACAATATCCAAGAATCTTGGACCAAGATGATACCCCTGAACCTAATTTCGGGAAATGCTTTTATAGAAGTAGGTCATGGAAAAATACCTCATTTGGAACCAATAATTAGATTTAAGCCTGCCGCTAAAATTAACTTGCTTTTCTTTTTTTTTTTTTAGGAAATTAGATTGGATTGGATAATCATGCGCTTAGTAAATGACACCAAGTATGTACTGACTCATGATGAGGTCTCTGGCTACTTGGCCCAAAATCGACATGATATTTCCTCCAAGTGGATCCAAATCCTCCAAACCTTACAATTTATGTATCCTTATAGACGGATCACTACAATACACATAGAGTATGAAAATGAAAATCCTGCTGCCCCTTTTTTGCTTGGTCAATATATAGGCAATGTAAACAATTTGATAGTTCAAGGTGCATTTTGCAATTCATCTCAAAAAATAAAGAAATTCACTGATGTGACACTCTGTGCGAGTTCTTCAATGATGGAGGGCACGCATGTTGATGCTAGTGGCTGTTATCCTATGGGGCTTGCAGTCCCTCCCACGGTTTTGTGGCTTGTGCTAGAATGCATCAAGGCAATTGAGGGTTGGTTAAAGCCTGAATGCTGTACCCAAAATACTGATTCAAGTTTGAGTGTTTCTCAAGTGAACCCTAGTCCCACTGAAAACAAATCTCTTCTTTGTAAATTATCAGATGGGACTTTTGTGTATACAGAACCAGGCACAGAATTTGATGTCAATGGGGGATCCAGCTTGTTCAGACTAGCTGCCTGGCCATATGTTGTCTTTGATGTGAGCTGTCAAGAAATTTCATTTCACATCCCATTGCACCGTTTTCTCTCTCTAGTCCTAAGGAGAGCTATGAAATGGACTTATGGGGAAAGAGGTTCCAGCCAAAACCCTCACTCAAACCCAAATTCTAGCCAAGATAATTTTTTCGGGCATGTTTTGGGTGGTTACGGGTCACCAGGTCTGGCGGCACTTTTGATGGAACACCCGCTTAGGGTTAGGGTTTTCTGTGCACAGGTACGGGCTGGCATGTGGCGCAAGAATGGTGATGCAGTGATACTGAGCGCAGAGTGGTACAGGTCGGTGCAATGGTATGAAATTTAATATTTTATTTTTGTCTTTCTAATTTTCTGTACTGAAGAATTTGGTGAATTCTTATACCAATGCAAATTTGCAACATGCATTATTAGAGCCTTCCCAATTTTCAAATGGCTATCCTAGCTTTTGTTTATTCTTTCTTTGAATAGATGAATCTGATACGAGCTTTTAGTTTGGTAACTTTCATGAAGGTGGACTGATGGGAAGGTTATTTTGATATGCTCAGTATTGCGAAATTGTTAATCAACCTTTTTTTTATCCAGTTGGGCATTTATAGGGAGCTTGTAACAAAAAGGAGAAACAAGATTAAGAGCCAAAGTGGTGGGGACCTGACCAAACCCATTTGCTTGACCATTTAAGCGTTGGCTTGCCTGAATTGTGTCTGTTCAATCAATAATTTCTAGACTAGGTTTGACCTTCATTTATAATATATAAGTACTAACTATTTTTAATTTATCAAGGCTAGAGCAAGGGTTGGAGGCGGATCTGTTTCTTTTGCAATGCTGTGCTGCCCTGGCCCCAGCCGATGCCTTCGTCAGAGCAGTACAGGAGCGATTTGGCCTGTCTACCTATACCTCATTAAATATTACTGATCACGATGAGTAAGAGTTTCCCATCTTTAGCAAAACATTTGCACTACCTGTCTATTAATTTCTCTCTGTCGTGTGTGTGTGTAGTATTGTTCCTTCTAAATTCTGTATCACTTGAAGCTGATTTTGTAATTTTTTTAAATCTCCTGTGTGCTAAGCAAAACTGATATTTTTCATTCACCAAAAAAAAAAAATCATCATTCTATGATTACAGCAAAAATATGGTAATGATCCTGGTCGTATGATATGCCACCTAAAAGGTTGGTTAATTTTATCATTTTAAATCCAAGTTTCGTGTTCAAATGTATCACATTGTTTCTGTACATCTATTTGCCTTGTGCGACTGCTTTGAGACTATAATGCGCATAATAAACTTGTCCATGCTGTGTTTTTTTTTTTTTTTCCTAATCTAGGTATGAGGCAGTGCTTGTACAGGAGATGCTCACATTTATAATACAACTAGTGAAGGAAAGGAGGTTTTGCGGCCTTTCAACTGTTGACAACTTAAAGAGGGAGATAATTCATAAATTATGTATAGGTGATGCCACCCACAGTCAGCTGGTTGAATCTCTCCCGCCTGACCTCTCAGAAAATGAAAATCTCCAGCATGTTCTTGATTCTGTCGCAGTTTATTCGGACCCTTCTGGGATGAAACAGGTAGATTTTTCACAAAATTATATTTTGCAAGTAATTTAGGGTATATAGTGTTGTTCAATGGAATAAAATCTTAGCTGTCATAAAGAAAAAATTGGGGGAGGGGAGGACAACAGACTTGTACAAACTAGTGATGTGTACAAATAATCCTCCAAGTCCCTCAGAATTTTGCAATATTTATTTCAAACCATTTAAATTATGATTACACTGTTCACATATACCAGGGCATATATTCTCTGAAAAAGGAGCACTGGAAAGAGCTTGACCTGTATCATCCAAGATGGAACTCCGAAGACTTGGAAGCTGCTAAAGAGAGATACTTTCAGTTTTGCAAAACCTCTCCTCTCGATTCCCAAATTCCAAAATGGACCCAGATATTCTACCCATTAAAAGACATCCGGAAAATTGTCACAGCCCGTGCCACTCTAGAAATTGTGCATGCTGTGCTATACTACTCAGTTTGTGGCGAGTTGGCACCAGTCTCTCGTGTAACTGAAAGTGTTTTGGTGGTGGCACTTCACCTAACTACTCTAGCGCTTCAAATTTGTGAACTGGAATCTAAAACACAACCAGATAAAGCTTCGTTTTCCTTTCTGAAGTATGCAAGTGAGGATATTGGCCAAAAGCAAAGTCTGGTTTTATTGCTGTGTATGCTAAGGCGAAGGTACAAGGAAGAATACGAAGGAGGAAATGGAATTGGACATGCAAATGACAAGTTTTGTAATGTGTTGGGTTTGATCGAGGACTTGTTGAAGAAATTAGTGGCTATGAGTGGGGATTGTATGACAGTGGTGAGACAAGTTGCAACAGATCTGATAGTTGATTTGATGGGGCCTTCGTGTCAGGGAGTGGTTGGGATGTCCAAGAGTGGCATGGGTTCAACTTCTAGCTTGGATAAGAAGGCAAAGGCACGTGAACGCCAGGCTGCTGTATTGGTAAGAAAACTCCTGTAAAAATATTTGTCTGGATTTTCTCTATTATCTGCGAAGTTGTGGGTTGCTATCACGAAACACTAATTTGCAGTTTGCATAAAGTTTTTTTCTTGTTATACTTTTCTTGTATTGAATCCTGAAGCAACCCTTAAATGAAATGATTATCTAAAATATTGTCAAGGGAAGACAAGCTGAACTGAGGGTCTGAGCACAATATGAAAAGCTGCTAGTTAGATAATGAGATTTGAGATTTCAGCTTTATTTGTTTTGTCACTCTCTTTAGAAATCTAAACTATTGAAAATATTAGGCTAAAATGAGATCTGAGCAATCAAAATTTGCTGAGAGCCTGAAGAGCTTAGGAGTTGAGGCGACAGAAGATCAAGAACTTGACAAGGATAAGGCCAAAAGCAGCAGTATGGATTGTCAACAAGAAGAATCCTTGCCTGTTTGCTCTTTATGCCACAACTCATCCTCCACCCAAAGCCCCTTGTGCTACCTCATTTTTCTCCAGGTATGTTTGTTGCCATTTACATGCAATTGTGCTCACATTCAATTGCAGTTGCATGTAGAAAAGGATCTGTTATGTTCTGGAATAAGAAAAAACAATGTAAACCTTTTTGCATATGTTGTTTATACTATACAGCCACTTACATTAACAGTTGTGGTCCTGAGTTTAGTTTTGCATGTAAAATTTTCTTGAGTTATCGCTGGACGTGATACTTGTTATATAATGACCAAGAAGTAAAATTCTAAACAACCTTCCTTTTAATATGTTTCATGAAAACCAGAAATCAAAGCTTCTGACCTTTTCTGAGGAAGGAATCCCATCATGGGATGAAGGATCAACCTCGTCAGATATCAGAGCAGGCTCCTCTGATCCACCTGAGGACCTTGATAACCCATTAAGCCCTAGCTCAGGAATCTCTCTAGAAGAATACTCAAATGAAATTGAACCCTCTTCTGATGAGGAGTCCCCACAGCTCCCTGCTATGAAGCCGATTCAACCCGTAAACCCTTACCTCACCTCAACCTTGAGTGGGTTCCATTCTCTTGGTCCAATAGAAGAAGAGATATACAACTTGATCTTACAAGACCTCAGAAAGGATGTCTGTGATACTGAAGAGGGTGAAATTACAAAAAGCCCATTAGTGTCTGTGGGCTTGCGACCAAGTGCCTTATTCTCTATGCAGAGTGGTACAAGCCCTGTCTCCCCAAAGAGAGAGAAAGTTATTGGATCAAGTTCCTGTTCAGGAAAGACTCGGTTTGGCCTGGTTGATTGTGATGGGGTACATATATCATCATGTGGCCATGCAGTACACCAAGAGTGCCATGAGCGGTATCTCCTCTCTTCTCTCTCACCTCTGATTTTGTCATGCTTTTATGGTTTCAATTCGTTTCAAGCATGCTTCTGCTAGATGATGGTGATGATCCTTATGTATAATAATATATTATATATTTACTGCTCCAAAATTCTAAGTTATTTTTGTTTCTCTCTTATGATGTTTTCAGATTCATTGATGGACATCCAGAAATGGTATATCTCTATCTTCCTCATGTTTCAAGCAAGTCTTTTAGCATCTCTATCTTTATTTATTTAATTAATTTTGAAAAAGAGTATTACATTCTCTACATTTTGAAAGAGTTTATTAAGTTTCTCAGTTCGAGAATGAAAAGAAGTTAATTTAAAAGGATATTCTAGCTGTCATTCACGGTCATATTCTCTGCTTGTCTCCCCTTTGATGGTTTCTCCTTCCTGGGGGGTTGTCAATGGCTAGAATTGTGACTGTTCCAGTCAGATTGGCATTATTTTATATTATTATTTTTATTAGGGTCTGACTGGACTCAGCCTGTTATCTATCCTTTGATCAACCTGACCTAACAGGCCATCGATCAACCTGACCAGACCCGTCTAACTTGATTAATCATTGAATTAAATAATTTTTATCTTTTATACAACTAATTCTTAATAAACTATAATTAGTTTTAAAAAAATATTAATTATTTTTATATTTCATAGTAAATCCAAGAAATTAGATTTATCCTAGTCAGATCAAATCATATTGGGTCGACCTGTGACTTGACTCTACCTGAGATGAGTGAAAATTAAACCAGACCCAACCAATTTAGTAAGCATTCAGGTCGTGTAGGGTCAGAAAATGACACCCTACTCTCTCCCACCTATTTCTTGGTTTCATATTTTAGAAGCTCTTTCCTGACGCATAAGCTTCCCCCTTCTTTGTAGGATGAACTCTTTTGCCCAGTATGTGGCCGCTTCACAAACTGCGCCCTCCCGGAAGCTTCCTACATCTCCTCCATGTTTCCTCATCTGCTTCCTGCAAATAGACTTGCTGCTACTACCTCATCTTCTCTTTCGCTGGCTCTATCTCTCCTCCAATCTGCCTCAAAATTTGTGGAAAAAGAATCCTTCCTAGAAACTATCTCCAGCATCCTTAAGACAACCCCAGACCCATCTCTAGAACCTATCATCAAGAAGCTCTCCACACTATACTATCCCCAAAGAAGCACTAAGTTCTCCTCTGATGATCGGTTAAGCGAGTCACTCCTGTTGTGGGACACTCTTCGGTACTCCATCATTTCCACTGAGATAGCGGCACGGAGCAGAAAGGAGAGTTGCGTGGAGGCACTGAATGGAGAATTGAATTCTTCAAGCGGGTTTATATTGTCTCTTTTGTTTAGAGTGGCTCGAGCTGCTTGCAACTTAAGATGCACAGAAGTGTTGTTGCGGTACAAGGGCCTTCAGTTACTTGCTAAATCAGTGTGTTTTGGGTTGAGTGAAGCTAATGACCCCTCAGATACCAGCAAGAGTGCAGGTAAGAGTATCGTTTTTTCATGACACTAATAAATTGTTAGTATTTACGTGAGTGTGTGTGTCAGAGTCTGAGAGAGAGAGAAATATGCTACGGTCAAAGCAAGTTAACGGAAAACTCTGTCAAGATCGATCAGATCTCAAATTTTAAACGTACAACATATCAATCTGGACCGTTCAATGTGTTTATATTAAAACCTTCTTTGCAGATTAAATTTTAATTTTTTTAAATTACGTAAGTATTTTTTTTCAAATTTTTAAAAACTGTTGTTATTGAAGGGTTCATGACTAATTAGATCGAAATTTTTCTAAAATTCCAAAAAAAACAGTAAAATTTTTTTTAAAAAAAAATATGAAATTTGATCGACAAGGAGGTTAATATGAAGATCATATTGATCGATTCACATCAATCATTTCAATTTATCAATTTGAGATTATATCGAGTTTGATGGAACCCTTCCTCTATATAGCTTTGATCGTAGCATTTTTTAGATTGGCTAGTGTACTATGGATAGCACGGGGCGCATTATCCACTCATTTCTCGAAATTCAAAATTCAAACGGTCAATCCGAACCATTCAAGTTCTCCATATTGAAATCTCCTTCAAAACCAAATTTTACATTTTTGTCGAATTTTTTACTATATAGTATCATATTTTCAAAAAACACTATAATTGGACAATTTCATGCTCTCCAATTTGAAAATATCTTAATATAACAAAAAAAAAATCGAAAAAAAAAATTTGGTTTCCAAAGAGATTTCAATATAGCAAATAACTTGAACGATTTGAATTGGCCATTTGAATTTTTTAATTTCGAGAAACGAGTGGATAGTACGGGGTTGATATGTACTGTCCATAGTACATTAGCCAACTTCTTTTTGTATATATATAGGATTGCTAGAATACTATGCATAACAAGGATGGAGTTGTAAAATAAAAATTTTATGCTTTAGATGATCAATCAGGGGGGATCCAAAAAAATAATTTAGTCTAGACACAAAAAAAATGATATTGTTTAAAGTAGAAATCTTAGGCCCAACAAGCAACATTTTCTTTTAAAACCCCAGGCACAACCATTAATTCCTTAATTGGACCTTAAATTTTTCAAAATCAAACCCAGACACTTGCAGGGTTTGTTATATACTGGATCTGCCACCGTGATCAATGGTGAACTACTCAATGTATTCTTCATATTAAAATTTCATTGGAGACCAAATTTTATATTTTTTAAAAAAATTTAAACTATTTCTTTTGAATATTTAAAAACAATTACTATTGGAGGGCTCAAAAGTCAAAACTAATTAGATCGATGAATTTCTAAAATTTCAAAAAATAGTAAAAAATTTCATAAAAATATAAAATTTGGTTTCCTATTATATTTCATTGTGAAGATGAGATTGAACAGTTTGGATCGTTCATTTGAAGCATAAAATTTGAGAATGCGTAGCATGGGATCCATCTAAAGAACGCTACGTGTTTGTTTTGAAATTTTATGCCTTAAATAACCGATCCAAACCGTTCAATCTCATCTTCATATTGAAAACTTATGGAAAACCAAATTTTATATTTTTCTGAAAATTGTTACCATTTTTTAAAAAATTTAGAAATTCATCGATCTAATTAGTTTTGAGCCCTCCAATAAAAATCGATTTTAAAATGCAAAACAAATTGTTTAGAAAAAAATGAAAAATAGAAAATTTGGTCTCCAATAAAATTTCAAAATGAAGAGTACAGATCGATTATTTGAAGCATTAATAAAATATTTAATAATCGCTGGTAACCAGAGTTACCAGGCACTGAGTTTGGCTGAATCTTAATCGAGCTGATCCCCAATAGAGCTTTACGTTATTCATGGTATCGCTGTGTACTGATTTTCTCTCCAAATTCATAAAACAACATTTACTGGTCTAATCTTTCCAATTTTGTGCAGGCATGTTTGCTTCATTTTCAAAGGCTATGAGTAAAGGAGAGATGTGTCCTGATATGCAGTTTTGGAAATTGATTGCAGATCCAGTTTTATCTCGAGACCCATTTTCTTCTCTTTTGTGGTCCCTCTTCTGCCTTCCCGTCCCATTTCTCTCTTCTGAAGAATTTTTTCTTCCTCTTGTGCATCTCTTCTACATCATCTGTCTAGTTCAGGTAAACTTCAATTGCTTCTGCTTTGTTTTATCTTTTTCATCTAAATGTTTTATGTTTATTTGTTGATTAGTTGTATAATCAAGGCAAATGTGATGCTACGTGGTTCAGGCTAAAAGGTGCTTTAGTCAAGATATAGTTGACTGATTTAGGTATACATGAAGGAAAATGGACTTGAATTAAAGCTTTGTTGCAAAGCTGAAGCTCTATTGGTTGTTAATGCTTGCTTCAGCTTGATTGTGCACTAACTTCAAGATACTGTTATAGAGATTATCTTTCAAATTCATAATATCTTTTTTTTGGTAGGCCTTGATCACATGCTACACTCATTCAATCATCGATACATCATGCTTCTCCAATTACCCCATTCACAATATTATGAAATCAATGTCAAGCATTGACTTTGTAAAAACGTTTTTCATCTCCAATTCATGCGACCCGTTTTCTTCCCCAGTGGACAGTCTCCGGAAACTTACCTTCCCTTTTCTCCGTCGATGTGCCTTGCTGCACAATATATTAAAATCAGCTATCATGGGGCCACTGTATGACAGCTCCACCATTTGGGATGGGTCAGTGCTCCACCAGTCCCAGGACCCATCAGACCGGGCTCATTTTGTGAAAATGGAGCTAGAGGGAGTGAAGGAGCTGGAGACAGCATTTCATTTGCCTCCGCTAGAGACAATATTCAAGGATAAGATGGTATATGGCCTAGTATTAAAATGGTGCCAGCATTTCTGTGAGGAGTCTAAGAATTTTGAAGGCATGACGCCCTTGTATTGTGTACCAGCCATACCATTCAGGCTCATGCAGCTACCAACATATTACCAGGATCTACTACAGAGGTAACCTTTATAAAATTGAGGGCTTCTACACTGCTATTTACTGGAAATACAGAGAAATCCCAGCTAGTGTGGTATTTATAGTGGTTGTATCATACATTTTACACACTTCCTTTTTAGTTAATGTCAAATGTCAACCTTTATGCACCATTAACTTTTTATTTGTTAAACTAATTAAAAATATCAGATATGTGAAGATGCAATGCTCGGAGTGTGCCAATGTACCTGACGAGCCTGCACTGTGCCTCTTGTGTGGGAGATTGTGCTCCGCCAGCTTGATATCTCGTTGCCTGTAATTGTAGAGTTCACCTTTTTGGTTTGAAATACAAGGGCATAGATTTTGATTTGTAACTTAATTTATTGTTTTTTTCATTTTTATTATGTTGTTATTCTAGGGCTGGTACATGCCAGAATCATGCACTGGAATGTGGGGCTGGTATTGGTATTTTTCTGCTTGTGAGGGTTCGTATGATTTCTCCTTTTCCTTATTTTCACTATTGTCAGAAAAAAATATTTTATCATTAGTTACTCAAATTTGTTTCTCACAAGGACTTCATTCTTGAAATTTTCTTGCCAGAAAACTACAATTTTATTGCAGAGATCAGAAAGGTTTGCCTCTTGGCCATCTTCTTACTTGGATGCTTTTGGTGAAGAGGTAAAGAGTTTATAAATAATTCAAAGTAAAAAGTTAGAACGACAAGAAATGTCACAGTATAAAAAAGAGATCATACATGCCCGGTTTCAAAGTGTCTAAAACGTTCCTGGTGGTTTCTACTCAAATTAGTAATCAAAGTATGTGACCATTTGGTCATGATGGTACTGTAATGAGCTGACTGACAATATGAAGTTACCTGAGCAGTTTACTTCACAGATACCAAATGTTGAAATTTAATCCTTGTTTGACTGTATCCCTTCCAACTTTTATTATTGATTTGTAAATAATTGGTTGTGCAGATGGCTTTACATTTATGTTCCACTTATCTATTTGAAATTTTTATTACTTAGATGTTATAATTATTACTGTTATGTTGCTTATACTATATAACTTTTGGAAACAAAGGATCATGGCATCAAAAGAGGAAGGCCCTTGTTTCTGAGAGACGAAAGATATGCAGCTTTAACATATCTGGTAAGGACTTTTTCCAAAGATGTACATACATTGCTTTAAAACTACACATGTTTCATATACATTTGAAAAATAGAAAAACAATATGTGACCCTTACAAAATATAGGAAATTTAACTTGTTATTGCCTGTTCATCTCTAGACAAATGTGGTTTAAGAAGTTCTGGGACAGAACTGTGGTTTGTTATTGCCTATTTGTCTCTTCTTTCATGCTATTTATTAGAGAGAAAATATGTGAATAATATTAACTATGATTATATAGTAGTAGTTCGTACAAAGTATATCCTATTTTTTAGGACTGATTTCCCATTTAGATGAAATCTCTGACTTCTTCATGAGTTAGACTTTTTTTTGAATGAATTCTTCATGAGTTACTTGGGATCTGGAAATCCACTTGTTAAGCTTCTTTCATTTTTTTTTCTTCTTTTTAGGTAACAAATCCAGGGAAGTATTTGCCAGGTATGTAAATTCATCTTCTGTTTTGTCTGCCATTCCTCTGTATTACTTCTCTATCTTATAAGCACCTAATTGGGTTCTTTATGAGATTGATTAAGTAAGAAGGAAATTACTTAGGTCAGGGATTGGTAACACTGGCAAACATAAATATTATCTTGCCAATTGGAAAACAATTTGTTTAGGAAAAAGACTGGAGGTTGGGGCATACTTGATCTTAAACAGATAAATACTGTACTTTTGGGTAAGTGGGCTTAAAATTTTTTGAATCCAGTCATTCCCTCTATGTGGAAAAGTATCATTCAATTTAAGTATGGTATAAAGAACTAGCAGGATAAATCTTCTTTTTGGAGAAATATCTACCCTCTACTTCCCACTGTTAGGATCGGTAACACCAGAGTTCTTGGTAATGGTCATACCATTTAACTTTTGGAGAGGTAGTTTGAAGACCAACCTTTGTATAAAAGATTTTCTCTTGTGTTTGCTAAACTAAGAGATGATTTTCTGTTGCTCAGTGTTGGCATAATAATTAACTTAATCTTAGACTTAAAAGGGGGTGATTCTGCTACTTTCAGAAAAGAGAAAGCAGAGTTACACTCAATTCTTAATAATGTTCACTATAACACCACTTTTGATTCCAGTGTCAAGCAGTGGGACCCCTCTGGATCCTAAACTGTGAAATCTCTTAACTCTTTTTTTAATTTTCGAGGAGTACAAGAGCAGAGGTTCAAGGACCTCTGGAAGCTACCCATTCCTTTGAAAGTCAAGTTATTTGCTTGGTTGTGCATTAATAATAAAATCCTTATCGAAGATAACCTGCTTAAGAGAGGCTGGTCTGGATCTTCTACTTGTTTTTGTGACCAACCTAAGACAATTTTATACTTTTTTTTTTACTGTCACATCACTAAAGAATTTTGGCTTATACTTCATTGCTATAATTCATATGGGTGGAATGTCATTGGTAATAATGCTACACGAGTATGGGATTATAATTGTAATCTCCATTCTTCAAACAAATCACATTTTCAGTGTATTTTTGTTGCATTTATGTGGAATTCTTGGCTAATAAGGAATGGTAACTGCTTTGGTAACACTGTGAATAACTCGAAATACACTTCTTATCTTAATGCTCTCTACCTTGCTCATTTCTGGTCAGGTAAACATGCAGGTTGGAAGAGTTCTTTCAGGAGCCCCAACAACAATAATGATACTGCTGGTTCTGACTCTGACGAGGTAGAAATTCTCCCTGATGATCGCATCCAGATGGTGCATGAAATTGAATCTGACGATGAGGAGTCGGATGAAGATTTGGTGGATGAAGTTGAATCTGACGATGAGGAGTCGGATGAAGATTTGGTGGATTAAGCTGGTCATCGCTTCTTTTGTTTTTTAGTTTTTCCCTAGCCAGGATAGAGGCTTGTTCTATCCAGTACTTTTACCTGCACGTTTTCCTTTTCTTTGTTTTTGGGTTGTATTACTTGATAACTTTTGACTTCAATAAAAACAGGCAATCAAAGCTTTTGATTACTTTTCCTAAAAAAAAAAAGTATAATGTATCGGCCGTAATATGTGGGTCTCAGACACTTGATCTGTTTGGTTTTGCTTTTTAATTCGGAGCCTCATCTGGCTTTTGCATTCTCTGTAAATTATGAAATCTTTAATTCCTCCGGTTGGATTTATTAAATGAAAAAAAAAATCATATTTGCAAAGCGACCTAAAAAAAATAAATAAAGGGTTCTACATGGAGATAGCCTAGCTCATTTGCCAATTCCTAAATTAGTAATTGCTGCCTGGGAAAGAAATTGGAATAGTAATTCGCTGGTCCCACTGATGATTCTCTAGTCCCCTGTGTATGCGTTTAGCTAGCGATACAGTTGTTTCCCCTTGCACTTTGCTCCAAATTTTGGAAGGAAAAGGAGGAATGGAAAAGATAAGGATGAGAGAAAATATACACTGTAACTTAAGAGATAAGAGTTGAAAAAACTTATCACTCCATTATATATTTATATGCTTTTCGTAATGGAAAGTGGTGATGTAAAACCGCTTATTTCAAAAAAAAAAAAATGAAATGAAAATGCGACTGTTTTGAAGTTTTGAGCTTACAAATCCGTCTAAACAACCAAAAACTCAAGGAAAACCTAGAAATAAATAAGGGGACATTTTAGATTTCACTATTTTTGCTAGTCGAGTTATTTTTTTCTTAAAAAAAGGGCGAAAAAAAAAAGAAACAGATGAAAGTGTTCATAGAGAACAGGTCCTTCAAAGCTTCATTACAGAGGCAATGCTTGACCTACAAAAGTACAAAACATGATATAATTAGCATAAACATCCACAGTAAGAATAAAATAACCCGGTATTGCAGGGATGTAATTATCCATAACTGCATGATGCATGAGGTAGATACTCATATGTTCTGCTAATGAAAATATGCAATAAAGAAATCTCTAATATGATGCTCAAATTTAATTTTTGTGGAACTACACTAATCTGTAAGATCTGCTAAGGTAATTTGCAAAGCAACGGCCAATGGTTGACACTTGACAGCCATTCAATGCAAATCACAACTCTTGTAATTTTGTGAATTTTAATGCACAACAAACAGTAGAAAATAGTGAAAATGTTCTTTGCAAAACACCATAGCTCAGAAGTCCCGAACTGTTCACTCTACTTTGATCAGTCTTTTCAGAAGTCAGACTTATTCTTTTTGCCCCAGTCAAGCTATTGTATCTTTCTCTCATTCAATTGGCACATGGAAGAAATGCTTTGTTTGTTATTCTCACTTTTTTTTTGTGTATTTCCTACTTCCAATTACCTGCACCTCTTTTCCCTTCTCTTTCATGTAATGAAGATGTGAAATGAGGAGGAAGAGAAACAGGTTGGAACTAATAAAAAACTGGTAAGAAGAAGAGAGAAAGGAGGATGATCATGAAAATAGGAAAATTAACAGCACTGTTCATTTCAGAGATAGAATCTCCACGTGATTAGAACCATATAAAGTTCAGGGGCTCTCTAGAGACAAGTAAGAATTGAGTGACTAATTCATGAACTATGCATACTATAGAGATCTCTGATAAAATTTATCCTACATGTAAGTAAATTGTCTGCGGCTCTTTTATGTGCAGGATCTATGAAAACAATTTGGTCAATATATTATTCAATTTCTACCTAGCATGAAAGATGATTTGAATATTTTTTAATCCAAGGACATCAGATAATAAAAATTAAAAGGATTCATTAGGAGTTTCTGACAGATTTGAATTCATAATGGAAGATAGTTTCAAAATAAGTCTTCTTATGAAGTACAATGGTTTAAGAAATACGGGGCTATATACTGGATGGGAATTAAATTACCATGTATGTTAAACTCAGTTATTGTTTATATATATTACAGGAAGCATCCTACAATTGCTTCCAGCCAAATAGATTCTGACACAATGCTAATGTCTTTGCTTTCAAAATAAGTCTTCTTATGAAGTACAATGGTTTAAGAAATACGGGGCTATATACTGGATGGGAATTAAATTACCATGTATGTTAAACTCAGTTATTGTTTATATATATTACAGGAAGCATCCTACAATTGCTTCCAGCCAAATAGATTCTGACACAATGCTAATGTCTTTGTATTCTATTTCACTTGACCAAACCCAATCAGATATGAAACAATCGTTAAACAATGTTTCTGATTCTCTATGAAATATGGCTGAAACATTTATAAGTGAGACAAATACAAAAATAGAAAGGTAATGACACACCAGGATGTAACAAAACAAATATTTACTGATTTCTTTGAAATGCACAATTAATTTTTGCATCCAAATGAACCAGCATTGGACAAAGGTGTATTGAGTACACTAACCCTGGGTGAGCCAGTTCCAGGATGACGAATCAACAGCAATGAGACACCTGAGCCGAGCCGATGCTTCTGCACTGTGGAGTGGCATCAGTGACAACTCAACAACACTCCCTAATGCTGAGCAACTCACTATTGACCTGAACCCAATACACATTCAAGCATTATAAATCAACATCAACCACAGATTGTGCAATACAATATCATGTCTAAGGAACCTTGCATTAGGGGTTGATAGTTTTGAGTTCATTGTGTACCTTCGAAGGAGAGAAGACGAGAAGACTCCAGGAGAGGAAGCGAAGCCCCCGAGGCGAAGCCCCGAACGGAGAAGCGCAACTGATTTGGTAGATCCTCCGGCGGTGTATCTCGCGGCTGCGGCGGCGCCGGAGCGACAGATAGATGCCATGAAATCGCTCTTTCTTTTCTTTGCACTTTTAAAGTCTTGAACCAGTCTGTGTTATGTCAACTTTTCTGAACTTCTGACACTGGGGTCCAGTTAGACAAAATCCTTCGAGTGGGGATAGGATAGCAGTAGCACATGAGGTTTTTGTGAGGGCCATTGATTGCTTTCCGCAATCCAGCGGAAAGCCATCCACGCCATCCACGCCATCCAAAGGAGCAACTCCTTTTTTTTCCGCGCATCGTCCCTCCCCTTCCCTCCCTCCCTTCTTTTCCGCGACTACCCCTCCCATCCCGCGCCCTCCCTTCATTCCCCCCAGGTCTCCCCTCCTCTCTCCTCTCCTCTATCACTCCTATCCTCTACCTCTTTCTTCTTTATGTTTTTTTTTTCCTCGTTTTTTCATTTTTTTCTTATTTTTTCATTTTTTCTCTTATATTATCAAGTGTTTCCTGAGAGTTAATAATACTAAGGATTTTTTTAATACGAATTTTTGTTCAATTTATTTGTTACAAATGTTCAATTTATTTGTTACATATGTTCACTTTTATCTTTTTATATGAGTCTACATATTTGTTACATCTATTCAATTTATTTGTTACATCTGTTCAATTTATTGTTTATATCTGTTCATTTTATTTGTTATATTTGTTTTATATATATTCACTTTTAAAATTTTTTATGAGTCCACATTGTTTGTTATATCTATTCAATTTATTTGTTATTCACGTACAATTAGTTGTTATATCTGTTCAATTTATTTATCATGTATGTTCATTTTGTTCTTGTATATATACATTTTGATTCTTTGTTCATATTATATTCGTATCTATTCAATTTATTGTCGTATATGTTCATTTTAAAGAAACAAGACAGAACAAACATGTTAGATACGAAGGAGAATAAGACAGAGGTAGGGAGAAAGAGATGGAGTCCATGGAAAAAGATCGTAACGGAAAGGAGGAGAGGAAGAGACAACAAGAACAGAGGAAAAAGAACGGAGGGAGGGAAGGGAGGGCCAAAAGAGGGCTGGATGCGGAAAGGTGGGAAGGAAGCACGCGGAGAGAGAGGGAAGGAAGCGCGCGGAGGAAAGGGAAGGAAGGAAGTGCGGAGGAAAGGGAAGGAAGGAAGTGCGGAGAGAGAGGGAGGGTGCGGAAAGAGAGGGGTGAGGAAAAATGTATTGTGGATGGCGTGGATGGTTTTTCGGTGGATGACGCTTATCATTTCCGATTGAGAATAACAATTGAACATGCATTCGTGGGGTTTATTTTATTTGGCGTAAATATAATTGATGTGAAATATTCCAAAACTACGTGCCATTTTGACGGATGTAATAATGTGATGTGACTTTTCGTTGCACAATTGACGACGACGACGATCTTTTTTCAACTGTACATTAGATATTTCAGTTCCAAAATTTTTAAGATAATAGCTATTTTTAAAATTAAATTTTTGGGAACTTTTTGAGATAAATTTCGAGAATAATATTAACGCACATGATACGTTTGTGCGTCCGAACTCTGTGTTTTGACAAATGCAGATAGGAAATATATTCTCAGTTGGAGAGATGACCTATCTGAACAGACAAATTCCTCTCTAATATTTTTCTTTACATGTCAAAATGGCGAGATGAAATAGGTCAAATCGGTTCCAACTGTACACGTTTTGTTCATGCCATTTTATATTTTATATCTTCATTTTAATTATTTTATTGTGATTTTTAAACTAAACTTTTGGAGAGGTCGTTGAAGATCATGTCATCACCATTAGATCTCATTGTTTATTTTTACTATTAATTATATTAATAATAATAATAATTTATTACTGTTGTTGTTGTTGTTATTGTTATTACCAAACAATAATTTTGAATTGTTGA
The DNA here is from genome assembly GCA_027725995.1 of Rhynchospora tenuis. NCBI lineage: Eukaryota > Viridiplantae > Streptophyta > Magnoliopsida > Poales > Cyperaceae > Rhynchospora > Rhynchospora tenuis. The sequence goes on along the minus strand of CM050889.1, from coordinate 51,907,117 downwards.
AAATTTAAAATTACAGAAAATTTAATCTATATTCCGTTTGAATCAAATAAAATATACGTACTTCTTTTATTATGAAAAAATTATGTACGAGTTTTCATTAGGATTTTTTTTCATTTCGTAATAATCTGAATTTTTTTAATACACTTTAATATTAGAAGTTTCGATCGTCGTAGTAGAAAACAAGCATTTTCTAAAATAATATGCATCTTCCAAACTAAAAAAGAAAAAAAAAAATGATAAGCCTGCAAAGTAGAAAACAGCTTACAGTACTGCATAAGAATCCTTCAACCATATAAGGAAAATAAACAATAATATTAGAATTTTGGATGCGTTGATTGAAATTCAAATATCTATATCGAGCGACAGACGACACGACAGTATTGAAAAATAACCATCATAAATAAACCTTTAACTTTCTCTTACGATATTAAATATTTATCCACATGTACACAGACAGTATCTCTTCAGTTTTTGGTTATACCTACCGTCGACATTTGGCACAGCATTACATATTCTTTCTGAGATGGATTAATTAATGTCTCCACCTTTTATACTTCCAAACCCTTCTATATACATCTATTTCTAAACAAAATCATTAGGCATAGCATGTGTTATTTTTTCCACACGCACAAAATTAGAATATTACGGCCATACACCAATTGATACTGGTTTGTCAAAACCAGCTAGTGTGGATAATTTCAAGGTATGTATTCTTAAAAGTCTTCTTGTTCCCGTCAAAATAAAAGGTGTACGCAGAATTTTTTATTTACAAGTTACAACTAAAAGCAAGGAACTTAGTCCATTTTAATTATTTTATTATATCTATAAAATTTTAACTTTTTACCACCAAAAAACAAAATAAAAGCATATAAACTCTATTTCATTTTTTTTTTCTATACAGTGTCTTTACCTCTGTGTTACAGTTTACACAAGTTGAAGTGTACTTCCCCAGCAGCAGGTCCAACCAATTATGTTATGATTCTTCTATAAACTTCACCACGGAGGTCACGTGCAATAGTAGGATTATACGAGGTAAAAACAAATTATGTTATGTTTCTTCTAAGTTCTACTTCTACTTGTACAACTTCACCAAGGCGGTCACGTGCCAAAGTACGATCATAAGAATCGACCTCTCCAGTCTCCATAAAAGGGTAGGAATGTCAAAAACCCAAAATTATAATCCGAAAGGAAAAGAGGAGCAGTAGATTAGAAACTGAGCGGAGAGAAATCTGGATTCTCCTCCGCTGCCGCTTATCTCCACCAAAAAACCCTCGAAATTATTAAAATATTGCAACGAGCAAGGTCCCAACTAAGCATCGGATCCTCTTCCTGCTCTGCTGTAACTTTCTCAGGTTAAAAAATAAAAAGTTTCGGTGAATTGTTACTGGGAAGGCTGGGGCGAGGCAACTCCCAATCGGGGAAGAGTAACTGGGGTTGCGCGTTGTGGCTTCGCGCCATGGCTGGAATTATGGATATCGATTCTCCAATCTCCACTGATGATCGAATTATTGAGGTAATTTTTGTCTTATGATGGTCAAGTGTTTGCTTCAGTATCTTAATTTCGTTTCTCTTTTTACTTGACGACTGTATTTTGATTTGGTAAATTGGGTTTATGAGGATGGGGGTGGGTTTGGTGCTGCTGTTTGGTTGAAATTTTTGCATTGGGGTTTTGGTTGTTATGGTGTTGATCTTTTTGATACCATCTTCAGGTTAGTTTCAAGCGAAAAGTCTGATTCTTTAGAGAATTATGTTAGGATTACTTGTTGTCTTCTTTTGGTTGTTCCAATAAGTGTTATCTGGCTTAACCCTGCATTGTGTATGATATTTGGGTTTTTGGCTCATGATTTCCAGGCCATAGCAATGGAGGGGCTCATTTAATTGGATATTTAGATGGCTGTTTAAGTTATGTTTAATCAGTAATGCTTGTGGATATATCTACAACATTTGGTTCTATTTGATCGGAGTTGTTTATATGAGCTTCTGGGTTGTTTAGAATCTACAATTGCATGAAGTCGATATGACTTGAGAATAACCTAGAAATTGACTAATTATGATTTATGACTACATGTGATCTTCACTTAATTGCTACCAAGTAGGTGTGTAAAACAACCAACAAAATACATTAAATGTTAAAAATGAAAATTCTTTTGGTGAAATTAAGCATGTGACATATTTCCTTTTGCATGTAATATGGAACTCTGTATGACAATTGAACTCCTTGCTTTATATTCTTATTTTCAATATTAGCAGATTGGTTTGGTATGTACAAATCTAGTTTGGTACTTAATTCGGATACAGTAATATTTGATGCAACCTTGAGGGTACCATATATAGCCTGTCCCGTCGTACTACAAATATTCTTTATTTTCTATGCTCCTGTTCATAAAAAGGGACTAGTGAAGAGAATTGTAAAGTTTATTTGTTACTCCTCACATTTGGGGGCGAATGAAACTTAAAAATGAATAGAGTGATTCACCTCATTGTTTGTAATAAGCTTCCTTATTCTAAATTAGCACCTGGGAGCAAGATGATAGGGTTTTTTCTTCCCTCTTTCCTTCTTTCAATTCCTCTAACTGACCTCCGGAGTGCATAGTTGTATATAACGGTCTTCTTTTCTATTTTTTAACTTATTGTGAAATTTATAATTTTGATTTCGTTTATTTTGAGTAATTATTATATTTTTGTGCTGCTAATTTTTTACTTATCTGGGTTATCATCCTTTTATTTATTATAGAAATTAGTTGAATTTGGAGTCCCAGAAGAGCTGCTCAAACAAAGCTGTTATGAAGGTCTCCTCCTCTACACCAATAGTGTAATTGACCCACAGATTGTTCCTGACCTTGTCTGCCGCATCCTCTCTGCTGCCTCATCAGAACCTGAGCCATCAAGCGAGTCATACACCATAGCACTTCGGTGGATCCAGTGGCTAATGTTCAGGCAAGATCCACAAGAATCCCTTCAAACCCTTGCGGAGAAGTCAGCTGGCACTCGAGGTGTCTGCGGTTCAGTGTGGGGCCAGAACGACCTTGCATATCGGTGCCGCACATGTGAGCATGACCCAACCTGTGCTATCTGTGTACCTTGCTTTCAGAATGGGGACCACATTGGGCATGATTACTCAATCATGTACACAGGAGGCGGGTGCTGTGACTGTGGAGACGTAACTGCATGGAAGCGGGAAGGGTTTTGCAAAAAGCATCAGGGGGCTGAGAAGATAGAACCATTGCCTGATGAGCTGGCTCAGTCAGTGGGGCCTGTATTGGATGCTGTCTTGCTTTATTGGAAGGATAAGGTATTAGTCTTAATAGATCTGTATCTGACAACCTTTAGGCATGTATTCCTAGTGGGACAACTAGGGTTCTGATGCCAACAAGTATCTACTGTTATTCTACCAGTCCAGTGCCTGACAATTATAAGTTTCAACCTTAGGTACCCTCATATAGTGTCTCTGAGGACCAGTCTGGTACCAGAAAGGTGTTGATACAAATAGCTTGGTCGAGGATCCAATACTTCTACCATCTGTGACTAAAATGGCATCACCAACTCTATGAAGAATTCGAAAGAAAAAAAAAATCATTAAATTGTCCATACTGCCATGATTGTTAGGTGGCATCTGCAGAACCTTCCGGATTCTACTCTCCCAACACCATAACTACTGCGATGTTGGAAATGCTACTGCAATTCTGCAGTTCAAGTGAGAGTCTTCTTTCTTTTGTTGCAACCCACATATATGCGCAACCTGACTTGCTGGATCTCCTCTTACGATGTGAAAAGCTCCTAGACAAACCAGTTTTGAAAAAACTGCACGAGTTTTTATTGAAATTAATAGCTGACCCAAATTTCAAGTTTCAGTTTGCTCTTAGTTTTGTGCGGTATTATCCAGTGACAGTGAGTGAGATCACAAAGGTGTCAGGTGTGGGGCCTAATGGAGGTGAATTGTCACCCATGGAGGAGTACCCATTGTTGGGCACCTTCTCTGTGCAGATTTTCACTGTACCAACTCTGACTCCTCGGCTGGTAAGGGATGTCGACTTGCTTGGCGTCCTGGTTGGGTGCTTGACGGAAGTTTTGGTTTCTTGTATAGGGGATGACGGTCATTTACAGGTATAATGAATTTGACTTGTGTGGAATACATAGTTTCATGGGTACTGGGACCTTCACTCGCACCATACAGAGTATGGATGCTTTTATTTATAATTTTTAAACTGTTACTAGAGAAGCACTTGACTGAAGGGTACCTAAAGTTAAGTTCTGATTGTAATTGCCACAACCTCTATAACCCCAATCCCACTCCATTGAAAGATAATGCAATATGTATACGCACGCGCACGCGCACACACTGAGACACATATCAAAGCACATCTTACTGATCGCTGATGTTACTAGGGTACTATACCTCACAATATCCAAAATGGTCTCCCTGAACTTGATTCTGGGCAGTTCTAAATAGAAGTAGGTATTGGGAAAAGTACCTTGCGTGGAACCAAGAAATTAGATGTCAGCCTTCATTTAACCATAATTTTCCTTTCTTTTTTTTTTTTTTAGGCAAATAGATGGGCAAACCAATATGAGATAATAATGCGCATAGTAGATGACACCAAATACGTACTGACTCATGATGAGGTCTCTACCCACTTGGCCCAAAATCGACCTGATGTCTCCTCCAAGTGGATCCAAATCCTTCAAATCTTGCAATTTATGGATCCGCATAAACGGGTCACCACAATACACACAGAGGATGAAAATGAAAATCTAGCTACCCCTTTTGTGCTTGGTCAATATATAGGCAGTGTAAACAATTTAATAGTTAAAGGTGCATTTTGCAATTCATCTGATGACACTAAAGAATTTACTGACGTAACACTGTGTGCGAGTTCTTCTTCAATGATGGAGGGTATGCACCGGGATGCCAAAGTTGGGAGATTGTTACCAGAGAGTGGCGCCAGTGGCAGTTGTCCTATGGGATTCCCAATCCCTTCCACAGCTTTGTGGCTTGCGCTAGAATGCATCAAGGCTATTGAGAGTTGGTTGAAGCCTGAATTTTTAAATCACAATACTGATTCAAGTTCGAGCTTTTCTCTATCTTCCTCGCCGATTAAAGTTGGCCGGTTTGGTCGCATGCAAATTGGTAATAAAGGAAAGAACATCGTCATGAGAACCCAAGTGAACCCTAGTCCCACTGAAAACAAAACTCTTCTTTGTAAATTATCAGATGGGACTTTTGTGTATACTGAACCAGGCACAGAATTTGATGTCAATGGGGGATCCAGCTTGTTCAGACTAGCTGCCTGGCCGTATGTTGTCTTTGATGTGAGCTGTCAAGAAATTTCATTTCACATCCCCTTGCACCGTTTTCTCTCTCTAGTCCTAAGGAGAGCTATGAAATGGACTTATGGGGAAAGAGGTTCCAGCCAAAACCCTCACTCAAACCCAAATTCTAGCCAAGATAATTTTTTCGGGCATGTTTTGGGTGGTTACGGGTCACCAGGTCTGGCGGCACTTTTGATGGAACACCCGCTTAGGGTAAGGGTTTTCTGCGCACAGGTACGGGCTGGCATGTGGCGCAAGAATGGTGATGCAGTGATACTGAGCGCAGAGTGGTACAGGTCGGTGCAATGGTATGGAATTTAATATTTTATTTCCGTCTTTCTAATTTTCTGTACTGAAGAATTTGGTGAATTCTTATACCAATGCAAATTTGCAACATGCATTATTAGAGCCTTCCCAATTTTCAAATGGCTATCCTAGCTTCTGTTTATTCTTTCTTTGAATAAATGAATCTGATACGAGCTTTTAGTTCAGTAACTTTCATGAAGGTGGACTGATGGGAAGGTTATTTTGATATGCTTAGTATTGCGAAATTGTAAATCAACCTTTTTTTATATACCAGTTGGACATTTATAGGGAGCTTGTAACAAAAAGGAGAAACAAGATTAGCCAAAGTGGTGGGGACCTGACCAAACCCATTTGCTTGACCATTAAAGCGTTGGCTTGCCTGAATTGTGTCTGTTCATTCAATAATTTCTAGACTAGGTTTAACCTTCATTCATAATATATAACTATTTTTAATTTATCAAGGCTAGAGCAAGGGTTGGAGGCGGATCTGTTTCTTTTGCAATGCTGTGCTGCCCTGGCCCCAGCTGATGCCTTTGTCAGAGCAGTACAGGAGCGATTTGGCCTGTCTACCTACACCTCATTAAATATTACTGATCACAATGAGTAAGTGCTTCCCAATGAGTGATTTGGCTTTTTATTTTATTTTTTCTCTATCTTTAGCAATGTTTGGTGTGTAGTATGGTCCCTTTTAAGTTTGCATCACTTGAGGCTGGTTTCTAATTTAGATCTCCCGTGTAAATTTGATACCTTGTCAGTTACCTAAATGAAGCACTGTTATTCTATGCCAACAGCCAAAGACATGGTAATGATCCTGGCCATATGATATGCTACCGAAACTTTGGGTAATTTTATCATTTTAAATCCAAGTTTTCGTGTTCAAATGCATCGCATAGTATCAGTATATCTAGTTGCCATGCCTGACTGCTTTGAGGCTATAATTCACACAATAAACTTCTCTGATACTGTTCTTTTTATTATCCAGGTACGAAGTAGTGCTTGTACAGGAGATGCTAACCTTTCTAATACAACTAGTGAAGGAAAGGCGGTATTGTGGCCTTTCAACTGTTGACAACTTAAAGAGGGAGATAATTCATAAATTATGTATAGGTGATGTCACCCACAGTCAGCTAGTCAAATCTCTACCTCGTGACCTCTCAAAAAATGAAAATATCCAGCAGGTCCTTAATTCTCTTGCAGTTTATTCGAACCCTTCTGGAATGAAACAGGTATATTTTAATAAAAGATTATATTTTAGAAATATTTTAGGCATGTAGTGTTGTTCATGGAATAAAACCTTAGCTTTCATAAGAAAAAAAAAAGAGGAAAAAAAAAAGGGTGAGGTAATAGACTTGTACAAACCACTACTGTCTAATGATAATGCTCCAAGTTCCTCAGAATTTCCAATGTAATCAGCTATTTAGTTGGAAAATTTTGGAAATCGCAATTTGATTTCTCCTTGTCTTCCTTATTTCCTTGAAACCATTTAAATTTTGATTACACTGTTCACATGTACCAGGGAAAATATTCTCTGAAAAAGGAACACTGGAAGGAGCTTGACCTGTATCACCCGAGATGGAACTCACGAGACTTGCAAGCTGCTGAAGAAAGATACTTTCGCTTTTGCAAAACCTCTCCTCTCAATTCCCAAATTCCAAAATGGACTCAAATATTCAACCCATTAAACCACATCCGCCAAATTGCCACTGCCCGTGCCACTCTAGAAATTGTGCGTGCTGTGTTATACTACTCAGTTTGTGGCGAGTTGGCACCTGTCTCTCGTGCACCTGAAAATGTTTTGGTGGTGGCACTTCACCTAACTGCCCTAGCCCTTCAAATTTGTGAATTGGAATCTAAATCACAACTGGATACAGAGTCATTTGCCTTTTTGAAACATGCAAGTGAGGAGTTTGGCTCAGATAAGGATTTTGGCCGAAAGCAGAGTTTGATTTTATTGCTGTGTGTGTTGAGACGAAGGTACAAGGAAGAAAATGAAGGTGGAAATGGAACTGGACATGGAAATGGAAAGTTTTGTAATGTGCTTGGTTTGATTGAGGACTTGTTGAAGAAATTTGTGGCAATGAGAGAGGAATGTATGGCTGTGGTGAGAGAAGTGGCACCAGATCTGATAGTTGACGTGACGGGGCCTTCGGGTCAGGGAGTGGTCGGGGGGTCCAGGAGTGGCATGGGCTCAGATTCTAGCTTAGATAAGAAGGCAAAGGCACGTGAACGGCAGGCTGCTATCTTGGTAAGAAAACAGCTGTAAATATCTTTTTCTGGATTTTCCTCCATTGTGTGCTATGTTGTCAAAAGCTATCACAAAGAACTTATTTAAAACTTTTATCTAGTTATATTTTTATTGTATTGAATCCTGAAGCAACCTTAATCTTATCCCACAATACCACAAACATGAAATGATTATCTAAAATATTGTCAAGAGAAGATAAGCTGGTAAAAGAAGTGCTAGGTACCTGAACTGAGGGTCTGACAGCACAATGTGGAATTCAGCTAGTTAGATAATGAGATTCCAGTTGTATTTGGTTTGCCATTCTCTTACAAATCTAAAGTTGGTTAAACAAATATTAGGCTAAAATGAGAGCTGAGCAATCAAAATTTGCGGAAAGCCTAAAGAGCTTAGGAGATGAGGCAACAGAAGATCAGAAACCTGATAAGGAGAAGGGCGAAAGCAGCAGTATGGATTTTCAACAAGAAGAATTGCCTGTTTGCTCTCTATGCCATGACTCATCCTCCACCCAAAGCCCCTTGTGCTACCTCATTCTTCTCCAGGTATGTTACCTTATTATTGCCATTTACATGCAATTGTACATGCCTTCAACTGCAGTTGCACGTAGAAAAGAACCTGTTATGGTCGGGAACAAGAAAAATAACATGACTCTTATTGCAAGTAAAGGATTTTAATGGTTACCTGTACCAGATGGGTTATAGTTTGGCAACATATGTTCTCTACTATATAACTACTTATACCGGTAGAGTTCTAAAATACCTTCTTTTTACTATGTTTCATCTAAACTAGAAATCAAAGCTTCTGACCTTTGCTGAGAAAGGAACCCCATCATGGGATGAAGGATCAACCTCGTCAGATATCGGAGCTGGCTCCTCTGATCCATCGGAGGACCTTGATAGCCCCTTTAGCCCTAGCTCAGGTATCTCTTTAGAAGAGTACTCAATTGAAATAGACCCCTCTTCTGATGAGGAGTCCCCACAGCTCCCTGCTATAAAGCCAATTCAACCCATAAACCCCAACCTCAACTTAAGCTTGAGTGGATCCCACTCTCTTGTCACAATAGAAGAGGAGATATACAACTTGATATTACAAGACCTCACGAAGGATGCCTCTGACACTGAAAAGGAAAAAATTACAAAAAGCCCATCAGTGTCTGGAATGTACGCTGCATGCCTCAAGAGGGACTCAAAAAATTTTGAAACTAGTAAAATTATGAAAAGCCCCTTAGTGGGCTTACGTACGAGTGCCTTCTTCTCTATGCAGAGTGGTACAAGCCTCGTGTCCCCAAAGAGAGAGAAACTTACTGGGTCAAGTTCCCGTTTTGGGAAGACTCGGTTTGGCCCAGTTGATTGTGATGGGGTACATATATCATCATGTGGTCATGCAGTACACCAAGAGTGCCATGAACGGTACCTCTTCTCTCTGAAGCAGAGGTAAGATCTCTTATGTTTATTTTATCTTCTAAAATGGGGAAAAGTATAATACTTAGCACAACTGCTCTGGTTTTGTCATGCTTTTAAGGTTTTCTTTTGTTTTAAGCATGTTTTTGTTAGATTATGGCGATATTGCTTATGCATTTATTTATAATATATGGCACAGTGCTCCAAAAATCTAAGCTAGATTTATTTCTCTTATGATGTTTTCAGATTCATTAGGAGACTTGGTTTTGAGGGAGGCCATATAGTTGATCCAGATATGGTATTTCTCTCTCTCTCTCTCTCATGTTTTTATTAAGTCTTTTGTCAAATATCTGCAACTTGATTAATTATTACTTAATTATTTTTTATATATTAATTCAACTAAATGTTGATTAACCATAGTTGGTTTGTAATTAATTTTAACTAAAGCAGAATTAATTTGTAATAAATCTTGATTATCGTTAAATTCATAGTAAATCCAACAAATCATATGTATTTGGGTCAACCCCTGACCTGACCCTATTTGAGATTGGTCGAAAATTTTTGACCCATACCCAACCCTTTTATTGCCATCAGGTAGGTTCAGGTTGTGTAGGGTTCAAAAATGACACCCTAATCTCCTACTTGTTTCTCTGTAGGGTGAACTGTTGTGTCCAGTGTGCCGCCGCTTCGCAAACTCCACCCTCCCGGCAACTTCTCAAATCTCCTCCAAGTTTCCTCCTCAGCTTCCTGCAAATTTACTCACTTCTGCTTCATCTCCTCTTTCGCTGGCTCTATCTCTCCTCCAATCTGCCTCCAAGATTGTGGGAAAAGAATCCTTCCTAAAAACTATCTCCAGCATCCTTAAGACAACCCCAGATCCATCTCTGGAACCTTCTATCAAGAAGTTTTCCACACTATACTATCCCCAAAGTAGCACCAAGTTCTCCTCCGATGACCGGTTGAGTGAGTCACTCCTGTTGTGGGACACTCTCCGGTACTCCATCATTTCCACTGAGATAGCAGCACGAGGTAGAAAGAAGAGTTGTGTAGAGGCACTGAATGGAGAATTGAATTCTTCAAGTGGATTTATATTGTCTCTTTTGTTTGGAGTGGCTCGAGCTGCCCGAAACTTAAGATGCACAGAAGTGTTGCTGCGGTACAAGGGCCTTCAGTTACTTGCTGGATCAGTGTGTTTTGGGCTGACTGGAGCTAACGACCCCTCAAATACCAGCAAGAGGAGAGGTGATTTTTTTCCCCCATGATACTATTACTAATATTATTTTCTTTGGTGACCTTGACCTTCTTGGGTTTCGTTTCTAGTTACACCAACTTGTTTGTCTAAAGTCTTTGTTGTTGTTGTTGTATACTGCACTAGTTTGTTAGTATTCATCTCCCGTTAAGGTCAAGGTCTTTGTTGTTGTTGTTGTTGTTGTATACTGCACTAGTTCTAAAGTCTTTGTTAGTATTCATCTCCCGTACCCGCTGGATACTTTTAGAGGGTCAGGATATACATATTAAGGTAACATGCGTTACTTAATGTTGACAGTCTTAAAAGGAAGCTCTAAAATCTAAATAAGGATGTCAGTCAAATTGAAAACAAAATGAGCACATGCAATACTATATTATAATCCCTGGTAATTAGAGTTACCAGGCACTGAGTCTGGCTAAAACTATCTACCTTATTTGCATCATAGTCGAACTAAGCCCCAGTAGAGCCTACCATTAATCGTCATTATTCCTACTGCTCTTCAGTTCTGAAGAAAAATAAAACAAAATTTACCGCTCTAATTTTTCCAATTTTGTCAGGTATGTTTGCTTCAATTTCAGAGACTACAAGTGAAGGGGAGATGTATCCTGATATGCAGTTCTGGAAACTGATTGCTGATCCGGTTTTATCTCGTGACCCATTTTCTTCTCTTTTGTGGTCCCTTTTCTGCCTTCCCGTCCCATTTCTCTCTTCTGATGAATTTTTTCTCCCTCTTGTGCATCTCTTCTATGTCATCTGTCTAGTTCAGGTGAACTTCAATTGCTTCTGCTTTGTTTTTTCTTTTCATCTAAATTTTTCATGTTTATTTGTTGATTAGTTTTATAATAAGGGAAATATAATGCTAAGTAGTGCAGGCTAAAAGGTGCTTTAGTCAAGATATAGTTGATTGATTTAGGTATACATGAAGGAAATTGGAATTGAATTAAAGCTTTGTTGCAAAGCTGAAGTTATATTGATTAGTTAATCCAGATTGATTTTGCTTTAATTTCAAGATACTGTTATAGAGATTGTCCTTCAAATGCATAATATTTTTTGTTTTTTTGGTAGGCCTTGATCACATGCTACACTCATTCAATCATAGATACATCATGCTTCTCCAATTACCCCATTCACGATATCATGAAATCGATGTCAAGCATTGACTTTGTAAAAACGTTTTTTATCTCCAATTCGTGCGACCCGTTTTCTTCCCCAGTAGACAGTCTCCGGCGACTTACCTTCCCTTTCCTTCGTCGATGTGCCTTGCTGCACAAGATGTTGACATCAGCAACCAAGGGCCCACTGTATGACAGTTGCACCATTTGGGACGGATCAGGCCTCAACCTGTCCCGGGACCCATCAGACCGGGCTCATTTCGTGAAAATGGAGCTAGAGGGGATGAGGGAACTAGAGGCAGCCTTTCAAGTGCCTCCACTGGAGATAATATTGAAGGATGAGGTGGTGAATGGCTTAGTCTTGAAATGGTGCCAGCATTTCTGTGAGGAGTTTAAGAACTTTGAGAGCATGGGACCCTTGTATTGTGTACCGGCAGTACCATTCAGGCTCATGCAGCTACCAACACTTTATCAGGATCTACTACAGAGGTAATTTTTGTAGAATTTGTGAACTTTTACACCACTCTTTTCTGGCAATACCAATGCTAAAAGGGAAATCACAGTGAGGTATTTATACTGGTTATATCCTACATTTTACACTCCCGTTTTTAATTATCTTTGTTAAATGTCAACTTTTATGCACCCTTGACCTTTTTATTTCTGGAATTGAAAAATCTCAGATATGTGAAGATGCAATGCTCAGAGTGTGCCAATGTACCTGATGAGCCTGCACTGTGCCTCTTGTGTGGGAGATTGTGCTCCCCCAGCTGGAAGTCTTGCTGCCGGTAATTGCAGAGTTCGCATTTTCTTTTCCTTGGAAATATAAGGGTCGTGGGTTATTGTTTTATATCTTAATATATTGCTGTCCATTTTGTAATATTGTAGGGCTGGTAAATGCCAGAATCATGCACTGGCATGTGGGGCTGGCATTGGTGTTTTTCTGCTTGTCAGGGTTCGTATATTTTCTCCTTTTTCTTATTTTGAATGTTGTTAGAAAACATATTTTGTTAGTTTGTCCATTTTGTTTCTCACAAGGACTTAATTCTCAAAATATTTTTGCCAGAAAACTACAATTTTATTGCAAAGATCAGCAAGGCTTGCCTTTTGGCCATCTCCCTACTTGGATGCTTTCGGTGAAGAGGTAAAGTTTTTGTAATTCAAAATAAGAAGTTAATTTGAAAAGAAACATTAAAGTATAAATAAGTAATATATATTCTGTTAAAGTTATAAAATGTGCCCAGTGCAAATTAGTAATCAGGGTATAGTACCATTTTGGTCATGATGTTACTGTGGTGAGTTGGCTGGTACTATGCAGTTACCTGAGCTGTTTACTTCACAAATGTAAACAATTTAATCCTTGTTTGATTATATTTCTTTAGGATTCCCTATTGATTTGTAATTGGTTGGCCGTGCAGCTGACTTTTTCATTTATAGTATTATTAACTAAGCTGTAATAATTATTACTATAATGTTGCTTATTCTATATAACTTTCGGGAACAAAGGATCATGACATGCATCGAGGGAGGCCCTTGTTTCTGAGTGAAGAAAGATATGCAGCCCTAACCTATCTGGTAAGGAATTTTTCCAAAGATGTACATATATCATCGCTTTAAAACTAAATATTTTATATACATCTGAAATATAGAAATACATCATGTGACCCTTAGAATATAGGAATTTAACCGTCTACTACCTGCTCGTCTCTAGACTAGTGTGAGTTGAGGAGTGCTGTCTGGGACAACAGTTCTGTGGTTTGTGTGGGGGCATAATAGAATTTTCAAATTGTGATATTCACAGGTTGCATCTCATAGCCTGGACCGAACATCTGAAGTGCTTCGTCAGACAACTATTGGTCTCTATTCTGTAGATTAGGTTTTTTGACAGAGATGGAACTATTTAATTTGGAAGATACTCCTCTCTCCAGGTATGAATGTTCATGATCGTGGAACCATTTATTTCTTCTGTTGTTTCTTTTTTTAACTTTATTATTTTGTCAGTTTTTGGAAAAAAAAACTTTATTATTTTGTCAATGTCTTTCCAGTTTTGGGATTTTGGAAAGGTACTGCCAGACATCAAGCCCCCACCAGATCGGTATCAGTAAGAATTGTTCTTCTTTGATGCTATTTTATGTGAATAATATCAAGTGCAATAATATAGTAGCGGTTCATACAAAGTGTATGCTAACATCCAGGAAAGATTTCCCATTTTGGTAAAATTCTCTGACTTCTTCTAAAGTTACATAAGTGAGATCTGGAAATCCACTTGTTAAGCTCCTTTCCTTCTTCTTATTTAGGTAAGAAATCCAGGAAGTACTGCCAGGTTTGTAAACTCATCTTCTGCATCAACTGTACTGCTCTCGCAAGATCTTTCCACCTGAAAATGTACATAAAAAACCTGAACTCGTTCATCAATTTTTTTTTTTTCTTTTTCTCCTCCGTGTTGTTAGCTTCTTTGTGTTAATATTGAATGTATCCTTAAATATAAGTTATTCCCTCAGGCATAATAGTTTGCTTGATTTCCCCTCTTTTTATTTTCTTTTTAAGTTATGGTGCACTTGTTGCCCTTCTTAGCATAGCGTATTAATAGTGTGATGTATTGGCTGTAACATGTGGGTCTAAGAAACACTATCTGTTTCGTTTTTGCTTTTTAATTTTGAAGCCTCATCTGGCTCTTGCTCTCTGTAAATTATGAAGCATTCAATTCCTCCGGTTGGATTTATTAAATGAAAATTCAGATGTACATTATAATAATGTGCAAATCCAATTAAAACCAAAATTTTAAACTAGCGTCTTTCAGTATTAGACACGACAACAACAATAATATCAACAAATGTAGGAAAGGCGATTATGTGTTCTTAGTGGAGAGCTTTATGAGGATACAGGTGGTGGAAAATAAATGCAACGACGAAGATTTGCACCATAGGCAACATAACCGCTGTTTCAGTACCGCTGTCTCTAACCAATGCAGGTGCGCTATGGTCCCAAGATATACACACATATATGTAATGTAAATATAACATAATCTTTGACCTCTCTATCTTCCCTTGTCAATTGCGTGATTCAAAGTTTGTTACAATACCATGCACAAAATTCTGAATGTATACAATCACCTGAAGCCAATCTAAATGATCACAACGATCAGAGAAGAAAATTGTCATGCTCACACGCAACTGGAGATGTCGCTTTTGCCGCACATTTTGAACTACCCATATTTGAAGATTGTGTACTGAAAGCGACATGCGGTTGAATATTCAGAGGTACTCGCCACCATTTTGGATCTTTGGCAAATATCAAGTCCAAGTCAGTATATTTTGTCGCAGAGTTACCCCAGAAAAGACTTTTGTCTAATCGGCTTGATTTAAATATGGTATTTAAATTGAGACATTTGCACTCTATAACTAGTAAATTCCAAACATGAGAACCATCCACGTCTCTTTTACCCCATGGATTACACCTTATCCTTCAAAACTATTACACTCTCCCTCGTCTCTCTGCTCTTCATCAAAGTTTTTCTCTCCTTTGTGAATAAAGGAAATAAGAATAAACTGCCACCTGGTCCACCAGCACTGCCTTTCATCGGCCATCTCCATCTCCTAAAACAACCCCTCCACCACACACTTGAAAGCATTTCAAATCGGTATGGCCCGGCAACTTTCCTGCACTTTGGGTCCCGTCGAGCCCTTATCATCTCTTCCCAAACCCTTGCTGAACAGTGTCTCACCACTCATGATTTGGCGTTTGCTAACCGGCCTCAACTTCCAACGGTCATGTTGCCAAACTTGATTGGCATGGCCAACTATGGGCCCCACTGGCGCCGCTGCCGCCAAATTGCAAAGGAGGAGCTTCTATCAGCGCCACAGATCCAAGCCTCCTCAGACATACGGAGCATAGAAGTCCAAGATATGGTGCACCGGCTATTCAAGACTTACAAATCTCAGCAAAATTTGAATGGATCAACTCACTATGCCAAGCTGGATTTAAGAAACATATTGTTCGAGTTATTGCTAAACATGACAATGATGGTTATAGCTGGAAAGCGACTATGCGGTGACAACATAAAAGACTTAGAGGAAATGAAGCGGTACAGAGAAGCTATCGAGGGTTGGTTTGAACTGAGTGGAGCAGCTAAAGCAGAGGACTTTATCCCTATTATGACGATGCTTGATTTGAATGGAGTTATGAAGAAAACGAGGCATGTGTCACATGTGAATGAAGCAATGATGCAGAAGTTGATGGAAGAGCACCTACAAGAAGAAATTGGGACGAGGAACACAATGATTGGCCGTTTGCTAGAGCTGCAACAGCAGGATCCTGACAAGTATAGTGATCTTGTGATCCGGAATATTTGTATGGTTAGTGGTTGGCAGCTCTATTTTGAAAGCTTCAATTTAGTCTAATATGTAAAAGAAAATTGTGTTGTTTTAAAACTCCATAAATTTCCAAAATACCTCCCTCATTTTTGGAGGTACAGTATTTCGCTATTTCACCAATCAATTTGAGGGGGGCAAAAAGGATTTAGTTCGTAAACAAAACCACAACACATTGAAATACATACACTATGTTTATCACAATTTGACAATAAATTTTTGAATTCAATCTCAGGAGCAGACTTGGCCTGAATCATGTGCAGGTTTAAGTGTCAAAAACCACTAGTCAGGGGGCTCGCACGGTTACTCTTTACTTTGTTCACTTTACTGACATTACTTTATTTACGTGTTGACGTGTTGTTAATCACTTGCGCAGAACATATTGATAGGAGGAGTTGACACTCCAACAACTACTTTGGAATGGACAATGGCCAATTTACTAAACAATCAAGACATACTTGCAAAGGCGGCAGCTGAGATTGACGCACATGTCGAGAACCAACGACTGGTACAAGAGTCCGACATGGCCAATCTTCCATTTCTCCAATGTATAATCAAGGAGTCCCTCCGAATTCACCCCGTTGCTCCCCTTCTATCCACTCATGAGTCACGCCAAGATGTCACTGTTGAAGGTTACAACATTCCAAAAGGAACTATGGTCATAGTAAACATTTATCAGATCCAACGAGACCCGGTAAATTGGGAGGAACCTACAAAGTTCAAGCCGGAGAGGTTTGAAAGCGAAAGTATGGAGGGTAAGTTGATGATACCTTTTGGCATGGGGAGAAGGAGTTGTCCGGGAGAATTGCTAGCGATGCGTGAAATGGGTCTTATATTGGGAACCCTGATTCAGTGTTTTGATTGGAAAACAGTTGGAGATGAACCGGTGGACTTAGCCGAGGGCCCGCTTGGGTTGACACTTCCAATGGCTGTTCCACTGCATGTGCTGTACCGACCCCGTTTAGCCATGATGGAAGTCCTGTCTTAACTCTAGGTAGATTTATCTGATATTTGAAGAAAAATATGAAAATTGGAGAATAATATGAATTAGAGAAAAAGTGGAGCATTGTGATATGGTAGAGTATTGTGTATCTCTGTTTGGATAAGTTAATAAGTGTTCATCGAAAAAAAAAATGTTTTCAATACCGTACCGAATACCGGAAATTCCAATAATACCGGGAAGAGAACAGTGACTGAAACGACAATTTTCGGTGGTGTGAGAAGAAATACCAAAAAATTTCAAAAAATATCGGATTTTGGCCACGTGACTTGTTGGGGTGCCTGTACGGTATTAAAAACATTGATTTGTATAGTATAATTGTGTCGAAATAAACAAAGATGGCTATATCTTGAGTATTTTGTTATGCAAAAAAATATGTTTGTCCCAATATTTTTCTTTAACCCTATTATCCTTCAAATCCACATAAAAAACTTTTGACAACAGATTTTCTTGGTAAGATTGACCAAGCACAAGGATGAAAAAGTTGCAAAGTAATGTGAACAAAAGTTTTATAATTGTATTATATCCAAATAGAAATCATTGACATGTCACCATTTGAAATCCTTACTTTGAAAATGCAGTTTGTCATTATCGTGATTAACAGTATTGATCGGGCGTTTGAAGCCTTGAACTGGTTAAAAGAATATTGATATTTGTTAATTCTTAAAAAAAAAAATAACTATTATTCAGACCAGATTTTGTGTCTTTTTTTTATATTATTATCAAGTTAATTATCCCTAGTTGTATCAAAAAAAGGATGTAAAAATTAAATGTCTTTTTAAGAAGACTTGTAAATTTTGGTCATAAAGGGATGTAAAAATATTTACCACATAGATGGGGAAAAAAAACAAGGAACGGTTTGCTCTCTGCTCTCTATTACTTATTATTTACCACAGTACTGAGATAAAGGCACTTACAAAAGTAGTAGTTGTTTTTGACATAAGAGCATATGATATTATTTTTGTTTTTTCGAAGAAAAATGAGGATTAGTCCTCACATTTGAAATTTAAATTAAAGTAAGTCAAATAGTCATTACAATTTTAGCGAGTAGCTAAAAGGGAATGTAGAAAACAAAGAGAAATGTAAACATGTTTTTTGAAATAAAAAGAGATTACATTCCAATCATCAGAATAAAAGATGGGAGGGGAGGTCAAATAGCAGCAGCAGTGCGTGATCTCAAAACATTCCATTCTGTAAGAACCTCAGGAACTAGCTCACTTGCACTTTTCTCAACATCTTTGAATACTCTACCACATCTCTCACGCCAGGTAAAGAGCATATGATATTTGTTCGTAAAAAAAATGTTAAATATAACTCCTGGCTAATTATGTAAGATGCCGAATTAAAACGATCTAGCAAATTTTGCATAAATGTTTTGTGTTTTGTAAGCACTTGGAGATTTTGATTTGAAGCACATGACGAGTGATATTTTAACCAATTAGAGGAACCTAATTTTTCTTCTTTTCGCACGAATAAAACTCCGAGGTAACCAACAATAAGTATGCGTTCTAGAGAATCGCAAATTCAAGTTTTGCAACATAGATGTATAATTCCATTAAAAAGAGCATTATATGAAGGAATTATTTGTTCTTTGTTAATGATATCTCGAGTCTCAATACACATCCTTCTTATATTAAAAATTAGCAGTGACCTAAATCAAGATAAATACCCAAAATTCAACGATCAAACACGAAAAATTAGCTGGGAAATTAGATTCATGTCGCTCTAATATATTAAAATTTGAAGAATATCACATCAAATTTGTCTTTGAAAAATGTCATCTCAAATGAAATTAAGCTAAAAGTTGGCATGCCACCTATGAATCCATTTTGATGCCCAATTTTTCGTGTTGACCAATAAACCTCCATTAAAATTCCCATAATTTTGAAATAAGTGGAAAAAAAATAATTTCCAAACCATCGATTTTTTAGAATTTAAAATTTCTGATTTATATAAATTTTAAATTTTTACAAATTCGAATTTTTACTTTTCACTTCTATCGTTCGATTTTTTTCAATTTTGAAATTTTTAAATTTAAAAGTTGAATTATTAAAAAATTTCAAATTTTGAAATTTCAACTTTTCAGAATTCAAGATTTCAAAATTTGAAAATTTTCACTTATTTGAAATACTAGAGATTTAATAAAAAAGAATATTCTAGTCAATACGAAAAATTGAGTGTGGGGAGGTATGAGTGACAAATTATAGCTAAAGTGGATTTGGGGTGGGAATTTTTCATAGACAACTTTGTAGTAGCGTTGGTCTAAATTTTCTAAATTAAAAGCTTGATACCTAAAAATGGATATAAAACATTCAAGAATTATGAAAAAAAAAATTCCGTATTGGAAAGTTTGCACAATAGAAGTGATCGGTTTCAAGTTTTCGTCTTGATTAAAAAAAGGAGAAGAAGAAGAACGAACCATTCTTTTTGTATATGGTATATCTATCGTTCAAAGCTAATATAGCCTGGAAATGCTCCCTATAATGAGTCCTAGCACGTTAATATAAATACCTTTTTTATTGACATGGATAATCATTTTTCTGAAAAAAGAACTTTTTTTCCTTAAATGAACATATTCTTCTTAATATGGATGGTAAAACCCGTGCTTATTTTTTTTGGATTAAACAGATTGCCGAGTTACTTTATTAGAATATAATAAATATAAGCACATTTAATAACTTATTAATAGCACAAACTAATAGAAGTTCATTACTTTATACTAATAAGTGGGCAACTGAAAATTAAGTATTTTTTAAACAGAAATTATGCTTGATTTTTAATTTACTTGAACTTTATTTTATTGATTTTTGTTCAACTAGGTTTCATTGATTCTTCTTTAATTAAATTGGTGATCATAAGTCATAAGATTGTAGGGGTATATCCAATTTTCCCAATATATTTTTAGTGATCATAAGTCATAACGTGCCCATTGAATTTTTTTCCAATTCCCCATAAACACTACACAGCTAGCCTCCTTGCCATTTTCTTCAAATGCTTTTACTAATTTGGTTTAATTTGTTACTCTTATTGTTTTGCATACTTGTTGAGAAAAATTTTGAAATAACATTTGTTTTTTTATACTTAATAGTTAATACTATTATTAGGGGAACAAGAAGTGGTGAAAAGAAATAGAGAATAGACAATTAGCATGTAGAGAAGGTATCCAACAGTTGAGATTGCCTCTAGGCTCTGGCCACCTTAAGAAGAAGTGTAAGAAGTCTTGGAAGGTGAGAACTAGGGGTGGGAGTGGACCGAACCTATCCGTGGGCCTAAGGGCCGGATAGGACCATTATGAAGAATGGACCGAATTTTTTTCGGATATCCACATTCGATCCATCGTAACCGAGCCAGAGACAGAGTTGTTCGATCCAGTCGCCGGAGGCCCTCGATCCCAGTTCAATCCCAATCGTCGGAGCTGCCTCTCGAGTCTCGTCGTCAACGCACGCTGAACGGCACAGCACACCGCCTCTCCTCTCGAGCTCTCTTAGCCAAGGTCATTGAGGTCATGGCCACAAAAGATCAAGCATATCTGATGCTGAGACTCGATGTCTCGATCGGAGAAGGCTGGTTCATTTTCTCTCCGTTAACGAGTTCGTCAGTTAATGGGTACAGATCCGTTTCGGATTTTGGCCACTACAGGCTATGGGAATGGGCTCTACAGCATCGTCTAGGTTAGGAGAAGACATGTATAGGCTCAATTTCAAGTGCGTTGGCTCCGAGCGATGGGGACACTGCTAGCTGGTATGGTAGTATAGGAAGGGTGTTGTAGTTCAGTATGGTGAATTTGGTGGAGTTACTGTAGTTCCGTATGGTGAAAGAGAAGGGATCCCAATCGCTTTTTTTTTTTTTTTTGTTGAAGAAGCTTCTCCCTTTTAATTTATTATTATATTTATATGTGATTCACTCATGATTTTGGATATCCTTTTGTTTCCTGGCTCGGACGGACTGAGGGCCGAACAGTTCGACTAAAAAACCATAAATTGGATAAGGGCCGAACCTTAGCGAACATACAGGGGCCGAATATAGGATCGAGCTTCAACTATTATAATGACGGACCGAACCGGATATCCGGCCCTTATTTGCCCACTAGCAGGCCTAGTGAGAACCTTTGTTATTGCAGTTCTTAGACATAGTTGAAGATACAAGATATAGTGAAATCTGATACGGCCTATAGTTTCTTTACTCTATTTTTATTCTTTTGAGATCAGAATGGAAATCTGATATATATCCATTTACACAATATTCATTAGTTTTGTAGAGACGCATTTATTATTTAGTTTCCTCCATTGTCTCATAAATGTGAGCTACAAGTTGACATATTCATTATTTTTATTAATAATTCATGTAAGATAAAATTATAATGATTGAATGGAGGATAAAAACGTTTGCCTAGAATATCGGCTTAAATAAGAAAAAGTTCAATGAAACAAATATTATTTGTATGCTCACAACGTCAATATTGTGATCATAAGCAACGTGTGAATCGAGATTCAAACTATATGAACTTAACACCATATATTGTAGAACAAATGGCATATGCCGGCGCTAATTATTCGTCATATTTATGGCCCAAATAAATAATTTCAGGATATGTTACAATGTTCCAACCCGAGTCTAATGAAGTCCAATTTCCGCTAGTATACATGGACACATCAGGCCTCTCAAGAATGTTCCATTTTATTTTTCTCGGCTAAATAAGCAGTATATTACTTTGGACTTATTTTTGCAACATCACGTGCAAAATCAATTCATTTATAAAGTGCAATACGCACCGTTACCTTTAAATACAATGAATTAGTGTTGCTCATTGGATTGCTACATATTTAATTTCCACAACAGAGCACTTGCAATCCAACCTATTGGCGTTCCGTAGTTTTTTAATATGTTGAACAGTTATTTTGAAATTATTTAGTATTTGAATGTAGATATAGTTGTTTAGAACAAGTCAATCTGTTATTTTTTTATTTAAGCATATTTATTTAGAGAGGCAACTTAGTCAATAGAGACTTTATACCTCTTCCGCGGTCAGCGGGAATTGAATCCGTTACCTTTAGATAAACGATGGAGCCACTTAATTACCAGCTGTATTAGACTCCCACGTTCATATGATAACTACTTTACAAAGAAATATTCCACATTTAGGAATTTTCAAGGATGCAAATAAGAAAACTTTCTTTTGTTCTTTAGTAAGGTGACCTTTTTTACTAATACAAACTATACATAGCCAACTTAACTCGCACTTTGAGGCTGATTAGGGCCCCTAAACACGAGTCCCTCAATCAGTTAGCTCAAAGATGAATCATTCACAAGCTTCTAAGTTATTTTATCAGACATGTGGTAAACCCTCCCCTCTTCTCTTTTTTCTCTCCTATAGCTATGTCCTTTCAGTACTTTCCAACAGGTGCGACCGTGCGACCCTATTTTTTGGTATTATTTTTTGCAAATAGCATATTGTAAAACAATAAACGGCTAGCCAGGTTAAAGAATAAGCAAGTTATTCTTCACGACATGGGAATATTTACGTGCATCCTAGTTGCAAAGTACATATACGACTTCTTTTTTCTAATCCTGTAAAGAATTTAAGCTGTGTGCTTGAATTTACAGTTTCTGCAACCCGCGGTGATGTAAAGGTCGAGCAGGAGAAGCCTTATGGAGAGAAATTTCAAAGAGACCCAATATGTAGCTTGCTTCTGAGTTGTGATGAAACAAATTAGAGATTTGTTCTCCATCCAAATCCTCCTAATTTTGCTGTTTAATGTTGGTTGCCACGTACTCTTATGGTGTTAAGTTTAATTTTAGTTTAAGCGGTTCTGTGAACATTTGAAGCACTTGTAGCAAAGATATAGAATAAACAATGATATTTTTATTATTCTTTTGAAGTTTAAAAAAATATATTGCTTCTCTGATTGTAAATTAAAAAAACTGCTAAATATTTGAGGTATTACTACGGTTTCCTTTAGAAAAAATAAAACCATCGCATTAGTTGCATAAAGCAATAATTTTAATGAGAAGGATTCTAGTGCCCACATTTTTTGTGTTCCTAAATGCCCACATTTCACTATTTTATGACATTTTCAAAATTTACAATGCAAACGTCAAATCTAAACCGTCAATCTTATTCAATTTATTGAGAGATGAATTTTCATATAGGTTTTATAAATTTTGGAGTTTGTTTGATACTCAAGCAAAGAACAAAATATGAACGTATTAAAATTAATCTATCATAGTTAATAAGATTTCACTCATTTTTCTACCTCTTTATCGAATATTATATAAATTCCATAACTTACAAAAACCTATATGGAGAACCAGTTCTTGGTCTAGTGGCAAAGAGCAATGCACCTTGAGTGAAAGGTCGTAGGTTTGAAACCCGGCTGGGGGGTCTTTCACAGGCATTTAATTTAAAAATAAGTTGGGAGGTTTGACCCCCAATTTATCTTCAAAAAAAAAAAGCTAGCCTATATAAAAATACATCGCTCGTTAAATAGAATAAGGTCAACGACTTGAATTGGACGTTTACACTTTAAATTTTGAAAAAGTCATGAAATAGTGAAATATAGACATTTAGGGACACAAAAAATGTGAACACTAGAACTCTCCTCTTTTTTAATTACCACAATACGAAAACTAGGTAAATAGTGCCTGAACTCCTTATTTATATTTTTTCAAAATTGATTAAAACATTATTGTTTATAATTTTTGAATTCTCAATATTTTGGTTTTCTAAGAATCAATTACTACTTTAGATAACAGTGGTTTACTGGTTTGTCAGGATTTTTTGGAAAATTTTATCGTAGACCGTCATAATAGAACAAGCACTGGTACAAGGAAAAAGAACAAGAAAATATATTTTCCGACGGTGCAAAGAATTTTCAGATTATTTCTACCATATTAGAAACTTGACGTTTGAAATTAATTTGATGTATGGAGTCGGCCTAGATGTTCACGTTGTTTGGTTTCATGACTCAATCTTTAAAGTTCGAAACGCCGATTCATTACAATTTTGTAAGATTGTAATTTTTTTATATCTTTGTTGGATTTTAAATATGATTTTTAAATAATAAAAAAGCTAAAACTGTTCGCATTACAAAACTACACGAAAAAAGGAAAATATTCTAAAAATAATAAATTGATATTTTTATAATTATTTGGATCACATCGGATGATAGATCCATGCTTAAAATTTTTCGAAATCGAAATATGGAGCTGAAATAACAACACCTCTGTGCTTCATGGTGCACCGTTATCTAACTCTTAACTGTCAATGCATTAATCATTTGCTTTGTGTTGATTATCCATTTCTTAAACAACTTCAGTCCCGTGTATTGATAATCCAACGCCGTTCCTCTAAATTGTATTATTATTGATCGTTTCAACTCTGTTCCTCTTTTAATTATTAATAGGGCATTCTCCAATTGGGCTTCTATGGCTGTTTCTTCTCGCATTCTACGAGTAAACGCACAAATTTTTCAAATTTATATATCCTAAGTCAGTGATATGTAGCCTTCTACCTAATATCTACAGTTACTGTAATATTTTATCTACAATAACTTTTAAATTTACTTCTATAAGCACCTCATTTGAATGTTTGATAGTGAGGGGTATAAAATCGAAAAAAAAAACAAAATCGTGGTATCAATAAACAAAACTATTTCATTATTTATTTTCTTGATTTAACACTAATTGAATCTTATTTTTTAAAAGCTCCAAAACACACACTTAATTTTTGCAAATTATATAATTGATCCATTATTGAACATACATTTAGCCATTGAATAACTCGCGCATACTATATCACACTTTGTCCAAATCTTTTATAGAATATACAATCATACACTTGTTCGATGATGTATACTGAATTATAACAAATACATACTTAATCTATTATATTTTTAAAAAATAGTAAAAGAAGTCGAAAAATAAATATCATATTCCTTACCCGAATTTGGGTAGTGTGCATTTCGACGACTAACCAAACTACAAATAGTAGTTTGGATAAGGATGGATGTCTTTTGACTTATACCGTCACGATATTTAAAATCAGAAAGGCATGCATATATATATATGATTACATTACGGTCTCGCCGATGGTCTTTTTGTTTATCAACGATATAATATTTCGTTATCTTTTTTGGTATTGATAGTCATAAGCTATAATTATCTTTGCATGTACGTATGAACTTTGCATACGAGGTAATATATGTAATTAGATATGCTAAATAAGGTTAGATTAACTGAGCCCTGGAAAGACTCCTTGAAAAACTTCGTAAAGCTATATTGAGAAAACTTATTAGTTCTCTTAGCATTGCATCTCAATGAAAATTCATTTAATAACAAATTATATAAATCTAATTTATTTATTATGATTTATATACATTAGTATAAATATGTTAATTTATGAATACACATTGCATAGATCATATAATTAATATAAAGCTAAAATAAATCTATCTTATTAATTTTTTAATGATAAAATAAAATTAAAAATAATATGAAACACAATTGTATAAGTTTAAGCTCGCCAGTAAGTTTGTAAAGTTGATCTTCCAAATCATTAGATCAGTTTATAAATATAGCTATTTGCTTATTTTATTTTCCAAATAAAATTTAAATAATTATTCTTTTTTTAATTACAGAAGGACCACTTTTTCTATTTATTGGAAACTAAAAAAAATATTTGAAAATTGTTAGATGGGTTATAAAATACAAATTATATATTTCTATGTTAGAAATAAGTTCATTTTAAATGAATATCCTTTTAATTTTAGAATATGAAAGGATTATTGTTTCTATTAATGAGGGACCTATGTGTACATTACTTAGGAAATATTTTTGTTAGAAAGAATTTAAATAATTGTCTTAAAATTAAATTACTTTCATCTCGAGTGTCAATCAATTACAAAAGTTTATATGACTTTAGAAATTGCTGAAACAACTTTAAAATATTCTTTTGTGAAATGTGAAAGGACTATTTTTTTTTATTTGTGCTCATTGAGAAGAATTGATGTTATTAAGGAGAATAATTTTATCATAAATGATGATTCAATAATTAATTATAACATTATGACGTTAAGAGAGAATGGATTTTGAAACCCGACTGCAGCTAAGGGATTTCTAAGTAGGGTTTAATAATACAAGTCTCTCTCCTTACTCGTAATTTATAATATTGTGCAACACGCATGAAAAGAAGATAAATAATTTGTCGAAATAAAAAAGGTGAGACAATATAAATATTTTTAAATATATATTATATTATTTTATATTACACATGAGAGAGGAGTTAGCCAACAGACGACAGCTTATTTTAACACCCCTTCACACGCTTACAAACAAACACACAGATTATAGGGAACGGATTGCAACAACTGTACCTACGACAAACACACACACAAAGATCACACTAGAAGGCTCTCCTCCTCATCTCATCCTTCATTAGTTAAGAGAGATTTAATATCATAAATCTCTCTCTATATTCTTCTTCCTAAAGATCCTCATTTGCAGTTGCAAGGATCACAGGTGCAGTTGGAACCACACTTGCAACCGCCGTTCTCACCTCCAGCAAGGCCCTCGATTCCCTCAAATTTCCTGCGAGTCAAAATAGAGCAACTCAAAACCCAATTCTTTTCTTAAATTTCTAGATTAACTTTTATAATTTAGGCACCAAAATAGGTTCAGATTCCTTTTTCTGGGTTAAAATTTTAGACTTTTTAGTTGCATGTTTAAAAGGGGCGCAATTGGATTTTTTTATTTTTTGGTGTTCTGACTTTTGAGCAAAAAACAAAGGAAAACGTTTTAAAAAATTAGAGAGACAAAAGAGAGAGATCATACTCCTTGGCGGGTGCAACACCCAAAACAAGGGTTTGGGTGGTGGTGCTCCTCTCTTCAATCAAATCCGGATACATTCCGCACCTATATATGATCAGATCAAATATTCCCAATTTTAGTTTAAAGGCCAAAACATTCATTTTTTTATTTTTTTCAAAACAAATTAAATTTTTATTTTTATTTTAGAAATATTTAACTATGTTCAATCAGATCTAATAATTACACAAATCGACTGTTCAAAATTCATCAAGAACAAAAAACTTTATACAAAATTGAAGGGCTTTGGTATTGATTAAACTGATTTGAAAAAAAAAAAAAAAAATCTGACCATGTTGAATCAGATATAGTTATTATACAGATCAATTGTTCAAAATTGAACAAGAACAAAAAACTTAATAAAAAAAATTAAAGTTCTTGGTGTTGATTAAACTGATTTAAAAAATAAGAAAATTTCTAACATAAAATTAACAAAAAAATAGTAGAATTTTTTGGTATTTTTTGTAAACTCACCCATTGCAACCACTGCCACATTTGCAGCCTGAGCCGCAGCCACAGTTTCCACCACAGCACGACATGTTTTTCTCTCTCAAAACGCAAAGTAATCAAATCGAAGGGTTATTTCCGATTTCCGATTTCTGATTGTCGATAAGAAATGAAACTGGTAAACTGCCTATAAGCCTATTTATAGAAGGAAATGTCCCGAGAGAGGCTCTCCGCCGTCCACTTGTCACAATCGCGTGCATAAATTTATATTGTCGTGTCGTTCTAATCCAGTCGGTCCATGCGGGTTGTTTGACACGTGTCTGAGACGGTGGATATTTCACGATAAATAGTAGTTTCTTCAAAAAACGATATAAATAGTAGTAAAAGCGAAATGATCCACGTCTCCAGTTATGTCCCTTGTGTTTCAACTTTCAAAGGATGAATTATTTGGGTCATATTATGTGACTATTTCTTTTTATATAACAGAATTTTTGTTAATGTCATAGTCATGTGCGAACAAAATAGACCGCATTGCATGTCATGGTTATTGTATTACCGTCATTATAACAGTCCTAATAGATTTATTTATATTATATCTCTCTCTCTTTTTTTGAACTTTTTTCCTCTTTTTAGCTGCAATTATTGTAGGCTATTTGAAATGAAGCGTTGTAATAAACTATTCTAATTTTCTTACCTGATAACTCAATCACGGTATTAGATTCAAGGATATTAGATTTTATTAATTCGCTGAACTTTGTCTTACACAAAATAATGAAATATATATTAAAAAAAAAATCGATGGATGGACCTTTTAATTCATTACTCTAAAATTCTTTAATATTGAGTTTATTCGGTAGATAATAGATACTAATTTAAGGCACATGTGGTAGAAAACATTTTTTTTTATAAAAGTGTATTTTTCCTTTGCTGAGATAAACTGGTTAGGTTTGTTTGAATTGACAATAGCAGGAAAATTATGCGGCTTTCAAATTTTTTTTTTTTTTTGAGATGTTGACAGCGGCTGTCAAAAGAAAAGAAAAAAAAATAAAATAAAAAGCTAAAAACTAAAACAAAAAAAAGTAGCATCAACAAAATTTTAAGTAGCTTTTTGCCTCCAAAAAAAATCCAACTCGCCGAGACACTCGAAGTTCCGGTAGCTTCCCTGATATCTGAAGTGGCTTTCAATTTTTGACGGACCGGTAAATTGCCCTTAAAATTCCAACGGATGCTTTAATTCAGATTCCAGATTTTTTTTTATTTTACTTTAGATTAAACGTGGAAAATTACGAAGGCTCAATAAATACTATATGCATATAAAAATATATCATGCTTGATATTTAATCTACGTTGTTTAAATTTTTGAAGTTAGTACTATTTTCTAATCTTTTTAGAGATCTGTCATGATATTGACTGAGACTGTGCTACGTTTTTTGTAATATAAAAAAATTTGGTACATCATTTTTTTTTCTTCAATTTTTTGAAGCCCGGGAAGCTAGTTTAAGCCATTCAATATGACCTACATATTAAATTTTGCTATTAAAAAAAATCTGTATGTTAAATTTTTTTAACTCTACTTAGATAGAAATAAAATTCATTGAATTTAATTAAAGTATTCTAAATCATCTAATAATATATTTTTCTTATCTATAAACCAAAAAAATTGTAAAAATTATTTCCAAATATTCTAAATATAGCTCATATCCAATGATTCAGATCAATTATCTGAATTTTGAAAATTGAAATATTAGAATATAAAGTTTAACATTTTTATTTCAAAATCGTTGTCCAACTCATTGAATAAAAAAAAATGATAGGTAGCAAATCGAATATTGTATGGCGAAATTTCTGTCAGTATATAATTTGGGGAAAATAATACCAAACAGTAGAGATCAATAATCAATCATGACGTTTCAAATTGAAATTTTTCGATCAGTCCGTTCAAAAACAAAACTAAACAGTAAAGAGCAATTATCAATTTCCAATGATGACATTTGAAAGAAGACGAGGAATTCTGTTTGGCACTTATTTTTGGACAGGATATGTTAGACTTGTATAAAGAGGCATAGTGTGGCCACAAGTTGAGGTCAGACCTCAGTGTCTATTGCGAAAGGTTGTGGCCACAAGCCGAGGTCTTTGTCAGATATCATAGCAAGTTTCATCCTTTGACCTTTATGACTAAGATAATATAAAATTGTTTTATCGATACTAAAGGTAACCAAATTTTACATCTTTAAATCGCTCAATCGGTCAATTTTATTATTTTTTATTAAGAATTTAAGATTTGTGAAGTATAAGATATTCTGCAACAATTTTTAGCGGTCCGTGTTCCCCCCTCTGGGAGTAGATCTTATATTTGATTATTTAATTTATTTTTTTACGAGGCAATAACAACTTACAAGTTGCGAAGTAATTATACATGATATGTGTATGTAAATTTTTGGTTTAATAAAAAGAACACTAAAATGTTAATCTTATTTTAGTTCTATTAGCACATATTTGTGATACTATATTGTTTTTAATTTGAAACAAAAGAGAGTTGAATTTATAGTTTTTCATGTGAGACTTCACATAGAGTTCATCAGTGCGACTTAGAGATCAATCACTGAAATATTGTTCATCCCATCATATGTTTTCACTTTCCTTTTTATAAAAGGTTCAATGCATTTTATTTATTCTAATAAAAGAATAAAGGAAATATAAATAAATTTTTAATTTGGTTTTTCTATAGTTTATTACATTCTGGAATATTTAACTAGCACGCTCATAATCAATAGGAAAGGGACATTCAAATTGGGCACTTAGTTTGATTCGTCCAACTCAATTCTCAAGTCATCGAACTTTTAATTCATAGAAATAAAAGTCGCTCTGTCACATTCTCGATGGAAGAATTAGCGGAGTGCTTATGAGGCTTTGCTTTTTTTTTTTCCCTACAATCCAGGCAGCTTTCTACCAAAATTTCATCTTTTTATTTACGAACATGAACGTGCATATTGGTAGGGGAACTCAGATCATGTATTCCGCAGCACATGTGTAGCGCACTTCTGTGGGCCGTCTGATCTGAATCTGATGGATATGGAAGTTCCGTGCATGTAACCAGATTGATAGCTCAAAAAAATGAACCGTCCGATCAAAATCGAACGGCTCATGTGCCGCGCTACACATGTGCCGCACGACACAGGATCCGGGTCCATTGGTAGGGTACAAGTAATTTCATGGTAAACATCCACTAAGGACATTGACATCTTCTAGATTTTTAAAATGATAATAAATAATTTAATTAATTATAGATTTAAATGCCGACTCGTGAATGATGTATCAAAATCAAGCTATCACTATGCAAAAAAAAAAAAAAAATGATTCCTTTTTTAAATAACGAAAAAATGATTACTTGAAAAATTTGTGAAAATCCATAATCATAAATATTGTATGATTTTTCATCTGGTATGAATGAATGACGTTAATAAAAACCCATAATCATAAGTATTTTAGATATATATTACGAACAATTGAGAAAATTCATATAATTTTTTTCTCAATTTTAGCATATAATGATGAATTAACGACTGATAAATTTATTGTCGCGAATTACATATATAATTGTCCAACACTCCAACGTAAAAGTTCGATGGCGAATTTTATTACAAACTAAAAATTGTAAACCTATCCTGACATTATCTCCGTTTTTTTTTTTTTTTTTTCGCTCACTACAATCCGTGGATGTGTCTAGTACAATTTTCGAATTCAACGCAATTGCCGACTTAACCGAACCGACAGCAGCTTGTGTGTTTTTTTCCCCCGAAAATGAAAAACAAAAAAGAAAATTAAAAATGGTCGCCAATCTGGCAACACTGCATGTGAGCCCTTGGGCCTAACTAGAACTTTCTGGATCCGAGTCATAAATTAAGAAACGCTAACAAAAAGGTCCGATTTTGTAGTGAAACAAATATGTCCGATAATTGCGAGCTCAGAATTAATCAGAAAATATTATAACAAGACAAGATAGTATACTTAAAAAGTAATGTTCTGTAGAACTATATTAAAACGGAATCCCTCTCACAAACTCGCAAGTCTTTGGATGAAGAATTAGAATAACGAGAACAATCATTAAAAAATACTCCAATTGTAATTTTTCTACGGTACCTCTTTGGTATTTTCAGAAGCATATTTTTAGTGATCTTTTGTATAAAGGGTCTATTTAAGTTTTATTTTTCCGACGCAACCACGAAAATCGTTTAGAATCCTCTACATAAAATAAATGATGAAATAAGCGCCCCATGTGCATTCTTTTAATATTGTTTCTGACACATCCCATGTCATTTAACGTAACAATTCTCATACAACAATTTATTTTCAATTGCAACATGAAAAGCTATTTTTAGGAACAAACATAAGGTCAAAAAAATAAGGAAAAGGGACAGCGTGCATGGGGAGGGAGAATGTTCAATGGATTTTTCAGTTGGACCCTCCAGTTTTTCTCTATTTCGAATCATATTTCTTGTATTTTTTTTAGACTCATTACTTTGCTTTATCACGCAATGCAATTTTTATAAATTTTAGTTCTTTTATTTAATTGTTTAGAATTCATTAAAAAATATTTTTGCATGAAATTTTATCAATTTTCTTAAGAACTTACAAAAAAAGAAAAATCCAGTAATGTAATTTTTCTTTTAATTGTAAATCTTTTTTTTTTTATATTTCGAGACACAAATCATTTTATCACAACTTTTTTATTAATATATTTTAATATGACTATTAGTAATTATAATTATGTTACAATAATATATTTCTCTGATATTATATCAATTGACATAAATTATATGGAATCAAAGTTATATAGTTTTTTTTTATCTTTTACAGATTTCTTTCTACTTTTGTTTAGTTGTTTGAAAGATTTTTCTAGATTATTTTTTGTATGAAATTTTGTGGATCTCTTAAAAAATTATGAAACTAAATTAATGTATTTTTAATTTAATATATGTATCTATAACTATTTACATAATTTAAATAATATTGATTAATTTTTTTTAGAAACAACTAGATAGAGGCTATCTAGGTAAAATAATATTGATTGATAAATGTATTATATTGATCAACTACATCCTTAATGTATTATTTTTATAATTGCATACATTAGTATCTATTTTTGTTACTATACTGATTTAATTAATTTATTACAATATATTAGGAATAATCATAAAGAAATATCATATTAGTTAATATGTCTATATAAGGATATTGATAATTGTAATTATATTAAAATTGTATTTTAATGGCACATTATTTTGGCATCTTAGATTTCTGGACAATTAGAAATTGCACACTCAAATATTAATGATATTTTTTTAATTACAACTAATTAATAACGTAAAAAATTTAAATATATATATATATAATTATATATATAAATAATCCATGATAGTAAATAATAAAAGGACCAAGTAAAATACATCTAATTAACCAATTTTTTTCTTTATGTGTTGGTGGTATATTGCAAGTAGAGTCTGTTGGAGTTATGTCCTAGAAGTCAATATTTAATGACTTATTTTCTTAGTTTATGTTAATGATGATATTTGATCATTTGTTCCTAGAGTTTATTATTGACAGATCATTCAGGTTGAGATCTGAATTGTAGATCTCTGTGGATCATTCATTAGAATGACAATAATAAACCTAAATCGTCCATAATCTTGATAATTAACAAGGAACATTAATTATCATAAAAGATTAGTATGCAAGTTAAGTGATGATTAAGTTCTACAAATCATACGTAAGGAGTTACCAACTTAATTGCATATGTGTATGTTATTAGAACATAGTACAGGACTTGACCCAATGAAATAAACATATGGATTGTGTTAAGTGTCATTGTTTATTTCATATAAGTTTGATTCTAAGTTTGAGATGTTCACCTTTTCCACATGAGGATAGGTTCAATAAATATCGTCTAACGTTGATTCCTGATAAAGGCTGCTATAAGGACTTTATTTATGTTCTCTTGAATTGTGCGGAGAAAAGTTGTTCATCAAGAAAATCGTATGTCCCTCATTAATACATTTAATGAGTGATGATATCTATTTGGGCCCCTTGATGGAGTTGGATCGTATGCATGCAAACTAGACGATCAACTCTAGATCAAGAAATGTATAATCTGCAAGAATGACACATTCCTATCTTGGATTATACAATGATATCATGTGACATAAGAATCGGACAAGGAAATACTATTATTTCTTATGCAGGATTGAAATATTGTAACAGTACACTATTTATGCGAATTGGGAATCATAACGTGTTGCTAGATACCGCTTATGATTATTGGAAATAAATAGTGATTTATTCTCCATGGCCAACATAGCATAAATCCTCAAAGGGTCACACAAATAGGACTTTGACCACACAATGCATTATCTATTTATTCGCAACAGTGAGTATTGCGAAAATATGATGAGTTGATTAATTAATTATATACCGTTATGAACCGTTATAATTAATTAAGTCAAAGAGATCATATAGAAATAAATTAATACATTATCTAATCCCAAAATAACTATTAATGAGTTAATAATTAATTTTAGATCAACACATTTCAATATAAATGGTTATATTGATTAATTGGGCCGTTATTTAATAGGAAAATATATAGCCCAATTATAGAGCAACCTAATGGGACTTTAATTATGTGAATTAAAGACCCAAATGAGATTGTGAGGTGGCCCATATAGGCCCAATTCGTGGCCAGCCATAGGGTGGCAAGAGGTGTAATTTTGGGGAAGTTTTTCCTAGGGTTTGAGCTCTATAAAAGGACCCCTTTGGAGGCTCCAAGAGCTAGCCTTTCTCTCTCCTCTCTTCCTCCCCTTTGTGGCTGCCACAAACCTCCTCTTTTCTCCCTCTTTTGCTCATGTGTTGAGCTCTCTTCTCCATTTAAATGAAAGATTTAATTGCTAGAAGAAAGAAAGCTAATGGGATTAGGCTTGTTCTTGGGTGTGCTAGCACATACCTTGAGAACATGGTTAATCTCCTTGGTGGACTCGAGGCCGGCGGCACAACCATGGTGGTGGTGGTGGAGAAGGCACGCCATCGACTCCCATGCCATGGATTCGAGCCTCATGAATGCGATTTCATGAGAGGTACAATTCTTCCTACTCTCATCTTGAAATGCTTGTGAATGATGTTGAAACCTAGATCCCTTGTGTTTAGTTGTTGTTTCTTGCTATTTGATGGCACAAAAATGGAATTAAACACTTCCTAACAGAGTCAAGTATCATCCCTATTTTACAAAAAAACAAGAATAAAAAACTGTGCATCCAATTCTAAGAATTATATTATCGAATTTAATTTGTATAATTTATCAGTTAATTATGAGAAATGCTAGAGTCCAATATATTGGACGGATGAGACCCGTCCAACGATCGTTCTCATATTTTTAATTTTCATACGATCGATCCGAACCGTTCAATATGTTCTCCATATTGAAAACTTCTAAGAAGCCATCTTTTATATTTTCTTTTAGATTTTTTTACTAATTTTTTTTGTATTTTAGAAAATTATTGTTATTTGACGATCCAGAACTTTTATATAATGAATTTTTTAAAATACCAAAAAATAAGTAAATAAATTTGAAAAAAATATAAAAAATGGTTTCTTATAAGTTTTCAATATGGAAAACATATTGAACGATTCGGATCGGTCATTTGAAATTTAAAAATATAAAAACGATTATATTGGACGGACCTATCTGTCCAATATATTGGACACTAGCATTTCTCTTTAATTATTTGTAGGTAAATATTGCAAGTTAATTTTAAGATTCATAAATATTTTAACTACAAAAGTGCTTTTCATGTATAATTTTATTTTTAATCCTCTACTTTATTTTAGTACATAATCACAAAATTTTTTTTATTTTAATTCTTTTGTTTAATTGCTTACAAGTCTTTCCACAATTATTGTTGCATTAAATTTTAATTAATATTGTTAAGAAATTACGAAGTAATCAGTGAAATATTTTTTCAATTTTGGATTTTAATTTTTTTCTAATTTTTTTAATTGATTATATTTTTTATCGGAATTTGAAATATTTTATTAGAAGTTTTGCTTGATACATCATATTAAGGTTATTAATTATTGTAATTATGTCTTACAAATATATTTTTCTAAATACTATATTAATCGGCATAGACTACATGAAATCAAGTTTTACTTTTTATATTTTTTTGGTATTTTTTTACTTTTGTTTTGTTGTGCAAGTTTTTTCCTGATCATGTTTTGATGAAATTTTATAGATATTCTTCCAATATTCACATAATCTAACGCGCCATCGATGGCACGAGGGGTCCCGTGCCATCGAGTCGTTTTTCGAGATCCAAAATTCAAACGCTCAATCCGAACCGTTCAAGTTGATCACCATATTGAAATACCCTTGGATACAAAATTTTTCATTTTTTCGAATTTTTTTGCTATTTATTATGATATTTTCAAAAACATTATAATCGGAGTATTTCAGACCCTCCAATTTGAAAATATCATAATAAATAGCAAAAAAAATTCGAAAAAAATATAAAATTTGGTCTCCAAGGATATTTCAATATGGTGATCAATTTGAACGGTTTGGATTGACCGTTTGAATTTTGGATCTTGAAAAACGACTAAATGAAAAATCGATGGCGCGTTAGCAATCCTCATATATATATTTGAGATTACTAAAATTTTGTTTAAATTTTTTTAGATTGATATTAGTTTTGATAGTCTGAGATTGATATTTTTTTCTAAAAATAATTAAAAGAATTGAATTTTGTTAAACACTAATCGCGCGAAGCGCGAATTTGTAGCTAGTTATAATATATTTTTTAAACGAGTTAGTGGAACACACTATTCCAAATTTACATTTGCTATTTTGCATTTGGTTGTTAAATTCGAGCTATGCGCAAAATAAAGCATTTGTATTCTTGCATTGGCTGTTTCGTATGGTACAAACAAAAAGGTAACTTCACCCAAAGTAAATGATAAGTAAAATGTATGTAAATTTACTTTTATAACAATAAAAGGTACAATTTACAAATAAAGGTAACTTCCCCCAAAAGCTCAGTACCACCTGCAAAATTTTAACCTTACCAATTTACAATAGTAGTAAAATTTCAAAAAGGTACAAGGAAATGGACTACTGGACACTTCGTTGCTTATTCCATGTACAAGTAATACAATGCAATTATACACTTTCATGCACATGTAACTACATAATATATACAGCGCAAAACAATCACTCAACTACTGGATTTTTTTTTTCTCCTCTATATTTACAATAAATGGACTAATGGACACTTCGTTGTCTCCTTTGAATGAGAAAAGAAACAAAAATACAAGAAAAGAAACTAGCAAGCCTCACAAATTAGCTCACCTATTATACTATCAAAAATCACAT
The DNA here is from genome assembly GCA_027725995.1 of Rhynchospora tenuis. Taxonomy (NCBI): domain Eukaryota; kingdom Viridiplantae; phylum Streptophyta; class Magnoliopsida; order Poales; family Cyperaceae; genus Rhynchospora; species Rhynchospora tenuis. The sequence goes on along the minus strand of CM050889.1, from coordinate 51,870,405 downwards.
CTTCCAATTCCACCACTAAATGTTCCTTCTCTATAGAATAATTCAACCACCCATCATTTTGCAAAGAATTACTGGTCATAATGCCCTCGATAAAATTCTTTCCACTAACACAAATTTCTGAATTAAGATAAGTAGTAAGGTTTTTCCACAAATCCTTGATCAAACCATTCTGCAACGAATTTGATTTTGGTACCCTGGTATAAGATGATACTAGTGTACCATTCCTGAGATACTTCTTAAGATTTTCACGCAATACTTCATGAGTTAGGGCATATAATATGTTTTGATCAACTGACATGTTTTCATCATAATCAAATCCCCAGAAATCACAATCAAATTTTGTGAGATCATAGCCGAAAGATATTTTATCATTTTCTTGGTGTACTTCCTGGAGAAGAAAATTGATTACTTCAAGGAAATCTCCATCGCCAAATCCAAAATTCTCAAATAGGTCCTTCAAGTCGTCAAGCTCTGCTTCGTTCCCTTGAACCAATTGCAATGGTAAAATATCAGAATCAGCAAGGGCAGGATTTGCATTTTCGCCAAAAGTTCTAGAATCATCTGAAATATTCTCCAGATTGGGATCACTTGTTGTATGGTTTGCATCTGAAATATCATCTGCATACAAGAGTATAGAATATAGTTTACTGCATTCAATAAATCATATTGAAAAAGTAGTAAAGGAGACATGTGACTGCTCGTACTTATTATTTCGACTTGAGATCACAAAATACTTATGTAGATAGCCCTAAATATTGTTTTTTGAAGGCATGTTGGCAAGTAGCCAACAGCAGAAAAGGTCTGAACAACCAGTATATTGAAAATTTGAAATAAACTCAGGAAACTAACCTTCCAAGTTCTGTACTTTCGCAGGGATGGGATGATCCAAAAATTCAGAATTAAGAACAGACACAGAGCTTTCTTGAAATATCTCATAATCACTGATATGTAGACCTGCTTCGTCTTGCACATAAACAAATTCTTTCTCTTTCAGAAAATTAAGATCCTCGCAACTCTTCAAAGTTTCACTTCCAGAGCCAACATCGGCACTATCTTGCACAAATACTCCTGAGATAGATTCAGCCCCATCTGGCAAATCATTGAAAGCCACATCTACCACAGTTTCTGACACACTTGAGATGGTACCAGTCGGTTGTAATGAAATTTCTGTAATGTTCAGTTTTTCAAACAGCCCATCTTTAGTCAGTTCAGTACCAGTTGGCATGGTTTCTGATGCAGTCAAGTTAGAATCCTTCCCTTCTGATTTATCAATGGACATAGTGTTAACTACTTTGAAGGAATCATCTGTGATGGGCCGTGGACCAGCTTGTGTATTTTTTCGTGAGCTTTCTCTGGAGAGAGACTCCAGAAGCTGAGAATATCGACCCACTGAATCAGAGAGAGACCTTGACCTTTTCATAACCTGATGTGGGCCCCCTCTGTCATAGGTGACTGAAACAGATCGGAAGAGATTCAAATTTGTCGAGAATTTTGAATATTCTGGTAGCTTTTGTCCATATGGAACTTTGTGGAGCATACTATCCATTGTAATCATGCGCTTGAAACTTTTGTTAACCTGAGGCCGATTTTGGTTGCTTTCTAAATTTTGAATTGTATCCCAATCATTCGTGTCAGTTGAATTCAAGTCAGGGTGTCTTCTGGATGGTAGTATGGATGACTTGCTGATGTTTTTCTCTGACATGAGCGAATGAAAGAAAGATCATCAGTGATTAATTCAATCTCAGATTAAAAGCACCATATTGGTTCCTTTTATTCTAGTATTCACTATCCAAAAAACATCATGCTTCATTGAGGCTAAAAAGTAATGTGGTCTATAACTTTCCTGACTGGTGTGGTATTCTGCATATTTACTAATATCAATGTAATTCCATACCAATGATAACAAGCAATAGTTAGAAAGAAAACCCAATAAATACACTTTCAATTTGAGATCAACAGAACAAAACCAGGAGGGCAGGCATGTAAGAATACAATATATACCAGATCACAAGCTAAGGATCAATAGTAATTTATACCTTGAATTACATTTAGGTGACTTGATAAAATAAAATCATTTTCTTTTCTAGAAGAAGGATCACTTGTCATTATGTCAACATTGCCATGAGAGCTACCACTTGTACTGCTACTGATACTACTACTGGTACTAGTACTAGATGATTTCGACTTTTTGGGTTCCAAATGGTGTATGGATATGGTACGCAAAAGCTGGGGAGACAGAGGGAGAATCTTTTGCTTTTGGTCTTGTTTTCTATAGAACTTCTTTGGGATAAAGGATTTCAAGATGGATTTTGGTTTTCGTGAAGACTTTTTCCCAGAACTGTGCTTTGATGTTGTCTGAAATAATGCAAAACAAACATGAGAAGGTCTCAGCTCTTAATAGGTATACTTTGATTTTCTTAAAGTCATCTAATAGGTCCAAATCATTCGAAGAAGATCAATTCCAGTTCATTGTTCTGTCAGTAATTTCTGCTTGGTACTGAATTGCCCCTGCTTTGTTTTCTAATTAGTTAAAAGTTTTAGTACTATTTCTCTGTATAGTTAGGCAATCATTTTAACCGCAACCAGATGAGAGAATACATACTGGCATAATCAACTGGTACTACATAAAGCAAGATAAGATGGTAGACTTACACTGGAGTCACTATCCATATTGTAGAATCATTATAAAAAGTGACATGTATATATAGTGATCATTCTTGAACCAGTGTATTCATACTGGTATAATCAACTGGTACTACATAAAGCAAGATAATATCGTAGACTTACACTGGAGTCACTATCCATATCTGTAGAATCACCTTCTTGGTTTGAAAAAGGAAAATCCGCGCCTCTATATTTACTTCCTGAAAAAATTCATCCATTCTAGTAAGCATAAGAACCTTATTGTTGGTTTAATCTTATGTGATTACCAAATACCACTTTGATTGTTCTTGTGAAGGTTATGAACTGGTACCCCATACTTTTGACCCAGTAACAATGAAGGTTCTCTAATTGAATTTGAGATAACTCAAATTTGCACCATACCTGGAAGGAATTTGAGTCTGCGCTGAAAATCGAACCACTGAATGAGGGCCCACCTACAGCCTCTGAAATCTCTCATATACACATGTGACTCTTGGTGTTGTAATGATGGCCCCACCATTGAATAAGCAACAAATTTACACCAAATTAATTACAAAACCTTTTTTATATTCTTTCTATATATCTCAGTCCGATTTATCCAACCTGCTACATGATCAATGCAAGCAACAAGATGATATAATATTAGTGCTTATCATCTTTGATGCGAAAAAAAAAAATTCAAAATTACTAGGGAAGATAATATCTTTGCTATTTATAGAGTAATATTAACATTTTTAAAAAAATAACAGCATGAGAAATAAAAAATTTATCCATAATAGGTACTTCTTTATGAACTAAATATGTGTTTGTGAGTGTGTGAGATAGAGAGAGAGAGAGTTAATCAGAGACGATTTACCTTCAAGTTATTGCCTCAAAAAAGAAGCCGATAATTAAGTTTGAATCGATAATCATACAAAAAGATGATTTAAACCAACCAAAATATATCTCAAAGCTAAAACCAAGCCTATTTCCTCGCAAACACGCGAAAAACTTGCTCCCAAAAAACAATCAAAAAGGAAAAAAAGGAGGAAAGGAAGAAACCATCATACCTTGCTCGGAGGAAGAGAAGTGCGACAAAACACCAAATCGCGATGCTTGTTTCAATAATCTGGAGGAATTAGGAGATTTTCTAATTTAGTTTCTCTTTTTTTTTTCTCTCCTTTTCTCTAGTGCCGTACACTAATCAGTTTGAATGATTCCTCTCACGGAGGCTTCCCCCTTAATTGAATGTGCAACGACTGGTCTATTTCGACGAGACTTTAATTAATTAATGAACGAATATATCTAATTGTGATTAATAAATAGTGGTTAGTCAATACATACTTTGATTAAATTGGCGTTAGTGTGTTGTTATGATCCTTGGCGCGCAACTACCCGCCGTCAGGAAGCAATTCGGCGGCTTTTGAGCTCTTCCTCTCCGTTTCCGTAATTAACGGAAGATGTTACATTGCTTTATGCACTGGATGGTAGTCTCCGGTTTAAAAAGAAATTGAGAGTATTTGCACTTTGTTAGTTTTCTACTTTTCTTTAATTTAGACCATTGCGAGCATAATTTTCCGTTTTTATAAAAGGAAAATTAACTGTGCCTCAACTCAGATTTCTAGAAGGGTGTTGGCAAAGTTGACAACCCAAAGAAATTTCTCAGAAATTAATTGTTCGTAGTATAATCTGTTAACGAATAACGGCAGAGTTGCTTTTACTTTAATTTTCTTTTGCCAATCCCTTTACTTTATTCTCAGATTTTTTGGAAGGATATATGTGCTATTCAACGTTGACGACCTGGTCTTTTGTTTCTTTTATTATTTGCAGTGGCACTCGTTTTAGAAATTGATATGTTGATAAGGAAAATGATGTTTTGTCCAGAATAATATTGTGTTGAACTTATCTATTAATTTTGTTGTATCAAGTGTTACTATTAAATTCGGAGGCGGATCTAAACAACAAGATTAGGTTCGTACCTACGTTTGAGTCTTAAAAGTCAATATTGTTATACCCTTTGTCACTTTCAGTCAATTCTCATGATCAATTTCTTTTATTATAATATTTTCCAATGCTTGAGTGAAAAAGAAAATCGAAAATTTGAAATACAATTTTATTCATGTAAATTATATAATTTTTGTACCTATATTTTATATAAATATCTAAATCCCCCGCTGGCGCATATGGAATCAAGCTTAAATTTTGAAAAAAAAAATTGACGAATATGATATTTCTGCGAATTTAAATTTATAAAATAATAATAATGTGCATAAATAACGTGAACTGTAAAAGATTATGCAGAAAAAAAAAGTGATGCGCTAAGAGTGAAGAAAAGAGAAATGAATTTTTAAAATATAATTGATAATTTTCTTTTCGTAGATAAAATGTTCTGGACACCATTATAATATCTTAATTTTAAGAAACGGGAAAAGAAAACACCGACCTTTCATTAAAGTGAGAACTTTTGGGGTTCGGTTTTGCTTTTTTTTTTTTTTTTTTTTTCTTTGCAGAGATTCTCATGATATTGACAAGTCATAATTTCATTATGCTCATGTGCTGACAGCCAGATTATGCTCATGTTTTGAGTAACAAAGAAGTTTGTAAGCTCATCTGCAGCTCCCAGATTTTGGTTGGAAATTTAGCAAATAATATAATATAACTGCATATTTTGTACTTTTTTAATTTGATTGGGATTATATATTTTCTAATGCATCCTTTGAAATGGAGCACGGGACCGTGGCGGCCCATAAGATCATTCCGGATGTACATAAAGGACCTAACAACCCATAATGGGGAATTTTTAATTTTTAAATGTAAACTAAACTTTTGCATAAATTCTGGTTCTGAATTTTGGAAAGCTGTCGTGATCTGGATGCCATTGTTGACTGCAACTGGACCGGTCAAAGGTTGACTCGTCAGTGTCCCACACTTAGGCGGATTCGTCCACGTGTTCCGTGGATGTTCCGTTCCGGACGGAGCGGCTAACGGTACAGTTTTTATTTCGTTTTTTAAACGGAACGGATTTCGTCATTCGTTTGCGTGGTATATAGTTCAATTTTAGTCTTTCCATTACGTTCCATCCAAACGGAACGGATAACGAAATTACTGGTATGTACCGTTTTTCAAACGGAACGGATAACGGAAACGGATATTTCCGTATCCGTTGTGGACGTTAGATAGGTCTACCCACACTTGGATCTTGGGGTCATTTCTTAGGTTTGATTTGTACTCGGTAATAATTATGTTAGGCCTCGCTGAGGTGAAAATGATAGCCATTAATTGTCCGGCCATGAAGAAACTTTTCATTTTCATTTTCAAAGAATATTATACTTAATTTTATATTTTATGTTTTTTAATTACGTTTCTATGATTTTAGACAATTAAAAAAAATCTAATATTTTGGCTATATCTCCTGTGTGTATATTATCGATACAGTACTCAGACATGTACTTTAGAGAGTTTGGAAAAAAATACAAAATATGAGGACAGTTATAAAAATATATTTATGATTTGATCAAAACTACGCAACAGCTGTCACATCCGTATTTTTGTAATTTCCTTCATTATCTTATACCATTTATATTTTGCAAGTAATTATATTTACATTGTAATTAGTTAATTTCCAGTTTTAAATTTTACGCCTTTTAAATTATTAATAATTGTAAATTAATTGTAAGACGCTAAATAGATTATTAACCGGGGTTATTATCAATTGTCGAATTTTCAAATAAGACAATTTCTATAAATTTTTTTTTTGTATACGGTAATTTTTGGACGCTAATCGATATGTTTTACAAAATGCTAGGTATAATTACGAATATGGTAATTCGTATTGGTAAATACAATAGAGTTGCATTACTTTAAAAATTATATTGTGACTAAAACATATCCAAACACATTTTTTTTCTAACGAAGAAAGATAATCATGGCATATAATGTAAAATTTTAAATTTAGACTCAGATAAAAATGTATATATGAAGATGGAGAATCATGACTCATAATAATGTAAATTTTATGTACTGCTCTTTTGTTTCAATGGATGCCTATCTGGCCCCTTTAATGTAAATTTAAAATTTAGATTTTGTAAAAAAAAAAAAAGAGAGAAACAATCAGACAATTAAAAAAGAAAAGAAAAGAGAGAAACAATCAAGTTCACTAGCGAAGAATGGACGGACGAGATCGAGTCAAAGCCGACGAACCACCAACGCTGACGATGGCGATGGAAGGTTTGGTCTAGCGAATTAGCGAAGGAGAGACACATGACGTTCGTGGAGATGATGTTGCACGAGCTGCCTAGAGACTACGCATCATAGGAGATCAACCACGTCACTCTCGCCTACTTTGCCGTCTCCTCTCTCTCCCTCAGTGTTGCCGTCTCCTCTCTCTCCCTCAGTGGTGGAACTAAGGGTGGGGAAAGTGTGGCCAGCACACCTTAAGATTTGAGTTTTTGTTAACAAGTACAAGGATATTTGGTCAAATTTAACATGAAATGATATCTTGTCATATTCTAAATTAAATTTAAATTCATTTTTTTCCATCAAAAGAGCTTCTTTCTCATCCAATGAGATCCTCTCATAAATCTTGTAGTTACTGTTACTTTGGCATATGATATACAGCTAGTCATAAGGAAAGACATGTTTTTTTTATTATTTCTACTGGCATACACGCCCACCCAAAATGTGTGGACAAATTTTTATGAGAACTACAATATGAAAATAATTTTTTTTATTATTTTCAACGACTACGTTTAAATTGTTCTTACATAATAACATTTTATCTTTCATTTATAATATATTATTATTCCAAACATTTTATATTTCTACATCTGGTTATTGTTGTATTGATTATGTTTCTCTTGCTATGGTTGGTCGAGAATAAACAAAAATGGAAAGATAATAACCACGCTAAAAATCATGATCCATAATGAATTTATATTCCATTTGCGATTATTTCTTACCATACATCTTTTCTTGTATTTTAAATTCAGTACCTCTTGACTATGGTCAAAACGAAAAGCTTAACCTTTTCATTTTGATATTACATCTGCACCAATAAGAAAATTAGATTATAACAATTAATAATTCATGTTGTAAGATTTGGATACAACTTTGGACTCAAAATTAAATAGACCTTTGATCTAGATTGGATAGACCTTTAGATTGGTGTTCTTATGAGTAGTAGGGATTATCTAGTAATCAAGTAAATAATTTTTTTTTCTAAGAATTCTAAAATTCAGAAATTTTTTATAATACTTGTCAAATTAAAAATATATGATATCTGTCCGCGCTTGAACTTTCATAAGTATCATATTTATTTTTCAACTGTTCGTTAAAATTTTATATCTTCGTTTTTTTTTCAACTCTCAATGTTCTTTTGTATCTGCATTTAAAGTTAGAAAATCAAATGACACTAACTAAAATTAAGGAATTATTTTGCCAGGTCACCAAAATGATTGTGCGCAGGATCACTATTTCCATTTCTCATGATATCAAATCACCATTAGATCATATAAGGAAGGGAGTCAACAAGGAATTGCGTATATCTTCAAAATTAATGAAAGGCTGCCAACTATATTAGCTTCTGCTAATTAATATAAACAATAGACCAAATTATTTCTATTAAAAGTGAAGGGATGTTAAACTTATATCAATCGTTAACATTCAACCATTGATTTATATGATCAATGGTCAATATTGCATAGAGTAAACAATTGTTTACATCCTTCGCTTCACTTTTTTAGCCCGTTTCTATGTGCATTTATAAGTAGTAGAGATTAGTAAATTAAATTTAAATGTACATTTAATTTGGAGGAAACAAAGTGGACATATACTCAAGCAAATATAGAAATTTGTAAACTAAATGATTTTATCTACAACGTGGTCATCAAGAAGGGTATTGTGACAATTGTTTATCTAATTATATTATTTCGCATATAAATAGTCGTAGCTATATTTTTCCCCACTCAAAGAAAAATTGTACAATGTAATTAAAATAAAAGAATAATTATATTATTCTTTTAAATAATAAATATACCTTATATTTTTTTTGGAAAACAATATAATTTATTTAAATAAGGCCCATCTCATTTTACATTAATTTTTGCATTTATTTCACTATGGACCGTTTTTAAAATAAATAATTAATAATCATATTTTATCATCTTTATTTTTTAAATCTTTTAGACTTGTGCCTTTTCGATTTTGGCCCATCCTATACTAAAATGCTGGTTCCGCTCCTGCTCCCTCCTCCGCTCCCTTCATAATGTAATTCTTGCATTCTACACCCTCGATTATTTCTTATTGCACATTGGCTTGTTACTTGCATACCACAATGCAATTTATAGTGAAATTTGCGAATTTTTATTTTATACGTGTATGTAGTGCAAAACCATATGTACAAGTACGTACAGTGCATATTTTTAATAAAGTTATTTATTGTTATGTTCCGTTCCGTCAAAACGAAATGATCAATAGAAAAAAATATTTTGTTTCTAAAACGGAGTGAAAAACGAAAATAGGTAGTGTACAGTTGTCAATGCAGAACAGCAAATAGAATGCCTCATTCCGTTACCGTTTTAAACATTAAACACCCCTAGTCCAGACTAGTGTAAATTGGACCTGATTTTAAACTTCATTTGGTTTGGATTAGAACATCACCTAACATATTACAGAATTATATATTTTGGGCCATAATTACGACGAAGAATTAGCACTACCATATGTCATATTCTTTACAAAATATGCACTATACACATATCTAATTATATATATGGTGTTTAAATAAACATTATCAAGTTCATCTAATTTCAATCTCATTTCACACTTTGTTTATGATCAACATATTAATATCGTGAGGACACAAACATTGTTCATTTCATTGAAGTGAACTTCTTTTATTTAAGCAAATATTCTAGTCAAGAGTTTTTATCCTCTATTCAATCATCATATTTTTTTTCCTTACATAAATTATTAATAAAAATATTGAATAGATAAGTCAGACTTGTAACTCACATTTATGAGATAATGGAGAAAACTAAAAACTATATGATTCTATATTCCAATCCCTAGAAATTATGTATTCACCTGAAATTAAAATGAATAAATCATTAAAGCAACTTAAAATTATAAGGAACTTACAACGATCCGTTGTTTCATGAGACTGAAATTTTCCAAAGTTTCAACAAAGAGAACAAATAATCATTTTGAACTTTTGCAAGTTGATAGAGTTTTCTTTGCCGTGCTTCACTACATTCATTACACATTAGTATCAATAATACATTACTTGAACATGTATTTTAGAGAGTTTGGAAGATAATACAAATTATAAGGACAATTATATAAATATATTTCTGATTTGGTCAAAACTACGCAACCGCTATCACCTCCGTATTTTTAGTTTTCTTCATTTTTTTATACATTGTATATTTTGCAGTTATTTTATTTTCATTGTGATTGGTTCAGCATGCAATTTTTTTATTTTACATCTTTTAAATTATTAATTATAAGTCGCTAATAGATTTTTAGTTAGGGTTGTTATCAATTCACAAAAATTTAAAGTTTTCAACTAAGACAATTCCCAATTTCTACAATTTTTTTTGGATAGACACAAATAAATATTACTTTCAAATCGCTAAAAAAATTATATATATAACTATGACTATCGTAATTCGTATCGAGAAATACATTTCAGTTACATTATTTTAAAATTAAATTTATAGTAGACATAGCAATTACCATACACATATTTTAAATGAAGAAGAGTCATGACATACAATAATGTGAAAATTTTCAAATTTAGACTAAGCCAAAAATCTGATAGAAACAGCGAGACAGTTAAAAAATATGGTAGAACATAGTAAATAAAACTTGCTTATTTTTTTAAACAGTACGAATTTCACAATTTTTAAGTTTAGCATGATTATTAAATCAATAATAATTGCAGAGACGTAGGATGACCGTTTGATTGATACTACAGACCTCCGTTGATGAACATCCGCCTGATGATCCATTCTATCAAAAAGCAAAACAATAGATTGACAAAAAAAAATAATAATAATAATTCTTTCCTTTAAACTGGAGATCGGAAGTCGGAACAAACAACGTGAAGTCGTGAGGTCGTGAATCAAGTTCGCAAATTGCAAGGGAAGAACGGACGGACAAGATCGAGTCAAAGCCGACGAACCGCCAGCTCTGACGACGGCGATGGAAGGTCCCGAGCGTAGCGAATTCGCGAAGGAGAGACACGCGGCGTTCGCGGAGATGATGCTGCACGAGCTGCCTAAAGACTACGCGTCACAGGAGATCAACCACGTCACTCTGGCCTACTTCGCCGTCTCCTCTCTCTCCCTCCTCCGCTCCCTTCATCGTGTAATTCTTACATTCTACACCCTCGATTATTTCTTATTACATATTGGCTTTGCGAATTTTCGTTTTATACGTGTATGTAGTACAAAACCAGATGTATAAGTGTGTACAACTGTACATTGCATATTCATTAACATAATTTAATTATCTAATTCTTTTAATCTAATTAGACATGTAGAATTGAAAAACTGACTCTATCTAATAAATAATTGTACTAATATTTCATTGTATTTTTCATTTTTTTGATTAAAATTCTGAAATGTATTCATTCAAAGTATAACTTCTCAAATACTTTTCATGTTGCCCAATGCCGTGTATGTACTATTCACAGTAGATAATTGCATGGTTTTATATATTGCTTGTAATGAACAAACAATTTTTTTTTCAAGACATTGAAATTTAGGAATATACATTTTTCAAATTTACCTCGCATGACAGCATAATTCCAATACCTGAAGTATTTTCTTTAGGTTGACAAGGATCAAATTGCCAGATGGGTTTTATCCTTTCAAGCGAAACCAAAGGAAATGCATAATGTAGATGACAGTACGTAATTTCTAAGCTCCTTTGTTTTCTCTGCATTTTTACCATTTTATCAGTTGTTTTCTGTAAGCCATGCAGATTTATGATCAGTCTTCCATATTTTAGGTAATTTTTTTGGATTTTGTGGTTCTAGAAGTTGTCAGTTCTCTGAGGTAACTTTTTTACTCTCCTTTTACTTCTCGATTCTTTTTACATTTGTTTTTGGGAAAGAGAAAGGCATAGCTCACCACATTATTCTTTTGATATTCAAATATTTTATACTTTAATATCATCTATGTTAATTTATATAGTTTCTTCTAAGCTTCCCCAGTTCAGTGTAAAAAGATGCCTACATATATTTAATTCCTAATAGGCAAATTATTCAACACACTGTTCCTTTCTTTTGCAGGATTCAGGTCAAAGTGTGAGTAATTTGGCAAGCACATATAGTGCTTTGGCAGTTTTGAAAGTTATTGGGTATGACTTTCAGAATTTTGATTCGAGGTTAATTTTGGAATCTATGAGAAGTCTTCAAATGCCAGATGGAAGGTAAATATGTTGTTATTAGATTATGAGTGGTATCATTATTTAGGGAGTACATAGTTAATTTCTGGATTGCTGACTTGCAGTACCAGTATGTATTAGCTGCTGTGAACATAATAAAATTTCCTCTTTTCTTTCTGAATTTTGGCCTGTTCTTTTCTAATTTTCAATTGCAAACCAATGTTAGATTGGGTTAGTGTAATCAAAGTTCCTGTACTTAAGGTCCATAACTAAGGCAGAATCGGGTTGAATTGAGGCCAGCTTCCTTACGAGTTCAAGATGAGGGGCTATTTTAGGCAAAATTAGATTAAATTGAGGCTGGAGTGCGCAAATAATGGTAATTTAAATAGATTGATCCTAAACAATGGCATTTTTTATTGACCTTTTCAGAGAGATGGTGTCTCTTCTGCCATTCTTACCAGCTAAAATTCTAATTCTAGTTCTTTAGAATTCTTTTTATGAAGTTCAACTGTTTGATTTAATTATACTTTCTATTTTGCACAGTTTTATGCCAATTGACTCTGGGGCTGAGACTGACCTTCGATTTGTTTATTGTGCTGGTACAGTGTGACTATTCATATGTATCATCTCCTCAACAATTTTTATTTTTATTTTTATGGTATATAATATAGAAATACTCACTAGTTAAGTTTTCAGCTGCAATCAGTTCCATGCTAAATGATTGGTCAGGAATGGATAGAGAAAAGGCCAAGGATTACATTATCGAATGCCAGGTTGGCATTTCAAAATCAGTAAAAAAATGTAATTTTTTGAATTTACCTCCTTAGTTTGCTAATAATTATTTCACACTAAATTTCTTTCCAGTCATATGATGGTGGTTTTGGCCTGATACCAGGTTCTGAGTCTCATGGTATGTATTTCATTTCCATGGCTTGCCATCTTTCTTTATAATTATTGCACACTTCGGTTTTATGCTCTATGAATATTATACTTGTTTTTAACTTATAGAATTCTGGACAGAGCTCTGTACTATTTAGGTTCTTTTGGATCCTAATTCAGCTTTGTATAATGGATTTGAAAGTGTGAATTCTTTGAGCGGTAATTTGGTAATTGTTGGTTCTTCCAGAACCATGAATGATCAATGAATTAGATCTAAAATGGCTTTAGTGTGACAGGTGGTGCTACATATTGTGCAGTTGCTGCTCTTTTTCTCATGGGATTTATCCAGACTGATTGTAACAACAGTTTATTATTACCTACATCTACTATTGATATACCTTCACTTGTTGAATGGTGTTTACAGGTGAAGTGAATTCTAGCTCAAAATATACCCTTTATCAGTTCTCCTTATTTGCTTTTTGCTGAATTCAATTTTAACTGTTAGAGACAAGGAGCTGATGGAGGGTTTCAAGGCAGAGCGAACAAGGCCAGTGATACTTGCTATGCATTTTGGTATATTCTTAGTTACTACACATATGTTATTGTCACTGCAGTTAGATTACCATTACTTCAGCTGTTTACATTGTCAGTACTATGAACAATGTTGTAAACTCAAATCATATAAAAGCTCGTTTCTTAGGCCTAATTATCTCACTCTCTTTCCATCTCTCTAGGGTTGGAGGTGTACTAAAAATGTTAGGGTTATATCACTTGGTCAACAAATTAGCACTTCGTACATTTTTGTTGACTTGCCAATCACCGGTAACCGCTCTATTCTTTTTGTATCCATTCTATACCTCTTTACAAAAGTGATTGTTATACCTATACTCGTGAATATTATTTGCTCTAATTACTATTTTTTTCCCCCAGTATGGTGGGTTCACAAAGTTTCCTTATGAGGTGTTACCCGATCTATATCATTCCTATTATGGCTTTGCTGCTCTTAGCTTGTTAGAGGAAAAGGAACTTGGACCCCTTTTTGTAGAGCTCGGCCTGGCTGCACTTAATTGATTATAGAGTTGTATTTATGCAAAATATGAAATGCTGCAGTTCCTTGTATTTAGTTGGAAAGATCAGAATGTCTGTAGATGTGTAACAATAGAGTACAAGAGAGACTAATATGGTTTCAGAATTAGACTCGTGTAACAATTTTGTTTACACCTAATCTACAATGTAACAATTTGAATTTGAATATTTAAAAAAAAAAACGATTTGAATTTGAACTGAAAGAAAATGTGCCTCCCTGTTGCAAGCTGAACAGAAGTTTTATTCTGAAAGAGTCGTATAAGTGATATTTATTATATTTGTTGGAGTGTGTGAGAATGTAAGATTCATTCTGATTTCTGCAAGGTCCCCTGAAATGTTCTCAGGTGTTATAGATGCTCTTGTGAACAGTTTCTGTAAAATAAGGGCATGTTTAGCAAGATAATATGCATAATTCTCTCTGGCGAGACGTTATTTTTTATTTATTTATTTTGTCCCTTAAAAACACGGAGCGGATATCTGAACTGCTCTTACAGATGGGATCAATATTCAATATGTGTCGATATTTTTTGTAAATAGAGTCACTTTTGCAGTTATGTTTCTGTGACAATACCAAGAAATCTAACTCAGAAAAGAATCTTCCCAAAAATTGTTTGGTAGAATTTTTCCCCCATAGTATTTGGGTTATAACCTTTACAGCCACAGAACTTTCAATCCATTAAGAACAAAATTTAGATTGGACTTGATTAATTTGTTTTCCTCCCACATCCTCTTTTTCTCTTATGCCTTCGGGCCCATGTAGACTTGCAAAGCCCAGATTAAAAGTGCATGTCATGTGGAATATTCGGTGTACACGTTCGTTTAAGGTTACCGTAATATAAAAAAATATCTGTGTGTAGCTCAACGCCCAAAACAGTTAACGCGCCCTGCGGTCATTCACTCGAAAAAAAAAACGTAACACGCTGGTTCACCGTGAGCCGGGTTTGTTCATCTTCTCTTACAGTCTGAACCCCTCGCTTGTGTTTAAGTTCCACGGAAAAATTCTTTCGTGACAACCGGTCGGTTCGGCGCAAACTGCAAACCGAACTAGATGTGACCTGCTTTTTGTCATATCCATACTTTTCTTTTAGCACCTAGGATGCTAGGATGATAAAATGAGAACAATTGTAATCTTTATTCTAACATGATGAATAATTAAATAATTTTCTCTCCTTTTCGTATTCTAACATATTTTTAACATATTTGCTCATTTTATTTAATCTAGTATTCATGATGAAGTGTTAATTAATAACATGTTAGAGATGTTCTTGAGTTTCGAGTTTGTTTAATTAATTAGACAATTGTAGTGCAAATTCAAAGGTTTTATGTACATTATTCTTTAATGTAATTTTAAAATAATAGTAATTGATTGTTAATGGAAAAAGATATATTTATTTATTGAAATAACAAATTGAGCATCTTTTATATTAGGAAAATCGGTATTGTTATATTTGAATTAAATTAGTATAAATCATTGATCTCTAACTCTTCTGATCTTCTAATAATTAAATTAAATAGATATAAATAACCTTTCATGCATAACAAAATATTAAAATTTTCACTTAAATTTAAAATCCTTGAGTTGCATGTTGAAGTGTGGTATGGACAAAATATTTGAATGTGCTCCATATATTTAAGTAGAGCATTATTAAACCAAGAGGAAGGAAAAACTAATATATGAATTATAAAAAATTTAATCAAATACAGTTTAAACAATTCGAAGAATACGAGAACGAAAAACCTATCAAAAAAACTTATGTAACATTTTTAAGAAACCAAACCAAGTAAACAGAACCGAACTGTTGGTCTAAAATGATTTTGATTCGGCCCAAAACTAAACAAACTGAACCGAATCACAACGCTGACGGTTCGCAAAACTTATTTACTTGTACACCATGAGCGCGGTCTACGGAGTACGGACCCTCCAAGCATTTTATTTTAATTTTAATTGATATTTTATTATTTTTTGGCAATTCCAAGCTACTCGGATAACAGCCTCAGAGAAAGAAAGACGGAGAGAGACCACTTCCCTTCTCCTTCACTCTCTCCCTCTCTCTCTCTCTCTACTTATCTCTTCAAACCCTAGAGAGGAGAAGGGAGATAAACTCCAAAGCTTTGAATCCATGGCGCAAGCTCTAATCTTCACGCCTCTCTCCCCTCTTTCGACTCGCCATGGTCGCCTCTTCTCTCGCACCTTCTCCACCCCTTCACAACACATCAGGGGAACCAGCGTCAAGGTCAAATTGAGCTTGAACGACATGATTCCTCCTCTGGGTTCAGTTGATGTCGACGTGCATGCAATTGGGGAGAGAATTGAGGGTTTGGTTTATACCTTAGCTGATGCAGCTGTTGGAGTTGCAGCAGACCCAGTGGCTGGAGGGGCGACTGATGCAACTGCGCAGAAGAATGGAGGCTGGTTTGGGTTTATTTCTGATGCTATGGAGCTTGTGCTTAAGGTAAATTTTAATTTGTATATGTTTATTTGAATTTGAATAGCTAACAGGATATACCTGACTGAATTATAAATGTCTAATTCCGGTCACTGGATGAATTTTGTATTGAATCGGGACTATAAAATAACACCTCCATAAACTTGACATTTGCATTCAAATAGAAAATAATTATGATAGTAGTACGGATCATTTTTACACCAACTAAAGTCAAAGCTAAATCCAATTTAATCTTTACTCGATTTTTCACTTCTTCCTTTTTAACCGAATGGTGCAAATATAAGTTCTTTTAACCTCACAAGTTTTAAAGCAACCTCCTATTCATGCCTCCCTCCTGAAAAGAAAGGTTAATTTCAGCATATATTTTTTTTTCAAATGTGATGTTTCCTACATTTTATAATGGTGCATCCTATATTATTTGTTTTTCAGGGTCGGTGTAGCATTTTAGTTCTAACAGCTCTTTTTTGTTATTTTTATTATAAATTTGAGTGAAGATCCTGAAGGACGGCCTTTCAGCTCTACACGTACCATATGCATATGGATTTGCAATTATACTTCTCACAGTTATAGTAAAAGCCGCAACTCTTCCTCTGACAAAACAACAGGTAAAGTTTCTAACCTTTTTTTGCTGCCAGTGCAGGACTGAACTTGTTCAAGTCACAAACAAAATTTTTTAAGTTGTGAAGGATACTTGAAAATGGTAATACTAAAATATGGAAAACTACAATGATATTATGGTGTATTCAAATTCAACTTTGTTTCAGCAAGAGAATTTATGTCACACGGTTTTTGTTCTATAGGTGGAGTCAACACTTGCAATGCAAAATTTACAACCGAAGTTAAAGGCAATTCAACAAAGATATGCTGGAAATCAGGTTTAAGTTTAGTTTGTTGTGAAAATAAAATTTTAATTCCTTTCTCTGCAAATTTAGATTGCTAATAATTTCTATCATTCTTATGTCACTCTAGGAGAGAATCCAACTTGAGACAGCTCGATTGTATAGACAAGCTGGAGTTAATCCGTTAGCAGGTCCTTTTTCTCACTCTCTCTCTCTCTCTCTCTCTCTCTCTCCCCCCCACCCACTCCCGGATTCAGATCCTCTGGTCGGCGACCAGCTGGTCAGCAGAGGATCTGGACCGTCTGATTTAATCTCAACGGCTAAAAGAGAGCCCCGTGAATTCCACCACTCCCGAAAAAAATATTGGCTCGAAAAAAATGAACCGTTGAGATTAAATCAGACGGCTCGGATCATGCACCGACCTGGTGGTCCGCACATATCTGCCGACCAGAGGATCCGGATCCACCCACTCCCCCCACCCCAACCTCCTGCTCATTTTGTCTGGTTTAACTAGGAATGTATTTACAGGATGCTTGCCAACTTTGGCAACAATACCTGTCTGGATTGGTCTGTACCAAGCTCTTTCAAATGTAGCTAATGAGGTATATGAAATTTCTGTCCTCCATTAGTTGTTTTTAAAAGTACAGAAGTGAGCTTAGCTAATCTTTTGTCTATGAAATTTAAAAAAACTTTTTATTTTTAATTTGAAGGGGTTGTTGACTGAAGGGTTTTTTTGGATACCATCACTTGGTGGGCCCACCACAATTGCAGCTCGCCAGAGTGGCTCTGGCATTTCTTGGCTCTTTCCTTTTGTGGTAATTGTTCACTACTGGAACTTCATCTCCATTAAGATTAAACTTCCATTCTTTTGTAATATGTGCTCATCACGATTGTTCAATCCTTGGCATAAAAGGTGCTTCCTTTTAAAGTATTATGATTTCATGGACATTAGAAATATATACCAGACATCATAGACTAATGCAAATTGTTGATTCAGGCATAGTCAGCTAGTGTTATTGTTTAATCTAAGCTTATTCTTTTCAGGATGGGCATCCTCCTCTGGGTTGGTCTGACACAATCGCTTACCTGGTTTTACCAGTACTACTTATTGTTTCACAGTATGTCTCTATGGAGATAATGAAACCTCCTCAGGTTGGATTTTTCTTGTCACTTTCCTTTTTTCATTTGTAATTTTTGTTAAAACAATGCTAGTATTTGGGACTGTTCCAGTTGTTAACCCTAATGAGGCATCACTGTGGGCATCCAGGCATGTTTAAGCTTCAATGTGCAGTCAAGCTTTAGTTTATCTGATTTTGCATTATTAACCCTAAGCCATGCAAAGATGCTCAACAAGGATTCAAATATCCTCATTGACCCTCTTTTTTCCCATTCAATATAAAATTCCAAAATTAAAATGAAAAACTAGTGCAGACTTGTACTATTTTTTTGGTGATGGTGCATACTTGTACATAGTGCATACCAACATGACACTATGGACAACTACTGGACCCAACTGAATGAAAACCTAATCCTAATCTTGGAAAGGTGTTAAGCTACCTTTCCTTTCTCAATTCTCATATAAAAGGTTGCTTCTAAGTTTTAACTCTATGCAAAAATATGGTAATGGCTGATTCTTACTAAGTGATTTTGTTCTCATATAAAAGGTTGCTTCTAACTCTATGTTAAAATACGGTATTGGCTGATTCTTACTAAGTGATTTTGTTTTTCAATTATAGAGTGATGATCCTGCAGCCAAGAATACACTTCTAGTTTTCAAATTTCTCCCTCTTATGATTGGTTACTTTGCTCTCTCTGTCCCATCCGGTCTCTCAATTTATTGGTACTTCCTTGCAAATTTAAATTATACAAGCATCTTTTTTTTGTTTATGTGCAATATTTTAGTTTCCAAATGATCCCCCATACTACATTTTGTTACAACTCAAATTTACAACCACCAGTTTTTTTAAGAACCCTTGAACAACAAAGAAAATTTAGATGCACATTAATTTTCTAAATAAAAGTGTACTGTCTTGTGTTTTTTACTTCCTTTTCAGGTTTACAAACAATGTGCTTAGCACAGCACAGCAAGTGTGGTTAAGGAAGCTAGGAGGTGCCAAACCAGCCGTGAGCCAAGATGGAGGTGGTATTATTAGTGCTGGCCGTGCAATTCGATCAGATCGTGGTGAAAAGTACTGCTGCTTTATTATTTTTTTTAAAAAAATTAAGCTGCCATGTTGTTTCAGAATTACAAAATTGCCTAGATGCTCAATTTCTTCTGGTTCCTGTTTCCGAAAATTTTTTATTCCCCTCATTAGGCCGATCAAAGGCTTCAATTGTGCAACCAGGAAGAATTAATGATCAATCCTGTAATTGAATTGACTAAGAAGAGTTAAGCACATTTAAGGAAATGTATGATTAATGAGTTGAAATGAACAAAATGGTGCACTTGCTGTAAAATCTTGCAACTACAGGCATGCAAAAAGTGGTAAAGTGGCATGCAAAAAGTGGTAAAGTGGTACTGTACAGAAACCTGGTATAAGTTGCTGAGGTACTTGAGATATTATATCAGTAAGACCAGTTATGAGTTCAAGTTGTACATTTTAGTTAAAGAATTGACCAAGTCATTTTTTTTTTCTTTTTCAAGGTTTCAACAGCTGAAAGAAGAGGAGAACAGAAGCAAGCTTACAAAGGCAACATTGAGAGCACAAGAGTCCCAAACTGCGGGCCCCACGTCAGATGAAGATGAAGAGTATGGTGATGATGCAAGTGCTGAGGTACTTGTTTGTCGAAACTTTTCACTTGACCCCTCTGTTGTCATTAAACATATTCAATGTGAACTATTACCTCTTTGAGTTTGCTAATACCTTTTTTTCGAAACTTGGATGTCATCATATCAGAAAAAAATGTTATTATTTCCTTTTTTTTTCAGAAGGAAGAGATAGAGCCTAGCTACAGCTCAAGTACCACCAAGCAGCTCCCAAATTATTCTCAGAAGAAAGGGAAAAGGTCAAAGCGAAAGCGTACTGTTCAGTGATATGTTAATATTGTTTTTCCTTTTTTTTTGGGGGTAATTTTGGTGAAAGTGCAGAACCTATCAGGGCTTGGTAATGGAAAAACCGTCATAGTGCCCAATATTGGTAGTTGGGCTTCTTGAAAAGGGTTGAGATGGTGAATTTTTGGGGATTAAATTGAAGCACCAGCGGTCGTAGCAATTTCTGGTAGATGAGATTTCTTATATTTTTCTTGTTAATGATTGTTGTAATTAAAATTTAGACAATATAATTCTGACAACCAATATGCTTAAACTCTATAGTTCTTTTTTTGACTTTTACATGGTAAAAACAACGCAGGACAATCTTTGTGCAGTTTTGTTGCTCTAACATAGTTAGACTGGTGATATAGAAAATCCCTAATCTTCTTATATTATGCATAAAACATTTTTAAATGTGTACTATCAAGAGATACTGAGATAATGAATCATAACATATTGAATTGCACATCATCTGAGGTAATATATTGAATCGGATAGCAACTGGATCGTTTATAATGAATTTCAATTGAACGGTCCATGTTATATATATGGATTGGAGAGGATTCGGATTCGATCATACATCATATGTACTCATGTACTGCTTTTGTATATGGATCGATTATACTTTGTACATTATTCCTTTATTTGGTTGGAAATTAACGGTAATGAAATATGTACAGTGGGTTAAATCAATCACCGTTCTTTTTTATAGAAGCTTATGAAGAGGAAGCACTAAAGTTTACTATCCATTCTTTAGAAATATAAAGTAAATTTAACTTGACTTATTGTTGTGTCACTTTTGGATTAAGTAGTCGCTATTAGTTTGAGAAAGTGTCACGATAAAGTGTCAGGATCAACCGATAATGATAGAAATTCATAATAAAATGAGTAAATCTGTCTTGGCCATTAAAATTACATTTTAATTTCGATGCAATTCCTGCCGTTCAATTAGGAATTATGACATGATACAACACCATCCCTTTGTTAGATACTTAGATGCCACCACTGGTTGTCTGCCAAAAAAAAAGAAAGAAAAGAAAAGTCATCACTCGTCCACGTGTGCATGTATATTGTTTAAAATATTATCAGGTCAACACATAATATGTATAGCATGATCATTATAATCGATCAGGGAAGAATGATGAAACAGATCAAATTGATTGAAATACGTGTAATTGTTTTTCAAGAGAATCTTGACGGTGGATGCAACGTGAAAGAACCTAAAATACATATAATATTTCTGAACTCTCACTGCTGGTGGGTTCAAGCTGTTGGAACCTAAACAAAAGTTATAATCAACGATTAAAGATATTGTTTTATTATTGAATTCCTATATGTGCAGATTGGCTCCTAGCCTCCTATCAACATTCTCTTTCTGAGATATAGATTAAACGAAGGGAAGCATTACACTAGAATTGAAATGGGCGTGCAGGAAAACGACATTTGATAATTAAATTCCACTTCCTTCAAAAACATATACATATTAAACGTGGAATGTGTATGAATTATTCGATCCTAAGTCACCCTGGTACGTCATATTTACAGCCGTATGCGAACCGGGTACGGGTTCGCGCCCGGTACGTAACGGGTTCGCCACCTGGCGTACTGCATTATTCTATATTATTTGACCAACGGATACGGTCAACAATTCGCACCAAGTACGCGACCCGTCACGCGTACCGCCACTATGATTGTGCCACGTGTTCGTACCATGCTAAGGTAACCCACGCACAGGAGATGATCCGACTTATTAGCTTCTTTGTGAGTCGCTCCTCATATATACTATGCATTTAGAAGTTAGATAATCTCTGTGGGACTAAAGCTTTAAGCTCCAAACCGGACGTGTGTGCGCAAAGCAAAGTTATTGTATTATTTTTGTGGAAAGCAGGAATCGAACCAATGTCATACACATTACAGTCTAGTGAAACAACCACTACACCAAATACATTTGTTGATACAAACGTTTTATGCATTTATTTATATATAACTTTCGAGTCTTATCTAAACAAAATATCATAATAATATAATATATATGAGGAGCGTTCCAGTGCCTCTAACTTAGAGTGCCCCCAGATGTCACACATCAGGGACCATTGGATCAACAATTGATAAGCGGTCTGGATTTTATCTCTACTAAACGATCTATTCCTCTGTAAATTGAAAAGAAAAGAACGAAAGGGGAACCAAAATCATCTCCCCCACTCCCACTCGCTGTCTTCTTCCTCCATCGGCAACAGTTGGGTTTCTTCTCGACTCTCACCTCTGGCCAACTTTTTCCCTCCCCGTCACCTCTAGCTTCCTCTTCACTCTCGTCTCCACTATCGCGACTCTAATCGCTCTCGCACGAAACCCTAGATTTCTCCACCACCGCACTTTGGCCGTCCACATCAGGCTGCGCTTTATTCATGGACTCGCGAGGAGCTTGAAGTACTTCTTGGCCTTATTGTCTCACCTCTTAAGATGGTACTATCTCTTTCCCTCTGACGCACACTCAAGCACGCACACTGCTGACAGAAAACAAAAAAATTTGCTTTAATTTTCGTCATGTTTTTTGGTGCTGGTTTTTAATTTTTTGCTGAAATCATTTGAAATAACAAATGGTATGTTACAATTTTTCTTAAAAATAAAGTTTTAACCATCCCGATGTCATCACTGTTTGTTTAATTAATGTGCAATGCCTCCTTTTAATTAATCTCATGCTCTTTAGTTTGGACATAATATGGTACTTTTCACATTTTATTAAATTTGGTGTTTTTTTTTTCTATTCAGGAGCCGTTGTTGCCGAAGGATAATGAAGAATTCATGAATACTAGGGAATTAAATGAAGATGATCTAATTGAGGCTGAGTCCAAAAGAAATAGAATTGATGCTGGTAACATAGACCATGTTGATCAAAATATCGATGGTCTCATATTTTGTGAAGGTATGGTATTCACATCTCTAGAAAAATGCTGAGAACTTATACAAAGCTTTTGCCAAAGCTAATGGATTCACTGTCCGGATTAAAAATACTCGTCCTGGAAGAAGAGAAAGCATTTCCAGTAAAGAATTTGTGTGTTCTTGTCAAGGATTTTGTATAGAAAAAAAGCAGAAGGAGTTATCTATTGCAAAAGAGGTGGACAGAAGAACATTAACTCGTAGATGTGGATGTGAAGCCAGATTAGTTGTCAAATGGGACAAGAAGAAAAATACATGGATAGCACACAAGTTCAGTAATGATCACAATCACAACATGGTAAGTCCTAAAAGTAAATGCTATCTTATAGCCAATAAGTGTATGCCGACAGTGGCGAAAAACCTTGTAGAAAAATTTAATGAGTCTGGTCTCCCAATTGGAAAGGTTCCAACAATCTTTGGTAACATGGAAGGGGTGAATTTTAATGAGAGGGATTGTTATAACCACATGAGAGATAAAAGGAGGAAAGATCTTGTTGTAGGTGATGCACAAGCTGTTGTAGAATATTGTAGAAGGAAACAAAGTGAGAATCCTAATTTCTTTTATGCAATTGATTGTGACAAGGAGGGCCGGATGATTAATTTCTTTTGGGTAGAAGCTAAGGGACGCCTCTACTATGAGAAATTTGGAGATGTGTTGGTTTTCGATACAACCTATCGAACCAACAAATATGAGATGCCATTTGCCAATTTTGTTGGTGTTAATAACCACCTGCAATCGATCTTTTTTGGGTGTGCATTACTTCAGGATGAGCAAGAAGAAAGTTTTGTGTGGCTTTTTGAAACTTGGTTAGAGGCCATGCATGGAAAAGCACCAATTTCAATTCTCACTGATCAAGATCAAGCGATTGGAAATGCTATCAAAAGGGTCTTTCCTAGCATTATCCATCGTTTATGTTTGTGGCACATCACAAGTAAGTTTCCGACAAAGATTGGAACTTGCAAAACGGGATCTGGATTTCAAAAAGAAATTGCACATTGTATTAGAAAATCAATTTCTCCTGAGGCATTTGAAAAAGATTGGAAAACCATCATTGAGAGATACAAGTTGGAGAGTAATACATGGCTCAATGGATTGTATGAAATAAGACATTCATGGATTCCAGTTTATAATCAAACCATATTTTATGCGGGCATGAACACGACACAAAGAAGTGAAAGCATGCACTCATTCTTTGATTCCTTTGTCAACAGCGGCACCACCTTACGTGAGTTTGTGATGAAGTATGAGAAGGCTCTTGAATGCCGCTACTTAGATGAGAAAGATGAGCAGTTTGTTTCCAAGTACAAATTTCCGACAAAAGTCAAGTCTCCACTAGAGCTTCATGCAGCCACAGTGTACACAAGAAAGATCTTCAACTTATTTCAAGATCAGCTTACTAAAGGTATCTACATGCGAACAAATGAAATTGGAACAGATGGCACCTACACCATTTATGAGGTATCATGTTTCCAAAAGCCAGAAAAAAAGTTTCATGTATATCTTAATTTGGATTCACTAAAAGGCTGGTGCGAGTGTCACTTATTTGAGTTTAAAGGTATCTTATGTCGACATATCTTAGGAGTACTTCATAAGAGAGATGTTGAAGAAATTCCAGCTCATTTCATTTTGCCTCGTTGGACAAAAGAGATAATTTATGACATGGATATTTCACTTCAAAAAAATAGTGAGGAGTTGCCTGTAGTTTTGAGAAATATGGTGTTTTATCGGATGGTAAACCATTTGTCAATATATTTAGACACATCAGAGGAAACATACCAATTGATAGTGAATTCTATAGAAGAAATATATAATAAGGTGGTTGCAATAGAAGGTCCCATTAGTATGGAAAGACTTGAAGAACCAACTGACCAAGAGCTCAATGACAAGGCTCCATTGCAAGATCCAGGTGTCTCTCGAACAAAAGGTCGAAAGAAAGATTCTGCAAAGGTCTCGCGAAAAGGTCGTATCATGAGTGGTCTTGAGGTATCAATGAAGAAAAGAAGAAAGTGTTCTAATTGTAGTGAATTAGGCCACGATATTAGAACATGTGTGCATCGCAATCAAGAAAGTAAGTTCTCTGTCATTAATTTATAATTTACTTTTTAGTTGTGGTGCACTCTTAGATTGAAATTGAATTAGATGCTTACATGTATTATTTGCAGGTTGAAGATTGAGAAATTGTGCTACTATTAAGGGGTAATGTGCTTGTCACTTTTTTTTTTCTAAGATGAACATACGAAAACATAAATGTGGCTTTTGATTCAGGGTTAACAAAGTTTAGTAGAGGTCAAAATTGGAAACTTTAATTAAGTCCAAGTTATATTAAAAAAATATATATTGAAATGAATAAATTGACCATTTTGGTTGATGTTATCAGCTATTTTTTGAAGATTCAGATTTCAGAGCATTAATTAGTTGCTGCTACATTTTGGTGCGTGTGCTGCTACATTTTGGAGTGCGTTCTTAATCTCAGGATATGAAGTTACTTGGCTGTTGTATTTTGGTGGTTAAATTTGCTTGGCTGTTGCATTTTGGTGGTTAAATACACATTTTGTTGTTTTCTCAACTAGAATATAAGTTGAATGTAAGCTTGAACCAATTATAAAATTGAATCATTTGTTATAAGCTTGATGTATGTAAAGCCGACTTTATTAAAATATAGAGATTATTTTGTAAACCTCAATCACTTGTCACTTCTATTTTGTTGGATTGTTATCAGCGTTATAAAATTGGTGTGGATATATTATGTGTCAGGTTCAATGCCAGTAAATGTCAGTAAATGCTAGACATGCTAATATATTATGTGCTAGATATGTCAAACACCTGTTTCAATAAATTAAAATAGCCAAGTACAAAATAAAAGAAAAGTCTAAAAATTAGTTGAAACAAAATCATATACAAAACAAACACCTTCTCTTATCTAAGTTGAAACAAAATCAAGTAAAAAGAAATTAAAACTTTGCACTGTATGCGTTTGTGCCACTCTAGTGCTTCTAGAATTGGGGCAGCTTTGCATTGCATCAGTTCTGCATTTGTTGCTTCATCATGACCCTTCAAGTATCATCTCTTGGGTTATTACATCATTCTCCTGGCACATATCAAAGGTAAATGTAACAACAAATAACAGATTGCTAAAAATCTTAATTACTTTAGGAAAAAAATGCGAGCTTTTATTTTCTCAAACTTCATTCTCCTAGACCATATCAAAGTAGTAAATAATATTTGTTTCGTTAATTTAACCAACAACAGTTAAAAGCTACGCTATGAGTTCCAGAACTGAAACACATCCATCTCTTCTCTCTACTATCTAACTAGTGCTGGCACTAATTATAATTTCAAATGATTTCAGCAAAAAATTAAAAACCAGCACCAAAAAACATGACGAAAATTAAAGCAAATTTTTTTATTTTCTGTCAGCAGTGTGCGTGCTTGAGTGTGCGTCAGAGGGAAAGAGATAGTACCATCTTAAGAGGTGAGACAATAAGGCCAAGAAGTACTTCAAGCTCCTCGCGAGTCCATGAATAAAGCGTAGCCTGATGTGGACGGCCAAAGTGCGGTGGTGGAGAAATCTAGGGTTTCGTGCGAGAGCGATTAGAGTCGCGATAGTGGAGACGAGAGTGAAGAGGAAGCTAGAGGTGACGGGGAGGGAAAAAGTTGGCCAGAGGTGAGAGTCGAGAAGAAACCCAACTGTTGCCGATGGAGGAAGAAGACAACGAGTGGGAGTGGGGGAGATGATTTTGGTTCCCCTTTCGTTCTTTTCTTTTCAATTTACAGAGGAATAGATCGTTTAGTAGAGATAAAATCCAGACCGCTTATCAATTGTTGATCCAATGGTCCCTGATGTGTGACATCTGGGGGCACTCTAATTTAGAGGCACTGGAACGCTCCTCAATATATATATATATATATTATTGCCGTACCCGTACCGGAGATTTTT
This sequence comes from Rhynchospora tenuis, assembly GCA_027725995.1. NCBI lineage: Eukaryota > Viridiplantae > Streptophyta > Magnoliopsida > Poales > Cyperaceae > Rhynchospora > Rhynchospora tenuis. The sequence continues at coordinate 51,843,236 of CM050889.1, read as the reverse complement.
GAAAATTTTCGTACTACCGTACCCGCATCGTACCGGGTACGGTACTCGTACCCGTACCCGTACCCGTGCAACATAGATTCGAACAAAATGAAAAATTTCATATTGTTAGAGAACAATTAGTATAGAATTATGGTTAGGTAGGAGATAATTGAGGTTGTATGATGTTGGAAATTGATAATAATAGAGACTATAGAGGGTAGTGAACTTAGAGTAGTCTATAAATACAATGTTAATTGTCATCATTTCATAATCAATTCAATACAAATTTTCATTTCCTATTATGGTATCAAATTCAATACAAATTCAATAAAATAGTTATACGTCACTAGGGAAATATAAATTAGAAAGGTGTGTTAATTGATGTTGACTCAACAAAATGACATCACTCATTAAGAGCTAAAAAGGAATCGAAATTTGAAGAACTCTTTTTTAAAAATATTGAAGGAAAAAAGGCCAGTTTTTTTTGTTTCTTTTTTTTTTTCAGAATGGCAAAGACCCAGTTGAAAACAAAATTTTCACAATCTATGTGAGTTCTAAACTTCTAATGACAAAAACCTATACATTCTTATCAATGTCCCGTCGAAAAATGAGGGATATATCACAAGGTATTTTATGGGTTTTGGTTGACATGAAGTTTATTTTACAGGAAGATATTTGGCAGAATTGTTCGAAAAAATAATTTGTTATATATTCCCACGTTACCAGTCTGGTGAAAAAATATCAAATCGCAACAACCTTGATATTATATTTTATTCTTTTCTAAAACATGAAGGGTTAGCATTCATTCAACTTGCCGACTTCTACTTTCATCTCGTGTGTTACATTGTTATATAGCCATTTGCAAATTATTTTGAAAAAAAAAATAAAACAATCTTTTATTAATGCATCAGATTAATATTATGTGAGATTTTATATTGATATAAAAATTTAGCAACATAGTAATTAAGGAAATTTTGTAAATCAAGTTGCTTTGACCAGGGGAGAGAACTCTAGGTAGCGAAAGGCGATCCTTACATAGGGCCTACCTCACTACCCGACCTCCATCTCGGACAAGAATCCAGCAGAAAATGGATAATAATAAAAAGTGTGATTACTCCCTGTCCCCGGGGGAAAGACGAGTACATTTAATAGATTTTGTTTTTTTTATTTGAAAGATGTTTTCAATATGTTGCCATGCGAGTACAAATTTGGTTTTGTAAGGATATGTTTGGATGAAGTGAGAATAGAAAATTTGAATAGAGACACTTTTATTTTTTATTCCATATTTAAATATTAAGATTTTGTTAGAATATGAATAAGAACGCGAATAAGTTCAATTTTTTTATTTTTGTGTTATTTAATTTTCACCCGAAAAAACAACAATAAGTAAATGCATATGACAAGTGCCCACGCGAAATTGTCCCAAACTTGACTATCGTGGTACCTTTAACAAATCATTTATCTTATTGTTGATTGGTGAGCCTGTCGCTAAGAACTTTTCAATTATTATTTTATGTACGAACACAAAACTCTTTTTTATTTTCTAGGTACGCTAACATGTGAACCCTCATGCGTCTTGTCTAGTAGCCTATACAAAATTCATCCAATAAAATTATAGTTTTTTTTTTGGTAAACATTTCTACAGGTTCTACCTCGACGAAAAAAAATTATATGAACAAGTTATATGACATATTATTATTATTATTATTATTATTATTATTATTATTATATTTTTACTTCATATCTTATTTAAAACACTATGGATTTATACGTATGCGCAGTCACTAAATTTTTACAAGAACATGACGTATCATATTAAATATTGATATCAATGCAACGACCACATTAAAATAATTATACTATGATTTATAAAATCAATAATGTTTTAATATTTGGCTTAATTTTTATATGACCTCCAACTCTTTCATATTTGTTTATTTCTCCCTATACTCTTGTGTATTTCTTATTTGCCACTAAACTCTTCTAAATGATTTCTTATTTATCCTTCAACTTAACCATACATAATTAACTATAGTTATCTTATAAGAAAACTGAAATTTAATTATGAATTAAATTAAAATGGCAAAAATACCCCCAAAACCATTTTTCTTTTTCCCGTTATTGAAAAAAATCGTCAATAATATATATATTTTGTGGTATTGACAACGCAAAAAACTTTATAAACACTAAAATTTTCTGCCTCGTTATGAAATGAAATATTGCACTCCACTAATTTCAGCTTTTTCAGTTTCAATTTTGGACTGAATCTTCTGTTCGAGATGAGCAAATAATACAGAATTATGGAGATACTGATAAATTGTTATCCTTAATAATACCTACAAATTTTTTAGCATAAGAAACAACTTAATATTTACTAGAGGTAAGAAAGAAAATTAAGTCACCAAGCAAATAATTTATCCCATTAAAGCGCTCGAAACAAAACTAAGCCAGATATCCAATTTCTCTAAGCTCCCACCCCAAGTCAAACCGAAATATAACATAAAAAAGTAAATTAGCAACTTAAAATTATGATTTAACCAGATGTTGAGCCATTTGAACTGATGACAGAAATCCTATGAATGACGAAAAATGAAAAATGGTTGAACGGCATTTTAGGGAAAAACGAAAAATGATTTTGGGGGTATTTTTATCATTTTAATTTAATTCATGATTAAATTTCAGTTTTCTTATAAGATAACTGTAGTTAATTATATATGATTAAGTTGAAGGGTAAATAAGAAATCATTTAGAAGAGTTTAGAGGCAAATAAAAAATACACAAGAGTATAAGGAGAAGTAAACAAATATGAAAGAGTTGGAGTTCATATAAAAAATTAAGCCTTAATATTTTTATGGATACAAATATGAATTTTCTTAAAAACAACAATAAACACGTAGCGCTGTACACGGATTATTAAACATAGGAGACGCTATCCAATTTGTGCTTACTAAATTTGCACAAATGAGTCAACTGTTTGCTTTTGCAATATTGAATCACTTATCTAATTTTATTGTCATAGTGTGAGAGTTTTTGAGATGCACAGGACTGTATGCCTAGAATAAAATGTTAAGACGTGCAAACGACGTTATTGTGGTTGCAAGTCGTGTCAGAAACAATTTGTATTTTTTTCCGGACGCCCTTGGAAATCTTCTATTTTTCAAAAGTTGATGTTTGGGACTCCACCAAGGCCAGATTAATAGCATCTATCGTCCGGTTGACCGGTCCCATGAAAACTCCAAGAGTAACATCTGACTATCTGAGTAGTTTGAATTTGCTAACTATAATGGCGATGCCCTTACGTGCAATTTCGTATGCATTTTTGATAGAGTATAGTATTCATATGGATATTCAGTTTCATTGAGTGGTGCCACTACAGTATAACGGGTCTAAATGGTTCTAAGTGTACACCCGGTTCACGAAAAGAATCACAGAGTTAACACAGAGAACTTAAGAGATTGAGTGGTTGTTCGCGCAGTGTCAGGCCTTCTTCGTAGAAAAAAAAAATTATTTCCCGTAATTATTCAATGCAACCCCTGTGTTTTTTTTTTTCTTTCTAGGATTCCTTGTAACATATCTGGCGAAGTGAGATGCGCATAAAAGTCAAATCGTCAAATTAGATAAAACAATGCTTTCAAGATAATTTAGTAAAATAATTGGATATTATTACTTCGCTAAGCATAGCCAAAATTTATTTGACAGAAGGCAAGCTCTAATTTTTAAATGAAATATAATTTCACATCTATTTTGGATTACAAGCAAAAAAAATTTTCTTTTTCTTCAAAATATTAGTGAATAAGCAAGAAAAAAAATACAATTTTATTGAATCCAACACACGATTCCAGCAGACTAAGCAAGAGAACATTTCAAAGAAATTATACTAGTCATAACAGTAAAACAATATAATAAATTATATGCATGTTCTAAAAAAAAATAATGTGTTGACTAGAGATGTTGTGGATAGATCTAATGGAGGAAGGCGACGGAGGCTGCCTAAATCGATCTTCGATCTAGGGTTTTTCAACGATTCAACGAGAGAGGTACAGCCTGAGTCCAATTATGTTACAATCGATTGGATTTGAATCAACTAGGTGCAGTCAGTCACGAGGATAAATTCGTCACAAATTTTGGCCCCTTATTTTTTTCTGTCAAAAATGTTAAATGTTATTTAAAAGAGGAAAGTGGAGTTTAGAGAAGGTATCCCTATTTTGGGGGATAAAAGAAGAAATAACTTTTGGATGGCAAATCCACTATTTCCTTAGTTTTGAGCGGCACAGAAAATTTTTTCCTTTTTTAAGTTGCCAACTCTGGATTATTATGTGACTATTCTTTTAGACAAAAAATAAGTAAATAGGGCAGATTAGTAAAATCGAAGATACTCGTTAAAACTCAACTACTTTAAACTGACAACGACTCTCGGGATTACTGCATATTTTTTACTCCGTACCAACACTAATTTAGTAATTTTTCAACACGTGCTTTCCTCTCTCTCTCTCATTCCATATAAAAAATTGGAAGATGGAGAAGCACGGAGATCTGAAAGCAAATGGACGGTAATGATACACCGAAGGAAAATGGGACGGCTATCGATATATTATATGGTTTTATAAATCGAAAGTATATTTAATAGAGTTTTTGAAAATATGCTTTCCGGTTTAGTCATGCGAGTAGAAAGAAGTTTTAGTTTTGTAAAAGTAAAGATGACAATATGAGATGAGAAGAGAACAAAATAAAGTAAATGCATATGACATGTGCGCACACGAAATACACCAAACTCTGTCGTCGTGATACCTCCAGCAAATTATGTACCTTATGATAAGAAAAGCATCTCCTCATTGTTTAGTATCCTGTGCAAAATTTATCCAAGTGTTTTTAACTTGAGTAAACAAAGAGGACAAAAAAAAAAAAAAAAAACACTTTCTACGGGTTTCTACCTTGACTAAAAACATTCACACATCAGTTGATGGCTTGACGCAATGTTTAGGTAAGTTCTAATGTCTTAATTCTAATCTAAACGTTTGTGGACAAATCAAAGTCCGAACTGGAATTTTTACAGTATAATTATGTGTTACAAACTGTCATTATAAATTCAGACATAAACACTTTATTAATATCATATTTCTATTACAATTGCACAAATAGAACATCTGTAAGCTTTAAAAAATTGACCTCTTTAATTTAACTTACTTGGATACTATTTTTACTACCAAGTTTGAGTCCCAAAGATGCACAGCAGCGGGGTAAAAAGTGAGTCCGTTAACTTAATAATAATAAAATGTGTGCTTTTCTATACAGATGCGGAGCCAATTGGGGGAGGGAATGGATTGTCCCCTCAATATTTAAATCTTGTAATTATTAATTAGTTAATTTAGCTACAATTTTGCATATAACAATTTGTCCTTCTAAAATAAAAACCATACAAATTAACCACCCTCAATTTCTTTTCCTAGCTCCGCCAATTCTTTATGGTCTGTGCGTAGTAGTATTTTAGATACCCGATTAAATTGAGAGACTATTCTAATAAGGGTTTTTTTTTTCGGCCCCCTCATACTAATTTGGTATCAGCGTGGACTATGGGGTTATTTTTTTAAAAAATATTTGTAATATTTTTTTTACGAAAATTGTCGATAATTTGCCGCCTTAAAAGAAAAAAAGTAGATGCATAGAAAATAGATATGATGTTAATGCGTGCAAGCGACATTATTTGGTTGCATGTCGTGCTAGATACAATGTCAATTTGTTTTTTTGAACGTCCCGTGAAATTTTCTATCGGCTTTGTCACTTTGAGATTCAACCAAGGCCGAATCAACAACATATATCATCAGGCCCAATTAAAAAGAGGACTGACGTGTAAGTAGGTTGAATTTGTTAACTATAATTGCGAAGTACATGTTGCTTTGTATATAGTTAAAAAAAGTAATTCAGATAATTTGATATATAATATTCAAATTTTGAATTCTAAAAGTAGATATAAATTATTTTTCAGAATCATTTAGTTAAATTAATTGGATACTTAATGCTTTGTTAGACGTAGAAATAGCAAACAGACATAAAGCCAAAAAATATTCAACAAAAAATAATGTTCTAGTTTTTTTTAGCCCGAACGTATATAATTTGATGTATTTGGATTATACAATCATAATTTGGTCACTTTTTTTTTGAAATTATTATGTTGAAAATACATAAATTAAAGTTTTTTTAAAAAAAAGCCTTGCTTCCATTGATAGTAGCCACACATGATTCCGCCTTATGCAACAATATTTTTATTGAAGTCAGCCTAAACTTGCAAGAGAGAACATTTTTTTTTAAAAAAAAAAATAATACTAGTCAAACCAGCATAACTATTACATTAAAATATCTTCGATCTATAAAGTGCTATGAAGTGAAAAATATTATGTAAATTATATATTTTTTTGAATAGATCTAATGAAGTTGAATTTCTTTACAAAACCATACACAATGGCTTGCAAATCTAACTGACAAAATAATGCAATGAGGCAACGTGAATCGCGTGATATTGCTATCTAAATTCTCTCTGAGTTTTTTTTATCTGTATATGTCCAATGCTATTCACTTGAATATGCACACAAAATTAAAAATATGTTAGTTGCTATTTTGAACTAGTTTTATTAGATCGTTGACTCTATTGTATGCACCAGGAACATGCATTAACACAGAGAAGATTAGAAAAATCAGAGATACTCGTTGGAACTGAATTATTTAACTGAAAGCGACTCTCTGGATTCCTGCATCTTATATATCTTATTTTGTACCAACACCAATTCACCAACACAGCACGCTTTCGTCTCTCTATCTCTCTCTCTCTCTCTCTTTCCTTCCCCCAAAAATTGGGAAGATGAAGGGGCATGGAGATTTGAAACACACTCTCCTGGACTATCAAGCGCCTTCCCGGCGAACCCGGCTGTGCTTCGCTGCTTCCTTACTAATAGGTAATCCTAAATGCTGACAACTAATTGTTCGATTCCTTTGTAATAGCTAAAGAAAACAATAAAAAAAACATCCAACCCCCTTTGTTTCAAATTATGTCTAGGTTCAATCATTATGTTTTACCAAAACTTGTATGTATTAACTTTTGAATAAACGAAGAAGCTGGAGACGTCCAGTTCTCTTAACTAAAGATAGCCTGAGCTCTGTGTGGTTGTTTGTTTGTTCACCTATCTCTGTTTCTAGGTGTTGTTGTGCTTATCCTGGTAATCGCCTCCAGCTCCTTTACCATACGCATCACATCATCATCATCATCACCACACCATTATAACGGGGCAAAAAGTACAGTGAAAGCGACACAGGGGCCGGAGTCGGTGGAATCAGAGATTGGTGTAGTGGCAGCTGATGACGGGAGGTGCTCCGAGATCGGCGTGCAGATTCTCAAAGTTGGTGGCCATGCAGTCGATGCGGCCGTGGCGGTCGCTTTGTGCTCGGGTGTCGTTCACCCGGTATCAAGTGGGCTCGGTGGCGGTGCGTTTATTGTAGTGAGAGATTCGACTTCGGGCAAGGCTCTGGCTTTTGATGCCAGAGAAACTGCTCCAGCTGCTGCCTCCACTGTAAGTCCTTTTTCTAATGTGTTAATTTGAAATTTGAAAATCATTAAATGTTTTGGTGATTTTATTTGGAGTAGAATGTTTCAGTGATATTTTTTAGGTGGGGATTTATTAGGGGTTAATAACAGGGTACACCTAACTGGATTTCTTTTTGTATTAGTTTTTCAATTATTATAACTAATGTTTAGGTAACAGCTAATCAGGCAGTGCCATGCCATCATTAATTGTTTAATGAGGCTGAATTTATTTTTGTCGGATTTTACTTATACAGAGAGAATAAATTGTTGCTGGCTTTGTCAGCGTGGGTCCCCCCTGGACCTACTCAACTGACACAAAAAAATAATAGAAGTCTTTGTTTATAAATTTTTCTGCGGGCATTTCTCATGTAATAATCCGTATTATAAACTACTTGTACAAGTACAACAGCATGATATTTTCCCTGTCTTGCCATAGGATGATAGGATTGAACGATAATTAATAATTGCCCATACATAAATAACGAATAGAATATGCTTTCAACAATAACTTACCATAATTTATTTAATCCTAAAATTTTCTCAAGCCAAAACCATGTATTAATTTTTTTTTTAAGATTAGTTGGCAATTACCAACTAACAAATGTATTTTTAAATGAATAAATAAAATCTAAACAAAATTTATTCCCAGCGATCATGTCAAATCTCTCTGAATCAGTAATTCAGTATTTATAAAAGTCTATTTGATAGATACTTTTTAATAAAACTGAAAAAAAAGTCTATTTGATTGCTTAAAGTTGACAAGATTTGGCAAAAATATTTGCAAATATATGCTAATATTTATAGATTATTTTTATTGGATCCGTGGTCATATATGCTTATTGGCCTAGAGCTCTAGACCTATTAAGACATGTTGCAACCTCTTTTTCGTGGATCCATGTCACTGAGGTTTTGTTTATAATTCACCCTTGAAAATGTTCCAATACATTGATAAAATTAGGCCGGAAGTTCATCTAATTCAGATGATTTTCCTTTTGGTAGTGGGCATAACCACATTTTTTTTGTACTTTCTCAATAATGAGAGCATCTAAGAAGTTGAGATCATAAACACTCCGTATTTTAGCATCACATCGATGAAAAGTTCACTTTGGATTTGATATTATGTGGCATAATTTTTGTATCCTGCACATCAACTTCTGCTTTTTCCTTTTTTTTGGGTGAGCACATATGCAACTTGCCATCACTGTTTTCAATACCTACCGGCACCCATACCGGCCAGTGGCCGAAATCTGTTATTTTCCCAAAATTCTCCGATATTACCTCTCTTAATACCCAATACTGCCGTTTCGGTCACTATTACGGTACCCAGTATTAGTGGAATTTTCTGGTAACTGGTAGCCGGTAGGGTATTGAAAACAGAGCTTGCCATGAAAAGATCCATTATGATAGCATTTTAGGCATTCTGCACAATCAGGGAATTATTCTAAAAGTCGTTATCAGGGAATTATTCTTTCCGATATTTCCTGCTATTTTCCCTCATTTTACCAGATACTGCCATACCGGCCAGAACTGTACAGTGTTTTAAAAAAATGCCAAATTGTTGTTGCTTCCAATTATTTTTTCAGATTTTATTATTAATGTCCATTTTAGTTTTGCAATTAATTCAAAGTGTTTTTTAAGTTATAATAATAGACAAAAATTAAACAGGACATGTACAAGAACAATCCAACTTCAAAATACCTAGGTGCACTTTCTGCTGGTGTACCAGGTGAGCTAGCTGGTTTACATGCAATCTGGATCAGATACGGCCGACTACCATGGCGGGATCTCTTTCTCCCTTCCATCAAGCTTGCCAGAGATGGTTTTGTCATTGCCCCCTACTTGGCACAGGTGCCTACCATACTGATACAATTTAGCTGGTTATGGTACATATCAGCAATGATATACCAATTCAAATAACACATGATGATACACAATTTGACCGTGACAAAAGTAAAAAAAAACCCAAGACAAGTATTTGACCAGAACCATGCATCATTGTATTGCGTAATAGTGACCATGGTTGAATGAGATGACATCAAATTTTTATCTGCACACAGAAATTAATTTACTCAAATAGGGGCATATATATGATGAAGTTAGATCGACCAATTCTGTAAAACATCTGTTTTCACTTGTTTCCAGACAATGAAATCAAAAGAGACACTTATCTTAGCAGATCCTGGTCTGAGGGAGGTCTTTGCTCCAGGTGGCAAGCTCTTGTTAGCCAATGAGACATGCTTTAACCCAAAGCTAGCTGACACGCTAGAGGAGATATCTGAGAAGGGGCCTGATGTATTTTACAATGGGTCTATTGGAGAGAATTTCATAAAGGATGTAAAGAATTCAGGTACTCGAAACTTTTCTTATATGGTAGGAAATATTAAGTATTTGTACAAAGACATTGGCAATCTAGCTATTTGGTTGGGTTCTGGAAAGATCAATATTAAATTTTTAAATACTTAAATATAATATCCTGATTGTAGGTGGTATACTAACAATGGAAGATTTGGGAGAGTACAAAGTAGAGATAAAGAAAGCACTGAAGGTTGATGCAATGGGTTATACATTACTCGGCATGCATCCCCCCTCTAGTGGCACCGTTGGCATGGCTATGGTATGGCCAATCTTTCCATTCTACCTTAATACATATGTTTTTTCGTTACTGTTGTTATCAGTCACAATTGATACATACTGGTACTTGATTGGAGTATTGGTTTGCACATCTTGACTACTGATATTACCTCTTAAATTAAATAGGACTTTCACAAAATATTGTACTGATATTTCTAGCTTGTAACAATGCAAACAAGTCAAGCTCAGTGTATGCCAATATTTTTTTCGAAGGTAAGTTGGCGAGAGCCAACCAACAAATTTTATTAAAATAAAACGAAATTACATATAAAAGAAAAAAGAAAAGAAGAAAAAATAAATTTACAAAATTGACCTAATACAAATTGTAAGGGACTGACTTGAAAGAGATATGAAGGGCTATCAGCTTCTTTTAAGTTTTTGCTGGTCATATGAATTAATTGTTTGTCTAAGTATCTTACAGAATGTCAATATATGTCAAATTATTGAATCGATACACCAGACAACTCTTCACAAGTTCTGAGAAGTTATCTAGAATAGAAGTCCTGTGTAGAAACATTCCATTAGTTTTATAGATTTACTTTTGGATTTACTAGTTTTTTTTTCCAATATTTGTAGATTTTGAACATACTAGACAGTTACAAGTCGATAAAAGCAGTACAAGGATTGTTAGGTCTACACCGGATAGTAGAATCCATGAAGCACATGTTTGCAGCAAGAATGTATCTGGGGGACCCTGATTTTGTGAATACAACCCTGGCTGTATCCAATATGCTTTCTCCATCCTTTGCAGCCAAAATTCAGCAGAAAATAGTTGATAATACCACATTCAGCCCCAGTTACTACATGCCAAAGTAATTCTTTCACTCTTTTTTAGATAATTAATTAGTTTTACTTTTATAATCAAACAAAATGAGTTCTGAGCCCATGGAATTTGTTACTGTTTTATGTTATATGCTTAACAGTAATATTGCTATTTCATTTTGTTAGATGGAGTCAACTAACAGACCATGGCACAAGCCATTTCTGTGTGGTAGACTCTGATCGAAATGCTGTGTCGATGACAACCACAGTAAATTACTATTTTGGGTCTGGTGTGTTATCACCTTCAACTGGCATAGTATTAAACAATGAAATGGATGATTTCTCAGTCCCATCTGAGGTCACACCAGACCAGCTGCCGCCAGCCCCTGCCAACTTCATCAAGCCACGCAAGCGGCCACTTTCTTCCATGTCACCATTAATAATACTAAAGGTTAAAAAGTTCCTTTATATATCTAAATTTAGGTTAATCAACGAAGCAAATAGATAAGCACATTTGAAAGATTTTCATTTTCTCGATATTAATTAGTGCCACATAAGGGCAGCTGTATAGATGTGATTTTTCACTACATGTGTTCCCCTATGTTCTAAAATACGTAAGTTAAACACATATTAAAAAAAGGGAATTCTGCCATCAGCACTAATTTGTGAAGCGGACTTTCATCTCAACAGCTCATCTCTAAGAGATATTAATTCATTAGCACTCATGGATGATTGTGATCAAAGCCCGCTAATAAATTAGTGCTGATGACAGAATTTCCCATTTAAAAAATTATAATTTCATATAAAATAACTGCAGTAGAATTTAAGGGAACCGAATATTGAATGCAAAAGAATTAATGGACAAGAAGGTAGAAAACCCAATATAACAGTTTGGACGATTGACAAAACAAAAATAAATTAAAGAGAATATAAAATATATATATATATATGTACAAGATTCACAATTATTTTGCTTATGCAATATTTATATTCCAATTTCCTCATGAAGGTCCTGTTTCTGTTTTTATAGATTTTTTGCACTGTGTCCTTTAGTTCCAAACCATACTCTGTCTTTTACTGCCCTCTTTAGTTCAAAATTTAAGGAAATTTCTGTGAGTAAAAAAAAAGTTTGAAATATTTTAATGAATCACACAGAAGCGACCATTTAGCCTATGTTTCATATTGAAAGGTGGTCGCAGGCATCAAAATGTTACAGTCAGATCATGTAGAAATCATATTTAAACTTCAAAACTTTTAGTAGTGATTGTGGAAATGAGTGTACTCTACACGCTCTTTCTTAGTTAGTCTGGTTATACTTTCTAATTCTTTTTAAGAAAACTGTTTTTTCAGGAAAATCAGCTAGCTGGTGTTGTAGGAGGTAGTGGTGGCTCGAATATAATACCAGCTGTTCTTCAAGTATTTCTCAACCATTTTGTACTTGGAATGGATCCCCTTTATTCGGTGCAGAAATCTAGGGTTTACCACCGGGTATGTTAGGCTATTTCTAATTATGGTTTATCTAGTATATTTACCATTAAATGTGACTACATTAAACAAGTTTCACTGTAGAGACATGCAAAGTCAAAATACTGATATGTTCAGGTTAGTATGTGTTTCTTTTTTTTTTTTCTTTGACCCTGGTCAGAACCAAATAGAAATGACAAATAAAGAACTAAAAGTAATGCAATGAGATTTAATCATTTAAATCAAACAAACAGAACCCTGGTAGGCTTCCATTCCTCAGACGATAACCTCTAATTCTCATTGATGCAGTTGATACCAAACAAGATTCGATATGAGAATTACACAGCTATAGATGGGGAATTTATTGCATTCGAAAATAGCGCAAAAATGTTTTTGGAAAAAAGAGGACATGTGCTGGAGAACATAGAAGCCGGTGCAGTGTGCCAATTAGTGGTTCATGACTTGAGAGAACCTGTACAAAATTGGAATGTTAGAAGAAAAATTCAGAGAAAGATATTAAAAGGAAATGTGGACAATGGAGCTTTCAAGGGTATGCTGACGGCTGTCAGTGACCCAAGGAAGGACGGGGCTCCTGCAGGATTATAGTCTATATATAGTGAATTATTAAACATTGCTTAGTCTTCAGTGCATTTTTGTACTACTTGCATGGATAGCTAAAAGCTACTAAGAAAGCTGGTAGTACAATGTTTGCAATTGCAGCTTTAATTCAATTGCCAATTTTCATATTCACCAGTCAAGGGCATTCTGATCATTTTAATGGAAAGGTTTCCCTTAAGATGATCTACTTCAAAGATGTATTCAATGGTGGCTCTCGGTCTGTACAGGATAAAGCTCTTTGATTTTGTTTCATGTATTAAATTATTATTATTATTATTATTTTGAATAATGGGTATACTGATTACATTATTTACTCGGAATGGATCCCTTGTATGCATTATGATACAAACATGGTCATGTTTTGAAATGGGACTGACGTAAAACTTTTAAAAGTCGTATTTTTTATATAGAAAAGAAAATAAAAGAATATAACATTTTTAACACGGGCAAGTTCAGAGTATAGAACTTTGTAAACTTAGTCGATAGAATATAAGGAAAAATTAAGTAATTTCATAGGAACGAGGACTACAAAGTGAAAAAAATATTTTGTAACCTTACATTAGGAAGAAAAATAACACGCTTAATTATAACAAAATTTGTGCGTTTCAGTTTCTATCTTGTCCGAGTGAGAGACATACGGCCCACTTTAATTTCTCCAAATGAAGCTAAATTTTCCGAAAAAATTATAACTAACTTTAATTAATTACGAAATTATAAAATAATCCGATTTTAATAAATTTTTTAAAACTGACCGTGCAGTTTCGGAATCTGAGATTCCGAAACAATTTCTGCTTAGTTTCGGAATCTCAGATTTCGAAACTAGCTAGTTTCGGAATCTGAGATTCCGAAACTAGAACTGCCGCCTTTTTTGAGAGAAAAAATATTTAAAATTTTTTTTTTAATTAGTTTCGGAATCTCAGATTCCGAAACTAGCTATTTAACTAGCTATTTTTAATTTTTTTTAATTAGTTTCGGAATTTAAATTTTTTTTAAATTAGTTTCGAAATTCTAAATTTTTTTTTAATTAGTTTCGGAATTCTAAATTCCGAAAATATTTTTAATTTTTTTAATTAGAATTCTGAAACTAGGCGTTTCATATTTTTTCGGCGCAATTTAATTTTTTCAATGTAGATACTTAGTTAAGTCTAGAAACTAGTTTAGATATGATTAGAAGTAAAATATATGTTCTAGAGATTTATTTGTAACCGACCATAACTAGTATAAATAGTTGTCATGTGTATTGTTCATAGGTATACCAATGAGAATAAGCACCAAGTAAGAAAGAGCGAGAGAGTTAAGAGTGTATAGTTGTACTCCTTCAAGTTAGTAATAAAAGGAAGTTAGAGTGAAAACAATCCTCTCAGTTAATCCCATAGCTTCAGATCAATACGAGATAATACTCAACATAACACTTTTTATTGTGCTAGAGAGGAATGCCAAGAGGTTCATGCTATATGCAGACAGAAAAAAGGATGCAAACATCCCTGTTAATTTTTTATTTTTAAAAAATTCTAAGTAGTTTTATGTGATGTTTAGGTTTGAAAACTTTCAAAGTAGATTTTGGAGGTTCAGACAGCATTTTTTGGCCCCGAAAATGGTCGTTACGGGGTAAAAATAGCTAGTTAAATAGCTAGTTTCGGAATCTGAGATTCCGAAACTAATTAAAAAAAAAATTAAAAATATTTTTTCTCTCAAAAAAGGCGGCAGTTCTAGTTTCGGAATCTCAGATTCCGAAACTAGCTAGTTTCGAAATCTGAGATTCCGAAACTAGCTAGTTTCGGAATCTGAGATTCCGAAACTAAGCAGAAATTGTTTCGGAATCTCAGATTCCGAAACTGCACGGTCAGTTTTAAAAAATTTATTAAAATCGGATTATTTTATAATTTCGTAATTAATTAAAGTTAGTTATAATTTTTTCGGCTAAATTTTAAACTACCATGGGTTGGGCTTCTTTGTGTAATTTTGGACCGCCAAGAGTTGTTCTCGATTTCCAACGGAGACCTGCGCGCTGCGCGCCGCGTCTCATACAGTCATCCTTTTATTTTACCCCGATGGTACTTTTTCTTCCCTCAAAATAAGCAAAGAAATATGTCAAAGACACTTGGGAGATTTTTCTTCCGTAAAGCCACGAAACTGTACTCTAAAAAAGTATCTTTCCAGTTTCCACCTTTTATATTCTCCGTGCATGATCATGGAGATGTTAAGAAAGAAATTGTGAGACAAAATTGACTTTCTGTATCGATCGCTTGAATCATTCAGTCAACTTCGAATTCTTTAGTTTCACCTAGATAAACAGAATGATATAAATGTCCAACATAGTTTTTTTTATATTAAAATAATGATGATCCGGTGTTCATGCGTTTTTTTCGATGGTCGTGTCGGGATTAAGTGTCAGCGTGGTAATTATACCGTTAATCATATTTTAAATATTTATCTCTGTAAATGTTGATCTGGTCTATTAAATTGTAAATAAACTCTATCTATACTAGCCTTAGTTGATAAACTCTATAATCTATAGATATATTTGGCAGGAGACAATGCAGAGAAACAGGGGCGGAACCAATGGGGGGCGGGCGTAGGCCTGGCACACGCTATGATTAGAAATTTTACAGTGCTGATAAGTGCAATCAGAGGCTAAGGCAATCACGCAATCATATGCTAAAAATGGAAAGAGGCGCTAACTAAAGATTTCCGAAAATAGAAATCTTCCCATCTGTTCCGCGCGTCTTCCTTCCGCTCACCCTCCCATCTGTTCCCCTTCACCCGCGCGCCCCCTCTGACCCGTGCGTTCCTCCCACCCGCGCGCCCCCTCCCACCCCCGTGTCCCTCTCACCCGTGCGCTCCTCTCACCCCCGCGTCCCCTCCCACCCCGCGTCCCTCTCACCTGTACACCCCCTCTCACCCGCGTCCTTTCCTGTCCCTCTCACCTCCTATCGTCTCTTTCTCTCTTTTAATGTCTCATTTATCTTTTTTTTTTTACATTAGATACTCCATTATAGTTACTTAGTTACTCCATTATATATATTTAGTTACTCCCTTATATGTATTTAGTTACTCACAAACAATAGTAGATTCAGATTTGAATGTTATTTACTCCCATACTAATTTACTCCCCTTAAATGAACTAAATAGTTAAATCTATAACATATTTCCTTATGTATATTAATTTACTCCCTTAAACAGACATAAGTTACTCCCTTTTTCTATATTAGTTACTCCCTATAGATGAACTAAATAGTTAAATCTATAACATATTCCCTTATGTATATTAATTTACTCCCTTAAACAGACATAAGTTACTCCCTTTTTCTAT